>JADWQK010001429.1:4696916-6186332 GCA_017933935.1 Sesamia nonagrioides | reverse complement strand
TGTGACAAAGGGTCACAGCAGTTCACTGGGTAATGACGCAGCTAACGAGCTCCGTACCAATGCATCGTGGCGCTCAAGTATTAGACTTGATGTGATGCATCCTTGCTTTAGGGATTGGAGGACGAGCATCCCTAGCGGTCTGGATATGAGGTTTTGTGAGAACACTCCGACGCCCGTTCCTTGATCGGTTTTCGATCCGTCGGTGTATACTCTCAACTCCTCCGGACCTGAGTGGTCGCACTGCTCTTCTTCAAGTGCTATCTGATAGTGCTTTTGAAAGCAGTACTGTTTTGTTACCCTGTCATTGGGTGCTTGTATCATTGGCTGCCTCTCGATTGCATCTAGCATTAGGCGTGTATGTTTGACCCTGGAGTCTTTGCTCAGGGTTCCTGATAGGTGGAGTCTGAAGGCAGCCAATGTCGCTTCCTCCCTCACAACAAGGTGAGGGGGGGCAGTAGAATACGTCCGGTACAGATCTTTTTTAAACTTCATATAATAATTTATCGTCATTTGGTTTTCTATGCCGGTATGCCCTATAAGAAAAGTTACTTATACCGAACAACTCTTAACAGCGATACCTACAACCTCACAAAATTGTGGGTATGCATTACAGATGCCGCTGTTATAAAACAAAGGCTTACCTTTTTTGGGCGGAATATCAGCAAATAACCTCTCCCGGTCTGAGCGGAGCAGAAGGGTGTGCCAGATTTTTACTGCCGAAAACCCACCCTTCTTCCTTCATTTGCCTTTTTTAATGTGTTGTCACTTGTTACTATTGAGCGGGAATTATTATTGTTAATTTTTTGCAGGGCTGAGCTGAAGACACTATGTGTGGTTAGTAATTTTAGAGCATTCGTTTTTCGTTCAGTTTTTAGTTGAGAGAACAGAAAGATGTCGCTTGAGGTTAGATCTGGTGAATAAGGTGGATGGAACTGTAATTCATGGATATTCGCCATGGCAACTGTTGAGATGTGAGACCGTTGTCTTAGTGAAACAGGAATTTTACAGTAAATCCACAATTTCTGCCTTCAGCTCTTAAAGTAATGATGCGTAGTATGCTCCTTTAATGTTTTCCCCTTTTGAAGATAATCGATTAGGAAAACTCCATGACTATCCCAAAATATAGTCGTATCCAAATTGGCTTAAACTTTGATGTGTTGTTGTTAAAATATGCACAACTTCATATCCTGACTTTTATTGACGAGTGCTACCATCTTCACGTTGAGTTTGGAAACTTTTCAGACCCACTTCGTATGAGTCTACTATGAACTGTTTAGAAGAAAACGTAAAAGGATCTTGTTTTTATAATTATACTTAATAGGTACATAGGTACCTACACATTCCGTAAAAAAATAAAGAAAAAAGCAATACCATTTCAATCATTCAAAATTATCAAGCAAATTACCTACACCAAAATAGAGTCACTTAAGGAAGTCCATCATAAATCATAGTAATTGAACGCAATATATTAATAAAGATGTCGAAAATTAATAAATTCCGACCGGTTATCAACTCTTGGTTTTGCAAACAATTTTGTTTAGATTTTAACAGAATTAAAAAAAAAATTATGTTCTGAACTCGAATTTATTTTTTTGTTTGGGATCTCAACTTTCGACTGGTTGAAAGCAGGCTTCAAGAAAGCTATTGTTTCTCGTGTGTCCTATTGCAATAAGGGTCAGTTATAACTATGTCATCCATAAGAAAACTGTCTTAAATTTGCATTAAGTATTTGCTAGTAGAGCAGTGCTGGCCTAGTGGTATCGGCCGAGACTTACAAGTTGTAGGTCGTAGGTTCGAACAAAGTCAGGCACATTACTTTGTGTTTCTAAACTATTTCACCACCACTGCTCCAAACGGTGAAGGAAAATATTGTGAGGAAACCGGCATGTCCTAGAGACAAAAACTTTGAAGACATGTGACCAACACGCACTGGGTCCGCGTGGTAGATTACTGCCCACTCCCTCTCATCGATAGGAGGCCTGTGTCCCCAACAGTGGGAACAATATAGGTTGATTATATATGTTATATGTATGTAGGTATTTGCGCGACAAATGGATGAATTAACTTTTAGAGGTATGAGGAACAGGGTGTAAATTTCACTCATCCTCCATAGAAAAGGGAGGCTCCTCCGATCAAAACGGGTGCTGTGTCTGGCGGACACTTACCCAACGGTTGAGACTTGGGAAATTGTATATACCTATGCTAAATGTACGGTGAACTTCGTTTGCGAGATGCAGGACCAGCATGGCGCGTTATTCGCATGAGGCATTTGTAGATGCTGCTACAAACTCAATATCATAACAACCGATTTAGATTTTTTATGCGAAAGGATTTACGTTCAGTTTGGTTCCATAAAAATTTGTGCAAAATCAATCCAATAGCTCTACAAAAAAAAAAAAAAACAACTGTTCCAAAAACAAAACACAAAAAAAAAGTACCCAGCTGATTTCGGAAGTCGAAAAATGAAAATACAAAATTAAAGACGGCAGTCGGTTGTTTTCTTTTTTTTAATTTTCTACATTTTTGATTAATTATGAGTACTACGCTTAAGTTTACTATGATCTATAAAAGTTTTTTTTTTTCCAATCTCCAAGTACCGCTGACTATTAATACATAAGCAGAATCATTTTGTTGTATGTAATTATTCCTATGAACGAGTAGAAAAAACTATTGCTGAGAAACAAAAACGAGCCAATGTTACAACTGTAATTATACAGAGCGAAATAATACTAGTTATTTTTCATTTAATACAATTTTCTAGAATTCTGGAAAAGCCACCATAACTTACAATGATTTATTTATTATAGCGTGTCAACCTAGGGAAAAGATGAAAGAGTGAGTGCAAGATGTTATCTTACGACAGCTTTTGATGCAGGCGCTATTGCCAGCGACCATGAGACAAGCGTCCAAGCATGCTTATTAAAACCAGCGCAAGTTGATGTGTCAGCGGACCTAGCTACAGATATCGATCACTATCACTGTAGCTTTGTGACGTGAAAATAAATGTAGCTACCTATTTGTAAACTCTGTAACAAGCCTTTAGTTTGATAACAAGTATCATTTAAGTATCATTTCATATCAGAAGGAGGATTGTTGTCAGCATGGTACTTTCGCAAGACGTTGCCGAGGTGGCTGTTGGGCGGCAACTGGCGCAGGCGCTGATCGTAGCGACTCAGGAACGACACGCGACCCAAAACGTAGCCCACGCAAATCGCGGCCATCATTTTGGGCACCGCGCCGAAGTGCTGGTTCGGCCGCATTAAGTCTGAAAACATTCATAGAAGTAAGAAGTCATTGAAAGGAACCACTAGCAACATGTATTAAAATAATGTGTCATATTATTTGCAAAATACTTATTTTGGCTAAAATTCTTACTTCTATGAAAATTTTTGTGGCGTCTCCCCACCGACCTTCCACGCTATGTCGTTTTAGTTTACTTTCAAAAGACGGCAATCGGAATACATCTCACCATTTTTTATAGCCGCATACGTGAGTCCGGCCAGTATCGCGCTGAAGGGTAAGCAGCGTCCGTAGAAGCTCTCTCGGTCGCATTCTTCCAACGCTTTCATCTCCTCCTGGGTGAACTCATAGTACCGCTGCAACAAACCAGAGCTCTGTGTTAGTGTATGCAGCGCATGCGGAGCGTGCGCGGCCGATCGTGTGTACAGAGATAAGTACCAGGGGGTGCGTCACGTTGCGACATGGAGGGCAGTTCTTTGTAGTATGCGACGCCGCGAAGCAGCCACAGTCCAAACTGTCCTCCTTTACTTCTTCCTTTTTTTCTTCCTTTATCGGTGTTTTTTTGTTCCCGCCCATAATGTGCAATAGATGTATACCACTTGTTACTTCATCGTCGTTTTTAAAGGAAAGAATCGGCTCACATTATTTATGTATATATTTTTTGTAATTATTTTGGTTTGTTATAATTTTGATGATATCAATCAGATTGAATTATTTATGAATTGACAGGAGTGGCACTTTACGAGTAAAACATTCTGAGCGGCCCGTGCTTTTATTTAAAGAAACATTTTACCAATTTTTTTTATTATTATATCGATATTATTTCTAAAGAGTTAAAATATTTTTAAGGAGGTATTCTAGGTATTGTATATTGCATAAATATATTATTTAGCAGAGAATATTGTTAAGTTTGTATCGCCAAATAAAGTTACAGGCCGTAAAAATGTACATTAGGTGTCAACAAAGACAAACAGAAACATACGTACATCCTTTACTGTCAAATTTATAGTTGCATTTGCAAAAATATGCCACAATTTACGTGCGCGAAAGGTAGCTACCGTGCCGAGGCATCAGTATAGTGTCAGTAACATCCAGTGCGCGGCGGGCGAGTGCGAAGCGGGATGACGGCGCGCGCGCTGCTGTTGGCGCTGACGTGGGCGGCGGCCGCGTCGGCGGCGCGCTACGTGGACTACTCAGGCGTGAAGATGCCTGCGTACGGTGCCAGCGACTACGATGCTCCACGCGACCCAGCCGCCGCACCGCCGTCAGCCGATTACCGCGGCCACTCGCCGGACGCGCCCGCCGCGCCAGACTATAAGTTCGAAGAGGAGCCTCGCAGTAAGTTCCACCGCCTCCATCACTGTACTTTAAGTATTGCTGCTATACGTGTAGTTTTACAAAGGTATTGTGTTACTCAGTAACGATTGTGCAGGCCAGAAAGCCAGCCGCTCCGTTGGATGCAGCTTAATATATAAAAATGCATGTGTTTAGACTGGACGATGATCGATGGTTTAGGCAGTTGATGCTTCGCAAGGTTCTGGTGGCGTAATGGCGGAACAGGCTTTCATAATGACGGGTTCAGAGGTACAGGCGCGACAGACTCTGGATCGTCTATCGCCCCCCAGACCTCAGGACTCGATGCGACCGGCGCGAAATGTTCCACGCGCGCCCCTTAGACGTCGCGGAGGGAGTTAAACACCTCACTCCCCCTCCTGACTCGAGGAGAATCCCGGCATAGGTGTGACTTGGAACACCGGTGTGGTTTTTATTCAGGAATGGTCGTTAGACCCCGTCGCCCACCTCAGGGCGCTGGAAATGCCTGAAGTATTCCATCCCGTAAAAAAAATGTGGTAAAACAATTTAATATGACACAAAAGTTTGTTTCTGGTATTTAAATTATGAATATCACTGTATTTTTATTAACATTATTATCTTAATATTCACATAAAAAATATCATAAATGTATGAAATCATTGTAGGTTCTAGTTTAGAATTCAACAGGTGCTTTCTTCCTGTAAATAATTGCATCATCCCTGTCTTCAAAACTGTGAAGAAACCGACATATCCAAAAATTCGAAGTGATTTAATATCTACCGCTCCCAAACCCCACTGGGTCTGCATAATTGATTGCCCGAAAGGTCTGTGTTGCAGCCGTGTGAATCGTTATAGACCTATTATGGTATTATGCCAATTTGTTCTGTGCAATGGATGTAATTGGGCATAATGCCTTTTGTAAAAGCGTCCCTCGGTTGCGGACAAATGATTGAAATGATACTGAGTTACGTATTTTACACTGTGCACTAGTTTTGATTTTTGTGTGGGATTTGTTGTTTGTGATCTTACCATTTTCATATGTTTACTAATTGTACTATAAAAGAGTTCATGCTCTTCATATATATTATTATTATATTCTGTAATTTATATGGTGTATCTAATAAAGAGTATTCTATTCTATTTTTAAGTATTAAAGTCTTTAACAGTTATAAAAATACGAATTGATTTTTATTTACAGTTAAAACTGAAAAATCTGCGAGGGATTCTGACGAACCAGAAGTATGGCGGAAACCGGGTAGAAAGCAGAGAGAACTGATGAGACCATCCTTAGACAGCGCCGCAGACGCGGCACCCAAGTACGAGCGGGACGATGAGGATATGCCCAAGTTCCGCTCGAGCCACCGCTACCCCAAGCACCGCTCTCGGCTCAAAGACGCGAACGTCGACGAGCCACCCCGGCGAGCCGCCAAGTATAGTCGAAATAGAAAAGACGATGTTAGTGATATAGATAGCAAAGACTATTTCCATGTATATAAAGATGACTTTCCAGATGATAAGAGTAAAGAATTCGAGGAAGAAGTTAAATTTGTAAACGAAGCTACCACTAGGCGAGGTCCTAGGAGGAAGCCTCGGGACAGGTTCGTAAAGAGAAAGAGCAGTGACCTAGACATTGCGAACGACGATGAAGAGCAGGACCTGCGGATGAAAATCGACGAGGCGGAGGGCATGCGTCGCACACTTCAGCCTGATACGCGTCTCCACCCTACGCACGCCTGGCGGGGTCGCGGTTCCGAACGCTTCCGACCGCCGCTGGACGACGAGGAGGACGAGCCTCCCAAGTTGCATCCGGTCGGCAAGCCCAAGCGCAAGCATTTTGAGGACTATGATGAATATTATGATGACATGAAGAGAGTCAACAGCATCAAGAACAAACTGCCCTCGTTGCTCCGACGAACCACAGGTACGTTAATGCCTTTCCCATTATAGCTGCTCTGCGCAGAGCACGGAGAAGCCTCAGCAGTCACAGCTAGAGATATTGTTAACACTTTCTATATAATATAATATAATATAATATAATATAATATAATATAATATAATATAATATAATATAATATGTACCGACAAATCACACAGATTGAGCTAGCCCCAAAGTAAGTTCGAGACTTGTGTTATGGGATACTAACTCAACGATACTATATTTATAATAAATACATATATAGATAAACATCCAAGACCCAGGTCAATCAGGAAAAGATCGTTTTCCATCATGACCTGGCCGGGGATCGAACCCGGGGCCTCCGCGTCGCAGGCAGGCGTGTTGACCGCTGCGCCACGGAGGTCGACAATATAAAACAAGTGTGTCTGTCTGTCGTGACTGAATGCGAGCATCACTGTTAACTCTTTGAAATTTGACTGCACGGTTAGCGCTGTGTGCGTGTCGCTGGTTCAACTCCCGCTCGGAACAAATACCTATATGTATGACCTAACATGATTCGTACTGGCGTTTCCAGGAACTGATTGCGCGCAGCGACCCTGTGCTCTATGCGCGTTCTTTACCGATACCTAAGTGCATCGCTATGTGGGCAATAAGCAGATATGAATTATGTGGTATCTGGCTGATTTTTTAAAAACCTTATAATCTTTATTCGTGAAATAAAATTGACATTTGACAATTTTTTATGAAATTACTCATCAATATTTCAAAATTATTTCCCAAATATAGTTACCAGATGATTGAAAAATCAACCTTTAGACAGATACCAGTCTTGGGACGGATCATCTACAAATGCGAGATAGAAAACAAAGTCGAAATTTTAAGGAGGCCGTGTGGATGTTGTAGTGACAACATCGCAGTACTCAATTAGTAAATTGAGTACTGCGAACATGTCAGATGTAGGGGTAACCGTGTGGATTTTGTTGCTAACAGATGTTAGATATTGGGAGACCGGCTAGATGTTGCTACTAACTGGGCATTAGTAACATGTGAGACGTTGCGGTGGCCGTGTGGATTTTATTTGCTAACTGGGGACTACGATCTCTTAGTGTTAGGGAGGCCGGGTGGATGTTATTGCTAACTGGGGACTACGACCATGTTAGATATTGGGGAGGATGTGTGGATATTGTTGCTAACGGGGGATTAGGCCCATTTTAGATATTGGGGAGGCCGTGTAGATGTTGTTTCTAACTGGAGTCTACGATCATGTTAGTGGTTTGGTTGCAGTTTTGTTAGGAGAAATAATAGTTCGGCAAATTGGAACATGAAATAGCTCTTTGCCTTTCGAAAGAAAGTGAATACGAATATTTTAGTACAGACCCTAAGGTATACCGTAATTAACCAAGAGCCGAGATTTTGAGTAAAAATTGATCCAAAACACATTTTACCATTAGTTACTGTTACTGTTTACTATAATTGCTTGAGTAACTAATCAGAAAACCAGCCTGCAGTTTGTTACCGAACTGGCGTTACTGTAATTACTTACCGCAATTACTTAACTACATAACAATCAACAAAAACACGTCCATCTGTCTGACCACACAGTTGGTATATATAGGTAGGTATATAATAAATAAAGTGCCATTATAATATATCATATTCAGTACGGTTATCTTTTAGTACATAACTGCACATGTAAATTTACATTTTGGTTACACCAGTCTCCAGTCACATACTGTTCTTTAGCTTCATGATGTTTCATTCTTCATGGCTGTTTAAAATTAAAATTGAGCCTTGACGCTTTCGTTGTTTGTAAGTGATTGGGTTCGAAGATTGGAAAAGCTAACGAAACGCTCGTTGTGTGCTCAGAAGCGGCCTCCACGCCGAACCCCACGGGCTACCTGGACATGCTGTGGACCAGCCACCGGCGTATGCTGCCGCACGTCGGCACCGTGGAGACCACCGTCACCCAGCGAGTGCCCAGTCCCCGGCCCAGGACATCCACGATCTCCCTCACCCACAGCACCACGAGCAGCACACCCAGCCCTACCCATACCACCACGCTTGTTGTTACTACCACTACCTTGAGCACTACGACCCTAAATGCCTTGGCGCTGTCACTCGCTGAAAAATCTAGACTGTCCATCTTAAAGAAAGACCAACGGAAGAAAGGCCAGCACGTAGACGCACCGACGCAGAAGCCTCCGGTGCTGCTGCAGGTGTCGCAGTTCATGCCCACCGTGGTAATGGTGGAGCCGCCAACCAGCGTGCACCCGTGGCTGCGCGTGCGCGAGCTCTCAGATGACACGCCCGAGCGCCTCGAAAAGGTGAAGAAGATGATGCGGCACAAGCTGGTGGCTGAAGCCAAGAGCATCCACGACCTCACCAACAACTGGGACGACATGGTGTGTGACTACATCGACGTAGCCCTTATCGACGGAGAAGCGCGTGCGGGCGCGGGCGCAATGGCTGCGCTCGCATGTGGTGTCATTCATGTTTGTGTCATGTTACATGTTTATTTTTTTGTTTAAAGTGTTGTAGTTTATGTTGTGGTGTACTTATTGCGTATTTCGGTTTAGTAAATATAAAAAAAAAATAAGTAAATATGAAATTATTTTATAGTTTCTTTATTGGCGCAGACCCACGTCGTCGTCCACGGCGTCATAGAGATGTTTGGCAGGGAATGTCTTTTGGCCGATTATGATGAAAATTTCTTTTATTGGCATAAATAGTTTAAAAAAAAATTATTATACAATAATTGACATAAAAAAAAACAACTGAACTGAAAAATTTTTTTTGTTTCGAAAGTCGCTGCTTATTCCTTTTATATCCATACTAATATTATAAATGCGAAAGTATCTCTGTCTGTCTGTCTGCGTCCACGGCGTCATAGAGATGTTTGGCAGGGAATGTCTTTTGGCCGATTATGATGAAAATTTCTTTTATTGGCATAAATTGTTTAAAAAAAAATAATATACAATAATCGACATTAAAAAAAAACAACTGAACTGAAAAATATTTTTTGTTTCGAAAGTCGCTGCTTATTCCTTTTATATCCATACTAATATTATAAATGCGAAATCTGTCTGTCTGTCTGTCCGTCTGTCCGTCCAGATTTCACGCCAAAACTATTGAACCGATTGTAATGAAATTTGGTACACAGATGGTCTAGAGTCTGAGAAAGGGCATAGGCTATATAACAACCCGCTATGACCAATAGGAGCAGAGCAGTAACATAAAATGTTGCGAAAACGGGAGAAAACGCGGACGTGCATATTACTCTCAATATTTTATTATTTATTTATTTATTTATTTTATTTTGGCATCAAACAGTCATATACAAACAATTAGTTATAAATACAAATGGTTTCTTATAATAGACCTATAGTGCCGACAATGTTATATAAATGTTAAAATAATGCAAAACTTCTTATAAGGAAAGACGACGGTTAGACTTAAATATGTTTGGGTACATAACATTTTTGCATCAAAAAATGACTTCAGTGAAACATATGCTTATTAGTTAGAAAGGACGTAAACTGGGAAAAAAGATAAGTTTTGATTAGGTGAGATATTTACTTTTTAGCTTTAATTTTAGTTTATTAAGAGAAATGTTAAAAAGATCTATGTCTGTAAATTCTCTATTATAGTTGTGGGGATTTTAACAGGCGCTTAATTAATATCAACTGAGCAATAATTCAAAATGTTGCCAGTGGCTGACGTGGTTTGTTCTTTTTGAATTCTCCAGGAGGTACACGCAAAATCTATATTTTAAGATAAAGGAGTTGCTGTTGCAGTTGCTTCTTCGGGAATAGCTGCTACATTACTTAGTGGGGGATGAACAGCGCACTCAGTTCTAAAGTTACCATCGAACTTAGCCCATGAAGAAATGTGAAATGAAATGAGTATGCAACATTAGTAAAAGCAGTGAGCGCGAAAGAATGTTACACCAGTGTAACTTGATGTGATTACTAGGGGTACGCCGGCAGATGAAATACTTAAATGCCTGTTTGAAAGCATCTGCATTATGGGTTTACGTAAAAAAGTATTATCTCACAATGAAGTACTCGCATACAACTTCACTACGATTCTCAAGCCGGGCAATATGCAGCTACTCTAAAATTCGGAGAAGATCGTATGCCAACTAACAGGAACGGTATGATTACACTGAGTCATGAGTTCTGTCAAATTGTGGATAGCTCAGATGACCTATCAAATAATGTCTATCCAGATCTTCAAACAAATATGGCCAATCGAGAATTACTATGCGAAAGGGCAATTTTGGCGAAGACTAATAAAATCTATACTAATATATAAAGCTGAAGAGTTTGTTTGTTTGTGCGCGCTAATCTCAGGAACTGCTGGTCCGATTTGAATTACGTTGGATAGCCTATTATTAATCTAGGAATTCTTTAAGCTATATAACATCGCGCTGCGACCAATAGGAGTGGAGTATAACAAAAAAAAAAATACAATGTAGGTATGCTGTATATTTTAGGGTTAAAATAAAATGTTTAAATAATTTTTAACACCCTTGCTCGTAAAGCTGATGTAATCCCACCGGTTTTAAATATGTAAAGCGGGCCATAACAAACGCGTGTGTTATCAAAGCAAATAGTTAAGTTATAGTCCATACAAATTCCATAACAGCATTATTTGTCATTTCAAATAATTATGGAACTGGTCGCCGCCGCGTGGCTCTAGCCAGTGAGCAGCGCGCTGTTCCATATTTGAAATAGCAAATAATAATACTAATCGCGGGAAAGCAACAGTGAGCATTCACAGATTGAGTTTATTTAAAATAACTGATGTCCTATTTGAAATAAACAAATTTGTATTTGTTTGTATTTAAATGAGTATTTGTAAAAAAAAACAGTTTATTCGGTAATTTAAAAACTTGACTGCATGCTCTAGCATCTTGCCAACATTTTCACGCAGCTACGGCAGAAAATAAACCTTGCGCCATTTTTTTCAAATTTTCTTTTCTTTGTACTTGTATTCTGAATATCTTTTTTTCTGTTTCCTCGCAAGTGTGTTAAAAAATGTCGTACGATATACGTGCGTATTGGTTATAACATGCTCGGCTCAATTACACCCTCGCCTTCGGCTCGGGCTGAAATTCCGCCTCGCATGTTATAACCATCATTACGCACTAATATCGTAATGTACTATAACTCCACGCGAACGAAGTCACGGGCAACCGCTATCGGTTATACAGAAGAAGATCACCTGAAGACGGAGGCCGAACGGTTAGTATCAGAACCTGCAGCGGAGTTTTTAAAACTATGGACAACAGATGGATTGTACCGTTATCGCCAATTTAATGTAAAATATTTAATGCCCGTATAAATATGGAGGCCTGCGGTTTCGTGCGGGCTATCAAATATATTTGTAAATATATTAACAAAGGAATCGATCAAGCCATGTTCAATTTTATACAAGAAGCTAGATCGTCTGTCATAAGCGAAATACAAGCTTTCCTACAAAGCGTTATGTGAACAACAATGAGGCAGCATGGCGACTTTTAGGATTCCCATTACATGAAAGGCACCTCACTGTCCCTGTGACTGTCACTGTGTTGGCCTTGCATTTGAAAGTAGAGAGCGTGTGTATTATAATAAAAGTAATTTTCATGAAAGGATCGCGCTCCGCCAAAGACAACACTGACCGCATTATTCCAGCTTTGCCAAATCGACCCATTTGCAAAAACTCTTTTGGATTCAGAGGTTCCCCGATACTACACATGGAATGCCAGTAGAAAACTGGCACGGGATAAAATCAGGGGATGCTCTTGGTCGTGTATACAATATGTAAAGAAAACCCTGTCCGACCCATAAGGATAATAAAGGTTAGGTAAACAGATGACCAAATGTAATATAAAATTTTACGTAATCATCATACTAACAATAGTAATGAATTTTAAAATAATCTTTTTTTTTCCGCGAAATAATTCCAACTTCCCCGAAATTTGGTAATTTTTAAAAAACTGTCAACACCATTTTGACGGTACGCTTATGCTATTCGACCACGCGTCGCGTGGCCTGGCCCCCGTCGCCCGCGGAAGGGTGGCCATGGTGCACATGTATTAAGTTACCTCTTTTTGCAAAATAATATTTATTTTTTTAGGGAGATTTTTTTTTAAACTTTAGTCCGGCTTTGTCGGCATTAGTAGAATCAGTTATCGATTCCTAACAATACCTTCACGGATCGGACAGGGTTTTCTTTACATATTGTATACTCTTCACCTGTGCAATTATGAGTGTTTTTGTTTAAAAATGTTCCTGCACCATGTTCGTGGACCAACTAGCCACAGGGATCTTAAAATGGGGAACAGTCAAGAGTGCGCAACATACAAAGAAGCATTTGAAGTTCTTGGTCTGTTGGAGAATGATAAATCATTGTGCAATGTAGATCACCTACAAAATTAAGAGGGTTTTTTGCAACCATGATCTCAACCTGCAGCGTTTCCAATCCTCAAAAGCTATGGGAAAAATACAAAAATGATATGGCAGAAGATATTTTAAAAATATTGCAGATGACACACCCATACATTACGTACAATGATTTCATTTACAACGAGGTCCTAATTAAAATAGAAAATAAAACTATGGAAATAACCGGTAATAAACTGAGTGATTTGGGATGATTAGCCCACAACGCGTAACTGACATCGCCAGAGAGCTAGATTATAATGATACTATACTGCAGCAGCAAGTAAATGGCATGATCCCACAGTTGTTATCGGAGCAAAAAACTGTATTCGACGAAGTAACACGCTACGTAGAGTCAGGAAATGGCGCACTTTTCTTTCTTGATGCTCAGGGGGGCACTAGTAAAACTTTTTTGCTGAATATTCTGGCTCATGTCAGAAAGGATAAGAACATTGCAGTAGCCTGTGCACTAAACTGCCTCTAAATCTTGCTCAAGAGGAATCCCCAACCTGAAATTTAAGTAAAAATAGTGGTCGGGCCCCGATGCTGTGCCAGTGTATGTTGTTAGTTTAAGGTGAGTGTACCATTTCGCACAAAGGAGCTATTGAAGCTCTCAATAGGACTTTGCAGGATATAATCCACTGCAAGAGCATAATGGGAGGATTGGTAATTTTATTAGCAGTTGACTTCCAGCAAACACTACCAGTCATACAAATGGGGACTCCAGCAGATGAAATAAAAGCTTGCCTAAAATCGTCTAAGATATGGGACCATGTCATAAAGTTCTAATTAACCACAAACATGCGAGTTATTCAACGACTTTCATTCATGTCATTATGCGGAAACATTGTTAAAAATCGGTAATGGGAACATGACAGTAGATGCAGAGGGAATGATTACTTTAATGGAAGAGATTTGTAATGTTGTAGGCAGCGAATCGGAGTTGGTAGACGATAATATACATGATGACCGATGGCTCTGCGAACAGCAAATATTAGCACCTAAAATTCTTTGGAATTATTTAGGGTGCCTTCTCATAAATTAAAATTCAAAGTAGGGGTTCCGGTGATGATCTTGCGTAATCTCGATGCTCCTAGACTGTGTAATGGTACCAGGCTGCGTGTTACTCAGCAATTTTCTTACAGCAACTATTTTAACTGGCGCAGCAAAGGGTGAAAGTATACTCATTCCTCGGATTCTGATTAGTCCAACAGGCCTTCCATTTCAATTTAAAAGACATTAATTTCCTATAAGGGTTTCATTGGCAATGACCACAAGGCTAAACTCTAAGGGATGCTGGACTACACTTGGAAAAATATTGTTGCATGGCCCAAAATCTAAGCAATGTTTTACCTCGGAAGAACTGCTCATACCCACGGAAAAATCTAAAACGCGCGATATAACCGAATTTCACGCGGGCGAAGGCCAAATACATTTTGCGATTGCCGATGAAAAGTTGAGTCCGGTAGAGTCAAACGCCTCTATCATCTATCGATAAATAACCACATCTTAAATTCTATCATTGAAACGTGTGCATTCATCATTTCTAGCTGCTTTTGCAGACCTATGGAAATTTTCTGCCGCACGAGTCTTCTAAATGTCTATCATGTTAAATGCTTACCAAATGCTGCATGCTGCAAAAGCTGCGCAATGGATGCTACCTAAGGTAGGAGGCTGTATGATCCGACTGAGTCAAGTGTTACTGCGAACATATGTACAATAGGTACTAACTCGCCACTCCACTCAATTTGTCGTACAGTTAGTCCAGTTTCTACATGCTTTTTATTAGCTTCACTTGTATGTTTGCTTGCTTGTTTGTTTGTTTGTCCGTCTCTAACTCTTTGGACTACGAGTGAGCGGCTCATTACTGTAAAATGTCCCACCGTTTTCAATACTGTTACGAATGGACCCTATGTCGATGGCATAAGGTTCAATCATCATCATCCCAGCGTTAATCCCAGTCGCATCCGAAGCCTTTTCAGCTTTGGAGTCTGGGGTCCGCTTTACCAGTCCAACTGCTGATATGGCTAAGTTTCGACATTTTCCGTGAAGCGACTGCCGTCTGACCTCCACAACCCGAAGGCGACATCGAAGCATTGCAGTTAGACCAATTGTTGGATTTTTGAGGGCTCCAACAACCCGTAACGACAGCCACTAGATGTTCGTATGGCAACCGGGACCAACGGCTTAACGTGCTTTCCGAGGCACGACCAGACCAGTGCAAATATTCATATTCATGCATACAAATACTTGCACTGTGCGGGGATCGAACCCGCGGCACCTTGCGCAGCGGCCGCGTCCGCTACCGCTACGCCACGGAGGCTGTCAAGTGTATTCAGTAAAAGTCTGACACGCAGTAATGGTCATTTGCTGATTCCCATCGAGAAAAATAAACCGCGTAAGGGAGGGAATAATAAATTCTAATAATATTTTTTAATTCTGGGTGGTACAGAAGACAGCACATCAAGCTACAGCGATCTGTCAGTTTTTTTGATTGGATGTTCAACTTTATCACTAAAGCATGCAGCTTGAGGTTGATTGGGAATATTTGACAGTTTCGAGTAGCTTGACCTACTGTCGTCAAATTCCGATTAAATCTGTTTTTTTATGAAAATGAATAGAAAAATACCCCACCCTTTTCCAGAAATAAAATAAAGAGACGTTTTATGGTAATTCTCGGTAACGGAGAGCCTTATTTATATTCTATAATTTTCCAGACTACGGTTATGATTGGTTAAAAAAAAAAACAAATTTTACATTGAATATATTATTTATAGATAAGCTTTCATAAATCGGATGTAGTAAGTACTTTGGATTAACAGCTGATCGAGAAGAACTAAAGAAGACAATATGCTCCAATTCCAGTCTGAAATGAGCTATTATTCCATGTAATCCTGCATAAAGACCCAACTATGTGGATTGAAACATAAGATATAACTGTGACTCTTAAAAAAATCAGCAAGGCAAGAAAACGACGAAGATCTCATATATTGACATTTCCAAAAACTCTGTACAAAATCCATGAAACATATTTACGTTCAAACGCATCCGATATCAAAACGTTTGAATTGGGAATATTTGCCAGAGCTGTCATCGACTTCAATGGGACGACGCGAGTAGGCTTTTGTCGAGCTGCCTTTGTGTCATAATTCTCGTATACAACCCGCGACACTACACTGACATTTTAGGCGACTAATGATTTATTACCGAACAAAGATGTCATGTGTTCTATAACTCTTTGGTATGGGTGTTGCCATAATATTGGGGAATATTTCATTTGCTTAATACTGTATGTGGTGTTAATCATTGTCTGCGTTGTAACTGGGATGGCAAACATGTTTTTTTTTTTTTAATTTATTGACGGCTTCATGAAAACATTTTTTTTTTTAATTAATATATTATTATTTCGGTGTTATTTAAAACAATAAGCCATGTTAAATTAAACTACTTCTAATTTTTGCTCAAGAATTACAGAACCCACTACATTAACACCATAAATCTAATTAAAATGCCTATTACATATAATCAAGATTCTATTCAACCTAATCGTTTCATTAATTAAGAAAATAACATACATAAGAAGAACTAACATTTTTTGTTCGTCAAGGCGTTGGTATTTCAACGATGGCAGTTCATTAATTATTCAATGAATCATATATGGCCTTGGGCCATGTAAACTAGACTAATTATGGTATACATGATTACTTGAAACGATTAGGTTACATGTAAATTATTGTTTTATTCAATTGCCGTTAATTGCTGATCTCTTTGATAGATAGTAAACATATTATCCGTAGCTAATGTGCATGCTAGTACGCAGTTCCTTGTGTAAATATATCGCGTCTCTTAGACCAACATACAAAAGATTATATGAAAAAAATTTTAAAGCGGCTTTTGTAAGCGAGAAAGTTATTAGTACCTAATTTCATCGTTTTTATTATCATGTATAAGCAAAAGGTCCTGCGCCCGCTGTGAGAACAGGTGTTTTATAAAATAATTTTTTGGAAAAAATAATATATAATATTCATGAATTTAAACGCGAGGCAGAATCTTCGATAAATTCTGTACATTTTGATACCTGGTTTGTCAAGTTTGGTTGCGTATAGGGGAAGAAAAAAGTATCTATACAACAGAAATAATATGTATGATAAATTTTTCATATGACAGTCTCGTATGAAAGAAAAGAGAATATAGACTATTTCGTTTAAAAAGAGAACAAGCAGAAAAATAAACTGTAAGCCATAAAGTCCGAAGTTAAAATAGGTTTTACTCTAATGGGTAATGTTTCTATGAAAGCCAGTGAATGGGTTCCTACCGTGGAGGTAGGTATAACTTCCTTCGTGTGAAGCGGTAATGAAAGGAAAACTTTCAATAGCCAATAGTTAAAACTACACTCAGCTATAAACACGTATCGAAATAACATGTTCTGAGAATCTGAGAACATTAACGTTTTTGCAGTAATTACAAAACTTGACGGGTTGATTGAACGTCGAGCTAAAAAAGGTGCCAGTAAATTGGGAGAAGTCAAAACCAGCAGAGGCTGGGATAATAGTTGAGTGTTCATTTTAGAAGGGATAAAAACTTTATATTAATCAAAACAATAAAAACTCTATTAATAAATTTACTGGCAACACAGCGCCTAAAAGCTAATCTACGCAGATTATGATTTAATTTGTAAAAGTTTTTGGCAAAAAAAAACCTTTATTTTTCTAAGCCTGAAATATTTTGAAGCACAAAAATATCAAGTAAAGTTTTAAGGAAAAGTTGTTTTTTATTATTGATTAATTAGCCAGTCTTGCCGATTGATTCTGTAAAAATCATACCCTTAAAAGTTGGTGAAGTAAGCCCAGAGCTGCAATGACATTTCATTTCATCCAAGTTTTCAAGCTTAAAATGGTTACATAATCGTACTGCTGTTATTTTTATATTCACTAACTGAAGTAAGTCATCATCATTATCAACCTTTTTATCGTCCACTGATGCACAGGTCTCCTCTCATACAGAGAAAGATTGAGCGTAATCACCACGCTTGCTCAATGCGGGTTGGCGATTTCAGACTTGAAAGTCCAGGTTTCCTCAAGATGTTTTCCTACAACTTCAGTCCTTTGTGTCCAAGATATACTTAGAAAGTACATATAACTTTAGAAAAGTTACTTTGGTATTTGCCTGACCTGGAATCGAACCCGCGCACTCAGGCTTGAGTGGCTGGTTTTTTAACCACTAGGCTACCACGACTTAAACTAAACTAAGTAATCTCTTCCTAATATTATATTAACGATAATAATATGAAAATGATATCACTATTAAAATTGCTTGACAGTAACAGGTGTGGATTTTTTACATGTCTCGGTTTTGTATGAATCACGAAACTATATTAACAATCTTATAAGAACGATAATAAAAAAACAGGCAGTTTGTCTAACAAAAACGTAATAAACTAAACGATTGTGATATTTCGAGGCTAACCGTGAAATTATATTACAATGTTGATGCTAAACGGGGCGTTTAGAGACGATATCGCTCCAAGGCGCTTGCTTCACCAGGAATTAATTGCCCTATAACTCTTTAAATGTAAGTATAGCCTACAAAATGATACGACTAGCAATCGCAATTTAATTACGCAAATTACGACCAGATAACACGCTGGGTCTAACCTCAAAATACACCATAAAACGTGACCCAGCCTTCACAAAATAAATAAATAAGTACTATAAAAACAGTCCCGAAGTATTACAGAGTCAAAGTTCTTTACGTGTTTAAATATATTAGTTTCAAAGTCAATAATAATCAGTGAAATGAACTGTTAAACAATTTAGATAATAAACGCTTCGTAAATAATACGATTTGATTTTGAACTCGAAGAAACATGACGTACAGACGACAACATGGATTCGGAATAATTTAGTGGAAAATCGGCTTAATGGTTGGGAAGAAATTGTTGTAAAATGTTTTGCGTTCCTAGAAAAAAGATTTTTTTTGACAAAAATGGTTCGCAAAAAGATTCCAATGAAACAGAACATATGTATTTTTATGTGTTCTGTTTCACTGGATTAAATTCATTTCTTTATGCATTTTGTGACCCGTCGTACGGCGAGTTTCCACTCATATGTTGTTGACACCACAACGATCTGAATGAAGCGCTTTGCCTCGTCTTTTATACCGCGTACATCGAGGGACTGGAACAATTTACCAGCGACGGTGTTTCAGTCGGACTACAATTTAAGTGTCTTCAAGGCTAGAGTGAATAGGCTCTTAATAAACTAGCGCGCTTTACCATCAACAATTGCATCCCTGCTTTTATTATTGCGGTCAAGCCCTAGATAATCTATTTAAAAAAAAAAATGATTTTAGTCTATGTCGTGTACCATGAGACTATATTATCTAACTTTTACTAACTTTAACGTTTAAATTTGGAAAGTGAACTTGAAGTTCACCCTCTTTGAGGAGTGGCTAGAGAGGCGCCACGGCGCCCTCACCTTCCGCCTGACGCATGTCTTCACCGGACACGGTTGTTTCGGGAGGTTCCTGTTCCGTATAAGGTGGGAGGAAACGCCAGGGTGTCACCATTGTGTGGATCGCCCTGAGGACACGGTGGAGCATACGGTGGAGGTCTGCCCGGCTTGGGTAGAGCACCGCCGTGTCCTCGTAGCGGCGATCGGCGGCGATCTCTCGCGTCCGACCCTGGTCCAGGCCATGGTCCGGAGCGAGAGTGCATGGCAGGCCGTCACCACCTTCTGCGAAACGGTGATGCTGGCAAAGGAGGAGGCGGAGCGCGTGAGGCAACGGGAATCCCAGCGCCCTCACGCCACTAGCCGCCGCAGGAGACGCCCTGGTCGGGAGATGACACCAAACTCCCAGCCACCGCAGGCGCGGGCCTGCGGGCGGTGAGCAATGGGCAGCTCGCCGCCCGGTAAGGACCAGGCCCGAGTCGACGGCGCGTCGTGTTTCACGCGCGCCTCAAAGAGATGTCAGCACATCGTGACGGGGTCCACGAAGACCGATGCCTCCTGGGTCAAGGTTGCGGGTTGGTTAAACAAGAAACCGTGGCCCTGGCCGTTGCACAGGCAAGTAAAGAAACACGGGTGGGTTTTAGTCAGTAAAAGTCTGACACGCCCTTCCGCTCTGCCCAGAGCGGGAGAAGTCATTTGATGATTTCCCATCCCAACACAAAAAAAAAAAAAAAAAGTTCACTTTTCAAATCAAATTCGAAATATATTTACAATTCTCGTTTTTTTTTTTTTTAAGGAATCTGCCCAAATCTGCCACAACTAAGACACAACACATGCAGCACAGCCTTATACTAGTGGATCATGATTGCGGTATGTAGTTAAATACATAATTATACCCACATGATACCACGATCTGTAGATATAGTAAGTAGTTGTATTAAACTTGGCTAGATTACGTCACGAATCCAACAACTTTATTGAAAAAATCTTGACCTTGATATTTGCAGAGCAGAATAAACAATGCATGGATAAAAAAAGAAGTGTTATGAATATATAACTTGATCTCTTAGCTCATCCTTGCCTTTGTGCTATTAGCTTTAGTTTTGCTATGACATTTAAATATGGAGCAGTCAGTTAACTGTGTCATTGGGTGCGTTCTTTGCTCGATCTTTGAAAAGGGAATATTTTTTTTTTTACTTAATCGTCTATATACAGTAAGGGTCAAAAGGATTTAGGATTTCTGACACCCGTAACGACGTGTTAAAGATTTTTTTCTACGACCATTTGGTAATTTGCTTAATACATAACCACAAGTCATATTTCATTAGTACTCATTCCTGCCAAGTCGTGTTACAATGACCATTTCCACACGGGTAAACCGTTCTACAATGAAACCTTTTAATTATTTTTATGGCTATGGCATCAAAAAATCAACATAAGTCAAAAAGCGCGCGTATTTGCGTCACGGGACTAAATTATTAGGCTGTATGGATATGCCTTTGCCTTTTATTTGTGGGATTATAACAACAAAACAACATTGCGGTACGCGCCGCGCTATTTTGGCGCCATTGTTAACTTCTATCTGGGTGTTTTGGCGGGAAAGTCAAGCTGAGTGTCACGCTCATTTTTAATTGGACTTTTAAAATTATTTATAATGTTGTTTACTAAATAAAAGTGCGTGATTTATGTAGTAAAAAGTGCATTCAATAAATAATTCATAAAGAACAGTCAAATATAGTGGCCATAGCATGACTTTGTCTCAAACCCCCCTCGTAAAACGGTTCACGCGGCCGTCTTTGTCGACATGAATAATTCATTACGTGACATTGGCTAAATGCACAAACCGTGCGAAGCCAAAAATGAAAGAAAAAAAAAACGTCTATCTGCATTTATAAATAAAATTGTTTTGAAAATGAGTGATATCAGTGATAACAGCGAAATGGACAATATCTTACTTTAATAGTTGTACCATCCAGAATGTAAATTACTATAATTCCTAATAAAGGTCAACATTGACGGTTTTTTGTAGGTATTTATTTATTTCAAGGTCTTAGAAAAAGTTTTGTATGCCACTGTCACAAACAGCTATTGTAATACTCCTGCTGATCTATTGTGCCACTCAGCTACCACAAACCACCACTCATATTACAATAGCTATCATTGCTTGACAGTGGCATAAATAACTATTTTCTACGACCATTCGGTAATTTGCTTAATACGTAACTATAAGTCATATCTCAATAGTACTCATTCCTGCCAAATCGTGTTACAATGACCATTTCCACACGGATAAACCGTACTACAATGATACTTTTTTTTTTTTTTATGGCTATGGCATCAAAAAGTCAAGATACGATTAAGCCAAAAAGCGCGCGTATTTGCATCACGACTAAACATCATCAACAGCATGTTATTAGGCTGTATGAATATGGCTTTGCCTTTCATTTGTGGGATTATAACAACAAAACAACATTGCGGTACGCGTCGCGCTATTTTCGCACCATTGTTAACTTCTATCTGCATTTATAAAATATATTGTTTTGAAAATGAGTGATATCAGTGATAATATCGAAATGGACAATATCTTACTTTAATACTTGTACCACCCAGAATGTAAATTACTATAATTCCTAATAAAGTTCAACATTGACGGTTTTTTGTAAGTATTTATTTATTTCAAGGTCGTAGAAAAAGTTTTGTATGCCACTGTCGCACACAGCTATTGTAATACTCGTGCTGATTCACTTAAAAAAACTTAGGAATAGGAAGGATGACGGCATTTGAGTTGGCAGTTGTATCTGGGCTGTGGAGATCTGCAGGGTAATTACATAACTCCGTGTGCAGTTTCTGACCTGCCATCGGACGCGTCCCCAGGTGGCGGATAGATGGGGGTTACCAGTTTTCCGGCGCGGACCAAAGCCAGACGCGGGGACCGCTTCTGCGTACATGTGTGTGACGGGTCCGCCACCACTCCTGGTGAGCTGACACGACCCGGAATCCGGGTCGCCGCGTATAACCCGGGCTCCTCACTGAGACGAGCTGGGGGCTCCACTTGCATGCGTGGAAGCGAGTGGGGCTAAGAGGAAGGACACCTCGCTAAAAACCCTTGGCTGTTACATTGCTTGTATTTTTTCATTGTCATTGTACAACAACTTTGATTAAATAGCTTATATCTATACTAATCGACAGCCTCCGTGGCGTAGCGGTTGCGGATGCGGCCGCTGCACAAGGTGGCGCGGGTTCGATCCCCGTACAGTGCAAATATTTGTATGCATGAATATGAATATTTGCACTGGTCTGGTCGTGCCTCGGAAAGCACGTTAAGCCGTTGGTCCCGGCTGCCATACGAACATCTAGTGGCAGTCGTTACGGGTCGTTGGAGCCCTCAAAAGTCCAACAATTGGTCTAACTGCAATGCTTCGATGTCGCCTTCGGGTTGTGGAGGTCAGACGGTAGTCGCTTCACGGAAAATGTCGAAGTTTAGCCATATCAGCAGTTGGACTGGTAAAGCGGACCCCAGACTCCAAAGCTGAAAAAGGCTTAGGATGCAACTGGGATTAACGCTGGGATGATGATGATCTATATACTAATGTATAAAGCTGAAGAGTTTGTTTGTTTGTTTATTTAAAAGTGCTAATCTCAGGAACTACTAGTCCGATTTAAAAAAATCTTTTTGCGTTGGATAGTCCATTGATCTAGGAAGGTTTTAGGTTATATAACATCACGCTGCTACCTATAGGAGCGGATCATAACTAACTCGCATAACGAAGTCGCTGGCGGCCGCTAGTGTAAATATACAACATGTAAACTAATTGACCAGTGTGTGATCTTTGACCAGTGTGTGTTGCCAGTGATGACTTACGGAACTGAAACGTGGTCGCTCACAATGGGTCTCATACGAAGGCTCAGAGTCACACAAAGGGCAATGGAAAGAGCTATGCTAGGAGTTTCTCTGCGTGATCGAATCAGAAATGAGGAGATCCGCAGAAGAACCAAAGTCACCGACATAGCTCTGCGAGTCGCTAAACTTAAGTGGCAGTGGGCAGGGCACATTGCTCGTAGAACCGATGGCCGATGGGGCAGCAAGGTTCTGGAGTGGCGGCCACGTACTGGAAGACGCAGCGTAGGGAGACCCCAACAAGGTGGACCGATGACCTGGTGAAGGTCGCGGGAAGCCGATGGATGCGGGCAGCACAAGACCGGTCATCGTGGAAAGCCTTGGGGGAGGCCTTTGTCCAGCAGTGGACATCTATAGGCTGAGGAAGGAAACTAATTAAAGCAATTCCTGTAAATAGATTGTTCAGAATCGCTTACTGAATCGATTTATATCATTTTTAATGTAGCTAATTTTTTTATCCCAAAAATAATTTAAAACTACGGAAATTATTTTCATATTATCCCAGTTGCTTGGAAAGAGTGAGACTTCTAATAATCGCAGTTTTAAGTACTTGTATTCATACAAATTTAATCAATCCATATAAAAAAATAAAAATACTTTATTCCAATAATATTAAAGTCTTCGTTCATTACGAGTCTTCCTCTACAAAGCAAAGGCGATGACACGCTGGGGGCCGTGGTTAAGCTGTGTGTATTGTAAGTATTTCTTGACTGGCAGGCGCTTTGTTTTAAGTAATTTCAGCACCTCTCAAAACAATGCTTTAAAACATCACGAGAAATGGCTGGTCTTAGAACTAAAACTTGAAGAAAACTAACATCTGCTAAACCCCAATGGAGCCTGGAGGTGGATCCGGGATCCCCCCCCCCCCCCCCCTATCATAGAGAGAAAGTCTTTGTCTCAGCACTGAAAACATTTTTAAAAGTGAAAATTTTATGATAAATATAAAATTTTCACTTTAGGTCTTAGGTCTACCATAAAATAAATTTAAAAACGACAGACATTTTAATAAAACAAACGTATTTTTAGGCATTTTTTCCTTTTAGTGCGGAACCATCATATCCATTTCTTACTCGAGTCGGGACACATTATTCGGAAACCACTTTACTTCGATTGCTCAATATAATATTTTGCGAACGATACTTTCGTTAATGTTTGAGTGGTCTTAAATACAGTTTAAATGTTCTGGGAGATTACTCTTCCTTTGAAAATATTGCGTCGATAAAAATATGATTACTGTATATTCATATTTTCAGGTAAGTACAATATCGACTATGTTCGGCTTCGTGAGGGTCTTGCGGTGTTCGCACAAGTTTGGAGCTGGTAGATGGAACTGCTGATAATGTAGGCCATGCGATCCTCGGGCGTAGTAAGGGTTATATGAGACTACGGGTCCTTATGCCTCTAGTACTGACTTCAAAAATAAGGCTTCAAGAATATTATGGCGCTTATTGATGTGTATAACTCTCCGTAGAATTTATCAATCTCACCCAAAAGCTCGAGCTTGGAAGTGACGATCCTACCATCCCCAGTCTTCAGCTTCGCAAGTAGGCTCTGTCTAACAAACAAATCTCGTGCGAACACTTTGAAGTCTTTGTTTCGTCCGATAGCCTCTTTAATAAGTGTGTGTTGCCAGTAATGACTTACGGAACTGAAACGTGGGCGCTCACAATGGGCCTCATATGAAGGCTCAGAGTCACACAAAGGGCAATGGAAAGAGCTATGCTTGGAGTTTCTCTGCGTGATCGAATCTGAGATAAGGAGATCCGCAGAAGAACCAAAGTCACCGACATAGCTCTGCGAGTCGCTAAACTTAAGTGGCAGTGGGCAGGCCACATTGCTCGTAGAACCGATGGCCGATGGGGCAGTAAGGTTCTGGAGTGGCGGCTACGTACTGGAAGACGCAGCGTAGGGAGGCCCCCAACAAAGTGGACCGATAACCTGGTGAAGGTCACGGGAAGCAGATGGATGCGGGCAGCACAAGACCGGTCGGCGTGGAAAGCCTTGGGGGAGGCCTTTGTCCAGCAGTGGACATCCATAGGCTGAAGAAGAATATTCTGGCGTAGTGGTTAAGCGATCGACTAATACGATGCGTGTCGTGAACCGATTCCCGTACGGAACAAAATGTTCGTATTACCTATAGATAATTGTTCCGGGTCTGTCCGTTTGTGTATGTGAGTTTGAATGTTTGTAAACTCAATCATAATGTAGGAGTAACACCCGGTGTCACTGAAAAAAAAATACATGAATATACCATAGAACATGCAGCATTTTCCGTTTTTGCCTAGTATTAATTTCTTGTATTAATGCTGCTAACTGACTTCAAATAACTATTTATGTTATTGATGTCATCGTCAACAACATTTGTAAAAGTTTTTTACATAAAGCTCATTTGTAAAAGTTTTTTACACAAAGCTCGCTGTGCCTCTGGCTACAGAGGTGCATTGATAGCTTATTTTATCTAAATTGATGAGATTACTTTAAAATGCATCAAACTGAGATTGCAGTCAGATTGAGCAGAGATTGGGCAGAGAGTGAGATTGATATTGGGTTGCGGAGCAAAAAAGAGGCTGGCACATTGGCGAAATTAGCGGCTAGAAATGGAACAAAAAAAAAAGTATGATATTAGATTATTCAATTTTTTTACCGAAATTTAAAAATATGCTATGGTTATTGAAAAAAAATATTTTGATAAACGGTCATTAGGACCTCGGAGACCGCGTCTCTGCAAACGTAGCGTAGGTCGCCCTTGGGCGAGATGGAGCGACGAAGCTTGTTGGCGTGCCATGGAAGAGGCCTATGTCCAGCAGTGGACGAGTAGAGGCTGATGATGATGATGATGATGAGAGAAGGGTTTAGGTTATAAAACCATAGAGTATGAGCCTCTTCGCGTGCCCTGGTTCATGAATAGTGATGTTAGTAGAAAAATGATTGTTACTGCTCTTAGGCTAAGATCTGGATACATTTCATGGAAAAAAAATTGCTTTTCTGATGAAAATGAACGCTCCGCCCAATTGTGAGGGATGTGAAATTGTCGAGGACCTACATCATTTATTTATGAAATGTGTCCAGTGGGAATAATTTAATAAGATCACTGAATTTGAACAGAACTGATTTAGGTTTATTCCATACAATTATCCCAACCAAATGGTGACGATGCGAAAGATTTGTTCAAATTCATGGCCCACGTGTTGTGAAAGTGCAATTGTTTAGGTTACGATGGGACTGACATGTACACTATGCGTAAAAGCTCCTATAAACACATAAAGAAAAAAATGTTAGTGCATATGTACATAATATGATTATCATCATTGGCACCTTTTTTTTTCGTAGTTGAACATTAGATGCCGTGACTGATTAACCGGACTATCTGTGGATGCCTTAATTACTATTAAAGCCTCCAGCCAGCATTTAAAAACTAAACAAAAACTAAGGAGCAACTACGCACTAAGGGCACCCCCTGTGGGGTACGAACCTCGCCTTAGGGCGTCGCTAAAGAGGAGAGCAAGGGACGGCTAGATCGAAAGGTTTTTAGTGGTTTGATGACCCCGGCGTTTCCTAGTACTAGCTCTGGGAAGAAACGTCGAAACAAAGTCATAGGTCATAGTTGGGACATTATATTTACTGGCTCATCATCATCGGGTTAGGGACGGGAAGGGCAATTAAGCTGTGGTGCGCGGAAGACCTCGGTGATGAGGTCGGTAGGTCGGTTTCTTGTATAGGGTGCTGGTGGCCCTATTGGTCTCTTGTAGCAGGGTTATGGGGTCATCGGGGTCTGTGAGGGCATGCCGAACACGGCGAAGCTTGGAGATGGTGGAGGGGGTGTAGTTAGCAGCCGCTGTTCTCAGGGGATTGCGGTGTTTGGCAGCAGTGTCAAAGAAACGCTTGGAGAGACGTTTCATGTACTGCTGGATGGTGAGGATTTTGAGATCAAGATGGAGGATCTCACTTGGAACAAAATCATTGGCACTTTAGCTTCTGCTGAGTTTTTTCTGGGGATTCTCTAACCACCTCACTGTGATAATTTAGGTAAAGTGAGTGTGTAGTTAGGTAGTTGTCATTCCAATAATTATAATGATATGTCAATACACTATAGACAACTAACTCAAAGCGCATTTCACACCAAACTTACAGAATCGATCGGCTGATATTTGCGGGGCTCATTCACAGATATTTAATACAATAATATTGATGAAAAATGAATACTAAAATATAAATAATACTACGCCAATGGAGCTAAATAATAAGCTTAAATTCCAAAACTGTAAGCGTAAGTTATGTCTATATAAGCGAAGTTTAGTTATAACAATGTTCGTAAAATAATAAAAGTTTCCACGAATTGGATTCGTAGACGAAGAGTTACGCATTAAAAGGAAAAAAAAAAGTCTGAAAAAACATATTTCTTACATTATAATCTTCTATAGTTTTATAGCGAATATAAATACACACTGTAAGAAAGACAACTCTCTCGGCCTACCTATTATGGTTCATGAGATATGGCTCGCTGATATATGGACTACTAAATGGATGAATAGCCGAAACCTTAGTAATCCCATTGTAACCTCTTTGCATTTGGTTACGAAACACCAAAAACAAAATAAACTACCAACTGTTCTAAAAACACAGTCGCCTTAGCTATAGACTTTTATAATAGGTATGGCTACACATAAATCTATGTCCTGCTTGAATGCCTATTCAGTTTCAGTATTATGGACACCAACACTATGGTATAAACTAGCCTAGATAGTTAACTAGGACCAGTGTTAGCACAAACAAGCGAGGATGTAGATTTATACCCAAGATTGAAGAGCTGACCGTACGAGATGGCTACATAAGTAGGTTAGGGGCCGCTTCTCATTTAGTGATGTGGGTATCGACTAAGTAACGTCAAGTCTTTTATATCGTCTTTTCTTCATTAATAGAATAGAACAGAAAATAATAGAGTACAATATAACATAATAAAACAGAACAAAACAGACTTTTATAGTGGGGACATAATTGTCCCCAATATAAAATTCAGGATATAAATATGAAGACTTTACAAAGGGTGACACATTAATTAATTCTACATTTATCCAGCTAGGACGATACTTTTGAAGCTACGATATTAAGCAGACCTATTTCGTTGGCTTTTTAGTTAATGGCCTGAAAATTTTATTTAGTTATTGTTTTTAAGAGTGTGTCACTGTAATATTTAAAATTTGGTTTTACTTAGACAAAATGGCTGAATTCCATTTTGCGGTATTTGGAAAATAGAGGCATCACCTAAATGTTCAGTAGATTCAATCCCTCAAGAGTAGATGAAAATAACTCGCATAATGCGGAAGATTAATGTAGCCGCGACATTCAAAGTTTCTTACTTACTTTGCAAATTGCTAGTCAGAAAGGTAATTGCGTAACACACTGTAGCAATGGGTTTCATTTTGCTAATTCAACAAACATTCATTGCTTTATTTACGTTGTTGAGCAGACACGTTTTCAAACATATGGAGCAATGGATTAGCAATATGCTTCGAAATGATTTTACTGATAGTAATAGTGTGTTAAACATGACGTTAAACATGATTCACAGTCGTAATAAGTATATATTTACAGAATAATAATCATTTAATTGACTATCGAATATTGATAGTACATGAACGCAATCAAACTTGTTTGTGGCAAACATTGTCCCTCTATTGTACTCTCTATTATTCTATTGTCTGTGTGATTATTTTGATCATACATAAAGTCATTGCATTTTCCAAACAATTTATATACCTCTATTTTAACAGAAATATGTGTTTCTTAGTTCATAAAGAAAGTAAAGAAAGAAACAGTATTTATTCTGATTTGCACACGATTGAGTGACTATTTAATATACCTAAATAGTTAATCATTAGGGTTATATGAATTTAAAGGTTGTAGTTACAAAAGATGGAAACTCCATAACACAAATTCATCTAAAATTATTGTACAATTACTGAAATTTTTAGTGGAATTTGAAAATACAAACACCAGAATTATCATCGATATAATTACCCCGAACAAAGTCACATCACTATTCGGCGGCAGATATTCAACGAGCCACTTACCTACACTCGCTCAACGACAGTCACTCAAGAAATAAAAATGGTTTTCAATTGAATAAGACTGGTTTTCCTAGATTTTAATAAATATAATAATAAATATAATAAATATATACGGACAAATCACACAGATTGAGCTAGCCCCAAAGTAAGTTCGAGACTTGTGTTATGGGATACTAACTCAACGATACTATATTTTATAATAGATACATATATAGATAAACATCCAAGACCCAGGCTAATCAGGAAAAGATCGTTTTTCCATCATGACCTGGTCGGGGATCGAACCCAGGCCCTCCATGTCGCAGGAAGGCGTGTTGACTACTAATTTTGGGATTTGTCGTTTGACGGATTAAATTTGCATACACGCATGACTTTAACTCGGACTTTAACGGTCGCGTAACAAATGTCTTGCCATGGCGCCTCCGACGGGCCGGAAACAAACGAGGTAGATCAAAGAAGTGCTGGCTTGATGTTGTAAGGGATGACATGCGTGCCAACAATCTCACACGGGATGTAAGAGATCGTGCGAAATGGAGGTGTATATGTTAAAGCGTACCTCGGCCTCCAACGCGAAAACCGAGGATGCAGTGGCACCGAAGTGGCACCGAAGCGGTACCGATGTGGCACTGCAGTGGCACCGAAGTGGCATCTACACCTACTGACACCACCACGAACAACTAATTGTAGGTCACACAAATATTTGTTACACGCGAGAATTGAACTCGTCGATTATTACTTAGTTTTGAGAGCAGTGCTCATAAAATTAAATATACTAGGTAAGTGTCTGTCTGAGTTGGGACATACAACAACTCGTAACACTGCTCTTTAGTCGATGGATTAACAGAAATACAAAGGATAATGGTCAGGATTGTGGGTTTTACGATGCGATTTTAACGATGTTATGTACAATCGATTTATTAATCCTGTTATACGGGGTCATTAAGACCGCTCAAACTTTGAAATGAATGAAAAATAGAAGCAGCTTAAGCGATATTACCACAATCTTAATTTTTCAAAGGAAATCCTGATGACATTATACCTGGAATATCATCTTCATCAACCTTTTATCGTCCCACTGCTAGGCACAGGTCTCCTCTCATACAGAGAAAGATGGAATGTAATCACCACATTTGCTCAATGCGGGTTGGCTATTTCAGACTTAAAGTCCAGGTTTCCTCAAGATGTTGTCCTGCACCTTATCGAGGTCGTCTAAGTCGTGGTGGCTTGGTGGTTAAATCACCAGCCTCTCAAGTATGTGTGTGCGGGTTCGATTTCAGGTCAGGCAAGTACCAATGTAACTTTTCAAAGTTATATGTACTTTCTATGTATATCTTGGACACCAATGACTGATTACCTGGAATATGATTTCAGTCAAATGACCCTCGCGACTCTGCTGTAGATTATGTATCCTAGTAGACCAGTTTTGGACGATCGCTCCGCATAAATGGGGTTTAACTTCATTCAGAAAGCCAGTTATGTTTGTCTTCAGAGTAGCCCTAATTGTCTAAGATTTGTTTACATAGATCAGAAATTTTACGTAGCCCTACTGAAAGTAGTCGAGCAATGTTAAGGTACATGATCTCGGTGGCCAGTTTATGCTGACGAAGCGACGGCTTCGTTTTCTTCCGTTCTCAACTATATATTATACTCCAGCCGCCAGCGACTTCGTTCGCGTGGAGTTAGTTATGCTCCGCTCCTGCTGGTCGCAGCGTGATGTGAAGCCAAAAGCCTTCATGGATTAATGGGCTATCCAACGCAAAAATATTTTTTCAAATCGGACCAGTAGTTCCCGAGATTAGCGCGAACAAACAAACATACAAACAAACTCTACAGCTTTATATATTAGTATAGAGTATAGATTTTGCAACTTCTCATTCAATACATTAAATGTTCCTCGTGCAGTATGCCAAGTGCGCTCTCCTGTTCGAACTACATGTGTGTGAGGCCGATACCATCTATCCTAAGCCACAAAACTATTAAGAACAATAAAAGAAATATATTAACACAATAAATTCTGAAGGAATAAGGGCCGATACCGGACCAAAATCCACACGAAATAGTGACTTTTCAAAGTAAAATGGCACGTGATGAATTTCTTTAAAGCAACCAGGAATAAGTCTCATCTGAAGATGATTTTATTCTAGAAAACAGGACCAGCCGCCAAGAGCCGCAAAGGCCCAATCAGTGAATACACGGCGCTGACTGTGATCGTTGGGTTTTAGTTCCTGAACAAAATGAACCTACCCAAGTCTCAACGTTCAATCCGCCAAAGTGATGTCGCAAAAAGACCTAGCTTTTACGCCCGAAGCGGAAGGGAATGTCTGGTATTTTCTCGTACACTGTCCCAAACGGCAACAATATTCTACAATGATCTTGTGTTTCTTTGACGTACATGTATTGCTACATCGATCACCGACCCGGTTCTCTTAAATTTGTCCATTAAACGACGGATTATGGACTGTCTGGCTATGAATGGCACAGATGGAAGCAACGAACGGAAAGTTAGGCGAACAGAGAATTTTACAAGCGTTGATATAGATAAATATGAAAATAATATAAAAGGAACTAAAAATAAAAGATTCATTAATTGTGTTTGCTTTAACGAAGCCATGGCTAGATGCTGATTGAAATGTTAGAAGTATTCATTTGTAATGGCGGGGATAAATATACACGCGCCGAGAGAATAAAAATCTAAACTGCTGACATTGATTTTGATATTAAATTTTAAGAATTTCGTCACATAGTTGAAGCTTGTAGCTGTAGTGTGCAGCTCACCTAACTTTAAATTTGTAACTGCACACACTAAATTATATCATTATTACACGAATTGTTGATTTGAAGAGTTCTCTTTTATTTTACCTACATTAGCCAGCAGTTAAAATTTTGTAGTTTTTTTTTCGTAGAATAAATACGAAAGTAGCTGAATTAATTATGAAGAATAGAAGTTTTTGAAGACGAACAATAGAAATCAAAATCAAAAGTATTTATTCAAATTAGTATAATGAATCAGCACTTTTTGAACGTCAATATTGCATAAGGCAGTTCCTCCAAAACGCCCGCCCTTCGCTTTCGAAATCAATTAGAAAGATATTTTTCAAATTATAGAAGACAGAAAAACCGTCACAGAAGATTGATTTGGATGAAGAGATGAAAACAATATAAGAAGACAGAAAAGGGTGTTGCTGCGGTGTGCCGGGATAAGGCTCAAGCCTAATAATGAAAGGATATGCTGAGCACCGGGAGATAAATTGTACGGGTCCGATGTGGAGTAGCTGAAAGTCAGTTCGAGTCCAATGCAATTTAGGAACCTCAAGATTGTGTTTGGAAAGACTCAGGAGGAGGTGTACTTATACAAATTACATCCACATTTTTCCTGTTATATTCCTACAAATGAGCTCGATTGGACTGACTCCAAAAAATCCAGAATAATCCAATCATATTTTGCCCCGCCCGCGAATTGAGCCCAAGACCTCAACCCAAAAAAAAATCGAATCAATTAGTTTACTAGTGATACACCTGTATATATGTATAACATAGGTCTTACAAGTCTTACAATACAAAATGGGCTCGTGCTGTGACTAACCCCACGGTAATACAAATTCATTAAACAATAGTAATCATATCATTTTTATTTTTTTACTTTGGTCCACACTGCGAATTTCTCCTGTATCGCGGGTAAATGCACAAACATATAAACTCACATACACAAACAGCCAAACACGGAACAACTACTTGTAGGTCATACAAATGTTTGTTCCGTGCGGGAATCGAACTCGCGACACGCATTGTAGCAGTCAATAGCTTAACCACCACGCTAACCGTGCAGTCAATATGCACTTAATCAGACATTAACACTTCTGTAGGATACTTTAACCGAAACCATTAAGAATCCCTTTATTGAATAGAATAAGAGTTAATTAAAAACAATTCAATTAGCAATTATCGTTACCACACTCACATAAATTGTAACTCTATATTCTCGTACGAACCAACACAACATGCAATTTGTAAATTGGAGAGCACATTGTACTTGACTTTATAAGTTTAATGGATCGCATTATACGAAACTCAACAGGGAAGTCTCCTTTACATGAAGCCACCAATTTACTTAGACCTACCTGCTAACCAGTCTCCCTTTTTCTAATAGAATCCTCTATAAATGTCGGAGGTCTCTCTAATTTGGTCAGTAACGATCCTATTAGAATAGGTCCCGTTATTTGTACCTGTTAGAAGTGGTACTTATTTTGAAATATTCATTTTGATTCTTATGCAACGTTGTAGTTGGGATTTTATTATAGAGTTACGCCCCTGCTGGGATTTCATATTAGCATAAGGTAAAACTCCACACAAACTAGATATAAACCATGACGCTACAAGTTCTACATGTTACAGATAAATACGACAACATTACGTTGCTGACGCATCCAATTATTTCAGAAAAATCAAAAAATATGCATCGTGTAACTCAAACTACAATTGAATCGTATTGGACGACGTGAGCTGTTATGATTTTAATTTCAGATAAAATTGCTAACCTAAACGTATTAGAATCCACTGGTTGAAAACCAATATTTCTATTTTAAAGTTCGGACTCAGAAGTCAGAACTCAACCGGATTTTAATTTAACTAGAAAAAATTTGATTCACAAGTTTGCTGATCAGAGGGTTGATGGGTTCCTATTTTAGAATGGCTCAATATTGACACAGTTTTTAAGTTTAAAGTTTTAAGTCAAATCAAATAAAAATCAAATTAAAAGTCAGTTATTCAAATTAGGCTGAGAATCAGCATTTTTTGTAGTTCAATATTACATAAGACAGACCCCCAAAACCCCTACCCATCGACACTTCCTAGTGCTCTCGCTGGGAAAAAGAAGTGGCGGAACAAACTACCCAGTAGCACAGCTGTATCTTCATTAAAAAAAAAAACACATGACTTTATGCAATACTATGTACCTAGGTACAGTATTGAACAAACAAAAAAAAAACAACAATGAAATTATTTATCATATGCCAGCTAGCCACGCCAACATAAGCAAAAAATAAAAGATCCTTCAAATGGAAATTTAAATATTTAGTAAAAACTTATTACCTAAATAAAAGCCTCGGGCATAAAGGGCGTGACAGCTCACATATTTATGCATTGTAAAAAAAAAAAAAACAAATTATGATGTATGCATTATATTAACTCATATAGTGTGCCAGTAAGGAACAGTTATCTTAGTGTTAACGGGAATGTAGTGTTTTTTTTTCTATAAATTATTATTTTATGTATGTAAAAAACTAGCTACTCGGGCAGACCCGTAAGCCAGAACTGAATGGCAGCGCCACTTACCTGTGAATCTATACCATCCACCAGACTCACAAAAAATCATCCAATGATTAGTCGTCCTCCGTGGCGCAGCGGTCAACACGACTGCCTGCGACGTGGAGGCCCGGGTTCGATCCCCGGCCAGGTCATGATGGGAAACGGTATTTGTATCTATTATAAATATAGTATCGTTGAGTTAGTATCCCATAACACAAGTCGAACTTACTTTGGGGCTAGCTCAATCTGTGTGATTTGCCAGTAAAAAAAAAAACCCTTGGGTGTTTTTTTTTTTTGTAGAGATGATGATCATGTTCTAATGTTACCAAAATCCCCTTATCTAATAATTAGCGGAAATTTTAAGTATTTTACAGGTAAAGAAGGATTAATTACATTAAGAAATAATTTTACGCTGCTTAATAATATGTAGATATTAAACAGGGCGTTATTTGCCTATTAAATGTCAGAAAATATACTCTGTGTAAAGTAAGCCAAACATACACTGGTAAATAAATACTGTAATAACTGTGATAATAACTGGTAATGTGTGCGTCTACGATTAACTCCCAAGCTGCTATTTGAGTTTAAAGTGAAGTACCGTTATTAAAAAATATATACTGGAATGTTTCGGGAAATAATATGATTTTGTTGGTGGTAGGCCATAACAACGGCTGCCGGTAGAAGTTAAGTCTTGCCGCCAAGCGATTCCTCGTGTTCCGGCATGATGTCTGGTGAAGCCGTACGGAGAACGGGTCTGAGCAGTTGTGTTACGATGTGGGCCAGATACGATGCGCCAAATGTTGTTATGTCCCGAACTCCCGACATAACAACATTTGGACCCTCCACGACCAAACTCCCGAGTTTGGTCGTGGAGGGTCTCCAGATCAATCTCCCTCTGGCGCAGCTGGTCGTATTATTGGGTTTAACATTGCATCACCCCGCTCAACAGCCGTTTTCCTTTCTATTCACCCAGTTTATTTGAGTGAATAGGCTCTTAATAAATTATCGCGCTTTACCATATTGCATCTCTGCTTACCATCAGGCGGGATTGCGGTTAAGCACCAGTTTATAAGTATAAAAAAAAACCGATAGGATATTTTCAATGACCGAATTTCTACAATTATCCCTGCTTTACTGAGGTAGAAAAATGGAAGAATTGTTAGAAAATATGTAATTACTTTACGAATTTTCAAAATCAAATCATTATTAAACGATTCTCCTAATATAAAAAAATGTTCAGGACATTATTTTGTCTAAAAATCTAGTATATTTTTTCTGGCACTTTCATTTATGGGTACAAAATGATCGGGACCTGCATAATGTCCTTACGTCATTTGCTTGAAGGACTTTTCCCAACTATGTTGGCGTCAGCGTCCAGTCTGACCGGGTGGATGCAGCTAAACAGTTGAAGACACCGACTTCCGAAATTAGTTATTTTTCACTTTGTAGTGTCTTTGCTTATGGCTATGGCCTCATGTCTTAGACTGTGGCCTTGGCCGCATGCATTTGTTTGTTGTATTGGCCTCATGTCTTGGCCTGTGGCCTTGGACCCATGTCTTTGCTTATGCCAATAGCCTCATGCCTTTGATTGTGGCCTTGGCCTCATGTCTTGGCCTGTCGCCTTGGCATCATTTCATGGCCTGTTGCCTTGCCCTCATGTCTTAGCCTGTGGCGCTGGCTGGTGTCTTGCCTGGGACCTTGCCGTCATAACTAGGCCTCTGGCATCGGCTTCGTGTCTTAGTTTGTGGCATTGGTCTCATGTCTTTGACTATGGCATTCGCCTCATGTCTTGGCCTGTGGCCTGGGCTTCATGTCTTTGCCTGTGACCCTGGCCCCATGTCTTGACCTGTGGTCTCGACTCATGTCTTAGTTCGTGACTTTGGCCCCATGTCTTGGACTGGGGCCTCGTATCTTGGGTCATGGCCTTGGCCACATGCCTTGGCATGTGGTCTTTCCGTTATGTATTGGCCTGTGTCCTTGGCCTCATGTCTTGCCCTGTTGCCTCGGCCTCATGTCTTAGTTTGTAGCTTTAAAATGTGGCCTTGGTCTGTGGCCTTGGCCTCGTTTCTTGCACACATCTTGTCCTCAAGTCTTGGTCCGTGGAATTGCCTCATTTCATTTAGGTCCTGTGGCCTCACGTCCTGGTCTGTGGCCTTGGCTCTGGCCTGTGACCTTGGCCACATATCTTGGCCCGTGGCCTTGGCTTCATGTCTTGGCCTGTGGTATCATATTTTAGCTAATGGCCTTGGCCTTATTTCTTACAATCGTTATCAATCGTTAGCAATCTTAATGGACTCTGCTCAGGATTCGCCCACTTGTTTGACTAATTGTTTGTCACCACATTTACACTTCAAAAGAGGAGTCGTCTATGAATCTGCACCTGGACAGGTGGAGTCTGTAACTTTGGGCCAATCAATCTGCGTTTATACTTCGGCCAAATTGTGTCCGAAGTCTTCCAGATTACCCAATTAATAATGATGTTGATAACATAGCAGAAAGTCTTCAGTCTTTGCGAGGCAAATACATCCTCTTCAAATCAGTTTAAAGAATTTCGTCTGTGGACATTGCTAACAATGCCTTGTGTTGCTTATCAGCCGTCATTACGTAGATGTTGTCGCGAGCCCTCCGTCTTTGAGAAACTTTGCCGTACTACCGACTATTCCTCTTCTGCCCGTCTTGTCACCTACACTGCTACAAGAATGATGGAATGACGTTGACAGTGGGGTGGTGGTGGTAAATATTTTTGTAATTGTTTTGTGAGATATATACGAAAAACAAGATGGCGACAGTCTTGATTTATTCCTAGTAGCAAAAGAATCTTGTAGCTCTGTAAATGCTTTGATATCGTGCTTCCGTTATATGTAAACAAAGCATTTCAGACTTTTTGAATGTGATGGTATGCATTCATTTCTAGAATGTTATCTCTATACAGCTACTCGCTGTCTTGATTGGAACGGAGACTAGCGATAATAGATTCCTCCGTCGCTCGTAATTGGGTAGGTAGACGTGTGGGCTAGATTTGCTGCTCCTGATAATGTGGAACAGCGTTATACTGGCACCTCTGCAGTGCACTATAATTATGATTGAGAGTTTAAATTAACCCATAAAATAAAAGGAATAATGGTATTATTTTTTGTGTGTTGATGAGGAATCGTCGTACGATATCGTACATTTTTTGTAACCTATTGTCAACATGTTAAAATTCACAGTGTACCTGGTAAGGACATTTAAATAAAGTGCCTTATAGGCAGAATCTCATAAAAGCAAAAATACCTTTAGGTAGCTGCTCGTTCTATTAGCAATATTGAAAATGGTTATCACATTTTAAAAAATGAGTTCAGACGAAACTAAATTATTTTCGCATTCTTTTTGTCCTTTCAAATGTCTTTTCGTTAGTCAAAGGAAACTTTTACTTTAAAATATTCATATAATTGCTCATTAAACTACCGTTGACTGCTTACTCATTTACAGATATTCTCTAATGGGGGGCGAATTAGCTCTCGTTTAATTTTAAAAAATGTTATCGAAATGTATTTTTAAGAATTGCAGCGCTGAGATGACTTCAGTTGAAGTTATGAAAGTGTGGGTCTTAAAGTGGACATGGGCTAGACCTTTTAACACTATTCATATCTCTATACTCACTCATAAGAAAATTGAAGACGCAAGTTGTAGAGGAATATGTTTTTCTAGGATTAGAAACAGAACATTAGAAAAAGAGGTGGTTTCCTTCTGCGAGATGACTGTTTCGGCTATGGAAAGAGAGAAGGAGATCTCGTCTACTCACCCGGCCCGCAGTATTTACACCGGGCGTCGGTTGCACCGCAAGGCGGATAACGCCCTCTTCTAGCCCCCCTGAATGGCTCCAGGGGCGACAGACTCGGGGACGTCTGTCGCTCACCAAATCACCCGATCACCTGAGGTGGCGGAGCAAAGTCCACACGCGCCATTCTTAGACGTCGCGGAGGAGTGAAACATCTCACTCCACTCTGATCCGAGGAGACTTTTGGTGAACACCGGGGTGGTTTTTAGTCAATTATAAAAGTCTGACAGACCCTGATGTTCCAGGGCGGCGGACAACCATGGCGATTTTCCACTCTAACAAAAAAAAAGGCAGCGTTCAGGAAGAACGTTTTTATTATTTGTTAAAACCTCGAGCTTCGTGAGAATTTTGGGATGTTCGCTCACGTTGGGAGCTGGTAGAATGAACTACTCATGATGTAGGTAATCTGAATCCTCAGGCTTAGTGAGGGTTACATGACACTACGGGTCCCTACATTTCTAGTACCGACTGTAAAAATAAAACATAGGATACTAAATCTAATATTTATTCTACCATATATGGTTACATTACAATGTACTGCAATGTCTTAAGACGAAACATTTTTGACCAGTGCATGCAATGGCACTGAAATGTGACTACATTTGGCCTCATTAGAATGCTAGAAACTACCTAAAGGGCAATGTAGAATTGTTCTTAAAGTTTTCCTAGATAATTAAAGCGTTAATTGATCCGACAAGGTGTACCCATATTCTTGTGAAGGTCGCAGGAATCCGTTGTGGTCTCTCGTTACTTTTTTTTGTCACCTAAATGAAAGAGAGACTATATTTTGTACGTTTTAAATTACTTATGGAATTGACCTTAAAGTCAAACCCACTAGCCCAAATTCAAAGTTACTAGAGTTAATACAAAACAATATTATAATAATAAGAAAACAGTTTTATTAAAAGAAAAATATGGAGTCTCTAAGTAGTCAATAAAATAATCTAATAGCTACAATATAAAAGTGTTCAAGATGTCTTTGACAGCATCCACTTGTGAGTGCTCGTTATTCTGTTAAACTAGAGTGGTGGCAATCACTGCGTTTGACGTTGCTATGGGACGTACAGACAGCATAAGCACACTTAAAAAATCATGTTTTATAATTCGCTCAATTTATTAATTTTATTTTACAAATGTATTTTACACATCTGGACACCCTCAGGTTCATTATAATACATCGCAATTTCATAATGATCTAGTGGTTAAAGCCAAATGTCTCTTGCAGAAGGTTCAAAACCGGCCAAGTATTTATGTGTTTTAAATATGTAAGGTGTCTCTTTATGCCTGTTGATAATTTAATTTAAAGTTCTGTATTTTGTAATGTTTATTATTTTAAAAGCATAGTATTGTATAATGTCAGGTATGATTGAACTGACAGCTGTGCTGCTCGGGAGTTCGTTCCGCTACTTCTTCCCAGCGACCCCAAGAATGGTGAAGGGCGCCTTATGTAACATAGAATTTTTAAAGTGCCGATTCTCAGTCTAATATAACATGTATATGTTGACTTTGATTTTGTGACCTCTTAAATTCATATGAACTCTATGAGTGTATTTTGGACATTTTTACTTTCGGTAAAAAAGTAAAAAAACTAAAACCCAACTACGACAAAAAACGACGCTGAAAAAGTATAAAACAAGATTTTCAGAATACTGAACTGAACAAAGTTGCTAATGTAGTTGCAAGTAAATGGACACAGTAGACTCTACTAAGATGCCTTCTTTGTAAATTGACAATAATGTCATACAATACTATTCTGAAGTATGCAATATTAACTAGTAAATTTTAATGTTTGGAAAACCGCAGTCACACGTTATCCAAATGCTACGGTAGGTATGTAACGTGTGACTACGCCTTTCCAAACATGAAAATTTATCTCTACATAGTGAATATTGCATACTTCAGAATAGTATTGTATGACATTATTGTCAATTTACAAAGAAGGCATCTTGTAGAGTCTACTGTGTCCATTTACTTGCAACTACATTAGCAACTTTGTTCAGTTCAGTATTCTGAAAATCTTGTTTTATACTTTTTCAGCGTCGTTTTTTGTCGTAGTTGGGTTTTAGTTTTTTTACTTTTTATTATTTGTACTATTTTGGTGTTAAAGTGTATTTGTGGCGTATAATATTAACAAAAGTTAAATTGACAAACTAAAAACTAGGTAGTTAACATACATCTCTTTTGACTTATGTATCGGCGTATAGTAATATGTAGAGATATCCTATTTTACTATTTCTTAGCGCGTGGATCGTAGCACGTATAGCAACGGTTTCCCCGTATGAAGCTCCCGGTTTTTCGTAGTAGCGACGCACATTTGCGTCGATGGAAGCGAATAGGTCATGAATTAGTGGATGAGTTCGTTAGTATAAATAGATTGGATGTTTCATATATTAAGAGGACCTGGGAAGATTTCTTAATCTATCTAATTCTGCTAACGATCGACTGTTATGTGGATTTTTAAGTAATTTATTATGACCCAAGGCACTTATAAATAATCCCTCTATGGTTTTGACTCTACTGAGAGCGACATAGGCCTGTCCTTTAGCAAACAATGACTTTCCTAGACCGATAACTTTTTTACCTAGAGTACAACCTTGTAATTTATGTACAGTACAGCCCCAAGAAAGAATCAGCGGGAGCATTTTACGCTGAATTTGCCCAGACCCCCTCAAGCCGTCAAATTCAGTGAGGCAAGGCTCGATTTTGATAAGGCAGTTAATATCTGCTTTTATGGATGCGTCGTCAAATTGTATGAGAACAGCGTTTGGCTGTTCTCCTGTTCCAACTGATCGAACCGAAGAGCAGGCCATTCGAAGGCCTTCACCACTCCCATCGCTCCGTTTACCAAACCCTGGTTTACATTCAAATTTCTACGAAGAATTACTCGGGATTATGTACAAACATAAAGTACTCGTGAAGCTCTTTCAAATGATACCAAATACGGTATATTTATTTTAATTTTATATTAACATAGAACTTTTTGTCCAATAGAGGGCGTAATACTAAATTTGGTGACAAGCTTTATAGCTCATAACCAACAGAATATCAAGGCCCTTCTAATGGTTCTGCAGTGGTCTTATTCTGATAAGTAGTAAAGAAGCTATCTATGAACGAAAAGATGTGAATTATATGCAATCAACCCATTAATACAGGTAAAGTCACAAGCAAATGCTAGTAATATATATATATATTCAAAATGTACAAGTAAAGCGCTTTCAAATGATACCAAACATGGCATATTTATCTTAAATTTTTTTTTTTACTCTGTATGTTTTGTCCGCTAGAGAGCGCCACATTAGATTTTGTGAAACTCCATATAGCCTATAACCAGCAGACAATTAAGACGCTTCTAATGATATGTCATTTGTCGAATTCGAATAAGTAGTTTAGAAGTTACGAGGGAACAGATGAACATACATACATACATACATACATACATACATACATACATAGCCTGTCAAAATCATAACCCTCCTTTTGCTTTGCTGTAGTCGGGTAAAAAGGAACCTGCAGTTATCTATACAAATAAATAAAATTGTTTTATCGGTTTGTGATTTCATAATTACTGATTTTAACTTATTGAAATTTTTAACATAATGAGTACTACAGTTTTTAGTAAAAAATAAAACAAATATATCATTTAAGTGTTGTTTTTCGGATAATTTCAGAAATAGCTAGATCAATATTTTAATGCGACTTTTACGGGCAGATAGCTGATTTAAGGAATAAAATAATATGCTGTTTCGTTTTTTATGGATATTTAATTGATGTCTTTAATATAAAACAGGGTTATGTAATAATAAGCCGTACGGAGGACGGGTCTACGCAGTTGTGTTGCGATGTGTGCCGGGTACTATGTGCCAAATGTTGTTGTGCCGGTAGTTTTGTCGTGGAGGGTTTCCAGATCAATCTCTTTCTGGCGCAGCATCGTTGGTCGTGCTGTTGGGTTTAACATTGCATCACCTCGTTTAACTGCCGTTTTCCTTCCTATTCACTCTGTTTTTTTTTGAGCGAATAGGCTCTTAATAAACTAGCGCGCTTTACCATCAACGCCTGATGGTAAGCAGTGACGCAATCGTTGATGGTAAAGCACGACACGCCTCGAGAAATACGAAATTTGTCAAGTCATGCATAGATTACAAGTTTATTCGCAATGCTAGTGCAGGTAATTGTTTCGGGTCTGGCTCTTTGTACATGTGAGTTTAAATGTTTGTAAAAGTACCCACAATACAGGAGAAATTCCTAGCGCAGTATGAATAATAATAATCTATACTAATATATAAAGAGTTTGTTTGTATGTTTGTTTGTTTGTTCGCGCTAATCTCGGGAACTCCTGGTCCGATTTGAAAAATTCTTTTTGCGTTGGATAGCCTATTAATCCAGCAAGGCTTTAGGCTACATAACATCACGCTGCGACCAATAGGAGCTGAGCATAACTACGAAGTCTACTACTACCGCTACTAATAAATAGATTTTAAATAAATCCATCCTAAAATCGTCAACCCATAATTAAGCATGGTGATCGATATACAGTCATGAGACAAAAATAGCCGTGGATTATTAAATCGCGTTTTATTTTTGTATCAATTATTTTTCTAGCCCTACATTGGTAGACGCGCACTCATCCTCGTAGGAAATCATTCAAGATTCGACAGACATAGAGAAACTTTACAGAACGTTATGCAAGACTTGAATTATAACAACCCCTTGGAGTAACTTGTTCAACTAGCAATTGTTATTAAATGGGGAGGTTGGAGGAGAATGGTCTAGTACCTAGAAGAAATGATTTTATTTGATGAGAAATTGAAATGTAATTAATAAACTAAATTTATTTTTTAGATAAATATGTACCATTGCTGAATCAAAAAGGTGTCTTCTGCTCTGCCACCGACTCTGCTCTGCTCTAGAATAGTAGAGGTTTGCAACACGAAAAGGAAGAAAAGTCTTTAAAGTTTGTCATTGTGTATATAGGTATACATATATTTTTCTTTCCTCATTTTTTCCTTATCATTAACCGTTGTTTTGTTGATGTTTCATAATTATACAGAATGGCCAAAAATAGATGTACAGAATTGAAACATCTAATTTACCGTTTTACAAGAAATGGTTATTTTCGTGTGCCCTGATTTAAAAATAATAATTCAAGTAGAAAATTTGTTGTTACGGCTCATAGATTTAGATCTGGACATTTCATATTTGTAGTGTAGTATGTAGGGCAAATAGATGCAAATGATCGACCGAAATGACAAATATAAGTTGCCGTTTATACTTTGATTAGTAATTAAGGGAGTTCATATAAGTTCTGCGCGATTTTCAGGGGGGCAGCTGCTCCCACCTACCTCCCCTGGGTATGCCCATGAAAATGAGAGCTTGCATAACACGTTGCCATGTTGTAAACACAGCTGTCATCATCATCATCATTTCAGCCGAAAGACGTCCACTGCTGGACATAGGCCTCCCCCAAGGTTCTCCACGAAGACGGGTTGTTGGAATCTGTGTAATTTCTGGTATTGTTGAATAAATGTTGAAAAGAATAAAAACAGTAAAAACAGTATATGATGGTTGCTATATTCGAAAGTAAGTCAATTTTATTTGTTTCTTTTAATATTGACATTAGAACAAAATATCAAAAAGTACTTAGTACTGAAAAGACCAAGTAGTTTTACAACATCCGCCCTTAATGTTTAGTTAGATATGTATTCTTATAACTTAGAGCAAAGTAATAGGAGGTATGACATAGACACGGAGTCATTGCAATCTGAACTTGACCGTCTGCAAGATAAACTTATTTCATTGACTAATAAGTATAATACCTCAGAAGACCTAATGAAAGAATATGTGTTGGCGATGAATGAGCTGGTTAACTCACAAAAAACCAACTGTGAGTGCGGCCTAACATCAGATGTGCTTACACCGGATCATTCGTTGACATCATGTAATACCACCTTGCCGCAGCCCTGTGTTGATGTCATAGTTCCTTCTGCTAATAGTGTCAATAGCCGTGATTGTAATGATCTTAATAGTATTAAACAAAGCTTGACTAATGATGTTGTGTTGTTCTGTGATGAGATAGGTAAGGGCTTGGGGCGCTTGTTGACTGATGAATGTCCGGGTCACTCAATATTGAACTACTGTATGCCTGGTTGTTCTTTATATGGAATTATGCAAAAAATTATTAAATGTAACTTTTCCTAGGATACAACATTGTTAATTTTTGTGGGTAATAGGGGAAATTTGAGCAAAAGAGAACTGCTTAAGAGTTGTGAAATATTAAGCAATCTGAATATTGGAAAGGTTGTCTTGTTTACATTCCCTTACAGTGACCAGTTGCCACAGGAAGAAAATAGGATTAGATTTGAACTAAATATGACAATGTCCAACTTGACATTTAATAATAAAATATTACATTTAATTGACATTAATAATTATTTTAAGAATTTGTATTTGACAAGAGATAGACATAACAATGTTATGTATTATCTTTCTAATTACTTTAAAAGACAGATAGCTGTGTCGCTATCATATTTTTTTTCTATTACAGCCAAGAATTTGGCTAAACAACTTGCTTCTTTTGAGCAATGCAATGACATTCGAATTAATTCTGCCAATAATTTGGTATCAGTTGACATCATTAATAATTTAAATTAGAAATGAAGACAATAGAGCCAACCTCTAGCTATAACAATATACAGGATTACAAAGGTAACTCGGGAGGAAATTTAAAGTCAATAGATAATATTAATTTGGTGCATCAAAATATTCAAGGATTTATGAACAAAGATTTAGAGGTAGATTTATTCATGAACCATTATGGTATTGATATTCTTTGCATAACCGAACATTGGCTAAAAAGTCACCAGTTCTTGTTTAATTTTGAGAATCACCAGGTTGGTAGTTCGTTTAGCAGAATTAATGCTATACATGGTGGCTCATTAATTTTAGTTAGTAACCTGTTGAAATTTAAAAATCGTAAAGACATTGTGGGCCTGTCTGTTGAACGAACAGCTGAAATTGCCTGTGTAGAGTTGGAGGGCTTCATTGTGTTAAGTGTGTACAGACCCCCTTCAGGATTGTATGACTGCTTTGAAAAGGTAATGGATGAAGTCTTACACAAGATTTGTGTTTCAAACAAAGCCATTATCGTTTGCGGTGATTTTAATATTAATTTATTAGAGAACTCTGGTTATTGTAATAAAATTATAAGTCTATTTCAGTCCTACAATCTTGTAAACCTATTTTTGGAGCCCACAAGAATAACACCTACTTGTGCCACGTGCCTAGATAATATTTTTACAAACATAATACCAAGCCACAAAGAAGTTTTAAATTTACTTGATTCTGATCACTGCGGACAAAGGATTACTATTCCAAACCATAGTAAAAAAGTGGCCAAAAAGGATATCACTGTTAACCCCAAAACTGAAAGCCGCTTGGAGGTTTTTAGATTTGATCTCATCAATAAATTGCCAGTCTTATCCAGTGCTGTTAATGCTGATCCTAATCATCTCTATGACAATTTTTTTAATATATACTGTAAGCTATTTGATTCCACCTTTGTTCCCAAGACTATCTCTGTTAATGGTAAAGCATCTTTCTCTGATTGGGCTACCATCGGTATTCATAAAAGTAGAACTCGGCTTTATGAATTGTACAATGAGAGGATTTATATTAACACTGTTGAATTCAATTTATATGTTAGAAAATATTCAAAATTATTCAAACAAGTTTGTTATATGGCCAAGTCACGTTACTTGAGTTCAAAGATAAAAAACAGTGGCAATGTAATTAAAACGACTTGGAAAATTATTAATAGTGAAACGGGAAGGTCCAGTGATAGAAATACTGACTATAGCCTGTCTATTAATGACAACATAATTAAATCAGACTCGCAAGTCTCTGAGGCATTTGAAAATTTCTTTTCGGATATTCCTGTTTCAACTACTAAATCCCTAAACTCATCACCTTCTGTTGCGGAGTCTTTGCTTAAAGAAAATATTAATGTTTGTGATTCGGAGTTTCATTTTGAACATGTTATCAGTACAGATATAATTAAAATCTTTCACACTCTAAATGTAAAAAAGACTGCTGACCTATGGGGTCATTCGGTGGAAGTTGCTAAGTCTATTATTGATATTGTGGCACCCACTCTAGCTGTTATCTTTAATGCTTGTAAAACTCTCCACAGTCAACTGTGGAGAGTTTCCTGATCTCATGAAAAATAGTAAAATAATACCTTTGTTTAAATCTGGTAGTACATCAGACCCCACAAATTATAGACCTATTTCTGTACTACCTACCTTTAGTAAAATTTTTGAGAAATTAATTTTAAACCAAATGCTAAATTTTTTTAATAAACATAAATTATTACATAGCAAACAGTTCGGTTTTACAAGGGGTCGTTCAACTACTGATGCCGGTGTTGAACTTCTAGGTCATATATATAATGCATGGGAGGATAAATGCGATGCCTTGGGCATCTTTTGTGATTTGTCCAAGGCATTCGATTGCGTTCTTCACGATACGTTAATCAGGAAACTCCGCCACTACGGGATCCGGAACTCTGCACTGGATCTTATTACATCTTACTTGAGTGGTAGGATTCAAAGCGTTGACGTTAATGGAAAAAGATCTTCCGGATCTTTAGTAACAATGGGAGTCCCACAGGGGTCAATTCTTGGTCCTTTTTTGTTTCTTATTTACATCAATGACCTGCCGTACCTAATAAAGGATAACCACGATATAGTGTTGTTTGCAGATGACACTTCACTTTTATTTAAACTGAAACGTCAGCAGCAGGTTACTGATGATGTAAATAACGCGATCTCTAAAGTAGTCCATTGGTTTAATGTTAATAATTTACTCTTAAACGAGAAAAAAACCAAATGCATTAAGTTTACTCTACCTCACGTGAGGCAGGTGGAAACTAAAGTGTTGATAAGGGGCGAAGAATTGAAATCTGACGACAGCACAGTGTTCTTGGGTATAACTCTGGATGCTAAGCTTCAATGGGGTTCACATATAGAAAAATTGTCAAAAAAGCTAAGTTCTGCTGCATACGCAGTTAGAACAATTCGTAATTTGACTGATGTTGAGACGGCCCGTTTAGTGTACTTTGGCTATTTCCACAGCGTAATGTCGTACGGCATTCTGTTGTGGGGAAATGCCGCCGATATTCAAACAATATTTGTTTTGCAGAAACGAGCTGTTCGTGCAATTTATAAATTAAGTCCGAGACACTCTCTCAGAGAAAAATTTATTATGAAAATCTTTTGTAGGCTCATAAAAATATAAAATTGTTTAAAAAATACAGTGATGTCCATGATATAAATACTAGGAACAGGCACAAATTTATTGTACCTACAACAAGGCTCAAGAAAATAGGTGGCTCTTTCAGATGCCAATGTATACATTTTTACAATGGACTTCCAGAGGTGGTTCAAGATCTAAGCCTGAATAAATTCAAATCCTTCATTAAACGTAAGTTGTGTCAGAAAGCATTTTATAGTGTGAAGGATTATATTGAGGACAAAAAGGCTTGGGCTTGAGCTGCGTCCGATTTCTATACAATGATTGTTCTTTGATTTTTCCTCTTGTAGTTTTAATATGTAATTGTTTATGTTATTTATTCAAAGCCTGTATTACACACTATGTAGCCAAGCATATTGTACGTTACGGAATTGTATCGCTGACAGAGGTGTTAGGCACTTGTACAGCTGCACAGGAGCTAAACTTTCCACAGATTCGGGAACACTGTTGGAGCTGCTGAACCTTGGACAAAACCATCTTAGCATTGTGTAGATTCAATTTCTTAGTATTGTATAATTGCATGGCAAACGTGTGAGCACAATGTACGAATGTGCTGTAAGGCATTTATTTGTTGGGTTAGTCTTTTTTATTGACTTAATTGTGCTCTGGCTGTTGAGAGTATGTCATGCTCACTCAAATGTCTCGCTGATGGTGGCGTGTGTTTTGGGTCATTGGGTTCCCTTCGATATGGTTGAGCTGAATGATGCTGATCCATACGTCATGTTCGTGAACGGACGCCGTCGGAGGGGACTGGTCATCTCTTAGCTGTCACGGCGTATTTTAATTTCTGAATTGATTTTTGTATGTTTTCCATAATGGACGCTCTCAGCGTACAATATATTTCTGCATCGTTCTCACGCGGTTGATTTCAACATGAATGATGTAATCAAATATTTGTAACAATAGCTTAAAAATTTAAAAGAGTGTCCATGGAGTTTCTTGCCCGTTCTTCTCCATAGGTACCTACTCTTTGGAATGGGCGACTAGCTTCATCTAATTGACTGACCGACCTTCTGACAATTCAAAAGTGCCTGTAACTGGTTTATTTGAAATAAATGATTTGATTTGATTTGATTTGATTTGAATGGAAATAAAAAAGACAAAGTAGTAATGCTAAACATAATACAAAAATAAAACATTACTACCAGACTAAAAAGATACAAAATATAAACCGACCAAAAATAAATAGAAAATTATTCTACCTATTTATCAAACCCATATTAACGACGCACCTAAGATGTTTTACGCGCCATAAGGGCTTAGTTAGAAAGTCGGCTGTCATTTTATTCGTAGGTATATATTTTATGTCTATAAGACCCTCCGTAACCTTTTCACGAATAAAATGATATCTCGTATCAATATGTTTGGTTCTATTGTGGTGGACTGGATTGAGCACAAGTTTCTGTGCACTTTGACTATCGTTGTATAACAACACCCGATCAGCAAAATCAGTAATGTCACACACTAACCGTCTGAGGAAAATAGCCTCCTTTGCAGCACTGGTCAAGGACATATACTCAGCTTCTGTAGAAGATAAGGCTACCGTCGGCTGTTTCTTACACTCCCAGCTAATAGGTCCACCTGCTAGCGTAAAGTAGTAACCGGTGTACGACCGGCGGTCATGCACACAGTTCGCCCAGTCAGCATCCGTGTATCCACACAGATGTCCACCAACTTTCCTGTAAGTAATACAGTAATCCACAGTACCTTTTAAATACTGTAACACCCTTTTTGCGGCCAACCAATGCCTTTTATCAAAACAGCTATTAAACTGACTTAAATAGCTTGTGGCATAAGCTATATCGGGTCTCGTATTCACAGCTAGGTACATGAGACATCCTATCAAGTTTTGGTAAGGATATTCGCCAAGAGATGTTGGATTACCTTTCTCTAACTTATTATTCTCCAAAGGTGTAGACATCTCCTTACAATCTCGCATATTAAACCGCTCCAACACTGCCTGACTGTAGTTCTTCTGACTGACCACGATTTTATCGTCATCACGGATATTTACGACCCAAACTGCGATCCTCGTAGGATTTTTGAAGAGCATCCCACGCTTCTTTTGCGGTCTTAGCTGGTCGAACAATCGAAATAGCAGCACCATCTACAGTAAGGCATATCTTAGAAAGAGCCTTTTCATCCTTACGTACATCGTCGGGCGTCTTATTCCCTTCAAATGTTCCGCTTACTGTTTCCAATAATCCTTCATGCATTAACAACATTCGCATTTTAAATTTCCACACTGTGTATCCTTCTCTATTACAAAGCATCGGAATACCAAAGACATTAAAATTATTAATTTACAATAGACAGGACATCAGGAGCAAAATCGTAATCCAATACTTCTGGCAAACTGGTTAAATGTCACTTAGTCTAGTGTGGTACCCCTGCGCATCAAGACGTAATTTGTGTCCACTAAGAATAAACATTTCCTAGGGAAATATGCCCGGTTGCGCTTTGCGTTACTGTATATCTCGTTATGGTAAAACGACTGGACCTAACTTCGGATTATTTTCGTATGAATTGTTTATATTTTCTCTGTAATTAAAATTTAAAAAATTTCGTAGATAGATCTAGAAAGTTTTCTATTATTGTAATAAGCGCCCTCTATTGTTGAATAGTTTTACTATTTACTTGTAGAGATGTAGTAATGTTGTTTATCGATGTAGTTATCGATAATATTTATTAAGTTGAAAACTTATTGCTATATTTTATTGACATTTAAAATAAAGCTAAATAAATTTAAATATTTCTATATTTCAAGTTTATTTGTTTTTAACTCTATTTGAACATAATCATGTCATATTGATGAACAAAATTTAATGAAGAAGTACTATTCATTTACCTAGGTTTTTTTTATTTTTGGACTACCATTTTTGTCCTGATTTGGACAATTATCTACGTGGCAAGAAATTTTCTTCCCAGGAGGCAGTTCAGTTTGTGCAGTCTAGAACCTCAAAGTTCTATCGCAAAGGCATAAATGACCTTCATATTAGAAGGCAGCAATGTATACATAATAATGGTAACTATTTTGATAAAATAAATTAGTTGAAAATTAAAAAATAAACAATTCAGATTTTTAGTACAAATCGGCAACTTTAAACTTTAGCGCCTATTATATTAAAAGAATTATATAAATAAAACACTGTAAACAAAAAATATGAAATTACCTATAAACTTTCTGCTTCCTAATTTTTTTGTTTCAAACTATCAAAATTCGAAAACTTCTTTATATTATCGATAACTTTATATCGAAATGATACAAACCCTACTAAAGTTTTTAGTATTGCCATTTAAAAACATTTGCAAACAAACATGTAAAAAGAATAATTTTGTTAAAAACAAAAAGCAAACAAAAATTGCAAAACAAAATGCGCTTTATGGCCTAAAAGGTTTATTATACTCAAAAATTGCAATAAAATGAGTATTATAATAATTCGTAAGCAAAACATATCTAAAATACCAATAGACGGTGTCACGGAAAATGAATAGTAGCGAACAAAAAACTTTTTTACAAAAAAAAAACAACCGACTTCTAAAAACCACTACAAAGTGAAAAATAACTAATTTCGGAAGTCGGTGTCTTTGGTTTTTGTATAGGTATTAGTTTTTGACACCGACTTCCGAAATTAGTTATTTTTCACTTTGTAGTGGTTTTTAGAAGTCGGTTGTTTTTTTTTTTTAAATAAGTTTTTATTTTACACTTTTTAGTTGTGAAAAGTAGGTACCTACTATGTATTCAGTTACATCCGGTCAGACTGGAAGCTGACGCAAATATAGTTGGGAAATGACGTAATTTTGTTTACTTTAATTTTTACCCGTAATTTTGAAGAATTCTCTCGACTGCCTATGGTCTTAATCATCAGATTTAGGTACTGCAGACCATTACTTTAACCTAATGGGTGCAAAGTTCTCATCAATATAAATGAATTAAAACTAAACACAAAGTAGCTACTGCAAACCGTTGAGGAGTTCCCGGAACTGGCCTTTGTCTTCATCATCAGAGCTCTTATGACAGTCACAACCCATCTAGGTGTAAAGTTCTTATCAATACAAATTAATCAAGCCCAAACACAAGGTAGCTGCTGTGAATTGTTGAGGAGTTCCTTCGACTGTCTTCTGGCTCCATCATCAGATCTACTCCAAACCTTTATCAAATTGTAGTGCTTTAAATACTTAATGAAAATACTAAGAAATGCACTAATCGCCCCTACGATTTTTGAAAGTTCCCCTTGATTTCTCTGGTCTTCCATCATCAGACCCTGATGTCCTTATCATGGGACCACCTTGGGAATGCCTTCTTTCCAACAAAAAAAGAATTATTAAAATCGGTTCATAAACGACAAAGTTACGCGCGAACAAACATAAAAAAAAAAAAAAGCATATATACGGTCGAATTGAGTAACCTCCTCCTTTTTGAAGTCGGTTAAAAATACTAAAACAGTTTTTGATGTTTGTACAAGACAAGTTTCACATAATTTGTTTACTTTTCAATATTTATTTACCCGATTTGAATTATACTAGGGTATTAAATCGGATCTGGCAACATAGACCACACTGGCCACCTACCGGGCAATAGCTGAATATATTTTGTCTCCAAATGTCGATCTAATTTAGCTATATTGTACTAGATGGCGGAACTGAGACATGGGATCACAGTTTTTCTACGCCATTATGACACATGCCCCCTCTATTCATCTTAAATCTCTTTGCGGAATACCATTTAGGGACATACCAGAAACTGCAGCAGACATGGTTACTATGTATATTTTCCACCACCAATCTCCTTTTAAATTTGATTGTAAAATATACAGAGCCTTCGTGCTGATAACGTATGTTGGAATCTGTGTAATTTCTGGTATTGTTGAATAAATGTTGAAAAGAATAAAAACAGTAAAAACAGTATATGATGGTTGCTATATTCGAAAGTAAGTCAATTTTATTTGTTTCTTTTAATATTGACATTAGAACAAAATATCAAAAAGTACTTAGTACTGAAAAGACCAAGTAGTTTTACAACACGGGCCCTGCGCCTCCCGCATCCAGCGGTTTCCCGCGACCTTCACCAGGTCGTCGGTCCACCTTGTCGGGGGCCTACCCACGCTACGTCTTCCGGTGCGTGGTCGCCACTCGAGAACCTGTCGGCACCATCGGGCATCGGTCCTAAGGGCAATGTGTCCAGCCCACTGCCATTTTAGTGTTGCAATTCTTCGGGCTATGTCGGTTACTCTCGTTCTTCTGCTCTAACTCAGCTGTGAATGTATTATAATGCGCTAATATTGATAGGTTTGTTTACCTAAAGGTAGTACCTAGTTTACGATAATAATAAGATTATTGTCAAGAAGTAACCGTTATTGCATGTCCGATTTCGAGTGTGCGCAAATTTATAATTGTGCCGTTTATACGATGCACGAATGCAAATATTTATTCAAAAAAGCACGGATGGTGCTTCAACAGCATCAATCGTTATGCTTTATTGCCATTCCAATCTTGAATGTGATTCCACCAAAAGACGAGGAATCATAGTTCAGTTCAATTTATATTGCTTGTGTGCTCAATATCCGCAAAAGTCTTGATAGCGACGAACTTTGTGAAGAATTTCTACATGCTCTATGCCTCATCATCCATAAGGGTCCATTTTCCCCTATTCACGAAGTTCCCTGAGTTGCACAACTCCGAGCTAGGTTCAGCTTTAAGTTAAAACTTTAACTGCTGCAGCGGCTAGATATATAGAAAATCAATAAGGCCAAATGCGATTCATATTTGACTTGTAGTTTGTTCATGCCGCATTCTAACGTGAAGTATGTTTCAGCAATGTAAAGCACTTGATCACACAGAACTAGCTTTTGCAAGTGGTTATGCCGACTAAGAGTCAAATTGGTTCAGCCGTTCTTAAGTTATAAATAGTGTAACTAACACGACTTTCTTCTATATATATACAGATTATCCTAATTTAAAATAGTAGTATTAATAAATAAGATCATGTCATATTGCCTTTAGGGCGGAACAAAGTTCGCCGGGACACTTTTGTGCTACCCTGGTACATAGCACCTCTACAAACTAGGCACAATAAAAGTTCTTTGATGTAATTAATATGGTTTAATGATGAATGAGCTTCACTGTTTCGGCTTCTCCTACACTTTTGTGCTGCCCTTGTACCTTACACCTCCACAAAGTAGAGAAAATCAAATTTCTTCTATGTATTAGTGATTTAATGATGAATGCAAAGCCGATTGATTAAAAAGTGAAGGAAAACATTTTAAGGAAACCTGGCCTTTTGTAAGTCTGAAATCGCCAACCCGCATTGAGCAAGCGTGGTGATTACGCTCAGTCGTTCTCCTCTCTAGCTATCCCCAGCAGGGGGACGATAAAAAAGGCTGATGATGATGATGATGAGCTTCATTGTTTCGATTTCTCCTACACTTTTGTGCTACCCTAATTATCCTAATTTAAAAACTAAAAAATAAGATCATGTGATATTTATTGCCTTTAAGGCGGAACAAAGTTCGCCGGGTCAGCTAGCGGGTCTTCTATTTACTACTTCTTCTTACTTGATCTTATTTACTACTTTTTAAATTAGGATAATCTATATATGTAAAAGAAGTCGTGTTAGTTACACTATTCATAACTCAAGAACGGCTGAACCGATTTGGCTGAAAATTGGTAGGGAGGTAGCTAAGAACTGGGAGAAGGACATAGGATATTTATTTATATATATTTTTTATACATGACGACTACTATTTTGATTTAAAACAGGAGGTTTCAAATTTATTTCCAATTAGAATTTTTTTTATTCGGATTTTTTTATGCTTATTTTTCTATGCTGATATTTTTATTTTAATCTATTAATGACTAGCTTTCCGCCCGCGGCTTCGCCCGCGTGGAGTTCGGTTATATCGCGCTTTTTAGATTTCCCTCGGGAACATCAAACTTTTCCGGGATAAAAGATAGCCTATGTTCTTTCTCAGGGTCTAAAGATTGTCTGTGCCAAATTTCATCAAAATCGGTTGAGAGGTTTAAGCGGGAAAGCGTAACAGACAGACAGATAGACAGACAGAGTTACTTTCGCATTTATAATATTAGTATGGATTTCTTGCTTTAACCGAATGCATCAACGGGTGAGACTTTTTTTTTTAAAGATGTAAGGTGTATGGTACCAGGGTAGCACAAAAGTGTAGGAGAAGTCGAAACAATGAAGCTCATTCATCATTATTAATCTAATATTACATGGATGAAGTTTTATTTTGCCTACTTTGAGGAGGTGCAAGGGCGTAGGAGAAGCCGAAACAATGAAGTTCATTCATTCACACAGGAATGACTGGAACGGGTTAAAAAGGATATCCTATGTCCTTCTCCCAGTTCTTAGCTACCTCCCTACCAATTTTCAGCCAAATCGGTTCAGCCGTTCTTGAGTTATGAATAGTGTAACTAACACGACTTCTTTTATATATATAGATTATCCTAATTTAAAAAGTAGTAAATAAGATCAAGTAAGAAGAAGTAGTAAATAGAAGACCCGCTAGCTGACCCGGCGAACTTTGTTCCGCCTTAAAGGCAATAAATATCACATGATCTTATTTTTTAGTTTTTAAATTAGGATAATTAGGGCAGCACAAAAGTGTAGGAGAAATCGAAACAATGAAGCTCATCATCATCGCCTTTTTTTATCGTCCCCCTGCTGGGGATAGCTAGAGAGGAGAACGACTGAGCGTAATCACCACGCTTGCTCAATGCGGGTTGGCGATTTCAGACTTACAAAAGGCCAGGTTTCCTTAAAATGTTTTCCTTCACTTTGTAATCAATCGGCTTTGCATTCATCATTAAATCACTAATACATAGAAGAAATTTGATTTTCTCTACTTTGTTGAGGTGTAAGGTACCAGGGCAGCACAAAAGTGTAGGAGAAGCCGAAACAGTGAAGCTCATTCATCATTAAACCATAATAATTACATCAAAGAATTTTTATTGTGCCTAGTTTGTAGAGGTGCTATGTACCAGGGTAGCACAAAAGTGTCCCGGCGAACTTTGTTCCGCCCTAAAGGCAATATGACATGATCTTATTTATTAATACTACTATTTTAAATTAGGATAATCTGTATATATAGAAGAAAGTCGTGTTAGTTACACTATTTATAACTTAAGAACGGCTGAACCAATTTGGCTGAAAATTGGTAGGGAGGTAGCTAAGAACTGGGAGAAGGATATAGGATATCCTTTTTATCCCGTCCCCGTTGTTCCTGTATGAATGAATGAACTTCATTGTTTCGACTTCTCCTACACTTTTTTGCGATCCTGGTACCTTGCAACTCCTCAAAGTAGGCAAAATAACTTCATCGATGTAATATTAGATTAATAATGATGAATGAGCTTTATTGTTTCGACTCTACACTTTTGTGCTACCCTGGTACCATACACCGTACATAAAAAAAAGTCTCAGCCGTTGATGCATTCGTTTAAAGCAAGAAATACTCTCTGCCGGTTTAAAGTTTCTAATAAAAGCCACAAAGCCAACTTCAACTTCAAACTAATATTGTATTGTTGTGACATTTATCATTGCCATTCTCCCATTGCTCTTGTAAGTGAGTTTTATTTTGTCTCCTTTCTGGAGGTGCAGGGTACCAGGGTAGCAAAGTGTAGAGAAGAAGTAAAAACAATAAAGCTCATACATCATTATTATTAAATCATTTTTTTCCTTACTTTCTCACCGTTTAGACCTACCCTGGACTACGACAAACATTTTAAAACCAAAATCAGCTCAATCGGCCCAGCCGTTCCCGAGTTTTAGCGAGACTAACGAACAGCAATTCATTTTTATATATATAGATTTGGCCATGTGTTTACCTAACCTTTATTATCCTTTTGGGTCGGAAAGGGTTTTCTTTACATATTGTGTATTAGTATAGATTAGTATAGATGTATTGAGTGTCTTTATGTCTGTGTTGAATAAATGTATTTTCTTTCTTTCTTATTTAAAGTCTTGTTTTAATTTTCTCTGCTTAAAATTTATGCATAGATAAATACTGGTTTTGGATTTGTAAGAATTTGTGTATCTATTTCAGTGTATTGTATGCATAATATTAGGTCTGTCATTGGTGCACATTGACAGACCTATTTTATGTATAACAAAATATCTGTCGATTCTTAGAATCTCAATCACAGATTGTATAAAGTTGCCTGTAAGAGATTGCATTAGCGATAAGGCGGGCGGCCTTATCGCTAATGCAATCTCTTAAATATTTACATATTGTATATTTTGCTTTTGAATTAATTTTTTAAGTAATGTATTTTAATGTTTGTTAAGTTAGTTCGAGTCGTAAGTAGATTGAGTCTTATTTAACAGTGGTGTACAATAATAGTAGATTAGTAGCTAAGCGCTGTACGGTATCAATTGCAGCCCGAGATACCTATTTAGACGCGCGAGCGCAGTGAGGACGCCTATAATTGGAGGGTGCAATTGATGCTTACACCCGAGCTTACTACTCTGCTTTACAATATTTAGAAAATAAAAGTTTTCTACTCCCGCCTTTATTCATCTTTTTTTTTAAATTATTTTTCAAGAACGAGATTCAGCTTCGCCGTTCGATATTTAAAATAGATGACTCCAATACTCATACGAAGACAAGGCTGAATCGCGAAGCGACTTCTTTTGTCATTGGGCTGAATGCATGATGTCTATTGCCAGTATGATGATTAAATGTAATTGAACTTCTTGAAAGAATCGGAAGTTTTTTTTTTAATTACTTACCGCGTAAGAATTTTCTAGCTACATTATTATCCTAGAGCGCCAATTGGTCACCTACAAGCCCCATTTGTGGGTATAGCGATGTAAAGTATGTAGATAAAATTAAATAAATGGTGCTCAAAACTACATAATTATAATAAAACCACAAGAGAATAAGGAGACGATTAATAAAAGGAAAAGTTTATCATCCCACAAAAGTACCTATTTATCAATATTGCAATTCACAGTTTAATGGAGCAATAATACTCTTCCCCCTATACATATCAGGTTTGTCAATCAATCAGTGGAATTGAATGCGAATGGCTGCCATTTTAATGCGGCCCATCAATTGGACGTCGCTTAAGCCTCAAAGTGAATTGCTATACCATTGAGTGAGTGATAATCGTGGATGTTGGAGACTACTGCAACAACAACAAGCAATAAGCTTAGGGGACTCTTGTACCCGCATACACAAACTCACGCCTTCTTTCAATGGGAGTAAGCAGAAACTGAAGAGGTCCGTCTGGAATGATCCTTTTTTTTCTGAATGGGAAATTATCAAATGACCTTTCCCGCTCTGGGCGGAGCGGCAGGTCGTTTCAGACTTTTACTTACTAAAACACATCCGTGTTTCTTCACTTGCCTGTGTAAAACCGCATTGTAAAGCCCATGGTGGCTGGGAGTTCGAAGTTGTCTCCCGACCAGGACGTCGCCTGCGGCGGTTAGAGGCAGGAGAGCGCTGGGATTCCCGCTCCGCCACGCGCTCCATCTCCTCCTTTGCCAGCATCACACTTTCACAGAAGAAGGTGACGGCCTGCACTCTGCTGGTTCTCGGATGGCACTCTCGCTGCAGACAATAATCTTGACCAGGGGCGGACGCTAGAGATCGCCGCCGATCACAGCCACGAGGACACGGCGGTGCTCTACCCAAGCCGGGCAGATCTCCACCGTATGTACCACGGTGTCCTCAGGGAAATCCCCGCAATGGTGACACCCTGGCGTTACCTTACACCTTATCCGGAAAAGGAACCTCCCGAAACAGCCGTGTCCGGTGAGGACTTGCGTCAGGCCGAAGGTGAAGGCACTGTGACGCCTCTCTAGCCACTCCTCAAAGAGGGGACTTACCGCCGCTATTGTGGCGTGGTCTGCACTGGGTTGCGGCAATCGCACTCTCCATATCACCGTGAGATCCCGCCGGAGCTCTGTCCGCTGTACCACGATTTCTCGCGGCAGCGGAGTTATGCCCCGGATTTGTCTCCTCTCGCCACTCCCACATGTTGGCGAGGGTTTTTCTGGTATGATCCTTACATTATCATTTAGATTTGTTTGTTGACGTCGTTAAACTGAAAGCCAATTTTCAAAATTTAATCTAACATTCAAAATCTAGTTGCAGTCTCATCTCGTTGACAGACAAATATGAAAAACTTCTCAACATAATTATAAAAATCGAGTATGTTTTAGACAGATTGTGACGGAATTCAGAGTGTAAACATTATTGGAGTTACGAGGGTTGTCCCTCTGGTGAATAGAGAAACCGAATACAAAAAGATCGTGTGCACCAGATAAGTAGTACCCTGTTCATAGCATAAAAAACAAGCCTTAGCTATACGATTTTCGCCTCTCTCTCTGATCATTCAATGGACAGATTACTGTGGCACCCAACCCTGAGGTCAGGTTACGGAGCAATGGTTTGACATAAAACTGATTGCATAACTTACAAAGGGAGGATTCATTCATCTCCCTGACCTAATTTCTTACACTGACCTTTTCATTATGTAGTTCAGGAAGTTTAAAACTGATATGATTTTTTAGGTCACATATGTATGTTTGTTGGTGGTTTTGGTACTTCGAAAATATTAATGGAAAGTACAGTTTGAAAGTAAAAGCGGTTGAATTCAAGTTAAAAATAATTATGACGTTATTCGTATATACAACAGACATATATTATACTAGCTTTCCGCCCGCGGCTTCGCCCGCGTGGAGTTCGGTTATAAAGCGCTTTTTAGGTTTCCCTCGGGAACATCAAATTTTTCCGGGATAAGAGGTAGCCTATGTTCTTTCTCAGGGTCCAAAGATTGTCTGTGCCAAATTTCATCAAAATCGGTTGAGAGGTTTAAGCGGGAAAGCGTAACAGACAGACAGACAGACAGACAGACAGACAGACAGAGTTACTTTCGCATTTATAATATTAGTATGGATAAAATAAAATTTAACATTGTTTTTCTTGACTTATTAATCAAGTGAAAAAGTTAGTACCTAATAAAATTATGCGTCTGAAGTTAATGAAAAGTCGTGGAAATATGGAATAGAAAGTCATGTCACATTTTTCTCATTAGTTTTTGATGTACCACTACTGGGCAAAGGCTTAGGTACTCTATATTCTTTCACTTTTCTTTGTGCTGTGCCTTCTCCGTCTAATTGGTCAGGAACGAGTACAAGACATCACGCCAGCATTTCTTATGTACCTACCTAATATAAAACGCTATATGTATAAACATATTCTATTTAGGGTTCCGTAGCCAAATGGCAAAAAACCGAACCCTTATAGATTCGTCATGTTTTCGACGATTTCCGAAACTATGAGAGCTATACTATTGAAACTTGGTAGGTAGATGTATTCTGTGAACCGCATTAAGATTTTGATGCAAATAAAAAAAAAATAATAAATATTGGGGGGCTAAAAAAAAAATTTCAGTTTTAGTTCTAAATATAGGTAGGGGATAGGTACTTAGAACTGAAACTCAAATTTTTTTTTTCATCATACACATACGTGTGGGGTATCAATGGATAGGTCTTCAAAAATGATATAGTGGTTTCTATAATATTTTTTTTTCTAAACCATTGAGTTTGCGTGACAGACGCTTCCAAAGTGGAAAAAAGTTGCCCCTCCCCCCGCCTCTAACTTCTAAAATAAGAAAATGAAAAATCTAAAAAAAAATATATGATGTACATTACTATAAAAACTACCAACGAAAATTGTTTTGAACGAGATCTAGTAAGTAGTTTTTTTTAATACCTCGTAAATCGTAAACCGCTTAGTACCGCGTAATCTTTCATACAAATAACTTAAATCCTTTAATTTCATAAATCAATGGTACGGAACCCTTTGTGCATGAGTCCGACACGCACTTGGCCGGTTTTTAAAAAGCATTTGAAGGTTCGTGACAAACAAGCAAAACAAGCTGCCATTCAAATTGGGGTATGTTACCCCAATTTGAATGGCAGCTTTCCATAGATTTGGAGCTTGGCTTTTAATAACAAGTATGCTTCTCACCAAAACAGATTCGGCAAAAAAAGTAAAAGATTCGACATCTTAGAAATTTTGGTATGGTGGTGGTGGAATACATGGAGCAATAGATTATCAGTATGCTTCGAAATGATATCAATTGATAGCAATAGCACAGTCTAAAAATCATACAGTCGTCCAACGAAGACGTCCAGACAAAGCAATCGTGCGGGGTGTGAGGGACGAGACGCGGGTAAGCGGCACCCGAGCTGCGAACAAAACGATGTTCGTAGTTCGGTATCTATCATTAAGGGCTAACGCGTGTTTTTTTTTTATTTGTTTGTTTTATAATTTGATATGAGTGTCAATTTTGAGTATAATTGGGGTGCTTGTTACGAAAAAGCCACCCTTTTTGAAACCCAAGATGGCGGACGCCAATTTAAATGTATATTAATATGATAATATATGGGTGTTAATTCCGAGGTGGATTGGAGTGCTGGTTACGAAAATCCCATCTAAATAACTTAAATCTGTCTCGAGTGGTTCCCTTAGTAAAAATAGCAAATTAATTAAATACAATACAGCTATCGATGTTGATCTGCAATCAATACATAGTATAAAACAAAGTCGCTTTCGCTGTATGTCCGTATGTATGCTTAGATCTTTAAAACTACGCAACGGATTTTGACGCGGTTTTTTTTAATAGATAGAGTGATTCTTAAGGAAGGTTTGTATGTATAATAAATGCATAATATAGTAGAGAAACACTGAGAAATCTAAAAAGCGCGATAAAACCGAACTCCACGCGGGCGAAGCCGCGGGCGGAAAGCTAGTAAATAAATAATTTCATAAATATTGTTTATTTGTGACAACCCTGGCCGATGCGTTACTGTTTAGACGATGTCGGCATTTTACATGAGATCAAAGGCGTCGACCTACTCTATAATTTTTATACTGTGGCAATAGTGTGTTACGCAATTCAATTAGTGGGTGCTGATTGGCCGATTGTGATCGAAGCGGATTTGTTTTGAAGACATTTTGTATCGAAGCTGTTTTACACGCGATTGCTACTTTTGAAGTGCTTTTTGTATTTCATCGAGGCGTATTTGGACGTTCACGTTTACATAAGAAAACTGTGGCTATTCCCATGGCCCTTTTTGGAAACCTAAAGTAACTCCGTGGAATAATCCGTTATTTATAAACGATAAAACAGGACTACAAATTAATTATACAGTGTTAAAAGAATAAATAAGTCGGTGTCGTGTTGGTTTTGATACCGCACCTGTCACCCCGCTTTGGAGATTCGTTTCTACAAACTTCGCGCTTAAATAAAATGCTACTTGAATATTCTTTATAAACGTTGTTGAATATCTTCGAAATCAGAATTTGTTTAATTTGTAGCTCAACATACAGTGTGCAACTATCACAAGTGAAATTAATTTTTTGCGATTTATTTTGTTTGAAATTTTTTTTTTCATGCTAGGTTTTTTCTATGGTTTGGGATTATTCCTATGGTACATACCAGCATTGTTCATGTTTTAATTTATTGTAATATTAGCAGCACCAGTCTGTATACTTTACTGTTGTTTTTTTTTATTATAACACTAATAGGAAGCCAATTTACTATGATATCTACAAAAGGATAAAAAATTCAGTGACATTTGGTTTCAGCTAGATTTAAATCACTCTCTTCTATTTATAGGTGATGTGTTGACCTTTAAACGACAACCTACAAAAACAATGAGGCACAAGGAAATCAAAGATGAGCATTTTGAATCGACACTAATGAGCAATCCATACCGATATTATAAATGCGAAAGTGACTCTGTCTGTCTGTCTGTCTGTTAAGCTTTCCCGCTTAAACCTCTCAACCGATTTTGATGAAATTTGGCACAGACAATCTTTAGACCCTGAGAAAGGACATAGGCTACCTTTTATCTCGGAAAAATGAAAAATGATTGATATTCCCGAGGGAAATCTAAAAAGCGCGATATAACCGAACTCCACGCGGGCGAAGCCGCGGGCGGAAAGCTAGTATAAAATAAAACACTTAAAAAACCAACTATGAAATATTTCCGAAACGAGCAAGATAAACATTCGAAATGAATACATGGATACGAACGATAGCAGGTCAAGCTATCCTAAACTGTTAAATATTCCCAATCAATCTTAAGCCTTAGCTAGCTTAGCTTGGCTTTGCTTTAGCGAAAAAGGTTAAAAATTTATAAAAAAATACATTACAGACTGTAGTAGCTTGACATGCTGTGGTCTGTACATAAGCATAAAATTATCAACAAGGTTAAACAATACAACAAAAAAGAGGGAATAAACAAAACAGGGCCATCTGGACAAAGAAACAATTAACTCTTAAGGTGAGTTTAAGAAATTAAGACTTAATGTTTTAAATATTCAATGTATCACGCCAACCCGCACTGGGTCCACGTGGTGGTACTTACTGGTGCTCATTCTCACAGAAATAAATGCTGTATCCCAACATTACGAAGACTACATATAGGCTAATCATGTTATATCACGTTTCCGTGTGATCTCAATACGCTGTCACGCCCTTTATACCTGGGGCTTTTATTTAGGTAATCTGTTACATTAATTATTTACATTTCCATTTTAATAATACGTTATTTTTTGATTTTTCTTTGCTGTTGTTTTTTCGTGGCTAGCCGGCTTATGGTAAATAATTTCATCGTTGTTGTGTTTTCTTGTGTTCATCACCGTACCTATATACTATTGTATTAAGTCATGTTTTTTTAAAGGTTCCTCTTCCGGATAAGGTGAGAGGAAACGTCAGGGTGTCATCATAGTGTTGATCACCCTGAGGATACGGTGGAGCATACGGTGGAGGTCTGCCCGGCTTGGGTAGAGCACCGCCCTGTCCTCGTGGCGGCAATCGGCGGCGATGTCTCGCGTTCGGCCCTGGTCCAGACCATGGTCCGGAGCGAGAGTGCATGGTAGGCCATAACCTCCTTTCGCAAAGCAGTGATGCTGGCAAAGGAAGAGGCGGAGCGCATGAGGAAGCGGGAATCTCAGCGCCCTCAAGCCACTAGCCGCCCAGGAGACGCCCTGGTCGGGAGACAACATCGAGCTCCCGGCTACCGTGGGCGCGGGCTTGCAGGCGGTGAGCAGTGGGCAGCTCACCGCCCGGTAAAAACCAGGCCCGAGTTGACGGCGCGTTGTGTTTCACGCGCACCTCAAACAAATGTCAGCACATCGTGACGGGGTCTACGAAGACCGACGCCTCCTGGGTCAGGGTTGCGAGTTAAAAAAGAAACAGTGGCGCTGGCGCATAGGCAAGTGAAGAAACACGGATGGGTTTCAGTAAAAGTCTGACACGCCCTTCCGCTCCGCCCAGAGCGGGAGAGGTCATTTGATGATTTCCCACCCCAAACAAAAAAAAAGTAGTTATGTATCCAAACTAATATTAAAAATGCGAAAGTAACTCTGTCTGTCTGTCTGTTTTTCTGTCTGTCTGTCTGTCTGTCTGTCTGTCTGTCTGTCTGTCACGCTTTCCCGCTTAAACCTCACAACCGATTTTGATGTAATTTGGCACATACACTCTTTAGACCCTGAGAAAGAACATAGGCTACCTTTTATTCCGGAAAAAAATGATGTTCCCGAAGGAAATCTAAAAAGCGCGATATAACCGAACTCCACGCGGGCGATGCCGCGGGTGGAAAGCTAGTTTATATATAAAGTGAAGCTTTATTAACATGAGCCTATCGCTGCTATCGTACAAATAATATGCACATTTTAAAAGCATCATCCTCTTTCTAACCACGATCGGATAAAAAAGCCACATCGCTTTACACAGCATGCAGCACTTTTCGTTAGTTATGGTACATAGCCGCGGCCGCTGGAATTTAAAAGTTCGTTAATTTGAGTGCGCTCCAAACTTCTCTCGTGGAGGTATACTGCTGCAGTTTTGTTTTTTACTACCGAAATGTCCGTAGCCTTTGTTTATTCATGGCAGTTTTGATTGGATGTTGTAATATAATTGTTTAATTATATGTATGTACTTCTTCCAAATATCTATCTATTTATGTACATACTAGCTTTCCGCCCGCGGCTTCGCCCGCGTGGAGTTCGGTTATATGGCGCTTTTTAGATTTCCCTCGGGAACATCAAATTTTTCAGGGATAAAAGGTAGCCTATGTTCTTTCTCAGGGTCTAAAGATTGTCTGTGCCAAATTTCATCAAAATCGGTTGAGAGGTTTAAGCCGGAAAGCGTAACAGACAGACAAACAGACAGACCGACAGACAGACAGACAGAGTTACTTTCGCATTTATAATATTAGTATGGATGAGGAAGAGGTTGTAAAGTTCGCTCATACTTCATAGAACAGGGAGAAAGGGAGGATTTTCCGGCCAGACGTTTGTCGTGTCTGGCGGGGAGCTGCCTAATGATTTTGTCGGGACGTTGTATATTATAAAGTTCTACATATGTCGCAAATAATTAAAAACCTCATTCAACCAATAATTCAAAATTTCAGGAGTCTAGGCTTACTCACGAAATACTCATGAAATTTGGCAAGAAGCAAGGACCTGAAGCACAATTTAAAGAAAACATCAGAATATCCCTAATTCATACTTTCATCTTACATAAATATTTTTTTTTTAATATTATACAATATGTAAAGAAAACCCTGTCCGATCCGTGAAGGTGTTGTTAGGTATCGATAACTGATTCTACTAATGCCTACAAAACCTGGCTAAACTTAAAAAAAAAATCCCCCTAAAAAATAAATAACTTAAATAAAATAAATAGGTAATTTCATGGCAACACAGGCACAGTTCATAACCTCAGTTGACCTCATGCATGTAGGTATAGGTAATTTATTCACGTTTATCGAGTCTCGAAAGAAATAATGATACTTAGGCAGCTCGTGAAAAGAACTTTTTTTTAAGTAGGAAGGTCGTCTGACTCTCCAAATGTATCATTTCATTCGATGAGCTTAATGGCTGTGGCGGAGATGTTGTTCCAATTTCGTTCACTAATAACGATACAGGCCCAGCTGGCGCCGTCGCACGAGATTAGCACGGACATGCACATAAATAAAAATCAAGTGGTGTCAAATCCGCGCTGGCCACAGTTTGTCCACCCTTACCAATCCACTGCTCGCCGAACTGATAATGGAGGTTCTCACGTACAGGACAAAGATATGGTGACGCACTGTCATACTGGAACCACATTGACCACATTGACCACAATCACCTGATCACAAAACAGCAGTTGCTACCTTCCATCAGCATGTTACATTACTCTACATTAGGAAACGACATGATCACACAATACACGAATAGTCTTCACGACAGCGATGTTTCCGCGCTACTGATAATTTAAAGTAAAAATGATTTTTATTTTTTAGAATTGTACCTACGACCTCGCGGCATCCTTTGAGTACTTAAATAGGGATGTGTAAGTAATCAAAATATTGATTTTCGATGGAAACAATTTACTCGTCTATTTTTGTTATCGATTTAGTATTGTAGTTTCTCATTCTCATTCTAGATTCAACATCGCATGGAATTGTTTAGAACTTTTACAAAACTTAAATTAGTTAGGTACACCGCTGTGAATGAAAATCATGCCAAATTTTTAATTTCAGTTTCTGTCTCAAAATAGATGATATTGACCGTTAAAATATCTGTAAAATTTTATTAAAATTGTGTTTCTAAGTCCTTCTCGTTTCTGTTTACTAATACTTGTGTTATAATAATGTTATTAGTAATTAATCGATAAACAAACAAAAGTACTTTTACCATTGGGTAATCTGTGTTTTTAACAAATCATTCAACCAGATACAAGTTTCGATTAATAGCGATAAAAAAACGTTATTGCGCAAAAATTAGTGCATCACTAGTTATTTCTTTTACGTCGCCGACAAAGCTCACGCGCGACGCCGCCAAAGAAATAAATAATCTAACAAAACAATAAAAGGGAAGCCGACAATTATACCGCCTAAAATGGTGTTGTCATTTTTTTAAAAACACCAAATTTTGGGGAAGTTAGCGTAAATTTGCGGGGAAAAAAGATAGTTTCAAAATTGATTAGTATTGTTACTATGATGATTATGCAAAATTTCAAATTTTATTTGGTCATGTGATTGCCTAACCTTTATTATCCTTATGGGTCGGACAGGGTTTTCTTAACATATTGTATATTTTTTTAATATTATGATTAATACTGATACCCCCGGCTCGATGCATTAAAGAAGATTTTTTCAATTTAATATATTTCAACTACGGAACACTTAATTACGTGATCCAATATGCACTCGCCCGGTTTTTTTCTCCTTGCACTGTCGGTCACTGGAGTGGCGCCATTGTGAGATCGTTCTTCAATTTTACGTGCGAAAAGTCCTATATTGTTGCAGTCCACATGTAATAGCACTAGTTTTCTTCCAAAGCTGAAAATACAAGAATGGATTAGATAGTGAACCCCAATCTAAGCTAGAATCTTGGTGGTCGGAATTTTGACAGGAAACTGAACTCTATTGAAATAAAATACTTGCAATATTCATTGCATCAGCGTGAGATCAAACAAAGCAAAATAAAATGATCAGTGTGAGATGTACAGATGACAGCATTTCTAGCTAACTATCTGTCAGATTTCCTTAATAAATTTTAAACTTTATCTCTAAAACATTGAGGCTCAAAGTTGATTGGGAATACATGATAGTTGCATGGTAGCTTGACCTGCTGTCATCCGTACTTTAATAGCCAAAATACTAAGACCATCTTCTCATTCAGCTGTCCTTATCCCAATGTATTTTTATCTTGTCCATTCTTTCTCGGTGCTAAGCCACAACATCGGCTGCCGGAAGAAGTGACCACCCACCAGACAAAGTCTTACCGCCAAGCGATTCGTCGTGGTCGTGTTGATGATATCTGGTGAAGCCGTACGGACGACGGGTCTGAGCAGTTGTGTTGCGATGTATATGATGTATATACGATGCACCAAAAATGTTGTTGTGCCGGGAGTTTTATTGTGGAGGGTCTACAGATTAATCTCCCTCTGGCGCAGCATCGTTGGTCGTGTTGTTTGGTTTAACAATGCAACACCTCGCTCAACTGCCGTCTTTCTTCCTATTCACTCAAGTTTTTTGAGTGAATAGGCTCTTAATAAACTAGCGCACTTTACCATCAACGATTGCATCACTGCTTACCATCAGGCGGGATTGCAGTCATGCACTTGTTTATAATAATAAAAAAATATATGTATTTTTCTGCCATACTTCTCCGTTAGTCGACATTCTTTTTTTTAAACGCTGCCGTGCACTAGGAATTGCTCCTGCATCATCGGTACGTTCACAAATATTTAAAGTCACATATTACAAAGAGCCAGATCCGGAAAAACTCTTTGCATCCATGCTGGCCAGACAATTATTCGTCTATCTGTTTAAATAAAATGTTTTCCGTTAATCTACCAACTTATATGCTTGCATAGTTTACTTACATTGCCAAATACTCAATATTCTTACGTCCCATGTCATCCCAACAACAAATGTTTTGATAACTTTTATAACGTCCCAACTAACACCGTTTAACCCAAGGGATCGGATTTGGATATAATTTGCAAACCGGGACGGGACGTTTCACCCAAAATGGTTTGACCCTGATTTAAGTAGAAATTTTGTTGTAGATATTGAATAAACGTTCTTGCGAAATACTTTTAATATACACGTTCCACTAATTTAAGAAGTTTTTGAAGACCTAAATTTTTTTTTTATACAATATGTAAAGAAAACCCCGTTCGACCCAAAAGGATAATAAATTTTTGGTATACACATGACCAAATAAAATATGTAAAATTACATAATCATCATAGTGACAATTGTAATGAATTTTGAAATAGTCTTTTTTTCCGCGAATTAATTCCAACTTCCCCAAAATTTGTTTTTTTTTAATGACAACAGCTTTTGTGACAGGGCGAATAGCGCTGCCCTGCCTCCCTTCACCCGCGCATGTATGCCTAACGTGTTGCCTACCGCACATGCGTTAAGTTACCTCGCTTTTTCTAAACAATATTTATTTTTTAGGTGGATTTTCTTTTTAAGTTTAGCCTGGCTTTGTAGGCATTATTAGAATCAGTTAACGATACCTAACAATACCCTCACGGATCGGACAGGGTTTTCTTTTACATATTGTATCTTATAAACTGGTGCTTGACCGCAATCTCGCTTGACGAGCAGTGCTGCCATTGTCAATGCGCTAGTTTATTAAGAACCTATTCACTCTAGCCTTGAAGACACTTAAATTGTAGTCAGAAGAAACCATCGCCGCTGGCAAATTGTTCTAGTCCGTGGATGTACGTGGTATAAAAGATGAGGCTTCCATACTTCTCCTGGCAAATTAATAATTTGATTTGATTTGAAGTGTAACGCTTCGTCCAAATCGTAGTAGTGTCGACTACGTAAAGATGGATGCTGGAACAGAGATAGAGGAATTAAGTCATGCAATTCTCGCACAGACTCTGCAAAATGCATCCTATAGAACACCGACAGGCTTGCTACTCTATGCCTGTGCTCCAGGCTTTGGAGACCGTTTTGAACCAAATCTGCCAATGTCGCCAATTAGCCTCTTCGCACGCCTCTCAGCCGAATCGAAAATCTTGTCCTTTTCTTAATGACATAGAAAGAATAATAATAATTTCATTTATTAAATGACAACAAAGGTCCAATGGTTAGTAACTTATCTACTAAGGGTTAGTAATATTTAAAAAACTAATCAAGACTGCCGCACAAGCAATGCTAACCAGTGTCTTAGCACTGGCGCATCGAGCTTGTCGGCCATGGTTTGTAGGATGCTGTTAGCGCTTTCTACCGAGCAACGAGGCCGCCTTCTTTCTCACGATGGCATAAAAGTCATCCACTCGCGCCAAAGCGAACATGCCCGACGCACTGCAATACCTAGGCAACCCCAACAGCATCCGAAAACCATTATTATATTGCACACGCAGGGCGTCTAGAGCTTTCCGCGTACAGTTAACCCACAGACCGCCCGTGTAGAACGACTGACAAAACGCTTTGAACAAAGCGATTTTGACCCCATGACTACAACGAGCAAATCTGTGGGCCAACATGTTGCATCTAACTGCTAGCGCCCTGCGCTCGCGTTCAATGTCTACTTGATCTTTGAGGTCCACAGTCAAATAATGGCCTAGGTACTTATATTGAGTAACCCTATTTAGTGGCTTCCCCTTCCCCTTTAGTCAAATTATGGGCTCATAACGCACCCATTTCCCGGGGACCTCAAAGATCAAGTACTCACTCTTATTGACATTATATTGCAAACCTCTTACAAACACGTAACATCTCTCTGATTGAGCCAGCCGTTGGGCCCAGCAGCACCATGTCATCAGCATAACTAATATTATTGACACTAATGCCACCTATCTTGCATCCGACTGGTTTGCTGCTAAGCTCAAGGATCAACTCATTCACGTACAGGTTGAAGAGCCTAGGAGAGGTTAAACCCCCCTGCCTAACTCCACACTCCAACCTGTACGGTTCAGAGAGAGTACTACCCCAACGAACCTGATTACATTGGTTCGAGTACCAGTATTGAAATAGGCCCGTCAACTACTGAGGTACGCCCGGCTCCCCGACCTTCTCCCAAAGGACAACATACGACACTAGGTCGAAGGCCTTCGAGAGATCAAGGAAGCAAGCATATACCGGAGTATCTCTATCCTTATAATATTGGACGGTCTGCTTCAGACACAGAATAGCACTCTCCGTGGAAAGCCCAGACCGAAACTTATAACACTTATAACTTAAACTGAAACTTATAACTTTTTAGGTTAGTTTGTAAGCAATGAACTCTGGCCAGTATTAAATTAAACTTGTTCAATTTCAAATATAGTAAAGTGAACCATGCTTCGGATCTTCATCGCTGTTCAAACTCTGAGATGTATATATACACTAGTTTATAACAGTATTAGCAATTCTCCGTGAACTGATAAATTCCTGCCTTCCCACATCGTTTGTCTTTGTCGTTCTCTTAGTTTTAACGCAAGTTAAATAAAGACAGAAAATAAAGTACTGTTTTGGAGTGTGGTCCAAGTTGGGACTAGGATTATTTGGAGGTTTCAACGAAGAGTTCAATTTAATTAATTACGGTTTATGATACCTCAGGCGTTACAGATTAGAATAGCAGATGGGTATGCAAAGTCGTCATTGACTATGTATTTGATTTTAAATTAAACTACAAACAAAGTTTTAAAGGTGAACGGATTGAGAAGCTTAGAAGGAAATAGAAGCAAAAACATCAACCAACCCTTTTCTAAAACTCCAATAATTGTATATATGCAATGAGACGGTGTTTGTTAGTATAAACTCTTACGAAACGGCTGGATCAATATTGTGTATATTTGGGATAGGTCTGAGTATCGGTCAACATTACAAATACAAATATCTGTTGCGACAAAAAAAGTTTTTCAATTTTTGTGTATATTAATACTGCATTACAATAGGTACAATATGTTTATCCCTGCCCCCTAAACTAGGCTAGACTTGTTTCTTAGGGGTAGTGAGACGGTGAAGAGTTATTTTAATCAATGTTATAAACAATGTTTGTACCTAAAATTAACTCTATATTAGGTACATGTAGGAGCCATTCCAGTAGGCAGGCCTGAGATCAAGATCCTTCTATAAAAAACTTTACATGGAATTAGAGCTTGCCAGCGGCGGCAGTGTTTCAATCTGAAAGAGTTGAGATTGCGGTCACTAGTTTATAATAATAATAAAAAAAAAACAATTTGCGTGAAAGGGTTTTCCAATAACTGTCTTTCGAAAAAGCACTCGCATGAAATTTAGTGCAAGCGCTATTAGTTCATTTCAAAAGTGTTCTTAAGTAACAAAGTGCGTTCCGAAGGGATTTCTGGTAGCTAAAAATGAAGAACTTCCATAAAATGTTTCGTCCCCTATTTAACTACTTTAGGGATACAATTTAAAAATAATTCTTGCTCATTTTCATTTTACACAATTTTTTTTTTGCGTCTAATATTTTCTCTGTTGTTACCAACTTTTATAGCCAAGTTTTGGGTAACGAATTTGATAATTAGGCAGCATTGAGACTAGAGAAGGTCATACCTGCTTGTTCTTGACTCAAAATACTGGGTTACCCAGTGTTTTGGGTAACAATGTTAGTGCGTTGGATTGGACGCCAGTAACTTTTTTTTATATAATTATAAACTAGTGCTTGACTGCAAACCAGCCTAATGGTAAGCAGTGATGCAATGCAAAGCAGTTGATAGTAAAGTTAATTAATGTAGTGAATGGAATAATGTAGTGAGGTGATGCAATGTTAAAACCAACAACGCGACTAACTATGCTGCACCAGAGGGAGGTTAATCTGGAACCCTCCACGACCAAACTTCGGACACGTTGTTGTATCCGGAGTTTGGTCGTGGAGGGTTCCTTTCCTACTTGGCGCATCGTACCCAGCACAGATCGCAATACAACTGCTCAGATCCGTCCTCTGTACTGCTTCTCATGCCGGAACACGACGAATGAATATATTTAATGGTTCATGTTTAAAAGTACCACGCTGCGCTTCATAACTTAAGTAGATTATGATGGAGAAAAAACAAGTACTAAAGTGGAAATGGGTAGGACATGTCTTGCAAATGCACCCTGAGAGATGGGCAAAGATCGCCGTTCGAGGGACAAATATGGCCAGTACTATTGAAAACGAATACTTAAATACTATAATTGAAAAAGTTATAAAAATGAACTTCATTGTGTAGAAATCAAAGTAACTTTTCTATTATTTCTTATTTATTTAAATTTTTGCCGAATATACAACGTTATTTTTTGTTAATGCGAAACTCGAAACAGGTGTCCAGTATTTTTATGTAAAGAATCTAGGTATAAAATTTCAAAGAAATACCACAAAGCTATGACCTTGTTATCTTACTTGGTTGTCCAAAGAAAAATATGGTCAGTGCACCGCTCGCGCGCTGGCGCCTACAACGACGCGCGTGGTGTGGTGCATGCGCCTAGTACTAGATCTGTCGTCAGCTGTGTTGTGCGCTCGGTAACAATTTCTAAATGTATTTGGGAAAAAATATAACGTGGTGTAAAAACAATTTGAATCGACTTAGTTGCTTATTCTGAACAAACTATACTCAGGTTTCGTTTAAAGTAAAACTCACGTTGTAGGTAGGTATAGCGTTTTTCCTGTCGACATGTATTTCCAACCTTCCTTGCCCTTTACTATCTTTCTGTTTTACTCTTTTTCTTATGCATATTGTTATACATTTCTTCTTTCATTCTATTACATCCAGCTCGTAAATATACAATTTACTCTATTATAGATACCTATCTTTTAGAATATGTATTCCTTACTGCTACTTATACTACCTACCTAACCTAGTTTGTTATTTTCTATCATTTGATGACTCTTTTATATATACCACAATATGTAATTCGGCACATCTTTACTAGTCTTATTTCTATTTACAACTACTTTCGCTACTTGTTTGCAGAATTCTAGGAACTTACCTCTAATATTTTCATCTGGTATTATTATGCCAATATTTTGTTTATTAATTGGAGTTTCTATTACATTCTCAATATCATTTCTTTCTCTACCAAAGACAGGACATTCTTCTAACAAATTGAGGACGCTCTCTTCTTTATTTGGGTCTCTCCTTCCACTTAAAACGATTTAAGTACTAACCCCCATGACCTGTCATGACTTGCACCAATAATAGGTCCAGCGTAATATTTTTTATTGCGCTTTTCATATTACGTTTCACAGAAAAATATTACAGCCTCGGATAGATCTATAAACGCAGTGGCATAGGGATACAGCTATAAAAAACGCCGTACAAGTAACGCCAATTGGTAAATATTGATACCCCGCTGCCAGTGTAACCAGACACCGATGCACAGCGGTTGCAAAAGGCGGGCGGGATGAATTATAAATGCTCCTCTTGCGGTGTGCCGCGGCGACGTACCTACAACTTGGTCTTCACACCCTTTCTTGTAGAGTTAATAGTAAGATGTTACAGATGGACGTGCCCTTCGGTAGAGCTTTAAAAGGGTTAAATAGTCTGCAAGTTTTTAACAGAAGGGATTGAGGGTTAATACAACCGATTAATTTTAATTGTTATGAGACGTCTCCGTTGATCTACCGTTACCTCTACCTATCTCAATTTTATGTATTTTAAACAAATACGTGGGTCACTCAGGAATTTTGCGATAATATTTTTTTTTCTATAAGTACATATATTTTAGTTACATCTTTTCAAAGTACTCTCCACCAGCCTCTATGCAAAGTTTCATGCGTCTGAACCAGTTTTCGAAACACTTTTTCTTGTCCGCCGCAGACACCTCAGTTCAGTTCACAGCCTGCTTGAACGCCGACAGCGCAACATCCGGCGACGAAAATTGTATCCCTTTGAGCTGATCTTTTATTTTTAGGAATAAGAAGAAGTCACACGGTGCTAGGTCAGGACTGTGAGGAGGGTGACTGAGGAGTTTGACCGGTCTACTGTCCAGGAAGTCCCTCGTTTTGATTGCGGTGTAGGCGGGCGCATTGTCGTAGTGAAGCAGTAACCCGCTAAGCCCTATGTGGTCGCTTGTTGCTCACAACAGAGAAAACTTCTGTCAAGCATTTGATAGTATACCATTCAGCGTTAATGCTTCTTTGGTTTCGTAAAGGAATTGACACCAAGTAGCCAGTCGAACTGAAAAAGCTCAAAATCTTATCCCCGCTTCTGGATCGTGTTCACTTTGGTAGGTGTTGATTCGTTTTGAAACACCCAAATCGTTGATCGTCGGTTCTGGATCGTATTGATAAAACAAAGATTCATCACCTGCAACGATGTCGTTAACACGCCGAGACAAGTCTGCTTCAAATTTGTCTATCATATCATGGCACCATTCCACTCGTGCCTGCTTCTAAGTATCGGTGAGATTGTGCGGTACCCAGTGTGAAACTATATGTGAAGGCTTCCTGATCCAATCTGCAATTTACCCTGAATTTCTTGGTATGTAATTCGTCGATTAACTTGGATAAATCTTATCACTGCTAACACATTTTCTTCTGTAACAGCAGTCAAAGGGCGACTTCTTTCTTCATCCCTCAAAGTTAGTCGACCGCGCTTAAATTCATCATACCACCGATACACGGTTGCCTTAGAAGGGCCTTCATCAATGAATGTCATTTGAAGTCAATCGTACGATTAGTCTGGTTTCAGGCGACATTTGAAATTGTAAAAAAATCATATTGCGAAAATGGTCTCGAGGCAAAACCATTTTTCAAAGAGCCATGATAATTTTAATTAGCTCGCAAAAAATTTGAAGGGCCATTTTGAATTTGGAACGTACCTATTATTGGTTATAAATAAACATATTTTTTTAAAATAAATAATAACTGGCCAGTTTCTTATACATAAAAACTTTTGGCAATAAATATGCTTCAAAATGATAGTAATAATGTGTGCAATTAGGGTGCTGCTTTAGGCGTGAATGTACCAGGAAGACATACAGAGTTATTTTCTCTTTTATAATATTAGTATCTTGAAGGATTTTATTTTATTTCATTTTTAGATTTTAAGGAAAATTACAGTTAGCATATATACTGGTAGAAGATAGTAGTGAAAGAAGGCCAATTAAAATTTTCCACGGACATGATTAAGTTAGGTTTAATGTAAAGAAAATCAACATAATTACTCCGAGCCCGTTTGGCAAATACCATATTGTAACCTAGCTTTTTTTTTATAAGTTATAAACTAGCGCTTGACCGCAATCCCGCCTGATGGTAAGCAGTGATGCGATCAGCGCTAGTTTATTAAGAGCCTATTCACTCTAGCCTTGAAGAAACTCAAATGTAATGTGACGGAAACACCGTAGCTGGCAAATTGTGTTAATATTTTAAGCCACTCTTATCCTACTATAAATAAGTGAACATCCTTACCATATTATCTGGAATATACATATTTTCTATTTCCATATTCATTCATGTTTCGTCCTCAAATTAAGCTTAGTGGCTGCTGTTGCTGATTTCAGCATCTTAATAATACTTACTCCAAGTTGTGTTAAAACAATAGAAAAAAAACGCCTCACTTTTCACAATTTTGTCGCTGTGTAAATCCATTGAGAGTCCCGCAAAACAGAAAGAAGCAGCTAAACAAAATTAACTTACGCAGAAGTCAAATCCCCAGTTTTGTTATTCCCACTCCCCTTATCCACTTTATCTAAAGTGATAATAAACACCCGTCCAAACTGGCTTTGAAGAGATTTTCATAAACTCAACAACGATTTCTGGCCGCTCAGCAAATGCACTTATCTCTTTAAATTCGAGTTGAATTTCTCAAGTCTTGATAATTTAAATGAGTTTAGAAAGCGAAGAATTTTCTTTGATAGTATTTGAAGGGCATTACCAATAATGGACCTGACTGTTAAGATACGTATACCTTGGGGAATACCACAATGATCCTTTTTCAATACTTTACATTTATTTTTATAAATGACTTTTCTGCTGATTCTCTTGCTCACAAACTAAACTAATTTTAAGTTAAAAGAAAAGAAAGTTAAGTTTTAAAATAGAAGATAACATATTCGTTTAGTCTTCTCAAATTAAGATAGGTACTCCATAGACAGTTCAGACGCGATTAAAAAAAGGCGACTAAAAAAAGGTCGATTTTTCGATTTACGTCAGGCGATTTGACAGGTCTAAGGTAATATTTAACTTCTGTCCTTTTCTTAACAAAATAGAAAGAACAAGATACAATTAGAAAGGGAATTGGGGCCATTAGTTCGTGTTTTACCAGTTCGAAAATAATTGTTAAACGCCAACGATATAAAAATTTTATGAGAATTTTTAGACTGTTTTAGTCTGTTAACAGCGGACCCCAGACTCTAAAGCTGAAAAGGTTAGGATGCGACTGGGATTAACACTGGGATGATGATGAGTCTGTTAACAGCGGCACTAACCTAGATGAAATTTAAAATTAATGTGTCCTCCATTCAGTTAAAGCTTAACAAGCCTTAACTGAATGTCTCTAAGTAGTTTGTTAGTAACACACGCAATCACATTTCAATATAAGTTACTTTATTTTTATTTTATTTTGGCATCACATAGTATACAAACAAGTAGTTATAAAGACAATTGGTTTCTAATAGACCTATAATAGTGCCGACAATGTAATATAATTTTTAAAATAATAGAAAAGTTCTGATAAGGAACCCGTTTTGGGTTAGTTATATATGTTTAGGTACCTACATAATATTTTTTCATCAAAACATGACTTTACTGAAACATATGCCATTATTAGTTTGAAAGGACGTAAAATGATAAAAAAGATAAGTTTGAATTAGGATGTTACCTGGATGTAACATTAGACTTACAGTTGCTATTTGATGCTCACATTGAAAACGATGTTAAGCACTTTTCAGTTCTTCATAGTCCTACAATATTTTATTCGATCATCATCTCAGCCACATGAAGTCCACTGCTGCACATAGGCCTCCTCCAAGGATTTCCAGAAAGAATGGTTGGACGCGGCCTGCAACCAGCGCTTCGCTGGAGCATACGACCACCTAGTCAGTGGCCATCCGACGAAACGCTTGCCGGTACCTGGTCGCCATTAAAGAGCCTATCTGCCCCATCGGCTATCGGCTCTACGAGTTATGTGCCATTGCCATTTCAGAGAGTTTATCCGCTGGGCTATGTCGGCTTTTTAGTTTTTTCTACGAATCTCCTCATTCCTGTTTCGATCACGGAGGTTGCAGAGAAACACCTGGGGGAGTTTCTTAATTTGATCATTTTGATAAAAATACGCAGTTAAAAATTAAGTCAAATCTCCGAGTAAATTTTTAACTATGTATATACTTAAGTCTGACATTACCTCTGCCAGGGTCAATGGTTATTCGAAAGACATACCGTGGCCCCTGGTGTAAAGGCAAGTGAAGGAACACGGGTAAATTTTAGTCAGTAAAAGTCTGACACGCCCTTTCGCTCCGCCAAGAGCGGGAAAGGTCATTAGATGATTTTCCATCCACAAAAAAGGGACCTGGATTTAAAATTTGGCTTAAAGTTGCTTTTTGATGCTCACATTTAAAACGTTGTTAAGGTTACCCATCAGCTAGTTTCTGTTGGAGGTTGTATACCTACCTTGGCAACCAACACATGATGCGCTGTCTGTCGTCATGATAGAACTATAAAATAAATGGTGTGAAGCTGATACGGTCTATAATTTAGTAAATAATATAAGTACTCGGGGAATGCGCTAATGCTGGATAAGTTAATTTTTAATAGGTTATGGTTCCCATTCCGTACCTGAGTAAATATTATTAAAAAGTGATCGTAAAAAATATTTCCTATAAAATACTGATTGTCACGTTGTTGACAGTGAAAAAAAAACAATAGGTACTGTCAAAAAAAGTGAAAAAATGTGTGATGAAAATTCTGTTTCTGGTTCATATTGCGGAATTAAAAAACTGCAAGGAACGAATGATTTTACATCGTGGAAATTCATTGTGAAAAACCTCCTCGAATCCAAAAACTTGTGGGATGTTGTGGAAACAGAAAATATCAGTGATTTACAAAAAGACAGTGATAGGAAGGCACGATCAACTATATGTCTGCTTATTGAGCCTACATGTTTTGCGCACGTGTACCAAGCAAAAACCGCACGCGAGGTATGGCAAAACTTGTGCAGAGCCTACGAGGATCAAGGCTGGGGCAGGCGAATTTTGCTGCAACGTAAACTATGGCAGTGTCGTTTGGAAAGTTATTCAAGTATGGAAAAATACATCTGCGATATAGTACACCTGGCACAGCAGCTTAATGATATAGACGCAAAAGTATCAGACGATTGGCTTATTTCGATACTATTGGCTGGCTTAACGAGCGAATACAACCCGTTCGTGATGGCCATCGATAATAGTGGAAAAGAGGTAACACTAGAGCAAGTAAAGACCAAATTACTACAAGAAGGCAACAGACAAGCCGAAGTGTGTAATGGGGCTGGTGAGCAAGCTTTTACCACTCAAAACAGGAAGAGCAACAACAACACTGCTCGGAAACCAGCGACATACAAATGTTTCAAGTGTCACAAATTTGGACACAAAGCATCAGAATGCAATGGCATCAAGAAAACTGCGAATATTTGCATGGGTACTGCCGATACCGTAAATAAAAACGCCTGGTATGTTGATAGTGGCTGTTCTACCCATATGACGAATGATGCGAACAAACTAGTGCAATATAAGGCACAGAAAGGCGGCTGTAAGATAAAAGTTGCTAGTGGTGATGAGATATCAGTAATTGGAAAGGGCAATGCAGCACCGATTGTGAGTAAAAATGAGAAACTCAAATTGAATAATGTCCTGCATGTTCCCGAATTGTCGATGAACCTAATCTCAGTGAGTGATCTCGTAAGAGACGAGTACAAAGTTGAGTTTGACAAGCATAGATGTTTGATTAAAGATAAAAATGACCGCAAAGTTGCCACTTGCAAAGAAGTTGGTGGAATTTTTAAACTGATTGAAAACAGCAATATTGTGGTTAATTTAACAACATCGAATGAAGTTTTGTCGAATTTATGGCACAGGAGACTAGCTCATCTAGGACAAAAGTACATGATCACCCTGAAAAACATGGTATCTGGAATAGAATTCAAAACTACGGACAAAATAGAGCCGTGTGTTCCATGTATAAATGGAAAGAGATGCAAAAGTCCATTCAAAAAACAAGGCACTCGAGCAAATGATTTATTGGAGATTGTGCACACAGATTTGTGCGGCCCAATGGAAGAGCCATCTTTTGCTGGTTCGCTGTATATGCTTTTATTTATTGATGATTTCTCGCGAAAGACGCACGTCTATTTCTTAAAAAACAAAAGTCAATGTCTCAACAAGTTCCGTGAGTATAAGGCGGAAGTAGAAAATGAGACTGGCAAGATGATCAAGTGCTTGAGATCGGATAATGGCAAAGAATTTTGCAACGATGCCTTCGACAAGCATTTGAAGTTAGCTGGTATAAAACATCAAAAGACAGTTCCATACACGCCGGAGCAGAATGGCGTGGCTGAAAGAGCGAATAGAACAATCATTGAGAAAGCGCGAACATTACTTTTTGAAGCCAATTTGGGCAAAAGATTTTGGGCAGAAGCAGTCGGAACAGTTGTATACTTGAAAAACCTAAGCCCAACGAAGGCTGTCACTGGAAAAGTACCACAGGAACTCTGGTCTGGTAAGAAAATAGATCTGAGTCATCTGAGAGTATTCGGATGTTTGGCATACGCTCTGAAACCAAAACAAAAGAGAAAGAAGCTAGACACAAAAACTGAAGCTCTGATATTTGTTGGCTACTGCGAGACCACGAAAGGTTACAAACTGCTAGAACCAAAGACTGGAAAATTTTCAGTTGTGAGAGACGTCCAATTTTTAGAAAATGTTTTTCCTGGAGACGATATGAAAGTGACGAAGAACTCAGTCGTTCCTATTTCAACAGAGGAGGAACGTGTTGAACCTGAGGTTGCATGTGAGGAAATTCACAGCGTTAGTGAAGGAAGCAATGAAGACGTTTTTGAAGAAACTATTGATGAAATAAGACAGGAAGCTCAAGAAGCAAGTACCAATCCTATATTACAATCTGAAAACAACGATTGTGAAAACCCGCCAAGATATAACTTACGTCCAAGGAATAATGTAGACTACAGATGCACATGTGCGAAAGCCGAAGCTGAAAGAAAAGCTATCGCAGATATTGATGGCGATCCAACGACAATGGATGAGGCAATGTCAAGGCCTGATCGTGAGCTATGGCAGAAGGCCATGAACGATGAGCTCAACTCGTTGAAGGAGAACCAAACGTGGACGTTAGTTAATCTACCGTGCGATAAGAAGCCTATACAGAACAAATGGGTATTCAAAATCAAGCGAGATAGTGATGGTAACATATTGAAATACAAGGCGAGGTTGGTAGCTAAAGGATTTGCACAGGTACGTGGAATTGATTATAATGAAACCTATTCTCCCGTCGTGAGGCACTCTACGCTTCGCTTGTTATTCTCACTAGCTGCAGAATACGAGTGGACCATTGACCAGTGGGATGTTACCACTGCTTTCCTGTACGGAAAATTAAAGGAAGACATTTACATGCTTCAGCCAGAGGGCGCTATAGCCGAAGGTCAGGAAAACAAAGTTTGTAAACTACAACGGTCATTATATGGATTGAAGCAAGCCTCTAATGCTTGGTTTAGCGAATTAGATAAGGAGATGCTTAATTTAGGTTTTATACAATCAAAGATAGAGCCCTGTTTATATCAAAAGATAATAGGTCAAGATAGGATAGTGGTAGTTATCTATGTTGATGATATATTTGTATTATGTCCTCCAAAGCAGGATAAAGAGAAGCAAGCTTTGAAAAACGGGCTGCTCAAAAAGTTTAAAGTGAAAGACTTAGGCGAAGCTAGGCACGTACTAGGTATGAGGTTACGACGAGATAAGAGAACTATTTATCTCGATCAAGAACAGTATGTCCTGAATGTATTGAAGGAATTTAAAATGTCAGACTGCAAACCAGTCAATACCCCAATGGAGGTAGGCATAAAGCTAGAAAAAGCTGAGCCTGGTTGTAGGTTGCCGTACCAAAGTTTGATAGGATGTCTGAATTATCTGGCTCAAACTACTAGGCCTGATATAGCACATGCTGTCAGTTTACTGTCTCAATTCAATTCGTGCTATGATGAGACCCACTTCAATTGTGCTAAACGGGTGTTGCGATACATAAAGGGGACATCTGATTTTGCGCTTGTCTTCCGAAAATCCGGTAACTTAGAGATGCGCGGGTACGTTGACGCTGATTGGGGGGGGATCATTCGATCGAAAGTCCTTCACAGGAATGCTTTTTACATTAGGCGATAATTTAATAGTATGGGAGAGTCGCAAGCAGCGATGTGTAGCATTGTCTTCGACTGAGGCAGAATACATAGGACTCAGTCAGGCTGCTAAAGAAGCAATTTACTTGCGAGGTTTGTTGTCTAGTTTGACTAAAAATGCTTGCGACAAACCAACGATTATTTTTAACGATAATCAGTCAGCACATAAAATATCGCAAAATAAAATGAACCATAATAGAACAAAACATATAGATATTAGGTATCATTTTGTCCGCGAAGCCTTGATTAAGGAGGCGATTGATGTACAATACTTGTGTACTCAAGAGATGTTAGCAGACATGTTAACGAAGTCTCTGCCAGGCCCAAAACTTAAACAGATTGTACAAAAATTACCCATTAAGAGGGCGGGCAAGTACAGTTAGGTTTAGGATTTGTAATTTGAGTTTTATACCTATCTGTTGTAATGGTTATTTTTAATTTTGATATTGTTTTGTTTTGTTAATGTGACGCTTTGGATTTATTACTTCTATATATAATTAAGTTTAAAGCGTTTTTGGTTCTAATTTGTGTAGCTCATCATGTAGTAGATTGAGGAGGCGTGTTGGAGGTTGTATACCTACCTTGGCAACCAACACATGATGCGCTGTCTGTCGTCATGATAGAACTATAAAATAAATGGTGTGAAGCTGATACGGTCTATAATTTAGTAAATAATATAAGTACTCGGGGAATGCGCTAATGCTGGATAAGTTAATTTTTAACAGTTTCAAAAACATTAAAACGTATAAAATCCTATATCCTGATTTGAATATTTTTAGATAATGTCAAAGTTTCATGACTTTAGCATATGTTGGTGAAAGCTTTTCATGAAAAAGTAATTGTTTACATCTGAATGATTTTTGGTTTTTACCTATTTTTTTTTTTTTTTAAAGTTATAAACTAGTGCTTGACTGCAATCCCGCCTGATGGTAAGCAGTGATGCAATCGTTGATGGTAAAGCACACTAGCTTATTAAGCCTATTCACTCAAAAAAACTGAGTGAATAGGAAGGAAGACGGCAGTTGAGCGAGGTGATGCAATGTTTAACCCAACAACACGACCAGCGATGCTGCGTCAGAGGATGATCTGGAGACCCTCCCACCAAACTCCCGACACAACAACATCAGGCACATCGTACCCGGTACACATCGCAACACAACTGCTCAGACCCGTCCTCCGTACGGCTTCACCAGACATCAGACCTAATAGTCGATGCTTACTTTCATAATATACAACGATATTTTTTGTACATTTGAAACCCGAAATACGTGTCCAGTATTTTTAACTAAAGAATTTATGTACAAAATTTCTAAAAGCTATCATGAAAAATCTATAAATTATGAGCTTGTTATCCCTACAAAAATACGGCCAATGCGCCGCTCGCCCAACCGCGCCTACAGAGGTGTGTCGGAGCGGGGCCCTATGATACTATCATCCGCTGTGAACTGTATTGTGCGCTCGGTAACCATACTACATAATTTATTAAATGTATTTGGGAAAAAATATAACATGATGTAAAAATTATGGGAATCGATTCAGTTGCTTATTCTGAACAAACTATATTCAGGTTTTCTACAAAGAAAAAATAACTTTGTTTATATTTTTATACCGACCTTTTTTGTTCTCCTTTTGATTCAAGTGTTTATTAATGGAAACTTGTAAATGGCATATTGTTCAAGAACGCTGTGTATAATTAGTTGTAAGTTTTCTGAGTAAAATAATTACTTTTTTGAAGTGCAAACTTGTGTTGAGCACGATGGTTCAGCAACCGGTAACGTGGTTTTAAGCCACTGAGTTAAAAAGTTACGAGAAGATAATAAGTTCAGAAATTCTCATAAAGATGTATATTATGCCGTGGCCTGTTTTAAAAATTAATCGGTTGAAGATTTAAAGAAACTATTGTATTTCATAAAATAGAACACTGAGCGCTGGTCATATCATTATTTGGTGTGGCAGATCATTGAATACCTACTCAATGTTTGATGATACAGTTAACTACCCAACAGCTCCATAATATGACCAAACCTTGGTAATTAAAAAACTTTTATACAAAAAAACAACCGATTTCCAAAAACCACTACAAAGTGAAAAATAACTAATTTTGGAAGTCGGTGTCTTTGGTTTTTTATATTTGTTTTTTGACACCGACTTCCGAAATTAGTTATTTTTCACTTTGTGTGGGTTTTTGGAAGTTGTTTTTTTTTTGTAAAAAAGTTTTTATTTTACACTTTTTAGCTGTTAAAAGTACTATGTATTCAGTTGCATCCGGTCAGACTGGAAGCTTTTAATTTTTACCCGTAAGTATTCCCTCAACTGCCTATGGTCTTCATCATCAAATTTACTGCAGACCATTATTTTAACCCAATGGGTGCAAAGGTCTCATCAATATAAATGAATTGAGTCCAAATACAAGGTAGCTGCTATAAATCGTTTAGGAGTTTTCTGAACTGACCTTTGTAATCATCATCAGCACCCTAATGACAGTCACCACCCATCTAGGTGTAAGGTTCTTGGTCAATACAAATTATTCAAGCACAAACACAAGGTAGCTGCTGTGAATTGTTGAGGAGTTCCTTCGACTGTCTCCCGGCTCCATCATCACATCTACTCCAGACCTTTATTAAATTGTAGTGCTTTAAAATACTTAATGAAAATGCTAAGAAATGCAGTAGTCGTCTCTGCATTTTTTTAAAGTTTCCCTTGTTTTCTCTGGTCTTCCACCATCAAACCCTGATATCCTTATCATGGGACCACCTTGGGAATGTCTTCTTTCCAACAGAAAAATAATTATCAAAATCGGTTCATAAGCGACGAAGTTCTGCGCGAATAAACATAAAAAAAGCATATATACAGTCGAATTGAGTAACCTCCTCCTTTTTGAAGTCGGTTAAAAATGCTAAGAAATGCACTAGTCGCCCCTGCAATTTTTGAAAGTTCCCCTTATTATCTCTGGTCTTCCACCATCAAACTCTGATATCCTTATCATGGCACTACCTTGAGATCGTCTTCTTTCCAACAGAAAAATAATTATCAAAATCGGTTCATAAACGGCGAAGTTATGCGCGAACAAATATAAAAAAAAGCATATATACGGTCGAATTGAGTAACCTCCTCCTTTTTGAAGTCGGTTAAATAACGTAAAATCGTTTAAAAATATCTAAGCGTTTGAAATAATACTTTTATAAGATTTTATTTAACGCCGATACATTACAAGAGGAATACAAAAAGTTCCATCTTTGTGCAGAATATTCACTAAACCCTAAACTATGCTGACATTAATGATATAGCCACAAATCGGCTGAAATATCATTAAACGTTGACGTATAAAGAATAAATGGCAATTTTTAGTTGACCGACTCACGTGCTCGGTGTTAAGCTTGGTGTTGAAAATCTAATGCACGAAAAAAATCTCCGCAAGAAAAACACCTGTAAATCTGGGCTGTTTCAATAAAAAGATGACTAATGGTATCGGTTGCGACTTACACATTGTAGGTCGTAGGTTCGAAAGCCATTAGACGCTTAACTTTGTGTAAATTATTTCATCATAAAATAATTTACTATATTTATGAAATACTAATAGCATACCTATAAAAGTTATGATAACATCGAGAGAAAACCGGCATGACCTAGAGCCAAAAACTTCGAAGACATGACGTGAGATCTGCCAACCCGCACTGGGCACGTGTGGTAGATTAAGGCCCCCTCTCTCTTAACCGAGAGAAGGTCTGCGTCTCATTAGTAGGAACATCCTAGGTTGATTATTACTAATAACTACTACATATTTAATTTTCTGTCTGCAAGATCGTAAAAACCATACTTACCAGGTACAAAATGCTTACTAGAATAGGCAAAAGCCAAGAATATGAAAGAAAACTAATACCATGAGAAATTTTTGCTGTTCACAAAGTGCTTTAAAAGCAATTTCCATGTTAGAAATGTTACCGTACTACAGTAAGACTGGTCTTTGTTTGAACGAGAAAAGTGGAATTTAAAATTTTTATGCACACGTTCCCAAACTGATATTTGATAGCAAAATGGAAAATAATGCAAGACTTTGTAACAAAGTGAATTATGTGAGATATTCAGATTGTTTTGCGAAACTTGAAAAATGGTAATCTTTTATATTTATTTATAACATCATGGAAAAGTAACAGTAGTATTTTGAACATAAACAGTGTTCTCTATGTTCACACCTAATAAATGTACCACTACAACATATAAAAAACAAAAACAAGCCGTTACCAAACACCAACTGTAGCTGTGCTATCTTTATGAAACAATAAATAAACAAGAACAAAACAGGTTAATAGAAAAAATATTGAGGAATATATATGATAAATATTGCAACATACAAAATAAACAGTCTTAGATAAACCATATGTACCATAAAGGTCTCTAGCCTTTTCATGATGATAATTGTAGTTAACCCCTGAAGCCCGTTGTCAATTCTGTAGAATTTTAATAAATTTATTATTAATTTTATATCTTAGGAATATTATATCTATTCGGCGGGATCTCATGGCGACATGGAGAGTGCAATTGTCGCAGCCCAGTACGCCACAATAGCGGCGGTAAGTCCTCTCTTTGAGGAATGGCTAGAAAGGCGTCACGGCACCCTCACCTTACGGCTGACGCAGGTCTTCACCGGATACTGACTGACTGTTTTGGGAGGTTCCTGTTCCGTATAAGGCGGGAGGAAACGCCAGGATCGCACCGAACGCGCACGCACTTGTAGAGCACCGCCGTGTAGAGCACCGCCGTGTCCTCGTGGCGGTGAACGGCGGTTATCTCTCGCGTCCAGCCCTGGTTCACGCCATGGTCCGGAGCGAGAGTGCATGGCAGGTCGTCACCTCCTTCTGCGTAACAGTGATGCTGGCAAAGGAGGTTGCGGAGTGCGTGAAGGAGCGGGAATCCCAGCGCCCTCACGCCGCCGCAGGACATGCCCTGGTCGCGAGACAACATCGAGCTCCCGGCCACCGTAGGCGCGGGCTTGCGGTCGGCGAGCAATGGGCAGCTCGCCGCCGGACAAACCCGGCCCGGATCGACGGCGCGTTGTGTATTACGCGCATCTCAAAGAGATGTCAGCAGCGATGCCTCCAGCGCCAGGGGTGCGGGTTGGTTAAAAAAGAAGCCGTGGCTCTGGCACACAAGCAAGTGAAGGAATACGGGTGGATTTTAGTCAGTAAAAATCTGACACGCCCTTTCGGTCCGCCCAGAGCGGGAGAGATCATTTGATGATTTCCCATCCAAAACAAAAAAAAGGATAATATTATATCTGTTAAACCGACTCATGGCTGAAAAAGCTGCAACACCAAACTGTATCTCCCAATTTCGTTATCATTCGGTTTTTTTTTGGATGGCCCCCCTATTTAAGCAGTGTAAAAGACGTCTTGTTCTCTGTAAAAGAGGCTAGTCAGGTGATTTTTAGACAGTAAAACTTTTTTCTTTAATCGTGTCACAAATATACAATAATCTATGCCAGTAAAGAAGCCTTAAGAATGAACCGGACGTCGTTAAGTAACGCCATTCAAGCTCAAGAGGCGCTTTTAAATCTATAGACCCGGCTCTATTGAAGGCACCGTTTCAGAGTTTATTAGTGGATATAACACTAAAGTACAATAAAGGTGTCATTGATAGTTAGAAAAAGCTCCAGCTGTGACGTCAAGCGTGTGCATTGTTACTTGGATATAATAGCCGGAATCCGGACGTACAAAGTGCGCAGAGAATAAATGCAGAGAATTCTCGACTATAGAAGAGGTCGTTGGACCTATACGTATGACCTATAGAATTATGTTCTAGAATATTTTGTTGTGACGAGTTATTTTCCATTGGAGTTTTGGAAGTTGTTGAATTGAAGTTGAACATACATCGTGCCTGAACGAGTTTATAAAAAGTATTAAAAAATAAATATCTCAATCTTTTGAGGATAACTAGTTTCAAATTCAGTTGCAAGATTTGAGTCAAACATACATGTATGCAAACAAATAACACAAGTAAAATAAAAGTTAAGTTAAAAGCTAAGGGTTATACTTAGAGTCTGGATAACGAAAGTAGGCCCTGGAATTATTTGCGAACTTTTTATATAGCAACTCTGTATGAACGTCAACGTCAATTTGACTGGGTTGTCAGTCCGTATCTCTGTTGACAAATTATATGCGTTTGTGTAAATTGTGATTCTAATTACAGTTTAAAATGAACAAATCAAATCAAACAAAAGTGGTGTACGAAAGATGTTGTTGTTGTTTGTATGAATATGAATATATGCACTGGTCTGGTCGTGCCTCGGAAAGCACGTTAAGCTGTTGGTCCCGGTTGCCATACGAACATCTAGTGGCAGTCGTTACGGGTTGCTGGAGCCCTCAAATGTCCAACAATTGGTTTAACTGCAATGCTTCGATATCGCCTTCGGGTTGTGGAGGTCAGACGGCAGACGCTTCACGGAAAATGTCGTAGTTTAGCCATATCAGCAGTTGGACTGGTAAAAAGCGGACCCCAGACTCCAAAGCTCGAAAGGCTTCGGATGCGACTGGGATTAACGCTGGGATGATGATGATGATGGTGATGATGACTTTGAACACCTACCTATCCAGTCGTCACAATAAAATTTTGATTTATAATTTACGTAGGTATACATATACTAACTGTATTCATTAAGTTTAAATTTTGCGTGAATGTAAAACTGGCAACACTGAAATCGAAATTCAGAATTTCCAATAATTGAATCTAATTGGTACTGGATTGTACATGAGGTATATTTTTCAGAATGGATCATGCCGAATTTCGCGAATTTCGTATTACGATTTTGTAAATGAGAACCTTTGACGAGAAAATAACAAGTACCTAACATAACAATACAAACAAAATTTACAAAAAATCTTAACAAATATACTCGTTAAAAATATCTACAGACATCTTATAAAACATCACAGTCAAGAACGTACGGGACATTCAATCCAAGGAAATAATTAAACCAAAAACTGTTTCACAGTTATTGCCAAAATCGACGTGAAATCGGACACTTCCGAAACGTTTGAAGGTTTGAACGTAAATTACCGGGAATTGTTCACGGCTTGCTAATTTCGGGGGTGAGTAGTGAAGCATGAAAAGATTGCTTATTCCGTACACGCGCTCATTTGAAACCGTCCCATATAAATACGGAGAATAATTTGAATATATGACAGATATGCTGTTAACGTTTCATAGTTTTCATGTACGCACATCAACAATTTCAACACATCATCAACATTTTTACCTTATTTTACAAAATTTTGTAAATATTTTATTTAAACAAACATGAAATTAAAGTTATGTAATAACCTTTCCACGATGACCGGTCTTGTGCTGCCAGCATTCACTGGCTTCCCGTGTCCTTCACCAGGTCATCGGTCCACCTTGCAGAGGGCCTCCCTACGCTGCGTCTTCCGGTACGTGGCTGCCACTGCAGAACCTTACTGCCCCATCGGTCCTCGGTTCTATGAGCAATGTGCCCCATCCACTGCCACTTAGTTTTAATGACTCGAAGAGATATTTCGGTGACTTTGGTATACAACGTGTAACATAAAGGGTATATACATAACAAAGGCCTGGCATCTTTAGATGATATCAAACGATATTGGAAGGGTCTTTTTAATTCTATCTCTTTATGTTAGGAAGTTATGAGGAAGAACACCGCCTGTGATAGGCTACTATCATACTAGTCGCACAGAGATATTGGAGACATTTATCGGATTTTGGCAAGTAACGTGACGGGTAACGAGTAGTTATTAACATATATAGTGTGCTGCCACGTTTGTTATGATTTTATTTTAAGAAACACACGAAACCGAAAATTTGGTACCAATTTTTTGAGTATTTTATTTTGAGTTGAAACCCTTCCGATATCGTTTGATATCATCTAAAAATGCCATGCCCTTGGTATGTATATACCCTTTTTGTTACACGTTGTATAGACTGTTTAGATGTGTTTAAAAATATGGCGTCTAAAAATACGTCAGCTGCTGACTAGTTTTACAGAACTAAACTAATATTTATGTTCTGTCTCTTTCTTAATGCAATAGAAAGAAAAAGAGGGACACTTAAATTTAGTTTAATTTATGATGGGAATCTGCATCATTATCAATGAAGGTTTACCTGTCTATGTAGGTAGGTATTTCAAACTTAAACCTTCCAGTTCTAAATTATATATCCAAAGGAATGCTATTACACTAAAATTGGGTCAGATCCTTATCTGACCCAATTACCGTTTTCTAACTTCTCAAATGTTTTTAAACTTAGAGACGGTATGTCGAAAATATATTTTTGTTGTACATATTCTGCGGTGAATTCAACACACGAGTGTTGAATTCACCTCCTAATTGGATGAATTTTGGGTCTTACAGTTGAAACATTTCTGTATTTGCGTATTTCAATTAATAGAATTACTTCGAACTTTCCGAGTACGTAACGAGAAAATCTTTTAAATTCCAAGTGCCTCTTGGAATTTATAAGACTTTCTTTTTAGGGATTTTTCTTATTTTTAAGAATGTGTGAGAGACTATTACACAAAAGTTGGCTACGACATACTTAGACAGTTGTCAAATATTTTGCAATATTGCTCTATATTGAACTAAAATATTAATTTTAAATTGCGTTCAAAACACAAAATTTGGTGCAGTCACATCTTTTTTTTTTGTTCTGGATGGGAAATCATCAAATGACCTCTCGTGAACCGAAAATTGACCTCTAGGCGTGTCAGACTTTTTTTGACTAAAACTGTAGTATATAAGTAGTGTGACGGTATATTAATATAGTTGTATGTGAGGGTGTCTGTAAATAAATCAGTGTTTAACCAACCTACGTGTGTTTCACTACATGGTGGCAGCGGTGTGCCTTTTAACTAAAATTTAAACGGTTAAAACGGACTTGAACCTATTTTATCATAGTGCCGTGGTACGTAGTGTAGTAAAACTTAAAAGTTTCAATGGAACACGCACGTCCTCCAGCGGAATTATTGCTCGACGGCGGTCCGGCCGCGCGATCGGACGCGTGGCATAAATGGCGGAAGCTGTTCGAAGTATTCTTGAAAGCATCTGGAGTGAGCAAAGAGCCTAAAGAAGTTCAGGCTAGCTTGTTGGTTAACCTCATTGGATCAGCTGGCTATGAGGCATTTACAACGTTCAAGTTCGATGAAGGCGAAAGTGAACACGACATAAATTGCGTATTGAAAAAATTTGATGAGTATTTCGGCACAAAACCAAATATCACAGTAAGACGGTTTAAATTTTTTACACGCAGTCAAGAAGACGGTGAAAATATCGACCAATACGTAACAGCATTGAGGGTATTGAGTCAGCAGTGCGAGTTCGGAGGATTGCACGAGAGCTTGTTGCGTGATAAGATCGTATGCGGTATAGTCAACAACACTGTGAGGGATCGACTTCTTCGCACAGAAGATTTAACATTATCAAAGGCGATACAAATCTGCCAGGTGGCAGAGATGTCCAAAGAGGAAAGTGAGTGCATCGACGGCGCATCAGCAGGTGTGCAGGTAAATGCAGTTCAAACTGGTAGCAGCACACGAGGCGGACGGGGCGCGAGGGAACGGCGCGCCGGCGGCGGCATCGACAGCGGCGCCACCGGGCCGCGGCCAGCACGCACGCAGCGCAGAGCTTGCGAGCTGTGCGGTAGCGGGCGGTGTCGCGGTGGGGAACGGTGTCCGGCGCGTGACGCACACTGTTATGTTTGTGAAAAGCAAGGTCACTTCTCGCGAGTGTGTGAGCAAAAGAAAGAAATACGAAAAGTGTTAAATCTCAGTGTAGAAACCTTAAATAGTGACGATAGTTGTAACGAAATGTTTTTTGTGAATACATTACAAGAGGATAAACAACAATGTAAGCCGGTAAAGGAATGGATAGAAGTTGTGAAATGCAGAGGTAAAAACTTTTCTTTAAAAATAGACACAGGATCAATGATTAATGTTATCTCTAAAGTTACCTATTTAAACTTAGGATTTTTAATTACAGACCTTACGCCGTTCACAAAACGTGTACTTTCCTTTACAGGCAATCAATTGCCAATTATAGGCATCGGTAATGTGCATTTTGTGTTTAGGAAAACACGTTACGTATTGTCATTTGTTGTTGCAGATTTGAACTGTCAGAATGTAGTAGGTTTAGAGAGTTGCATTGAATTAGGATTAATAAGTCAAATTAATGCAATAAATGTTGATCAATACTATGATTTGTTTCAAGGACTGGGAAAATTACCCGGTAAATACAGTATCGTAGTGGATAGAAATGTACAGCCAGTTGTTTGCCCAACTAGGAAAATTCCTTTAGGACTTAAGGACAAATTGTTGGATGAGATACATAGAATGGAAAAGTTGGGTGTAGTTAGAAAGGTTACACATCCAACCTCTTGGGTTAATGCAATTGTACTGGTCGCGAAGAAAGATGGCAGCATTCGTGTTTGTTTAGATCCACGACCACTTAACCGCGCGGTGCAACGTGCGCAGTACTCGTTGCCGACGCGCGGTGCTACTGTATTCAGCGTGTTGGACGCTCGCTGTGGGTTCTGGATGGTTGAGATAGATGATGCGAGTGCCGATCTTTGCACGTTCAGTACACCGTTCGGTCGGTACCAATTTCTACGTTTACCTTACGGTGTAAACTGTGCGCCAGAGGTATTTCATGCGAAGCTTAGGCAACATTTAGAAGATTTAGAAGGTGTAAATTCTTTTATTGATGACATTATAGTATGGGGGCGCACTGTGGATGAGCACGACCGGAGATTGAAGTGCCTTTTGCAACGTTCTAAGGATATTGGTATAAAATTTAATCGAGAAAAATGCAAATTCGGTGTTTCAGAAATAACATACTTAGGTCACAAGTTTGATGCAAACGGAATGCGGCCAGACGATTCAAAAGTCAAAGCAATAAGGGAGATGCCGTATCCGAGCGATAGGAAAGCTCTGGAGAGATTTTTAGGCATGGTTAATTATTTGGCTAAATTTATACCAAACTACTCGGAGAGTGTAAATGTACTTAGGTCATTGTTAAAAAAAGAATCGGAGTGGTCATGGGAAGCGCAACATTCAGAAGCTGTAGATAGGCTAAAAGAAAAGCTAAGCAGCGCACCGGTGCTGGCGCTATACAGCGGCAGTGAGCCGATAGTGCTGTCGGTGGACGCGTCCAGTGTGGCGCTAGGCGCCGTGCTGCTGCAGGCGGGCCGCCCGGTGGAGTTCGCCTCGCTAACGCTCACGGACACTCAGACCAGGTATGCACAGATAGAAAAAGAAATGCTGGCTATTGTGTTTGGGGTCGAGCGGTTCAGACAGTATATTTATGGCAGGTCTGATGTCACCGTGCATACTGACCATAAGCCGCTGGAAGCCTTATTTAACAAGTCATTAGTTTCGGTACCCGCTCGGTTACAACGAATGATGATGAGAATGCAAGGATACGACTTTAAGGTGGTTTATACGCCGGGCAAGTATATGTATATAGCGGACACGCTATCACGGGCTCCACTAGAGGAAACTATGCATGATCGAGTGTCGACTGAAGTTGAAATACAAACTTGCTTTATGATAACGCATGTGCCTTTCAGTCAATCAAATATGGAAGCTATTAAAAAAGAAACGGAGTCAGATAGTGACTGCAGATGGCTAATTAGGTATATTATGAACGGATGGCCTAAACATAGGCGTGATGTGAACGAGAGAGTAAATGTTTTCTGGCCTTATCGTGAGCAGCTACACTGCATTGAAGGAATAATTTTCAAAGAAGACTACGTGTTTATACCGCGTGGATTACGAGAAAACATGCTTTCACGAGTCCACGAAGGACATTTAGGCATAGAAAGATGCAAACGGCGCGCGCGCGAAGTAATGTTCTGGCCAGGAATGTGTGAGGATGTAGAACGTGCGGTGCGATCGTGTGCAGCATGCGCGCTGCACGCGCCTCGCCCCCTCCGTCAGCCGCTGCTGCAGCACAGTGTACCGGCACTGCCGTGGCACAAACTAGCCTCAGATACTTTTGAATATAAAAAAAAGAACTATATTGTTTTAGTCGATTACTTTTCTAATTATGTTGAGGTCGGGCAGTTGTCGACTGTCAGCTCTAGACAGGTTATTAATTTTATGAAGGAACAGTTCGCGCGGCACGGTATACCGGCGGAACTGGTGAGTGATAATGGACCTGCATACAGCTCACAGGAGTTTAAAAAGTTTATGCGCGAATGGGAAATACGACATGAGACAGCATCACCGCATTACCCGCAGTCAAATGGTAAAAGCGAAAGAACCGTACAGACAATAAAAACTTTGTTAAAAAAATGTGTGGATTCGGGACAGGATTTTAACTTAGCATTATTAAATTTTAGAGCAACTCCACGCAACAACAGACTCACCTGCACAAATATTAATGGGTAGACGTATAAAAACTAGATTACCAGTTAGTGATAAGTTGCTAAAGGAGAAGGTAGATAACGACCAGAACTATAGAAGGATAATGACTAGTAGAAAACAAATAAAAACAAATTACGACAAAACGGCGAAAAAATTAAAAAGCTTATCGGCAGGTGATAGAGCTACTTTGATCGGTAACGGTGACAGGAAGCGATTAACAATAGTGGCACCTGCATCACAACCACGTTCGTATATTGTGGAAGACGAACGCGGTGGTCGCTATCGGCGAACACGAAGTCAGTTAGTTATGCGCACGGCAGGCTCAACAGAAAGAATAGAGGAGTCAGCGAGGCAACTAGCAGACAGTGTAGGTGGAAGCAAGTCGCCAAGCGTGGTGACGGCTACAGGTATCCGCAGACGTAAACAAAGGACGCAAGCGGAAGTCCCAAACCAAGCACAGACAAGTCCAGCTAACAACAGTCAGTCGGTACTGCTCGACGAGAGTGGTGAATATGAGAGTCCGGGAGATACTAGCGATCATTCGTCTACATCTTCACCACATGTGTTTCCCATTGAAAGGTCTAAGGAAAGAACTGCACGAATGCTGACCAATTTCTTAGATAATGAATAATCTCGATATGGTAACAATTGGCTGCGCTTTAAACTAACTTCCATAAACTTTAAATATTTGTTTGTTACACATTTATATACACTTATTATACATTTATAAGTTAAGTAGAAATAGCAAATAAGTGGACCTACCTAATTGTAAGTGGTAAAAATGTTTAACATTGTTTACTTGGAAGGGAAGAGATGTAGTATATAAGTAGTGTGACGGTATATTAATATAATTGTATGTGAGGGTGTCTGTAAATAAATCAGTGTTTAACCAACCTACGTGTGTTTCACTACAAAACCACCCGTGTTCCTTCACTTGCCTGTGCGCCAGGGCCACGGCTTATTTTTAACCAACTTGCAACCCTGACCCAGGAAGCATCAGTCATTTTTTTTTAGGTCTTATAAACTAGTGCTTGACTGCCATCCCGCCTGATGGTAAGCAGTGATGCAATCGTTGATGGTAAAGCGCACTAGTTTATTAAGCCTATTCACTTAAAAAACTTAGGAATATGAAGTATGACGGCAGTTGAGCGAGGTGATGCAATGTTAAACCCAAGATCAACACGACCAAACGATGCTGCGCTAAAAGGAGATTGATCTGGAGACTCTCCACGACCAAACTCCCGCCACAACAACATTTGGCGCATCGTACCCGCCACACATCGCAACACAACTGCTCAGACCCGTCCTCCGTACGGCTTCACCAGACATAATGCCGGTACACGACGAATCTCTTGGCGGCAAGACTTTGTCTGGTGGGTGGGAACTTCTGCTGGCAGCCGATGTTATGGCCGCCACCGGTCTTCGGGGACTCCGTAACGATATGCTGATATCTCTTTGAGGCACGTGTAAAATACAACGCGCCGTCGACCCGGGCCTGGTACTTACCGGGCGGCGAGCTGCCCACTGCTCGTCGGTGTAGTGAGACCTGAAACGAAGTACATAAATTTAGTACTAACTATAATAATATTTTATTGTAGGCACTAAAGTCAGTTGAGGACCAGACCTGGATCGACGGCGTCTTCTGTTCCACGCGCGCCTCTAAGAGATGTCAGCACATCATGACGGGGTCCACAAAGACCGAAACCCACCAGGGCTGCGGGTTGATTGAAAGAGATACCGTGGCCCCTGGTGCACAGGCAAGTGATGAAACACGGATGGGTTTAGTCAGAAAAGTCTGACACGCCTAGAGGTTATTTTTCGGTTCACGAGAGGTCATTTGTTGATTTCCCATCCAGAATAAAAACAAAAGATGTGACTCCATCAAATTTAGTATTATGAACGCAATTTAAAATTAATATTTTATTTCAATATAGAGCAATATTGCAAAATATTTGAGAACTGTCTCTGTTTTAGCCAACTTTTCGTGAATAAAAGTCTGACATAGTGTTTCCGTCGAATTACAATTTGAGTTTCTTCAACGCTAGAGTGAATAGGCTCTTAATAAATTAGTGCGCTTTACTATCAACGATTGCGTCATTACTTACCATCAGGCGGGATTGCAGTAAAGCACTAGTCTGTAATTTATATAAAAAAACGTCCTTTCGCTCCACCCAGAGCTCCGCCAGAGAGAAGGGTAATTTCATGATTTCCCATTGGAGAAAAAGTAGTTTGGATCGGTCTTTTAAGAGATAACGGCGCCCCTTCCATGACCAGATAGTGACTACTGGGAAGGTTCTAATGAATTGAAATTTTCTGTTAGCCCGTACGCCTTTTGAAGGTAACTGGTAACTTTACTCATATCGGTAACACTTTTTTAGCGTTGTATTTATTATGGTTGTCTATCACTTTACCTTATAGAGTACTAGTGTGCCTAATGATGTACCTATTTACTTATGTTTGTAATCGTAGATATTCGAAGATCTTAATAATAAATACTTAGCATTGCCGAAGATCTCTGTCGTTAATTTATGTTCGAACACTCACCATTATCATTTTAATTAATCCCAGTCGCATCCGAAGCTTTTTCATCTTTGGAGTCTGGGGTCCGCTTTACCAGTTTAACTGATGATTTTGGCTTAACTTCGATATCTTTCATGAAGGGACTGCCGTCTGACCTCCACAACCCGAAGGCGATATCCAAGCATTGCAGTTAGACCAATTGTTTGGACTTTTGAGGGCTCCAACAACCCGTAACGACTGCCACTAGATGTTCGTATGGCAATACCGAGACCAACAGCTTAACGTGCTTTCCGAGGCACGACTTGACCAGTGCAAATATTCATATTCATGCATACAAATATTTGCGGCCGATCCTTGCGCAACGGCCGCGTTCACTACCGCTACGCCGTGGAGGCTGTCTTATTTTTATAATATATCTTTTAACGCCATACCTTACAGTAATAAGGAAGACTAATACACACACAATGGTCCAATGGAAGGACTAAATGTGGAAACGAAACCCGTAACATAGAACATAGAAGGAGGACTGATTCAAGGGTTACATTACTTATTTCAAGCGTTGCCCCACGCTATAAATTTCTCCTGTATCGTGGGTGCATTTATAAACATAGAAATTCACACAAACAAACAGCCAGAACCGGAACAGCTACTTGTTGTTCATACAAATATTTTTTCGTACGGGAAGCAAACCCGCGGCAACCGTGCCGTCCACATTATTTAAGAAGTGTAATACTTTTTAGATTCATAGAAATACAACACGTTCACATTGATATCATTTTACGGCCTGAACGTAAAATTACCTGTATTTCAATATCAGCAGTAAGTGGGCTATAATTTCAAGCTCCGATAACTTTGTTTTGGGGTGCGCTACCGACGCCATTTTGCTTAATTTATTAATCGTTCGGAAGTAGGTCGAACGGATATAAACATAGTGCCGAGAGGTGGTATTTATTTAGTGTTTTGTTTTAACAGCTTTGCGGTGTGTTATCTACTTTATTACGCCATTTAAAATAATCGTACTACTATATAAACGTAAAAGTTTGGATGTCTGTTATATAGGGTACTTTTATCCTGATATTTCCACATAATAGACACTTATGCGGGTGAAACCGCGGGTTGCAACTACTTAATAATAATACTTATGAAGAATAAAGTACTCCACAACCTTTTTTTTCTCTCGGGGTGGAAAATCTTCATAGATGTCCAACGACCTGGGGTGGGCTGCGAGGTCTGTCAGACTCTTACTGACTAAAAACTACCCCGGTGTTTTATCTCACACCTACACCCACCGGGGGTTGCGAAAACGAACACTGCTTCCGCAACCCCCAACACTACCACCTCCTAGAGGCAGGGACCTCGGAGTTACTGGCAAAATAAAAAATCAAAAGTCATTTATTCAAATTAGGGAGAGAATAAACACTTTTTGAACGTCAATATCACACGAGGGAGTCTCCCAAACACCCACCTTCGTCACTTACTAGTGCTTTCGCTGGGAACAAGAAGTATGTGGCGTAAAGTTATCTATAATATCGAGATTATAAAAATTAGCTACTATTGAAATTATATACCATTCCCCCTTTTTGTTGTTTTCCAAATATTCCTTTTTTATTTTATTTGTTTATTTCAACGTTGTGCACAATATTTTGCTACCATGATTTTGCAAGTAATATAGTATTGTATAATGTAAAAGCACTTTTCAAGTTTGTGAATGTGAGGCACCATGGACTATGGTTGGTTTATATATATATATATATATAACTTGTTTGACATTGCGAGATTGGCAGTTGAGAGTTTGTCATGCTCACTCAAATGTCTTGCTGATGGTGGCGCGTGTTGTTGGGTCATTTGGTTCCCTTCAATATGGTTGAGCTAAGTGGGGCTGATGCGCGCGTCATGCTCGTGAACGGGGGCCGTCAGTAGAGAATGGTCATCTCTTAGCTGCCAGTGGCCTTAATTCATTTTTATATTTTAATTAATTTTACATTGTGCTCACATGATAGAAGCAACATAAATATGTAACGAAGAAATGTAACCCATACATTATGATTTTAAAAGAGTGTCCATGGAGTTTCTTGCACGTTCTTGTCCATAGAGATCTACGCTTTGGAACGTGCAATTTAGCTTCACTTTTCTTGGACTGACCGACATTGACTATTCAAAAGTATCAAGTGATGGTTAATTTGAAATAAACAATTTTGATTTTGAATCACCCTATAATTTTTCCAGTCCTGTTACGTAGGTCTGCTCTCGGTGAGAGGGAGTGGACTGTAATTGACCTCGCGGACCTAGTGCGGGTTGGTAGATGTCACATGTTTTCGAAGTTTTCATTGTAGGACAGAATGGTTTCCTCACGATGTTTTCATTCACCGTTTTGAGAGCAGAGGTCGTGAGAATTTACACAAAGTAAAGCACCTGATCCAGGGGTTCGAACCTATGACCTACAATGGCTCGTAAGTTACGGCCGATACCATTAGGCCACCACTGCATGATAATCTAGCCTGTAGGTATTCAGCGATTCTCCTGTGGAATGGCAAATTATTACGATCCCCAACCAGTCTGTCAAGCGTGGGGATTATGGCAATGCCCCCCAATAGAACAAAAGCTTTGGGGGAGGCCTTTGTCCAGCAGTGGACCTCTATAGGCCTCAGCCTACCTTCATACCTTCTTTTTCTTCTTCTTCTCAAAGAAGAAGAAAAAGAAGGTATTCATTTACAAATTTATTGTAGTTCCAATGATTTGTAAAAGGTCTGCTAAAAAATATTCAAATTCTGCCAATAAATATTTCGATTACTATCAGATTTCAGGGATATCTAGCTTAGGGTTGTAACGGAGGGTTGTTAGCGGAGGCGGAGGCGGATGCGGAGGGGACGAGTCTCACCTCCGCGGATGCGGAGGTTAACGGAGGCGGAGGCGGAGGTGAAAGTACATATAGAAAAAAATTAAATTTATGGTTAATTAAAACAATTATTTATTTTAAATACATTCATTAATAGTAGTATACTTGGTAAAAAAATATTACCTTCTTGTAATGAGAATTAAGGAGAAACAAATTGTGTTTGCCGCATTAACGCCTCGCACTAGTTTATTCTTGACCATTTCGCGCTCAAACGCGGCTGGACGGTTGTCGAGCGTCGCAACTTGCGCGTTATTTATTTTATAAATACGTAAATAAACCTCCGTTATAACTCCGCAAAAATTGTGCGGAGGCGGAGGCGGAAGCGAAGATACGATTACTTGCGGAACTTCCGCAGTAACGGAAGCGGAGGCGAAGCTCCGTTACAACCCTAATCTAGCTAATGTAAATCTGATACCTGTCGTAACTTTTCTCGCACGAGTGGGCTCCATTTATAAAAAGAATTGAATTTCTGAGATATGGATCAATTAAAGCTTTAATATAGAATGTATAAGCAGTGTAATGTGTACTTCTGCTATGTCGGATCGGAAATAACACCCAAGGTTTCGCGTCTTGGAAAGTGTATATTTAGTACTAAACTACACTGTCCCGCTCCTGAACAAAGGCATCAATTTTTTTTTAATAATTATAAACTAGTGCTTGACTGCAATCCCGCCTAATGGTAAGCAGTGATGCAATCGTTAATGGTAAAGCGCACTAGTTTATTAAGCCTATTCACTTAAAAAACTTAGGAATAGGAAGGATGACGGCAGTTGAGCGAGGTGATGCAATGTTAAACCCAAGACCAACACGACCAACGATGCTGCGCCAAAGGGAGATTGATCTGGAGACTCTCCACGACCAAACTCCCGACACAACAACATTTGGCGCATCGTACCCGGCACACATCGCAACACAACTGCTCAGACCCGTCCTCCGTGAGGCTTCACCAGGACATCATGCCGGAACACGACAAATCGCTTGGCGGCAAGACCTTGTCTGGTGGGTGGTAGCTTCTGCCGGCAGCCGATGTTATGGTTCCATCTTTCTCAAGCTCGTGCCACCCCGTTGCAGTTTTGACGGAACCTATCTAATTCATCTCCTAGGTTGCCTACCTCGATCTCGCCTTGCTGTCTAAGGGTAGCAGTTCTGTGCTATTTGGGCCCACAGTTTGACTGGCGGTGGCCTGAGAGCAACTGTGGCCTAGTAGTATTGACCGCGATTTACAATTTGTACATCGAGGGTTTGAATAAATTGGTAGCCACCCAGGTGACTAGTAGGTCGTTTCTGTAGCTTATTGACATTTATAACTGAGACATCTAATGGAACAAACCATTCCACAAATCTGAAACTAAAGCCTCACATTATTGTAGGCTAAATAAAGGCTGATGATGTTGATTTTTAAGGATTACCTTTACCAATCAACATCATCAGCCTATATTCTATAACAGTACAATGTTAGAAATTGGTTTTTGCACGTCATTTTACATGATTTTCGGAAGCAGTCATCCAACTATTACCAGCCATCCTGCAAAGATGGATCTTGAATCAGACTTTTTTTAATACTAATTACTGGCTAATTTCGCCGAAAAACTAAATGCGATTGGCACATAGAAATCACACTGAAAAGCTTAGTTTAATTGGCGAAATTCGGCCTAAAGACATTTATAGACTAATATTATAGTATTATATCAAAATACATTTTGTACTATTACAGTCGTTGACGATCTGTGATCCGGACGAAGCATTTTGCCTCGTCGGAATAATTTACCTACCTGCGGCGGTCTTCCCGTCTGATAATAATTTAAGTGTTTTCAAGCCTAGAGTGAATAGGCTCCTAATAAACCATTGTGCTTTAGCATGAACGATTGCATCACTGCTTACAATCAGGTGGGATCGCGGACAAGCACTAGTTTATAACGTTAAAAAAATTAATTGTAACTTTTTGCTTGTAACTTTTCTGAACGCCAAAATAAACCACACCGCTATAAGTAAACATTTAAACCTGCAATAGAAAAAATGTTCAGCATTTAATTCCCAAACTTTTATAAATCTGCTTCAATAGTATCGAAATGGAAATAAAAGAATTTTGAGGCAAATAAATAGAATTTATACGACTTAAAAGTAAACAGCGAACGAGTAGAGGGAAATCAGGAATCGTAATAAAAAGCTATTTGTTTCTTTATTGAAGTCTCTTAAGCATTGGATTGATATGGCGAGACCTAGATTCTTTGTAATCGTCGATTTATTTACGTGCTTTTGTTTGATATACATACAGAGTGGTGTGTAGTGTACAACACTAAAGTGGCAGTGGGCTGGATACATTGCCCGTAGCACCGATGCCCGATGGGGCCGACGGGTTCTCGAGTGGCGACCACGCACCGGAAGACGTAGCGTGGGTAGGCCCTCGACAAGGTGGACCGACGACCTGGTGAAGGTCGCGGGAAACCGCTGGATGCGGGAGGCGCAGGACCGATCGTCGTGGAGAACCTTAGGGGAGGCCTATGTCCAGCAGTGGACATCTTTCGGCTGAAATGATGATGATGACATACAGAGTGGTGCTGATAATACGACAATAAATCAAACATGTGTACACACATTCTTAGTCTACCCATAAAAAATCATACAAATATGTCCATAAGTTTAGTCACACGAAATTGCTTTTCATTTTTCACATTTTCTACATGATGTAAATGTTCATAAGGAAGCGCTTACAGGTTAATGATCGCCGCATCCTGTGGTACCAAACTATAATAATAATGACGCGAAAAAAGCAAGTCGATACAGGATCGCGCTGTCGCCGATCGGAGGTCAGTAAACCAATATTTTTAAAGGATGATCTATTCCGTTTGTTATTTTATGCGATTTAGTTTGTTTGAAATTTTATTTTTTTTATTTTTGATGCTATGTTTTTTCTATGGTTTAGGATTACTCCTATGAACCAGCATTGTTCGTGTTTTCATTTATTGTCGTATTGTCAGCACCACTCTGTATATATTTTAATATTAGTTATGTTTCTTGAGTAGGTATTGTAAGCCGATAGCTTAACTGAGACGTTGTGTGAGGTAGCTACGCGGTGCGAGAGTTGTAATAGTTGTCACAAGTTGACACATTACTTAGATCTCGCGGTACGTCACCATATGCGTCTCATTATCCACTAATTGAGATGTTGTAAGCTTGGTTGGAGTCTTAAATTGGCCCGGTTACTGATATCCCTTCTTGTGATCAATGTCTTCTCAGTATGAAAGAGGTCCTTATTTTGCATAGTGACAATTATCATACATCGCAAATAGCCCAATAGCCCCGTTGCTACATGGGTCATTACATCAAAGGCTTAGAGGATAGCCCGTGAACCCTCGACATAATTCACGCGGGTTTACAACGTATCTACTTAAACTTTACCTTCTTCTTTAAAGGATACATGCGTGATATTAAATTGAATTTCATACAGTGCGTTGGTACTTTTAGGCTATCAAAGTAACTCGTTTACTATCGGCAGTCCAATAGATGTTTCCATAAACTAAAACGTGAAGAAAAACTTTGTAATGAAACCACGGCATGTCTTAGAAAAACTTCATATCAAAACCGCCATGTCTTGGAACTAAAAAATCGGCAAAATTCAAACATTTTACATTTGTATAGCAACTAGTAATGCGTGGTAGATTACAGTACAGACGCGTAGAGTAGCCAGCTTTTCGGTATTCTATACGATGCATTTTGGAGAGAGTGCGCGGGTATTACTTGACTTGATTCCGCCATTATCGGACGACTCGATGTACGGCCCTAACCCTAACGTGGTTGACACCGCTACGATCCAGAAAAAGCATTTCGCTTCGTCTATTTTACCACGTACATCGAAGGACTGGAACAATTTGCCTGTACCGTCTAATAACAATTTAAGTGTCTTCAAAGCAAGATTGGGAGGCTCTTCATAAACTAGTGCGCTTTTCCATCAACTGTTGCATCACTGCTTACTATCAGTTGGGATCGCGGTCAAGCTCTAGGATATAATATTGAAAAAATAAGTACGTCTCGAAAAAAGGGGGTCTCATTTCTAGTATTGAGTGTCAGTATTAAAAAACAGACCTCCTCTTTTCGAGAGGAAATTATTTTATATTTAGTATAAACTTAGTACATAATCAACCTTTTATCGTCCCACTGCTGGGCACAGGTCTCCTCTCACACAGAAAAGGATTGAGCGTAATCAGTACGCTTGCACAATGCGGGTTGGCGATTTTAGACTTAAAGTCCAGGTTTCCTCAAGATGTTTTCCTTCACCTTATAATCAGTCATTGGTGTCCAAGATATATTTAGAAAGTACATATAACTTTAGAAAAGTTATATTGGTACTTGCCTGACCTGAAATCGAACCTGCACACTCATACTTGAGAGGCTGGTGTTTTAACTACTAGACCACCACGACTACTCAATTACTACAATCCAATAAAACGTTGTTACATAACTCTCACATGCTATGGCCATTACACTAGTTCATTGCACGCTTTTAAGGGTCGGTTACATGTCAATGGCTCCCTTGGTGCTGCTTATGTTCAGTGGCATCAGTGACTGTTTAGCATTAGGTGAACTCATTACGTATAGCACATTGGCTCAGTTGGATAGAGAGGTGAGTTTTCAAAGGTGTGGCCATCGCTACGAGTGTTTGATGTGCAACTTTTTGTTTGTAGTAGCAGGTTCTACACTTGAAGTTGGTTCTCTAATCAATTGCTTGGGTGTATTAGAAATGGTTGTAATTTAAGGGAGACGCATTTATTAAATAATTATATCTATACAATCAACTTGTGTGTGTTGTCAGTAATGACTTACGGAGCCGAAACGTGGTCGCTCACAATGGGCCTCATACGAAGGCTCAGAGTCACACATAGGGCGATGGGAAGATGCTGAAGGCTGATTCGATCATGCAGAGACACTCCGAGCATAACTTGTTCGGAGTTTCTCTGCCTGATCGAATCAGAAATGAGGAGATCCGCAGAAGAACGAAAAAAAGAAAGAAAGTCCTCGACATAGCTCTTCCAGTCGCTAACATTAAGTCGCAGTGGGAGGGGCACATTGCTCGTAGAACCGATGACCGATGGGGCAGTAAGCTTCTGGAGTGGCGGCCACATAACGGAAGACGAAGCGTAGGCAGGCAACAAGGTGGACCGATGACCTGGTGAAGGTCGCGGGAAGCCGACAGATGCGGGCAGCATAAGACCGGTCATCGTGGAAAGCCTTGGGATAGGCCTTTGTCCAGCAGTGGACCTTTATAGGCTGAACAAGAAGAAGAAGATACAATCAACTTTATAATAATTAGAGGGGCTAGTGACAAACGGCCGCACAGGTCGATTGATTAGCAGGGTAATTGCGTAACGTGCTATCAGTTATACTTCAAAATGATTCATAGGTACTGATTGTACTGAGTTGCGTAACACATTATTACTTTTCCGTAAATTGCGTTTTATTTTTAATTGTTCATGTTTCGTTTAGTTTTTATGCTTGTTCCTATTTTTACATTTTTTTTTCCTTCTTTTGTGTTATGTTTGTAATATTTGTAAGCTGTTACTGGTGCTACTGGTGGGTGGTGCAAGGATAGTGGTGGTGTACCTTTACAGGAATAATCCTAGTTATAGTTTTGGTAGTTCTAATTATATTTTATTTGGGTATATATATATATATATTAGTATATAAATTATGTTATCTGACGATGATTCTTTTCACTCTGCTATTAATTTGTCTGGTTCATCCGCTAATGCTAGTTTCAGCTCCTTGACTGACACACTTGGCGACTTTGTGCGTCGTAGCTTCAGCCAAAAAAAGAATAATTTATTCAATGTTTGCCACATTAACGCGCAGAGTGTCCCAAGTCATTATAGTGATTTGTTGGACACGTTTTCTGACACGAATGTCCATGCCATTCTGATATCTGAGAGTTGGCTAAAGCCTCCTCTTCTCTCTGCCTCCTACTCTCTCCCAGGTTTTACTCTTATTCGCAATGATAGAATTGGAAGGGGTGGGGGTGGTGTGGCTATTTATCTTCGTAGTGATTTTCCTTTTAAAATCATTACCTCATCACCACCACATTACAATGCTTCCGCCGAGTACCTCTTTTTGGAGGTCTACATCAGAGGCGTAAAGACTTTACTTGGTGTTGTCTATTGTCCGCCCGTCGTTGACTATTTTTCTGATCTTGAATTGGCGCTTGAGTTAGTAGGTTCTGAATATGCACACTGCGTCATCATGGGCGATTTCAACACTGACCTTACCCATCACTCTCCCCGATCCCGTAAACTCCTTCATATCATTGAGTCCGTTAGTCTTCATATCCTTTCACTACAACCTACTCACTTCAATATCTCAGGTGATGACACTTGGCTCGATTTAATTATCACGTCTGAACCCTCACTTGTTCCCTTTCATGGTCAGTGTCCTGCACCTGGTTTTTCCCATCATGACCTCATTTACCTATCTTATGTCCTAAGGCCACCTAAACCCATCCCAAAAGTTCTGCACATGCGGTGTTTTGCGCGCATGGACATTGAGAGGCTTCGTGAGGATGCGTCAGACCTTAATTGGGAACACCTGGCTGTGACGCCAACGGTTGATGATAAGCTGCACATCTTTGAACGGGCGGTCCTTTCACTCTACGACAAGCATGCTCCTGTCAAGCGGATTAAGGTTCGACGTCCTCCTGCTCCCTGGATTACGACAGGGGTTCGAATGGCGATGAGGCGTAGGGATCGGGCCTTTCGGAAATTTAGAAAGGATCGCAGTGAGGTGAATCGGAACTCTTACAAAGTCGCTAGAAATAGGTGTAACCAGATGATACGCAACGCTAAACGCCGCCATATTTTCGAGAACATATCTTCCTCTTCACCTGCTGATATCTGGAAGTTCCTTGGCACTCTTGGTATCGGCAGGCCACGGCATGTGGATTTTCCTAATTCAATTGGCCTTGATGATATCAACCGTCAATTCACAACTACAAGTCAATTGGATCCCCAAATATTGGCTCAGACGGTTGATTTCATTGCTGGCCTATCGAGTCCCCCCATAGAACCATTTCACTTCTCTCCGGTGACTGTGGACGAAATTAAAAAAATCATCTTGTCAATAACATCCAGGGCCGTGGGCTGTGATGGCATCAGCCGTAATATGGTTGTCTGGATCCTTGATTTCCTTCTCCCTCCGATCACCCACATCATTAACTATTCTCTCGATTCCAGTCAATTTCCATCCCTGTGGCGCATGGCTTATGTCCGCCCACTCCCTAAAATTTCAAATCCTTCCCAACCCAGTCACTTTCGTCCCATTTCTATTCTTCCATTCCTATCTAAAGTGCTTGAGGCCTGCGTACATAAGCAGTTCTCTGGGTTTATTTATCGGAACAGCCTCATCAGTCCCTTACAGTCTGGTTTCAGACCTGGACACAGCACAGCCTCCGCTCTCCTTAAAGTGACTGGTGACATTAGAGAGGCTATGGAGGATACCAAAGTTACCGTTTTGGTATTAATTGATTTCTCCAATGCCTTTAACGCCGTCAGCCACGATATTCTGCTTGCTATTCTCTCTCACCTTATGGTTTCGTCCAAGGCACTGGAATGGTTCTCTTCTTATCTTCGGGGACGTCGGCAGTCGGTTCGCGTCGATGAGAGCTCATCGAGTTGGCGTGAGCTGGATGCCGGTGTTCCACAGGGCGGTATTCTTTCTCCATTATTATTCTCCATTTTCATTAATTTCTTAACTCACTGTCTTCGGTGTTCGTATCATCTATACGCTGATGATCTCCAAGTATATGCGGCTGAGCGGGTGGAATGTGTGTCGAACGCTATAGCGGAGGTAAACCAAGACTTGGAGGCTATCAAAGACTGGTCTGATAGGTTTGGGGTGTCAGTAAACCCCTTGAAGTGTCAGGCCATAATTATTGGAAGCTCACGTATGATGAGTAGGTTATCTCTTAGCTCTCTCCCTCCTCTTATCTTCAATGGTACCGTCATACCCATTACCCCCAATGTCAAAGATCTCGGTTTGCATATTGACTCGACGCTTAGCTGGCAACGTCAGGTTTCCTACGTTAGTCAAAGGGTCCACGGTACCCTGCGTTCTCTGTATCGTCTGAGGAACTTTTTACCCGTTAAAACAAAAACCATGCTTGTGCAGACTTTGATCTTCCCTATAATCGACTATGGTGACGTGTGCTACTTTGATCTGAATGCGGCTTTGCTGGATAAGCTTGATAGATTGCTCAACAATGGGATCAGGTTCATATTCAATCTCAGGAAATATGACCATGTGTCGAGCTACAGGTCTGAATTGAAATGGATGCCCATTCGTCAGAGAAGAAATTTGCGCGCCTTGACCACGCTTTTCTCCCTTCTTAAATCACCCACTCCTCCTTCTTATCTTGTGACTCACTTCCAATATTTATGTTCTTCACACTCTAAGAATCTGCGTTCTTCTAACAATCCCCTCTTACTCTGTCCTTCACATACGTCTGACTTTGTTCATTCTTCATTTCACATTCAATCCATTCTTCTATGGAATGCGCTTCCTCTTGATATCAGGATGGCCGCCAGTCGGTTTGCATTTAAGCGGAAATTGCAGAGTTATTTTCGCAACAACTAGCGTAGAGTTATTGCTACACCCCTCTCCCAAATTTTAGTTTTTTTTTTTATGTATATATTATAAGTATATATTTTGGTAATAGTATGTATGTATATTTAGCTTATTTAAGTATTTTTTTAATAATTATAGGGTTTTTTTTTTTCCTTTTGAAAGAAAATCAAGCTAAAGCACCTACCATCTTATCTCTTCACCACCTGGGGTTGACTGGTAGAGAATGCCTAAGGCATTAAGTCCGCCTCTGTACATTTTTTTTTCTGTGCAAAAAGAATAAATAAATAAATAAATAAATTATTACTATCAATTGGAATAATTTTGAAGCATATTGCTGAACCATTGCTCCATATGTCAAAAAATGTGTCCGTTCAATCACTTAAATAACGCAATGAAAGTAGTTAAACTGTCGAAATAAATTACTACTGATAGTGTCTTTCGTAATTACCCTGCTGGTTAAGCTACGTCAACTTAACAAATAACGACAGTCGTTTTGAGTCGTCAGAATAGGGATGTATCCAAGGATTAAAAATCAAAATTTAAAAAAAAAATAGTCCGTCTTATAAATAATGAAAAAAATTATGATCCGTATTTTTATTTTGCCCAAATTACCAAAAACTACTGAGATATAACGTATTAATGTTACGGAGTGGGGGCTAATTACGTCACGCTGTGGCATATTTACCACAGCGTGACGTCATGCGACATTTCAAATCAACATATCTTCGTATTTGAAGGAAAGAAAAAAGAAATATGTGTTCAATATTTTTTATAAATCTATCTGATGGACATTAAATTATTTTTTAGGATACAACCGACCACCAGTCTTACCAAAGGGAGGTCAGATAGGCAGTCGTTGAATCAGTTATCGTTGGTCAGCTACCTAGCAGTAGCAGTTTGCCCAGAGGCAAACGGGGCCCCCAGCTCCTCTCAATGAGGAGACCGGGTTGCCCGACGGTGACCCGGAGTTCGGGTCACGTCAGCCACCTCGAGTGGTGGCCGACCCGCCGCACGTGTGACCGCCGAAGCGGTCCCCGCATCTGGTTTTGGTCCGCGCCGGTAAACCGGTAACCCCCATATCTGGGGGCCGTTCCCCTATCCGCCACCTGGGGACGCGTCCGATGGCAGGCCAGAAACTGCACACGGATTTTTTAATCTACCTACACCAACTTCTTCAAGATTAATGGGCCTGATTTGCATTTAAATTGTAGTCAATATGTAACAACATGGGTGTTAACCAGATAATTTAACATGAACCTATCAACAGGTGGTGAAACAGGTCTTTATTCGATTAGCATTAATTATGAAACGTTTCACCGTATTTCACGCATTTACCTAAATAACAACACATAATCTAAAAGCCACTGACAGATAAATTACCAGATCGAAATCAAATTGTTGTATCAATGTCGACGGTTCATCAGTATACAAGCTAACTGTGTAAGCAATGGAACCGGGCTTATATCATCATCATCATCAATCTTTTTATCGTCCCATTGCTGGGCAGAGGTCTCCCCTCATACAGCGAAGGATTGAGCGTAATCACCACGTTTGCTCAATATGGGTGGGCGATTTCAGACTTAAAGTCCAGGTTTCCTCAAAATGTTTTCCTTCATCTTGTAATCAGGTATTGGTGTCCAATGTATACTTAGAAAGTACATATAACTTATAAAAGTTACTTTGGTACTAGCCTGATCTGGTGTTTTAATCACCAGGTCACCACGACTTAATGTAATTTTGGTTCATTATAAAGTTAAAGCGTATAATTAAAAAGAAACAAAAATGGGCAGTAAAAACCGTGCTTATTGTTAAGAAGGAAAAATATTTACGTGACATGTACAGGGAGGTCCTAATTAAAAAAAATAATAAACCATATATAAAATAAAATAAAATGAAACAGAAAACCTTATACGAGCTAAACTAAAAAGGCAAACAGATTTCCTTCTGAAATAACATTTTCCAACAATATATTTGTGTAAGCTTGTAATTGGAAAATTGTGCTGCTAATTATTTATTTAATGATGTTTATTGTATTATTAGTCCGTAAGCTTGTTGGTAGAATACAATAAATAAATATAAATATAATCTTCAATGGGTAATTAATTAAATAATTAAGTCGTAAAATATTTGACAGTAACGTGAAGGCAGTTAACAAAATATATTTACAGATTAAATTAATTGACATCTGAACAAGTCCTGCATCTCGTAAGCAGAGTTAACCGCGCAACTAGCAAATATATATATAACGTTATTTTTTGTTTTTGCGAAACCTGAATATAGTTTGTTCAGAATAAGCAACTGAATCGATTCCAATCAGTTTTACACCGTGTTATATTTTTTCCCAAATACATTTAGAGTGAGACCGCAGAGGGGTTACCATGCGGTTACGATAGATCCCAGCTGACGCCAGAGGTCAACGCCCGCGCTAGCCCACCCGTACGGACCTTTGACAATATTTTTGTTGGGACAACCAAGTAGAATAGCAAGCTCATATTTAACTTGATGGTTTTTCATTATATCTTTTTGAAATTTTGTGTATAGATTCTTTACTTTTAAAATACTGGACACGTGTTTCGGGTTTGGCATAAAAAAAAGAATGTTGTATATACAACTTCATGAAATGAATCGTCGGCCAGTAGCCCAATAGACAGGTCTTCCGTCCGATCGGAGGATGCTCCCTTTTTAATAGAGGATGAATATACTTTACACCTTGCTCCACACACCTCTTAAATTTGAAGGCACGGTTGGCGGCACAGAAGACTATTCCGTGGTTGGCGGAGTGGTTAAGCAATTGACTGCTAAGCTGCGTGTCGAACGAAACAAATATTTGTATGACTTACATGTAGTTATTTGGGGTATTGTTTGTGTGTATTTAATACACCCACGATACATGAGAAATGAATAGCGTGCAGCCTATCTTAAAAAAGCTATATGTAAAAAGTAAAAAAATTAAAACCCAACTACGACAAAAAACGACGCTGAAAAAGTATAAAACAAGATTTTCAGAATACTGAACTGAACAAAGTTGCTAATGTAGTTACAATTAAATGGACACAGTAAACTCTACCAAGATGCCTTCGTTGTAAATTGACAATAATGTCATACAATACTATTCTGAAGTATGCAATATTCACTATGTAGAGATAGATTTTCATGTTTGGAAAGGCTTAGTCACACGTTGCATATAGGTACCTACCTACCGTAGCATCTTGACAACGTGTGAGTAAAGATAAGTAGTAAAGAAGCTATGAACGAAAAGATGTGAATTATATGCAACCAGCCCATGAATACAGGTAAAGTCACAAGCAAAAGCTAGCAATATATATACATTCAAAATGTACAAGTAAAGGGCTTTCAAATGATACCAAACACGGCATATTTATCTTAACTTTATTTTTTTACTCTGTATGTTTTGGCCGCTAGAGGGCGCCACATTAGATTTTGTGAAACACAACACAACAACAAACAAGACAACAATTAAGACGCTTCTAATGATATATCATTTGTCGAATTCTGATAAGTAGTTTAGAAGTTACGAGGGAGCAGATGAACATACATACATACATACATAGCCTGTCAAAATCATAACCCTCCTTTTGCTTTGCCGTAGTCGGGTAAAAAAAAAAAACACTTAAAAAGTGAGTCAGGAAAGTGCTTGTGTTTACACAGGTCCCCTTCCTCTCATAATGGAAATACAATTGTGATTGTCGGTTGAAATAATGACGATAAGAAATGAAATTTCTTTAAATGATGTCCTCCACAATTAATTCTGCTATATACTATAACTGCCTTTGAACGCAGATTATGGAAGATATGCCAGTGACAATATTGTAAACTATGCAATTAAACTTGGGTTTTATGGAAGAGCGATGGCCGCTTTATAACGAGCACCGTGACGCCTGTAATAAGAACGGTGGCACCAAGGTTTAACTAGTTTTCATAAGTGACGTCATTCGACGGTAAAATATTGAGGACACATTGTGACGTAGAAGCCGTAGTTTGACGTTGTTTGTCACATGATGTACCTCGTGATTATTCGCAAAGAAACAGACTGATGGAGGCTTAGGTATCTTTGCGGGAGACGTTTGGTAACTTATCACAAAAGTGCAGTAGATCTCGTCTAGAATGGGTACGAGTATTGCGCGAATGGTCGCACTGGGAGATGGGACCCGCTGAGAAATACCTCGGTGGTTTTAACCGGTAAGAATCATACCCCTCTGACGATAGAAGAAATCCATGAGGATTTTCTCCGGAAAAAATTTTTTTTACCAGGGACCTGTATGGGGTATTACACTATATTACATATGGCCCCCTAATCGGCGAACACATTTTTGTCAAATGATTGCGACTAGTTGGGTTCAGTTGGGATCGTTTGGACCGCCCATTGGTCCGTTCGGTCCAAACGATCCCAACTAGTCGCAATCATTAGACAAAAATGTATTCGCCGATTAGTGGGCAGGTGCTATCGTTAAATTGATACGGTGCCAAACGGTTAGTAGTTAGTATGCTACAGGGATTCAATGACGTTGACATGCTTTTGATAATTTTTTAGGGCAAATTGATCATGAAATATCACATTATATGTCAAACTAGCTTTCCGCCCGCGGCTTCGCCCGCGTGGAGTTCGGTTATATCGCGTTTTTTAGATTTCCCTCGGGAACATCCAATTTTTCCGGGATAAAAGGTAGCCTATGTTCTTTCTCAGGGTCTAAAGACTGTCTGTGCCAAATTTCATCAAAATCGGTTGAGAGGTTTAAGCGGGAAAGCGTAACAGACAGACAGACAGACAGACAGACAGACAGACAGACAGACAGACAGACAGACAGACATACAGAGTTACTTTCGCATTTATAATATTAGTATGGATGTATTAAAAAAACAAGATGGCGGCATTGCTTCCAATTACAAATGAGCACCATTTAAAAAAAATGTATCGTTATACATCCTTCGTTTAATAAATCACCCTGAATGATACGTAAACATATTTTGATACTTTATCTGGTTACCCGCAATGCCTGGCACAGACAGGCTACCTCTTTTGTTTGCTCACTCGATTTAACATGAAATAAAAACCCGATTTAATTACATCATGTTATGGAAACCTTTTCATCGCGTGTTTGCATAAAATCGGTATGTAAATTGGGAATGAAATTAACATATTTTTTGTTATATTCAAAGAGATCCTGTCGTATGATTGAACTACAATTTTCAAGAAAGGCGGTAGCCGCCTCGTGGCGTACGCAATTTAAGTAGTTCACTGAAAAGTTATTTATACATTTTAGTTGATCTGTTTTCCTATAACGCGATTTCCTTTGGCATTTTAACGTTAAACAGCGCGGCTATCATTGTCATGACAACCGTCACTACTGCCGTTATGTGACGGTCGCCGCTTTTCTAGAAAACTGTAGCTCTAGTGTTAATTAAAGCAGCATTAACATAGAACATAGTGTAAGCATTGTACTAATAGTTAACTGAATGAAAAGAAGTTTGACAATCTTTTAAGAATTTATTACAAATTATTATTTTTTTTTTTTATATATTATAAACTAGCGCTTGACCGCAATCCTGCCTGATGGTAAGCAGTGACGCAATCGTTGATGGTAAAGCGCACTAGTTTATTAAGAGCCTATTCACTCTAGCCTTGAAGACACTCAAATTGTAGTCCGACGGAAACACGGAAGTACAAATTAAAACAATTCATTACACAGATTATTGTTAATATCAGCAACAACGTTACATTTCAAGGTATTGCCTATGCTAAGTGGCTTATGTAATATGCCAGAGCATTAGTAATTAGAACACATATTACAGAAATATAACATATTACCTTAGGTTTTCAGGTTACTACTATTACTTACTACTTATTTTTGAAATTCCTCGCTTTTCGAAAAATCAGAAAAGAATTGACGAAACATCTGATTTTACTATTGTTTCGTTTTTGTGTTGGTACTACCACTTTAATTTTTATATTATGTAAATATTAATCAATCAACATTTAAAAAAAAAGCTATGTGATCATTAATTATTATTAGATTAATTTTTAGATCAATTCTTAGTCTATCGAATGGTCGCTAATGTTTCCTTTTTAAATACAGTATAAATAAAGTAAAAATTGATCAAAATACACATATTGCCAATTTTTTTTTTTTTAGTTATAAACTAGCGCTTGACTGCAATCCCGCCTGATGGTAATCAGTGATGCAATCTTTGATGGTAAAGCGGGCTAGTTTATTAAGCCCAATCACTTAAAAAAAAGTTAGACACTTCACTTAAAAAAAGTTTAGTAATATTTATAACAATTCGCTGAATTCGAGAAGTTAGAAGTACAAATCCAATCGTTTCCATATACCTACAGTATTTCTCGTAATGCCGATGTATTAATGTATGTACCTACTCAGGTAGCTATAAATAGTTAAAATTGTATATGAACAGCCGATATTTAGATAAACCCTGAGAGGTGTCCGTTGTTAGGTTAAAACTGAATCTGAATTAAGTTTCAAGTATTTTAGAAATATTTTTTTACTAGCTTTCCGCCCGCGCGGCTTCGCCCGCGTGGAGTTCGGTTATATCGCGTTTTTTAGATTTCCCTCGGGAATATCAAATTGTTCCGGGATAAAAGGTAGCCTATGTCCTTTCTCAGGCTCTAGACTATCTGTGTACCAAATTTCATTACAATCGGTTCAGTAGTTTTGGTGTGAAAGCCGGACAGACAGACAGACAGAGACACTTTCGCATTTATAATATTAGTATGGATAATAATAAAATCAGACCATCTGTTATCAATAACGCATTTTTACCTTGGATGTCTAGGTTAAGCTTTAGCTAGGGTTTTCAATAGTAAATGTGATACCAGCCAAGTATGACGATATCTGTTTTATTTATTTATTTTAATAGATGTATAAATAAGTTTCCGGTGTTTATGAACATATGGACGAGCATTATCATGAAGGAGAATAATTATGTCATATCTGGAGTAGTAATGGGCGCGTTTTTCCTGTTACTTCTATCTTCCACCAATAGTGCTTCCATTCCCGTGTCTTCGTACGATTTCGGTCTTTCACTACGTTCTTTGTCTTCACAGTTTCTTAACTTTTGAAACAACTCACGACATATTCTCTCTCTTAAAGCAGCTTCACCATAAGTTTCTACAAGGAAGCGATGGGCCTCAGCTGCAGATTTCTTCAAATTAAAAAAAGTAACAAAAGATCCCGCAAATGACGCTTATTCCGCACAAAACTAAATATTTTTGCACAAAAATAAATATGTGATACTGATACAGAGTCACCAATACCCTAAGTGTATATTATTACCAGATGTCCAAATTTACGATATCGAATTTTACATGTGACAATTTCAACGAAAACTCTTAGACTTCTTTTGTTAAACGGCGGAAACTTATCTATACACCTAATATTAATGTACATACAATGAAATACATAAGGATATGAAAAAGTTAAGATCTGAGTACAAAGGTGCTGCTTATTTCTTAAGAAATTTCTTCCAGCAGACCTGCGAAAGGAGAAGTAAAACAGAAATGTAGACAATAGTGTGTAAGAACAACTAGGAAAAAATATGAATGTCATAAGTATAAAAGTAATAATATTAAATATGTCTCCTCTATCTTTCTTAATATTAGGTCCTTACATATGAAATTGGCGTTTTGTATGGGAAAGTCGTTTATTTTTAAAAATAATATATTTATTCAATCAAAGTATGATCAATTGCAGATAGCAATGCTTCTGCCATCTCATAGGTAGTTCGTGTATGCCTTTTCCAAAAAAAAAAAAACATTAGGACGGGAATTAATAAAATCTTTGAAGGCGGTTTGGACTGCCTCATCGGAGTTGAATTTTTCCCCTGAAAAAAGTTATCCAAATTTCAAAAAAATGGTAGTCTATTGGAGCTCCTCTAATTTGGTAGCAGTCTGTTGTGCAATGTGTGGTCTCGCGTTGTTCTGAAGCAGCAATGGCTTTGTGCGATTGATCAGTCGCGGTTGTTTAACGGCTAGTTTATCCATCATAAGGTGGAGCTGCTCACAGTAGAGATCTGCCTGTAATCGTCTGGCCAGATTTAAGGAAGCTTTAGTGCATCAGACTATCACAAGTCCACCAAACGCTGACCAATAACTTGTTTCTAGTCAATTTGCTCTTGGGGCAGAATTTGGATGGTTCACCGGGGTTCAGCCATTGCAATGTGCGCTTCCTAATGTTGTAAAGTATCCACTTTTCATCAGAGGTAATGATTCAATTTAAAATCCCTTCATTATTGTGCCGATTCAGTAATGTAACGCAGCAGTCGATGCGCGTTTGTCGGTTTGCTTTACTCAATTCATGAGGTACCCACCTTTAGAACTTTCTTATCTTCCCAATTTGTTCAATTTGTTTCAAAGGGATTAAAACAGTTTTATCAATAACACCGCAGCCTGCAGCTACATAACTCGGACGTAGTTTGCGTTGGAATTCTTCATTGTCGACTTTGGTCTCCGGCTGTCCACGGGGATTATTCTGTAGGCTCAAAGACATTAAAATTATATTAGGCAAAAATTTCCAGAACGAAAACGTTGTAACCAAAAACGCACTGTGTTTTCTCTAGCGACACCACTGCCATACACATAATTAATAATTCTTCGAGCCGTTTCTGCAGCACTGGTGCCACGGCGAAACTCATATTCGTTATTAACGCGAAATTTTTAAATTTTCCATTTTGCAAACCCAATGACGCAGACAAAAAACCAAAAAAAAAAAAAAAAAAACAAAAGACATACGGTTTTTGAGACACAAATTAATGAGTAAATAGCTGTATAAATTTAAATTTGGAATTCTAAACCAAAGAGGAGATATTTGAGATCAAAGTGGCCAGTACGACAATACGCCAATTTCATATGTAAGGACCTCTTATCAATATCTAACTGTCCCATTGCAACACATACATACAGAATAGAAACTCCAATCACGAAGCGAGTTCAAAACGTACACATTTATGGTTGAAACTTTCCATATGAGAGCATTGATTTTATTTAATACTTTTCCATGTATACAATATGTAAAGAAAACCCTGTCCGATCCGTTAAGGTATTGTTAGGTATCGATAACTGATTCTACTAATGCCCACAAAGACAGACTAAACTTAAAAAAAAATCCCCCTAAAAAAATAAATATTATTTCGCAAAAAGAGGTAACTTAATACATGTGCGTTATGCAACCCCTTCCGCGGGCGCAGAGCGGGGGGCGGGGGGTAGGGCACGCGGCACATGTGACGTGGTCGCGTCGCTATTCGCTTATAATAATACCGGTGTTGTCACTGTTTTAAAAATTACCAAATTTCGGGGAAATTGGAATTAATTCCCGGGAAAAAAGGATTATTTCAAAATTCATTAGTATTGTTACTATGATGATTATGTAAAATTTTATATTATATTTGGTCATGTGTTTACCTAACCTTTATTATCCTTATGGGTCGGACAGGGTTTTCTTTACATATTGTATAACGTTATTTTTTCTTTGTACAAAATCTGAATATAGTTTGTTCAGAATAAGCAACTAAAATCAATTCCAATCATTTTTATATATTTTTGCAGTGTGATTACCGAGCGCAAAACACAGCTGGCGGTAGAACATAGTACTAGCACAGTGAGATGCCCCCCGCGCTGCGCCGCTACAAGCGCTGGCGGGCGATCGGTTACATTGACCATATTTTTGTTGGGCCAACCAGGTAAGATAACAAGCTCACAACCTTGTGGTTTTACATGATATCTTTTTGAAATTTCGTTTATAGATTCTTTATTTAAAAATATTGAACCTGTGTTTCAGGTTTCGCATATACAAAAAATCACGTTGTATATTGTGTGTGAAAACATGAAGAAACTGAAAAAAAGATTAGCTTTACTTTAACCTTTATTTCACACAACCCACAAGGATATAGAACGTTATTTTTGGTTTGTGCGAAACCTGAATATAGTTCGTTCAGAATAAGCAACTGAATAGATTCCAATCAGTTTTACGCCATTTTATATTTTTTCCCAATTACATTTAGAGTGAGACCGCAGAGTGGTTACCGAGCGGTTCCGATAGATCCCAGCTGACGCCAGAGGTCAACGCCCCCACTAGTCCGCCCGTACGGACCTTTGACCATATTTTTGTTGGGACAACCAAGTCGAATAGCAAGCTCATAACTTGATGGTTTTTTATTACAACTTTTTGAAATTTTGTACATAGATTCTTTACTTAAAAATACTGGACACTGTAAACCGCTTCTAAAGAATGAACGACACGAGACGAGGTAGATCAAGCCATCAAAAAAAAAAAGTATCTTTTAAAACCATTATTGAATCAGAAAAGCAGTACATCGTCCATAATGAGGTGACAAAGTGCGAACATACTTTTAACGGCTACCCTCATTTCCATAATGCTTTACATTTTATCGGCTCGATCAATATTGTGGACGACGGCCGAATTAATTAATATGCATTTAAAGTCTTTTGAGGTTTTATTGCCTGGAAGTAAAAAGTCCAATCGTCATTGTTTGAAAATTGAAAAACAAAAATACTTCTCAGGGTATCTATGTGTGATGGAGGCCTCTCCATCACACATAGATACCCTGAGAAGTATTTTTATTTAGCTTTAACTAAATTATTATTAGGCTAAATGTTTTGGAAATGAATAAATAATAATATTGTGTAGGTGAATAACTGAACCGTGACTATATGTTAATCGTAGTTCGAGATGGATATAAGGCTACCCATTTTTCTTTTCTTTTTTTAAAGGGAAATCATCAAATGACCTGCCCGCTCTGGATGGAGCGGCAGGGCGTGCCAGACTTTTACTGACTAAAACCCACCCATGTTCCTTCACTTGCCTGTACGCCAGGGCCACGGTTTCTTTTTTAACGAACCCGCAACCCTGATCCAGGCATCGGTTTTCGTGGACCCCGTCACGATGTGCTGACATCTCTTTGAGGTGCGCGTGGAACACAACACGCCGCCGACCAAAACTCTACCCCTAAGAGAATGAATGGCATAGCCTTACATTTGTAATCTTAAAACTCTATTAACCCACGACCTAGTTGAAGAACCTACGAGGTAATTTATATGTCAATTTACATTCATTTATTGCCATTTTATCATCATCATCATCATCATCAACCTTTTTGTCGTCCGACTGCTGGGCACAGGTCTCCTCTCATACAGAGAAGGCTTGAGCACTTAATCACCATGCTTGCTCAATGCGGGTTGGCGATTTCAGACTTAAAGTCCAGGTTTCCTCAAGATTTCCTTCACCTTTTAATCAGTCATTGGTGTCCAAGATATACTTAGATAGTACATATAATTTAGAAAAGTAACATTGGTACTTGTAGTCGTGGTGGCCTAGTGGTTAAAAACACCAGCCTCTCAAATATGAGTGTGCGGGTTCGATTCCAGGTCAGGCCATTTTATATTGTAATACAATTTTAGAACGGATTAAAAGTCTAAGCACAAAGTAAAGAAGAAGAAAATTATGTTTACAAAAAACTAAATACAAAAAGAAAACAGCACCCTAACTGCCTAACACACTATTGATATCAATGGTAATCATCTTGAAGCATATTGCTATTATAATACATTGCTTTATATGTTTGAAAAACGAGTCTACTCAACAAGGTGAATCGCGCATTGAATTTTATTGAACTGTCATAATGAAACCCATTGCTACAATAGTGAGTTACGCAATTACCCTATTGATCAAAGTAACTACTTTCCCCTACTTACTACACGGAGAGTTCAGATTTTCTAGAATCCTCTTGCAAGAAATAAAATCGACCCAATTAAGCATTCTAAAGGCTACATAAGCCGGCAATAGTAAAGCAATTTGTAAAGATATTTGAGAAAATAGTCTTTTCTACCACGTATAATGATTTTATGGGCTTGTTACCTATTTTGAACCAACGACTTTAGCTTCTTACAAGAGCCATTCGTGAAAACCGATTACTGAAATGATATGGGTAAAGACACCAATTATTTTCCATGCTAGGTTTATGCATAACTTTGGAACACGCCATGTTTTTAATAAGCAGTTCCGTTAGTTTATTGGACGCAGTAAAAACAGTTATATTATAATTTCCTTTAAACAATACACTGGCACTTTATTGTTTTAACACAATGGGCAAAGTAAATTAGGTTAACTGTCTAAATACATCATTTTCCCTAAATACGTCACTCATTTTGTCTTATCCCTAATGAAAATCTCGTGGTAACAACAATAAACACGGACGACAATAGTCGCCTTTACCCCATTTTTGGTACAAAAGATATTTACGTAAAAAACCGGCCAAGTGCGTCTCGGACTCACACACAAAGGGCTCCGTACCATTGATTTATGAAATTAAAGGATTTAAGTTATTTGTATGAAAGATTACGCGGTAATAAGCGGTTTACGATTTACGAGGTATTAAAAAAAAACTACTTACTAGATCTCGTTGAAAACAATTTTCGTTGGTAGTTTAAAAAAAACGTATGATGTATGTTTTTTTTTTTAGATTATTCATTTTCTTATTTTAGAAGTTATTGGAACGACCATTTTTTTCCACTTTGGAAGCGTCTGTCACGCAAACTATTCGGTTTAGAAAAAAACTATTTTAGAAACCTCGATATCATTTTTGAAGACCTATCCATAGTATTTCGAATTTCAGTTCTAAGTATGGGATTTCAGTTCTAAGTATGGGGAGCCCCCAATATTTATTATTATTATTTTTTATTTTTGTATCAAAATCCTAATGCGGTTCACAGAGTACATCTACCTACCAAGTTTCAACAGTATAGCTCTTATAGTTTCAGAAAACAATGGCTGTGACATACGGACGGACAGACGGACAGACAGACATGACGAATCTATAAGGGTTCCGTTTTTTGCCATTTGGCTACGGAACCCTAAAAACCGACCAAGTGCGTGTCGGACTCACGCACAAAAGGCTCCGTACCATTGATTTATGAAATTAAAGGATTTAAGTTATTCGTATGAAAGATTACGCGGTAATATGCGGTTTACGATTTACGAAGTATTAAAAAAAACTACTTACTAGATGTCGTCCAAAACAATTTCCGTTGGTAGTTTTTATAGTAATGTACATTTTCTTATTTTAGAACTTAGAGTGGGGGGACCAACTTTTTTTCCACTTTGGAAGCGTCTGTCACGCAAACTATTTGGTTTAGAAAAAAATATTTTAGAAACCTCGACATTATTTTTGAAGACCTATCCATAGATACCCCACACAAAAGTATTTGATGAAAAAAAATTTTTGAGTTTCAGTTCTAAGTATGGGGAGCACTCAATATTTATTATTATTTTTTTATTTATGGATCAAAATCTTAATGCGGTTCACAGAATACATCTACCTACCAAGTTTCAATAGTACAGCTCTTATAGTTTCGGAAAAAAAAAATCTGTGACATATGGACGGACAGACAAACATGACGAATCTATAAGGGTTCCGTTTTTTGCCATTTGGCTACGGAACCCTAAAAATGCTTACATGGACTCCATTCTGATACCCGTAATTTTCAAATATAAGTGTTTACGCACGAAACTCGATCGAGTCGAGATAGAAGTTTATTTTGTTATCGAAATTATTGGGATTTGAAAGCCGTTTAATATGAAATAGGCCATTATCCGGTTACCTGGTAATATTGTATGTTAATGGTATCTATTTGGAGTAAGTAAAGGGTTTCCGAATTCTGCGAAAGTTTTGACTGTGCGTGAGTGAGCGAACAAATTTATAAATAAAGGGATGCTGATTCGAGACAGATCATGACAGGAATATTCATTTATAGGTATTACTTCTTTTCTAGGTATTTATCCTCCTACTTTGAGGGTACGTATTACTACTTGGAGTCTTCTTTCGAGTTTAAATTCTTGTACCGTGGGTGGTTACCCACAGTACAAGCTTTAAACTCACATACACAAACAGTCAAACCCGGAACAACCAGCACTACACCATACAAATATTTATACAGTGCGGGAATAGAACACGCGACACGCAGCTAAACAGTCAATTGCTCAGTCACAGGGCAACCGTGTAGTTTTACTTTTACTTCTTGAGTCTGTCGTACATTGTCAATGATTTTTTTTTTTACGGACAAGTCGCACAGATTGAGCTAACCCTAAAGTAAGTTCGAGACTAGTGTTAGGGAATACTAACCCAACAATACTATATTTATAATAGATACATATATAGATAAACATCCAAGATCCAGGCCAATCAGGAAAAGATCGTTTTCCATCATGACCTGGCCGGGGATCGAACCTGGGGCCTACGCGTCGCAGGCAGGCGTGTTGAACGCTGCGCCACGGAGGTCGACAAAATGAAATTAGGTATGTTATTATGACAATTATGTTATTTCAATCTATTTTTTTTTTAATAATTATAAACTAGTGCTTGACTACAATCCCGCCTGATGGTAAGCAGTGATGCAATCGTGGATGGTAAAGCGCACTAGTTTATAAAGCCTTAAAAAACTAAGGAATAGGAAGGATGACGGCAGTTGAGCGAGGTGATGCACTGTTAAACCCAAGACCAACACGATCAAACGAAGCTGTGCTAGAGGGAGATTGATCTGGAGACTCTCCTCGACCAAACTCCCGACACAACAACATTTGGCGCATCTTACCCGCCTCACATCGCAACACAACTGCTCAGACCCGTCCTCCGTACGGATTAATATGATTCTCGCAAAAAATCAGGGAATCTATAGGGTAATTAAATAACACACGCGATATCAGTAGCAATGGATTTCCTTTTGACAATTCAACAGCATTCATTGCGTTTTTTATGTTATTGAGCAGACACATTCACACACTATTTAAATGATAAGAATAGCTGGTCACTCAAGAGAATGTTTCTGTTCTTTCTCCAGAATTAGCTTACTGACACGATATATCAGTTCATATAATTTGCTTTTTTACAATATATACATGTGAGCTGTCGCGCTCTTTATACCTGGAGCTTTTATTTAGGTAAGTTTTCACTTATTTACATTTCCACTTTAAAGATTGATATGTTATTTTTTGTTTTTATTTTGTGGCTAGCTGGTATTTATGGCAAATAATGTCATCGTTGATGTGTTTTGTGTTCATTACTGTACCTGCATAGTATTGTATAAACTCATGTGTTTTTTTTTGTTTTAAATGAACAGACAGCTGAGCTGCTGGGGAGTTTTTCCGCCACTTCTTCTACCCAGCGAAAGCACTAGGAAGTGGAGAAAGGCGGGCGTTTTAAGAGGACTGTCATACGTACTATTGACGTTCAAAAAGTGCTTTTTTTTGAGATTTTTGAAACATATCGAGCGATCCATCAGCAATATGCTTTCAATTGCTAGTAGCGTGTTACGCAATTAGGGTGCAGTTTGACCTTATTGGCGGGTTGCTACAGAAACAACTCAGACACTGCTCCGGTTATTCTTATATTCTTGAGTAATCTTTCTTTTTGGTCGTCTAGAGACTGTTTAGGTATAAAAAAGATGTTAATTATTTTCTCACACTGTTTAAAAACATTTATTTTAAACAAAACACGAAAAAGTTTTTGAAGTGAAAAGTTCTTTGGTGACGTTGAGCCCAATGAGCCATTATTTGTCGTAGAAAGTAGATGACAAAAAATGTTATTGTGGGATATCCACAAGAGACTTAGACGAGACATATATCATCGCGGAGTTTTCTATAGACCTTTTCAATGTGTATTTCTCCACTATTTAATGGATGCTATTATACATGTAAACCTTCCTCTTCTATCACTCTATTTATTAAAAAAAAACCGCATCTAAATTGCGTAGTTTCATAGGTTTGGGCATAAATAATAGGGATATACGGACAGAGAAAGGGACTTTTTTATACCTTTGTGTTTAAAAAAACTTCATCAATCCATTGCGAAGTTTTAAAAATTAAAGTATACAGTATATCCGTATATAAAGTATATATAGGGACAGAGAAAGTGATTTTGTTTTATACTATGTAGTGATAAATGCAGAAGTGAAAACTGATTTCAATTTTCACTTCGTCCTTCGTCCGTCCTTCGTTGGTCAGTCCCATGCCCATTTTTTTTTTTAGAATCCCATGATTCCTGAATTCTCGGCACAAACGTTAACAATAACATAGGTTTAACTAGGTTAAACTAGCATTTATATAAAGCATTACAACGTGAATCTACGGTATACCCGACGTCAAAGCATAGTTTTCCGATTACAAATCAAGTGCATATATTAATCGAGTAAACCTGATCGGTTAACCGCATGAGCACTAAAGCATTAGCATGATTGGTTGAGTTAGGTACCGTGATTGTGGAACGCATCATAATATTATTGGAAGTAAATTTGTAGTTAGTTGTAATAAAGTTTGCCAATTGCAGTAAATAAAAAACTTAAATGCAGTAGACTGTATTTGAACTTAAAAAGTTCATCTAGTCGTATAAATATTTCAAAAAATATAGAACATACATATAGGTACAATATGTAAAGAAAACCCTGTCCGATTCGTGAAGGTATTGTTAGGTATCGATAACTGATTCTACTAAAGCCGGGCTAAACTTAAAAAAAAAAACCCTAAAAAATAACTATTATTTCGCAAAAGGAGGTAAATTAATACATGTGCGGTAGGCAATACATGAGCGGGCGAAGGTGTCAGCGCACGAAGCACGCGGTCGCATCGCTATTCGCTTATAATAATACCGACAAAACTGGTGTTGTCACTTTTTAAAAAAATACCAAATTATGGAGAATTGGATTTAATTCGCAGAAAAAAAGATTCTTTAAAATCAAAATTCATTAGTATTGTTAGTATGATGACTATGTACAATTTAATATTTTATTTGTCCATGTGTTTACCTAACCTTTACCTATTATTCTTAAGGATCGGATAGGCTTTTCTTTACATACCTATTGTATAACATAATCAGGCTATAATATTCCCACTCCTGGAACACAGGCCTTCTATCGGTGAGAGGGAGTGAGCTGTAATCTACCATGCGGGCCCAGTGAATTTGAATTTACGAAACATAGAACAATGAGATTATATAAATATGAGAAGATGTATATTTAATGATTACAATTCTGTTAATACATAAATTATTTTTGTTACTCTCGCGACTGATTCATATTGTTCTTGTAAAAGGTTTTTTTATGTTATAAACTAGTGCTTGAACATTTTGATCAATGAAAGATACTCTTCGATGAACTCCCCGCACACCGCGGTTCCCCCCAACAAAAAATTGGTAGAGCGTGCCTTCTTGGATTGCACTATTGATACAGAACACGGAGAATCGGGTCTTGTGGCATAGTTTTGACTGTGACAATTTAAGCTATTCAATGAGATACTTTCGCTTAGCTTAAGAATAGTCATCATCATCATCTCAGCGTTAATCCAAGTCGCATCCGAAGCTTTTCAGCTTTGGAGTCTGGGGTCCGCTTTACCAGTCTAACTGCTGATTTTGGCTAAACTTCGATATTTTCCGTAAAGCGACTGCCGTCTGACCTCCACAACCCGAAGGCGATATTGAAGTATTGCAGTTAGACCAATTATTGGACTTTTGAGGGCTCCAACAACCCGTAACGACTGCCACTAGATGCTCGTATGGTAACAGGGACCAACAGTTTAACGTGCTTTCCGAGGCACGACCAGACCAGTGCAAATATTCATATTCATGCATACAAATATTTCCACTGCGCGGCGATCAAACTGAGAACTGATCACGGAGGCTGTCAGCATAGCTTAAGAATAGTATAGCGAAGAATAACCTATTAAAAGAAAAACACGCCTAAGCGTGTGTTTGTAGGTACAATAACGATGCTAGAAATGCTTAAAAAAGTCTGAAGTACTTTTTTTAACTTTGTTATTTACGGAGTTTTTTTTTTTTTCTTTAAAGGATTTGTCACCCAGATGATTATATACAAATACAAATTATAATTACTTTACTATATGAATAATTAACATACCCGCAATTATATGCCCGTAATAGGGATAACCCTGGGTAAAAAAAAAAAATGATTCTATAAAAATATATTTAGATAGATTAGAGATAGATTATAGAAAAATATTGGATACGTATATTTTGTTTTATCAAATCAATAAAAATTTACAAATATAAAATGCATCAAAGATCAGGGGTGGTGGCTGGTGACGTCACTGCTCGCTAAAAAATGTAGCGTGCAGTGACGTCACACGAGTTTTCAACGCACTGTATCGTCTTCATTTTTTGTTTATATGAAAAAAGAAAAATACGTGTCTAGTATGTTTTGGTAATTTGACTGACGGACTTATTAGTCTTTTTTAGTCAACTACCCTATTATTTTATTAGAAAGTGTTCATCCTTTTTTTCGGATGATAAATCATAAAAAGTCTTCTTCTGCTCTGGGCGGAGCGGAAGGCCGTGTCAGACTTTTACTGACTAAAACACATCCGTGTTCCTTCACTTGCCTGTGTTCCAGGGCCACGGTATTTCTTTATAGCATTGTTGGTAAAGGCTTGACACTTTAGGACTTCGAAACGGACTTCACTCTGCAGAAATATAATGCAGATATCTGAAGCTGAGTATATACTATAGAAACATGCTGATTATCATACGCGAAGTGACAAGCGACCGGCATTTGTTTTACAAACGATTATCGCATCGTTCCACGAACTCAGGAAATGATAAAAAGGTTCAGTAGAGTAAACGCTTACAATAAAAGTATTGTTTGGTCAGCGGGGTCTGTAATCTTATTGAACTTAACCCAAGTTGTAGTAAGTCACGGTCGTAATTTCCACACGAATTCCTATATATTAGATATTTATTATATATTTATTTTTCCTAGATATTTCATGAAATCGATTTATCGAGAAAGCTAGTATGGAATTTAATCGATTTTCAAAATTTTAACCAATGTTAAATTCCAGACTAAACTACGACCAGCACTCTAATTGCCTAACATACTATTACTATCAATTTGAATCATTTTGAAGCATATTGCTAATCCGCTGCTCCTTATGTTTTAAATACGTGTCTGCTCAACAAGGTAAATCACGCAATGAATGCTGTTGAATTGTCAAATTGACGCAACGCAATCACCCTACTGAATTGTAGTCCCCGCTTAGTCTGGAATTTAACATTGGCTAAAAAATACTCTGTTCTATTCCAGTAAGAATATTGAGGGAAATTTTGTCGTTGTTTTGGTTTTACCATCCCAAAAAATCATTGTGAGTACTTACTTACATAATGTTTCTCACATCTTAAAAATATCCGAGAAAATAAATACAGTTAAATTAGATTCAATTAAAAAAGTTATAACCTGCTTCCGACATCTGTAATAAAAGGATATTTACATTTTGCAAAGCTTTTCCGACCATTAAAATTTGTTACTTGATATCAAGCTAAATTGCCTTCCTACGCATTTTAAAACATTCCATAACATCGAGTGAATTAAATTAAAAAGCGAGGGTTATTTTTAATTTCATCAGTCTGACTCAATAATCCAGGAAAAGATTATGGTAGATCAAATCTTAATCCATTAACTAGACTCAACGGATATTACTCTGATATATTTCTGAAAAAGGTATCAGGACTAAAATCTTTTTATTTGCTCTAAGAAAGGCTACCCTTTATGTGTTATTTTTACATACATATTTCTTTCTTATTTTTAGTTGACCTACTGGTGACCTTTTTACTATTAGGGGCTTATTTTAGACTTGCTGACGTGCCACCCCGGGATATTCTATGAATAGCTGCAGGAGTATCAATTACGAGTAGGTACAAGCAAGGTATAGTTCGAGAAGTTATTACCGCATTAGTGGTTCAGCAGTTTCAATATTATCAGGATTGTGCCGAAATGTAGCAGTTCGTCGAGGCCGTAGTATGTCTGCCTAGCATAGTGTCACGTAGATGTCCATGCAACCATCAATGCTTTTCTTTCCCGATCGTTTTTCGGTGAAATCAGAAAAAAAACGAGTGTGCATATGACCACACGACTGAAGTAAAACTTCTTTAGCTCCATCTGTATATAAATATATAAATATAATATAATAGATATATAAATCTATTACAATTATGAGGTATCCATGTAGAATTTTTCTTTTTAGGATATTTGTAAATGTTTATTTTGAATACTAACCCTGCTCCCTTGATCATGATTAGAAGTTTTGTTTTGACTCTAAATTGAGTTAGAAAAACTTGAAATGACTCGAACCGTGAAGTTTCATTATCAATAAAATAAAATCCTTGTTCCGTTTCGTTTTAACCCTATTTTAAAAAACTGAAGTTTTTTAAAATAGGTATAAAACAATAATGAGTTTTCAATAATTATAATAAGGATACATAGTAAACATCATATTATTTTGTGAAGCATGATAATAAGTTTAATGTTTTGCTGTCATAAACACAAAGTAAAGTGAGTCTCATTTTCTTTTTTTACAACGACGCCGAGGTCGGGTGTAATAGACGTAATATTACTGCGGTTAGTTTGACTGGCGATCAAAAACATGCAAGTCGATAATTAGATATTCTTCCGATGCATTTAATGACAGCCTCCGTGGCGTAGCGGTAGCAGACGCAGCAGCTGCGCAAGGTGGCGCGGGTTCGATCCCCGCACAGTGCAAGTATTTGTATGCATGAATGTGAATATTTGTACTGGTCTGGTCGTGCCTTGGAAAGCACGTTAAGCCGTTGGTCCCGGTTACCCTACGAACATCTAGTGGCAGTCGTTACGGGTTGTTGGAGCCCTCAAAAGTCCTACAATTGGTCTAACTGCAATGCTTCGATGTTGCCTTCGGGTTGTGGAGGTCAGACGGCAGTCGCTTCATGGAAAATGTCGAAGTTTAGCCATATCAGCAGTTGGACTGGTAAAGCGAACCCCAGACTCCAAAGCTGAAAAGGCTTCGGATGCGACTGGGATTAACACTGGGATGATGATGATGATGATTTAATAACTAAAGGCTTCCTTCAGTAGTTTGCGTTCACTTCTTTGTAGTTGTACTTCTGTTAACAATATCCTAAAATGGGCTTGAGTCCGTGAAAACTAGGCTACTAGTTTTCACGGACTATAGGGTATAGCGTAGGGGAACACTCAAAATGCCAGACCCATATCCCTCTTTATTTTTTTTTTTTTTTATTTGGGATAGAAAATCATCAAATTAAAAGTCATTTATTCAAACTAGGCTGAGAATCATCACTTTTTGAACGTCAATATTACATAAGACAGTCCCCCAAAATGCCCACCTATCGACACTTCCTAAGTGCTTTCGCTGGAAAGAAGAAGTGGCGGAAGAAACTCCCCAGCAGCACAGCTGTCTGTTCATTTAGAAAAAAACACAATAGTTTATACAATACTATGTCAAATTACCTTTCCCGTTCTGAGCGGGGCGGAAGGACATGTCAGAATTTTACTGACTAAAACCCATCCGTGTTTTGACCTGGACTAGGGTAGGGCAGATATCGCCGCCGATCGCTGCTACGAGGACAAGGCGGTGCTCTACCCAAGCCGGGCAGACCTCCACCGTATGCTCCACCATGTCCTCAGGGCGATCCACACGATGATGACACCCTGGCATTTCCTCCCGCCTTATCTAGAACAGGGACCTCCCCAAACAACCGTGTCCGGTGAGGAACTGCGTCAGGCGGAAGATGAGGGTGCCGTGGTGCCTCTCTAGCCACTCTTCACACAGGGGACTTACCGCCGCTATTGTGGCGTACCCAGCACTTGGTTGCGATAATCGCACTCTCCATGTCGCCATGAGATCCCGCCCGAAGAACCATAAATCAAATAATAAAAAAAAAAAACAAATGCAATTAATGAAATAAATTCTCTGTGTAATTTTAAAGGGGAAACGCTCACTTAATCCGTCACCAGACAATTAGCATAGATGCGGCGCAGATATTATTAATCTGATGAATATTTATAGCGTAGGTACAGGTAGATGGGTGAATTTTCATATCGAGGGACTAAATGCCTTCACGTTCGTTTAATTTACGTCATCTTTTAATTCATTGGATCAACGGATGAATAATAAGCGCTGTGATATAATAAATCATCTTGGAAATTTATTCACCGCCTTAGTAAATATACAGTATGTTAAATAACAGAGGGCGTTCCCTGAAACTCGTTAATATATATCATTAATAGATTAAAATAAAAATATCAGCATAGAAAAATAAGCATAAAAAAATCCGAATAAAAAAAAATTCTAATTGGAAATAAATTTGAAACCTCCTGTTTTAAATCAAAATAGCAGTCGTCATGTATAAATAAATAGCGACGTTGCCGTCTTTCATGTTCGCGTGTACAGTGTGTTTCTTTTACATGTCAATTTAAAATTTTTATTGAATATTTTCTTATTGGAAAAAATTTTAAAACATTTTGTTTTCGAATGAAAATATTTTTTTTAGCATGTATGTATGCTATACTATTTCGGGTTAACGGGAACGCCCTCTGTTAGTTAACATACTGTATAAAACACACTACCGCAGTATAAGATGGCTTTTGACTAAATAATTATAAAGCAATGCTATGTCTTTTATAGTGCGATAGACAGACGCAAAAATGCTAAAGTCTTATTTCGTGTTTGTGTGTCTTATCACTTATATCTTATGTGTGTCATTTCACTTATGTCTTATGTAGCATATTTATTATCACTTATGTCTTAAGCTTATCACTGTGATAAAGTTAACATACGAATAAATATTTCATCACAGTAGATCCTTGAGAATGAACCTGAATGAAGAGAGTTATTTAGTTAATTAAAAATCAAAAGTTTGATTTATGACAATTAAGGAGATTTTCACTTTGCTCATCCAGGCAAATTAATAAGCATTAGGTATAGCTTCTTTCAAAACTTATTAATTTTGCATGAAATTTTACAAAAGATTAAACCATCAATCGCTAGATTTGAGAGACTGTAAATCCCAATAAATTTTACCGACAATGCGACAAAGTTGTGTACCTAAATATAAAAGCGTTGTCAAATTGAATCTATCGACTAGGTGGCAAAACGAATGTGATTCTCGGAGCAGAGTGAGCAGCCGGAGCAAGTAGAGCGGGGTGAGCATAAATGTAATTTGCGTCGTTTCGACGATCGAGGCGACTTTTAAAACTTCCCTTTGAGCGGCTATGAGGTTATGTGCACGTTTGTTAGTGGATGCAACCCAACGCTTATTATATTATTTTACGGTTAAAATATTTTGAAATGTGAAATACTTTTCGACTTTTATCGTGATCAAAGCGGGTGCATTTTTAGAAAAATGTCGAGAAATAAAAGGTTCGCCTCTGTGATCTATTTTTGTAGGTTTGTTGAAATAGGTATTATTTGCCGTGAAATCATTAGGTAGTTTAGTTTTATGAAGTTTCAGGATGTTGTGTTCAGAAATATTTCAGTTCAGAAAACTTACATTGAAAGAAATATCTTTCAATGTAAGTTTTTACATTATAAATTAGATTGTTTTTAATACATTTGTGTGTGTACAATGTCAATAAAAGTAAGAAAATCACAAAAGCTTCACAAAGTTCTTCCGCATCGCTGTCAACAGTTGCCACAAGGCTTTCAACAAGTTTTATGTTTAAATGTATTTTGTATTTCCAATTGAATTTTAAATAGTTGTTAGACAATGCTACCATAATTAAGCTTTTGAGGGTAAAAATCTTACATTTTCTGATCCTTATATGACCTGAAATATTACTCGTACAATTAAAATACACACAGGGAAACCTAATTGTCCATAAAAAATGTAACACCCATAATTTGTAAAATATTTTATACATATTATATCGCTTTTGGATACCTAAATAAGTATTTTTGACCGATTGTTACTGAGATCAAATTGTGAACGTTGTTAAACTTTGTAAAATTACCCTTTTTTTGTTTGGTATGGGAAATCATCAAATGACTTTTCCCGCTCTGGGCGGAGCGGAAGGGCGTGTCAGACTTTTACTGACTAAAACCCACCCGTGTTCCTTCACTTGCCAGGGCCACGGTTTCTTTTTTAAACAATCCCTGTCTCAGGAGGCTTCGGTCTTCGTAGACCCCGTCACGATGTGCTGAATCTCTTTGAGGTGCGCGTTAAACACGACGCGCCGTCGACTCGGACCTAGTCCTAAGCTGCCCACTGCTCAGCTCCCGCAAAAATTCGCCTACGGTTGTGGTAAAATTACCCCGCTGATGTCATCATCATCATCATCATCATCTCAGCGTTTATCCCGGTTGCATCTGTAGCTATCGCGTTGGAGCCCGGGGTCCGCTTTCTTGCACATTCTCCTCAATTACTCCTCAGATGTCTTTCTTCTTTAGGCACCCATTACTTCCGTCTACCCCTGTTTGCTATATTTCAAAAAACTTCAAACAGCATTACTTCAGTGCCTTAATATTTAACATCTGCAAACTGTAAACCATTCAGTTTACGATCTCGACTGTATATTTAAAGAGGTGAAGAAGAGATTCAGTGATATTAACTTTTTACGTCGCTATTAAAGCAGTGTCGTTGAAATACGTCAGTATTTTTTTTTACTTTATAATTTATTATCCAATATACTTAATCGTAACCCAGGTGCGAAAGAAGATCAAGAAAATCGGGTGATGCGTTAAAATTTTAGAATAGAGGGGTCTCTGTCACGGGCAAAGTTGAATAATGCCTCTTCAAAATCAAGTAAATATAAAAAATCTCTAAAAATATCTGTGAGAACGTCTTAGTCATAGTTTCAAAACCAGTGTGTAAGTGGCTTAAACTATAAATTGAAATACCCTGAAATTTGTATGTGCATTTGAACTTAATTGCTTAAGTGACGTCGTCCGTGGCGCAGCGGTCAACACGCCTGCCTGCGACGTGGAGGCCCCGGGTTCGATCCCCGGCCAGGTCATGATGGGAAACGATCTTTTCCTATTGGCCTGGGTCTTGGATATTTATCTATATATGTATCTATTATAAAATATAGTATCGTTGAGTTAGTATCCCATAACACAAGTCTCGAACTTACTTTGGGGCTAGCTCAATCTGTGTGATTTGTCCGTATATATTTATTTATTTATTTAAGTGACGGCGGAGTGGCACGCCTTGGACACAATAATACTATACAAATGTCATGAAAATCTGTAATTCACCAATATTTGCCTTCAGGTGTATACAACCGATTTGTCACCTTTTTTGAAACCAAGGGACGCTATGACTCTCTTATGTCAAACATAATTCATTGGATTTTATGATTCAAACAGTATTTTCTCCATAGGTACCTGACCATTCCAAAGCTTTCCTTGATGAATTCACAAGTGTCTTAATTGGTTTGTTAAAATAAAATATGCTTTGAATTGAGTATTTTGAAAAGTGAACGGTAATGAACATGTTTGTTGCTCCATTACCCACGCATTTACGTCTGATTGGATTCGGATCTTTGTAACAGAGATGGAGCCGTTCTGAATGAACACAGGTAAATTATATATCTAATGAGGGTCGCGGAAGAAGGGTCGTTTTATCACTATTTGGGGAAAGCCTGTATCCCGCTTTGTACGTCATTTGGCAGAGATGGTTATTGTGATGAGTTTTTACTAATTGGAAGGTAGGAAAGTACCAGTATCACTAGGATGCGAGTGAAACTGCAAGCAACTGAGAGTTTTTATTAACATAAAATCACACTGGTTTAGGTAGAGCTGCAGGTGTATCTACGGTCGGACAGATAGACAGACATGGCGAAACTATAATGGTTCCTAGTTTACTATGGAACTCTAAAAAAGCAGTGGATAGAAAATTTTATTCTAAGTTTAAGTAATGTAGGTAATGTGATGTAGCGTCAAGGGCTGGCTTTTATCAAAATCAAAGTCGAAATCAAAAGTCACTTATTCAAATTATGAACTTATTCAAATTATGAATTGGCTGAGAATTAGCACTTTTTGAACGTCAATCCTTACTAATATTATTAATGGGAAAGTGAGTTTATTTTTTTGTTTGTTCCGCTTTCACGCCGTAACTATTGAACCGATTGCTTTGAAATATTGCAGACTTAAAGTTAGAAGTCTGGATTAATTAATAAGGTACTTTTCATCACGGAAATTTTATATTCCCGAGGGAAAACTAAAAAGCGCGACATAACCAAACTTCACATGGGCGAAGCCACGGGCGGAAAGCTAGTATTACATAAGACAGTCCCCAAAACGCGCACCCATCGACACTTCCTAATGCTCTCACTGGGAAGAAGAAGTGGCGGAACAAACTCCCAAGCAGCACAGCTGTCTGTTCATTTAAAGTAACACGTGACTTTATACAATACTCTGTAGGTACAGTAATGAACACATGAAGACACAACAACGATGAAATTATTTACCATATTATGCTAGCTAGCCACTTCAAAATACCAGAAAATGTTAGCCAGACAAAGTACTGCATGTAGAACGTGATAATGCCACCAATCTCTTGGGCACATTACGAGTCGACAGCAATGTGGAGGAATATTTCGACACTGTATTAGATTTTTTTAATAATTTTAGTTTTATGATTTTAATAGACTGCTGATTTTGATAGAGGCTGATTGGTGACCCTGATTTAACTCGAGACGGTCTCCAAAGCCTAAAGCACAGGCGTCGAGTAGCCAGCCTTTCGGTGTTCTATAGGATGCATTTTGAGGAGTGTGCAAGGGAATTGCATGATTTAACTCCCCCATCTCCGTTTCACCATCGGACGACCCGTCGTACGGCGAGTTTCCACCCTTACGTTGTTAACACCACTACGATCCGGACGAAGCGTTTCACCTCCTCCTTTATACCGCGTACATCAAGGGACTGGAACAATTTGCCAGCGGCGGTGTTTCTGTCGGACTACAATTTGAGTCTCTTCAAGGCTAGAGTGAATAGGCTCCTAATAAACTAGTGCGCTATACCATCAACGATTGCGTCACTGCTTACCATCAGGCGGGATTGCGGTCAAGCGCTATTTTATAATTTACTAGCGGCCGCCAGCGACTTCGTTCGCCTGGAGTTAGTTAAGCCTTCCTGGATTAATGGGCTATCCAACGCAAAAAGAATTTTTCAAATCGGACCGGTAGTTCCCGAGATTAGCGCGAACAAACAAACAAACTCTTCAGCTATATATATTAGTATAGATATATAAAAAAAGATTGTTCGTGGAGCTTTTTTGCCCGTCCTTCTCCAGAGAGACCAACTCTTTGGAATGGAACTACCTTCTTCTTATTGGCTGACCGACATTTTGACAATTCAAAAGTAGTTGTAGTTGGTTTATTTGAAATAAATGCTTTGATTTTGGGTTAGTATAGGTTATAGCAGTAGTATAGGGTATGGCTTGCTCCAACAACCATATAAACTCACCCAGACCCAACAACAGCCAGACCCGAAACACCTAATTGTAGGCCATGCAAATATTTGTTCCATGCGGGAATCGAACCCGCAACACGCAGCGCAGTAGACGATCGCCCAGCCATTGCGTCAACCGTGGCGAGTAGTAGTTTGTAAATATTATCTCTAGTTATATCATTTCACAGCTAAGTTAAAATCATTGACCTTTCCATGAAAAGCTTCGTATCTTAAATACTTAAGTTAAAAGGGCCATAAAAGATATCTACATCTACGAAAAGCCAATTTTCTCACCTCAACAAAAACTATTACACAACGCCAGCCCCTATATATTGTGAACCAAAAATATGCAAATATTCAGTCCCGAACCGAACACTAGCTGCCCCACTGAAACACGAGAACACAGGAATTTACATACGTTTTCTATCTGAAACGAATAAACCTTGTCGGTATTTCAAGAATTACGACTAAAAGAAGTTCTTTTCGAACGTCAAATTATAAAATACAACGTATTAACTCTAATTTATCAAATTTTCTCAAAGCAAATCATATCAGTTATGTTGGCTTCTAACTTTCGTCAACGGTCAATGTGTGAATCATCACGACGGAATTTCATGCATTGGATAATTATTCTACTGTGGAGGTATTAGCAACAGTGTGTACAGTTCACTCATCCTCCAACCTTTACTAGAAAAGGGAGGATCCTCCGACCAGACGGGTGTTATATCAGGCGGGCCCAACGGTTGATTTTGGGAAGTTGTATGTATGCTAATTGCACGGTAAATTCTGCTTGCGAGATTCAGAAGTCGCGTGACGTCAGTTTGACGCGTTGTTACCATGTGGCGTTTGTAGATACTACACTACTCCCGGTGAAAACCGAAGTTTGAGAATCCTACAAGGGACATCGTATCCCAGTGCGTCGAAAATCAATTCTTGGCGCTAAGCAGTGTTTTAAAAATCCAATCTTCGAAAAAAAAATACGTTGAGTAAAACTCGCCCGTGCGAACCTGGGTTTACGATCCAAAAATGCGTGTCAGAGCATTGAGCTATGCAACATGCGACACGATTTGTGACGAGCTCGTGCGTCACTTTCAATGTGATTTGTAACCATCTCACAATAAAAAATTAGGTGGAGTAACCGTGGGCTATCATTTCAGCTAAAGCTAGGTATTATCAGCCCACTATTAGCTCATTTTACCTAACTCTTCATGGTGCGGTTTTTACAGAACCTCCCGTGGCTTCGCAAGTCGTGTTGCGGTGAGTCATGTTATGCTTTTAACACCTGCTTTAATTTGTTTTTTTTTTTTACGAACACTGTCGCAAAACACATGTCGCGTGAGCTCGTGGCGTAAAGATGATTTTTTTTACTTAAATTTAGTTGCCAGTATTAGTATGTTCAGTGGTGAAAACATTTTGGACTTGTCTGAAATCGCCAACCCGCATTGAGCAAGCGTGGTGATTACGTTCAATTCTTCTCTGTATGAGAGGATGCCTGTGCCCAGCAGTAGGACGATTAGAAAGCTTGATGATTTTGTTCATTGCTAGTACATATTTATACACCTTTTTTTAGTTGCAGAATGCTACTAATGCGGAAATCAACGTGGCCCACGACTGTGCTCAAACTAGATCTAAAATACCGAGAACAAACTGCCATCACAATTACTTAGCTGCCGTATTTCAATAGTTCTAAAGTAGAACACAGTTCTATTCGCGTCAGAATTTCTCCTAGTCGAACATAAGAATGTAATAAAAGTTTTTGACATCTGACATTATGGCACTGGCTTTCGGGATTTAGTGCATTTCTGCTCATAATTTTTATGAATCCAGCATAAAACTCGTGTAAGGTCTATGGTCCATTGTTAGTTAGTACTCCTATAATATTATGCTTTGACGTTCTGGAGTACATTGTTTCAACAACTAATAAAAGTTGATTCTTAAGATTAATTCATTCCAACTATGATCTGTGTGTGTTTTGATACGCACTGGTTTTTATAGCTACTGATATTTGTGACGATATACAGTAAGATTTAAATACAATAAACTATATTTAAATAAATAAACTATTTATTAAGCCTCATTTATTATTAAACATTATTTCTGCCCGCGACTTCGTCTGCTTGAAATTTCTAGTACACCCAACTGATGGCGACACATCGCATCGCTCGCCCACGCTATTTATTTGATTTTGTGTTATTTCTTAGTTTATGGTGTGCTTTTAAAGGTAATAACGTGAACTTTATAGTTTTCCTCAAGAACTAGGCTATGACACGCAAAGATATAAACTAGTGCGCTTTACCATCAACGATTGCTTCACTGCTTACCATCAGGCAGGATTGCGGTCAAGCGCTGGTTTACAATAAGTCAAAAAAAAAAAAAATTTTAAATCTCACTGTAAATTCTGGGGATTCATTTTTTTTTTTTGTAATTATAAACTAGTGCTTTACTGCAGCCCCACCTGATGGTCAGCAGTGATGCAATCGTTGATGGTAAAGCGCGCTAGTTTATTAAGAGCCTATTCGCACAAAAAACTAAGTAAATAGGAAGGAAGACGACAGTTAAGCGAGGTGATGCAATGTTAAACAAAATAACAAGACCAACGATGCTGCGTTAATGGGAGATTGATCTGGAGACCCTCCAAGAACAAACTCTCTCAACTTCATTTGGCGCATCGTACCGCGCAACACAACTGCTCAGACCTGTCCTCCGTACGACTTCACCAGACATCATGCCGGAACACGACGAATCGCTTGGCGGCAAGATTTTGTCTGATGGTTGGTAACTTCTGCCGGCAGCCGATTTTATGGCCTACCACCGCGTTCAAATAAAAAATATTACAGATTTATAAATCATCATCACCTACCCACTCTTTTCCCAACCAAGTTGGTATCGGCACTACATCATCATCATCATCATCATCAACAACCTTTTTTTATCGTCCCACTGCTGGGCACAGGTCTCCTCTCATACAGAGAAGGATTGAGCGTAATCAACGCGCTTGCTCAATGAGGGTTGGCGATTTCAGACTTAAAGTCCAGGTTTCCTCAAGATGTTTTCCTTCACATTCAGTCATAGTACACTACACATTTATAGATAAATATAGTATAGAAATATGATCATAATAAGTTGGTTCTTCAAACAAGAGCAATAAAAATAATAATCGCTCTTGAAGCATCAGTAATGACAAAAGCAAGTAGAATATTTTGCATTTCATCTCAGTGCAATGCATTTGAAGCCCGTTCATTTGTGTTGGAACAAAGGCTGCCTATTATCAATGGATGCTGAATGACAATGGGCACGATTGTGTGCCTCTCCTAGAGGAAATCTTTGCTTTGGAAGGCTATATCTGATCTTTGGTTGTAAGCTCGCTGCAAAGCATATTAATATCTGTGTTAGTACATGTTCTCATAAGTAGGTTTGTTGACTAATTTATATTCTGTGTTTCTGGGTCAGAGCTGATATTTTCAATTTATTTATAACTTATTAATAGGTATATGAACATAATTTGCATGCTATTGTAAAAGTGAGGTGTTGTTATTAACTTAATAAACAGCTATGCTTCTAGGGGGTTTGTTCTGCCACTTCTTATTCCCAGTAGAAAGCACTAAAAAGTGGCGAAAGGCGGGCGTTTTATGGGACTATCTTATATATTATTGACGTTAAAAAAGTGCTGATTCTCAGCCTAATTTGAATAAATGACTGTTGATTTTGATTTTGAATAAGATCATAGTCAAATCTATTGCATTCTTTAAAAATATGAGAATTTTATAACCAAAGAACTTCGCGTTTGAAATGTTAAGACTAAGTATTCATTTGTTTCTTTTTTATTAGTTATAAACTAGTGCTTGACTGCAATCCCGCCTGATGGTAAGCAGTGATGCAATCGTTGATGGTAAAACGCACTAGCTTATTAAGCCTATTCACTCAAAAAAACCGAGTGAATAGGAAGGAAGACGGCAGTTGAGCGAGGTGATGCAATGTTTAACCCAACAACACGACCAACGATGCTGCGCCAGAGGATGATCTGGAGACCCTCCACGACCAAACTCCCGACACAACAACATTAGGCACATCGTACCCGGTACACATCGCAACACAACTGCTCAGACCCGTCCTCCGTACGGCTTCACCAGACATCATGCCGGAACACGACGAATCGCTTGGCGGCAAGACTTTGTCTGGTGGGTGATAACTTATGCCGGCGGCTGATGTTGTCCTTGGATATTGAATAGATGGATGATGTAATTAAAATCATTCAAAATCTCGTCGCGGTTTCATCTCGGCCTCAAACAAATGTCAAAAGGAAGATCATCGGAAAACCTGATATTAGAAATGCCGATGCATTCCACTAGTTTCTATGATAAGTCTTTTACTGTACAAGCAGTTCGGCTATGGAATTACTTGCTCGTGTCCGTAAGTCCGTGATAATGTATGTAAATAGTAGGCTACCTACATTATTTCTCTCTCTTCCCTCTTAGTATTCCATCCAAAGTTGTCTATAAAAGATAGACTTGACGATAAGATGGGCGGTCTTGTCGTCAAGAGCAATCTTTTATAGACAACTTTGGATGGAACACTAAGAGGAAGGAGAGAGAAATAATGTGTCAACCTTTGTAAAATCTTTATATTAATGTTCTGTTATCTATATGGTGTACCTACACAATAAAGATTATTCTATTATATTCTATAAATTACGTGATGTTTTTAAAAGATTGAGACTAAGATAAGATTTGAACATTCTTGAAATTACGAGATTAGTTTCTGGATACTTTAGTTAATTACAATAAATAATTTAGTTATTAGTTAAGGTGGCATTAGTTGTTATTTTTTTTTTTTTTTTTTTTTTAATATTATAAACCAGCGCTTGACCGCAATCCTGCCTGATGGTAAGCAGTGACGCAATCGTTGATGGTAAAGCGCACTAGTTTATTAAGAGCCTATTCACTCTAGCCTTGAAGACATTCAAATTGTAGTCCGACGGAAACACCGCCGCGGGCAAATTGTTCCAGTCCCTCGATGTACGCGGTATAAAGGAGGAGGCGAAACGCTTCGTCCGGATCGTAGTGGTTTTAACAACGTAAGGGTGGATTTACGTAGAAACATATGTATTATTTGACTCATGAATAAATAAAACACGCTTTTTAAAATAATAAGGTTTTCAAAATCCTACTTAAAAAAAAAAAAAACTTTTCAATATATGTTTTTAAATACATGTAATTATAATTGAAGATTAAGATTCTGACTCTGATAACGTAGGTACTAGTTAACTCAAAAGAGCGACGGAAAATATGTCTCCTAAAACAATTAACTGAACCCGATATTTAGTTAGTACTTTGAGTGTAATCCCGGGACTTTTAGCGCAATCCAAAATCCGTGCACACAGCAGGCGGGATTAAGGAAAAACTCGCAAATTTTAACACTGAATATGGCAGGATCGGTATAAAAGGTTTGTTACAAAATATACATTGAAAAATTTATGGAAATTGTAAAACGAATTTCGCGGATTTAATAGCAATAATGTTGCGAAGGAGATGTTTCATTTTGGGCCACCACTATGTACGCTATATAGATAAAAAGGAAAAATAGAAGATTTTCATAAAAATACAACTAAATTAATTTCAATAAAAATACAAGTATAAATATTATTAATTATTTAAAACGCTTTTTATTGACATAACCCTTTATTAAGGTCGCCATGACACTTTTTACGACGTTTGATTGGCGACTTTGACAGTTCTATTTTCCCGTTGTGTTCGTGTCGAGTGTTTATTTGAGCTGATTGTGTTTATTTAATATGCCGTATGTTCGGAATTCATGTTTTGTTTTTTCGCAGTCATATGGTAGATAATATAGATACGATAGCCTTAGATACCTGACACGTCAATAAAATGTCACTGTCAAAATCTTATTTCACTTATTGCTGACCACCATATTTATTAGTAGTTGCGTTGCACTCCTTCGCCGAGTTAAATTGAATCTATATAAAAACTAAGCCAAAATATGGAAAAATAACATTAAAAACAGTTAACTATAGCGTAACTATACCTAGCATTATTAAGCTTGAGCAGTACAATGTGCTGGCTCAAGCTCCATACATTTCTGAAACATCTCCTTTTAACACTGAATATGGCAGGGTCGGTATAAAAGATTTGTTACAAAATATATATTAAAAAATCCATGTAAATTGTAAAACGAATTTCGCGGATTTAATAGCAATGTTGCAAATTTACCGACACGAGAAGGTCAAAATCCATTAAAAAGAATATGTTTAATATTTTGTCCTATAGCTAAGTATTTTTGAGGTCTAGATGTCTAGTCCAGTGAGGAGAACCCAAGACCTTTAAAACACTTCTGTTATTTGCGTCAGTCAAAAGACTTCGACCAGTGTGTGTTGCCGGTGATGACTTATGGAATTGAGACGTGGTCGCTAACAATGGGCCTTATAAGAAGGCTTGGGGCTAGGCTTTATGCTTGGGGTTTCACTGCGCGATCGAATCAGGAATGAGGAGATCCGCAGAAGAACGAGAGTAACCGACATAGCCCGAAGAATTGCAACACTAAAGTGGCAGTGGGCTGGACAGTTGGACACATTGCCCGTAGGACCAATGCCCGATGGGGCCGACGTGTTCTCGAGTGGCGACCACGCACCGGAAGACGTAGCGTGGGTAGGCCCCCGACAAGGTCGACCTGGTGAAGATCGCGGGAAACCGCAGATGGAACACCTGCATATAAATTAGTGGACACAATAAATTAGAGCATGTGCATATCATTGTTTTCCGTTAGAGAGTCAGTAACATTTATATGTAAAAGACTTTTTCTGGTGAGTGGTAACTTCTGCTGGAAGCCGATGTTATGGCCTACTAACGAGAAAATTTAATATAACTGTTAATTTTCGATTACGTTATTTCCAACAATTTCATTGAAAGTTATTGTTCGACAAGATGACATGCGCATTTTATACAGGAGGTAGCTTATTTGCATATTACTTAAAATTATCTCTCCTTGAATGAGCACATTCCATGTGTTTCTCGAAAAGAAAAACTGAACCCTTATTAGATCACTTCGTTCTTCGTCTATAAATATACTCTTTCTTAAGAACGGGTGGAGTTATTGTACGGGTTGTGTGACCAAGTTACATGAAATGTCAATTTTGAGATGAAATGATGTCAGCTAGTTGGAGGTGGTGGATGTTGTCAAGAGAAAACGATCTTTACATTTACATGTACATTTGATATTAATTTCATTAGTTCATGTAAACTGTGTATGATCAGGGAACTAAAGACTCTCGCTATGTCTTTAGTTATCGATCATGCATAGTTTACATGAAATAATGAAATATCAAATGTACATAGGTCACGCATGATCGATGCTATGCAATTAAATTTGTATGTAAAATAAATGTACCTTTGTCCGTACAGTTATTAAGTTTAAAAATACTGTGGGCTACAATCCCTTGAAGTAGTGAAAAAATCCAAACTTTTCCGTCAGAGCATTCAGGAGACACGGGTGTTTATGTTTCGTTTATGCACAATACTTCGACAATCGCAATGGAATTAAAATCTATATACTTATATAGGATACTTTCTGTTGACCTAGAATCATAAAACTTGGCAAGAAGCAATAGTAACACTAGTAATAGTAGCAATAGTAGCACAAATAAAGGAAAAAGCCAAGAAACGTAAATTGATAGATTACAAAAAAAAGTAAAACAACTAAAACCCAACTACGACAAAACACGACGCTGAAAAAGTATAAAACAAGATTTTCAGAATACTGAACTGAACAAAGTTGCTAATGTAGTTGCAAGTAAATGGACACAGTAGTAATGGCATACAATACTATTCTGAAGTATACAATATTCCTATGTAGAGATAAATTTTCATGTTTGGAAGACGTAGCACGACGTAGCAAGACGTAGCACCTTGACAACGTGTGACGTTGTCAAGGTGCTACGGTAGGTAGGTATATGTAACGTGTGACTACGCCTTTCCAAACATGAAAATTTATCTCTACATAGTGAATATTGCATACTTCAGAATAGTATTGTATGCCATTACTACTGTGTCCATTTACTTGCAACTACATTAGCAACTTTGTTCAGTTCAGTATTCTGAAAATCTTGTTTTATACTTTTTCAGCGTCGTGTTTTGTCGTAGTTGGGTTTTAGTTGTTTTACTTTTTATTATTTATACTATTTTGGTGTTAAAGTGTATTTGTGGCGCATAATATTAACAAAAGTTAAACTGATGAACTAAAAACTAGGTACTTGACATATTACATCTACACGCACATATAACAACATAAGCCCGAAGGCTTATAGTGCAGAAGATATTTTTATGGGAGATTTAGCCAGTTATCAAACTGTTTCCGCCTTCACCGCGTGGAGTTACTCCCAGCTTATGTCGTTTTGATTAGTACATTACATATTCTATTAATGTTCACACTGCTCTGCATTGCATAAAGCGATTCACAGTTCCCGTGATCCGCGCTTTACTCTTATCGCTCATATTTAACATCATTACAGCATTCTTGTAATTATGTACAAGCATAAAGAACTCGTGAAGCTCTTTCACGTGATACCAAACACGGTATATTCATTTTAATTTTATATTAACATAGAACTTTTTGTCCGCGGCGGCGCAATACTAAATTTGGTGACAAGCTTTTTAGCTCATAACTAACAGAATATCAAGGCCGTTCTAATGGTACTACAGTGGTCTTATTCTGTTAAGTAATAAAGAAGCTATGAACGAAAAGATGTGAATTATATGCAATCAGCCCATGAATACAGGTAAAGTCACAAGCAAATGCTAGCAATATATATATATATATATATTCAAAATGTACAAGTAAAGCGCTTTCAAATGATACCAAACACGACATATTTATCTTAACTTTATTTTTTTACTCTGTATGTTTTGTCCGCTAGAAGGCGCAACAGTAGATTTTGTGAAACTCCATATAGCTTATAACCAGCGGACAATTAAGACGCTTCTAATGATATGTCATTTGTCGAATTCTGATAAGTAGTTTAGAAGTTACGAGGGAACAGATGAACATACATACATACATACATACATACATACATACATAGCCTGTCAAAATCATAGCCCTCCTTTTGCTTTGCCGTAGTCGGGTAATAAAAAGCAGTCGTGGGACTGATCGACATAAGTGAAAACTAAAAAAACGAACAAAAAAGTTACAGCGGTGAAGCAATCTATACCATATTGTATACTCAATACATACACAGTATAGATAGGTATATACAATATGTAAAGAAAACCCTGTCCGACGCATAAGGATAATAAAGGTTAGGTAAACAGTTATTCTTCTTCTTCTTCAGCCTATAGATGTCCACTGCTGGACAAAGGCCTCCCCCAAGGCTTTCCACGCTGACCGGTCTTGTGCTACCCGCATCCATCGACTTCCCGCGACCTTCACCAGGTCATCGGTCCACCTTGTTGGGGTAAACACTTTACCAAATATAATATAAAATTTTACATAATCATCATAGTAACAATACTAATCAATTTTGAAATAATCTTTTTTTCCCGGGAATTAATTCCAATTTCCCCGAAATTTGGTACTTTTTAAAAAAAGTGACAACACCGGTATTATTACGAGCGAATAGCGACGCGACCACGTCACAGGTGCCGCGTGCCCTGCCCCCCGCCACCCGTGGAAGGGTTGCTTACCGCACATGTATTAAGTTACCTCTTTTTACGAAATAATATTTATTTTTTACGGGGATTTTTTTTTTAAGATTACCCTGTCTTTGTGGGCATTAGTAGAACCAGTTATCGATACCTAACAATACCTTCACGGATCGGACAGTTTTTTCTTTACATATTGTAAATCTCCCTGTAGTGACCACGGCATCGCACGATGGAAAATAAAGGTATGTTTCTGATTAAAAATTAACAACTTTTTGATTTCTGAACATTACCTATGTTCTAAAATTATGCACAAATAATATAGAATAGTGTATATGGCTTCAATTGGAATGTTATTTATTATGATTAAATTTAAAACCATACAGTAAAATAAAAAACAAATTCAAAATTATCTAAAATGACCAATATTTATTTTTTAACAATGAATACTAGTGTTTTACCCCCTTATTCATAAACGCTGCTTAAAGTTAACTAGTGATTAGCGATTCTTTAAACATACATTTTAGATGTTTGCACGTCACTTAACTTTAATCATCGCTTATGAATAAACCCCTTAAACACTGCGATGTTTATTCATAAAGGATGATTCAAGTTAAGTGACGTTAAGAAGTCAAAAATACCTATATGGTTAAGAAATCGCTAATCATTAGTTAACTTCAAGTAGCGTTAATGAATAAGGGGGTATAATAAATAAATAAAACCAAATATCATATACCTAATAAATCAATATATAAATTAATTTAATTAAAAAAAAAAATATTTGAAAAAAAATTTGTGATTAAAATGGAACACTTCGTGAAACCTCGGGATCTAAAATTAATTTGTTCATTTTCAAAAGATCTAAGGAGTCTATCTAATTCTTTCACGTTTTTGGTATACGGTTTTCTAATACTGGTTATGTAAGGATCTGAAGTATAAAGAAGATATTCTCGTTTGTAGCGGATCTTGAGCATTTTCTAGCATGATGTAGACGAAATTTTTATAGTTATTTTTACGAGATTCTTATTCATCTTCCAAAAGTTGCCCAATAGGAAGAACTGCAAAATGCTTTATGATACTTTCTCCCTGAATCAACATTTTGTGACCTGAAGGTGGCATCTACTACCATTCATACTTGAAATTTTTCAGCATTTATCAATACACCTGATGAAAGAGCTTGCAGAATTATGTAAAGCCGTCTAATCAAATTTATATTCACTACTGTAATTACAGCAGAGCAGCTTGCATTGTAAAAAAAGTCGTCTGGCATTATTGCAGTCGTTAGAATTAAAAAAAAAAAAAAAAATGTTTATTACCATTGCTTTGAACATAACAACACAAAATATTAATCACAAACTAATAAGAACGCAAGTGTTTTGGATGAACTCTGGCACCCAATTTAAGATTTAACTTGTGTTTAGGGTGCCAGGGTCCTCGCTAGCTAATTATTATAGATGTTAGTCAAACACAATATAATACTAAATACTATATAGTGTGTAATTATATAGTTTTGCGTGAGTGTAATTATAGTGTTAAATCATAGATAATTATACTAGTGTATTACCCCGTTTAGTTCAAGCGATTGAGATCTGCAGTAAATCTTCAGTACTATCATAATTTTGATTTGTTAACCACTTCGTCACCTCGGTCTTACATTTGTATCGGCACATAGGAGCAATGTCGCAGACTTTATTTATTTTATTATAAATATGGTTTGACAGCACTTCATAATGACGGTGAGCAAGGGCAGTTCTACATCCATGAGTGGAGCATACTTCATAGTGTCTGCGCTTTCGGGTTGCATTTGGGTTATATACCACCGAGGGATGCTTACGTAGAATTGTGCCAAGAACAAAGAGCTGCCTCACCGTGAGGACCCTACATTCATTGTAAAGTGACGTTAAATTACCACTTACTTTTCTTAGTTTGTCGATGATCAATTCTAGATCTTCACGGAAACGCCCTTGCACGAGAGTTTTCTTCTCTTGCATTAGTCGTTCCTTTTCTTCGCTTGTTGCTGACGATGTTTGGAAAGGCAGATTATAGGAAATACATCTGTATCATAATTTTTACAGCCACCGTGGCGTAGCGGTAGTGAACGCGGCCGTTGTATAAGGAGGCGTGGGAATCGAATTCCCGCACAGTGCAAATATTTGTAATCATGAATATGAATATTTGCACTGGTCTGGTCGTGTTTCGGAATGCACGTTAAGCCGTTGGTCCCGGTTGCCAACCGCCGCCGCCGCCGGTTGCCGGGTTGTTGGAGCCCTCAAAAGTCTAAGAATTGGTTTAACTGCAATGCTTAGATATCGCCTTCGGGTTGTGGAGGTCAGACGGCAGTCGCTTCACGGAAAATATCGAAGTTTAGTCAAAATCAGCAGTTAGACTGGTAAAGTGGACCCCAGACTCCTAAGCTGAAAAGCAACGGGGGTGCGACTGGGATTAACGCTGAGATGATGATGATGACATCTGTTTCATATTTTCCTTACAACGCATCCAGGTGTGCAAAGTAGACAGTCTGTAGTAATAAGAATTATTATTTTCTACACCACCACCAATACAAAACATTTTCGTTCGTTCGTAATTCTATATCCATATCATAACTATTGATGTAAACAGCAACAATTCAAACCGCAGTAGATAGCGAGCGGCTTACCGTTTTCTGCCTTCTATCACATTTTTACTAATTATTCCAAAATTCGCAAAAATCCGCGGTTTTTTTTTTAGTTATTTACGCTTATGGACAGCTAGGCTACAAACCAACATTATATGTAAATAATGGGTAAACGTGGACATCTATCAGTAGTCTCGATGAAGTTATTTTTTTTTTACCAGATTCTATTTTGCAACATTAACACCATATTCAATACATGTTAGTTATTTCATATTCTTTAAAAGACGAAGTTTCCAGATATATACAACGTGTAACATAAAGGGTATATACATAACAAAGGCATGGCATCTTTACATGATATCAAACGATATTGGAAGGGTTTTTTAATCCTATCTCTTTATGTTAGGAAGTTATGAGGAAAAACACCGCCTGTGATAGGCTACTATCATACTAGTCGCACAGAGATATTGAAGACATTTGTCGGATTTTGGCAAGTAACGAGTAGTTATTAACGTATGTAGTGTGCTGCCACGTTTGTTATGATTTGATTTTAAGAAACACACGAAACCGTAGATTTGGTACCAATTTTTTCAGTATTTTATTTTGAGTTGAAACCCTTCCGATATCGTTTGATATCATCTAAAGATGTCATGCCCTTGGTATGTATATACCCTTTTTGTTACACGTTGTATAGGTAATGATGAAATCAATTTGGTGGTGATGAAGTGAATGGAGGTCCGTCGAAACTCTCAAGGTTTGTGGTGTTGTAAAAAAATCATTTCATATTATAATCCCCCTTATTCATAAACGCTGCTTAAAGTTAACTAGTGATTAGCGATTCTCTAACCATACATTTTAGATGTTTGCACGTCACTTAACTTTAATCATCGTTTATGAATAAACCCCTTACACACTGTGGTGTTTGTTTATAAACGATGATTAAAGTTAGGTGACGTTAAAACGCCAAAAATGTATGGTTAAAGTATCGCTTATCACTAGTTAACTTCAAGCAGCGTTTATGAATAAGAGGGAAAACCACCGACAGCTGTAAACGACATTTTGTTTGTTTAAAAGTACTTACGCTTCCATCCCTCTATATTTATGAAACTGCAATTTTTGTTAAGGAGAATGTATATAAGTTTGAAACACTTAATACTAGACGTCATCAAAGAACACTAAAGACAAAAAAACACAGCACTGCACTTTTTTCAAAGAGTTGCCTCGGCATGGGTCCAAAAATTTTTAATAAACTAGATACCAAAAAGTTTAAAAAGTATGACTAACATAAATCGTTTTAAACTACAAGTAAAGAAATTATTGCTTGACAAAGCTTACTATTCTATCAATGAGTTTTTAGATGATAAGAGTTTAAAATAAAGAAATGATCAATTATTAATTTAAATGATAAATTTAAATAATTATGATGAATTTAAATAATTTGTACGCCTTGCAAGGCAAAACATAGTGATACATACAATTTTTTTTATACCATGTACCATATTACCTATGTTTCACAAATAAAATACTTTGGCTTTGACTTTGGAATATGTATAATTTTTTGATATTATAGTCTAGTTTGGTCCTTAAAATATTGAGTAGAATAAAAAACATGCCAGTGGCGACATTGACAAAACCATTTTTAATCTGCAGTTGTTCTACGGTTTATCATAGTGCGTCGGTTGGTGGTTGACAAATTATTAATTTATTTACAAATTTGTCCAGCTCGTAATTTACTGATTTCATTATGTAATCTACTGATTAAAACTTATCTGTTCCAATATAAACCATCTATTTTAAACTAAGTGAAAGTCTTCGATACTTCTCCAGCTTTGCAACTCGATTCTAATATAAAATATTTGTTCCAAGTTCAATTATCTTAGTGAATATTCAAGTCTCGGTAACTGCAAATAATTTATTGCCACAAAAAGGCTCGAGTTTATTGGAATTGCTCCCGGAACGCTACGGGACCCTAATAATGAGTTTTGGACTAACAGATGGAAGACGATTGAATTTTTGTCTTTATATACTCTATTCACCTTAAGATTAGACTTAAAAAAAACCTTTTTTGCTGTCTGTTCAACCGATTTTAACTCCTGTTCTGTTCAGCATAAGGATGTCATCAAATGCAAAAAGTCATTTAAAAATCAACTGTTTACTACAGCCGTCATTTGTCATTCAACCAATGTAATAAAATCGGTTGAATGGACAGTAAAACGGTTTTCATAAATGTCTAATTTTATTTTGAATAGAGAATAGTTTTTATTTAAAATTAGATATCTTTGTTTTTTTCTTTTTTAGTTTGTAGAATTTTATATTTAGTTATACCTCGGCTAAGAACGAATTAAAATGTCTTGAAAAGAATGAATGAGTAGGTTTCCTAAATTTATGTAATTCTTTTTTTATACTTATTATATCTGAAGGTTTCAGCTGAGCATGCTCTTGTAACAGGAAAAATAGTATTGACAAAATTAAGTTCACTTCTACTTCTCACTACAATGTACAAGGTAACGCGGCCCACGCTTTTCAGGCGGTTTCAGGATCGCAGTAATTTATTCCACAGGAGAAGCGCTGCTGCCCGCTTCTCTGGTGAGAGTTCCTTTAGTCGCCTCTGACGATACCCATGGGTTGGTACTATTTTATGCTCGGTTTCACCCGGGCGAAAATTCAAATTCAAATTACACGTATTGTAAGTCGCGCAATAGCCAGCAATAAATAGTAAAAATGTTGACACAGTTTTAAACCAAACACTTTCATGATAAGTTCATACTCATTTTTATTAAGACTACGAGCCACTAGACGATGTCATAATTACATCCACCAATTACTCCGCTAACAACCTCGCTGACTCGTTATTTTCTTTCACCACAATGTAAGCTTTTCTTCAAAAACTTATGACGTCACACAAAAAAGAAAATCAGATAACATTACACTTGTATTCTCCAAGGGCTAGTAAACCCAATTTTCGCCAGTAATGTTTAAGTTCAATGTAAAAGAGGGTGAGCCTATAGAGGTATTAGTAATAGGGTGTAAAGTTCACTTATCCTCCATAAAAAAAAAGAGGATCCTCCGACCGATGGGCGGGCAACTGCCTGATGATTCATGTCGGGACGATGTTTATATACCTACTAGCTCTGCGTGGTTAACTTTGATTGCGAGATGCAGACTTCTGACAACGTTTTTGCATGTGGCGTTGTAGATACAGCTGTAAGCTTATCACTATCAACTACGAATTCAGACCCAGATCTATCACTAAAAAAATCCTTGAAATAACTGAATGACTTATAGCCAGTGTACAATACATCACGGTCCGACTTATAGATGAATAAATGCTAAATTTTATGTTACTTTGATCAACCACTAAACCAATGAGAAAGTCACAGTAGAAACAAATTTCATCATTATCATTAGGTATCTCAGCGGAAAGAAGTCTATTAGTGAAGATAAGAGAGCGACGTAACATAAGAGGTGACTAAGGGTACTCTCACCAGGGAAGCGGAGAGCAGCGCTTCTCCTGTGGAATATCAAATTACTGCGATCTCCAATTCGCCTACCAAGCGAGGGGATTATGGCATACCCCCTCTATATAATGAAAGCCTTGAGGTAGGCCTTTGTCCAGCACAGGACCTCTATAGGCTGAAGAAGAAGGAGAAGTGGAGATAAGCATCCCACAAGCGACGTCACATCAACCGATGTTTTGTTTCTTACTTCTAGCGGATTCCAGCGGCCTTTACCAAGTTAGTCTAGCGTCGCCCTTCAAATGAGAGATCACCACTACAAAACTACCAGAAATAGACTAAAGTCTAAAAAAAAATATTGACGTTGCTCAAAATGTCATCTGCCGTACGGCCAAATGAGCTGTCTACTATAATGGTATGGTCACTATGTTAAGTCCTGACTCAGCTAGAAACCGTCGGGGCAGACCTCAGAGAAAGTAATTTACCACTGGTATAAGTTACCCTTGGATCCAAAGAGCTGGGAGTTATGTGGGTATCCAAAGGCCTACATAAATCAAACAACACAAACTCGAACTGGGCAAAGGCCCAATAGTGGGATACTGCAGCTTAACAGTTACTAAAATATCGGGTAAATTCAACATAGTTAAAATACTTTAAGTCCCACCTCTGTCAAACTATATCAACTCTGCAACGCTGGAGTAACTTGTGGTTAACTCATGCTACGTTAAACTGAAGAAAGTTTCATAGCGAATGGACGTACGTGGTGGCAAGTTGTCGGATGTTGCCGCATGTTGTCAGTTTTATACGGTTTTACTTTGAAAGTTTATGTTGCTGTTGATTTACTGTCTCTTTGCGACGACATTCCAATAAATAAAAACACTAGATATTTATATACAAACAAAATAGAAGTAGTTTTTTTAGGGTTCCGTAGCCAAATGGCAAAAAACAGAACCCTTATAGATTCGTCATGTCTGTCTGTCCTTCTGTCACAGCCATTTTTTTCCGAAACTATAAGAGCTATACTATTGAAACTTGGTAGGTAGATGTATTCTGTGAACCGCATTAAGATTTTGATGCAAAAATAAAAAAAAATATAATAAATATTGGGGGCTCCCCATACTTAGAACTGAACTCAATTTTTTTTTCATCAAACACATACTTGTGGAGTATCTATTGATAGGTCTTCAAAAATGATATGGTTTTTAAAATATTTTTTTTCTAAACTGAATAGTTTGCGTGACAGACTAACTTCTATAATAAGAAAATGAAAAATCTAAAAAAAAAACATGTGAGGTACAATACTATAAAAACTACCACCGAAAATTATTTTGAACGAGATCTAGTAAGTAGTTTTTTAATACCTCGTAAATCGTAAACCGCTTATTACCGCGTAATCTTCCATACAAATAACTTAAATCCTTTAGTTTCATAAATCAATGGTACGATACATAATTCTTTGTGCGTGAGTCCGACACGCACTAGGCCGGTTTTTTTTTAATGTTTTAAATAGTTCTTGACTGCGATCCCGTCTGAAGACAAGTAATGATGCAATCGTTAATGGTAAAACGCACTAGTTTATTATAAGCCTATTCGCTATAGCCTTGAAAACACTTATTATATGACGGATGTGCCCAAAAAATGTAGTCAACCTACCCTCCTTTATGCCGCTGATCATCGGCGCACAAAATATCGCCACTCTCGGAGCACCCTCAGAAAGTGGCGAAATTTTGAGTCGAATTTGGGGATTATATGCATTTGCTATGTCATCCTAATCCTGCAACCCTATCCTCTATCGTATATGTAATAATATTATATTACATATGCGAAAATTTGTGATGATGGAAGTATGAATGTATGTATGGATGGTGGTTTATTGCTCTGTCATGCAAAAACTGCTGAACGGATTTAGAAGAAAGGAGATGTTTCATTTTGGGCCACCACTATGTACAGTATATAGAAAAGAAGGAAAAAAATAATAGATTTGCATAAAAACACTACTAAATTAATTTGTATAAAAATACAAGTATATAATAATTAATTATTTGAAACGTTTTTTAGTGAGATAACCCTTCTTAAAGGTAGCCATGACACTTTTTATGACGTTTGATTGGCGACTTTGACAGTTCTATTTTCCCGTTGTTTTCGTGTCGAGTGTTGATTTGAGTTGATTGTGTTTATTTAATGGGCCATAAGTTCGGAATTCATGTTTTGTTTTTTTTTTCGCAGTCTTAAGGTAGATAATATAGATACGATAGCCTTAGATACATGACACTTCAATCAAATGTCACTGTCAAAATCTTATTTCGCTTATTGTTGACCACCATATTTATTAGTAGTTGTGTTGCACTCCTTAGACGAGTTAAATTGAATCTGTATAAAAACTAAGCCAAAATATAGGAAATTTATATTTAAAAAAGTTAACTATAGCGTAACTATAACTAGCATTAAGTGTACAATGTGCTGGCCCAGGCTCCATACATTTCTGAAACATCTCCTTTGGCTGACAGATAGTTTATGACCAAGAATAACACAAAGAATATTTTTTATCCCGGTATCCCCAAAAGATCGAATCTTAATCGGGTGAAATGGCGTAGCGCAACTAGTAACAAAATAATCTGAAATAATCACTAACAAAAACAGGTCACACGGTTGGAATTCCTGTTATAAAACACAATAAACTCACCTTCGAACATTAACTCGTAACAGAGTTTCATTGCAAATGGAAACTTTCTGTTATTGGACATCATCCTGTCAGCTTCATTCATTTGCTTTGCTGCAAGAGGGTGTTACAATTTATTTGGTTTTCTTGAATAACATAAAAGAGCAAACAAAAATTATTATTTACACATACAATGTATTACAAGTTTGACAGCCTCCGTGGCGTAGCGGTAGCGAACGCGGTCGTTGCGCAAGGAGGCGCGGGTTCGATCCCCGCACAGTGCAAATATTTGTATGCATGAATATGAGTATTTGCACTGTTCTGGTCGTGCCTCGGAAAGCATGTTAAGCCGTTGGTCCCGGTTGCCATACGAACATCTAGTGGCAGTCGTTACGGGTTGCTGGAGCCCTCAAAAGTTTAACAATTGGTCTAACTGCAATGCTTAGATATCGCCTCCGAGTTGTGAAGGTTAGACGGCAGTCGCTTCACGGAAAATATCGAAGTTTAGCCAAAATTAGCAGTTAGACTCGTAAAGCGAACCCCAGATTTTCATGTTTGGAAAGGCGTAGTCACACGTTACATATACCTACCTACCGTAGCACCTTGACAACGTGTGACTACGCCTTTCCAAACATGAAAATTTATTTCTACATAGTGAATATTGCATACTTCAGAATAGTATTGTATGACATTATTGTCAATTTGCAACGAAGGCATCTTGGTAGAGTCTACTGTGTTCATTTACTTGCAACTTACATTAGCAACTTTGTTCAATTCAGTATTCTGAAAATCTTGTTTTATACTTTTTCAGCGTCGTTTTTTGTCGTAGTTGGGTTTTAGTTTTTCTACTTTTTATTATTCCCCCATCGACCGGCCCGTCGCACGGAGAGGTTCGACCCTTACGTTGTTAACACCACTACGATCCGGACGAAGCGTTTCGCCTCCTCCTTTATATCGCGTACGTCGAGGGACTGGAACAATTTGCCAACGGCGGTGTTTCCGTTGGACTACAATTTGACTGTCTTCAAGGCTAGAGTGAATAGGCTCTTAATAAACTAGTGCGCTTTACCATCAACGATTGCGTCACTGCTTACCATCAGGCGCGATTGCGGTCAAGCGCTAGTTTATTTATATAAAAAAAAACTTGTATTGCCCTGGTTGGGAGACAACATCGAACTCCCGGCCACCGTAGGTACGGGCTTGCCGGCGGTGAGCAGTGGGCAGCTCGTCGCTCGGTAAGGACCAGGCCTGAGTCGACGGTGCGTTGTGTTTCACGCGCGTCTCAAAGAGATGTCAGCACATCGTGATGTGGTCTACGAATGCCTCCTGGGTCAGGGTTGCTGGTTGTTCAAAAAAGCAACCATGGTCCTGGAGCACAGGCAAGTGAAGAAACACGGGTAAAGCCGGACACGCTTTTCCGCTCCGCCCACGAGAGCGGGAGAGGTCTTTTGATGATTTCCCATCCCAAAAAAAAAGATACTTGTATTGTCCATACCAGTAACATAATAACTTGCCTACATTCTCTGAAGTATACTTTGAATAAAAAAGAACAGAATAGAATACTTTTTATTCTGTACCCACAGTAGTAGTACGTTTAGCCAGCCTTGTCTTTTAAACCGAACAATTTGCCTGCGGCGATCTTCCCGTCTGATTACAATTTAAGTGTCTTCAAGGCTAGAGTGAATAGGCTCTTAATAAACTAGTGCATAGTTTACCATCAACGACTGCATCTTTACTTACCATTGGTCTTGCTGCTTATCGCGGTTAACCACTAGTTTCTAACATTCAAACCGACCGACCGACTTCAAAAAGGAGGAGGTTACTCAATTCGACCGTATATATGCTTTTTTTTTTATTTTGTTTGTTCGCGCATAACTTCGTCGTTTATGAACCGATTTTGATAATTCTTTTTCTGTTGGAAAGAAGACCAGAGAAAACAAGGGGAACTTTCAAAAATTGTGGGGGCGACTAGTGCATTTCTAAGCATTTTCATTAAGTATTTTAAAGCACTACAATTTAATAAAGGTCTGGAGTAGATCTGATGATGGAGCCGGGAGACAGTCGAACTCCTCAACAATTCACAGCAGCTACCTTGTGTTTGGGCTCAATTAATTTGTATTGATAAGAACTTTACACCTAGATGGGTTGTTTAACTAGTGCGTAGTTTACCATCAACGACTGCATCTCTACTTACCATTGGTCTTGCTGCTTATCGCGGCTAAGCACTAGTTTCTAACATTGTAAAAAGTAATATTTATGTCCCATGTGATGGATTTAACCTATAGTTATTGCCTTTAACCGAACACAAAACAGTATTACTAAAGTGATAACGACTATTGCACTCGTGGGTTGCAGCTGAAAACCAGCGTCAGATGGCACATCTTGTGTTGTCATCTGACATTATGCTGAGCTGAGGCCCTTTTGGCATTATTAGCTAAGTTTTATATTTTTTTAGTTTTAATTGTTAAATCTTATGCTGTAATGTCAATAAACGCATTTTTCTTTCTTTCTTTCTTTCTATTAGCTAATAATATCTTCTCAGAAAATGTCAATAAATTTCACATAAATAGTCCGATTTTATTTTCTTATTGCTTACCTACGTATCTCTTTTGTTGAATTTACTTAATCGGCTAAAGCGAAACAAATCCCCGAGATAAAAGACGAGACGCCAAAGTTTTTATTCAGTCCGAAGAAATGAACAAACATATTCAAATGTGTATCGTCTTTAAATCAAACTTCCATCCTAAGTAAGAAGTTGACATGAAAACTGTGTGTTAGTTTAACAGAAAAACTTGTCACTTGCCGAGCTCCTGCGAGTAAAAGTTCTGAATAAAACTTAGAATGATGTCTTGTTTTAAATGTCGGAATACAAACAACTCGAAATTGATTCTTAAAAGTATTATGTAGTGATGTATATAATACTTTTAAGAATCATTCCGAAATTCGAGAAATCAATTCCGTGTTATTGGTTTTGAGTTATTGGTGTACTGATATGTATATACCTACTATTACGAAAAGAGTGCTTTTTATAATTATAATATGGCCGTGAAGCGTCCATATTATAATTATGTGTATTATATGAGCCTATTCACTCTAGCCTTAAAGACACTAATATTTTAGTCAGACGGAAACACCGCCAAAATGCACCTATAGAACACAACTTTTTTTTTAAATGTTATAAATAGTGTTTCACTACAATTGAACCTGCACTCATGCAATGGTTAATCGTAAAGCGCACTAGTTTTTTGTGTACCTACTCACTCTAGCTTTGAAGACCCTCTGACGGGAACACCGCTACAGGCAAATTATTCCAGTTTTCGAAGGACCCTTCAAAGGAAGGAGTCCTTCAATTTGCCTATAGAAGTCTACAATAACCAAAATAAAATAAACTTATAAATAAATGAATAATCATGTTAAATCTTTAATTTAAAAAAGTATATAAATGTTTTAATATAACATTTTAAGCTGAAAATCTTAATTCTGAATGAATCACAGTAAAGCACTATTAATCAATTCCCCAAACTAAAGGCTTTTTAATCAGGCTTAGTCAATTCATTGAATATTCAATGGCCAATCTAAAAACAGACAAACATCATTTTGTCTGCTGATTGACCAACATTGGTTCAAACATTCGCACTGTTTGCGTTAAATTAACAGTTCATTTATACTCCTCTAAAATTATCCAACCAGGTATAATCAGGTATTGCTCCATTGAAAATCAAATAAACACACATAAGTTCTCTAGTGAAGACGTGTAGTACTCCAGTGGTACCGGCCTAGAATTACGAGTTGCGGGTTTTAAGATTGAACTAAGCCCCCTCCCTTACTGATCACAAAACGGTGAAAGATAACGACACATATCTACTTAAATTTGAGCAGTGTTTATAAATAAAGTCCTCAATGGGACTTATTACTGAGGCCAAAACTTGAGGTTGAAAACTCGCAGTAAGCAGAAATTTATTTGCGTTGTGCTCAAAGCTAAGAAACTTCAGTTTCGTCCGACTCTTGCTTGTGTAATGGTATGTCGTTGGCCAAACTTGCATTCTATTCGTAACCAATAAATATCAATTTCAGTACTTAGATATAGTCCCATAACCCTATAGCCAACACAACATCTTTACCAACCTCTTGTCTGCCTAGCAGTTTTCTCCAAAACATACAAGCTAACTTCGAGCTCCAATCACTTTAGCAAGCTTTAACACACAAGTACAGCCGGTATCTCTTTGTGTATCATCTTGCACAAAGGGGCTCTGAATAGAACCTTCAATACACATGCAAATATTTACCTCAAACCGATAGTACAGTTAACAACATGTCTGTACAGTTGTGATATGTAAACTGCCATCAAACCCCGGTTTCCGAAAAAGGTGGTGCCCCACGGTGGACACTATAACCAACGCAGTAACCTGAAACGTTGTAATTTATGATTTTTATGTATTTTGTGTTACTTCCTTATTACACGCAAATGGGTCTTGTGGGTGACCAATTAGCGCTCTAGGATAATAAAGTAACTAGAAAAGCCCTAGGGCGGTAAGTAATTAAAAAAATCTCTTCACTCTTTCAAAAAGATCGCGTACCTACATATAACCATCATACTGGCAATAGACATCATGCATTAAGTCCAATGACAAAAGAGGTCGCTTCGCTATTCGGCCTTGTCTTCGTTTGAGTATAATAGTCATCAATTTTAAATATCGAACAACGAAGCTCAATGTCAAAAAGACGAAAACGACGGGAATAGATAACTTTTACTTTAAATATTTTTTATTCTTGTAATGCCGGTTTTTTCTACTTATCTCACAATCGGGCTCGGGCTGTAATTGATGCCTTACAGCCCTTGGCTACTAATCTACTATTGAGGTATTTGTTATGTATACCATAATAAGTCATTTTAATTTTTAAATAATTTAAAAGTAATATAATGCATATGTAAAAGTTCATAAAAAGAACGGCAATCAAAAAATTCATTCGCATCGCTGTCAATAGGAAAAGTGCTCAAAAGGCGCACAGCATTGCCAAGTTGTATGTCAATGCTGATTCTTTGTCCAAAAATAAGCCAGTCATGTTTATGGAAAGAAGTTGGTATGTTTTTGCGTATTTCTACACCGTGAAATCAATGTAAGTCTGTCATCATCTTGAGGACAGCCGTCATGTCACACTTTCACCATCGAGGGACTGGAACAATTTGCCAGCGGCGGTGTTTCCGTCGGACTACAATTTGAGTGACTTCAAGGCTAAAGTGAAAAGGCTCTTAATATACTAGTGTGCTTTACCATCAACGATTGCGTCACTGCTTACTATCAGGTGGGAATGCGGTCAAGCGCTAGTTTATAATTTATAAAAAAAAAACTTCTCCAATGTTTGGTAAATTTTTATAAAGTGACAACACCAAATTCGACGGTATTATTGGTAGGTACCTTGTATGAATGAATGCAGTACAATACTGGCGGCATTTTTTTTTTGTCGGCATGACCATTGCCTCCTTTTGCGAAATAATGTTTATTTTTTTAATTGGAATTTTTTTCAAGTTTAGCCAGGCTTTGTAAGCATTAGTTATCAATACCTAACATACCTTCACGGATCGGACAGGGTTTTCTTTACATATTGTACATAAATACTCTGCCCAGCTGAAATCCTTGTAATCAGATACAGGATGTTGTTTCCTGGCCGTACTTCTGTAGTGACATGTTCGTACAGTTTCTTGATTCTTGTTCTGAAGTGTAGTAGTAGTGTTGTATAGTTTCTTGCACATTATTTTGTAGTGCAGTGTCTGTGGAGTTCCTTTCCCGTTATAGTGCTATGTCCAGAGAGTTTTTGACCTTTTTTCTTCAGTACAGTATACGTAAATTTTCTAGCCGTTTTCCGTCTCCACTCCCACAAACTTGCTATGCTTTGAGATGGACCACTGTCTTCATTTTTCTGATTGATCAACTCCTTTAAAATTCAAAGAGTCGAGAGTAGGTCTTTGTCCCACGCGTGGGAACATTGTAGGGTGATTATGGTGAATATACGTCTGTCTCTATAAACTTGTAAAGTGAACAACTATAATATCACAATTAAATGTATTATGAATTAAATTAGCCTTTAGTGTTTGTCCACACGGGCCGCATTATTCTTCGAAACTACGCAACTTTGAATGCGATTCACCATAAAATTAAAACATACATATTAAACTTAGAATCATCGGACAAATTCTCAGTTCCATTAAATATTACCAAGTTACACAGCTGCGTTTACTGGAACCCAACGTTTTATATCGCAGAACGAAATTAAAAGGTTCATAACAATTTTTAAAAGCTATTTCTTACTCTCTCCAATCACTGAGCTAAGTGCATCGAAATGACTGCCAGAGGGCAATCGTTCAATAATCTTTAGGGCGAGTACACACCAAAGACTTTTGTCGACCGATTGACAAAGTTCATGTTTGACGACACGGTTGGTGTAGTGGCTGATCGATCGACTCGCAGCGCATCGCTGCGTGTCGCGGGTTCGGTTCCCGCACGGAACAAACATTTGTATAGCCTACAGGTAGCTGTTACGGATCTGGCTGTTTATGTATGTTAGTTTAAATGTTTGTTAAGACATCAACGATACAGGAGTAAATCCTAGTGTGAGGAAAAGCTTTTTTTGGAGTTTACTCCTTAAGAATCGATTTTCATATATAAGGCGCCCGATATGAGAAAAATCCGAGGGGTAAAACCTACTAACGAGTAACGAATTTTAAGCGTTACTATTTTAGTGACTTTCTAATCTGGCTGTGAGTGTATTAAGGCGTACATAGGGTATGCTGTATAGGCGACTATACCTATATACATACTATATGTTATTGGGCTTGATTAAAAGATTTAATGAAAATAATTGAATGATAAATTAAAAATAATAAAATAATGATAATTAAAGAATAAAAATTATTATTAAAAAAAATATATGTATATAAATAAAAAAATAATAATGAATTATTATTAATTAAAAATAATAATAATTTAAAAAAATGATAATTGATTTAAAAAATAATTTTTAAAATTAATTAAAATTTAAAATTAATTCAAAATTATTATTTTTTTAAAATTAATTACTAATTTAAAAATAAAAATAAATTATTATTACTTAATTATTATTTATTTATTTTTTATTATTATTTTATTAATATAAATAATAATTATTAATTTTTAATTTATTAAACTCTTTTTGCGTTTAGTTAATACTCGTACTTAAGGAGTAAACTCCGGTCGTGCGTCGGAGCTGACACACACACTTTTTTTTTTAATAATAATGAATAAATATTTACTTCGTTAATTATAACTTACACAATTATTTTCAAAATGTTATGTCGTTGTCAAAGACTCACGTTGATTGTCCGCTTACATATTTATAATTGGACTTTAAAAGAGACTGTCATCTCTGAGTTCCTTTGAGTTTTTCTTCTCTTTCGTTTCAGCCTTTTTCTCAGAAAAGTCGGATGGGAAACGCCAAACTCATCTAGTGAAAAAAAAAACGACTTGTAAAAGTGTTTGTACAAACCTAATTACAGAAAGTAAGTCATTTACTTATAATGAGTACTAGGTACTTTTCATTCGACAGCCTCCGTAGCGTAGCGGTAGCGAACGCGGCCGCTGCGCAAGGAGGCGAGAGTTCGACCCTCCGCGCAGTGCAAATATTTGTTTTCATGAATATGAATATTTGTACTGGTCTGGTCATGTCTCGGAAAGCACGTTAAGCCGTTGGTCCCGGTTGCTATACGAACATCTAATGGCAGTCGTTACGGGTTGTTGGAGCCAAAAGTCCAACAATGGTCTAACTGCAATGCTTCGATATCGCCTTCAGGTTGTGGAGGTCAGGCGGCAGTCGCTTCACGTAAAATATCGAAGTTTAGCCAAAATCATTAACAGTTAGACTGGTAAAGCGGACCCCAGACTCCAAAGATGAAAAAGCTTTGGATGCGACTGGGATTAACGCTGAGATGATGATGACTAAGCACTTTTCGTTGGAGATTGTTTCTGCTTATACAATTTTAAAAACGAAAATATTTTCCCGTTTTTCTGTCATTTAGCATTCATACGAATCATGTGTCCAAATACAATTAATCTTTGATTGTAGTAGTATATTCAATCTAAAATCCCACGCGAACGCAGCTATTGAACAGCTACGCAACTACAAGCAAACATATCATTATTTATTACATGGAACATCATCAAATCACTTCTCTACCTCTGGGTGAAGTGGAAGGGCGTGTCAGACTTTTACTGTCTAAAACCCAGCCGTATTTGTTCACTTGCCTGTGCGCCAGCATGCACGGTACCTACCGCTTTCGAACAACAGCACAAAACAGATATACCAACAGCTTAAACAAATCCACTAAGTGTCTTTAGATTTTTTGCATGTGCTATATCTAGGTATTTGTCACGTTTATACTTATTATATCTTTGTTCAACATAAACGATGTTCAGAAAAGAGGCTGGAGCCATGATAAATAGGCCTACCAGAAGCTCACAGCCCCGCATCTTATGTTTTGCAGAGCTAATTAGACGATGACATAACAATATTACTTTGTGAACATTTTAACCTCGCGTTAACGAAACAGCGTCAGACCCTTGTCATCGCTTAAGAAAAGTGGAACAACATTATCGAGAAAACAGGAAAGAGGCATCATGCAATATAATTACTGTCTTTAGCGTTTGATATAATAAGCTAGGGAATAGAGTACTATACCTACCTTCTGCAGCATTTTGATACCAAAGGGGCCCTAGCCAACCAATCACGAAAACGATTGATCACGTGATCGAAACGATTGACCACGTGACGCGATCACGTGATCAATCGTTTTCGTTATTGGTTGGTTTGGTATTCGATTTCGTTTCTTTATGAAGCGATGTTACGTTGGCTAGGGCCCTAGCTCTCAAAACGGCAAACAAACATTGCGAAGGAATCGCTAATCAAATCAAAATGAATTAGACCAAAATCAAAGCCTTTATTGAAGCAAACCAGCAGGGTAATTGCGTAGCACACTATCAGTAGCAATGGGTTTTATTTTGACAGTTGGACAACATTCATTGCGTAGTTTACGATCTTGATCAGACACATGTTTCGAACGAGTCCACGAGTGGAGACCGCGTCTCGGCAAACGTAGCGTAGGACGTCCTTGGCGAGATGGAGCGACGACATCAACAAGGTGGCTGGTAGTGGCTGGCGGAGAACTGATCAGGATCGAGCTTGTTGGCGTGCCATGGAGAACGCCTATGTCCAGCAATGGACGAGTAGAGGCTGATGATGATGATGACGTTTCGATCATATAGAGCAATGTATTAGCAGTTTGCTTCAAAATGATTGATATTGGTAGTAAGAGTGTGTTACGCAATTAGTATGTTGCATTTTGAAATTGTCAAAGGGTCGGTCATTCAATAAGATGAAGCTAGTCGTCCATATCAAAATGTAAGTAATTGAAAAGTTGTAAAACTCTATGGAGAAGTTCGGACATCATTTATGTGGTAATAAACCATGTGTGAACGATGCAGAAAGATGTGCACGTAAAAAGATAGAAAACATAAAAACAATTTAAAAATTTAAAAAAAACCGTGGCAGTTAGGAGATCAGAATCAGTTTGCACTAATGGCGCTCGTTCACGAACATGACGTGTGGACCAGCACCATATAGCTCAACCACTTTGAAGGGAACGTAGTGGTCCAACACATAAGCCACCACCAGCGAGACATTAGTGAGCATGATATATACTCTCAGCAGCCAGGTGTCTTAGAATCAAAAGGGATATTAGCTAACTTGCATGGAAAATCTAGGTAAAAAATTTCCAAAAAAAAAAAATATAATGAAAAACCACAAAGCTATTGCTATTCAACTTGGTTGTCCCAACAAAAATATGGTCAAAGCTTCGCTCGAGCGGGCGAGTGCAGTGCTTTGACCTATGGCGTCAGCTGTGGCGCGCGTGCGAAATTGCGAAATTTTTTGGGGAAAAAATATAACATGGTGTAAAAATGATTGGAATCGATTCAGTAACTTATGCGTAAGTATATGAAAAAAAAACACAACACACACACACACACACACACATCCACTGAGTTCTTATTTAGATTCTGTTTGAAAGGAAATAACACAATTTAATAATATAAATTACCGAACGATAGCAGGTGTACATACCTATCTTATTATTTTTCTACTTTGTTGCTTCCATAATTTCAAAATACGGTGGACCAAATTGGCTTCGCCAAGAGCGTTACAGCAAAAATATTCCAGCATCGTTTATTACGATTATTAAAGTGAAAATTTCATTAGAATCGTTGTGATCTGAAATTCGATGAAACAAAAAAGCGATAATAAAAAGGCACAGACACATAAATTTATGAAATTTAACGTAGGAGAAAATGAGATAGGAATTATTATACAGTATTTCTTATCTATTCGCATGTTTTTTTTAAGGTTACTCTTCTCCCACGTGTTAATTGCGCACTTGTTTTTTTTATTTGTTTGTAGATGTGTTGTATTCTATTAAGCTTCGTCCATTATTAAAGTAGAAATAATTATAAACATCCTTAAAAATAGTCTTCTTAGTCTTCTTCTTAGATATAGAGGTTCACTGCTGGATAAAGCCCAAAGGCCTCCCCCAGGGTTTTCTATGATAACCGGTCTTATGCTGCCCGCATCCATCGGTTTCCACGACCTTCGCTAGGCCTCCCTATGCTGCGTCTTCCGGTACATGGCCGCCATTTTTGAAGCTTACTGCCCCTTCGGCCATCTATGCCGAGTCGCTAAATTAAAAAAATAGTAGATAGTAATTTCAAAACATTAACTTTACGATAATAAAAAAGTCGTCGAACCGCGCACTGTTCAATCGTCCCAGTCGATGGTGGGCCTCGTTCCAACTTATTACTTTTAATAACCAGCTACTCGGCGACGGCATCTAGTAATTAAAACTGTAACATTCTAGCACTAGCATCGTTTAATTTCCTGCTACAGAATTACTAGCCAGTACTGCACAGAATAAACAGTAAACATGAAACTTTATTCGAGTTTGTGTTTGCATGTAACATTTTATGATGCAATGACATGGTTTTATGAGTGTTCCTTTGGTTGGAGCTTCATTTAAAAGTAATAATGGTATTTTTAAAGCGGATATGCACAACGTTTTTATGTACAGTAACTTTGTAGTAAATTACGGTTGTAAATATACATCGAGAGGTAAATAAACTACTTCACGATATTCAAATACCTTCATATAACTAGGCCACCACGACAATTTGCTTCTTGACTTGAATTACTGATTGATTCATGTTAAATGAAAGCGTTTATATTCTTGCATATCTAATTATTATGGTTTATTAGCATTTCATTTTATATTCAATTTGCATAATTAATTGTTCATCATCATCATCAGCCTTTACTCGTCCACTGCTGGACATAGGCCTCCTTCATGGCACGCCAACAAGCTCGATCCTGAGCAGTTCTCTGCCAGCCACTACCAGCCATCTTTTTGATGTCATCGTTTTTGGTGTATTAATTGTTACGACATCACAATACGCACATAATTACTATGTGATGTGTCATGATGTATTCATGCAAATCCAATACATACAATACATGTACGCGTATTAGCAAATGCTAATCAAACATATAGCATAATGTGTAGGTACATAAGCTTAGGACCCATTGTACTGTATGTAGATTGCACCGTCAGAACGCCGGATTACAATGCTAACTCTACTAATCTACAAAGCCACTACTAACTCCATCTTTATTAGGTATAGTTACGTGTATTCTCTTTTGGTACTCCGTCATTTGTAAATAGGTTTTATGACAGTTTTCAGTAACTTACTGGCATCACGCCAAAGAAATTTTTGTCTTATTAAAATCGAATCGTAATCATTGATAGGCAATGGTTATTTAAAATCGCTGGGTTAAGAAGCATGTTTTGCACAACAATGAGAGACAAAAGGGAGAAGGAATAATAGGGTAGTTGACTAAAAAAACTAATTATTACGCCAGTCAGATTTCCAAAAAAAAAACTAGACTCGTATTTTTTTCTTTTTTCATATAACCAAAAAATTAAGACGTACAGTGAGTTGAAAACTTGTGTGACGTCACTCCATGCTACACTTTTTAGCAATGAGTGACGTCACCAGCCACCACTCCTGATCTTTGATGCCTTAATTGTCAATTTTCATTGATTTGATAAAACAAAATATACGTATCAAATATCTTTCTATAATCGTAATGACGGACTAAATAGAATCATTTTTTTTACCTAGGTAACATCCCTATTTTTGACCAATCAACATTTTTTGAATTTGTGAAAGTAAGGACAATGTATACCTATTCATTGTCCTTACTTTCACTATTTTATATTTATAGAATAGAATAGAAAAGAATGGAATAGAATAATAATATAAATAATTACGAAAGGCGGTCTTATCGCTAAGAGCGATATTTTACAGATAACCTTTATTGTATATTATATTTTTATGCATATTTTCTCTTTCCTGTCTGTGTCCATTTTATTATTGCTGCTTTCCTTAACATACCATTTGAGACATCGATCCTTAATTGATTTGATCATGATTATGTGAAGTGTGAGTTTGATCCGGCCCTTCTTTCCAGACGTCTCAGATAGGACCTTGCCTAATTTATTTTTAAATATTTTTTCTACGTGTAAAACTGATTTCGATATAAATGTATTTAATTTACAGAATAAACAATTTCATTTGACAAATTGTATAAAAAGAGGATTGTAATATATACATACTCCTTGTTGGAATATAACATACATTGTAATATTTTTGTACACTGACACATTACCTATATTACAAAAGTGAAGTGTAACTAAAAACATCTTGTAATGTAATATAGAAAAAGGATAAAAGAGAATCATCATCATCGTCCCAGCGTTAATCCCAGTCGCATCCGAAGCCTTTCCAGCTTTGGAGTCCGGGGTCCGCTTTACCAGTCCAACTGCTGATATGGCTAAACTTCGACATTTTCCGTGAAGCGACTGCCGTCTGACCACCGCAACCCGAAGGCGACATCGAAGCATTGCAGCTAGGCCAATTGTTGGACTTTTGAGGGCTCCAACAACCCGTAACGACTGCCACTAGATGTTCGTATGGCAACCGGGACCAACGGCTTAAAGTGCTTTCCGAGGCACGACCAGACCAGTGCAAATATTCATAATCATGCATACAAATACTTGCACTGTGCGGGGATCGAACCCGCGCCACGCTGCGCAGCGGTTGCGTCCGCTACCATATTAAATAGAATATTAAAGACTAATTCCATCTGAAGCACAGTTTATGAATGGAATGAGCGTTAAGATTTATGACAAAAACGATCGTGTTTTATTTTAGTTAAAAAAAAATACATTACAAGAAAATAAAAGACAAAATGATATTCTTTATTCAAAATAATGTTGGTAGGTAATAAATACTAAAGGAAATCTAAAACGACAAAAATTGGAGTTATGAGAAATAAAGCTAATTTCCATTTCAAAACAGTTTGGCAACGATTAGATAACTATGACAATAATAAGGCGAATCTGGGGAACTTACAGCTGCCATTATAGGGATCCAAGAGTAAAAGGGTGGGTTGAGGGGGAAATAATTGTTTCGGTAAATAAACTGGCTTCGTAGATAGTGATGGTAAAACGATACGGGGGAAATGTGAGAAGGAAAGGAACAGGACAAAGGAAAAATACTTCTGTGCTCATCCAAATCAAAAAACAAATCGAAATTGAGTATTTTGTACTTAATTTTATTATACAAAATACCCAATTTGGGTAAACACATGGTCGGGCCGTTTATTAGATAACAGAATGTACTTGAAAATTACAAATAAACAAGTACAGGCCGCATTTTACCAACCCCTGTCAGGATTCTGTTTTCAAAATCCATGTTGAAAATTGTTAATTATTAGGTGCTGACAACTGGGGCGGTCTCAATGTTAGCAGTAAATTAATTAGCACAATAATATCTTAAAGTAATATCACGACTGTTATTGCTCGTAGGGATAGGTAGATTCGTACTCATAGTATAATAATAACAAATAGTATGTATTGTCCCACTGTAGGGCAAAAATTTTTGATTCCTTTAGTAAAGTTAGGGAAAATTGTTAAAATAATTGTCACCTTACGTCAGTTTGTTACACTGCATATAAATCATACAGCCCCTTAATCGGCGAACACATTTTTGTCAAATAATTGCGACTAGTTGGGATCGTTTGGACCGAATGGACCAATGAGCGGTCCGAACGATCCCAACTGATGCCAACTAGTCGCAATCATTTGACAAAAATGTGTTCGCCGATTAGGGGCAGGCATTGATATAATATTAAACAGATATGATATGCTCTAACAAATTAACCAAAATAAATGTGCCGATCGGAGCAGCAGCACACACATGCAATTTTTTTATTCTGCGTACATTTCACACGTTGGCACAGTGTGAGTGAGATGGGGCGCAATCTAAAGCATAGAGAAGAAAAAGATGGCTAGTGTTTGTCGTATGCGCTTAAATAGAATCGACGAAAACTAAAGCGACTTGCTGGACTTACCTCCTTTTGTACGTTTCATTTTCAGTGCGCTAGTGACGTATCTACCTTAGTTTAATATTATATCAATGGGGGCAGGTAATTGAGATCAAACTAATCCATCTGTCTGTCTACCGAATGAAATATGTTGGTAATTTAGTAACAAATATAACAATTACGTTCACAAATACAATATGTAAAGAAAACCCTGTCCGATCCGTGAAGGCATTGTTAGGTATCGATAACTGATTCTACTAATGCCCACAAAGACAGGCTAAACTTAAAAAAAATACCCCCCTAAAAAAATAAATATTATTTTGCAAAAAGACGTAACTTAATACATGTGCGGTAAACAACACCATTCCGCGGGCGGCGGGGGGCAGGGCACGCGGCACCTGTGACGTGGTCGCGTCGCTATTCGCTTATAATAAACCAGTGTTGTCACTTTTTTAAAAATTACCAAATTTCGGGGAAATTGGAATTAATTCCCGGGAAAAAAGGATTATTTCAAAATTCATTAGTATTGTTACTATGATGATTATGTAAAATTTTATAATATATTTGGTCAAGTGTTTACCTAACCTTTATTATCCTTATGGGTCGGACAGGGGTTTCTTTACATATTGTATATTGAGAATGAGTTGCCTACTAAAATAATTACCTTATATTCCTGCCTATAATTCATTTAAAGTACTGCTAGTGTTGAAAAACGACTGACTTGTTTATAAAATGAGTTAGATCCTAATTGAAAGTTTAAAGAAAACAGAACATGTAGCAGTTAGTTTGCCCACCTTTTTCAGGTGCTTATTGCCTGGTTGTCAGGTAGAAACACTAAAAAGGTGAGTTGGGCTAGGACCAGAAAGTCCGTGTGCAGTTTCTGGCCTGCCATCGGACGCGTCCCCAGGTGGCGGATAGGGGAACGGCCCCCAGATATGGGGGTTACCGGTTTACCGGCGCGGACCAAAACCAGATGCGGGGACCGCTTCGGCGGTCACACGTGCGGCGGGTCGGCCACCACTCGAGGTGGCTGACGTGACCCGAACTCCGGGTCACCGTCGGGCAACCCGGTCTCCTCATTGAGAGGAGCTGGGGGCCCCGTTTGCCTCCGGGCAAACGAGTGGGGCTAAGAGGAAGGACACCTCGCTAAAAAACCCTTGGCTGCTGCGTCTTCTCGCACAAAAAGACGTACCCAGCCCGGCCCCTCCCTGTGGAGTGGAGGGACCACTGTGGGCCCGCCCTAGGCGGGAATCGCCGGCGGGGGATTGGTAGTTAGGCTGTGCCATTTTCCCATGACCCCGCCACTCAGGCGATGTCGTTGTGCCGCTGTGGGTTTAGTGGGTATTCCCGGCTTCGGCTGGGCGAGTCCCACACACGCCCTTCGGGGTATGGTGCGTAAATGCATTACCACAGCGTCAAAAAAAAAAAAAACAAAAAGAAAAAGGACCAGAAAGAGCTATAAGGCCTAAAGTAATTTCGTAATTCTATTGGGAAAGTTATAGTTATACAGAAGTTTTGAACGTTGGTAATTTTATGGATTTCCATCGCTCGCGTCGACAAATTGATAAACGTGGTTATTTAGAATTATTTCCTTCCCGACTTATTATACGATAAAAACTGTAATACAAAAATAGTAAGTAAAAAAACTCATCAAAATCTAACTTTAAACACTTTCTAATTAAACACCATCTTTCGCAACAAAATACTAGGTACTAATAAATGTTTATTTTGAACTTTTTTTTTTAATTTTAACACACTTGAGGACAATATTGTTTACTCACAGCTTGAGATCGAGCTGAAACCTATATTAGAACTTAATAACTTTTAAAAATAGATAAGTGTATTTGAAAGTCACTAAAATCAAGATCGGTCCTAAGAATCAATTCTTCTGAAAGACACAAATTGTTTATTTAATGTTTACATATTGTATGAGATACATACATGAATCATGCAGTTATAAGATAACATAAATACCTACTCTGTAAGTGGAAAAGTAAGTAGGTAAGATTCCAAACAAACAGAATACCAATCGCTTTTTGTTTAATAAATCACATGAAAGAAAACGTTTGGAAGGAACTCAGAAAGCTAGTGGAGGTCATAAGTAAAGGGCTGCCATTAAATAAAGTACCTTCCCATAGCCTTATGGTAGATAAGGAATAACCTTAGCTCCCTTTACCGCAAATGGTTCTCATTTATATAATATACTTGATGTAATTTCCTCAGTAACCTTAGAAATAAGAAACATATTTATTTAATTAATTAACTAATGATAACTAAAAAAGCGTTCACTCAATTCAATACTGAGACAAATCTATAAATTGGCCGTTTAAGACGGTCATAGATTTTCATTATTAACCCAGTGTAAGATTTTGCTAGTTTGAGATTTCTATTGATTTTGATTATAACTTTTAACTTGGAGAAGTGACAATATCTTTTTTTTTTCTAGTGTTAGCTCTTGAAAAAACGTATAGATGATAGATAAAAAAATATTATTACTTATATGACTACACTAATTGTAGTCATATAAGTAATAATATTTTTTTATCTATTAAAAATATAAAAAAGTTTAACAAAAGACTATGTCAACCTACACCTCAAAAAGCCTGAATAAAATACAAAGATCGCATAAGACTGGAAAAGGCTTCTCATTAGCAATTGAATGGTGTCAATACAAAAGCATATGATAAAGATTGTATGTGGAAAATATCATCTACTAGCTGCGCCACACGGTTTCAGCCGCGTTTCATTTTTATATGCCCTCTATCTTCGTTCGTGCTCCGCTCCTATTAGTCGCAGCGAGATGTTATATAGCCTAAAGCCTTCCTGGATTAATGCGCTCTCCAACCCAAAAGAATTTATCAAATCGGACCAGTAGTTCCTGACATTAGCGCGTTCTAACAAACAAACATACAAACAAACTCTTCAGCTTTATATATTAGTATAGATAGATAACTGCCCAATATACCGTTAAAGTCTTACTAAATATGTTATACATCTACCCAAGAATAATTGTCATGCCAAACAATTGATTAATACCACAGATTCTTTTGTTTTAATATAAAGTGTAAAGTAATTGTGGCTCAATTTATTTTTTGATTAAAACATTTTAAGAAGATAACTGTAAATTCTAAATTGGAAAATCTAACAGCATTAATTTTGCGTCTGAATTAATTTTGAACAGTCAATATTTATTGCGATTAACCGTGGCAGTTTATTAAGTAAAATGCTAACCCACGCCCTCAATTATAAATTCTCTTAAAAATCTTGCTGGAAATTGTGTGATTATAAAATGTTACGTCTCAATCAAATTCTTGGCTTTTGACATTTCTTTCAGTTTCCTGACGGTGTTTTTAGGGTTCCGTACCTAAGAGGTAAAACGGAACCCTATTCATGAGACTTCGCTGTTCGTCTGTCAGCAGGCTGTATCTCATGAACCGTAATAGCTAGACAGTTGAAATTTTCAGTTATTATATATTTCTGTTGCCGCTATAACAACAAATACTAAAACTAAAAAAAAAAAAAAAATAAGGGGGCTCACACTGTACGACCACCCTTAATCACAACACACACAAATACACAAACGTCTTGGTATTCCATACGTGAAATCTGCAATTTCAATAATTTTTGAAGTAGGTCGCGCGTGCGCTGCCGAAATGCTGAATCACTGTTCAAAGGTAGCATTGAACATACAACAAAAAAGATTTTTTTGCCGTTTTTTTGCTACAGTAACAGAAATAGATAGACGCTTAAAATGTTCACAGAATATTTGGACATATTTATTAAAATTAAGAATAAATAATTGACAACCGTGATTTTATTTTGCCGTTTTTAAAGATAATGGTACAGAACCCTTCTTGCGCGAGTCCGACTCGCACTTGGCCAATTTTTTTGTATTAATGAAATCATTTAGGGAAACTAAAGCAGCTTTTTTGGGTTTCAACCCTCGACCTATAAACTTTTTTAAACGAACATTGTTAAGGTATAAAAAATAATTAATATGTATAATTGTTTTTGGCCTAATGTTTTTATGTCCGAAATTAAAATGGGATACTTTTAAGATGGCAGAATTGTATTGGGCATAATTACCTTTGTCAGAGTTACAATTTTGCATAATTTCGTTTAGCTTAACGTTTATTTAGAGAGCCGATTATTTAGCATAATTAGACTTAGCATACTACGAAGATAACAGAATTTCAATAGAAATAATTTTATTATCATACTGCAAAAAAAAATGTTTTTAAAAATCACTATGGTATGCTACAAAAGTTAGTGACAGAAATGAATTGCTGCAAAACCGACTTCACGTAGTCTTGTCTGCCCTGTGTGTGTTTGTGTTATTGTGTGAGTGTTATTCAAACCCGCGAGGGCGCGGAGGGGCGAGGCGACCCGCGAGCTTAGGAGCAGGAGGTTTTAACGCACACCTCTGTGGCTGAGGCTGACCGGCAAAGCCGAAGCGGCGCTGGTGGGCGTAAAACCATCTACGACGATTAGCTGGCGTGGGACCGCCGGAGCCCCGCAGTGCCGAAGCCGTGACAGAAGCCATGCCTGCTGCATGTTGCATGCTTGCTGCGTGTTGCATGCTTGCATGCTGCATGCTCGCTGCATGCTTACTGCATGTTTGATGCATGTTTGCTACATGCTTGCTGCATGTTGTATGCTTATATGCTGAATGCTTGCTGCATGCTTACTGCATATACTGAATATGAAATGCATGTCAAAAGATTATTCTGGCTGTGAATTTTTTGCGATATGATGGTTCTACTTTTGATTATTGTGGATATAAAATATATGCCAAAAGATGAATCTGGTTGTGAACTTTCTACGATATGATGGTTATACTTATTGATTTTTATGGATATGAAATTTATGGCTAAAGATGATTCTGACTTACAAAATTATGGGTTTCGGTGTATGGTAAATGAGTTTATGCTAAACGATTTTCTGCGAAAAGAGGTTTATGCTATTCGTTGCTATGTAAAATAAGATTATGACGTAAAAAGTTCTGCTACAAAGTCACCTTTTTTCAACTTCTTGTGTAAACGATTACAAGTTTTAAAATTTGTATGGGTTCCAACTAGAACCAATTCAAATTTTTCATTCAATGAATTATAATTCAATTCGATTTAATTCATAAAATTCAATAGTTCTCAATAACATCGAACAATAAAAACCATTCACCAGTTTACAACAAAATGGGATCACTTTTTCAATATCAAAGGAAACTCTATTTACTAGCATACCAAATATATTATTTGCCGATGTCGAATTGAATACAAATACTCCTTATCCTTTTCGGAAAGTACTTGCAGTTTTCGTGGAGTTACGTTGTTGTGGACCTTTTCTCGAAATATGATTTGCAAATACCTAACTTGTTTATTTATTCTGACAAATATTTTACACCAACAAGTATATAAGTTGTAAAAGTGGTATATATTGAATATTATACGTCTGTACCTAGACTCTAAACACGTATAAATATATATACATATATCACTTACTGTAAACTTTAGAGTAAGTGATATTGATATTTGGGATTACTGAAAGTCGATATAAATTTGATCAAATGATATTACTTATGCGTCTATGTCACCAGAATATATTGTGCAAAGTGACTAAGTACCGCAGAGTTTGAACTTCGAGGACAATTTGAAAACATTCTTTTTTTTAAAAGGTGTTTTTTAGCATCTTTTTAATTTGATTTTTTTCTTTTTGTCTAACTTAATGTCTCGTCGTCATGAACGTCGTGGTGGCCTAGTGGTTTAAACACAAGCCTCTCAAGTATGGCAGTGACGCAGGTATGATTCCAGGTCAGGCAAGTATCAATGTAACTCTTCTAATTTATATCAAAATCAAAAGTCATTTATTCAAACTAGGCTGAGAATCAGCACTTTTTGAACATATATACTTTCTAAGTATATCTTGAATACCAATGATTTTACAAGGTGAAGGTAGACATTTTGAGGAAAGCCTTTAACTCTGAAATCGCCAACCCGCATTGAGCAAGCGTGATGATTATGCTCAATCCTCCTCTGTATGAGAGGAGGCTAGTGCCCAGCAGTGGGACGATAAGAAAAAAGGTTGATGATGATGATGACATGTCTCGTCAACCATTAAAATATACATGTTATAACTTTAATGTTTGACGAAATAAATTATGTAAGAAAAGTCCTTTTTAGCTTTAGGGTAAAATAAACAAAACAACCGAAATTAAGGCAGTCCAAACCGAAGCCTAGATAAATGAAATAATATTTATCTAAACAGCGCCTGCTATTTCTGATTTGCTATTTAAATAACAATGAGGCGTTAACCCGCGCATGTTCAATGTTAACGCCTAAAGAGCAATTTCCATTCGCCACCCAAAATGCAAATGTAGCTTCTGTAATTCTAAATTGATATTAAAATGAAGCATGGCTTTATGCAGCTGGCCTGCAGCTTCGTATAAATTCTTAGTTACGTTTAATTGTTTTTATTCATTTCTTGAATACAGATGGAGGAATTTTAAGTTCAAGTATTTGTTTCGTTTATGAAAGACTAGCTGCCGCCAGCGACTTCGTTCGCGTGGAGTTAGTTATGCTCCGCTCCTATTGGTCGCAGCGTGATGATATAAATAGCATAAAGCTTATCTGGATTAATGGACTATCCAACGCAAAAACGATTTTTCAAATCGGACCAGTAATTCCTAAGATTAGCGTGTTCAAACAAACAAACTCTTCAGCTTTATACATATACTAGCTGTGCCCGCGACTTCGTTCGCGTGGTTGTCGAAAACAAAACAACGTCGTTTAGATAAGAGTAGGCTATATACATATATAATTCATTCAAGAAGGTGGTATATTATTTTTTTGCGCAATAAGGAATTTGCGTATAATGATCCTGACTTTGGTATAGTTGATTACGTTAATGCTTCTCTATATACTATGTTAGCGGTGGAATTACACGGAGCATAGACAAATTCCACGCGAGATTGACGTTGTTCTACTATTTCTGCTCGTCTTAGTTCATCTATTCTTTCCCTTTCAAATACAAAAAACCTTCATTGTTTTTTTGTACACCTACATAGTTATGTCTAGCTATTTGTAATCGTTCTTCTCTTTGTGAGAGAGATTCAAACTCGCGCGAGAGAGCGTGACGCTCTCGGTCAGAAGACAGACGTGCTTAGCGTTCTTTGATACTCTCCTGGGAGCGCAGATCTGCGGTCCGAGTTTTTTGCGAACTTAAGCGCGTCTCCCTTTCGGTAAAAGTCTCTGACTCGTGTGAGAGGGCGTGACGATCTTGATCAGCTGATATTCGCACTTCGCGTTCTTGGCTGCTCTCTTGAAAGTGCAAAGTCACGGTCCGAGTTCTTTGCGAACTTAAGCGCGACTCTCTTTTTGAGAAAGTCTCTGACTCTCATGAGAGCGCGTTCCTTGATGCTCTCTTGAGAACGCAAAGTCGCGGTCCGAGTTTTTTTCAAACTTAAGTGTGACTTTGTTTGCAACTAAGTTCGCATGGAGTTGGATATGCTCCGCTCCTATTGGTCGCAGCGTGATAATATATAGCCTAAAGCCTTCCTGGAGAATTGGGCTATCTAATGCAAAAAGAATTTTTCAAATCGGACCAGTACTTCCTGAGATTAGCGCGTTCAAACAAACAAATAATCAATCGTCAAACAATAATAATAATCGATCAAATCAATCGACAAACAATAATCGATCCTTTATATAGATTCAAAGAAGATGTTTCAGAAATGTATGGAGCCTGTATAGTTACGCTGAAGTTGACTGTTTTTAATGTTAATTTCCTATATTATCGCTTAGTTTTTATACAGATTCAATTTAACTCGGCCAAGGAGTGCAACACAACTACTAATAAATATGGTGGTCAGCAATAACCGAAATAAGATTTTGACAGTGACATTTGATTGACGTGTCATGTATCTAAGGCTATCGTATCTATATTATCTACCATATGACAGCGAAAAAACCAAAACATGAATTCCGAACATACGGCCCATTAAATAAACACAACCAACTCAAATCAACACTCGACACGAACACAACGGGAAAATAGAACTGTCAAAGTCGCCAATCAAACGTCATAAAAAGTGTCATGGCTACCTTTAAAAAGGGTTATCTCACTAAAGACGTTTCATATAATTAATTATTATATACTTTTCTATTTTACTTTTGTTGTTGTTATTCAAATTAATTTAGTAGTATTTTTATGCAAATATATTATTTTATTTTCTTTTTTTCTATATACTGTACATAGTGGTGGCCCAAAATGAAACATCTCCTTTCATCAACTTAAGAGCAGCGTTCGCCCTATGGTGTCGGTCGTAATTTACAAGCTGTAGTTCGAAGGTTCGAACAGCATCAGGCACATTAATTTGTGTAAATTATTTCATCACCACTGCTCTCAAAACGGTGAAGGAAAACATCGTGAAGAAACCGGAATGTTCTAGAGCCAAAAACTTTGAAGACATGTGACATCTATCAACCCGCACTGGTCCAGCGTGGTAGATTACGGCCCACTCCCTCTCACCGAGAGGAGGCCTGGGTCTCAATAGTGGGAACATTATAGGCTGATTAGTGTATCATGTATCAGCATATTACTGTTCACTCTGATAGGACATGAGCCTCCTCACTTTGATATAGAATGTGACCAGTGCAGGTGGGTGAATGGCACTTGTCTTCGAATCTTTGCTTCTAGGATATCACGCTTTCCTCACAATATTCCCCTTCATCATCTTGGCATATTGGTAGCATAGTTTTAGAGCAGTGGCACTGGACAAGCTCCGTGGCGTAGCGGTAGCGAACGCGGCCGCTGCGGAAGGAGGAGCGGGTTCAATCCCCGCGCAGTGGAAATATTTGTATCTATAAATATTTGCACTTGCCGGATCGTGCCTCGGAAAGCACGTTAAGCCATTGGTCCCGGTGGCTATATGAAAATTTATTGGTGTCGTTACGGGTAGTTGGAGCCTTCAAAAGTCCAACAATTGGTCTAATTGAAATGCTTCGATATTGCCTCTGGGTTGTGGAGGTCAGACAGCAGTCGCTTCACAGAAAATATCGAAGTTTAGCCAAACCCAACAGTTAGACTGGTAAAGCAGACTCCAGTTTCCAAAGCTGAAGAAAGCTTTGGATGCGACTGGGATTAACGCTGAGATGGTGATGATGAGTTTAAGAGCAGTGGTAATAAAATTAAATACAAAAACTACGGCTCTGTGTTCATACTCACGACCAACAATTCATAACTAGAAATCGATACCACTGGGTCACCACTGCTCCAAATCTCTCTTTTTTTTAGCAAAATATACGAAATACGCTAGCACTTTCAGGAAAAAAATATATAAACTTATGGAGAAAATGTATATGTAAAAATGACAACGCCCGTCCGTCGTGGTAAGCTAAAGTGAAAATTGCAAGATGAAATCGACGGTTCGTGAACATTTTATATTGAACCACAACAGTGAAAAGCAGTGGAAAGCGAAGAGAATTACTTAAAAGTATTTGTCTGTTTTTTTAATAGGAAAATATTGAAATTACCTAACGAGTTGTGTTCGGAATATAGAGATAAAATAAAAACATGAAACTTTTAAACAAAACAGTAAGGTAGTTAGTAGTAGTAGGAGTAGCGTAAAACACTATCAGTACCAATGGGTTTCATTTTGACTGTCCAACAACATTCATTGATTTATGAACTCGCGCGAGCCAACTGTGCACCTCGCTGGAAAGCGATCCCTCTCCCGCTTCCCCGCGCGGTGCCCCGCATTCGCCGTTAGCGATGAGTAGCGTTAGCATCTTGGTTACAAATGTCAAAATACAGTTTAAATCCCCTGTTGTTTACTGTTTCTGTTTCTATGGAGTTTTTGCTTTGTTAAGATTGTTTTTGTTTTTTACATTTTCGACGCAATAGTGAAGCCTGTTGGTTGCACCAATATTATATTTTATTCCATATGTATCAATTCATTTTCAAAACGACCTATTATTAACTTAAAAAAAAAACAAAATGTTTTTTTAACATAGTTCTCATTTTTCAATTTTACAAACGATACCGTCCGAATGACGTCACAAAGCCAGGTGCACAGTTAACTCGCGCGAGTTGCACGTTGTTGAGCAAAATAATTTTTCAAACAGCAACGTAGAACACAATAGGTGTTACGCAATCAGAGTGCAGAATCCTTCCGAGAAATTACATATTTGTGGTTGAAACAATAAACCTAACATAAATGTTATTCGTTCTGTTGTTTCGTAAAACAACAGAACGAATAACATTTTAAATACTTCGGTGTTAATAAAATATTCATCAATATTTTAGAATATATTAATGAATTTTACTTTTTCTTTCGAACGAAATATCTACTACTGCTAAAAGGTTTCCATAAAGAGCTGATTGCTTGTTTTTGAGGTCATCCGGATAATGTACATTATCACTTTATATATGGTAGGTTACTTCTTCTTCAGTCTATAGAGGTCCACACCTAGACAAAGGCCTCCCCAAGGCTTTCCACAATTACCGGTGTTGTGTTGCCTGCAGCCATCGGCTTTCCGCGACCTTCATCGTCCATCTTGTTGGGGCCTCCCTACACTGCGTCTTTCAGGACGTGGCCGCCACTGCAGAACTTACTAGGAAAGAGGTTACTATAACGTTTTATCACCATCATGATTCCAGTGACAAAGATGGAGCTATACATGATTAATAAAGCTATCTCTTTTTCACAAAAACTTTACTCTGTGGGTGAGTAAGAAATTGTATTTCCACGTTTCAAAAATTCTTGATTTTTGAAATGAGGAAATATAATTGCTTCATTCTACGTACATCTAACTGTAATCGTACACGAGAGTAGAAACATTTTTTCCTCTTTGTTTAATTCACGGTTGTTTGAAAAGTATAACGGTAAATATTTTTTCACTGAAAACTCTACAATCGAGGCTATTATTTACTTTTCTGTACTTGATTTCCTTGTGGATTATTTCAAAATTTTCGTTTTCTTTGTCTTCTTAAAACTGATTGATTCAGTTTGAAGGTTCTAAAGAATTTTTTTGGATGTAAAATTGATTTTCAAGCTTAAAAATAAATGAATGGGTATTTAAGTAACAATAGTAAAAGTTTTTTTTGTTATCTAGTCAAATTAGATACCCACATTGTGGTTTTATTCAAATTCAGCTATTGTCTGCCTGCCTTACCGTTGGATTTAATTTGCATATCTTTCAGAATATTTTGACATAATGAGTCAAACTAAAATAAATATCGGATATTAAAGATATCCGCGTTTATTTTTCTTTGAAAATTCATTGTTTACAGTCCAAAAGGACAAATAAATAAATGAATTGTTTATTTTCTCAGCTTTGTACATAATTTTTATAATATTTTTTTTAATTCTAATTAACACTGATGTATTTGCCTGAACTGAGAAAAGATTAAGATCAATTAACTTATTGATTATTCGTGTTCCAATAGTTCTAAGGAAAAAAAAAAACTTTTTTTTAGAAAAAAATACAACCAACTTCCAAAAAACACTACAAAGTGACAAATAACTAATTTCGGACGTCGGTGAAAATTTAATATCATGGTTTTTGGGTTTTTTATATTCGTTTTTGATACCGACTTTCGAAATTAGTTATTTTCCACTTGGTGGTGTTTTTAGGGTTCCGTACCTCAAAAGGAAAAAACGGAACCCTTATAGGATCACTTTGTTGTCCGTCTGTCTGTCTGTCTGTCTGTCTGTCTGTCTGTCAAGACCCTTTATCTCAAGAACGCGTAGATGTATCAAGCTGAAATTCACATGACATGCTCGGGTCTATTGTCCCTTTATGCTGTGAAAATATCAAACTTCTAAGCCAAGCCAATCAAAAGATACAGCCGATTATGTCGATATTTTCAACTAATTTTCGTCACTCGCAAAGGAATCAAAACCTACAGGATACTTCCCGTAAACTCAGAATCTTGAAAATTGGCATGAAGCATTGTCATATGATGCAAATATAGGAAAAATTGCGAAAATCACATTTTTTTAGGGTTATAATATAATAAACATATTTTAATAAAATGGAACTTACTACCTTATTTCTCACGAACGAATAAAGTGATCAAATTGAAATTTATACCAAATACCTAGGTCTATTGTCCCTTTAAGCTGTGAAAATATCAAACTTCTAAGCCAAGCCAATCAAAAGATAAAGCCGATATGTCGATATTTTCAACAAATTTTCGACACTCGCAAAGGAATCAAAACCTACAGGATACTTCCCGTAAACTGAGAATCTTGAAATTTGGCATGAAGGATTGTCATATAATGTAAATATAGGAAAAATTGCGAAAACTCATTTTTTTAGTTATATAATATAATAAACATATTTTAATAAAATTAAACTTACTACCTTATTTCTCACGAACTAATAAAGGTATCAAATTGAAATTTATACCAAATACCTAGGTCTATTGTCCCTTTATGCAGTGAAAAAATCAAACTTCTAAGTTAAAGCGATCAAAAGATACATCAGTTTATACCGACACCTTAGACGAATTTCCGTCACACGCTAGGGAATCAAAACCTACAAGCAAAGACATTAAAATTATATTTACAATAGACAGGACATCACGAACAAAATTGTAAGCCAATAGACGTAATTTGTGTCCACCAAGAATAAACATTTTCTAAGGAAATATGCCATGTTGCGCTTTGTGTTACTGTACATCTCGTTATACTAAAACGACTGGACCTAACTTCGGAATGTTTTTCTATGAATTATTTATATTTCGTCTGCAATTCAAATTTAAAAAAAAATCTTATATAGTTCTAGAAAATTTTCCATTATTGTAATAAGCGCCCTCTATTGTTGGGTAGTTTTACTATTTTCTTGTAGAGATGTAGTAATGTTGTTTATCGATTTAGTTATCGATAGTACATACTTATTAAGATGAATACATTTTGTTGTATTTTATTGACATTTAAAATGTAGTTAAAAAAACTTAAAATATTACTATATTTCAAGTTTGTTTTTTCATATATTATAAACTAGCGCTCTCTATACTAACTCTATTTAAACATAATCATATCATATTAATAAACAAAATTGAACGAACAATTACTAATAATTTATCTAGGTTTTTGTTATTTTTGGTTTCCGAATAAAAATAATGTTGTAGGAAAAAAGTGGATACGATTTGTCCAGATAGACCGTAGAGAAGAAAATTGGCTTCCGTCTCATTCGTCGAAATTATGCTCAATGCATTTTAAAAGAGAAGTTATCTACTTAGAAAAACTTGTCGATCAAAGTTAAAAAAAAAAAGAATCGGTACCTTGTATTAGAAATGAAATAGTAAGTTATTAATTTCAGTACTTTTCTACTTAACCGTAAAAATTGAGATAAAATTTACGGTTAAGTGGATTAGTACATTGATTACATAACTTATTTATAATGAAATATATTCATAAAATATGTAGGTACGTATATGTAGTACAATGATTGCGAGCTACTTTGTGATTTTGAGGATTCCGTACCCTAAGATAAAACGAACCCTATTCATGAGACTTCTCTGTTCGTCTGTCCGTCTATCACCAGGCTGTATCTCAAAAACCGTAATAGCGAGACAGCTGTAATTTCCAGAGATTGTGTTAGTATTTCTGTTGCCGCTATAACAACAAGTACTAAGAATAAAAATAATAAAATATTTAAGGGGGCTCCCATACAACAAACGTGAATTTTTGCCGTTTTTTGCTCAATATTAATAACGGAAACAGATAGACGCTTAAAATGTTCACAGAATATTTGGTTATACAGTATGTTAACTAACAGAGGGCGTTCCCGTTAACCCGAAATAGTATAGCATACATACATGCTAAAAAAAATATTTCAATTCGAAAACAAAATGTTTTAAAATTTTTTCCAATAAGAAAATATTCAATAAAAATTTTAAATTGACGTGTAAAAGAAACACACTGTACACGCGAACATGAAAGACGGCAACGTCGCAATTTATTTATACATGACGACTACTATTTTGATTTAAAACAGGAGGTTTCAAATTTATTTCCAATTAGAATTTTTCTTTACTCGGATTTTTTTATGCTTATTTTTCTATGCTGATATTTTTATTTTAATCTATTAATGATATATATTAACGAGTTTAAGGGAACGCCCTCTGTTATTTAACATACTGTATATTCAAATTACAAATAAATAATTAAAATAAAATAAATACTGAAGGTGGGCTCCCATACAATAACCGTGATTTTTTGCCGTTTTTAAAGATAATGGCGTACGTATCTGGTAAAGGTCTTGCTCCAGCAGACTAAAATTTTTGTCGTGATTTGGACAATTATCTACGTGACAAGAAGTTTTCTTCCCAGGAGGCAGTTCTCCTTTACACAGTTTGTGCAGTCTAGATCCTCAGAGTTCTATCACAAAGGCATAAACGACCTTCGTATATATTGATTATAAATGAATTATTTAAAAATTAAAAAATAAGCAATTATTCAGATTTTCAGTACTAATCGGCAATTTTAAACTTTAACGCCTATTATATTAAAAGAATTATATAAATAAGAAACTTGTAAACTTGAAATTACCCATAATTATTCTGCTTCCTAATTTTTTGTTTCAAGCTATCTTATTGCGACAAAACATCGTCGTAGTAACTTCTTTGAATATTATCGATAACTTTATATCGAAATGATACAAACCCTACAACAGTTTTTTGCATTGCCATTTAAAAATATTTGCAAACAAACGTGTAAAAAGAATAATTTTGCTAAAAACGAAATGCAAACCAAAATTGCAAAACAAAATGCGCTTTATGGCCTAAAAGGTCTATTACACTCAAAAATCGCAATAAACTGAGCGTTAAAATAATTCGTAAGCATAAAAAATCTAAAATGCCAATAGACGGTGTCACGGAAAATGAATAGTAGCGAATAAAATTCTAAAACAGTTTTTGTTTGTACAAGACAAGTTTCACTTAATTTGTTTACTTTTCAATATTTATTTACCCGATTTGAACTATACTAGAGTATTAAATCGGACCTGGCAACATAGACCACACTGGCCACCTACCGGGCAATGAACTGAATATATTTTATATAAACTTATTTCATTTTTACTATTTGATGTCTCCAATTGTCGATCTAATTTTGCTATATTGTACTAGATGGCGGAACTGAGCCATGGGATCACAGTTTTTCTATGCCATTTTGACACATGCCCTCTCTTTAAATCTTAAATCTCTTTGCCTACAAGGTACTTCCCGTGAACTCAGAATCTTGAAATTCGGCACGAAGCAACGTTATATTATAGTACAGGCAGATAAAGGAAAAAATGTGAAAATGATAAATTTGAAGTTACATAAAATATTAAAATATTATTTTTGCTTACATGACATAAAATATTGTTTTAATAATTATTAACTTACTACCTACCCTTTTTCACATGAACGCGTAGAGATATTAAAGTTGAAATTCTTATCAAACACTTCTTAAATCTAATTGCATCTAAACTGTGAAAAATTCTAAATGAATGCTAGTATTATAAATGCGAAAGTAACTCTGTCTGTCTGTTACGCTTTCCCGCCTAAACCTCTCAACCGATTTTGATGAAGTTTGGCACAGACAATCTTTAGACCCTGAGAAAGAACATAGGCTACCTTTTATCCCGGAAAATTTGATGTTCCCGAGGGGAATTTAAACAGCGCGATATAACCGAACTCCACGCGGGCGAAGCCGCTGGCGGAAAGCGAGTACGTCATAAATTGTAAACCGCTACGTTTGTACGGCGGAACCCTCGGTGTGCGAGTCCGACTCGCATTTGGCCGGTTTTTATTTTTTTTTGAAGTTTGTACAAAAAAGTATTGCACTAAGTATTTACACTTTTCAGTTTTGTAAAGCTCTTCATTCTTCATGCTTCTGTGAAGCTTTTCATTTGGATCTAGTCAGATAGGACGCTGCGGCCAAGATAATTGGGAATAGGCTAGCAAGCAAACGACGTAATTTTGTTTACTTGAATTTTTACGCGTAATTTTGGTTTAAATACCAAAATACTGGACCATATTTTTACAAAATTCATCTGGGAGCTGCCTGTATGAGCATCGCTAGAGATGACGCAATTACGCAACTTAAATTTAGTCTTGATTTTCATTGATTGTTGCATCAGCATGACGAGTAGGTAGTTAAATGCTGTAAATTGTTGAGGAATTACTTCTAGTGTCTATGATCATTATTATCAGATCTACTGCAGACTTTCATTATAATCCATATGTGGCTAAAAAGATCTAAATAAAAAATCAGTATATGTATATGAACAAAGTCCAAATAGTCCAAATACAAAGTAGTTACTGTAAACCATTGAGGGGTTCCCTGAACTGACCTTTGTCTTCATCATCAGCCCTGTAATGACAGTCACAACCCATCTCTATAGGTGTAAGGTTCTTATCAATGTAAATTAATCAAGCACAAACACAAGTTGTGAATCGTTTAGGATTTCCCTAAACTGACCTTTGTAAAGCAAACATACCTGCATGTCTGAAACCCTTAGAAGAAAAACGTATGTGGTATACTCCTTCGGTAATGTATTTTATTAGGTAGGTATATTATGTATTACAAAAAAGAATTTAGAGGAGGCTTTTGCTCATCAGGGGGACAGAACTAGCTAACGATTAAACACATAAGGTAAGAGTACCTATTTCCGTTAATGTCCCGGTAGCCGTTAACTAGTCAGTTTTTTAATATTAGCGTCTTTCTAGCAAAACTAAATTAAAATTTGCAAATAACAATTTATTCTTTGTACTATTTTATACAATTCTGATGGCGACACTCACCAAAAAGTTTAATAATGTAAAAACTGTGAGAAAATAAAAGTATGGTATAGTAAAATTATCTATAAGTTCAAAGTTCTGTCAGTGAACTACGAACCCACCCGGTCGCAGAAATTATCTAGCCATACTTCGACGGATAAAATTAAGGTAAAAGTGTTAATTTTTTTAATAAATTGTGTATATTATTTAACGATTTAATCCATAAATTGAGGTAAATCTCATCGAAAAGTAAATAATTTTACATATTACATCTATTGGTACGCTCAAACCCCTACTTGACCTAGTACCCGGTAAAAATGTGCGATTTTTACCGGATATTGGTACACTATCAAACCAGTTACATACGTTGCACCAAAACCCGTTATTCTATTCTTATTGCTTTGGAATAGATCTCATTTTCCTTTGAAACTGTAGATTATATTAAATATTTTCTGCCGGATACTGGGGCATGCCTTAACAGCTGCATTTAAATCCGTTTATAGTCCTTATTGTCTTGAATTAAGCATTATTTTCCTTTGAATCAAAAGGATGTAGTTACTAGACATTTAGTTTGTTTTGGTACCACGTGAATTTGGTTGCGTTTTTTTTTGTATGGTTTACCACTTTTTGTACTGGTTGCGTTACAAGCTTTTCTTGAATCAGCTATGAAGTATATAAAAAAGCCTTGGAAAGCCAAAAAGTTTTGGAAAATTAAAAAAATTAAACACTTTTATTTCTTAGCAGATGGTAATTTAATTATTTAAACATGGTTTTGGGATTTAACAGCATAGTGGCCAAGTATTTTGTCATGCAATGTACACCGTGGTACACTTACCATGTACTACCATTTGCTCCATGGTACTCCAAACAGTACGGTATATGGTAGTATTGGTACGATATACCGTACGGTACTCCAATCAGTACGATATATGGTAGTATACCGTACTGTTTGGAGTACCATGGAGAAAATGGTAGTTCCTAGCTGAAACTGAAGCAAGGGCGAAAAGCTCTTGGCTATTTCATTTACATAATGCAGTTCGAGTCCTAACATATGTCTTTCTTTTATTTATTTTTTGATGACTATGCCTCATTAATTGAAACTCTCGTCTACATATTCTTATGCTCGTACTTTCCCATATTTCCAGCACGGCTTTCATTTGTACTCATTAAGTCAATCACGTAAGTTCTGATTTGGGAGCAAGTCTCAGTCAGAACAGGTGTTAAAAAATCATTAATAAGTACTAAAGATTGATTTGCCATCATTGAATCTTTCTAGAGATTATTATTATTTAAAGGTAATTATTTTGCATATTTATCTACCTTCAATTATTTTTCGAAAAATCTAACTCATTCCGTGTTTTCAAACTTCTGGTGCCGTAAAAACCTTCGAACTGACTTGCTTGCTTGAGTGTGCCGCCATAATAAGAGATACCCTGAAGCACAGGCAAATGAAGGGACACGGGTGGGTTAAAACAGACCCTCACCCTTCCGCTTCGCTCAATGTGGACTTTTTTTGGATGAGAATACATCATATGACTTTTTTTTAAATAATTCAGCACAAAGCGCCACCTAGGCTGGAGGAAAGCTCAGCTTGGACCCAACAGCGCTGTGCCATAGTCGCGACACTTGGTGCCGGTGATATCTCACTCCCGGCCGTAGTACAGTTCATGGTCGAAAGCGAAGGAGGAAGAAGCGTGGGGGATGCTATGGCCTCTTTTTGCGAGAAGGTAGTGCATGCAATGGAGGCTGCAGAAAGGGAAAAAGAGCATGACTCTCACTCCACTCGCATGAGAAGGGTAGCCAGGCGTCGAAGGGCGCTTCACAATCTTTGGCCACCATAAGAAGGACCATGCGGGCGACGAAATTGGGGCCGTATCGTCGCTCGAGCGTGACATGCAGTATGCGTAGCTTAGTGGAAGGATGTGTGGTCGAGGGATCGGCCGCACTTGGTCCCCACGTGTGTGGGGCGAATGTACAAGTATCTGCCGGGTCCCCGACTCATGGTACTGGAAGGAATAGTGGACGTTTAGATGGTAGGAGGCCGACATAACCCTCCCTTATTCCCAGACGAAATAAAGGGGAAACTTTTTTTATCGGATTTATCCACGATAAAAAAGCAAAAGGTCGCATCTTAAAAACCTTCTCAAGTCGCCTCCCCACTCTACTCCTTCAGAGTGCACGTCTTCTGTCCTTTACTTTTTACACGCTTTCTTATTGCAGGTATGCCGAAAGAGATTTTTTATGATATAATCATCTCTGTACCTTTTATCTGTTCTATTTTTTCTGTTTGTTAATATATTAAATGGTAAAATAAATAAATAAATAATTTCAGATGTCACTAAGGAGCAGTTATTGGATAGTGTTAGTTTATTTATTAAAAAAATTAAGCGAGAAAATGCTTTTAATAATGGCAGACTCGGTCGTTTGGTTGAAGCTGCCGCCTGTAGTAGGCCAGCAAGTGTCTCAAAATCTGATGCACACCCGTGCTTTATAGTTCAGGAAAGCAGTTTAAGGGCGTGGTTTAAAGAAGTGATGGACTATTGGCACATCTCGAAGAAGGAATGACAATCCAAACGACGGACAGAGTTTGTTTGTTTCTTTTTATATAGGTATAGGTACTCTATAAAACATACATTATAAAAAGTTAAAACAAATCGTGTTTCTTTGTTGCTTAAATACGGACCCTAATGTTTTTCAGTAATATTTTATTTGAATATATTTTATTTCTATGAACTTTAACGTAAAGCAATAGAGTACAATTTCGCGGCAAAAATTACCGGTTACCGGGACAATTTAACGTTAACTAGTACAACTCTACCGGGTACTGGTACAATTGGCCCTTTTCGTAGTTTTATTGTTTTATAGTTAATTAAATTTTACACTAGTTTATTAGAATCATAATATACTAAAAGTATATTAAATTATCTAAACAGTCAAGTAAAAATTATTTTTGTAAGTCTTCTAGTTTTAGCCTAGTGCTCATGCAAATTCGGCGAAGTTCATAACTTAACGGTTACTGGGCCGTTTACCTTACCTCATAAAATAAATTATGGCTTTGGTTACTTAATATAACAATCTATACATCTATACAAATAAATAAAATTGGAGTGTCTGTTTGTAATATTAAAATAACCGCTTTCTACTACATGCATATGAATGTATATATGGTACACATACCAAAATACATATTTTTAAAATTTTTGTCTGTCTGTCTGTCTGTTTGTTCCGGCTAATCTCTGGAACGGCTGGACCGATTTGGACGGGACTTTCACTGGCAGATAGCTTATGTAATAAGGAGTAACTTAGGCTACTTTTATTTTAGAAAACTTCTTTTTTTTTAGATAAATAAAGTAATGTTGTAATATCCAAGTACTGTCCAGTACCGCGCGCAGCTCACGCGCATGTCACCACTGTGCTGTCACGTCGGACGCATCCCACCGCTTCTCCCATCAACGAATCACAGTCACACAAAGGCTGCCTATCGCGCGAGCTCAGAACGCGCAAGCAGGCTATTGCTGACGGTTGTATCTCGACGACTTCATTTAGAAATGGATTTCCAATGTTTATATCATATTTTTGATTGATAGTTTGATTTCAGCGTGTTAAAGAATAACTAAACTAAAATTTTTAAAATTATGGAAATAACCATTTCCATCATTTTTGAAATTTTTGTTTGTTTGTTTGTGCGCGCATCACGTAAAATCTACGAATTCAATGCAAACAAGCTTTATATACAAAAGTTATATGCAACTTGAGGTATAACTTAGTTTTTGTTTCATCGAAATCAGTTCACTCTATCAAAAGATATGATTAATTTAGTGAGTTCAAGAAATAAAATATTACGACATCGTGAGACTAAAAATAGAAGTAATGTTGATAATTGAGGAGTGACTTTTCAATAGGACTTATTTTTGTGTGAACTCTACAGAGAAATACGTCTTTGCGACTTTGCGAAAGAGCTTATTTCTGTATGAACTCTGAAAGAGAAATAAGTCCTTTTGAAAAGTCTCTCCTCAGATGAAATCCAAATCCGATAGGTGGCGTTGTGCAAATGGCGTCATTTTCTGAATGGCGGAGTTAAGATTTTCCTTGATATTTGAAACAAGTAGTATTTACTTCTGAGTTTGAATAGTTGAGAATCGTTTTACAGTTAGTGTTGCCAATTCGTTGATTCGCGACCACGAACAGATAATTCGTGGTCATACAAAACTGTTTGACGCACCGTTCTTTTAAATTTGCAAGCTATTCGGTCACAAGTGCTGTTGGTTTAGTTTATTGCTTTTATATTTTCCTTGAAAATGCCTCAAAGAAAAAAATATACCTTTCGCTACGTAGCCGAAAAGCGAAAACAATGAGACTTAGTAGGTCTCAGGTATCAGAAGAAGATAGTGAAGCACGGTTATCTGTTAACCGTGAGCATGTCGCTCTTTCACAGGAATCTGAAACTTTCTCCGAAAGGGAGTCACGTTTAAGTTCACAAAGAACACGGACCACGACTTTGCGGTTTCAAGAGAGTATCGAGGAATGCGAAGTACGGCTGTCAGCTGTTCGAGAGAGTATTGCCCTCTCACTACAGTCCTAGACTTTCACCGAAAAGGAGTCGCGCTTAAGTTCGCAAAGAACTCGGACCGCGACTTTGCATTCTCGAGAGAGCTGATCGAGAGCGTCACGCCCTCGAAAGAACTCGGACCACAGACCTGCGCTTCCAAGAGAGTATCAAGGAATGCCAAGTAAGTACGTCTGTCCTCTGACCCAAAGAGCGCCACACTCTCTCACCCGAGTCTGAATCTCTCTCACAAAGAGAAGAACGATTACAAATAGCTAGACATAACTATGTAGGTGTACAAAGAAACAATAAAAGTTATCATGCATCTGAAAGGGAAAGAATAGATGAACTAATACGAGCGGAAACAGTAGAGAAGCGTCAACCTCGCGTAGAATTTGTATATGCTCCGGGTAATACCACCGCTAACATAGTATATAGAGAAGCATTAACGTAACGTAATCAACTATACCAAAGACAGGATCTTTTTTGTCCAAAAAAAATACTAGACCACCTTCTTGAATAAAGTATAATATATGTGTATCGCCTACTCTTATCTAAACGACGTTGTTTTGTTTTCGACAACCACGCGAACGAAGTCGCGGGCACAGCTAGTAATAAATAAATAAAAACAAATTCCTCCCGCGTTCCAAAAATTCAAACAAGCTGTCCAGCCGAATATTGATAAATTACATGCCACATTCTAAAAAAATAAATAATTAAACAAGCCGCCATTCATAGTATAGCGTGCCCAAAATCTTGAACATTGAAATTAATTAAACTAATTAAAAGCCTTGTTTATATCAAAGCTCCTGCTTCTGACGTGAAGTATCAAAACTATTTGAATGAACCCAACTTTGCGACGACTGTTTGTATTAGATTGTCGCTTGCAATCGCTCAAGTGTTCTTAGCCCGAGTTCTCGATTCTTGAGTTTACTCTGATTCGCTGTAGTCCCCACTTGACATTCAATCTTCGACGAATATCGATTTAATGTTTTAAACGGTGACGTCAGATTTCCGGTTTGTTTAATTTGGTAGGATTTTGTGTTTATCTTAACTATATTTTTTTAAGTTATAACAAATATATTTTCATATGTGTGTATACTGAGTGGTGGTGACCTAGTGGTTAAAACACCAGCCTCTCAAGTATGAGAGCGCGGGTTTGATAACAGGTCAGGCAAGTACCAATGTAACTTTTCTAAAGTTATAAGTACTTTCTAAGTATATCTTGGACACAAACAGGAAAACATCTTGAGGAAACCTGGACTTTATAAGTCTGAAATCGCCAACCCGCATTGAGCAAGCGTGGTGATTACGCTCCAGCCTTCTCTGTATGAGAGGGAGACCTGTGCCCAGCAGTGGGACGATAAAAAGGTTGATGATGATGATGATGATGATATACTGAGTTAGAATTTATTTGGTATGGTATCATTTGAACACCAGCCTCTCAAGTATGAGAGCGCGGGTTTGATAACAGGTCAGGCAAGTACCAATGTAACTTTTCTAAAGTTATAAGTACTTTCTAAGTATATCTTGGACACAAACAGGAAAACATCTTGAGGAAACCTGGACTTTATAAGTCTGAAATCGCCAACCCGCATTGAGCAAGCGTGGTGATTACGCTCCAGCCTTCTCTGTATGAGAGGGAGACCTGTGCCCAGCAGTGGGACGATAAAAAGGTTGATGATGATGATGATGATGATATACTGAGTTAGAATTTATTTGGTATGGTATCATTTGAGTGGTATATTAGAGTATGTGAGTGGGTGTATGTTTGCATGTGTTTTACTTGGTCAGGTTCAAATGGCTGGACTAGTTTTGATGAAATAATTATGTTATGAACAAATTTGATACTGAACTAGGGTGCTTTTATCCCGATATTCCCACGGGATCAAAACTTATTCAGGTGTAACAGCGGGGTGCAATTACAATTATTATAAGGGAGTCTTTATTTTCTTCTCCTTTTTTCAAAGTGAGATACAACCTCAACTCTTGATCAATGGCCTCTGTGGAATAGATACCACAATTTTGCCAGTAACACGTGTAAGAAATTATATAAATTCTTTGAAAATTTTATTACACAATAATGGCGGATATCGCTAATGACAGTTGAAAAAGACGGCCGCGTGAATCGTCTATGAGCCCTCATAGACGATTCACGCGGCCGTCTTTTTTTAACATTGAAATATCGCAGTATAGTAGCCACATCATGACTGTGTTCAGACAGTCATGATGTTGCCACTATACTGCGATATTTCAATGTTCTTTATGAAATATTTTCTGAATGCACTTTTTACTATATAAATCACGCGCTTTTATTTAGTAAAAGATACTTTAAATAATTTTAAAAGTATAATGAAAAATGCACGTGACACTCATCTTAGCTTTTCCGTCAAACGAGTCATTATTTTTATAATCTCTTAACTATTTACGTGACATAAGTTGAAGTCAAAGGTAAGACATAGAGACAGAGTTAAGTCAAAGTCGTGGTGGCCTAGTGGTTAAAACACCAGCCTCTCAAGTATGAGCGTGCGGGTTCGACTCTAGGTCAGGCAAGTACCAATGTAACTTTTCTGAGTTATATTTTCTAAGTTATATGTCCTTTCTAAGTATATCTTGGACTCCAATGACTGATTAAAAGGTGAAGGAAAACATCTTGACGAAATCTGGACTTTAAGTGATTACGCTCAATCCTTCTGTAGTCCTCCATGGCGCAGCGGTCAACACGCTTGCCTGCGACATGGAGGCCCCGGGTTCAAACCCCGGTCAGGTCATGATGGAAAAACGATATTTTCCTGATTGGCCTGGGTCTTGGATGTTTATCTATATATGTATCTATTATAAATATAGTATCGTTGAGTTAGTATCCCATAATACAAGTCTCGAACTTACTTTGGGGCTAGCTCAATTTGCGTGATTTGTCCGTATATATGTATGTATGTATGTATATGTATGTATATTCTCTGTATGAGAGGAGACCTGTTCCCAGCAGTGGGATGATAAAAAAAACGTTGATGATGAAGTTCTTGTGCCTCTTAGATAGGCCAGAGGGCGTCCACAGAGCGCCGACATCCCGCTCGGTCTCGAGCTTCGCGACTTATTTTACTCCAGGTATTTCCTATGTTCTTCGCTTTTGCGATGACCGTTTGCTGCCAGGTTTGCTAAGGACGGTGACGTTACGCATTCCTTGGGGATTCCAGTCTAGGACTTGCCTCGATAAATGTTCAGGATCACTTCGGAGCGTGTGGCCGATTCAGTTCCATTTGTGGCGTTTGATCTGCGGGTCGAACAAGTTTCACCATAGCGTTCCCACAAATCTACATACATACGAGATTTATACACTAGGTACTAAATTGAAATACTAAATAACTAAGTATATAAATGAATACAGAAACTAAAGGACATTTTAGAAAATAGGAAAGGGTACCTACATGAATCTCTTATTCGAACGACCAATATATTTGTTTAGGGCGCGCTCTGAGTATAATATGCTTTGTACCTCCTTGTGCCATTTCTTATTGATAAAGACTAAAAATATTTCAAAAGTTTTGCTCTATAATGGTTCGAAAAGCTTTTATAATACTCGAAGTTATTTCTCACTTTTCCTACTTAGTAACTTGTATTCATATCGGGTGTTCTTATTAATTTTAGACGTTTGTCAATTAACGGCACAGTTTTTTTTTAAATACATATAATTAAAAAACTAGTGCTTGACCGCAATCCCGTCTGATGGCAAGCAGTGATGCAATCGTGGATGGTAAAGCGCTCTAGTTTATTAAGCTTATTCACTTAAAAAAATTAGTGAATTGGAAGGGAGGAAGACGGCAGTTGAGTGAGGTTATGCAATGTTGCCGCAGAAGACGCACCGGGCGCCGAAGAAGGGCGGATAACGCCCTCTTCCGCCCCCCATGAATGGGTCCAGGGGCGAGGGACATGGGGAAGTCCCCGCCCCCTATTCGATGGACCCCGAGGCGGAGGCGCGCCTCTGAGGCGATGCACGGGGTAGCTTAACACCCCACTACCCCGTGCCGGAGACGAGGCCCGGACAGACCGGGCCAGCACGAGAGTGTGGGGCTGCGGAAGAATTTAGACTCCCGCGGCCCCACGCGCACTCGTGATAGAAGAGACGCCGGGGTGGTTTTAGTCAGTAAAAGCCTGACAGACCCCGTCGCCCATCCTATGAAGATTTCCACCCCGAAAAAAAAAAATAGAGGTTATGCAATGTTAAACCTAACAAAACGAACAACGATGCTGCACTAGAGGGAGATTGATCTGGGGACCCTCCACGACCAAACTCCCGACACAACAACATATGGCGCATCGTACCCGGTACACATCGCAACAAAACTGCTCAAACCCGTCCTCTGTACAGTTTCACCAGACATCATACCAGAACACGACGAATCGCTTCGTAGCAAGACTTTATCTGGCGGGTGGTAACCGATCCATTAGACACACTTAACTATCTTCTAAGTAAAACTTATTTGAATGTTAGGAGAACTAAATGTCAGTGGTCATGGCATTTATAACGATGCCTACGCTCTGATATCGAAGCCTTTGTTATCTCGACCTGTCTTTTAAATTTTATCCCACAATCCTTATTACAAACGACTAAATGAAAATTCTAGTTCCTATAAAATCTGCTAACATTTAAATAAGCACTATATCTTAAACTTGTGTTTTATATATAAAAAGCACTCACTATCCATGTGTAATAAATGCACTGATTGAACAGCTCCACTTAATCTATGAAGCCGTACGAAGGACGGGTCTGAGCTGTTGTGGTGGGATGTGTGGCGGGTACGATGCGCCAAATGTTATTGTGTCGGAAGTTTGGTCATGGAGGGTCTCCAGACCAATCTCCCTCTGGGTTTAACATTGCATCACCTCGCTCAACGCTGCCGTCTTCCTTCCTATTCACTCAGTTTTTTTGACAGAATAGACTCTTCATAAAATAGCGCGCTTTGCCATCAACGATTGCATCACTGCTTACCATCAGGCGGGATTGCAGTCAAGCACTAGTTTATAATTATTGAAAAAAAAAATATTTATACTACATGGAAGATTGTATATCAAACGAAGAATTGAGGAAGGTACTTCTATAATACCAAAGAAGATCTGTGACAAAGCGTACCCTGTAGTAACGTTTGTAATAACAATTGGATACTTCTCCAGTTAAGAGACTGCATCTTCAAAATCAAAAGTCATTTATTCAAATTAGGCTGAAGATTAGCATTTTTCAACGTCAGTATTACACAAGACAGTCCCCCAAATCGACCACCCATCGACACTTCCTAGTGCTTTCGCTGAAAAGAAGAAGTGGCGGAACGAACTCCCCAGCAACACAGCTGTCTGTTCATTAAAAAAAAACACATGACTTTATACAATACTATGTATAGTAATTAACACAAGAAAATACAACAACAATGAAATTATTTACCATATGCCAGCTAGCCACGCCATAATACCAGCAAAGCAAAACAAAAAAATAAATGATAATTAAAATGGGCCTCATTCTCCTGCCCTTATTCCAATTCATTTGGAGTCGGCGCAATATGTCTTCCTCTTCCATATACTTCTCTATTAGATGTCATTTCCTGCATGATCCCCATCTTAACCATATCATCATTTACACATTCCATCCATCGTTTCTTTGGTCTTCCCCTACTCCCTTAGCCATCGACATTCATACTCAAAACCCTTCTTACAATATTTTCCTCATTTCTCCGTAACAAGTACCCATACCATGACAACCAATTTCCACACAAATTTTCAATTATCGATGCCACTTTCAGACTTCCTCTTATGCGCTCATTTCTTATTCTATCAATTCGTGTTTTTATTCCACACATAATAATCCAGTTCAGAGGCTGCCTAGCGTTGCAATAACCAGTAAGGGAATGTAACTATTGTTAAATTTTCCATTTCTCAGTACCATCAACCAGGCACCCGGATTACGTTGGATTACGGCCTGGTTGATGGTAATAGGCTTACTGCCTATTACATGGAACTTTAATATATTTTGTAAAATGTGTAGGTGCTCTACAACCTCACTCTTCAGCGAACACGTTATCCAGTTGCTTAATTGACAAACCGCTCACGACTCCCTGACGTCTCACTACAAGAGATTACTATTGCGTCTATTTTGGCGACGACGTTTATATCTAGCCTAACAAAAATAAACGTCAAAAAGGGTCAAGTTCAGTGCAAAGAGTGTAGTAGGATTGGCAGATACGCAATAAAAGGCTCTCGGTGACTGTGAAAGAAAAATTGCTTCTTGGTACTACATAGGTATATAACAGATTGACAGGTTTACAACGATAAAGTTGATACATATTCAGCCTTTTGTATCGAGTCACAAACATAATAAAATAGGTAACATCACGCTTGAAATCTTAACGAATTACAGGTACACTCACATTTTGTGTTATATTGAAGCCCATGCATAAGCAGTTTTTTCTCATCAACCGATCACAGATCAGAGTCCAACAGCCACCGAGAAATTCCTGTTGAAAAATCCCATTAACACCATGCTCGAACTAAGAATTTAAGGCCCAGGACGTCTTGCTTCGCAAAAACGAAGCTAACAATTTATTGTCTTTGAAAACAGACCAATTTATCAAGCAAACGGACTGTTTCCTTTTTAAATATTATAAATTAGTGCTTTACGGCGATCCCGCCTGATGGTATGCAGTGATGCAATTGTTGATTGTAAAGCGCACTAGCGCGTAATTGTGCTACAATTATGACATTTTAATCACTGGTTTTTTTTTATCACGCAAATTGATTTTATGTACAAAGCAAACGCATACTGTAAACTTATTCATTTTTAATTTCTGGACTTGAAAAAAGACAATGATCACTGAGTTTGTTTCGGCTTTTCTTCTCAGAGGTAGTCAATTAGGAAATGCCAGCTTCAGCTAGTTTAAAAAAATATGACGTGTAAAAGTGATCCGTGATCCTACTTGCATAATAAACGATTTCATTTCATTTTATTTCACTAGTTTTTTAAGAGCTTATTGACTCTAGCCTTGAAGACACTTAAATTGAAATGAAACGGGGAGTCGTCCTCAGGAAAATTGTTTCAGTCCCTCGATGTACGCGGTATAAAAGACGAAGCGAAACGCTTCGTCCGAATCGTAGCGATGTCAACAACTTAAGAGGGAACTCTAGTGGTACTTTCTCTATACAAACTTATTTCGCTGTTTTCTTCATGGATAATGCTTTTAGAGCAATTATTTTTTTTTTCTCCAATTTTACACCTTGATTATACGTGCTCCAATGATAAAAATGCCCCAAAATGTTTATGTATGTATTCCATAATATAACATTTTAGGGTTTCGTAGTCAACAGACGGATCAGGAACCTTCTAGTTTCGATAAGTCTGTCTGTCTGTATGTCCGTCCGTCAGCGGATAATTTTAGTGACAGTTAGCACTAGAAAGCCAAAATGTGGTACCAATAATATGTGTATTTAAAATAAAAGTCCAAAAAAATATTTTATTAGGGTAAACCGTAATACACAGGTATACCTTCATAAATTAAACAACCAAAACAGGCATAAAAATCTCTGAAATAGAAGCTACTGAATGCGTAAATAAGCTCCTGTAGGCTATAGACCTTAGCTTAGGGCTTCGCTAGGAGATGACAACAAGGGACAAGCCGAATCGGAATTAGAAAATATAACAAAACAGATATTTAGAATGATAAATGGCAGCAATACATGGAATTTGATCATAAATTACAATTTATCTTGTCTCTCCGAATTAACGTGTCGCCATTACCCTTTGTGTATACGTTAACAAGATTTATGACTGACATGACAATAGATAAATGAGTCCGTTTAGCAGATAATCAGTTTTTTTTTAAATCTGGACATTTCAGAACGAGGCTACCACCAACAAAAATAACCGTAATGTAATGTGCACACAACCGTAAGCAGACAAAAAATAATTCTTAATTTTTTTGTGCAACAGCTCCTGTTGCTGCGTTCTTGTACATTCATTTTATGTCCTCCTAAAGTAGCGATCATATCAACTATACTTTAGCAAGGAGTCCAAGGAGTCCTAGGAGTCCAAGGAGTTCAAGGAGTCCGAGAATACTAGGATTCAGGAGTCCAGAGAGTCCAGGGAGACCAAGGAGTACAAGGAGTATAAGGAGTCCAAGGAGTCCAATGAATCCAAGGAGTCCAAGGAGTCCAGGGAGATCAGGGAGTCCAAGGTGTCCAAGAAGTCCAAGGAGTCCAAAGAGTCCAAGGAGTCCAAGAAGTTCAAGGATCCCAGGAGTCAAGAGTCCAGAGAGTCCAGGGAGTCCAAGGAGTCCAAGAAGTCCAAGATGTTCAAGAATCCTAGGAGTCAGGAGTCCAGAGAATCCAGGGAGTCCAAGGAGTCCAAGGAGTCCAAGGAGTCCAAGGAGTCCAAGGAGTCCAAGGAGTCCAAGGTGTCCAAGGAGTCCAGGGAGTCCAAGTAGTCCAAAGAGTCCAAGAAGTCCAAGGAATCCAAGGATTCCAAGGAGTCCAGGGAGTCCAAGTAGTCCAAAGAGTCCAAGAAGTCCAAGGAGTCTAAGGAGTCCAATGAGTCCAAGGTGTCCAAGAAGTCCAAGGAGTCCCAAGAATCCAAAGAGTGCAAGTAGCCCAAGGAGTCCAAGAAGTCCAAGGAGTCCAAGGAGTCCAAGAAGTTCAAGGATCCTAGGAGTCAGGAGTCCAGAGAGTCCAAGGAGTCCAGAAAGTCCAAGGAGTCAAAGAAGTCAAAGGAGTCCAAGGAGTCCAAAAAGTCCAAGTTGTCCAAGGAGTCCAAGAAGTCCACGAAGTCCAAGGAGTCTAAGGAGTCCAGGGAGTACAGGGAGTCCAAGAAGTCCAAAGAGCTAAGGAGTCCAGAGAGTACAAGGAGTCCAAGGAGTCCAAGGAGTCTGAGGATCCTAGGAGTCAGGAGTCCAGAGAGTACAAGGTGTCCAAGGAGTTCAAGGAGTCCAAGGAGTCCAAGGAATCCAAGGATTCCACGGAGTCCAGGGAGTCCCAGGAGTCCAAAAAGTCCAAGGAGTCCAAGGAGTCTGAGGATCCTAGGAGTCAGGAGTATAGGGAGTCTAAGGAGTCCAAGGAGTCCAGGGACTCCAAGGAGTCCAAGGAGTGCAAGGAGTTAAGGAGTCCAAGGAGTCCAAGGAATCCAAGGAGTCCAAGGAGTCCAAGGAATACAAGGATTTCAAGGAGTCCAGGGAGTCCAAGGAGACCAAGAAGTCCAAGGAGTCCAAGGAGTCCAAGTAGTCCAATGAGTCCAAGACGTCCAAGGAGTCTAAGAAGTCCAATGAGTCCAAGGTGTCCAAGAAGTCCAAGGAGTCCAGGGAGTCCAGGGAGTCCATGGAATCCAAGGAGTCCAGGGAGTCCAGGGAGTCCTAGGAGTCCAAAAAGTCCAAGGAGTCCAAGGAGTCTGAGGATCCTAGGAGTCAGGGGTCCAGCTAGTCCAAGAAGTCCAAGAAGTCCAAGGAGTCCAAGGATTCCAGAGAGTTCTAAGAGTCCAAAGAGTCCAAGTAGTCCAAGGAGTCCCAGGAGTCCAAAAAGTCCAAGGAGTCCAAGGAGTCTGAGGATCCTAGGAGTCAGGAGTCCAGGGAGTTCAAGGAGTCCAAGGAGACCAACGAGTGCAGGGAGTTCCAAGAGTTCAAAGAGTCCAAGTAGTCCAAGAAGTCCAAGAAGTTCAAGGATCCTAGGAATCAGGAGTCCAGAGAGTCCAAGGAGTCCAGAGAGTCCAACGAGTCCAGAGAGTCCAAGGAGTCCAGGGAGACCAGGGCGTCCAAGGTGTCCAAGAAGTCCAAGGAGTTCAAGGAGTCCAAAGAGTCCTAGGAGTCCAAGAAGTTCAAGGATCCCAGGAGTCAGGAGTCCAGGGAGTCCAGGGAGGCCAGAGAGTCCAAGTAGTCCAAAGAGTCCAAGAAGTCCAAGGAGTCTAAGGAGTCCAATGAATCCAAGGAGTCGAAGGAGTCCAGGGAGACCAGGGAGTCCAAGAAGTCCAAGGAGTCCAAGGAGTCCAAGGAGTCCAAGGAGTCCAGGGAGACCAGGGAGTTCAAGGAGTCCAGGGAGACCAGGGAGTCCAAGGAGACCAAGGAGTCCAAGGAGTTCAGGGAGTCCAAGGAGTCCAGAGAGTCAAAGGAGTCCAGGGAGTCCAAGTAGTCCAAAGAGTCCAAGAAGATCAAGGAGTCTAAGGAGTCACTGATCGAAATAGGAGGCCAGATCTGATTGACTTTTGTGTTACCAAAGGTATTAGCAACACCGACTTCAGTTGCAACTCCAGTACTGACCTGTCCTCTGACCATTCTCCTGTAGAAGTATTATTGAGTCGAAGAATTATGAAAAAGGAAACACCTTGTCGACTACATACCCATAGAACCAACTGGGAATACTTTCGAGAATTAATAACTAAATCTCTTGATGTCAAAGTACCGCTACGGGAGGATGAAGACATTATAAGCGCAGTTGAGCATTTTAACAACACAGTCCAACAGGCTGCATGGGAAGCCACGCCTCCACCAAAGCCCATAAATCAAGATGGACTCCAATGCTCACCATCTATAAGAAAATTACTAGATGAAAAGCGTAAAGCAAGAAAGAGATGGCAAACCACTCGGTACCCAGGGGACAAAACGACATACAATAGACTAGCCAAACAACTCAAGCAACTATTAAGCGATGATAGAAATCAAAAAATCGCAACTTACCTGCAAAATCTGGATGCTACATCATCTACAGACTATTCATTGTGGAAAGCGACAAAAGGCCTCAAACGCCCAATAACTTACCAACCACCTCTGCTCAAAGCAGATAATTCATGGGCTAGGTATGATGTCGAGAAAGCCAACGTATTCATGGAGCATCTGCAAGAAGTCTTTCAACCAAACCCCGATACTGGTTCCACAAAGTCGGAAATGGTTGTAGAACTGCTGAACCAGACGCATCAACTAGAGTTACCCATCCAGAAACTTAGCAAAGGAGAGGTCAAATCTGTAATCAAAAAACTGAAAGTAGGGAAAGCGCCTGGATACGACTTAATTACATCAACCATTCTAAAGGAACTACCAGAGCGGGGCATTATATTCCTGACGCAGTTATATAACGCTATTCTTCGAAGGGAATATGTACAGTCAGCTGTAGAAGTCCATTTCCACCTTAAAGACTACTGTCGCCTGCGCTAAACCGGCCACGCACACTACCGCATTATTTTTTTATCGCAGTCTTCGTCTTTCTTTAAAGTAATGCAAAATTTCGTTACTTCATTTGAAGTTGAGTTAGCGGCCGCACTTAACAATGGTGCTATCAAAAGCGAGCGATTGTGGGTTCGATCCTTATTATAGGCAACTCTTTTTGTTGTTTCATATAATTTAAAATTATGATAATTGATTTGTATTTTAAAGTAAAAATGTTTGTAAATAATATTTAAAGAAATAGGAAAATTTATTGAATATTTATCCCAAAAAAGGGTTTTATTATATGTTTTAGTTTACTATAGGGGTAATATAATAAAAAATATATAAAAATAAAACAATAAGCATATTATAATGCAATATATTATAAAGTTATATATTATTCGGTATAGATATACATACTTATACTAACAAATGAAACAAACGTTGAAACGGCAGCATTGTAATATTTTATATAAAAGTAATCCTTGACAAACTTATGATATTGTTATGGTAAAAAATACAAAAACATTTTTGGTTGTTAGATATGAAAATTATAATATTATACGTATATTATGATTAAAGAGGTTATAGCTTAATTATTCATTTTCTTAAAGAAAAGAGGATTGAAGCTTAACCTGAATATTATTGCAATCATAAAATAATCTATACTTAGAACACATAATAGTGCTTATTACATTTATATTTTTTTTGCGTGTATAGCATAGTACTAGTGCTGCCATCCTGCAATGCCTTTTTTCGGAGTTTGAAGGCATGAGATTATAATCTTCAAGCGCTTTCTTAGTTCAAAAGTAAACGAACTTATTTCTTATCGAATTCCGAAATTATTGTTTTTATAATTTACCAAAAGTAATTTGTATTGAAATTGCAAAAGGCGACATCTGTTAGCCATTAAGCCAACCGAACATATTACTGTCACTTAGCTAAATTACTTTAGAGATGGTTTAGAGTCCGTTATTAAGATATTTATTGGTATATATTTAAAACACTCTGTAGGACACTTCTGCACTGTTTTTGTTATAAATAGTTTTTTTTTTGTTTAGCTCGATAACACTCCACCAGCCTCGCCAATTTATTTTTAAACCACAAATGCAACCTATCTTCTTCGCACGATTTAAAAGTTTATTCAACGGTAAATATTGTCGTTTCGTTTCACTTGTCTCGACAGCTACCTTCGTCCTCCAACCTCTTGACCTTGATCTCCAACGGCTTACAGTATTTCTCTAAAACAATAACAATTTTATTACGCACTTGCTACAAGCGATTGGTTTGCACCTTACATAAATAATAATAAAAACAACTTACACAAAAGCCGGTTTCATATGATATTTGAGATATATTGCTGCATATGCCTGCATATTGATTAAAAAGTAAAACTAATAACACAAACTGGTAACTATATGTTCACCAACCAACAACAGCTAAGTAATATTATTTGAGTTATTGTAGCTAATAATAGTTATTGTAGGTAGCGGAATATTTTTTGTGAAGTAGTGATTCAGATTCTTTTAAGTCTACCGTCATCTTTTTATAATGACTCTAATATAGAAAAAATCTTAAAAGAAAGTATCATCTTTAAGTTGCAGATCGATATTTTTAGATATTTTTGTTGTAAGCATTCATAACTCACCAATAAACATTTAAAAATATTTTTGTAAGTTATTAGATTCGAACTCGAACCACCTTGAACGCCTATCAAGGCGAAAACCGTTACGCCATTGAAACACTTACTGTAGACGTTGAAATTAATAAGTAGTACCTAACAATCATAAGCGGGCAGCAAGTTATTGAGCGTGTATCAAACTTTATTATAGAAGAAGGTCGTAACTACAACTAGTATTGCTTGGCCATAGTTTTGTGAGATTGCAACTCGACTTTTGGTCTTGACTGTACCTCCACAATGGAAAGTAGCTAAAATTATAATGATCCTGAAACCAGGCAAGAGTCCAGAAGATGCCAAATCACATCGGCCAATTAGCCTACTCCCAATTACATCCAAAGTAATGGAAACATTGATCCTTGGAAGGTTAAATCCAATTATTTAGGAAAACAACCTCATACCCGACCACCAATTTGGATTCAGGGAAAAACATGGTACAATCGAGCAAATTCATAGACTCGTTGATGGTATATCAAAATCATTCGAACAAAAAGAATATTGTACAGCTTCCTTCCTTGATATATCACAGGCCTTTGATAGGGTCTGGCATGATGGACTTTTGTATAAAATCAAAAAGACACTGCCCGCCAACTTTTACAGCCTAATAAGATCCTACCTGCTTGGCAGACACTTTTTCGTTAGTCACGGTGAAGCAAATACGGAACTTAAAGAAATTCAAGCGGGAGTGCCGCAGGGTAGTGTAATGGGACCTGCTCTGTATCTTCTTTATACCGCAGACTTGCCAATATCTGACAATGTTGTTATGGGCACGTTTGCTGATGACACAGCTATCATGGCATCAGATGACTCACCAATTCAAGCTTCTCGCAAATTACAGAGCAGCCTGGATAAGATCACGGCATGGCTAAAGGACTGGCGCATCAAAGCCAATGAAACAAAATCACTTCAGGTAACATTTACTACCCGGCGACAGACTTGTCCCCCAGTCACACTGAATGCTGTCCAGCTTCCACAATCTGACGAAGCGAAATATCTTGGAATGTATCTGGATCGACGCCTAACTTGGAGAAAACACATTTTTACCAAACGCCTAGCAATGGGACTACAAGTGCGCAAGATGTATTGGTTGATGAATAGAAACAGCCAGCTCTCAATGGAAAATAAACTTTTGTTATACAAGAGTATAATAAAGCCAATATGGACATACGGAATACAACTATGGGGCACGGCTGCCAACTCCAATTTGGAAATCCTACAAAGGTTTCAATCAAAAATGCTAAGGATGATAGTAGACGCACCATGGTATGTCACTAACAAAAGACTTCACCGAGAGCTTGGCATCAAAAGTGTAAAAGAGGAAATAAAGGAGAGAGTCACAACATATAAAGACAGAGTGCAGCAGCACCCTAACATATTGGCACACCACCTTATGGACGATTTACTTCCAAGTGCAAGGAGACTAAAGAGGAGAGTTCCTCAAGACTTAATTGTTTAAAACACCATTTTGGAGGGCTTGTCACTGGACCTGTACCTCACATACCATACATCATTTCTGAAGTATTGTTGAATGTCTCCCAGACAGATTGCAATAATAAACAAAGAGAAGGAGTCCAATGAATCCAAGGAGTCGAAGGAGTCCAGGGAGACCAGGGAGTCCAAGAAGTCCAAGGAGTTCAAGGAGTCCGAGAATACTAGGATTCAGGAGTCCAGAGAGTCCAGGGAGACCAAGGAGTCCAAGGAGTATAAGGAGTCCAAGGAGTCCAATGAATCCAAGGAGTCCAAGGAGTCCAGGGAGATCAGGGAGTCCAAGGTGTCCAAGAAGTCCAAGGAGTCCAAAGAGTCCAAGGAGTCCAAGAAGTTCAAGGATCCCAGGAGTCAAGAGTCCAGAGAGTCCAGGGAGTCCAAGGAGTCCAAGAAGTCCAAGATGTTCAAGAATCCTAGGAGTCAGGAGTCCAGAGAATCCAGGGAGTCCAAGGAGTCCAAGGAGTCCAAGGAGTCCAAGGAGTCCAGAGAGTCCAAGGAGTTCAGAGAGTCCAACGAGTCCAGAGAGTCCAAGGAGTCCAGGGAGACCAGGGCGTCCAAGGAATCCAAGGAGTCCAAGGAGTGCAAGGAGTCCAAGGAGTCCTAGGAGTCCAAGAAGTCCAAGAAGTTCAAGGATCCTAGGAGTCAAGAGTCCAGAGAATCCAGGGAGTCCAAGGAGTCCAAGGAGACCAGGGAGTCCAAGGAGTCCAAGAAGTCCTAGGAGTCCAAAAAGTCTGAGGATCCTAGGACTCAGGAGTCCAGAGAATCCGGGGTGTCCAAGGAGTCCAAGGAGACCAGGGAGTCCAAGGAGTCCAAGGAGTCCAAGAAGTCCAACAAGTTCAAAGATCCTAGGAGTCAGGAGTCCAGAGAATCCAGGGAGTCCAAGGAGTCCAGGGAGTCCCAGGAGTCCAAAAAGTCCAAGGAGACTGAGGATCCTGAGAGTCAGGTGTCCAGAAAGTCCAAGGAGTCAAAGAAGTCAAAGGAGTCCAAGGAGTCCAAAAAGTCTAAGAAGTCCAAGGAGTCTGAGGATCCTAGGAGTCAGGAGTCCAGGGAGTCCAAGGAGTCCAAGGAGTCCAGGGCGTCCAGGGAGTCCCAAGAGTCCAAAGAGTCCAAGAAGTCAAAGGAGTCCCAGGAGTCCAAAAAGTCCAAGAAGTCCAAGGAGTCTGAGGATCCTAGGAGTCAGGAGTCCAGGGAGTGCAAGGAGTCCAAGGAGTCCAAGGAGTCCAACGAGTCCAGGGAGTTCCATGAGTCCAAAGAGTCCAAGTAGTCCAAGGAGTCCAAGAAGTCCAAGAATTTCGAGGATCCTAGGAGTCAGGAGTCCAGAGAGTCCAAGGAGTCCAGAGAGTCAAAGGAGTCCAGGGAGACCAGGGCGTCCAAGGAATCCAAGGAGTCCAAGGAGTGCAAGGAGTCCAAGGAGTCCTAGGAGTCCAAGAAGTCCGAGAAGTTCAAGGATCCTAGGAGTCAAGAGTCCAGAGAATCCAGGGAGTCCAAGGAGTCCAAGGAGACCAGGGAGTCCAAGGAGTCCAAGAAGTCCTAGGAGTCCAAAAAGTCTGAGGATCCTAGGACTCAGGAGTCCAGAGAATCCAGGGTGTCCAAGGAGTCCAAGGAGACCAGGGAGTCCAAGGAGTCCAAGGAGTCCAAGTCCAACAAGTTCAAAGATCCTAGGAGTCAGGAGTCCAGAGAATCCAGGGAGTCCAAGGAGTCCAGGGAGTCCCAGGAGTCCAAAAAGACCAAGGAGACTGAGGATCCTGAGAGTCAGGTGTCCAGAAAGTCCAAGGAGTCAAAGAAGTCAAAGGAGTCCAAGGAGTCCAAAAAGTCCAAGAAGTCCAAGGAGCTGAGGATCCTAGGAGTCAGGTGTCCAGGGAGTCCAAGGAGTCCAAGGAGTCCAGGGCGTCCAGGGAGTCCCAAGAGTCCAAAGAGTCCAAGAAGTCCAAGGAGTCCCAGGAGTCCAAAAAGTCCAAGAAGTCCAAGGAGTCTGAGGATCCTAGGAGTCAGGAGTCCAGGGAGTGCAAGGAGTCCAAGGAGTCCAAGGAGTCCAACGAGTCCAGGGAGTTCCATGAGTCCAAAGAGTCCAAGTAGTCCAAGGAGTCCAAGAAGTCCAAGAATTTCGAGGATCCTAGGAGTCAGGAGTCCAGAGAGTCCAAGGAGTCCAGAGAGTCAAAGGAGTCCGGAGAGTCCAAGGAATCCAAGGATTCCAAGAAGTCCAGGGAGACCAGGGAGTCCAAGGTGTCCAAGATGTCCAAGGAGTTCAAGGAGTTCAAGGAGTCCAAGGAATCCAAGGATTCCAAGGAGTCCAGGGAGTCCAAGAAGTTCAAAGATCCCAGGAGTCAGGAAGTCCAGAGAGTCCAGGGGGTCCAGAGAGTCCAAGGAGTCCAAGGAGTCCAAGGAGTCCAAGGAGTCCAAGGAGTCCAAGGAATCCAAGGATTCCAAGGAGTCCAGGGAGTCCAAGAAGTTTAAAGATCCCAGGAGTCAGGAGTCTAGAGAGTCCAGGGGGTCCAGAGAGTCCAAGGAGTCCAAGGAGTCCAGGGAGTCCAGAGAGTCCAAGGAGTCCAGGGAGTCCAAGTAGTCCAAAGAGTCCAAGACGTCCAAGGAGTCTAAGAAGTCCAATGAGTCCAAGGTGTCCAAGAAGTCCAAGGAGTCCAGGGAGTCCAGGGAGTCCAGGGAGTACAGGGAATCCAAGGAGTCCACGGAGTCCAAAAAGTCCAAGGAGTCCAAGGAGTCTGAGGATCCTAGGAGTCAGGAGTCCAGCTAGTCCAAGGAGTCCAAGGAGTCCAAGGAGTCCAAGGAGTCCAAGGAGTCCAAGGATTCCAAGGATTCCAAGGAGTCCAGGGAGTCCAAGAAGTTTAAAGATCCCAGGAGTCAGGAGTCTAGAGAGTCCAGGGGGTCCAGAGAGTCCAAGGAGTCCAAGGAGTCCAAGGAGTCCAAGGAGTCCAAGGAGTCCAGGGAGTCCAGGGAGTCCAAGGACACCAAGGAATCCAAGGAGTCCAGGGAGTCCAGAGAGTCCAAGGAGTCCAGGGAGTCCAAGTAGTCCAATGAGTCCAAGGTGTCCAAGAAGTCCAAGGAGTCCAGGGAGTCCAGGGAGTCCAGGGAATCCAAGGAGTCCACGGAGTCCAAAAAGTCCAAGAAGTCCAAGGAGTCTGAGGATCCTAGGAGTCAGGAGTTCAGCTAGTCCAAGGAGTCCAAGAAGTCCAAGGAGTCCAAGGAGTCCCAGGAGTCTAAAAAGTCCAAGAAGTCCAAGGAGTCCAAGGAGTCCAAGGAGTCCAAGGAGTCCAAGGAGTCCAAGGAGTCCAAGGAGTCCAAGGAGTCCAGGGAGTCCAGGGAGTCCAAGGAGACCAAGGAATCCAATGAGTCCAAAGAGTCCAAGACGTCCAAGGAGTCTAAGAAGTCCAATGAGTCCAAGGTGTCCAAGAAGTCCAAGGAGTCCAGGGAGTCCAGGGAGTCCAGGGAATCCAAGGAGTCCAAGGAGTCCCAGGAGTCCAAAAAGTCCAAGGAGTCCAAGGAGTCCAAGGAGTCTGAGGATCCTAGGAGTTAGGAGTCCAGGGAGTCCAGGGAGTCCAGGGAGTCCAGGGAATCCAAGGAGTCCACGGAGTCCAAGGAGTCCAGGGAGTCCAGGGAGTCTAAGGAGACCAAGGAGTCCAGGGAGTCCAGGGAGTCCAGGAAATCCAAGGAGTCCACGGAGTCCAAAAAGTCCAAGGAGTCCAAGGAGTCTGAGGATCCTAGGAGTCAGGAGTCCAGCTAGTCCAAGGAGTCCAAGGAGTCCAAGGAGTCCAAGGAGTCCGGGGGGTCCCAAGAGTCCAAAGGGTCAAAGTATTCCAAGGAGTCCCAGGAGTCTAAAAAGTCCAAGGAGTCCAAGGAGTCCAAGGAGTCTGAGGATCCTAGGAGTTAGGAGTCCAGGGAGTCCAAGGAGTCCAACGAGTCCAACGAGTTCCAAGAGTCCAAAGAGTCCAAGTAGTCCAGGGAGTCCAAGAAGTCCAAGAAGTTCAAGGATCCCAGGACACAGGAGTCTAGAGAGTCCAGGGGGTCCAGAGAGTCCAAGGAGTCCAAGGAGTCCAAGGAGTCCAAGGAGTCCAAGGAGTCCAAGGAGTCCAAGGAGTCCAAGGAGTCCAGGGAGTCCAGGGAGTCCAAGGAGACCATGGAATCCAAGGAGTCCAGGGAGTCCAGAGAGTCCAAGGAGTCCAGGGAGTCCAAGTAGTCCAAAGAGTCCAAGACGTCCAAGGAGTCTAAGAAGTCCAATGAGTCCAAGGTGTCCAAGTAGTCCAAGGAGTCCAGGGAGTCCAGGGAGTCCAGGGAATCCAAGGAGTCCACGGAGTCCAAAAAGTCCAAGGAGTCCAAGGAGTCTGAGGATCCTAGGAGTCAGGAGTCCAGCTAGTCCAAGGAGTCCAAGGAGTCCAAGGAGTCCAAGGAGTCCAGGGAGTCCCAAGAGTCCAAAGAGTCAAAGTAGTCCAAGGAGTCCCAGGAGTCCAAAAAGTCCAAGGTGTCCAAGGAGTCCAAAAAGTCGAAGGAGTCCAAGGAGTCCAGGGATTCCAGGGAGTCCAAGGTGTCCAAAATGTCCAAGGAGTTAAAGGAGTCCAAAGAGTCCTAGGAGTCCAAGAAGTTCAAGGATCCCAGGAGTCAGGAGTCCAGAGAGTCCAGGGAGTCCAGAGAGTCCAAGGAGTCCAGAGAGTCCAAGGAGTCCAGAGAGTCCAGGGAGTCCAGGGAGACCAGGGAGTCCAAGGTGTCCAAGATGTCCAAGGAGTTAAAGGAGTCCAAAGAGTCCTAGGAGTCCAAGAAGTTCAAGGATCCCAGGAGTCAGGAGTCCAGAGAGTCCAGGGAGTCCAGAGAGTCCAAGGAGTCCCGAGAGTCCAAGGAGTCCAGAGAGTCCAGGAAGTCCAGGGAGACCAGGGAGTCCAAGGTGTCCAAGATGTCCAAGGAGTTAAAGGAGTCCAAAGAGTCCTAGGAGTCCAAGAAGTTCAAGGATCCCAGGAGTCAGGAGTCCAGAGAGTCCAGGGAGTCCAGAGAGTCCAAGGAGTCCAGAAAGTCCAAGGAGTCCAGGGAATCCAAGGAGTCCAAGGAGTGCAAGGAGTCCAAGGAGTCCTAGGAGTCCAAGAAGTCCAAGAAGTTCAAGGATCCTAGGAGTCAAGAGTCCAGAGAATCCAGGGAGTCCAAGGAGTCCAAGGAGACCAGGGAGTCCAAGGAGTCTAAGAAGTCCTAAGAGTCCAAAAAGTCTGAGGATCCTAGGAGTCAGGAGTCCAGAGAATCCAGGGTGTCCAAGGAGTCCAAGGAGACCAGGGAGTCCAAGGAGTCCAAGGAGTCCTAGGAGTCCAAAAAGTCTGAGGATCCTAGTAGTCAGGAGTCCAGAGAATCCAGGGAGTCGAAGGAGTCCAAGGAGATCAGGGAGTCCAAGGAGTCCAAGAAGTCCTAGGAGTCCAAGAAGTGCAAGGATCCTAGGAGTCAGTATTTGTCAGTATTTGCGCAGACCGAATATGAACCTTATACAAACATTTTGAAGTCGCTCAAGCTTATCTAGTTGGTCTTGGGTAAGATCAAGATAGCTGACATCAGCATAGTCAAGGATGGGTAGAAGAAGTGACTGTGCAAGCGCAATCTTGGTGGCAGTCGGTAGGAAATTACGTAATCTCTTTAGAGACGCAGCGGATGCAAATATCTTGCGGCTAACTTCCTGCAGCTGGGCAGTCCAAGAGAAGGCTTTGTCAATATATATTCCCAAGTTCTTAACTTTTTCACTAAAGGAAACCACTGAGTTTTCAAAAGAAACTTGAGGTAGGGTCGTCCAGTCGATTCTAGAGACCGTCCTAGAACTGCCCACGACAATAACCTGCGTCTTTATGGGGTTGACCAAAAGCCCATATCTTTTGCTCCAGTCACATATGCGGGCCAGATCACGATTAATCGCTACTATAGCCTCAGACAGATTTCCAAGAGGCGCTCGTGAATAAATTTGCAAATCATCAGCATAAAGATGGTAGGAAGAAATTAATTCGTCAGAGATAGAGTTAATAAAAACTGTGAAAAGTAAAGGTGATAGCACGCCACCCTGCGGTACACCAGCAGACGTATTACACCAGGAAGACAAGATCTCCCCGAAGCAGATACGTTGCCGACGACCAAACAGGTAACTACGAAACCAGTCAATTGCCGATGGAGATATGTTAAGAGAACAAAGTATACCAAGCAAAACATCGAAATCAACAGTATTAAAAGCATTACTGAAATCCAGCAAAGCTAAGACCGTCAGATTACCACATTCCATGGCTGACCTTATATCATCCGTAATATTCAGAAGCGCTGTGGTGGTGCTATGACCAGGACGAAAGCCAGATTGGAAGGAGTTGAGGAGATTATTCTTAGAGAGAAAAGTGCTCATTTGATTATGAATTAACCGTTCAAGGACTTTGGAAAGGAATGGTAAGAAGTGTATTGGACGATATTCAGAAAAGGATTCGGGATTAGACTTTTTAGGTAAAGGAATTATTTGGGCATCTTTCCACGAGCAAGGAAAAACCCCACTAGATGCTGAAAAGTTGAGGATATGACAAATTACGGGAAGAATAATATCCACCACAGGGAGCAACATATTACGGCTGATACAGTCACTTCCCACTGCATTGGAAGTAATTGATAGTATGCTCTTCTTAACATCACAAGCGGAAAACTGATCAAAGACAAATGGAGAATAACTGGGAGTCGGAAGAAAAGAAAGATAATTTAATGTATTCAATTTTATTGTCCTATCAAAATTGGACGAAGCAGTAAAATGATTATTCATAGCATTTATGTCTATGTCTTTTGGGATAGTCTCTTGCCGGGTTTTACCGATCCCCAATGTTCTAAGAAATTTCCAAACTTTGGATGCGTCCCCATTTTGGACAGAAGCATGAATGTAGTGGCGATGAGCATTCCTACACACCTTGTTGCAGTGATTACGGATTGCGATGTATTTTTCCCTGTTAACATTATTAGGCCTACGCTTAAATTTTGACTTTGCCGTAACTTTTTTACGCATTAACGTTTTAATCTCATCTGTGAGCCACGGTGCCGGTAAATGCTTAACTTTAACTGCTCGAACAGGTGCGTGATGTGTGTGAAGTGAAAAAGTTAAGAACTTGGGAATATATATTGACAAAGCCTTCTCTTGGACTGCCCAGCTGCAGGAAGTTAGCCGCAAGATATTTGCATCCGCTGCGTCTCTAAAGAGATTACGTAATTTCCTACCGACTGCCACCAAGATTGCGCTTGCACAGTCACTTCTTCTACCCATCCTTGACTATGCTGATGTCAGCTATCTTGATCTTACCCAAGACCAACTAGATAAGCTTGAGCGACTTCAAAATGTTTGTATAAGGTTCATATTCGGTCTGCGCAAATATGACCATGTATCCGAATTTCGTGTGAAGCTCAAGTGGTTACCAATTCGCCTTCGTCGGAATGCTCATATTCTTTCCCTTCTGTATAATGTGCTTTTTTCTCCTTTCACCCCTCTTTATCTCAAGAACCGCTTTCAATTTCTGTGCAACTCACATAATAAATCTTTAAGGTCATCAGATAATTTAAAGCTCAAAATGCCTACGCATTCCACAACGTTCCTTGATAAATCATTCACTGTTCATGCCCCTCGTTTGTGGAATGCATTGCCAATTGAAATAAAACGTGCGCAGTCGTTGCAAGAATTCAAGAGACTTGTGAAGGAACACTACTTGTCGTTATGATCTTCGTCCAACAAACACTTTTTCGCTAATTTATTTGTTAACTTGTTCTGTTCAGTATCTATGTATTTATTTATGTATATGTATGTATTTGTGTATCTATCTTATTATAATAATATTTGCACCAATGACAGTCCCATTTGTGGTTCGGAAGAATCTGTCCATTCCTTGGTTGCCTGGAAGAGATCGCATTAGCGATAAGGCCGCCCATTGTATGTTTTTTTTGTGTTGATTGTTTTGTTTGATATTTGGTGTACAATAAAGAATATATAAATAAACTAGCTGACCCGGCGAACTTCGTTCCGCCTTATAGGCAATATCACATGACTACTTTTTAAATTAGGATGATTTTAAATAAATAAATATTATTATTCAATGATTCTTTATTTGGGAGCACTATCCTGGCGGTTCTCCGGAAATCTTTAATGTGCTACAATACTCGAAAACAACATCCATTGGCCCAATGCGAACGTCATTGCGCTTTATTATATGCGTATAGAAACGCTGCCCGATTCAAATCAGTATTTGATGAATTTCTTCTTGTGCTTCGCATGGGCTGCCTCCCTTTGCTCTGGTGAGTGAGAAGCACGAAGTCGAGCCATACTAAGGCTGCGCTCTTCAAGTGCAATTTATTGCTCTTCTTCGGTTCTTTTTTTGTTTTTTTTTTGTTTTGGATGGGAAATCATCAAATGACCTCTCCCGCTCTGGGCGGAGCGGAAGGGCGTGTCAGACTTTTACCTAGACTAAAACCCACCCGTGTTCCTTCACTTGCCTGTGCAACGGCCAGTGCCATGGTTTCTTTTTTAACCAACCCGCAACCCTGTGGACCAGTCCTCGTGGACCCCGTCAAGGTGTGCTGACATCTCTTTGAGGCGCGTGTGAAACACAACGCGTCGTCAACTCGGGCATGGTTCTTACCAGGAGGCGAGCTGCCTATCGCTCGCCGCCCGCAAGTCCGCGCCTACGGTGGTCGGGAGTCCGATGTTGCCACCCGACCAGGGCGCTTCCTGCGGCGGTTTGAGGCATGAGAGTAGTGGGATTTCATTTGCTCCGGACTATGGCCCGGACCAGGGTCGGACGCGAGAGATCGCCGCCGATCGCCGCCACGAGGACATGGCTGTGCTCTATCTACCCAAGCCGGGCAGACCTCCACCATATGCTCCACCGTGTCCTCAGGGGGATGCACACAGTGGTCACCCTGGCGTTTCCTCCCGCCTTATACGGAACAGGAACCTCCCGAAACAGCCGTGTCCGGTGAGGACCTACGTCAGTCGGAAGGTGAGGACGCCGTGGCGCCTCTCTAGCTACTCCTTAAAGAGAGGACTTACCGCCGTTATTGTGGCGTCTCTGTGCTGGATTGCGACAATCACACTTTCCATGTCGCCATGAGATCCCGCCGGAGCTCTGTCCGCTGTACTGCGATTTTATGGATTGGATATGGACACAATTTAATGGATGTTATTATACATATACACGTTTCTTTTTAATTACTCTATCTATTAAAAGAAACCTCATCAAAATCTGTTTCGTAGTTTTAAAGATTTAATCATACAAAGGGACATACGGAAAGATAAAGTAACTTTGTTTTATAGTATGTAGTGAAGTGGTAAATGGCACAGCAATACAATATTATAAATTTTGAAGTTGAAGTTTGCTTTGGGGCTTTCATTAAAAAAATTAAACCGGCAGAGAGTATTTATATTCCTTGCTTTAAATGAATGCATCAACATTCAATCGGTAAGATTTTTTTTTAATATACTGAGTAGTGCAGCAGTGTGTTTGTACCATTTTTAACAAATGAACCGCTAACTTATATTTAGACTGAGTTGTTTTGTTATTCCATGTCACGTCACACGGGAACGACGGGAACAACGGGAACGGGATAAAAAGTATCCTATGTGATATGTCCTTCTCCCAGTTCTTATCTATCTCCCTGCCAATTTTGAGCCATAAGCGGTTCTTGAGTTATAAATAGAGTAACTAACACAACTTTCATTTATATACATAGACTTCATTCAAATCGGACCAGCCCTTTAGGAGGAATTCAGTGACGTAGGTACACACGTACAGCAGATTTAGGAATATACCCATAGAAAGCATTGTCATCTACATTTGTAACAAAGTTAACATACCTCTCTCTACTCCTAGAGCTCTTGTTTCAGTCTCTTTAAGTAAAATAAAAAATCTTAAATAATTATTTATTTCTATTTACTTTTTTCTCTTTTAGTTCATAAGTGCAAATTTAGTTAAATAAAAAAATATCTTTTTCATTTTTTCGCCTTTTAGTTCTTATGTACAATTATATTTTTAAGTAACTAAGAAAATTAAAAAAAAAATATAAAGTTGTCTAAAAACAAAAAAAAAACTTGTGATTGACCGGGTTTGAACCTAGGAACACCAGCCATCGCGAGTAGACCATACCAATATCGACTACGCTACAGCCGCTATGTCAAGCCGCGCGAATTTAGCCCCCATATTATGCGTGAAATATTGCGAAAGAGAAAACTCGAAAATATACGCTTCCCCAGACATAAGACTGAGCTAGATCGATTTTTCGTCCCCGAAAACCACCACATATTAATTTTCAGCGAAATCGTTAGGGCCGTTTCCGAGATCACATGCTTCTTCAAGCGATTAGCGCCATCTGCCGGGTTGATTTGTGAATCTAAACGATCCAGGTCGCCACTCAAACGCATATAGAAAAATTCATTAAAATCGGTCAAGCCGTTTAGGAGGAGTTCAATGACATACACACGTACAGCAGAATTATATATATAAAGATAAATAAATAAATACTTCTTAAATATCCCCTGCGTAGAACGGTAGTCTCTAGTTGATTGATGTTGATTTCCATGTCTGAATTATGATCTTGAATTACGATCTTGAAGACCTAGGAGAACTTAAGTGACATTGCATTTAGTTGAATCATCGAATTAGATGCAATTTTGTCTACGTACCAAAAACAGTTGTGGCTCTGTAAGGAGTTACACTATGGTACAAGTTCGGCAAGAAGTTAGGAACTACTAAAGGGTTCGTACGTGAGAGTTTTAGGGTATGCAAATCACCTCGTTCATGGATTCTAACTGCGTTGTGTAAGTGGGAATTCTTGGGGTGAGAAAGCGTTTAGAGTGGAATTTGTGGTTTGAAAAAATCCACTTACCTACATCTTTTTTTGCGTGTAGAGTATATTTTATTAGTTATCAGACTTTCCGGGCTTTTGTTTTTACCTTTAACGAATGTCAAGGATCTATGACTGATACTACAAGATCATATACTTAGCGAGTTTTCAGAGGCACGGAGGCCAGGAGACCAGGACAGGCGAAGTTTAACTTTCGGTAGATCAGTGCGGTTGACCTTGTTTTTTTATTTCCGGGCTGAAAAATCTTCATGCATGTCCGCCGCCCTGGGGCGGGTGACGGGGTCTATCAGACTCTTACACCCCGGTGTTCCATCTCACACCTACAACGGGGGGTGCGAGAACGAACAGCGCTTCTGCAACTCCAGATAGTTTATGACCCGCTACTGTCACTGCCGTGGCCTTCTCGGGTTAGGGAGGGGATGGAGGTGTATGACCTCCCCTTGATGTCTAAGATTGGCGCGCGTGGAACAATTCGCACCGCCACCTCGGATCCTGATGTTTGTCCTTATTTAACTACGAGATTCTAGTTGGAAGTCATGTAGCTTAGAAATCTACTAAGATCGTTAAAGACCTTTGAATAATACTAATATCATTATCACCTGTCTAGCTTTTTCCAAAATATATTTGGGTCGTTTTCCAGTCTAACCATTCAGCTGAATATCAGTATTTGACATAAGATAACCCAGTTATTGGGTAATAACCCAGTAACTGGGTAGACGTCCCTTGACTTTGAATAATGATAACTGTAATTTCCAAGTATGGTTAAATGGGATTGATAATTATAATCAGACAAAAGAACTAAGTAAGTAGGTATTGTCCTTCATAGAAATCTAACCTATAATCATAGTATAAAGAGGGGAAGTAGGTTATCTCCGACCCAATCCGCGACTGTCTTAGGGTTGACGACTGTCCGCGCTTCGTCGGTTACGGTTGTCGCCCTAACCACTAACAAATATTTATAGACTAAGAGCTTATGTTTAAATTATTTGCTTAGTATTTAGTTTACATGTACTAATCAGTTTTTTTTAGTGATTTTTATTTTTGGTTTTGTACACATAAAGAACCATATTTATTTTTATTTTTAATTAATACAAATATAAATAATACAAACATAATATCTATTGAATCACACATTTAATACAAAATTACAAATTAGCTACAGAAAACTACCTACTTTCTTCGGTTTCGACTATTACGAAACGCGTTGTTATTAAACTTTAATGTGTAATATATCCGTATCCTTGTAATTAACTTTTAGAAATATAATTTGAAAAATACAAATCTTTTATTTGTTCTTAAATAGACATACCAACTTTGCAGTTTATGTGATCATTTTTAAATGCTTTTTGGAACATCTGCTCCGTCCTCTTAATAATATTTTCTACAAAGTCGTCAGGTGGAACCACTAATAAAAATTGGTTTCTAGAATAATTTTTGTAGTGAAGATACCTAAATTCTGCACTTAAATTGCAAACTAGCTGATTAGCATTTAAATACGATTTAAGTTGTCCGCAATCCTGGTGACGATCTATGCATTTTTTTAACAAGAACACGTGACGCGCGAACCTCGTCCAGTGCTAGCCGCGACTAGCGCACTGATAGCACTCTAATATTGTGTTTAGGTGTGCGTGCGGCGACCCATAGATACTAAGGCGCACACTTACAAGCCGCGCGCGGTCCGTTTGTATGAAGATATCCTACTCTGTCCCTCTTTATACTATCCTATAATCATACAAATCTACACTTATGATACCTATAAAGAGATCTATAAATTTATTCGATAAAGAGATCAAAGTGAGTTTACCTATATATTACACCTTTTTTGTGGATGTGAAATCATCAAATGAAAAACCTCTCACGCTGCGGGCGAAAGGGTATGTCAGACTTTTACTGATTAATACCCACCCGTGTTCCTTCACTTGCCTGTGCGCCAGGAGCCATGATATCTCTTTCGAACTACCCGCTGCCCCGCTGCCCTGGTAGGCATCGATCTTCGTAGATCCCGTCACGATGAGCTGACGTCGCCCCTGGTCCCTACCGGGCGGTAAGCTGCCGACTGCACGTCGCCAGTATATGTTACACCTTTCATACAAAATTACTAATCATACCTCCATCTTTGGAACTATTGATCCTTTTCCGAAAGATAGTTTATTGATAAAAAAAACTATATAATTGTAGTATTTTATGTTACACAACTACCCACGCACAAAGGCGCGCATCAAATCCGGTAACAAGAGGTAATTGTTTGTATAAAATTAAATTTGCAAAGAACTCTCGCTTTTCTCGAGTACCTACTGACTCCACAAAAAAAAAAAAAACTGCGATTTAAAGCTATAATACTGCCAAATACCATAAGTGTTGCTATTGCATGTGCCGATATTATCGCAACGGTCCTTCACACCAGGGCAGCTTCTAATGATGTACAAAGCACAGGTCCGTTCGTGTGTGGAGTACTACAGCCACATTTGGGCTGGTGCTGCTGTCACCTGGCCACTTTGGGCTCAGTGGAGAGGCGTGCGAAGAGGCTGATTGGTGACCCTGATTTAACTCGAGACGGTCACCAAAGCCTAGAGCAGGGGCGTAGAGTATCCAGTCTTTCGGGATTCTATAGGATGCATTTTTATTTGCATGATTTAATTCCCCCATCTCCGTTCCACCATCGGACGACCCGTCGTACGGCGAATTTCTACCCTTATGTTATTAACACCACTACGATCCGGACGAAGCGTTTCGCCTCCCCCTTTATACCGCATACATCGAGGGACTGGAACTATTTGCCAACGGCAGTGTTTCCGTCGGACTACAATTTGAGTGTCTTTAAGGCTAGAGTGAATAGGCTCTTAATAAACCAGTGCGCTTTACCATCAAGGATAGCGTCACCGCTTGCCATCAGGCGGGATTGCGGTCAAGCGCTAGTTTATAATTTATAAAAAAAGCAAATGTAAACAATGGATCAAAAAACGTTCCATTGAATGCCAATTTAAAGTGCCGCTTACAAATTGAGTGCCTTGATTTGATTATAACTTATAACCGATATCTAATTTAAAATATCATAAAAGATATTTTTAATTGACAAAAAAGTTATTTTCCTAAGTAATCAGATTTCATCTCAGCTTTTTCTATTACAATAATGACAAATGTTGTAAAAACTGAAGAGATGAAAATTGAAACCTTCTGAGAAATAAATATCTAATTCCCTTTATAGATTGCTGGTGTACAAATAAAAACCTCAACACGTTTTATTTATACTTTCATCAAATACTTTTGGTATAGACTACAGATATGATTAATTTCACGAACGAAGTCGCGAGGAAAAGCAAAGCAAGTATCTAATAGAATATGAGAATAGAACTCTAACGCGGTGATTACAAGGATCACATTTACAGTGTCCCTCCACTATTTGTTTTTTTTTTTTTTTCAATAATGGGAACGCTATCGGCTAACAAAAGGAGGTATTTTGGAACCGCTTTACGTGCAATTTTTAAATTTCGAAATTTAAAGTTAATATTCTTACTGCAGAAACTGACACTAATCCCAAGTCAAAGTTCTTAATTTTGCATTAAGAGCTTTATTTTCGTCGGCATAGTGTTTAAAATACATTAAACTGTCTAGCAGGTTTAGTATAGGTCTAAAGTTAGGACTCGTTTTGTATTGAGACTAATGCACTGACTGTTGCTAACGTCACGCTTTAACGCCTTTGCAGCTAAATGTATTTGAATTCCGTATCCAGGGCCCGGGTTAGATGCTCTAACCACACCTATGGTTATAACTTCTAACCCGCTATATGGTTATTGCATCTGATATTATTTTATAAGTACAATTATTGTAACATTTTTTCTTCCTACTGCCACAAAAACTGCGCTTGTACAATCAAACCAGAGATCCAGATCTTACTGAAGCACAACTAGATAAGCTTGAGCGACTTCAAACCTTTTGTATAACATTTATATTTGGCCTGCGCAAATATGATCACATATTATCTGAATTTCGTACAAAGCTTAAGCATAGAATAAAGAGGGGAAGTAGGTTATCTGCGACCCAATCCGCGATGACTGTCCGCGCTTCGTCGGTTACGGTTGTCGCCCAAACCGCTAACAAATATTTATAGACTAAGAGCTTATGTTTAAATTATTTGCTTAGTATTTAGTTTACATGTACTAGTCAGTTTTTTTTTTGTAATTTTTATTTTTAGTTTTGTACACATAAAGAACCATATTTATTTTTATTTTTAATTAATACAAATATAAATAATACAAACATAACATCTATTGAATCACACATTTAATACAAAATTACAAATTAGCTACAGAAAAATACCTACTTTCTTCGGTTTCGACTATTACGAAACGCGTTGTTATTGTTACGAATGGACCTTATGTCGATGGCATAAGGTTCAATATCGCGTGACATGCAGTGTGTCACTTTTAAGTCCTATTTCGCTAGATCTAGACATTTCCTAGGTACAATAATAAAACGCATTACTAGACTTAGGACGGCCTATCGAATGGTACAGGTCTCAACAGTTTTGTCAACAAAGTGTCGACATCGAAATTTCTAGAAACCCGTTTCCGGGAATTACCGTAGGTACTTCCGAGTGACCTCGAAGTTATGTGCTATTATTATTACGTCTAGAGGAATCTGGAATGTTCGATCAGCTGGACTATATATAGCACCGTGACGCCCGCACAGAGTCAGTCTACACTCGACTAGCGATACGAAAACAGCGACAGTTAAGAAGCGATCTTTGAGAATACCTACTGCGACAACTGTAACGAGAACTGTGAGTACTACGTGGAGTAACATCTGTACTGTTATTGTGTGTTTACAACACGGACTTCGTGGACATAAGGGAAGACTTCGGTGAGACATCAGCTACGTTCTACTTGTCATTGCCTACAATCGACTGTACCTTCGTTGCCAATAAACTTCGTAACCCTTAACCGGCGTTTAAGTACCCCTAGCCCGTAACAATTGGTGTCAGAAGCGGCATGCCGGTCACGCCAAGGGAAGACGAAAGAGTTCGCACGCGACGACAAGCAGCGATGGATTTGGCGCGTCAAGAGGAAGAATCGCTTGGTGTCCCTGCACCCGTAGAAGATGCGGCCGTCGTAACACCGACGAATGTGAGTGCGCCTAGTACCAGCACTATTCCCGGAAGCAGCGGATTCGATTTATCGGTGTTACTGGCTCACTTGACGGCGCAAATAAAGCTGAGTATAGCAGAATCCCAGGCGCAAATAAAAGGCATAGTAGCAGAATCACAGGCAAAATCCCAAGCAGCAACCCAGGCACAGATTAAAAGTGTAGCAGAATCACAGGCAAAATCCCAGGCAGAAATTCAGGCACAAATAATTAAAAGCGCGGCAGAATCCCAGGCAAAATCCCAGCAACTGGTATTAGAATTAAATGAAAAATGGAAAAAAAACCAAAGAAGAAGTCAATGAACTCAGAATAAAAACAGCTCATCAAGATGCCCGTATGGACCAGCAAGATACGCGCATAGACCAGCAAGACGCTCGTATAGACAAATATGATGCGCGTTTCGATAAATTAGACAATACCATCATGGAGTTTGGGAAGGAAGTAGAATTTTTGCATGAGAAGGTACAAAAAGGAGTTATTAAAGGGGTGGTACCGGTACCCAGTGCTTTGCCGACTTTCAAGGTACCTCATTTTGACGGAACAACGTCATGGGTGGCCTTCCGTCTACAGTTTGAAAAGGTCGCAAAAGGCAACAATTGGGACGACGATCAAGCTCTAACCGCCCTTATGCTTGCTTTGCGTGGTGATGCCGCACGAATCCTCGAGAATATTTCCGGCGATTGCAATACCCTAGCCTGTCTATTAGAAGCGTTGGAGACTAGCTATGGAGAGAAACACCTGGAACATGTCTACAGGGCTCAACTCCGCGAACGCATACAGAAGAGCAGCGAGGGTTTGCAACAATGGGCCACGGAAATAGAACGTATGGTTCGGAAGGCGTATGCATCAACACCGGGATTGATTGGCGCTACTACTCTGCGATTATTTACTGATGGGATTCGAGATGCAGAAGTCAGGGCTGCAGTACGTCTGGGTCACCATCAGACCCTGAAGGCAGCTTTGACGCATGCTCTGGAGGTGGAAGCTGTACGTCAAGATGGCCCACAACACGACCGTATTCGAGAAGTGACCGCACATATAAAAGCCCGACGAGGACCAACTTGCTATGAGTGCGGCGAAAAGGGGCACATTCGAATTGATTGTCCCAGAAAGGCTAAGGGAAGAAGAACTTCTTGGTCACGTGAGGAGGCCGCGGTGATGGCGTGGCGCAAGCGCGATGCGAAGGTCCAGCCCGAGCGCCCGTGCGAGCGAGTCGAGTGGCGTGAGCGGAGCGACCGGAGCGGGCACCGCGAGCGACCCGCTGAACGAGAGCGGGAACGCGTCAAGGACCGGGAGCGAGACCGAGACCGGGAACGCGAACGTCCCGGCAAGCAAGAACACGGGCGCGAGCGGTCGCGCGGAAGATCGTGGAGTGACGCAGACGCAAGGCGGGACAAGAAAGTCGAGGACGAGGCGCGTAAGAAGAAGCGCCTCGAGAAAAAGGCAAGACAAAAGGACCGCCGTCGCCAGGTTACTTCAGGAAGTAACGGCCGACATTGTGACAAACAGGAAGAGAACGTACGGATTATCCAGGTAAACGCTTTGGATGAAGACTGGGATAATCAATCATTGGAAGACGCACAGAAGGACGACAGTGACCTGAAGGCAATAATCGAGTGGAAGCAACGTGGCCAGAGGCCCGCTTGGAGTGAAATATCAGCGCTTAGCCCAACAGTAAAAAGTTACTGGGCTCAATGGGATAGCCTGATAATTGATAATGGAGTTCTCAAGAGGAAATGGGAATCACCCAGTGGACAGGAGGTCACCTTACAGATAGTAGTTCCTGGTGATAAAGTCGCGTCAGTGCTACGACAGGTGCACGACGGAGTATCCGGAGGACATCTAGGAGTGAAGAAAACCCTGGAGAAGGTGAGAAAAAGATTCTATTGGGTGCATTGCCGCGAAGACGTAGAGGACTGGTGTAGAAAATGTGTAGCCTGCTCCTCAGTAAAGGGACCGCAAACGAGGGCCAGAGGTCGGCTGAAAGTGTACAATGTTGGTGCACCATGGGAAAGAGTTGCTGTCGATATAGCTGGGCCATTCCCTGTTACTGAAGAAGGGAATAGGTATATCATCGTCATGCAAGACTATTTCAGCAAATGGCCAGAAGCTTTTGCAGTACCTAACCAGGAAGCTCATACAGTCGCCAAAAAGCTAGTTCAAGAGGTGTTCTGTCGATTTGGCGTTCCCTTGGAGTTACACTCTGACCAGGGTAGAAACTTCGAGTCTTCACTATTTCAAGAGGTTTGCCAACTACTCGGGATACATAAGACGCGTACAACACCGTATCACCCACAGTCAGATGGAATGGTCGAAAGATTCAATCAGACGTTGGAGAATCATTTGGCCAAAGTAGTGGAAGAACATCAAAGGGATTGGGACCAATACATTCCACTCTTTTTAATGTCATACCGCTCAGCAACACATGACAGCACAAATTGCACACCGGCGAAAGTCAACTTCGGCCGAGAAATTAGACTACCCATAGATGCACTAACCGGAACACCTCCCGATACTCCTATCCTAGCCGTCGACTATGTGGCCGACCTGCGGCGTAAATTAGATGGAATACATGAGCTATTGAGAGAGAATGGTCTGAAAGCCAGTGAGAAGATGAAGATCCGATACGACCGTAAAGCTAACGTGCCCGGATTTGAAGAGGGAACTTTAGTATGGTTACATAACCCCATTAGAAGAAAAGGAAAGAGTCCAAAGTTCCAAGCCAAATGGGAGGGTCCGTACACGATAGTAACCAGAATAAACGATGTCACCTACCGGATTAAGAAAGGACCTAGAGGGAAGCTGAAGGTCGTACACGTTGACCGCCTAGCTCGCTATTATGGATCAAATCATGCTCGGGACGAGCATGACTAAGAAGGGGGCAATGTTACGAATGGACCTTATGTCGATGGCATAAGGTTCAATATCGCGTGACATGCAGTGTCACTTTTGAGCCCTATTTCGCCAGATCTAGACATTTCCTAGGTACAATAATAAAACGCATTACTAGACTTAGGACGGCCTATCGAATGGTACAGGTCTCAACAGTTTTGTCAACAAAGTGTCGACATCGAAATTTCTAGAAATCCGTTTCCGGGAATTACCGTAGGTACTTCCGAGTGACCTCGAAGTTATGTGCTATTATTATTACGTCTGGAGGAATCTGGAATGTTCGATCAGCTGGGCTATACATATAAGGCGCCGCGACGCCAGCGCACAGTCAGTCTACACTCGACTAGCGATACGAAAACAGCGACAGTTAAGAAGCGATCTTTAAGAATACCTACTGCGACAACTGTAACGAGAACTGTGAGTACTACGTGGAGTAACATCTGTACTGTTATTGTGTGTTTACAACACGGACTTCGTGGACATAAGGGGAGACTTCGGTGCAACGTCAGCGACATTCTACTTGTCATTGCCTACAATCGACTGTACCTTCGTTGCCAATAAACTTCGTAACCCTTAACCGGCGTTTAAGTACCCCTAGCCCGTAACATTATTAAACTTTAATGTGTAATATATCCGTGTCCTTGTAAATAACTTTTAGAAATATAATTTGAAAAATATAAGTGTTTTATTTGTTTATAAATAGACATACCAACTTTGCAGTTTATGTGATCATTTTTTAAAAGCTAATGTGCCGAAAAGCCGTGACGCGCGAACCTCGTTCCGTGCTAGCCGCGACTAGCGCAGTCATAGGCACTCTAATATTGTGTTTAGGTGTGCGTGCGGCGACGCATAAATACTATGGCGCACACATACAAGCCGCGCGCGGTCCGTTTGTATGAAGATAACGTACTTCCCTCTCTTTATTCTATGGCTTAAGGGGCTTCCTATACGTCTGTGCCGAAATTCTCATATCCTATTTCAGTTCTACAGCATTTTGTTTAATCTTAAAACCCCCTCTTATCTAAAATAACGTTTCAAGTTCCTTCATGACACACATAATAGATGTCTGAGGTCATCGGGAAACCTGATATTAGACATTCCACTAGTTTTTACGATAAATCCTTTACTGTACAAGAAGTTCGGCTATGGAATGACATACCCGTCTCCGTGAGGCGTGCTCAAACTCTGTGCACGTTTAAAACCATAATAAAAAAGCACTTCCTCTCTATTTAAACATGTCATTATATTTTGTTTGCTCTTGTTTGATGTTATTAATTAGATGTATATATTTATTACACTAGTATGATACACTTAACGTACTTACATATTTATAAAGTACTAGCTTTCCGCCGCGTAAATTTCGGTTATATCGCGCTTTTTAGATTTCCCTCGGGAATATCAAATTTTTCCGGGATAACAGGTAGCCTATGTTTTTTCTCAGGGTCCAAAGATTGTCTCTGCCAAATTTCATCAAAATCGGTAGAGAGGTTTAGGCGGGAAAGCGTAACAGACAGACAGACAGACAGACAGACAGACAGGACAGACAGACAGACAGACAGACAGACAGACAGACAGACAGACAGACAGACAGACAGACAGACAGACAGACAGACAGACAGACAGACAGACAGACAGACAGACAGACAGACAGACAGACAGAGAGACAGACAGACAGACAGACAGACAGACAGACAGACAGACAGACAGACAGACAGAGTTACTTTCGCATTTATAATATTAGTATGGATATCGACGCTTGAAAGGCAAACATAATATCTAAGCGACAAAAATTCGTAAATTGAGTTATATACACCATTCGAACCGAAAGAGTTTTCTGCGTCGTTTGGTGTATATAACTCAATTTACGATTTTTTGTAGCTTAGATATGATTGCCTTTCAAGCGTCGATATAATCTATATAAATAGTACACTGTAGACTACCTACATAATTTCTCTCTCCTTCCCCTTAGTATTCCATCCAAATGCGTCACTGCTTACCATCAGGCGGGATTGCGGTCAAGTGCTAGTTTATAATTTGAAAAAAAAAATGTTGTCTGTAAAAGATCGCTCTTAGCGATAAGATCGCCCATTGTGTCACCGTTTGTAAAATCTTTATATTTATGTTTCTGTAATGTATAATTATGGTGTACATAATAAAGAGTATTATATTATATTCTATTCTATTGTAACATTGGTTTAATATCTAGGTAGATAAATAAGTTCCTGTACAACAATTTCAGTTACCTATTCTTCTAGACTAGGTTTCGTTTTGAATTTCACTACCATTAGCACACCTTGTTAACAAATATGAAGTGTTCAAATGCCTCCACGACCCAAAGGAGACACCAGTTAACTAGAAACTACTACAGAACAGCACTACCTTTGTCACACAAGGTCCGCTATCGATGCAAATTAGTCTGAAACTGTTCCTGGATCTAACGAATTATATTTTAGAAGCTGTACCTGTGTTAGTCAGGTAATTATTTAGTTGAAAACTAGTACTGGTCTTTGTATTATGTGGAAAGCACTGAATGCTTTCATTTAATTATGGACATCCCACATAATCTAACTTTGCACACCTTTATACAGTATGTTAAATAACAGAGGGCGTTCCCTTAAACTCGTTAATATATATCATTAATAAATAAAAATATCAGCATAGAAAAATAAGCATACAAAAATCCGAATAAAAAAAAATATAATTGAAAATAAATTTGAAACCTCCTGTTTTAAATCAAAATAGTAGTCGTCATGTATAAATAAATTGCGACGTTGCCGTCTTTCATGTTCGCGTGTACAGTGTGTTTCTTTTACATGTCAATTTAAAATTTTTATTGAATATTTTCATATTGGAAAAAATTTCAAAACATTTTGTTTTCGAATGGAAATATTTTTTAGCATGTATGTATGCTATACTATTTCGGGTTAACGGGGACGCCCTCTGTTAGTTAACATACTGTAGAGTCGTATTTAGTTAGAGAGTAGATTTAGCTGTAAGTTTGTACATTTAACAAGCACACATAGAATACAATACTCTTTATTATACTTTTTTTAACACAAAAGAACACATATATGGTCGAATTGAATAACCTCCTCCGTTTTGAAGTCGGTTAATAAAATTAAAGGAGGTTTTAATACAGTAATTTAATCTTCGTAAGTGACAATTAAAAGCTAGAATTAATAAGAAAGTTTTATGATGAAAAACCGATTAGAAGTGCTTTATAGATATTTGTGTTTATTATTAAAGTGAATTAAGTAAATACATTGTAATTATGGCATATTGACACAACATTAATTAATCTACAAATTATTCAATCGTAAGTGAAATACAATTCTCACACATTGCAACGACATGCTGCAAGCATATAGGTTTCTTGCATTCAAGGCAAGCGTACTTTGTCTTCCTATCTTTGGAAGAAGGGCAGTCTCTGCACCGTTTGTAAGGTTTGGAATCAGTTGAATTAGCTGGTGGATTGGTCAATGATTCTCCCATTTGTTCAAAGATTCGTTTGCGCAGTTCCCGAGGCAAGTTAATTTTATCTTTCCTCAATCTAAGGTGTGGTTCCAGCAGCGCCAACCCTAGCTTTCTATTAAATTCGCATCTTCTGTCTTTTCTACTACAGTTGTTATTTTCACGGTAAATTATAAATCCGTTTATAGTAGCAACATTCATCATAGTATAAAGTATTATATGAGGCCAGCTCCTACAATAATTACGGACGTCAAACATTTTGATAAGTTTATCAACGACTTGAACACCGGTTTTTGTAGAGTTGTAAAATGATACCATTTCTGGCTTTGGCTTTTCAGCGATTTTGAGGTCCATAGTCGCGTCATGATGGAACGAGGATACCAATAGGACAACTTTAGATTTTTTCGGCATGTACGATACAAGCGTCATGTCTTTATGGAATCCAAATCGGGAGCTATGTACTGTTCTTCCTCGTGTTGCCAAGAAACTGTGCGGAATCCCAGTTTTATTTTTTGTAAGGGCTCCAATAGAGGTCAACCCGTGTTCCTTCAGTAAATGTTGGACAAGTGGAAAACTTGTGAATCGGTTATCAAAGGTGACATTTCTGTTTGTTTTGCTAATCGGCTTCACCAATCTTTCAACTATATCAGCTGGTTGGTTACTGATCGCATACGGTCCATCAGGCTGATCGCCAGCATATATTTCGAGGTTAACTGTGTAAAATTCTTTAGTATCTACTAACGCATACATTTTAATTCCATACGCAGCTGCGGTGTTTGGCATAAATTGTCGAAAGGGACAGTCACCACGGAATGGTACATATTTTTGATCGAGTGTGAGAAATTGGCTCGGTGTATAAGCATTCTGACAGTTTGTAATGAACGTATCAAATATCCATCTCACTGGAGCAAGATTATCAAATTTAATTCTTTCTTCTCTAGTAGAAGCGTCATCAAACCGCAAGCAATTATGTAAGAAATTGAACCGTTGTAGTGACATGGTCATTCTAAAAATATCAACGCCTGTTCCATCGGATCTCCATAAGTCAGTCAAGTTGTATCCGGTAGGATTATTTATTCCAGCGATATACATTAACCCGAATAAAGCCATGAGTTCCTCCTTAGTTGTTTCTTTGACAATGTGAGTTCTCATATTAGCATTTTTAGGTTTACTAGTTGGACTACTATCATGGAACGTTTTTGATTTTATTTCAACGTTAGTGTGATGTAGTATATTTTCAATCATATCATTACTGAAGAATAAATTCCAGCATTCCAATTCGGTTTTAGCTTTTTGAGCACAAGGTTTTGCACCGGATTGAACTGGTTCTTTAGGCTTTTTTGTATCTTCAATTCGATTAGTCTGCCATATACTTGTCGCATCTTTAACCGTGTAAGTGGTATCTTCTTTCTCGCTTTCTGTAACCATGAGTCCTTCTTCATCACTTATTTCCTGTTCTGTGTCGCTGTCCGTGGCTGTTATAGTATGATTACCATTTTCTTCGTCACTACCATATTCATCTCCCAATAATGCATCGCAGAAATCGAACATCATTGTCTGGTCGTTATTTGCCATGCTGATAAAATCTGTAAAGTATAGAAAGACAAAGAGTAAATAAATTGAATTCCAAAAAAAGCCAAAAAAGCAATATACAATAAGTCAATTTGAGATTGCATGGTTCAACAGTATTCCCTAAGATACGTACATATAGGAAACAATACCGCATACAAAAAAAAAAAAAAAAAAACAGAGTAAAGACATTTTCAATATTGGGATTCTAGGATTCCGTTATTGATAAAATGGAATCAATCAATACATCGGTAATAAAATTGAAATATGTATTTTTCCTTAGTTGATTTTTTTAAAAAGGCTCATATGTATAACTATAAAATGATAAATCACAGGTTTTAAAATATTTGATCACGTCTTTTAATACAATTATACGATAGAAATCAGGCAGCGTATATGTTAATCCACAAAAAGTTACACTATACTGATTATTCTGGTAGGATGAATCGATAATGTTAAACGAAGTTTACTGGGAAAGTCCTGAGGAGTTCGGTTATATCCCACTTTTTAGATCTCCTTCGGGAAAATATTTTTTTTTTCCGGGACAAAAGGTAGCCTATGTTCTTTGTCAGGGTCTGAAAATTGTCTCTGCCAAATTTCATCATAATCGGTTGAGAAGGTTAGGCGGGAAAGCGTAACAGACAGACAGATAGACAGGCAGAGTTACTTTCGCATTTATAATATTAACCAGCTTTCCGCCCGCGGCATCGCCCGCGTGGAGTTCGGTTATATCGCGCTTTTTAGATTTCCCTCGGAAACATCAATTTTTTTTCCGGGATAAAAGGTAGCCTATGTTCTTTCTCAGGGTCTAAAGATTGTCTGTGCCAAGTTTCATCAAAATCGGTTGAGAGGTTTAAGCGGGAAAGCGGAACAGACAGACAGACAGAGTTACTTTCGCATTTATAATATTAATATGGATATGGATGGAGGCATTCAAGTTTACTTAGTATACAATAAAAAATTCGACAAATTGTTTAAAGGCAAAATTCACTATACAAATTCGTATTTCACTATTAACTTTGTTCAATAAAGCGTATGCGAGCATACCCTCAACGTCCCCTACCTTCCTTCTCACGTCAAGAATCTCAGGAATAGTACTAGTGTATGTAGATACATACATAGATACATACACAGACATAGAGAGATATTTTATTACCGACAGCTAAACAAAAAAACAAATACAACATTTAAAATACTTTTTTTTCCAAATAAGTGTTAGTTATAATAATTAACCTCGAGTTATTAAAAGATGCAGTTTTTAAAACAATTTTTACCTGGGTAAGTACCAGGTAAAAAATTTTTTTGTTAGTCCGTGCGCTGGACGGAGTTGAGTGTGCCAAATATGAGGACCGCATTCGGTGTTTGGTTTCGAACTCAGGTCTCTCAGGCCCAATTTTTTGTTACACCCCACCCCCTTAGACATCAAGTAAATGGAGTGAACATATGCTTTGGTATCATTAGAATAATTGTTTTAGTGGCAATATCATTGTTTTTTTATGATTTAAGATCTGAGATTTGAGCTAATCAAGTGGAAAAAGGAGAGAAAAATTAACAAGAAAAACACTAATTATTGATAAAAAATAAAATGAATATAAAGAAGCAAATTTGAACATATCATGAAAAGAATAAATATAATAATCAATCAGGTGAGCTGCGGAGGTCATAAAGAGGCGTAAATATGCAGCGTTACCTGAGCCCTACATATTTGTGCCTTTCGCTGTGGAGACCCTAGGGCCCTGGTGTGCAGAGGCTAGACAATTTTTTTAAAGAAATCTCTGCACGATTAATCGACGTATCAGGTGATCGGAGGGCTGGCGCGCATTTCGGTCAAAGGTTGAGTTTGGCGATTCAACGTGGGAACGCGGCCAGCCTTTTGGGCACCCTGCCCGGTGATCGCAGCGATCTGGGTTAAATTTTTTATATACTTTTAATTAATTTGTAGTTAGTTTGTATTTTATGTCTTTTTAGCTTTAATTTATTCATAATTTAGTTTTAATTAATATTAATTTTTTATTTATCAATTATTAATAAGAATTTAAATAATAAATAAATATAATCAATCTTTTTTATTTTCACAATTGTTATTTATGCATTTGTTTAACGAAATATAATCAATATGTATTTTTTTACAAGAGCAAGCCAATGTTTTAGAATTGGATGCGCATTTACAGGGTTGAATCAACAATTCCAGTAGTGGTTGCTTCGTCATTTTTCGTGGTTATAATTTACCATCTTTCCTTTCATAGCCTAGGAAGGTGTAATCAATAGGCTGTAGTAGTGTTTCCATTTGAGTAGCTAAAAGTAGCTTAAATCATAAAAATACAATGATAATGCACTAAAACAATTATTATAATGATACCAAAGCATGGGTTCAGTCCATTTACTTGATGTCTAAGGAGGTGGGGTGTAACAAATAGATGGACCAATAGACCTCCTGGCAACATTCAAAATCATAAATTGCATGCTTTTCTGAGTTCAAAACCATACACCGAATTCGGTCCTCACATTTTGCATATTCAACTACCTTTGGCGCCTGGACTCAATATTAAATACCACCAAAGGGCAATGGAAAGAGCTATGCTAGGAGTTTCTCTGCGTGATCGAATCAGAAATGAGGAGATCCGCAGAAGAACCAAAGTCACCGACATAGCTCTGCGAGTCGCTAAACTTAAGTGGCAGTGGGTAGGGCACATTGCTCGTAGAACCGATGGCTGATGGGGCAGTAAGGTTCTGGAGTGGCGACCACGTACTGGAAGACGCAGCGTAGGGAGGCCCCCAACAAGGTGGACCGATGACCTGGTGAAGGTCGCAGGAAGCCGATGGATGCGGGCAGCACAAGCCCGGTCAGCGTGGAAGCCTTGGGGGAGGCCTTTGTCCAGCAATGGACATCTATAGGCTGAAGAAGAAGATATTGAATTAAAAAAAGTACCTCGGATCGGGGATACGGGTATTAGAAGCCCAAATCATAATAAAGTATTCCTGTTCCGTTAGACATTCAAATTGATATTGCTATTGAGGTAAATTCATAATATGGTTTAAATAATAAACCACTTCAAACGTTTTACTGAAATACGTTGGAACGGTTCAGAATTAGCTAAAGCGAGCATGATAAAATTTTCATTAATTGGTGTAAAGTCAGTCCTGTACGATAATAGTAAGTACTTTAAGTATCAAAACTCTTATTACTAAATCATGATGACTTTGCAGACAAATTTTCAAAAAATAGCGTAGGCGTCACAACGGACAGGCGTTGTGAACCCTACGTTATTTTTCGAAAATTTGATTTTGTAATTACTTATATAGTATGTCAATCATTGATATAATATTAAACAGATATGATATGCTCTAACAAATTAACCGAAATAAATGTGCCGATCGGAGCAGCAGCACACACATGCATTTTTTTTATTCTGCGTACATTTCACACGTTGGTACAGTGTGGGTGAGATGGAGCGCAATCTAAAGCATAGAGAAGAAAAAGATTGCTAGTGTTTGTCATTTGCGCTGTTAGTGTTTGTCGTTTGTTTTTACGAGTGTATCGAGAGTGACTAAGGCAAGAGATTAGACTTATAATCTTTTGTACGCTTCATTTTCAGTGCGCTAGTGACTTATCTACCTTAGTTTAATATTATATCAATGATGTCAATCAAATCATATTAAAAGTCATTTATTCAAAATAGGGTCTCGCCAATGTCCGCCCTTCGCCACTTCCTAGTGCTTTCGCTGGGGAGAAGTAGCGGAACAAACTATCCAGCAGCACAGCTGTTTGTTCATTTACAAAAAGAAAAACACCTAACTGTATACAATACTACGCATGTCAAATAACTAACAAAACAAGAACATTAAATTACATTATTTACCAAATGTCAGCTAGGCACGAACGTGTGAATAACCAATTTTCGAATTTGTGTAACTAGATTTAAGGTTTTTTTAATCATTGTTCCTCTAAACCAATGCACCAGCTAATCTCGTCACTACCCTTGGTGGACTGCTGAAGAATGCCTAAGGCATTAAGTCCACCTATATATAATATGTACCTTCATGACGTTAGGTTGACTATACCATGTCAGACCATGCCTACAGAGGACCATAAGCAAATCAATAATAATAAAATAAAACCTATAGCTTGTATTTTTTTTAACAATTAACTGATATAATCTTAGAATAGTCATATTCAACCGTCAAAATAATATAATATTATACTAGCTGGAGTTTGAATTCCATTTTAAGGAATGATTTTACTATTACCATATCAATATGTTTTATCTGTGTAATCAAATTAACGACTGACACTTCTGATGTATAAAAACTGATCAAAAATGAAAATTTGTTCTCTGGATTACTATTATTATTTTTTTAATAATTATAAACTAGTGCTTTATGCAATCCCGCCTGATGGTAAGCAGTGATGCAATCGTTGTTGGTAAAGCGCACTAGTTTATTAAGTCTATTCACTTAAAAAACTTAGGAATAGGAAGGATGACGGCAGCTGAGTGAGGTGATGCAATGTTAAACCAACACGACCAAACGATGCTGCGCTAGAGGGAGATTGATCTGGAGACTCTCCACGACCAAACTCCCGACACAACAACATTTGGCGCATCGTACCCGCCACACAACGCAACACAACTGTACAGACCCCTCCTCCGTACGGCTTCACCAGACATAAAAAAATATATTTCAGATATAAAAGTTTGCTGATATTTAAATGAGACATACTTCTTTCATTTGTGTATTATGCCCTTACTTAATAACAGCAGTTTAGTTTAGACCTAGCATTTTATGATACCCGGTTGTTACCAGTAGGCTTGCCCTAGATTACTTGGAAGTTACACCGTCATGGACGAGGTAGTAATGTATCGGAAAATCGTTTGAGGTTGTTTTTCCGTCTAACCGCCTGCAACTATGTAGGCCTCGAGAAATACGAACAAAATAGAGGTAGGAGGTAATTAAATATTGAAAAGAATGGAACCTCTTCTTAATATTTAATTCCCTGGTACAAATCTAGCCAGGTCAAATGGTAAGGTTCAATAGAACATAACTTAGGTACTTGTTGTGTGTTAATTCTGTATGTAGTCTTCTTAGACTAATCAAATTTAAAAAGTAATTTGTCAACTGTATGTACTACATGTTTCAATGTACTGTAAAATTTGATGCAAATAAATTATTATTATTATTCCGTTTATTTTTCTACATAGACATATCCATTTACATTTTTAAATATTTATAAAAAATCATAAAAACATTTAAAAATATAAAAAATAGTGTTCCTCCGATGGCGGGAGCGGGGTCCAAGCTACCGGTGGTTAGGGCTCCAGAGACAGGAACCTCCTCACGATGCGGGCCGTATCGAGGAGTACGGCCTATGTTATTATTATTATTATTTATATAAATATCGAATATTATTGTAGCAGAAAAGAAACAAGAAATTATGTTTTAAATTTACTTAAGAAAGTTATACATTGGTATAAATACATTTCAGGATTTTATACATAATACAGAAATAGGCAGCCATTTTTTACATTTATGTTTTTGGTGGATCTATATAAACAATTAATGAATAATCATGCTGAAGAGTTTATTTATATGTTTGGACGAGTTATTCTCTTGAATTTCCGGTCGGGTGATATTTGTAGGCAGTTAGCGGAAGATATGGGGTTAGGTTCTCTTCAATATGGTTGAGCTGAATGATGCTGATCCATACGTCATGTTCGTGAACGGACGCCGTCTGAGGGGACTGGTCATCCCGCTCTCAGCGTAGAATATAATTTCTGCATCGTTCTCACACGGTTGATTTCAACATGAATGATGTAATCAAATATTTGTAATAATAGCTTGAAAATTTAAGAGTGTCCATGGAGTTTCTTGCCCGTTTTTCTCCATAGGTACCTACACTACCTACTCTTTGGAATGGGCGACTAGCTTCATCTTATTGACTGACCGACCTTCTGACAGTTCAAAAGTGCCTGTAACTGGTTTATTTGAAATAAATGCTTTATTTTTTTTATGGCGTCAATTTTACTAACATTTAACCATATTTTTAACCGTGTTTGTTTTACAAATAAAAATATTTGAATTTGATTTTATTTGTTTCTTTATTGACTTTGTATAGTCGTTTTATCATCATCCTGTTCAAATTACAATAAATATCTTTTCTTTATTTTTATTTGCTTAGCGCTTTCTTTCTTGAGAAATTATTTCTATGTAAAATTACGCTAGGACGTCTAAGAGCTAGTATTACATAGAATAAACAGATTAATTAATTAAAATAATCTAAATGGACTGACTCTGAAGTAATGAAGAGAATCTAATCTTTATGGGTTTCCTTTTATCTTTTACCCATGAGGCTGTCTCTTTATCTATTACAATAGAATCGGATGTTTAAGTAAGTGGATTACAAACGTTGTTATGTATAAGTACTGTAACGCCTAAAGAACAATTAAAGACTTATAATACACCAATTCTACACTGAACTATGACTAAAACTGAAAGGTTTAGTGGTCATAATAAATAAATTCTTTATGTATGAACAACAGTAGGTCAAGCCACCCGAAACTCTCAAAATATAGTCCCGATCAACTTTGAGCCTTAATCATTTACTAATAAAGATGAAAATCTAATAAAAAAAAAATGGTCGTCTGTACGAAGCATTGAAGAAAAAAATAACGCTAGGCTTCAGATCTTGTTCAAGAATATACATCTTTACTTAAATCTGTACAATCATAATTCACTAGCGGGCCACCAGTAAACTATATCTAAACGCTACCAATATAACCAACGGGCCTTGCCAAACAAAACAAAACAAAGAAACACAAATGGTTGCTTAGATACGTACCAAACGCAAACCCACACAGCGAAAAAACTCGCGCCTGCGTACTCCTGCACTACAGTAAGCGCATCGAATTAGGAATCCTTTTCGAACGTTTATCTTAGCAAATTTTACTAATAAAGATATAACAGTATCGAAAACGTAGATAAGGAATTACGTCACATGTTAGTATCGTACACACTTTATATAATAAGCTAAAATATTACAATCACTCGGGTATAAATTACCCACCGCACTACTCGCGTCCTATTTTTGCTGCGTGTGCAGTAACACTGAGGGGATTGAAAGCAAGCGAGGGGGCCTGAGCTGCGCGTCACTACAAGGTCACTGACACCGACGAAAGAACGATCGTTGAATCTTGAGCTTGGGTATCTAATACCCTACTTTATTGTTACTGCGTTTGAAGTGATTATTGCTTGGTAGCAGACGAGAATACTGTCTGTTGTAATTTTTAAATTTGGGTACAAGATACCCGACCGTAATTCTAAGGACATAAGAGTTGTTAAACATATTGTCATGTTTGAGGGTCACTTCAAGTAGTATGCTTCGTGTTTATATTAAGGATAATGGCTGCTGTGAAATATTCAACCTTAATGTCACTGGTGTAAGAATGCTTGCAATTTTTTCGATAGCCAAGTTTTTGTTTTAACATTATGAACTAGTGCTTGAACGCGATCCCGCCTGTAAGCATTGATGCAATCGTTGATGGTAAAGCGCACTAGTTTATTGCGTTTTTGATACCGCTTCGATCTTTTACATCGCATACATACTCGATATTTTATACCGCGTACATCGAGGGACTAGTCACTAGAACAATTTGCCAGCAGTTTTCCGTGTGTATAATATACATATATTTAATCTTCAAAGCTGAAGTGGATAGCTCTTAATAAACTAGTGCGCTTTATTATGAGACATATCAGCTTCACTGGTATTAGGTAAAATGACCATAGAAACATATTACAGCTTATTAGTTCAAACGAAGGCGAGAATTAGTACTTTTTGAACGTCTAAACTCCACTTGACTATATAATACCTCAAAACACACGCCCTTCCGTACTTCATATGATAAAGAAGTGGCGCAAAAACTGTAGCAGCACCGACAAACGCCTGTACGGACGACAGCAGGTCAAGCTAACCGAAACTGTCAAATATTCCCGATCAATCTTGAGCCTTAATGATTTAAAGATAAAGTTTAAAATTTACTAAACGGACAGATTGTAGTAGCTTGATGTGCTGTCATCTGTACATAAAATTAGAAGAACTGTGTTCTCTAAACTAGTAATCTATACCTACTTAATAAGCTGAAGAGTTTGTTTGTTTGTTTGTTTGTGCGCGCTAATCTCAGGGACTACTGGTCCGATTTGAAAAATTATTTTTGCGTTGGATAGCCTATTAATCCAGGAAGGCTTTCCGATATCGTTAGATATCACCTAAAGATGCCATGCCCTTGGTATGTATATACCCTTTTTGTTACACGTTGTATAACATTCCGCTATGACCAATAGGAGCAGAGCAGTAACAGAAAATGTTGCGAAAACGGGAGCTAACGCAGCCGTACATATTGTCAATAGGAGCTGAGCATGACTAATTCCACGCGGACGAAGTCGCTGGCGGCCGCTAGTGTAAATATAAACGGTTGGCGCAGTGGCTGAGTGATCGACTACTATGCCGCGTGTCGCGGGTTCGATTCCCGCACGGAACAAATATTTGTATGGCCTACAGGTAGTTTTTCCGTGTCTGCTTGTTTGTGTATGTGAATTGAAATGTTTGAAAACGCATTCCCGCCAGAGGAGTAATTCCTAGTGTGTGGCAACTTAAAAAAAGAGACTCTTTACTCTAGATACAAAACATTAGAATAAATTATTTGCCACTAGCTTCTGAGCATGACCTTTCTAGCTTCGTCTGCTTGAAAACTCTTGTCTCCTCGACCCATTTAACCGCAACAGATCACCTGTCCGAACTATCATTTCGTTTTCGTAATCCTTACTAGTCCTTACTAATATTATAAATCGGAAAGTGATTTTGTTTGTTTGTTCCGCTTTCACGCCGTAACTACTGAACTAATAATAATAACTTGCAGACGTAAACTTAGAAGTCCGGTTTGAATAATAGGGTACTTTTTATACCAAAAAAATTTGACATTCCCGAGGGGAATCTAAAAAGTGCGATATAACCGATTAGGGTATTTGAATATAAAAAAACTAATTAGTCCGTCAGTCAGATTTCCAAAAAATACTAGACACGTATTTTTTTCTTTTATCAAATCAATAAAAATTGACAAATATAAAAGGCATCAAAAATCAGGAGTGGTGGCTGGTGACGTCACTGGCCGCTAAAAAGTGTAGCGTGCGGTGACGTCACACGAGTTTTCAACGAGCTTTGCTGTCTTCATTTTTTGTTTATATGATAAAAGAAAAAATACGTGTCTAGTATTTTTTGCAAATCTGACTGATGGACTAATTAGTTTTTTTTTAGTCAAATACAACATACTTACTCCACACGGGCGAAGCCACGGGCAGAAAGCTAGTCAGCCCACAATTTTAAACACAGGCGACCACTCGGTGAGAGGGAGTAGGTAGATAATCGACAAAGCAGGCCCAGTTGGTAGATGTCACATGTCTTCGAAGTATTCACTCTAGGATATGCCGGTTTCCTCATGATGTTTTCCTTCACCTGTTTGAGAGCAGTGGTGATGAAATAGTTTACACAAAGTAAATCGCATGATATGCTTCAAACCTACGAACTTACAACTTACAAGTCGCGGCCGATACCACTAGGGTACCGCTGCTGCATTTCGTTTTCGCTTAGTGTTATTTCTATTTTTGCTCGACTCTTAAGAGGGAACTGTAGTAGTGCTTTCTCTATATAAACGTATTCCGCTGTTTTTAGGGTTCCGTACCTCAAAAGGAAAAAACGGAACCCTTATAGGATCACTTTGTTGTCCGTCTGTCTGTCTGTCTGTCTGTCTGTCTGTCTGTCACCACCCTTTATCTCAAGAACGCGTGGACGTATCAAGCTGAAATTTACATGAAATACTCGGGTCTATTGTCCCTTTAAGCTGTGAAAATATCAAACTTCTAAGCCAAGCCAATCAAAAGATACAGCCGATTATGTCGATATTTTCAACAAATTTTCGACACTCGCAAAGGAATCAAAACCTACAGGATACTTTCCGTAAACTCAGAATCTTGAAAATTGGCATGAAGCATTGTCATATAATGCAAATATAGGAAAAATTGCGAAAATCACACTTTTTTAGTTATATAATATAATAAACATATTTTAATAAAATGGAACTTACTACCTTATTTCTCACGAATGAATAAAGTTATCAAATTGAAATTTATACCAAATACCTAGGTCTATTGTCCCTTTAAGCTGTGAAAATATCAAACTTCTAAACCAAGCCAATCAAAAGATACAGCAGTTTATACCGACACCTTAGACGAATTTCCGTCACACGCTAGGGAATCAAAACCTACAACTTACAAGCAAAGACATTAAAATTATATTTACAATAGACAGGACATCACGAACAAAATCGTAAGCCAATACTTTTATCGACTTGGTTAAAAGTCGCTCAGTCTAGTCTGCGCGACAGGACGTAATTTGTGTCCACCAAGAATAAACATTTTCTAAGGAAATATGCCATGTTGCGCTTTGTGTTACTGTACATCTCGTTATAGTAAAACGACTGGACCTAACTTCGGAATGTTTTTCTATGAATTATTTATATTTCGTCTGCAATTCAAATTAAAAAAAAATCTTAAATAGTTCTAGTTAATTTTCCATTATTGTAATAAGCGCCCTCTATTGTTGAGTAGTTTTACTATTTTCTTGTAGAGATGTAGTAATGTTGCTTATCGATTTAGTTATCGATAATACTTATTAAGATGAATACATTTTGTTGTATTTTATTGACATTTAAAATATAGCTAAATAAACTTAAAATATTACTATATTTCAAGTTTATTTATTATTAACTCTATTTAAACATAATCATATCATATTAATAAACAAAATTGAATGAACAATTACTATTCATTTATCTAGGTTTTTGTTATTTTTGGTTTCCGAATAAAAATAATGTTGTAGGGAAAAAGTGGATACGATTTGTCCAGATAGACCGTAGAGAAGAAAATTGGCTTCCGTCTCATTCGTCGAAATTATGCTCAATGCATTTTAAAAGAGAAGTTATCTACTTTGGAAAGACTTGTCGATTAAATTTAAAAAAAAAAGAATCGGTACCTTGTATTAGAAATGAAATAGTAAGTTATTAATTTCAGTACTTTTGTACTTAACCGTAAAAATTGGGATAAAATTTACGCTTAAGTGGATAAGTACATAGATTACATAACTTATTTATAATGAAATATATTCATAAAATATGTAGGTACGTATATGTAGTACAATGATTGCGAGCTACTTTGTGATTTTGAGGATTCCGTACCTAAAAGGTAAAACGAACCCTATCATGAGACTTCTCTGTTCGTCTGTCCGTCTGTCACCAGGCTGTATCTCATAAACCGTAATAGCGAGACAGTTGTAATTTCCAGAGATTGTGTTAGTATTTCTGTTGCCGCTATAACAACAAGTACTAGGAATAAAAATAATAAAATATTTAAGGGGGCTCCCATACAACAAACGTGAATTTTTGCCGTTTTTTGCTCCATATTAATAACGGAAACAGATAGACGCTTAAAATGTTCACAGAATATTTGGTTATATATTCAAATAACAAATAAATAATTAAAATAAAATAAATACTGAAGGCGGGCTCCCATACAATAACCGTGATTTTTTTGCCGTTTTTAAAGATAATGGCGTACGTATCTGGTAAAGGTCTTGCTCCAGCAGACTACCATTTTTGTCGTGATTTGGACAATTATCTACGTGACAAGAAGTTTTCTTCCCAGGAGGCAGTTCTGCTTTCACACAGTTTGTGCAGTCTAGATCCTCAGAGTTCTATCACAAAGGCATAAACGACCTTCCTATATATCCATACTAATATTATAAATGCGAAAGTAACTCTGTCTGTCTGTCTGTCTGTTACGCTTTCCCGCTTAAATCTCTCAACCGATTTCGATGAAATTTGGTACAGACAATCTTTAGACCTTGAGAAAGAACATAGGCTACCTTTTATCCTGAAAAAAATTGGTGTTCCCGAGGGAAATCTAAAAAGCGCGATATAACCGAACTCCACGCGGGCGAAGCCGCGGGCGGAAAGTTAGTTGATTATAAATGACTTATTTAAAAATTAAAAAATAAGCAATTATTTAGATTTTCAGTACTAATCGGCAATTTTAAACTTTAACGCCTATTATATTAAAAGAACAATATAAATAAGAAACTTGTAAACTTGAAATTACCCATAATTATTCTGCTTCCTAATTTTTTGTTTCAAGCTATCATAATGCGACAAAACATCGTCGTAGTAACTTCTTTGAATATTATCGATAACTTTATATCGAAATGATACAAACCCTACCACAGTTTTTTGCATTGCCATTTAAAATATTTGCAAACAAACGTGTAAAAAGAATAATTTTGCTAAAAACGAAATGCAAACGAAAATTGCAAAACAAAATGCGCTTTATGGCCTAAAAGGTCTATTACACTCAAAAATCGCAATAAACTGAGCGTTAAAATAATTCGTAAGCATAAAACATCTAAAATGCCAATAGACGGCGTCACGTAAATGAATAGTAGCGAATAAAATTCTAAAACAGTTTTTGTTTGTACAAGACAAGTTTCACTTAATTTGTTTACTTTTCAATATTTATTTACCCGATTTGAACTATACTAGAGTATTAAATCGGACCTGGCAACATAGACCACACTGGCCACCTACCGGGCAATAGCTGAATATATTTTATATAAACTTATTTCATTTTTACTATTTGATGTCTCCAATTGTCGATCTAATTTTGCTATATTGTACTAGATGGCGGAACTGAGCCATGGGATCACAGTTTTTCTATGCCATTTTGACACATGCCCTATCAATAGGTATATCTTAAATCTCTTTGCCTACAAGGTACTTCCCGTGAACTCAGAATCTTGAAATTCGGCACGAAGCAACGTTATATTATAGTACAGACAGATAAAGGAAAAATTGTGAAAATGATAAATTTGAAGTTACATAAAATATTAAAATATTATTTTTGCTTACATGACATAAAATATTTTTTTAATAATTATAAACTTACTACCTACCCTTTTTCACATGAACGCGTAGAGATATTAAAGTTGAAATTCATATCAAACACTTCTTAAATCTAATTGCCTCTAAACTGTGAAAAATTCTAAATCAATGCTAGTATTATAAATGCGAAAGTAACTCTGTCTGTCTGTTACGCTTTCCCGCCTAAACCTCTCAACCGATTTTGATGAAGTTTGGCACAGACAATCTTTAGACCCTGAGAAGAACATAGGCTACCTTTTATCCCGGAAAAATTTGATGTTCCCGAGGGGAATTTAAACAGCGCGATATAACCGAACTCCACGCGGGCGAAGCCGCTGGCGGAAAGCTAGCACGTCATAAATTGTAAACCGCTACGTTTGTACGGCGGAACCCTCGGTGTGCGAGTCCGACTCGCATTTGGCCGGTTTTTTTTCTTGGATAATGCTTTAGGAGCAATTTTTTTTTATAGTTATAAACTAGCGCTAGACTGCAATCCCGCCTGATGGTAAGCAGTGATGCAATCGTTGATGGTAAAGTGCGCTAGTTTATTAAAAAAAAAACTTAGTGAATTGGAAGGAAAACGGCAGTTGAGCGAGGTGCAATGTTAGACCCAACAACACTACCAATGATGCTGCGCCAGAGGGAGATTGATGTGGAGACCCTCCACGACCAAACTCCCGGCACAACAACATTTGACGCATCGTACTCGGCACACATCGCAATACAACTGCTCAGACCCGTCCTCCGTACGGCTTCACCAGACATCATGCCTCACATTTATATTTTTCACTGACTGATTGACGATGTCAGATTTATATTTATTTCAAGTTCAGGTTTCCTCGCGAAATTTTTTTTACAGATGTCAACGACGTCCAAGACAAACCTAGAAAATAAGCAAGTTACAATTAATGAACAAATATGTTTCTTCCAACAAAGACAAAGGCCTTCCCAAGGATTTCCACGATTACCGGTAATGTGCTGCCGGCATCCATAGGCTTCCCGTGACCTTCACCAGTTCATCGTTCCGAACACGACGAATCGCTTGGCGGCAAGACTTTGTCTAGTGGGTGGTAACTTCTGCCGGCAGCCGATCTTATGGCCTAAAACCGAGAAAAACCACCATTATTCTTTTTCTACAATTTTACACCGTGATTATACGTGCCCCTATCATTTGTTTTTTTTTCCGAAACTTGATTATTAAAAGAAATACGATACTTCAAAATCGCGAAAAATAACCCATTTTTACCGCGATGTTCAGGTGAGAACATCACGGTAAAAATGGGTTATTAGATAAACGTGATAAGTTTTTGACAAAAAAGAAAATTATAGAAGCATACGTATACTTTTCCTCTAAATTTTGATATAAAAAAATTGAGATTTGTCGTGTTTTGAAAAAGAAAACAGTGGAATACGAAACGTCCTTTGGTCAACGTTTTTTAAAGGTAAAATCAGCCTGAGCTGCAACTGTCCTTTTCGCACTTTACCGGGAGAGGTTGGAAGCAGCGCGACGGCAATAGTTTCTTAAAATACCTATTTTCCAAATTCCTCGGCACTGGAGTACCCTCTTAAGGGGCTGATAGCGGGATTTTAATAAATAGCCCTAATCTAATCTCAAGAATTGGAAATATCAAATCTAAAACGAAATTCAAATCCGACCGGCAGTTACCTACAGAGATCAAATTAAAAGAGAGAAAATCGGTCTAGCTGCGCCCCGCGGTTTTATCTGCGTACTTAGTAGTAATATAAAAATAGATAAAAACCTATTCTCAGACCTGACGAATTTATATACATATAAAATTTCATTAAAATCGGTTCAGCCGTTTTGGAGGAGTTCGAGGACAAACATTGTGACAGGAGAATTTTATATAATAGAAGATTAAGACTAAAGATTTAGATTAAAGCGGACCCCAGACTCCAAAGCTGAAAAGCTACGAATGCGACTGGGATTAACGCTGAGATGATGATGATGAGAAGATTAAGACAGCCTCCGTGGCGTAGCTGTAGCGAACGCGGCTGTTGCGCAAGGGGGCGCGGGTTCGATCGCCGCACAGTGCACATATTTGTATGCATGAATGTGAATCGATAGATATGTGAATCGAGAGATAGATATCGCCTTTGGGTTGTGGAGGTCAGACGACAGTCGCTTCACGAAAAATATCGAAGTTCAGCCAAAATCAGCAGTTAGACTGGTAAAGCGGACCCCAGACTCCAAAGCTGAAAAGCTACGGATGCGACTGGGATTAACGCTAAGATGATGATGATGATGAGAAGATTAAGATTAACACTTGGAAAATAAATTACACCTGTATTATAATATTAGTTAATTTGCTGGTTTGTTATTATACCATTATTAAAAGACGGCTCGGCAAAAGTTGTAATACCAAAAACAAATTGAAGTTGGCCGATACTCAGACCTACCCGATATGCACACAAAGCTTCATACAAATCGACCATGGCGTTTTGGAGGAGTTAGATTATACACACCGCGATACGAGAGAGAGAGAGAATTTTGATAGATAGTTTTTGTTTTCAGTGTTTTTATATAAACTACATAGTGCTTGACCGCGATCCTGTTTGATGGTAAGCAGTGAATGATGGTCGGTCATGGTAAGCGCACTACATTGGTTAACGAGAATCTGAGTACTAACCCAAGGCTTGACGACACTTAAATTATAATCAGACGGGAAGATCGCATCAAGCAAATTACAGGATGGTATACACATGTCATGTCTTCAACTTCAACTTCAAAGGTTAAGCAAAACATCTTGAGGAAACCTGGACTTTAAGTCTGAAATCGCCAACCCGCATTGAGCAAGCGTGGTGATTACGCTCAATCCTTCTCTGTATGAGAGGAGACTTGTGCCCAGCAGTGGGACGATAAAAAAAGGTTGATGATGATGATGATACAGATGTTAGCTAACACACACCAATATACCAACGAAAACTTAGCTCCAAGTTCGTCGTCGTCTTGTTTGCTATGCAAGAACAGCAACTTATAATATAAATAACCATTTACAACCAAGGTACATACACCTTAATAATTCAAAGCCAGGAAGCAGGGATAAGATTTAAGTGCTTTAACGAGATTTTACGTTATAACGACAAGATAAAATTTATTTTAGGGTTCTGTAAAATTTTATTGTAAGGGCTGAATTTCGTTCGCTAGAAAATTCACATTTGACAGGTTTTATACAATATAACTGTCAAAATTCAAAAATCTTCCTCGAATAAATTCATCAGATGATAAAAAAAAATCCATTCTAAGTTGTTTATTATATAGATCTTCATTTTTATTACTGCCTTGATTTGTTTAAAGAAACGTTTGTTCAAACATTTAGACAAGCTTTCGTTCAAATAAAATACTAACAAGAAAATTTTACGAATATATTGCTACTATTCTCCGGAGAAGATTGGAAATTTCTAATTCATGTCTATTTTCTTTTCAGAAAATCCACACCTAAAGAATTAAGAACTAGAATCTCCTTGAAACGTAATCTAGATTTTTTGTAAATCTTATTACATCCCCGATTTAGCAGTAATTGCCTAATATTTAATCACAAACATCTGTTACCTGAACAAACAATCATCAATAATCTCATGTATTTTCCTAACGTCAATTTCATTTATAACGTAATCAAAGACCAATACTTTCACAAAAGAAATAACGAATTTAATAATCGCATCAATGTTTCATTTATTTCTAAATCGAAACAAAAATTGTTTTGTAATTTTCTTCAATCGATTCAAATAAAATACAAAAACGTATTGGGAAGAAAACTCGATATATTTCAACAAAGAATATGAAAAGAAATCAAAGGTTTTTACTTTGAATGCGAAATAAATTGAGAAGCAACGGGAGGCCACGGAAATAGGTTTCTTAGTTATATTGAATACATCATCAAAGGCTTATAGATATTTTATTTGAATGTATATGTTTTTATTTTATTGTTTCTGGAAAAGAAAAGACCAATATTCGAGATCACAGGGTAGCATCTACATAGTCCATAGTCATAGTCATAGTCGTAGTCTTCTAGCGGTACCTCTAAAGAAACAACGCGTCGTACTGAGGTCACACGAATTCTATATCTCGCAAGCAGAGTTTACCGTGTAACTAGCGTACATACAACTTCTCAATATTAACCGTTGTAAAAGTGCCCGCCAGACATAACACCCGTCTGGGCGGAGGATCCCTTTTCTATGGAGGATGAGTGAAGTTAACTCCCTGTTCCTCTCAGCACATCGTGACGGGGTCCACGAAGACCGATGCCTCCTGGGTCAGCGTTGCGGTTTGGTTAAACAAGAAACCGTAGCCCTGGCCGTCGCACAGGCAAGTGAAGAAACACGGGTGGGTTTTAGTCAGTAAAAGTCTGACACACCGTTCCGCTCCGCCCAGAGCGGGAGAAGCCATTTGATGATTTCCCAACCTAACAAAAAAAAAAATGCTTCTAAACTCTGAATTTACTACACAAAGCGTAAAGTGATTATTGAGGATTACACTCTCTAAGCTCCTATTTATCCTATTTTCTTTTTATATTCCTGTTTATGTTTGTGTAAAATATTCTTTCAGCTCTCATTGGTCTAGTTTAATCGGCCGTAACTTATAAGTTTACAAACTTGTTGGTCGTAGGTTCGAACCCCGTCAGACGCTTTATTTTATGTAAATTAATTCATCACCACAGTCCTCAAAACGGTGAAGAAAAACACCACGAGGAAACCGGCATGTCCAAGTAGCAAAAATGCTAATACACATCTACCAACCTGCACTAGGCCTAAACCCACTCCCTCTCACTGAGAGGAGGCCTGTGTCCCAGGAGTATAAAATTATTGCCTTTTTAAAGACGATGCGCCCCCCCTTTTTAGTACTTATTGCAAAAAGTTACTACAAGGTTAAACTGTGTATTTTATTATAAAGTTATATTACGTATATTCAGCTTTTCACACATATTATCGTTGCTTACGTTTGTTAGACATCGTTAAAGCACACGTTTTGCTTCAGTAACAAGTCGGCCGAAGTTTTTGTTTAAATTCGTTATAACGTTCTTGTGTCACGTCTCAGTGTCGCGGCTCGACGCCAAATTGAACGGTTATGTAGATGTGTGACGTTTGTTGGATGGTGCTAGTTATTAGAGGTAACGGTCTAGAAGCAAAAAGTAATTTAAATCTACGTACCTAGGCAATTCTCTTACTATGTTGGGATCGGCTTCCAGTATAAAAGGATAAAGTCGTAAACTTATACTTTACAGTGAGCGATGTTGCGTATGCCATATTCTAGTCACTTACGCGGCGTCCTAGGTGGGCGGTTCAAAGCGAACGCGAGTATGAAGCGGTAACACGCGAATTCAATGCGACGCGGTACAACGCGGCGGCTATGCCCTAAATTGTCCTACGTACTCGCAAATCGTGCGCGAATTTAATTCCCCCATCTCCGTTCCATCATCGGACGACCCGTCGTACGGCGACTTTCCACCCTTACGTTGTTAACACCACTACGATCGGACGAAGCGTTTCGCTTCTTATTTTATACCGCGTACATCGAGTGCATCATCCAGCGGCGGTGTTTCCGTCACACTACAATTTGAGTGTCTTCAAGGCTAGAGTGAATAGGCTATTATTAAACTAGCGCGCTTTATCCATCAACGATCGCATCACTGCTTACCACCAGGCGGGACTGCGGTCAAGCGCTATTATAATTTATATATAAAAACGGTCCTCACGGCCGCCACCGTTCAGTGGGCACTGTGCAATTGTGCATTTGTCATGGACGAATATTATTACAAATATTATTGGAAAATTCATTTCGATCAAATAGTCAAGAAGTATGTAGGTACGGCGAAGAAGTGGGACTAATATTGTATACTTAGAAAGGCATATTTATGAGGAATTTCACAATTTGTATGAGGAATTACAGGCTCAAACCTTGTTATGTTATACCAAGGAATATTGTCGACTGTTGTCTACAACGTTTGACTATATTGCGCAAGCCATAAAACCTGTTTTGTAATTTAGTTGTACCAATTTCCAGGGATCTATTTCTGTAGGAGAACGATTGATGGTAGTGGACGTTCCACAATATAGTCTCATAATATAGGACGTTCTTGGAAAGCATTTTAAATTAGCATTTTAACATTTCTATTTCCGATATTATCCAAACGAAAACGCGATGACAACGCATCCAGTTCGCGCGAAAATATCAAGCCAATGATCACGTTCGCTTCATTTCGCGCCGCTCCGCTTGCATTCCACGTGCGTTTGGTGACGCAGGCCGCTTCAGTCATAGAATAAAGAGAGGGAAGTACGTTATCTTCATACAAACGGACCGCGCGCGGCTTGTATGTGTGCGCCATAGTATCTATGCGTCGCCGCACGCACACCTAAACACAATATAAGAGTGCCTATGACCATAGAATAAAGAGGGGAAGTAGGTTATCTGCGACCCAATCCGCGATTTAATTGCCTACTGTCTTAGGGTTGACGACTGTCCGCGCTTCGTCGGTTACGGTTGTCGCCCAAACCGCTAACAAATATTTATAGACTAAGTCTTAGTCTATAAATATTTGTAAATAATTGAAACATAAGCTCTTAGTCACTAAGAGCTTATGTTTCAATTATTTGCTTAGTATTTAGTTTACATATACTAGTCAGTTTTTTTTTTGTAATTTTTATTTTTAGTTTTGTACACATAAAGAACCATATTTATTTTTATTTTTAATTAATACAAATATAAATAATACAAACATAACATCTATTGAATCACACATTTAATACAAAATTACAAATTAGCTACAGAAAAATACCTACTTTCTTCGGTTTCGACTATTACGAAACGCGTTGTTATTAAACTTTAATGTGTAATATATCCGTATCCTTGTAAATAACTTTTAGAAATATAATTTGGAAAATATAAGTCTTTTATTTGTTCATAAATAGACATACCAACTTTGCAGTTTATGTGATCATTTTTTAAGGCGATTAGTAACGACGATGACCTTGCGCATCTGGGCGGGGCTAGGCAGAAACCCCCGCGCACCCCGCATCATATTTACGTGCACATTTCCTACTCGCTTGCTTCGAGCGCGGACGTCTCGCGACAAACGTAGAATGCCATACCATGTCTATAAAGTATACTATTCTGTCTAAAGAGTACCTAATATAGAAAGAATTACGTGGTATCAAAACTCATGCCCTAAAGTGAAACATATTAGGTAATTACTTTTATTATGTTGTTTTCGATACTGCGTTGCAGGGATTTTTTTTATTTAAAAAAGGGAAAACAAATATTAATTTATAAAAATGATTAATGCAAAATGGGAACCGGTTTATTCTTTTTTATTTATAGTTATTATTTAGCATTTAGCGTTTTTGGTATAATTCCCATTGATACTTACCAGGACTTAAAAAAAATCCCGGAAACTCCATCATCTAAATAAAACTCACAGGTCAGACTAAAATAGGTGCATATTATTTAGAATACATATTGTTTAAAAATTTAGCTGACCAAATTTTAGGTAATGAACACCTGAGACTAATGAACTTAAAGAATGAAAAAAAGAAATTGTTTTAATTTACCTACTAGAAAAAAAAATTGGGGAAATTTAATCAAGTTTCATATGGATTAAATTACAAGTATCAATTATATATTTTTTTAGGGAAGGAAAATATTATTGTTTTGGACTTAGCAAAAATTTGACGATTATTTTTTTTTTGAGATGTTCTTAATTTTTATTGGAGGAATGAACAGGGTGTGGTCTTAGAAATAGGGCATGCAATTAGCGTAATTTTTGTTTTACCGGTAAAAAAACGGTAATTGAAATATTTTTACCGGTAAACCGGTAAAAACGGTAAATTTATATTTTTTTTTCCAAAATATTAATTATGTGATTGGGTGGTCTTAAAGCAGAAAATAAATAAGTACACAAGGTACAAAATCACTCCCCCCCCTGACTTAGTAGCGAACGGTCGGGTATATTTTGTCTCCGTAATAAAAAATTCTAAAATGTGTTTTAAGTAGTTAGATATTCTTATAAATCACACTCAGTTGATGAATTACCATTGTCCTTGGGTGCTTACACAAAATCTCATGTAAAAACTTAGTGCAAGTGATTATAGTGATAGACTGTGACGAAGAAAAAGTGCAAAAAGTGTTAATCATACTGGTTAATCTGTGTAGTACCCACATAAGCATAATTATCACCAGTGTTAAGTCAAAACAAAAATCACCGAAGTTCTATTACAAGGATCAATTAATTCGCCTCTGCCATTAAGTACACAGATAGCCCGTTTAGAGTTGTCACAACTGCCGCGACGAGTGTCTCGGGTTCAAAACCGAACGTCGAGGCTTGCTTTTTGTATGACAATAGCCTGGTACAAATTAAAATAAAATTATTAAGTTCTTCGGAGTGAAGGCAAGGTATAGATCTCGTTGTGGGGACCAAAGGCATTTTTAATTTAATATACCATTGTATTGTGGCTGTGGATGATCTACACTTACATACCTCGCTGCTACTCGTATCCACTTACTTACGAGTATCGTTCTTCAAGCTGTGCGCGCACAGTTCACTAACAAAGTTGGATACAATGTCGGTGCGGCGCTCTCCACCGAGTAATCGAAATAATCTGAATTCTCCGACCTACCCCACACATCATAATTCGGACTCGGCTCTTAATGAAATGTCTATAGACTCTGATCTAATTGGCAATGTTTCTAAGCGGCGCTATAAACGCCCATTGGATGATCTCGAGAGCGGCCCGGGTTCAGAGTGTTCCTCAGAAATAAAATATCTTCTCGAAGAAATTAAGAAACAACAAGAAATTAAGTTCGTTTCATTAAACAATGCTCTCATCAATATAACAAAACAAAACCAGGAAATCCAAAATTCGGTTGAGACCTTATCGGTTAAACATGGGGAACTTCTGGAAAAGGTAAAAAATTTGGAGCAGGAGAATACCGAGTACAAGAAACGAATTCTGGAATTGGAACGTAGCTTAAACCATCTGGAATCAAATGCGCGTACTTCAGCTATAGAAATCCGTAACCTACCCAAGCAGGAAAACGAAAGCAAGCAGGGTTTGGTTGATACCATTCAACAACTTGGCTCGATTATGGGACTTAAACAAGGAATACTCCAGTCCGAGATTCGGGATATATTTCGTACAAAGTCTGAAACAATCATTGTGGACTTTACCACTACCATGAGGAGGGAGTCATTTGTGTCTAATTTTAAAACATTCAATAAAATTAGGCGCGAAAATAAGCAAGCGCAACTTAACTCGCAGCTCATTAACATACCGGGCGCACCTCGCACTCTGTATGTCTCAGAGTATCTGACTTCTAAATCTAGACGACTTTTCTATCTTGCTCGCTTAAATGTAAAAAATAAACAGCTCCATGCGGCTTGGGCTTCATATGGAAAAGTCTATGTCAAGAAGGAAGAAAATGCTTCGCCAGTCCGTATTGATGACGAATCTGATCTCCGGGAACTGTTCTTGTGACTGGTCTTAGGCGGTGTTTGTATCCATTTTTCAATAATTTTAGCATGTTTTTATGTATCCTTACAACTAATGTTAAGTTTATATGATGTTTTTTATTTATGTTTTGTTCTGTTATTAAGTTTACATTGCCATTGCGGAACTATATTTTTATGTGTAAACACTTCAACCATTCACTACATTTACAACTACTCACCAACACTCAACACACTCGATCGATATATAAATGTCTTCCCTTTAGGTCGTATTTTGATAGCTAAAGCAATCTGTGTTCCAGAGAAAAGTTTAAATGAAATCACTTTTGTTCCATCACGTATTACACGTGACTTTCATTATCTTTTTAAACAAAAGAGTAACTCTCATGCAAAATATTGAAATAAACTTGGATCTGGACACATTGCAGGTAGCTAAGACTGTCTCATGCGACATAGAAAATGCAAAGAAACACATTAATAGTCACAAGCACACCATCAATATCCTATGTCAAAATATTCGTAGCATCATCCGCAATATGCCAAACTTCGTCACACTTCTCCAAAGATCTAAAATTTGTTGGGACATACTGGTCCTCTCCGAATGCTGGCTTCCATCTGCAAAGTACATTCCTTCCCTCGACAACTACAACCATGTAGCGACCACTTCAAACAAAACCCAAAATGAAGGTGTTGTAATTTATTACAATAAACACTTGAAAGCCACTGTGGAAGAACCGTCGATCATCGACGCAAACTGTCTACTTTTAAAATTAAATCGGGATGTTTGCGTACTGGGAATATATCGTCCACCAAGTCAAACTAACATTGCTAAATTTATTGATTCCCTGAATTTGCTTCTTATTGACCTGAAATCCTTTAAAAACATTTTCCTTTGCGGTGACATTAACATTAATATAGTTCCAAATAGTGCTGATAAACGATCCCATGAGTACCTAAATTTATTGGCTGGCCATGGTATGCTCCCAGGTCATGCTCTTCCAACGCATGGATTAACATGTCTTGACCACATGATGCTGAGGACCAATATGGACGTATCTTGCTTTGTTTTTGAAACCTCCATTACAGACCACGATAGTGTTGCCATTAGTTGTAAACCCAAATCGCGCCTCCACTACTTAAACGAAACATATAGCACTATAAACTATGAGGGCCTCGATATGGATCTGTTTAATGTTGATTTTCAACGTATCATTGACTCCCAGGATGTAAACATCGCAACCGAACTTTTTGTTACTTTCTTGACTGCAGCAATCAGAAACAATACCAGGATTGTGAAAAGCAGCAAAAAGGAATGTATTACCAAACCCTGGATCACTAAAGGATTATTACGTTGTATGAGAAATCGGGACAATCTACATAAAAAACAAAAGCGAAACCCTAATGACGATATTATAAAAACTACATACAAACGTTACCGTAACTATTGCAACACCTTACTCAAAAAAGCAAAAAGGATACATGACAGACAAGAGATTGAAAATGCTAGGGGCAACAAAAAACAGCTTTGGGATGTAATTAAAAGAATAAGCGGTACTGATAAGAGAATAGATCATTCGTCGTCTCTTTTCACTTCAAACAATCCAGATTCTGACATAAACAACGTCAACCGCTTCTTTGCAAACGTAGGAGCATCCCTGGCGAACAGGATCACTAATGTTAATCGGGCTTCAGTCAGTTATTCCAGTGATCACTTACCGACTACCCCTCTTAATTCCATGGTCTTGCTACCCGCCGACGAGCAAGAAGTCTTCACACTTATAAACAGACTAAAGGATAAATGTGCTGTGGGTCTCGACCTCATTGGTGGTAAAATTATTAAGAGATACGCGAACTTCCTTGTCTCTCCTGTTACCCACATATGTAACCTATCAATATCCATAGGGGTATTCCCAGAGTTGTTTAAAATCGCCCTTATCAATCCTATCTTCAAGGCCGGGGAAAAAGACTCGGTGAACAATTACCGACCCATTTCCATTCTTCCAACACTTTCCAAAATACTGGAGCGCCTAATTAATAAGCGTCTAGTTATGTTTCTGGAGACCAACAAACTGCTCTCTCCTTCACAATTTGGCTTCAGAACTGGTATGAGTACCAACGATGCCGTGCATGAGCTGGTTAACTCTATTGTGGCAGGTTTAGATGATGGGATGAAATGTCTAACGGTGTTCCTTGACCTCGCAAAGGCGTTCGACACAGTGTCAGTACCTCATCTTCTAAACAAATTAGATCGTCTTGGCGTAAGAGGAATACCTCTTAAATTGCTGGAGGACTATCTTACTGGAAGGAAACAAAGAGTGAAAATTAAAGATAAGTTAAGTGATGAGCTCACTGTCAGATTTGGTGTACCACAGGGTAGTATTATCGGGCCAACGCTCTTCTTAATATATATTAATGACCTCTGTCAGCTTCCTCTACTGAAAGGAAAAATAATCACTTTCGCAGATGATACCGCACTGTTCTTCAGTGGTGATGGTTGGAATGAGGTCTTTGATGCTGCTCAATTAGGCGTTAACGCTGTTAGCGAATGGTTGCACAACAATCTATTGACATTAAACGTTTCTAAAACTAAATACGTAGCCTTTGCTCATAGAGCTAACCTTCTTCCTCCGCCAGCCCTCTCTATTTCGGCACACACGTGTGGTTCTCTAAATTCCGAGTGCAGTTGTCCCACCCTCGATAGAACTAATAATATTAAATATCTGGGGATCATTATTGACTCCCATCTTTCTTTTAAATATCATTTTGATGCCATTGTTCCGAGAATCCGTAAACTTATTTATATCTTTAAGAGATTAAGACACACTGCAGATCAAAAGACCATCAAAATGGTTTACTTTGCCTTATGCCAGCCGTTAATTGAGTACTGCATTACAACTTGGGGCGGTGCCGCCAAAACCCATCTTATTGAGGTGGAGAGGGCTCAGCGTGCTATTCTTAAGGTTGGTGCGGGTCTTCCCTATCGTTTCCCAACTACTGATTTATACAAAGAATGGGATATCCTTACGGTAAGACAAACTTTTATTCTGCGTACTGTAACAAAAAAGCATTCCCAGTTAAAGTTTGACAAATCAACCTATAACCAACGACGGAAGGGAAGAGTCTGCCCTTCACTCCAATTCAAATCTTCGCTCCCCCAGAAATTTTTTTGCTTCCTGGGTCAATTATTATACAACAAATTAAACGTCACTCTCAATTTTTATCCTAAAACCATTTCCCATTGTGAAAAGTCAGTCAAAACTTTTCTTAAATCCCTTGACTATAAAAAAACGGAGGACTTGCTGACAGTTCCCAAATAGATTTTCACCAGCTTGTGGCTGTTTTACATCGCAAACTCACACTCGCACACTTCAACATGCTTTCAAACAGCAACCTATATGCATACTCTCCATCATTCACTCTAACTCGACACTTCACTTTCATATGAATCATTAGTTCTGCTTTGTTAATTGTTTTTTTCTGTTTTAATTGTTATTTTTTTTCTGTATTATGTGTTGTTATCATTAACCTTTAACTGATTGTCTCTTTGTGATCTTCTTGGCACTATCAAATGTTACTCAAGAATCTAAAGATCGTATTTTTCCAAACGTGTTACTTAATTGTTTTGCTTCGGGGGGGGGGGCCTGGTGACCTGTAACACAGGTTTCTCCAAAAACCTACTTCAGGCACCAGTCTCTTCCTGGTGGAATATAAGTATAAGATTGTTAAACTAACCTTATGAAGAGAGAAATAAATAAATTGAAATTGAAATTGAAATGGTAGTGAACATGTTACATATTGCTTAAAATGAGCATCTAGACACAATTTTTAAAACCATGACCTTTCCTTTGGCGCAGTCAAGCGTAAATGTAGCACCTTTAGATTAATTTAGACAATTTTCATTTTCAAAACGCAGCCAGCCAACGAATGCTGGTAAATCTACATCAAGCCCGTGGAGAACCCGGAAATAACCTCAATGTAGCTTGCTAAACCTCCATGCGATCTTCAGTGTCAAGTAGGTATACTGGCTTGCACCAGTTCTTTTTAGCCAAGGCAAGGAGAGCGGAGTGATTCCCTTGTCAACCGCGACCACATCTCGATGCATTCCCACGTCGGTTTTTAGGAAATATTCCCTGAGACTGCATATCTCGCGATTGTGGAGGGTCTTAATATTTAAAAAGCTTCAACTTTCTCTTTTTCGCGAGGTATACACTAATACAGCCTCATAACCGATGTCAGTGGGTGATGCAATTGAATTGTAGTCAGCACCGTACGGACCCTCCTATCCAGGGTGTCGACTTCTGTCCGAGTCCATTTTAGTATGCTGAAAGAGTACATAAAATCGGGATGATCCAACCGTTGAAGGCTCGTACCTTATTTCCGCTTAATAGAAGACTATTTATTACTTTTTTCAGCGACGCGAAGATGAATATGAGATGCAAAACGTTTCTTCAGCGATTGCTTCATACCAGTAACATTGATACGTTGGGTATCAATGTTACTGGTATAAAGCATTCGACATACCCAATATTTATAGGTTTCAGATGCAGAGAGCGCTCTAAGGTTTACGGAACGTGAGTTGGGTTCCCATGGATGCCGCAATCTCTCCTCGCTTTACATGCATGACCACACATTTATCCACACAAAATTCCATCCTGATAACGCTACTGAAAGTTTCAGTACTTTTCATTAGCTCCTTCAGTTGAAATTTGTGGGGAGCAATGAATTTTAAGTCACTCATGTAGAGGAAGTGCGATATAACCTGACCACCTCTCCTCAGCCGATAGTCTAGACGTGTATTCTCCAGCAGTGTACTTAGAGGATTCAAGGCTAAGCAAAATCAAAGTTGACTCAAAGTATCGCCCTGGAATAGACCTGGCTCGGATCGCTATTCCTATGAATATCTCGATATCCAGGATAGCGAAGGACCGTCCTCCATTAGCCATACACGTCATCAAGATGGTGTGCAGAGTTGCATCAACTTTATAGAACTCCATCACCCGCATGAGCCTTGTATGTGGCACCAAGTCATAATAGGCCTTATAATAATTATTATTATTCATTTATTTCTCCTCACAATGTTTTGTTTATTGCTAAAACCGTACAATTACTCAGTCTAGTATTTGTTACATATGTGAGGAGCTGGTGTCCGTGAAAGGCAATATAAAAAAAAAACTATTCAACATGTCGATAGATCCTTTTGGGAACGACGAACTTGTTGGGTAATGGCCATGTTATTAAGGAGTAGCTTCTAAGTACCGCGGGAGCCGCTCCTACATCCATTTTGAGAGGCAGACATGATGAGTTGCTGTCAATATGTTTGTTAATTTTAACTTTAAAATTGGATGTAAGAACTTTAAAGATGGTCGGTAAACAAGTGATCGGCCAATAATTTTTGGGTTCCGCAGTGCTAACTGATTTACGGAGCAGGTAGGTTACTCTAGTTGTTAGGAACTGAGGTAGCGAACCAGACTCAAGCGAGCGTGCAACATTGAAAACCATTTGATCCAAAAAAGCGACAGGCACCAAACAGATACTGCGCCAGAATGAACACATGGCATCGTCATCCAGTAGGTAAGTGTCAGCCGCCTTGGTCTAGTCGATAACCCACCATTCATTGTTTTAGAAAGTGCGATTCTGGGTGTACCGTACATTTTCTGCTTCAGGAAGTCGATGTGCTCCCTGACAGGTTAGGTTGGTTAGGTAGGTTGGTATTTGTACCTGAAAATACCCGCCTTACAAAGCGTATCACTCTAGGATGAGTATCACATTCCTGAAGCAGATTAGTTTACCGATAAGTGTTCTGACCCCACCAATACGGTATTCAATCCTGCACCCTTTGTAAAATTTTTATATTTATGTTTTTGTAATCTATATGGTGTACATAATAAAGAGTATTCTATTCTATTCTAGTAAGACTGGTTACGTTCGTCTAGCTCTGGAGTCATTGGAAAATTTGACATGAGTTCGATAGTCGTTGTACAGTACCCAGTTGTAAGATTTTGTTGTTACAAACTAATGAATGACACGAATCGTCACAAACGCTTACGTCAAAGCTAATTTTAAGTGTCAAACATTACATATAATGGAAAGTTTGACGTATGCGTGAATAAATGAACAACTTTGCCCAAAACATAAAACCGGTAAATTACCGGTTTTATATTTTTTACCGGTAATTTTATAGTTACGAAAAAAGACGAAAGGAGAAAAGGCGGTAAAAATGAAAACCGGTAAACCGGTATTGCATGCCCTACTTAGAAATAACTTTAACCCGAAGGAATCTAGAAGCGCGATATAACCGAATCATACTAATATTATAAATGGGAAATTGTCATACTAATATTATAAATGGGAAAGTGAGTTTGTTTGTTCTGCTTTCACACTGTAACTACTGAACCGATTGCTTTGAAATTTTGTAGACGTAAAGTTGGAAATCCGGATTAAATGATAGGGTACTTCTTATCCCGGAAAAATTTGGTGTTCCCGAAGGAAATCTGAAAAGCACGATATAATCGAACACCACGCGGGCGAAGCCGCGGGCGGAAAGCTAGTATCAAAATAAAGCATCATATAAAATCACGTAAAGCGTCCCAGCGCGGCAATAAATGCAAAGATTCAATAATTATACACAAAATCACTAAAAATACTTCGTTGCACTCGAAGTACTTAGTGTACAGCTTGTGCTTCCCGCCCATCTATGAAGCTATACTTAGTTTCATAATTATTTTATATTGATCGTAGTTGCGTAATTATTTATGTTAATTTAAATTTATTATGATTACTTTAAATTACTTGGGAGGATTTTAAAACCTTAGTTTATTCTAAAATCACACTTGGAAGTACACTTCCGGTCTTTCGGCCACTATTTTATTAATTTTAGAATTATTGATGCAACTTCCGATTACCGCCAACTTTTATTATAAATTCCTCTCGAGCATTAGTCTTCCCGCCCATCGGATATTTATTTAATGAATCAAGCTTTGTTCAAATAAATAAATATAAACAACTTTCGATATTTTAGGTTAATCCAAATATCTGTACACAATTATTGACAATTACTAGCGTTACTATTAACTTTTTCTTAATTTTATTCAATACCTGATAATTTCCGTTTCCATCGTCTATTAGTTTTGTGACTATTCGTTAGTGTTTTGACTCAATGGTGTATAAAAGCTACTGATGTGACCTGTACTGTTGATCATTAATTAAACAGACTTGTACTGGATCATACTACGTCGTTATTATTTTCCACGCTTCTGAAGCATGTCTTTACATTAGTATCCAAGGGTGCGCGGAGCAAAAAGTGACACAGCCTCCTCTCACGAGCGCTGGCGCGAGACTGCCGGCCAACCCGCGCCCGCGTCCCGCATAGAGCCCCTCTGAACCTCGCAAGGCGGAAACTCGTACGGACACTCATTTTTATTACTTTTCTTAATAAATATTTCATCAATTTTAAAATAGAACTATGATTATATAGTTCTTACAGATACACGTTACTGCGAGTAAGAATATTTAAAAAAGTCTAAGCGCTTTAAGAGAAATATCGATTTAAAAGTTAAAAAACGCCGTGTAGAAATATTTTTCTTTTGACGTAAATATAGGCCGTATAGAAAATAATAAACACTAAATATGTTGTGCTTGAATCTATGATTATAATATATTTTTTTCAAAATTTTTGATCAAGGCATTCTGGAGGAATAAACTTTGAAAGATGAGCTTTTTTGGCCGCTCGAGGGTATCTATCCCCTTAAAAGCTAATGTGCCGAAAAGCCGTGACGCGAGAACCTCGTTCCGTGCTAGTCGCGACTAGCGCAGTCATAGGCACTCTAATATTGTGTTTAGGTGTGCGTGCGGCGACGCATAGATACTATGGCGCAAACATACAAGCCGCGCGCGGTCCGTTTGTATGAAGATAACGTACTTCCCTCTCTTTATTCTATGCTATGACTGCGCTAGTCGCGGCTAGCACGGAACGAGGTTCGCGGGTCACGGCTTTTCGGCACATTAGCTTTTAAAAAATGATCACATAAACTGATAAGTTGGTATGTCTATTTATGAACAAATAAAAGACTTATATTTTTCAAATTATATTTCTAAAAGTTATTTACAAGGATACGGATATATTACACATTAAAGTTTAATAACAACGCGTTTCGTAATAGTCGAAACCGAAGAAAGTAGGTATTTTTCTGTAGCTAATTTGTAATTTTGTATTAAATGTGTGATTCAATAGATGTTATGTTTGTATTATTTATATTTGTATTAATTAAAAATAAAAATAAATATGGTTCTTTATGTGTACAAAACTAAAAATAAAAATTACAAAAAAAAAACTGACTAGTATATGTAAACTAAATACTAAGCAAATAATTTAAACATAAGCTCTTAGTCTATAAATATTTGTTAGCGGTTTGGGCGACAACCGTAACCGACGAAGCGCGGACAGTTGTCAACCCTAAGACAGTAGGCAATTAAATCGCGGATTGGGTCGCAGATAACCTACTTCCCCTCTTTATTCTATGCTTCAGTCTTCAATAGGTTTCGACTGTTTGTTGTTTCCACGACGCGCCGCGCCGCGTCGCTTTGCGTTCGCGTTTAGATTGCCCACGCAGGACGTTACGTTAGTATAACTATAAGCCCCGCACGTTGATATTGCGCTGGAACCTTGTCACAATAACAGCTGCGCGACGTCATCCGTCGGAAAAAAGGACAGCTAGTAATTTTTTTTTTAATACAAAGTTAATAAGCTAGGGTAATGGGTTTATTTGTATTTTATAATTTTATTATACATACACTCTTTATACCTACTCATCCATATTCTGAATTAAATAAACTTTCATTTCATTATCGAATTTCAAGGGAACAAGTATCTTTTTATTACTGTCTATAAGATTTTTTTTCTAACCAGTTAATTTCTAATTCTAATTAACTTGTTTCTCATTTATATGTAAGAAAACTCAAAAAAAAAACAGCATTACAAAAACAAAAAGCTGTAACAAGTATTCGATACGCGTAAGCACCTAAGCGCGGGATGATCTTGCGAACGGTACTGACGGTGCGAGTTCGACTACGTCACCAAGATGGCCACCAATCGCAATATCCACTTGCGGGGCTTATAATACAAAAACCGTTACCGTAAAATATTCGAGTTTCTTTCTCAATATCCGTAACGACTGTCAGTGATCCACGATTGACAGCAATGATTCATGGAGTTACACAAAAATGATCAAATTATCTAATGCAATAACAGATTTTCAATTTGATGATACCTTAAATATAGCTAAAAAAATCCATACTGATTTGCTTTTATACATGGTATTAATTTATGCTAGGTATAAAGCAAACCTAGCTTTGCTTTTATACTAGGTATCGACTTAGTATAAAAGTAAAGCTAAGTTCTTTTATTTGTTGCACTTTTTCCTTAAAGGTTTAAACGAATTTGTATAAGGTTTGGACTATGGGTAGATCACGATAGGCATAGAATATTTTTCATCCTAGATGATAATAATGATAATGAAGATAATAAAACGTATAAGAAGTCACGGGCAACAGCAAGTAATTATATGTATGAGATTCGCCGAAGTATAGAACTTGCGCCATACAAGGTGTGCCACCCCAGTGTACCAAAAACGGGCCATGTTACAGAACACTTGGCTTAACAGCGAACGCCATGAAAAGTGTACGCGTTTATTTGGCACGCCATTTGAAAACGTCGGTATAGACTGTACCTACCCACTTTATTCCAAAGTTATAATACAGAACATTTTAAAACAACATAAATGCGGAGGAGTTATGTAAAATTTCAGAGTGTTGAGTAAAGTTAACTTCATTTAAAATTAAAGTCTAAAGCATATTTTGATATAATTAAAACTGAGGTTACACTGAGCTAAATTTTACAGGCATTTGAATTTTCTTCTTACAATTCGCAGTCTTGAGTAGAATCTACGTTAAGAGGGAACTCTAGTGGTGCTTTCTCCATACAAACGTATTCCGCTGTTTTCTTCGTAGATAATGCTTTTAGAGCAATTATTTTTTTTTCTACAATTCTACAACGTGATTATACGCGCCCCTATCATTTGATTTTTTCCGAAACTTAATTAATAAAAGAAATACGATACTTCAAAATCGCTAAAAATAACCCATTTTTAACGTGATGTTCAGATGACTATTAGATAAACGTGACAAATTTTTGAAAAAAAAAGCGAAGCATAGGTATATTTTTCCTCTAATTTTTAATATAAAATAATTGAGATCTGCCGTGTTTTAAAGAAAACAGCGGAATACGAAACGTCTTTTGGTCAACGTTTTTGTAGGTTAAATCAGCCGGAGCTGCAACTGTCCGTTTCGCACTTACCGGGAGAGGTTGGAAGCAGAGCGACGGCAATAGTTTCTTCAAATAACAAAATTTTCCAAATTCATCGGCACTAGAGTCCCCTGTTAAGCCGTTGGTCCCGGCTGCCACTTGTAGTTCTCTGACTGCCTTTACGGGTCTATGACAATCAGCCTTACTAAGGGGTATCATATTAACCAGAAATTGGGTTATAGAGGTCAAATAGGCAGTCGCTCCATATAAAATATCAGTATTCAGCTAAATCCGATTAGATTGGAAGGCGACCCCATCATAATTGGGAAAGGTTAAGCAGATTTTGTGAAAATAATCCTATGATTATTTTCACAAAATCTGCTTAACCTTTCTTTTCTTTTTTTTCTTTTTCCTTTTTTTAAATTTTAATCTTTGATGTGGTATCTATATACCACATCAAAGATTAAAATTATAACGCCACGCTAATATAATATATATATAAGGTATGTTATGCGAGGAATTATTTGAAATAAAAAGAAAGAGATTAGGAGTCATAGCGCGACAATTGGAACGGGACAATGGAAGAGCAAAACATATTGCATCGAAATAACGTGAGAAGGATTTTTGTTTTATAATTGTGAACTAGTGCAGACCGCAATCCCATCTGATGGTAAGCAGTGATGCAATTATTGATGGTAAAGCGCGCTACTGTTTTAAAAGCGTATTCACTTGAAAAAAAAAACTAAACTGAGTGAATACGAAGGAAGACGGCAGTTGTGCAAGGTGATGCAATTTTAAGCCCAACAACATGACCAACGATTCTGCGCCAGAGGGAGATTAATCTGGAGACCTTCCACGACCAAACCCCTGACATAACAACATTTGGCGCATCGTACCCGGCACATATCGCAACACAACTGCTCAGACTCCTCCTTACGGCTTCATCAGACATTATGAACACGACGAATAGCTTGGCGGCAAGACTTTGCTTCGTTGGTGGTAAGTTCTGCCGGCAGCCGATGCACAGTGTTTTATAAACCCAAAAAAAGTGACATCGTCTTTTTATTCCAGATTCGTATAGATTGATTTAAAAGAAATGCTAGAGTAAAATACCGAAGTTTCTAGTACATCTAGATGATGAGATATAAATTTTTGAAAATACGTAAATTTTTATCCGGATTATTAAAAAAACAATCATAATAAATTACTAGTTCAAATTATCAGCAAGCTGATTAAATACATACATGAAGATTTTAAAGGCGCAAATTACAAAGTTATCAAAAAATATTTAGGTTCATTTAAATCGACGTTATAATTTTTTTTTAATATTTTCGATTTTATTTTTTAACTCGATTAGTCCTGAATTTCGCAACTTAATTTTTCTACATAAAATTGCTTTATATGTGGCCTATACACACAAAAAAAATCAAAGCCCGAATCCGTGGACTAACAAAGTTATAGTCATTAGAAATTTATTGCTAGGGTTGGCACTTACAACCAATGTAAACCGGGTATAAATTGATTCAATTTTTTTTTATTTCACATAGGCCCACATGGGCACTTACAATACGTCAGAAGCTAGTGCACGGTTCCCAATTGATCGTTTTCCTATGGAGAAGAACCGGCAAGAAACTCCATAGTTAGTCTTTAAAAAAATGGTTGATTTACATTATTTCCGCTGAAATAAATTATATTTACATATTGTATTTGATTCGAACTGTTTGTGTCGTGATGGTCCTGCGGTTCAGGCCCACTTTTCATGCACGAGGTTGCCGGTTCCATAACGAACAAGTACAAATGTGACTTTTTAAATTCATATGTACTGTCCAAGTTTAATATAGACTAGCCATGTCTATAATAAACTTGGACAGTACATATGAACAAAGGAAAATATAATGAAGATACCTGGACTGTATGCTCCATTAACACGTCTCCAAGTACAAACCGCGGTGGACGCAGGTGTATTACGAAGTGTGAAAATAAAGTATATTGGGTAAATACTAAGGCAGCTACTCGTAAGATGTACTAAGACTGTGATAGGACGATATACAGTTTTTGGATAACTGGATGTAATTCACATAATCAATAAATACACTCGTATATTCAATAATATATACCCATAGTGAGTTAGCAAGATGGGGGAATAAATATTATATTACTCTGAGGAAGTGTTTATATGGCTATCATGACTTTACCGGAAGTACGGTCAATATCCCTATCAGCATTTTACTGATATTCTGTCAGTGAAAGAAAAAGGCTCTTGCCTTTGTTGACAGAGTATCAGAACCTTATTCCTTGTCATCAGTTCCGTGGGATCGCAACTCCCTTGCGGGTTTATTATTAACTAGCTGTACCCAGCGGTTTCACCCGCATCTTTGGTTACTGCCCCGCTTCTATTAGTCGTAGCGTGATATTATATATAGCCTATAACCTTCCTCAATAAATGGGCTATCTCACAAAGAATTTGTCAAATCGGACCTATAAGGTCCATCACATCATCTCAAGATGAGCGCGTTAAACCAAACAAACGAACTCTTCAGGCTTTATTATATTAGTATAGATAACGGATTCAGCTACATAATTAAATTTTAATATTGATTTTACTTAACCAAACGAAGTTGCTAAAATTTATATTTTAAGGAATAATAATAAACAACACTTGATGAATTTAAATGATGAAACTTTTGATCAAACAGATAACTAATATAATCATTAAATTTTAATTGCAGATATTTTAAATATTAAAATCATCAAAAACCAAAAATAAATCATTCTCTACAGTCAACATTTCGTGGTCGTCTATATCATCAGTAAATTCTTTCTCATTGTGAGTAAGTTTAAGTAACGCCAAAGCAGCAGCAGGCAATGGACGTTTTTTTAAATGTTTTCTTCTTTGGAGCTGCATTTGAGCAGCAATAATTGGATCGGAAGACACTAATGCTCTATGAAACAAATCATACATTGTTTGTTTACGATCAAATTTGCGTGTGGTGCTCCCGATCAGATCGCCAATATTTGTTCCGTGATTCGGCGGCTTGCTCTGAAAGCATACCAATCGGTAGTGGTGTTTTGTCAATAATAGATGCCCCATGAATTACAATTTTATGAATGGAAACCGTCATAGGATGCCAGTCATAGACACTTACATATTTGTAGGCAAGGTCTTTACAGAATGCACCAAATTTGTCTGCATCTACAGGAATTCCACAAGAAATCACGATTAAAATAATGTATAAACCATCAAGAAGCCAAAGTTCTAATCCCAAAATATCTGCAAAAGTTTTTCGGTTTTCATCTGCCAAAACTGTGCGACTTGTGTTGCCATCATTAGTGGTTCCAGAATTAGGAAGAACGACATCTACCAATACACCAATTTTATCACGTATAGCATTTTGGATACGTTTTTTTCTTTCCTGTACTGCAAGCCCTTCTTGTGAAGATTGCTTGATACGCCATTTTTTCACTTCACATTTGTACCCGAGTTTGAGGAGAAACTCCAAAACTCGGATCCAGGCGTGTAGAGGATTGATACCATGCGTCAATGTATCTGAGTCCACTGTTTTCGAAAATACAATTTCTAGGTTATTAAATTGTGTTGCTGTAAGTGCACAATATGGACAACGCATTTGCGATGGTGTATCAAGTATCGTATTAAGTACTTTACCGTCAATTGCCGCTAAATATAAATTGCAGGTAGCGTTGATTTGCTGCCCACTCGGTAATTTATAATAGAAAGGAGTAAGGTGGTCGATTTCTTGGTTAACTCTGTCTTTTTCGGATAAAATCAGTTCTTTAGATTCTTTTTTATAAATTATTCGCAATGGGCGGCAAGATCTGTAAGACTGAGCTGCAATATTTGTCCACAATAATATCTTGTCATTTTGGGTGCTTTGATGGTAAATTCTTAAGGGTACAAAAGTTGTAGCAAAAATACTGCTTTCGTTTTCACCTTGATCCTCAAAAGCTTGTTTGTACAAAGCTTGCCCCGAACTACCATCAAAACCCCAAACCCCTTCAAAGACACAGTCTAAAATATTGGTTCCTATTTTGTTGCAGTATTGTGAGAAAACTTCATCTTGCAATTGCACAATGCGGTCAAAAGTGTGCTGCAGAAGTGATTGTAAAGGAACAACCGCTTCTCGTTCTGTAATGTGAACGCATTCTGGGTAACAGTTTTGTTTGGCTTTCAAAATTTTGTAATAAGGTGGGTATGCCGGAAAACCCCGCTGCTGCAAATCTAGGTGAATAAAATTATATGTCTCAACAGTCATGTTTCTGTCAATTAATATTGCTAGCGCTTCTTCTGCTGTGTAAGGTTTTGTAGTTGTTCACATTTTGTTAGCTATTTCCGTGATAGTGTCATTCGATTGTAAGCACGACTCAATCACATTTGTAAATACCGTTGATGTTTGATGTGAGTGCTCTCCACCAATGTGCAAGGTATTTACAAAGGCTTTTATTCTTTTCTGTAGAGGCTCACATTGCAGTGTAGACTCTAATCTTTGGCGACTACGGATTTGCTGTCGTTTGCTAAGTTTCCTAAAACTATCATCGTCAGTGTGTTCAGGTGGAGCGCTAATGTAGCCGCTAATGAAAGTTTCACTGAGCCACTTGCCATGTTTTTTCAAAAAATTTGTCATGTTCTTACATTTTTTTATATTTGGTTTCACATTTGGACAACAAACTAGGAAGAGTTGATTTTAATTCATCTTCAGTACGAGAAATTTGATAGTCAGGCCCAATTGTGTTGACAATCAAATTCACTCGTTCTGAAAGAGATAAATAGCTTTTCCCTTTCATGAGCTGGAAAATATCCAACCTCGATAATATTTTTGAACCTGAAGTTCCTTCACCAGACGCCTCTCCTAGCACTGGAGCGATCACCCCCGGAGGTTGAAGGATGTCGGCTGTGGCACTATCCACAACTTCACTTGCCACTCGTGGACCAACATGAGGGTTGGCGCCCTCATGCCCTCCTAGCATTAAGTCCTCTGATCGGAGCTCAGAAGTGTAATGTATGTTGTAAGTAGGTAGTGTTATAAAATGTGTCTACATTGTACCCTCAACATTACGTGTGTATCGATCGCTGTCTTCTTAATAAACGGTTCGCCAGTCGACCATATACAGCATTCAATGAAGTCGTGTTATTTCCCCAAAACCCCCTATATACAATATTTGGCGACGAGTCGGACCATAGCGTGTTATTCTGCATTTAATACAAGATGCCTTTGGGAAAATTGGAAGTTTTTGACGTCGAAAGTGATAATTGGACCTTGTATATTGAACGGTTGGAGCAGTACTTTATAGTAAATGATGTAAAAGTGGATTTAAAAGTGCCAACATTGATAACGGCCATGGGAAGTGCGTGTTACGAGTTATTAGTCACATTATGTACGCCGAAGAAGCCTTCTACATTAACATTTGATGAGATTGTTACAATACTGCAAAGTCATCTTCAACCGAAACCAAATGTACTGGCCGAGAGATTTAAATTCAGGCAAAGAAAACAGTGGAAAGGGGAGAATATCGCAACTTATGTAGCTGAACTGAAAAAGTTGACGAAGTTCTGTGATTTTGGGGAAGCTCTGGATAATAATCTCAGGGATCAATTTGTCTGCGGTATAGAAAATGACGTCATTCGGCAACGCTTGTTCGAGGGAGAGGTACCGACGTTCAGCAAGGCGCTCCAGTTGGCAGTGGCGATGGAGACGGCGGAGTCTGACGCGGCGATGGTAGAACCTCGGGCTCGGGACCGCGGTCAATGCAGTGACCTCAGAGACGCGGCGCAAGGGTCAGCAGCGGCGCACTATGTAGGCGCGGCCGGGCGAGGCAGCGGACGGTCAGGGGCTCGCGGCCGTCGGTCAGCGGCACATAACCCGCGGCAGGACACAAAGTGCGCACCAGCGGTGAGTCAGCGCGGTGCACGAGCGGCGCCGGCCGAGTCGAGGCGAACGCAACCAGCGGCAAGTCCGTGTGTCGCTTGTGGAGCATACCACGATGCCAGTATGTGTCGTTTTAGGAGATATACGTGCCATGTGTGTAATCTGGAAGGTCATTTAAAGAAGATGTGTCCTAGACTGAAAAAGAACAGAGACCTTATGTGGACACAAGTGAGGGACGAGGAGGAGGAGTCGACTAGTAATAATGATTATTGCGATAACCTAGAACAGGTAAATTTAAATGTAATTCAATTAGATAATTTGGTAAAATATAAACCTTATTATATTAACATCTCAATAGATAAGAAAAATATTTGTATGGAGGTAGATACAGGTAGTAGAATTTCGTGTGTAAGTTACGAGTTTTATAAAAAAAAATTAAGTACCCTGCCTTTAATTACATCCAATTTAGTACTTAATTATTATACAGGCGAAAAGGTGTATCCACGGGGCAAAATTAAACCCTATGTACGGTTTGGTGATACTTGCAAACAGTTAGATTTATTTGTAATAGACCACGGTAAAGAGCCGTTATTGGGTCGAGAATGGTTATACGATTTGAAAATAAAGTTAGAAGTTATTGATAAACTCAATCAACAATGTATAAATAATATGACTAGTACTAAAGTTTTTAACATTGATGAATTGCGTTGTAGATACTCGGAGGTGTTTTCTGACGGTCTCGGCTGTTTTACTGGTGGTGAAGTGAGTTTGCGTGTACGACCCGACGCGAGGCCGATATATTTGCGAGCGCGACCACTCGCGTACGCGCTGCGGGAGCGTGTGGAGCAAGCGCTGGATCAGCTGGAGAGGGACGGTATCATCACACCTGTCGAGACGTCAGACTGGGCGACCCCGGTAGTACCAGTCATTAAGAAAGACGGCTCGCTACGTTTGTGCGGTGACTATAAACTTACCTTAAATAAATGTTTAGAGGTTGACCGTTTTCCCCTACCTAGAATAGATGATTTATTAAGTAAATTACATTCGGGGCATAAATATACAAAAATTGATTTATCTCAAGCATACGCACAATTTTGTCTGGATGAACAATCGAAATCATATACAGTAATTAATACACACCGGGGATTATATAAATACAATCGTTTGATATATGGTTTGTCATCAAGTCCGGGGATATTTCAAAGAAAAATAGAACAAATATTTGAAGGTATGCCTAGGGTAGGAGTTTTTCTTGATGACGTCATTTTGACAGGCCGGGACGAGGCAGAACATATGGATACTTTGTTTAAAGTTTTTGATAGATTACAGCGGTACGGATTAAAGGTTAAGAAAGAGAAATGTACGTTCTTTGCGGATGAGGTATCTTATTTAGGGTTCATAATTAGTAAAGATGGAGTAAAGACATGCCCAGGTAAAGTAGAAGCTATAAAAAAGGTACCTATACCGTCCAATGTATCTGAACTTAGATCATTCTTGGGTATGGTTATGTACTACGCCAAGTTTGTTAGGAATATTAGTATGAGGCTAACCCCCCTTTACGAGTTACTAAGGAAAGATAATAAGTTTGTTTGGACAAAAGAGTGTACGGAAGTTTTCAACAGCATTAAAAATCTGTTGTCTTCCAGTGAGGTGCTCGCGCATTATGATCCGCGTATGCCGGTAACACTGACGACGGACGCAAGTGCGCAGGGGGTGGGAGCAGTCATAGCTCATGTGTGGCCCGATGGAACCGAGCGCCCGATTGCTTACGCGTCGCGAGTTTTAAACGCATCGGAAGCAAACTACTCGCAGATTCAAAGGGAGGCGCTTGCTATTATTTTTGGAGTAAGGAAGTTCCATCAGTACTTATACGGGCGAGAGTTTGTTCTAAAAACGGACCACAAACCACTTGTTTCTATTTTTGGGGATAAAACAGGCATTCCAACGATGGCAGCAAGTAGGCTACAAAGGTGGGCGGTAGTCCTCTCGGGTTATCAGTATCAAATTCAATACGTACCTACCGATAGAAATGGTGCAGATGCGTTATCTAGGTTGCCAGTGGGTACAAGGAACAAAGAACAGAACGAAGTCACGTATATAAATTTCGTACAGAATTTTTTACCGATAACCAGTGAAGATGTCAGTAAGCTGGGGAATACGGATAGTGTTTTGAGAAAAGTAATGATATATATAAGGTCAGGTTGGCCTAGCTCTTGTCCCGATGCGGAGCTGCAAGCTTATTTTGTTAGAAGGAATGAGTTGTACGTCGAATCGGGATGTGTAATGTGGGGCTATAGAGTTGTGATACCAACGGAATTGCGAAGTTTTATATTAAAAGAGTTACATATCAGTCATATGGGCATTGGTAAAATGAAATCAATGGCTCGTAGTTACGTTTGGTGGCCTGGTATCGATGCAGACATTGAACGCGTATGCCGTATAGCCGTGGAGTAGGTTACACGTGGATTTCCTAGGCCCTTTTCAGGGTAAGACGTTTTTTATCATAGTGGATTCGTCGACTAAATGGATCGAAGCTTTTGAAATGAAAAGAACGACCGGAAGGGAAGTTCTTAAGGTATTAAGGGATGTATTAGCTCGGTTTGGATTACCAAAAGAGATAGTATCGGACAACGGACCTCCTTTTACAGGTGTTGAAGTAGCAGAATTTATGCGTGTTAACGGTATTAAACATATTTTTACGCCTGTTTATCACCCTGCATCGAATGGAGCTGCAGAGAATGCCGTTAAAATTTGTAAAAAAGCATTAAAAAAGGCTTTTAGGGACGGTATAGAGGTTGATACGGCATTGAAGTCGTACCTATTTATGTATAGGAATACCGTGCATAGCACGACAGGAGAGTCACCTTCGAGGTTACTGCAGCATCGAACGTTAAGATCTCGCCTAGATCTGTTGAATATTAACAATAAGGTGCAAGGCGTGAAACAAAAAGTTGAAGAGGCTCAACAGAAACAGGTCAAAAACGCGGGTGGTATAATGCGTGCGTTAGATATAGGGGATGACGTATGGGTTCGAGGTTTTGGAGGGGAGGATAAGTGGATTAGAGGTAAAATTGACAGGAACTTAGGATCTCGTTATTACTTAGTTAGTAGGGAAAATGGTCCACCTTTAAAAAGACATATAGATCAAATTTGGAGAAAGTCTCCACGGTCTATGTTAACTTGTCCACTTCCAACTGACGTTGGCGACCCTGATAATGGAGTAAGTTCACGGATACCATCACCGCCACCAGCAACAGCATCCGAGACCCGAAGCAAACGTATAAGGAAACCGGTCATAAGGTACCAGCCATGAATAATATACATGATTGTAAATTAGTTGTATAAGAGCAGTTTAGAATAAGTGGTAGGGTGTAATGTATGTTGTAAGTAGGTAGTGTTATAAAATGTGTCTACATTGTACCCTCAACATTACGTGTGTATCGATCGCTGTCTTCTTAATAAACGGTTCGCCAGTCGACCATATACAGCATTCAATGAAGTCGTGTTATTTCCCCAAAACCCCCTATATACAATAAGAAGGACATCCCTCAGCAGCATGGGTCAGGTGCTGCTGAGGCAAAGTGGCATCAAGGGTCTGTGACGGCTCCATGATGCCTCACCCCCGTTCCTCCAGGCTACGTGTAATGATATGGGGTTTTAGCAAAAGCCTATCGAGGGTGGACCTCTTCCCATACCACACGTATCCCTTCATCAGAAATTGTCACATTTACTGATTATACATAAACGTGTACTGGCTGATTCATACTATAGAATCTAATAATACTTGCAAAATTGCTTACTCGCAATCCGTTATTCTAGTAATTGTAGCTACACACTAGTATTTGTTTAATTTAAAAATACAAGAGACATTTAAAAATTCGAAGTTGAGCAAGCGTTGTACTATGACGTTAGTTATCAAGCGCCAGAACTATAGTAATTGCATCGGGCACTAATTTTTATATTTTATATGCCGAAAACTTATTGATGTATCTAAATAATTTTTACAAAAATATTTTTCATTTTTCACAATATAAGTGGAGATTAGTTAAATTGGAATTTATAAATCACAATAATTCAACATTTTTCGTTTTCATGAACAAAACAAACAAAATTAACCGAAATATAATTTTACAAAATTGACAACCCTAACCTCGATTCGATCCGGATAAACATAATATTAATCATAACTTCGTTAGTCCACGAATTCGGGCTTTGATTTTTTTTGTGTGTATAGGCCACATATAAAGCAATTTTATGTAAAAAAATTAAGTAGCGAAAATCAGGATTAATCGAGTTAAAAAATAAAATCGAAAATATTAAAATAAATTATAACGTCGATTTAAATGAACCTAAATATTTTTTGATAACTTTGTAATTTGCGCCTTTAAAATCTTCATGTATGTATTTAATCAGCTTGCTGATAATTTGAACTAGTAATTTATTATGATTGTTTTTTAATAATCCGGATAAAAATTTACGTATTTTCAAAAATTTATATCTCATCATCTAGATGTACTAGAAACTTCGGTATTTTACTCTAGCATTTCTTTTAAATCAATCTATACGAATCTGGAATAAAAAGACGATGTCACTTTTTTTGCGTTTATAAAACACTGTGCGATGTTATGACGTACCACGGAGGCCATAACATCGGCATCAGGAGGAGAGGAAGATAATGATTCTGGTAATTTTGTATTCCCTCCTACCTCTATACATCATCATCATCTTCCTAGCCTTTTTCTATATTGGGAGTCGGTTTCTAGTTTAAACGGATGCATCTAACTACATACCAATATTATAACGGTAACACGGAACTACACGGAAGTATCTGCCCTCCACAATTCAGTTAGGTTCTGGGTAATAAGATGCCCTACTTTCTGGTTTCTAGCGACTAACTGTCGAAGATTCACGAAGGCAGGAGCGCTATTGGTCAAGATGGCAATTTACAGACCACTCACCAACCTGATAGATCGAATCGTGCGATATTTTATTGCTTTGTTACTTAGCCTAGAAGCCTTTCAACCAACGTATACTTATTGCCAGCAATGTCAATGGAAATAATAGTTAAAATAGTTGGAAATCATCCACTTTTGAAGGAAAGGAATGTGATTTAAAATATATTAACATTTTAAGCCCTTGACCGTACCCAGAGGTAACCTCTTTGAACCTTAAAATTTCCTGTTAAATTGAAGTTATTACGATACAGAGGAACTCATTTTGATCTATAAATTAACGTCTGAAATATTTAACCTTTCATGTCTTTGACAGATACTTACTAAGTATACGACACCCACACAACCAGTTGAACTCCACAGCAACTCACACACACACACACAAACACTTCAAATTATCTTTTAAACCCATTCATTAAAGTATGAATATAAACATCAGAGTAATAACGCAATTATGAATAAGTATTTTGTAAAACGTGTCGCCAATCCCTCTAAGGTACACAAGTACAGTTCTTCAAACTACAGGATTTTCCAAGTACTAAGAATCTTACTGATCTGTAAATAAGCCTTAGTTAGATACTCTTCTTGAAACTATACTGTTATTACCTAGTTACTTGTACTATTAATTCTGTGCCTAAACTAAATATTTTAGAAAATAAATTATTACTTCCAATTGTTACACCATACGTGGGCGATTCTTATTAATTGCCCTCCTTGAGAAACTGGGCTGGATCGAATGATTATTGATACCACCCGCACGCAAAATATGCGCATTTTCAGCTTACCTTAGCAGATCAGCTTATACTCGTATTTCTTATTACTTAAGTACTTCACCCGGCGTCATTGTGGCGGAAAAAAGTAAGGCTAACGTTGATGTGGGTCATTATGACCCTGTTACAATTCTTACTATTTTGCCTACTACCTACTATTTTTTAATATTTAATTTGATATTTATAATACATACAGTATATATAATCAGTAGCAGCAATAAAACACATTAGTAATAAATATAATAATTTTTATTTTCAACTTTCTGTATAGACTGATTGAGTATGAAACAAAATGTAACTATGTATTTTACTATTTTTCTTTATAAAAAAAAACCAGTATCTTTTCTTAAAAAAAATATACTTAAATCAAATCTATACTACCTAAACTTTATATCTTTCGAATTATACTACGCATAACATCAGAAACTTTATCAGTCTTTTTGAATTAGACTTTCACTGCAGTTTTTACAATAAGAGATTACGTGTACAGTGCATATAAACTTATGGCAAGTATTAAATACGTGACTTGTCTTTCTATCATTTTTGTAGGAACAATCTTGACACCTTCGAACACCAGTGAGCTTTGCAGGAGGTTCCCCGTATGTTTCTCAAGTAAATTCTTTAAAAAGATTCATTTTTGTCAGTATCTTCCCTATGATTAGACGACGCTTACATTCCTTCGGGTCTCTATTAGACAGTTATCTAAAAATAAAATAGCGTAAATAAGTAGAACTAAATAAAACATGAAAAAAATATATTGCACAAAACAGCATCGTCGCCGTTGATCTGGGTCATAATTACCCGGTCGCAGGTTTACACCATGCGTGGGCGATGGATGACTGAAGCGAGGTACAGGAAGAGGAGGGAGGATACTTACCTGCAGCTACTAAGACAGATGATTGTGTGCGGTAATTGTTTCTAAGAAATTTTTCATAAACAATAAATGCAGGGTGATAATGACCCTGCCTCAATTACGTAGGGTGATTTACGTTGCTATGTAGCAAAACAGGCTTTGCCTTCTATTAGGATTGAAGGCTTCAAAACAGGCTTTGTTTTGAACCTTCCAAAGTTCCTTAGTAGGCACAGAAGGTAGGCCTTATATGCATCAAAACATGCAGTCAAATTAACTCTGTGCTGCCAATGCCGACGCTGTGGAACTTCCACGGCGTCATCAGTGCATCACGGTGGAAGCGGCAGTCTTGGGCCAACATGGTGTAAAATATAGTCGTGCTGTTGACAATTTTATTATTTCAATCATATCGCAGTTTCTCAGTTCACAGCCTCAGTGACAGCCTCCGTGGCGTAGCGGTAGCGGACGCGGCCGCTGCGCAAGGTGGCGCGGGTTCGATCCCCGCACAGTGCAAGTATTTGTATGCATGAATATGAATATTTGCTCTGGCCTGGTCGTGCCTCGGAAAGCACGTTAAACCGTTGGTCCCGGTTGCCATACGAACATCTAGTGGCAGTCGTTACGGGTTGTTGGAGCCCTCAAAAGTCCAACAATTGGTCTAACTGCAATGCTTCGATGTCGCCTACGGGTTGTGGAGGTCAGACGGCAGTAGCTTCACGGAAAATGTCGAAGTTTAGCCATATCAGCAGTTGGACTGGTAAAGCGGACCCCAGACTCCAAAGCTGAAAGGGCTTCGGATGCGACTGGGATTAACGCTGGGATGATGATGATGATATCGCAGTTTCTCAGTTAAAGCTGGTAATAAACGAAAGTCTCAGAGGAGTCTCTTTGAACAGAGCATAGCACTTTAAACGTTGAAACTATACACGAAACAGAAGTTTCAATAGTTTGTCAGACATCGTTTAGCTTGACCGCTTAGATCACGTTTGAGTGTCCGTCAAACATGCTGAAAATGTACGCTTAAGTGGTCGGTATGGACGGACGGTCCAAAACTCGTTGTTAACAATGAAACATGTATCACGGTAGTATTCCCCAAAGGACTTGGCATAGAAGTAGTTTAACCACATTTTGGCTAATATCGCTTGAGTCTTTTTGTGAATGGCGTCAAGGCCTTTTGAGACAATAATAAACCAAATTACTTCATGGATTCCATTAATTTGTTAAGTTATTATGAGAATAGAAATTATTTTAACGAAATTTTCTTATCTGTTTTACTTCTTCATTCGCAGGTTTGCTGGAAGATATAAATAATAATAAATAAGCAGTACCTTTGTAGTCAGATTATAATTTTTATTCGTATCCCTATGTATACAACGTGTAACATAAAGGGTATATACATAACAAAGGCATGGCATCTTTACATGATATCAAACGATATTGGAAGGGTTTTTTAATCCTATCTCTTTATGTTAGAAACTTATGAGGAAAAACACCGCCTGTGATAGGCTACTATCATACTAGTCGCACAGAGGTATTGAAGACATTTATCGGATTTTGGCAAGTAACGTGACGGGTAGCGAGTAGTTATTAACGTATGTAGTGTGCTGCCACGTTTGTTATAATTTGATTTTAAGAAACACACGAAACCGAAATTTGGTATCAATTTTTTGAGTATTTTATTTTGAGTTGAAACTTGAAACCCTTCCGATATCGTTTGATATCATCTAAAGATGCCATGCCCTTGGTATGTATATACCCTTTTTGTTACACGTTGTATATACTAACTGTGTGCATACATAATAAAATAAATCAACAAACAAAGCCCCGAACTGAGCTCAATAGAATTATAATAAAGCTACAGAATATATTTATGTGATTGCGTTCATCTCTGAAACTGTTAGTCCAACTTGATTTTTTTATTTTTTTCTTGATTTGTAAGTCCAATTCTTGAGAGAGGGTGTATAAAATCACGTTAGGAGCAAAAGTCAGGAAATAACAAATGTCACACGGGCGAAGTAACCTGGCACAAGCTAGTTACATAAATAAACAAAAACATCCAACCTAGTACATATTATATCACTGGCTTTTCGTTATAGAGATAATAAATAAATAAATAAAATTCTTTATTCATACAGTAACCTTTGATTTTTTTTCTTAAAACTAGGATACATAGCTTGGCTAACTAAAGGTCGTTCTAATAATACAACCCTGACTCCTAAACTAGGTGATCCTGTGACTTAGGAGTCAGTGTTCTGCTGACACTGTCATACCAAAAACCATGTGTTGTGTTCTGACATTACAAAAATAGTTACGCACCTTACAGGTTACAAAATAGGTATCTCAGTATGTTAAAAAATATAAAAAATTAAGAATTAATGACTAACAACAGATAAGGAAGGAAATTACGGACTAGTTATAATAAACGACATGTTGAGGGTGTAAAATTGTGAATGTAGATGTTAGAATGACAGGATATGTATTTGAGGGTGTAATGTGTGTGTGGGTGTATGTGGGGGTGTGTGTGTAGAGAGAGACTGTATCATAGACTGTATTGTTAATAACCACGACTCAACTAGCACCCTAATTACGTAACATATGTAGATACTATTAATGTCAATTTGAATCATTTCAGAGCATTTTGGTGAAGTATTGCTCCGTATGTTCGAAAAATGTGTGAATTTACTCAATAACGTAAATGACGACACATGATCGCAGTCGTTGTTAGACACATTATAACTAGATTTGCCCCAATATATCACTCAAATACACCGTGGCATAGGAAATGGCAGGAAAATGTTTAAAAGAGTATAGAGAAAATGCCATTCGGGGTGTTTATTCCACGAGCGAATCAAAAATGTCCTTTCGTTTGCATGGCAACAATTATTGTACACAAGAGTATCGCCAAAACTTGCTGCCAAATATTTACATAAAACAAGCGGATGTGTCAAGATAAACTCATCATCATCTCAGCGCTAATCCCAGTCGCATCCGTAGCTTTTCAGCTGTGGAGTCCGGGGTCCGCTTTACCTGTCCTAACTGCTGATTTTGGCTAAACTTCGATATTTTCCGTGAAGCGACTACCGTCTGACCTCCACAACCCGAAGGCGATATCGAAGCATTGCAGTTAGACCAATTGTTAGACTTTTGAGGGCTCCAACAACCCGTAACGGCTGCCAGTAGATGTTCGTAAGGCAACCGGGACCAACAGCTTAACGTGCTTTCCGAGGCACGACCAGACCAGCGCAAATATTCATATTCATACATACAAATATTTGCACTGTGCGGGGATAGAACCCGCGCCCCGTTGCGCAACGGCCGCGTTCGCTACCACTACGCCACGGAGGCTGTCAAGATAAACTCTTAATACTAAACAGAACATTCTAAATAAATAAAAAGGAGGAATCAAAATAAATACAGATTTAAGCGGAAACCACGATATTTTAAATACAGTGAAACGGGGCTATTTGAAATTTTAGGTATTTAGGTCGACCCAGGATTTTGAACAAAAATACCTATATCCAAATAACAACTTATCATATACTCAACCGGAAATACAATTGTTAATTTAATAAATATTAAGACGGTCAAATGAAGTACATGATCAATAATTGGTTATAATTAAAGGCGCCCAATAAACAACGTAATAAATGTTATTGAACTGTCAAAATGAAACCCATTGCTACTGATAGTGAGTGACGCAATTATCCTGCTGGTAGATTGGGGGATAGCTAGTTGAAGAACACCTCGTGGTTCGAGAGAAGCGATGGTCTAGTGAAAGCAACGATGGCCTACTGGTACCTGCCGCGACTTATTTGTTGCACACCAGGCGCTTCTTCTCTTCTTCAGCCTATAGAGATCCACAGCTGTATAAAAGCCTCCCCCAACGCTTTCATTGCATTGGGGGGGGTTTGCCATAATATAATCCCTACGTTTGGCAGGCGGGTTGGGGATCTCAGTAATTTGATATTCCAAAGGAGAAGTGCTGCTGCCCGCTTTGCTGCTGAGAGTTCCCTTAGTCGCCTCTTACGACACCCACCGGAGGATATGGGATGGTGCTATTCTAAGCTCGGTACCGGTAACGGTAGGCGGTTTACTTTGTATAATTTATTTCATTTCAACTGCTTTCGAAATGGCGAAGAAAAACAACGTGAGGGAACCGGCATGTCCTAGAGCCTAAACCTTCGAAGACATGTGACATCTACCAACCCGCACTGGGCCAGCGTGGTAGATTACAGCCCACTTCCTCTCATCGATCTATCAATGTGTTAAAATAGGACAGTACACTAGTTCTGAGATAAAAAGTAGTATTTTTGGTATACCGCAAGGTAGTATTTTGGCCCCGACATTATTTTTAATCTACATAAACAACCTTTGCAGTATAGGTCTACATAATGGGATAATACTATCTTATGCCGATGACACTGCTCTAGTGTTTTCCGCTAAAACCAAAGATGAGGCATACAAACATGCCCAGAACGGCTTTAATATTGTGTCTGATTGGCTTCATCAAAATCTTCTAAGTTTAAATGTAGAAAAAACAAAATACATTTTATTCTCAATGAGAAACATTAACATTCCGCTTACTAACATAAACATATATGCACACAACTGTATTCATGCTGACACTGCTTGCACTTGTCCCACTTTAACTAAAGCTGACCATATAAAATATCTGGGTGTTACGATTGACACAAATCTCAATTTCCGTAAACATATCGAGTTACTGTGTACGAGAGTGCGTAAATTAATATACATTTTCAAAAACCTACGACACATAGCGGACTATCAGTTAACAAAACAAGTTTATTTAGCTTTGTGCCAATCTGTTATCACCTACTGTATTACTTCTTGGGGTGGTGCCACAAAGACCATACTGCTGCCTCTAGAACGTGCTCAAAGAGCTATTCTAAAGGTGGCAACCTTCCGTCCTTTCAGATTTCCCACCCACCAGCTTTATGTGGAATGCAAGGTTCTAACCGTACGTCAACTATTTATCTTGCATACCGTACTTCAACAGCACTCTGAGCTTCCTTTTGACCCAGTACCTTCAACCAGGAGGAGAAAAGATATGGTTTGCACAAAACCACAGACGAGACACGCTTATGCCTATAGATTTTATGTATTTTTAGGCCCTTTCTTATATAACAAGCTTAACAAACTATTAGATATATACAGTATAAATTATAAAAAATGTAGTCAAGTAATATCGGAATACCTATTGATTCTCAATTACACAGACACAGAAAAGCTTCTGGAAGTTATAGTGTGATAGTAAATAGTTTACAGATAAAAGTTAGATAAGATATAAAATTAAATAGTACATAAGATAGCATAATAAATAACTAACGTTTTTGTTTATTGAATTCCTAGTCCATAACGTTGCATAATTGAATCTTACGGACTTATTGATATATTGTGATGTAAAGTGAGCGCCTGAAACACAGGTTTAATAAACCTAGCTCGGGCATGTCGCTAATTTTACATGATTCTCTGTATAATAATACGTTCTGTATGACCGTATGTATATTTTTAGTCACACATAATACCTAGCTGTTATTTAGGCAATAAGATATGTATGTACTTAATTGTATAAGAATATTTTTGTAGTTTTGATTTTACAATGTTGTGTAAGTTTTATGAATAAAGATTATTATTATTATTATTATTATTATCGAGAAGAGGCCTGTGTCCCAACAGTGGGAACAATATAGGTTGATTATGTACCTATGTATGTCATGTGTGTGGTTCTATGGTCGAACCCAATAATCAATCTAAAACCAATTTTGCCATACTGGAGGTAAAAAAACATATCTATCTCTGGTTTTAACGTCCCAATAATCTATCAGAGATAACTGAATCTTAATCGTCCGCACTATGTATAGATGGGATAATTTATCGCTCACTACAGATAGCTACAAAAATATCTATGAGGAAACCAAGAAATTAAATTATGGAGAATTTATATCTGGTCAATATCTGTACTAATCTATACTAATATGTAAAACTGAAGAGTTTATGTGTTTGTTTGAACGTGCTAATCTCAGGAACTACAGGTCCGATTTAAAAAATTCTTTTTGCGTTGGATAGCCCATTAATCCACGAAGGCTAACTCCACGCGAACGAAGGCGCCGGCGGCCGCTAGTAATAAATATAGCTCAAAATCTACTTCTGGTTACTTTTGCTAAAAGCAATAATTAAGCAAAACTGTATTCTGTGAACTGTAGAACTAGCTGTGGTCCACGACTTCGTCCGTATTAATTTCTGTTATTATGATCGCGTTATGAAGTTTGATATCATATTTTTTGGGTAACTTGAACCTTGTACGCAGCGTACTCAACGGAAGCCCTCAATGACAAATAATATGATATTCCCAATTTTTTCCACATTTTCCACTACTTTATTCTTCGATTCTTCCTCGATAAATCTACTTATATTATTATGGCACCATATTATTTAATACTAGCGGCCGCCAGCCACTTTGTTCGCGTGGTTTAGTTATGCTCCGCTCCTATTGGTCGCAGCGATGTTATATAGCCTTCCTGGATTAATGGGCTATCCAACGCAAAAAGAATTTTTCAAATCGTTCTAGTAGTTCCTGAGTTTATCGCGTTCAAACAAACAAACAAACAAACTCTTCAGCTTTATTATATTGGTATAGATTAGTATAGATTTATTCAATGCGAATCAGTAGTTCCTGAAATTAGCGCGATCAAACAAACAAACATTTCAGCTTTGTGATATTATGCAGTACTTACTTATTTATTTTAAAGCAAGTGTAAGTTCCAAGTTTAGTTTTGTTAAAAATGTAATATAATTTTTTACATACTAGAGTCAAAGTCAAAAGTTTGGTAATAAAAAAAGATTGGAACGAAAATATTTCATATTTACAGCATATATTTTTATTTACCGATTTTAAAAAAGAGTAGGCTACTTAATTCGACCTATGCTTTTTTATGTTTGCTCGCGGATAACTTCGACATTTATGAACCGATTTTGATGATTCTTTTTTGTTAGTTTAACAGATATTTTTAAGGTAAGTATAGCGAGTTTCTATCCTTACGTTGTTGACACTATTAAGAACCGAACGAAGTGTTTCGTCTCCTCTGTTATAACACGTACATCAAAGGACTGGAACAATTTGCTAGCGGCGGTGTTTCCGTCGGACTAAAACTTAAGTGTATTCAAGGCTAGAGTGAATAGGCTCTTGATAAAGTAGCGCTGTGTATCATAAACGATTGCATCACTGCTTACCATCAGGCGCGATTGCGGTCAAGAACTAGTTTATAATTTATAAGAAAAAAACCATGATAAGAAAACCAAACACAATGACCATGACATGTATGTTCGTTTTTGCCACCGATATCCGAAGTTAGTTATGTACCATTTTGTAGTGTTTATTTGGAAGTCGGTTGTTGTTTTTTGTTGTTAAAAAGGTTTTTTATTTTCGAAAAAGGTTATTAAATAATTTTGTTTCCAATTAGTTTAATTGGTAAAAGTTTATAGATAAGGATTTTACGAAGGTAGGAAGTTATTTTTTGTAAGTTACTTTTTTGGTTTATTACAAAATCTTTATGCACTTTGAATTAATCATATTTTTACATTTTTAATAAAGCTTGCTTAAGCTGCAGTATAGGTACTTTTTACGAGGCAGTAATAATCTTGAGGGCCAGTCCTCACAATTTTAATATAAAATTTGTATCCTCTGTTTACCTAAATTTTCGAAAGGTTTTTGTCACTAAAATGGGTTTTTAATTAGATCTTTTATTACACGCTAATTCAAAAAAGTAATTTTTTCTTAACTTAAATCCACAACCCAAATACATAAGCTTAATAAAAACTCGACACTTTTTACACGTTTTTTGGCGTTTATTAAGTACATTTCTTGAGACATCTTACCGCTAAGGCGGTACACTGTACAAACACTTTTCTCAAGGCAGCTCAACAAATATTGAAACACAGAATGAATTTTTGCTATTTACTCCATACTTCGCTATAATTACTCTTTATTTTTGTTGGGAATATTCTGTTTGCATATCTATACTAATATATAAAGCTGTAAAAGAGTTTGTTTGTATATTTGTTTGTTTGAACGCGCTAATCTCAGGAACTACAAGTCCGATTTGAAAAATTATTTTTGCTTTGGATAGCCTATTAATTCAAGAAGGCTTTAGGCTATATAAAATCACGCTGCGACCAAAAGGAGCAGAGCATATAAAAAAAATACATATCGAAACTTACGCGGGAGAAACCGCTCGGTGCAGCTAGTCTATACTAAATATAACGCTGAAGAGTTTGTTTGTGTGTTTGTTTGAACGCGCTAATCTCAGGAACTGTTAGTCCGATTTGAAAAATTCTTTTTGTGTTAAATAGCCCATTAATTCAAAAAGGCTTTAGGCTTTCTAACATCACGCTGCGATTAATAGGAGCGGAGCATAACCAACTCTACGCGAACGAAGTCGCTGACAGTCGCTAGTAAAATACATTTCAGATTACGTTGTAACGGTACCTACAACACCGCATACAAACAACGCGTCCTAATGACGCCGATCCTGGATCTCGCAAGCAGAGTTTACCGTGCAACTAGCTTACATACAACTTCCTGACATCAACCAACGGGTAAGTTACCCGCCAGACACAACACGTGCTTGGTCTGAGGATCCTACCTTTTAATTTCGCCTGCCTGCGACATGGAGGCTCCGGGTTCGATCCCCGGCCAAGTCATGATGGAAAATTGACTTGGGTCTTGGATGTTTATCTATATATGTATTATAAATATAGTATCGTTAAATTTGTATCCCGGAACACAAATCTTGAACTTACTTTGGGGCTAGCACAATCTGTGTGGTTTGTCCGTATATATTTATATATTTTTTTACCTTTTCTATGGAGTATAAGTGCACTATAAACCCTGTTCCTCATACCTAATGTCACATAATAAATAGTGAATCATAAACATTATTGTCAAACGTTATTAAGTCGTGGTGGCCTAGTAGTTAAAACACCAGCCTCTCAAGTATGAGTTTGCTGGTTCGATTCCAAGTCAGGCAAGTATCCAATATCCATATAAGTTTTCTAAGCTATATGCACTTTCTAAGTGTATCTTGGCCACCAATGGCTGATTAAAAGGTGAAGGAAGACATCTTGAGGAAACCTGGGCTTTAAGTCTAAAATCACCAAGCCGCATTGAGCAAACGTGGTGATTACCCTCAATCTCTCTCTGTGTGAGAGGAGACCTGTGCCCAGCAGTGGGACGATAAAAAAAGGTTGATGAGGACAGTAATCAGCAGTGGGAATATTATAAGCCGATTAGAGAGATAGAACTGTTATGTAAACATGCTATGCTTGGAGTCTCTTTGAGGGATCGAATCCACAACGAGGTGAACCGGCAGAGAACCAAAATTCAAACAACAACAACGTCTTCTTCTTCAGCCTATAGATGTCCACTGCTGGACAAAGACCTCCCCCAAGGCTTTCCACGCTGATCGGTCTTGTGCTGCCCGCATCCATCGGCTTCCCGCGACCTTCACCAGGTCATCGGTCCACCTTGTTGGGGGCCTCCCTACGCTGCGTCTACCAGTACGTGGCCGCCATTCCAGAACCTTACTGCCCCATCGGCCATCGGATCTAAGAGCAATGTGTCCTGCCCGCTGCCACTTAAGTTTAGCGACTCGCAGAGCTACGTCGGTGACTTTGGTTCTTCTGCGGATCTCCTCATTTCTGATTCGATCACGCAGAGAAGCTCCGAACATAGCTCTTTCGATTGCCGTTTGTGTGACTCTGAGCCTTCGTATCAGGCCCGTTGTCGACATACATAGTTCAAAAAATAAGCAAACTGAAGTAGCAACGGGCCGGCCATATCAGCCGTAGAAACTGTGACCGTTGGATATAGATGTTCTTGAGTGGAGACCGCGAATTGGTGAACGTAAGGTGACGCCCTCAGGCTTGGTCGAGCGACTTTTTTCACAGGATGGCTAGTAGCAGCTGAATGAGAGTTGCCAAAATTGAAATGAATGGCGTGTGTCCAGCACTGGATTAAAATAGGCTGATGATCAACATAGTGCGCAGGCCTAGTGAGGAATGAAACTGTGAAGAAACACGGGAGGGTTTTAGTCAGTAAAAGTCTGACACGCCCTTCCGCTCCGCCCAGAGCGGGAGAAGTTATTTGATGATTTCCATCAAATGACTTCTCCCGCTCCTTCTTCCGCGCATCCAACAAAAAAAAGGCCTAGTCAGGAAGATGTCGCGTCGTCGAATTTTCGGTTCTAAGACAAAAAATCTATTTCTTACAATTCCTATACCATTTTGAGAACAATGGTAGTAAAATTATTTACACAAGGTAAATCGCTAGCCTAAGGAATCCGACGGGGTTATTGACACCACACCATAGCAGCTCAAATATAATAGGTATAGTATTATATTACCAACAGAACTTATTCATTTTCATAGAAAACTTATTAAGTCGTTTAAGGAATGTTTTGAACTCGCAAATGTGATTTATGAGTAATGAAAGATTAGAAGTTCGTTAAATTTTGGTTAGATATGTTTTTAGAGTTGATTAGAAATCTTTGATGTTAAATTTCTGAACACAATTAATGTCATTAACTTGTCAAAAATGTATGTCTGACTTTGTTTTTAAAAATATAAGAATCATACAATATGTTAAATAACAGAGGGCGTTCCCTTAAACTCGTTAATATATATCATTAATAGATTAAAATAAAAATATCAGCATAGAAAAATAAGCATAAAAATCCGAATAAAAAAAAATTCTAATTGGAAATAAATTTGAAACCTCCTGTTTTAAATCAAAATAGTAGTCGTCATGTATAAATAAATTGCGACGTTGCCGTCTTTCATGTTCGCGTGTACAGTGTGTTTCTTTTACGTGTCAATTTAAAATTTTTATTGAATATTTACATATTGGAAAAAATTTTAAAACATTTTGTTTTCGAATGGAAATATTTTTTTTAGCATGTATGTATGCTATACTATTTCGGGTTAACGGGAACGCCCTCTGTTAGTTAACATACTGTATATCTTAAATATTGTTCCAAGTAGCGAAGTTGAAACTCCTATAGGTTACTGTCTAATATTTAGAGAGATAGACCTATTGTTGCATTTCTGACATGAACCCAATTATTTCTGATATGGGATGTCTTAATTAAAAGGGTAGTGACGGGGGAAGACAAACAAAAGGGACTCGGGTGTACTAAAACCTCATTGTGTTACCCTAACATAAACTTTTTTTCCAGGATGGAATATCCTCATAGATATCCTGGCCTGAGGCCAGTGTTCTGTCAGACTTTTACTGGCTAAAACACCACGGTGTTCCATTTCAAACCTACACCAGAGGTCATTACGATTCATTCATACGATTCTTCCGCAACCCCTGACTGAAGTCGCCACTGCGGGCCCATAATAGACTCCCTAATGACGCATAAGAAGCGCGGAAAGTGTTCCGCGTACGTAGTGACGTGTTTCCACTTCTGGTTCTGAAGTCTGGGGGGAGAGGACTGACGTCCCCGAGCCTGTCGCCCCTGGACCCATTCAGGGAGGCTAAAAGAGGGCGTTGTCCATCCTTCCGCTGACGCTGGGTGTACCTGCTGCGCCGGGTTATTCAGACTAGCCCTTTTCGCGGGCTCTTTCTGCGAGACGACTATTTTGCAAGAAGGATACCACCGCCTCGATTACGGCTAGCAGCGATAGCCCACTGCCTACTTCTGAGAAGGCACGTCACAGCTCCTCCAAGCGACACACTCTGCCTGCGTATTTCGCGCTGTGTACTCCCGACAGTCGACGCAGTATTGACACCGGGTATCCGGCTACCTGTTTATGCAATACAGGTAGTTGCCGAAGTAATTATCCCCCGAGAGCATATGTGTCAACCGAAACGTCAGGGAGACGGGACAGCGAGCCTAACATAGCCTTACTCCTTACCTTTTTTTTATTAAAGCTATAAACACGTTAAGTCATGGTGTTGCAAGTCCCAAGCAAAAATTTTGTGTAAATTAAAAATAAATAAAGATGTTTCATAAGTTTGAGATGGATCTTGCCGTGTGATTGTACACTTTCCTCGAGCTGAGTGCTGGTCAGCAGGATCTCATGTGTCAAGACGGCAAATAACGCTTCTGTCGACACCAAAATACCGAAATACCAGAGAGTGCTTTTGATTGGTCAAAAAAAAAAAAAAGAAAAACAAATAATACTCGATTTTTTTTTACAACCAGCCATTATGTTCTCTAGATCAAAAAAGTTTACCTATAAGGTCTCATGTAAAATTTTTTGATCTAGAGGACATACCGGCTGGATCAATTATTATATAATTTCTTACCAAGTAGGTACTAAGAAATTATATAATAATTGATTAATAATTTGAAATAGTATCTACGTATGTGTTGCTTAGATTTTTTTGATATGTGTATAAATAAGAAAAATATAGATTCCTATTTATATGTTATACAATTCCACATTATGCTTTGAAAGTTTATATTTGTTTAAGCAATTACTTCTTCTGAATGAAATCCGTTTTAGAAACTTAACCCAGAGAATTTCTAAATGTTATAATAATTGTACTTTCAGATTCATTATGAATGAAGCTGTTTGTGTTAGGAAAGGGAATAAACTTTATTATTAAAATTGTTGATTTAAATTAAAAGCTAGGCACCCATTTTGTTGATACCGGCTTCTGTAATGGAAACACTGCACCAGATATCGTTTTTCTTTACGCAAATGGAAAAATAATGGAACTCTTTTACTAAGACTTCACTATCTGTCTGTCACCGGGCTATATCTTTTGAACCGTGACTGTTAGAGAGTTGAAATTATGTCTTCCTGTTGGCGTTATAATGATAAACACTGAAACAGTTTTTCTTTTTTTTTTTTGGTAAGGGCAGTGGTTAAGCTATTGGTTGCTGCGCTGCGTGTCGCGGTTTTAAAACAGACATCTGTATGACCTACAATTCGTTTCGGGTCTGGCTGTGTGCTGGGCTGTATGTGAGATTATATGTTTACTAGCTGACCCGGCCACGCGTTGCTGTGGCTAAAGTTTTTGTTATATTACATTATAGTAAACAATCTAAGAGGAACGATAAGAGAACATCAGTCACGGAGTCCACTATGCTTTTTCACAAGATGGTATTTGTTAAAAAATATGGTGATCTCCTTATTTGACTTTCTACTACTATAACCCTTTAGTACAATGAAATTATTTACGAACAAAGACGAAAATGTTGATGTTGGTATACAAATTCACTGGATTGAGATTTGAAGGGGAAGTACGTTGAACACAATTAATTAAAATGTTCTTACACTTGATATTAAGCAGAAATCAATACAAAATAAAAATTTATCAGATTTATTATTTCCATTTAATTTTATAACAAATAAGTAGGTATATTACAGTATAATACAGTAAATAACATGTGACTCTTAAACTCATGAATGAGGAAGGCAAGGCAGACAGTCTTAAACTTTTAAACATTAATATTTATTTTTTTGAATTATAAATACTTTTAATTTCAATTTAATTTAACACCAATCGGTGCACAATGTTTTTGGTTGACCTGTCTTTAGCTAACACAAATAGATTCGACGGTTTCCCAACACGTGAACACGCAACATATATTTGCCCATGAGAAAAACATGGATTTTCCAACTCTAAACCACAAATGGACATTGTTTGACCTTGAGATTTATTTATAGACATGGCGAAAGCTAAACGAATTGGAAACTGTAGCCTTTTGAATGGTATGGTAGAATCTGATGGTATCATCGGAATACGTGGCAGCAGGACCACTTTTCCTTTAAACTTCCCAGCCAAAATGGTTGCTTCAAGAATGTTTCCGGTGATCTTTTTGATGACCAAACGCGTACCGTGACATAATTGAGGTGGATTCAAATTACGGGGGAGAATAATAGAGGAACCAATCTTTAATCGAAGATTATGTGGTGGCATTCCAGGGATATCTAATGAATTTAAAAATTCAATCGGAAAATTTACACTTTCATTTTCATCAACAACAGTATTGATTGATTTAAAAGACATCAGATCGCCTGGTAACAACTGTTGTATCTGGAAGTTAATTTCGTCAACATCAACGTTTTTGGCTGCCAAAATCGCCCGTTGACTGAGCCATTCATGATTCAAATAATTATTCTGTATATCCGGGAAAATACTCTGAATCAATTCATTTTTACCCTGAACAACAGTGCAAAAATTGTATGGTAGTTTAATGCATTGAAACAATAAAAAAAATATTTGTACAACTATTGAAAAAGTGTAGGAAATTGTGTATCATTTTTTCATTGACATTTTAATTAACTTTTATAACAGCGCCATCTATTGATTACTTACTCAACCCAGTCGAAAGGTATCGACATCTGTTAGAATCATTTGGAATTAACAGATAATTGTGACTGTCAAATAATAACAGACAAATAATTAGCAATAAATTAAAATTGCGACTATAATTTGAGATTTAAACTATCCTATCTCTTAAGTTGGATCGAACTGCACATGGTCTGCGAATTTTATTATAATCGGTTAAGTGGTTTAGGAGTCCATTGAGGACAAACATTGTGACACGAGATTTATATATATTAGAATAAACTCACCTACGATACAAGCGAAATTACTATTGTGGGGCAAAGTTTTTTTTTTTTTAATAAAAAGATTCAAGACAGGAATTAACAAAAATTGAACTACTAGTACTTGACCGCGATCCCGCCTGGTGGTAAGCAGTGATGCAATCATTGATGGTAAAGTGCGCTAGTTTATTAAGAGCCTATTCATTCTAGCCTTGAAGACATTTAAATTGTAGTCAGACGAAAATACTGCCTCTGGCAAATTTTTCCAGTACCTCAATGTACGCGGTATAAATAAATAAATATGGACAAATCACACAGATTGAGCTAGCCCCAAAGTAAGTTCGAGACTTGTGTTATGGGATACTAACTCAACGATACTATATTTATAATAGATACATATACAATATGTAAAGAAAACCCTGTCCGACCCATAAGGATAATAAAGGTTAGGTAAACACTTGACCAAATATAATATAAAATTTTACATAATCATCATAGTAACAATACTAATGAATTTTGAAATAATCCTTTTTTCCCGGGAATTAATTCCAATTTCCCCGAAATTTGGTAACTTTTAAAAAAGTGACAACACCGTTATTATTATAAACGAATAGCGACGCGACCACGTCACAGGTGCGGCGTGCCCTGCCCCCCGCCGCCCGCGGAAGGGGTTGCATACCGCACATGTATTAAGTTACCTCTTTTTGCGAAATAATATTTATTTTTTTAGGGGGATTTTTTTTCAAGTTTAGCCTGTCTTTGTGGGCATTAGTAGAATCAGTTATCGATACCTAACAATACCTTTACGGAGCGGACAGGATTTTCTTTACATGTTGTATAGATAAACATCCAAGACCCAGGCCAATCAGGAAAAGATCGTTTTCCACCATGACCTGGCCGGGGATCGAACCCGGAGCCTCCACTTCGCAGGCAGGCGTGTTGACCGCAGCGCCACGGAGGACGAAACGCTTCGTCCGGATTACAGTGGTGTGAACAACGTAAGAGTTTATACTCGCCGTACGCCGTCGGGTCGTCCGATGATGGAACGGAGATGGGGAATTATGTCATGCAATTCCCGCGCACACTCTCCAAAACGGACCCTATAGAACACCGACAGGCCGGCTACTCTTTGCCTGGGCTCCAGGCATTAGAGACCGTTTTGAACTCAATATGGGTCGCCAATTAGCCTCTTCGCATTCTCTCCACCGATTTCAAAGTTGCAAAGTTTTTGTTGTATTATTTTATGTGGATAAGTCAACTAGCACTTGACCGGATACCAAGTTAAGCGGTTAGCTTAACTTAGTATCCGGCTAAGTGCCTTTTGTAATGTGAGCATAGCACTAAGTCCTAAATGCACGAATGAAACTGAACGCGTACATCTAAAAGCTGTCAGTGTAATTATATTCCACAATTATTATGATATTCAGCTATTGAATACGGTTTAAATCGGTTTTTATCGAATTCAGCTTTAGTGATGTAATCTAGGATATAATAAACGATAAGTTGTAGATTGGTAGCCTGGAACAGATCGCATTAGCGATAAGGCCGCCCATTGTATGTTTTTGTGTTGAATGTATTTTGTTCGATGTTTGATTGGTGTACAATAAAGAATATATAAATAAATAATTTGGTGAATTAGTGCTACGGCTTGATATCAAAAATGAAGAGAATAAAATTGCTTTTTTTGAAGTATTTTCTTGATAAAGTCATGCTACGCATTCTGAGTCCCTATATAAAAGGTTAAAAAGAAACTTCTCAAAAAAACTAAAACATAATTTTAGCGAAGGTTGCTTTGTAATTTAACTGAGAAAAATTCCCCAAAGATAAAAGTTGTACCTATTAATCAGTTTTATCAACTTGCTGCACACTCTCCTGCCTTCACGCATTTCTAAGTAGTATGAAGACTGTAGAATACGTGACTTTGAAACTTCTATGAGTTTCTCCTAATATATGCCTTATTATTTCCAAGTATCTGATGAAAATAGGCATTATGCTTTAAGATTAAAGTAATAAAGGTTTAGGGCGTGTCCTGACTAATATGACGTTGTCGCGTGATCAATCAAATCACGTTTGTACCTAATAATTCATAGAAACGATCACGTCCGTCGCGTACTCGTGCTACGGTCACTTTCGGTAGGGCTTCCATGAAACGGATGCGACGTGGCTTTAATTTCTCTAATGGGTAGTAATCCTCTAGTAGTCTAGTCTGACAATGTCGGCGGGAAGTAGCCCTCCACACGGCAGATAGACGGTACACAAGCGCGTGCGCACTAACCTTTCCTCCGGGTAGTATCGGAGTGTTGAACCCGAGTGATGGGCATTAAATGATTAATGATCTATTTTTGTAGGTAGCTTTGTAAAAACATTTTACAAAAAAAAATATCATATTTTTTTTTTATTATTGTTATCTTTATTAATTTCCAAGTCAGGCAGTCTCGGCTCAATAAGTATCCTACCTACGTTGTTGACACCGCTACGATTCGGACGTAGCGTTTCTTCTCGTCTTTTATAACGCGTACATCACAGGACTGGAACAATTTGCCTGTGGCGGTCTTCTCGTCAAATTACAATGTATGTGTCTTTAAGGCCTCTGCCTCGAATGTTGCGGGCAGCGGGGCGGCGGCGGCGGCGGCGAGTGAGCGGCAGGATCTTATGCGTAAAATCAAACGGGCCGGTTCTCGAAAACAGCTGCGCGGCTGCGAGGCGGTGGCGGGCAGCGAGCGGTGTACTTCTCGCGCTCGAATCTTGCGGGCAGCGGGCGGGAAGCGAGCGGTGATCGAGCGTTCGGGATAAATTTGAATCAAAAAGATGTTGCCGCCATTGTTCAGACATTTCTTTCGCGAATAAAAACAAATATCTCGTCTACACAATCGTGAACACAATACCTCGCGGCTATAGCGACGCGCGATCTGCCCGCTAGTTTCGAAAACAGGTCTTTGATGCTCGCCCGGCTCCCGCGCCGCTGCCGCCGCTGCCCCGCTGCCCGCAAGATTCGAGGCAGCGGCCTAAGGCTAGAGTAAATAGGCTCATAATAAACTAGTGCGTTTTTAACCATCAGCAATTGCATCACTGCTTACCAACAGACGGGATCGCGGACAAGCACTAATTTACACTATTAAAAAAATACAGAAGTAAAATCGAATTACTATTAAACCACAGCTTTTTTGAATGAAAAATAATAAAAAGAAAACAAAAAAGTTTTTCTTCATATACACAGTTAGCGAACATTGTAACTAAAACAAACTCATTCATGATGATGATGATGAAAGAGTTTGTTTTAGTTACCTTCAACCATCAACCTCAACCTTTTTGTCGTCCCACTGCTAGGCACAGGTCTCCTCTCATACAGAGTAGGAGCAAACTCTTTATTTACACGCAATTACCAGTGATTTCGCTCAAATAGAATATGTACACTCATCATCCCAGCGTTAATCCCAGTCGCATCCGAAGCCTTTTCAGCTTTGGAGTCTGGGGTCCGCTTTACCAGTCCAACTGCTGATATGGCTAAGCTTCGACATTTTCCGTGAAGCGACTGCCGTCTGACCTCCACAACCCGAAGGCAACATCGAAGCATTGCAGTTAGACCAATTGTTGGACTTTTGAGGGCTCCAACAACCCGTAACGACTGCCAATAGATGTTCGTATGGCAACCGGGACCAACGGCTTAACGTGCTTTCCGAGGCACGACCAGACCAGTGCAAATATTCACATTCATGCATACAAATACTTGCACTGTGCGGGGATCGAACCCGCGCCACCTTGCGCAGCGGCCGCGTCCGCTACCGCTACGCCACGGAGGCTGTCAAAAAGAATATGTACACTAAGACTAAAAAATCTAGCTAGCAAATGATTTGGTTTCGGTTTAATTAAGTCTGTCTATTACTGCTGGTCGTGGATGCCTAGTGGTTAAAACACCAGCCTTTCAAGTATGAGTGTAACTTTTCTACAAATGTAACTTTTCTAAGTTATATGTACTTTCTAATTATATCTTGGACACCAATGACTGATTAAAAGGTGAATAAAAACATCTTGAGGAAACCTGGACTTTTAAGTCTGAAATCACCAACCCACATTGAGCAAGTGTGGTGATTACGCTCAATCTTTCTCTGTATGAGAGGAGACTTGTGCCCAGCAGTACGACGATAAAAAAAAAGGTTGATGATGATGATTCATCATCAACTTTTTTTTTATCGTCAGCAACGATCGTTTTGCAGTTAGCAGCAATCATCATTATCAAATGATGATTGCTGCTGGACATAAGTATGTATGTCCCAGGTACAACTAGGCATTCCAAACTACGCTTGCCGATAATCTGTCTCCACTTCAGGGCGCGTCTACATGATCAGCCATCGATAAAGATAGCCCGAGTACTTTCACTTTACTTTGCTTACTCTGCAAGCATGCTGCAGGCTCATCCTTTCTCCGTTTAAAGCTGAACTAACCAGTAAGATTACCTTATTCATTATTTCGGTTTCAAAATGTTTTTACTGTAGAAATTCTATTCGCGAGGCTTAGCATATCAAGTGCGGTAGATAAAATGACATTAGAAAAAAAAATTATATCAGATATTACGGTTTATAGATTGTTAGTAACAATTTGTGCTTCTGCAATGTTAGTAGATAGCTATGATTTTCTCACGCCTTAAATATTAAAACACTATTTAAGGCGTACAGTAACAATTTAGAAAAAACAGCCACTAGGTAGGTATAAAAAAAAAAGGTAAATCGCTAACACAAACATAGAGCACGCAAAACTATAAGTGGCATATAGTGCCCCCGCTTGACATCATACAATTATAAATGCTTTTTAAAAATTTACATTTACTTTGCATCTTTAATGTAATAATTAAGAAATTTATTCTATAATGCTGCATCTTCGTACATTACACTTTTTTTGCTATAGTTAGTGAGTGGCGAGTATAACTTTTGTAACGACCTTCGGGTCACTTACCACCGGTCTGGCTCAGCGGTACTTATTCATGCGACTAGGGTATGTTGTGCATGAAGTATTGATTGGAATAAAACAAATGGAATTCAGTCTTCTCAAGAACTTTAATTAAATACTTCTCGCATACGCGTCTGACACTATGATGCAGCAGTTGCTAAGATAATACAGGTGAACACTTACAATGGGCATGTCACATTACCCTAAATTAAGTCAATCCATGGACTCCCGTAGCAGCCAGCATCTCAAGCCTGTGTGATCCTTATAAATTTTGCATGCATTTGTGTTCACAACCAGTTGGTTTGCTTCAATGTTGCATGTTATCAACGGGCCTGTACGCAGCTGTATGCCATTCATGAGGAGACTATTTTTTAGTATGTTAAAATTCTTAAGGTGTGATGAAATGAACTATTGTTTTTTTTTTTTAATAATTATAAACTAGTGATTATAAAATAATTATAAAATATTTTTAAATGAATACGTGAAAAGTGGGTTTAGTTTTAATTGATAGTTAAGTAGTAAGTATATATTTTTTTAAAATTAATTAGTATAAACTAGTGCTGACTGCGATCCCGCCTGATGGTAAGCAGTGATGCAATCGTTGATGGTAAAGTGCACTAGTTTATTAAGCCTATTCACTTAAAAATCTTAGGAACAGGAAGGATGACGGCAGTTGAGCGAGGTGATGCAATGTTAAACCCAAGACCAACACGACCAAACGATGCTGCGCTAGAGGGAGGTTGATCTGGAGACTCTCCACGACCAAACTCCCGACACAACAACATTTGGCGCATCGTACTGTTATGGTTTCCCAATGTTAGGGAAAACCCTTAATTAACAGTAATATATTGATTATATAGATTTCTGTATAAAATGCATTATCATCATCTTTAGGCTAACTTTGCGTCCCGCGGTCCTGTGGAGCCAGTCCGGACGCAACCGTTAAGCCGGCTACATCATATTCTGTCGCGTGTCTGCCAGTTCATTTTTTATTCAAGTTCAAACCCGAATTGTGTCAAGGCTAAAGCCCTTAATAAATTACTACTTCCGTGTAACCAACAAAGTGTTTTTTTTTAAAAACTGTTTCTCGGGTTCCCGTATAACATTGGTGGCAGCGGTGGGATTTTAGTAAAAGGAAATCCTCGGAACGCCTCAGTTCAGTGAACTTTTGTGTTGTGACCGTGACCGTGAAAAGTGCCGAAATCTTAATTTCCAAATCGCTGTGTCCTTCCATTCAACATCGCTGTATCCTGCTGGTTGAACCAGATCGTCACGTGCCTGTCAATCGGGCATACTCCGAATTCCAACCACTCACCTCGAGTGAGTTCTCCGAGCTCCGAAATGATTCGTGTCGCCGTCACAGTTGCATTGCTCCTGTGAGTACATCTATTCTATAAAAAAGTGTTATTTCGTGTTCATGTGAATAAAAATACAGTATTCCGTGTTGCAAAATTAGTGCTGGTGATCATACTCGTTTACAAATTTCATCGTAATTCTAAACTAAATTGAAACTTATAATTGAACTCTATATAAGTACTTTTAATAATATTTAGGAGATAAAATAATTCCAGTGTATTAAGCCCTTATCATACTGTTCCGAGAATAGTGCCGCATTCCATTCCAATAGCGCACTCGCACTCTGCCTTATCTTTGTTTTGTCTACGATAATGCCCAAAGACGAGCCTGTCGTCATGTCTAAGGAATTAGATATAAATTTCATCAGCAAATTCATAAATAAATTCGATGGTAACCGGGAGAAATTGGGCGCATTTTTAAATAATTGCAGAAATGCAATCGGCCTTACGTCATCACATCAGCAAGACATAGTTTTAAAATATATTTTAAGCCAATTAGAAGGCCGTGCTGAGAGTGCGTGCTCAATTAAAGAGTTCGAAAACTGGCAGCAACTGGAAGATTTTCTCAAAGATCAATTTGGCGAGAAAAAACACTACGCTGCACTACTCTCGGATCTTCAGGACTGCTGTCAGTCTAATAGCGAGACAGTTAACCAGTTCGCACTTCGAGTAGAGACGTGTCTAGCCAAACTATTAACTGAAATTAATATATCAATACCCACTAAAAAGAAAGGCGAATTGGCTGGCCGTGTCGCCGCAATGCAAGACTTAGCATTATATTCATTTATTAGTGGCTTGAATTCTCGATTGTCTACCGTAGTCAGATGCCGTGACCCTGAAACTTTAAATGAAGCCATTGGCTTCGCTGTGTCCGAAGAGAAGATTTTACATACTATTTCCAAACGAAATCCGTCAACAACTAACAGCCATTCACTTAATCACGGACGCTGGCCTCAACGCCGCTTCCAACAAAACCGAAATCATACACAGCAAAGTTATCCAAATGAATTTAATAATAATAAACCATCAACATCAGGCCCTCCAGTGTGCCGCTATTGCAAAAACACGGGCCACACTATTGAGGAATGTAAGAAACGGGAATTCAATAATCGCTTCAGGGATTTAAATAATCAAAGACCATTTCCAAAGCGTTACCAAAATAATCAAGCTCAAATTCACGCGATGAATAGTAACGAAGGTGAAAATGTCGAAGTGGACGATTTAAACGAGTAAAGGGCTCACGGTGGTACCTCGTGAGACCCAAACATCAAATTTTAAAATATCGCCGTAACAAAGGTACCAATGCTGTATCCTCTGTATCCCCTAAAAATAGGGACTTGCGAATTAATCGCAACACCACTGTATCCTGTATCCTCTGTATCCCCTAAAAATAGGGACTCGCGAATTAATCGCAACACCACTGTATCCTCTGTATCCTCTGTATCCCCTAAAAATAGGGACTCGCGAATTAATCGCAACACCACTGTATCCTCTGTATCCTCTGTATCCCCTAATGACAGGGACCCGCAAACTCATTGCACTGTATCCTCTGCACCCTCTGTATCCACTAATATCGCCTCGAACTCAACTGCTCCTCACCCAATACCTGAAACAAAAATTTTTGAAATTAATATTGGTTCATTTAGGAAACGCTTACCTCATATCCTTGTCCATTCCTCAGTGTCGAATACTACCATATCTCTCCTCGTAGACTCTGGTGCCACTGTGAGTGTACTGAAAAAATCTTCCATACAAATACCAGTCGATATCTCAACAGAAGTAATCCTATTGAAAGGTATCGACCCCACTAATCAACCTACACCCACAATGGGCCACTTTCCGCTTAAATTAAAAATAGACGATGAAATTACTGTTATACATAAATTCCATATAATACCCCGAATATACTTACCTTATGACGGTATACTCGGCACTGATATGCTACTCGCCTTTGGCTGTACAATTGACTATACTCGTGAAATCTTGAAAATAGGTGAAAATGAAATAAAGTTACATTTCAATGAACCAATTTACACAATTCCTCCCAGGTCTGAAACTATCATAGAATGCTCCGTGTCCAACCCAGAGGTGAAAGAAGGGCTCGTACTAGACCAGTGTTATCACGAAGACTTGTTGATCGCTAATTGCTTAGTTGCAGTCAAGGAAAATAAAAGAATCAATTTATCAGTGATCAATACCTCTGAAACCCCTATTACCTTGAAGTCTAATTTAGATATCACACTTACTCCTTTAAGTTCCTTAAGCGAACTTATTAATCCAGTAGACACGCGTGCAGTTAGTCATATTGAAAACGTAGACTCTTATCTCCGAACCCAGGAAGTATTAAACCTTCTTAGAATATCTCACCTTAACTCTGAAGAAGCAAATACTCTTCATGATGTTTGCTCTGAATACTCAGACATATTCTTTATCCCTGGGGATAGACTATCTCATACAAATGCACTTAAACATAATATAAAAACAAGCGATCAAAATCCAATAAACACAAAATCTTATCGGTTCCCAGAGGTACACAAACAAGAAGTCAAAAGACAAATTGACCAAATGCTGGAACAAGGAATCATAAAACACTCAGAGTCTCCATGGTCCTCGCCAATATGGGTTGTACCAAAAAAGATTGATGCATCCGGTCAGCAAAAATGGCGCATAGTTATCGATTACCGAAAACTGAATGATATCACCATTGGTGACAGCTACCCTATTCCGCAGATATCCGAAATCCTAGATCAGCTGGGTCAGAGTAAATACTTCTCTACCCTTGACCTTGCATCTGGATTTCATCAAATTTTAATTAATGAAGAAGATGCTTCTAAAACGGCATTTAGTGTACCTCAGGGACATTACCAGTTCACAAGAATGCCATTCGGCTTAAAAAACGCACCCGCTACCTTCCAACGTTTAATGAATACAGCTCTCACAGGCCTTCAAGGCATAAGGTGCTTTGTGTACCTAGATGACATAGTTATATATAGTCATGACTTGAATTCTCACATCGAAAACCTTGCGTCAATATTCCAAAGGCTTAGAGATTACAATCTAAAACTTCAACCCGATAAATGCGAGTTTCTCCGACGTGAAGTCGCATATCTCGGCCATTTAATAACTAAGGACGGTGTAAAACCTAACCCTGATAAGATAAGATCGGTAACTCAATTTCCTACTCCCAAATCTCCCAAGGACATTAAGTCCTTCCTCGGACTTGTGTCTTATTATCGTCGTTTCATTGATAACTTCGCGAAAATTGCAAAACCTCTAACGCAACTGTTAAAAAAGGACGTCCCTTTCCTATGGGAAAATCAACAACAAGTCGCTTTCGATGAACTCAAACATAAACTTACCTCTGCTCCTGTTCTTATTTATCCGGACTTTTCTGCCCCTTTCATCTTAACTTGTGACGCCTCTAATTATGCCATTGGTGCAGTTCTCAGTCAAGGCTCAGTCGGTAAAGATAAACCAATAGCCTATGCCTCTCGAACCCTCAACAAGAGCGAATGTAACTATAGTACCACTGAAAAAGAACTCGTCGCCATCCTGTTCGGTTGTAAAACCTTTCGCCCTTATCTCTATGGGCGAAAATTCCTAATCATTACAGATCATAGGCCATTAAAGTGGTTATTTAATCACAAGGATCCTAGTAGTAAATTACAGAGATGGCGCTTGAAATTAATGGAATATGAATATGAAATTGAGTATCAAAAAGGAAAACTAAATGCCGCTGCTGACGCCTTATCGCGATATCCTGTAAACCCAATTCAAACATCAGAAAGTGATCCTGTCCCGTCTACTTCTAATCAAAACACAGAGGACCCCTCATCTCGATTTAGCCCTCTAACTCTCGAGGATCTCGATATCCAACTACCTCCTGATGCCATAAACCTTGACAATAAACTACCGTCAGTAGAGCTCTTAGAAAATGATGATTCACTGCCAGGAATCGATAATCTTTCTACGCCATCTACATCTAACAAATCCCCGAACACCACGACAAATCCTCTTCGTGACGACAATTACAGCAAATTCTTAAAAGCAATGAACGATAAAAACTTTAATAGTAACGCTAAAATCATAGAACACAATGAAAGCATCCTAAAAAGTAACTGTGACATCCTTGGCATACCTACTTCCATCGACCTCGATGCATCCAATCCTTACATAGAAGAAATACTAAGTAGCCTCGAAAACTCTAAAGACTTCTTAGAAAAAGAAAGATCTCTTTATTCCTTTATTTCAATAGATCATAAAGGAAAATCAATATATTTTCTGTTCACTAAAGTATACCATTTTGATAGCAGTTCATATGACGAAATCTATAAAAGTTTACTAAATCTTCGATCCGATATATTACGCGAGTCTAGCGATGCTGACTTAAATTTAGCCATCACTGATTTTAAAAATCCTTTCGACAAACACATCTGGGCAAAAATATACAACATGTTCTGCTACATCTTTAACGATACCCAAACACTAGTTCATATTTACCACAATACAATAATTTACCCTACACCTTCAGAGATACCCAAAATACTTCGCGAAAACCATGATATTCCTATTGCTGGACATCTAGGGTCAACGCGAATGTTTAATCGAGTTAAAGAAAGATATTTCTGGAAAAACATGCGAACAGATATCGAAACTTACGTAAGGGATTGTTCCCAATGCCAAAGTAATAAGGCCCTAAGACAAATTAATAGATCACCAATGCAAATAACTACTACTTCCACCAAACCATTTGAACGACTTAGTCTTGACCTTGTGGGCCCTCTTCCGGAAGCTGGCCTCACAAAGCTTAAATTCATTGTTACATTACAAGACGACCTCACTAAATACTCCCTCGCTTACCCTATCGCTAATGCGACTGCGGAAGAAACATGTGAGTGTCTAGTACACTTTATTTCTGTTTTCGGTATCCCGAAAACTATCTTAACTGACCAAGGCACAAACTTTACTGCAGAACTTTTTAAAAGAACCTGTAGTTTTCTAAAAATAAAACAAATATGGTCTTCCCCATACCATCCTCAAACTCAAGGTGCACTTGAACGCAGTCACTCTACACTTAAAGAATGCCTTAAATCTTATGTCAATGAAAATCATTCTGATTGGCATAAGTATGTCTATACAGCTATGTTGGCATATAATACCTCTACCCACTCGACTACTAATTTCACACCATACGAGCTCCTCTTTGGTCAAAAGCCTTTTATCCCGGATTCTGTCTACGAATTGCAACCAGACCTTACGTATCCGGAATATCTTAAGTCTCTACATCATCGTCTGAAACTTTCGCGTGAAAAAGCCATTGAAAATATACAGAGATCTAAGGAAAGATCTAAACAATATTACGACACCCGTTCGCGACTTGTTCAATATAAGGTTGGAGATTACGTGTATCTCAAAAATCATGTACGCCTGCGTAAAGCTCTCTCACCGATTTGGAAAGGACCGTATAAGGTTGTAAAAGTCAATGGTAGAAGCACCTTGACCTTGCTTATAAATAGACGTCATGTGACGCACCATTACGATGAAGTCAAATTAGCCCCTAGATCTGAAACGTAGTTAAGTACATAGTAACCCTAGTTATGTATATGTTAAGAACTAGTTTTAAGTGTATTATAATTTTAATTTTATTCTATTGCAGTAATTCTGCGCTGGGTCAAGAGTTCATTACGCCCTTGACGAACAGTCCTGGCATCTACTTCGACCCTGTAGGTTCTCTAAGTTTAGTTGATAGTCACCTCAGCATAGTAATTCCATATGATATATCTTTTATTAATCCGCACATTCTAAACCTTCGTTTTATTCTCGAGAAAGCCAAACGAGTATGTGATAATGGTAAGGTCTTTGATTATTTAGAATGTACAAATCTCTTTGAGCCATTGAACACCCGTTTTAAAGATATAGCCAATGACAATGCGGCGATTTTTCACCTAACGTCGCGCCAGTCGAAAAGGTCAGCACTAATAGGATTTGTAGGTACTATATCCAAAAAATTATTTGGCACAATGGATGAGGACGATGCCATACGATATGATAATGCTATTAAGGAGGTGGAAACAGATCAAAAGAAACTAGCTATTTTAATGAAGGAAAATATATTAGTCACCACCTCTACCCTTAAATGTTTTAACGAAACTCTGTCTATAATCAAACTAAATGAAAAACATCTGGAAAATGCAATCGAAGAAATGTCTCAAGATATTCTAAATCTAACTTACGTTTCAAGAGAATTAGGTATTAGGTCCCGTATGCTAGAAGTAACTTCCATGATAGAAAATAGCCTTCTAGCCCTGTCCTTCAAGGTCGAAGATATAATTAACTCCGTTATGTTTAGCAAATCTAATGTCTTATATCCCACTATCCTAACACCTAAAGAACTCTACACCGAATTGGTTGATAATTACAGATTCTTACCCGAATCTAAGCAACTTCCGGTTCCTCTAAACCTAGATAATATACATACTATTCTAAATATATCAGAGATATCTAGTTACTTCAATAAAGGAAAAGTAGTTTTTGTAGTAAAAATACCTCTCATTAATCCTATACAATTAAATGTATATCATAACTTACCTTCACTGGTTCCTCATGATAAAAATAATCCAAAATCATATTCGACTATTATTCCATCTTCAACGTATATTGGTATAAGCAGAGACAGGTCGATGTACTGTAAATTAGATAATCTTGATTATTGCAAAATAGTTAATAATGATCGTCACCTTTGCGAAACGTCAATCTTGTATTCCTCTTCTGCGACACCTTCTTGTGAGACAGAAATCATTACAAAAGTACTTACTTCAATCCCTTCGATTTGTGAAACTAAGTTTATTCATGGTCACGTTAGCATTTGGCAACCACTACGCCATAACAGATGGTTATTTGTAATGTCAGAAAGAACTAGAATAAGTATTGAATGTAATAACCCCCAATCTATAGAAATAGAATTTAGTGGTAATGGTATATTGTACTTACCTTCTGAATGTATTGCCTATTGTAAAGACACCAGGTTAATGCCACAAAAAACTCGTGAAATCGTAATGAAACCTATTATCTCTAATTATAATATTTTAAATGATTCTTGTTGTAATATTGAAGCCTTTAATAATATTGTTACGAACTTACCTGTAGTTAATCTTAAGAATATAAACTTAGATTCTTTAGCTTATGATAACCCAGAGATATTGAAAAGTCTTAACAATATAGTTGAGACACCTCATATTGTTTTGTATCAAAAGTACTACTCGGGTATTATGACTGTAATTACAATTTCTGTAATGTCTTTTATTATTTATAAACTGTATAGAACTGGCATACACAAAAGAATAATGAAATTCAGAGAAAATAAAGACCCTGAAAATAATGATCATGAATTAGACGTTAACCCCTCAAGTATTAGTATGGGACCTTCCCTTCGAATCGGCTAACATGCATCTCATTAGATTAAACGTAAACTCCACTTTTAAAGGCGTAGTTTACTCTAAATCGGGGGGCTGTTATGGTTTCCCAATGTTAGGGAAAACCCTTAATTAACAGTAATATATTGATTATATAGATTTCTGTATAAAATGCATTATCATCATCTTTAGGCTAACTTTGCGTCCCGCGGTCCTGTGGAGCCAGTCCGGACGCAACCGTTAAGCCGGCTACATCATATTCTGTCGCGTGTCTGCCAGTTCATTTTTTATTCAAGTTCAAACCCGAATTGTGTCAAGGCTAAAGCCCTTAATAAATTACTACTTCCGTGTAACCAACAAAGTGTTTTTTTTTAAAAACTGTTTCTCGGGTTCCCGTATAACAGTACCCGCCACACATCGTAACACAACTGCTCAGACCCGTCCTCCGTACGGCTTCACCACACGACGAATCGCTTGGCGGCAAGACTTTGTCTGGTGGGTGGTAACTTCTGCCGGCAGCCGCTGTTATGGCCTACCACCGAGAAAACTATTGGACCCTGTCAAAAAGAAAAGACAATGTGAGTTCCTCAATGTACAAGTTTCAAACCGCATGATGTTAAGAGTTAATTAAATCAATGTTCTAGATACACATCATGGTCCAATATTAAACACTGGTTTTCATCTTCGCGCAGGTTCCGCGTCGCACGCGCGACATTAAGCCTTGATCTTGAAAAATATAATTAAAAAATTAAAATAAATTGTTATTTTAATTTTTTAAATATAACTTTCAAGATCAGAGGTTATAAAAAAAAACTCCGCTTATTTATATCCGCTTGTAAAATAGACAACTCTCAGCTTCCTTCAAATGTTATTGCTATTGACCACAGACTTCTATACTTTTAAATTTCAATATCAATTACAACAAACTTTTTTTTTATCGTCCCACTGCTGGACACAGGTCTCCTCTCATACAGAGAAGGATTGAGCGTAATCACCACGCTTGCTCAATACGGGCTGGCGATTTCAGACTTTATTTTTAGCCTGGTTTCCAAGATATACTTAGAAAGTACTCGCCTGACCTGGAATCGAACCGGCACATTTATACTTGGGAGGCTGGTGTTTTAACCACTAGGCCACCACGTCCTTTATTCCCGGGGAATTCTTTAATTTCATTTAAAAAAACCTGATTTGAACGATAACTTATTAAAACTACGCTGAGCTTTCCGACGAACAGCATTGTCTCATATCTTCATAATCTTAGATCTCTTCTGAAAATGTCACCAGAGAATTATAAGTACACTAGCGGACCCGGCAGACGTTGTCCTGCATATGATATTTCAAGCGATTAGGGTATTAAAAAGTATGAAAGGAAAGATCAATAATATTATTATTATCCTTTATTTTGAAATAACATCAATTTTTCGAAAAAATTCGTTATAATCAATAATTGCACAAAAAACTTGTTAAGATGCGACGAATGTTTTACAATAACCGCTGAAACCTTCAAGTTTTGCATCAAATGCGGTTACAATTTGAGCCGAATAATACGAATTAGTAGGGATAAGGAACAAAAAAATCGAGTGAAGCAACTACTTGTTAAAACGGAAATACATCTCAACAATGTCACCATCATCTTCTGAGGGAATAACATTTTCAGAGCTTAATTTAACTGCCGAAGAACTAAACGATTTGAATGAGGTAGAAAAAAGTCAGGAGCGCAACATCGGCAATATTCTGGTTCAGCCAGACTTGTCCGAGTCACCGAGGCCTCCCGCCACGCCGTCAAGTTCGGCGAGCCAAGTCAAGATATCATCAGCAAGCCGGGTTAGCCTGTGATGTTTGATTAATTACTATATGTTGCCAGAGTGATTAATATAGTCTAAAAAATAAAAAATAAATTAAATTGTATCAAATTTAAAAAAAAAATCGTTCAAATCGGTCCACCCGTTTAGTTGCAGTATAGATAAATAACCTAAATACCGACTACAGCGCCATCTGCCGAATTGTTTTTTTGTGAATGTAAATTTTCCAGGCCCCCACTTAAATGCATAAACAAAAATTCATTCAAATCGATCCAGCCGTAAGGGATAAATAACATAGATACCGACTGCAGTGCCATCTGCCGGGCTGATTTGTGAATCTAAACCATCCGGGGCGTCACCCAAACGCAAACAAAAAAAATCATTCAAATCAGTCCAGCCGTTTAGTTGCAGTAGGTATAGATAAATAACCTAGATACCGACTGAAGCGCCATCTGGGTTGATTTGTAAATGTAAATTTTCCAGGCCCCCACTTGAATGTATAAACAAATATTTATTCAAATCAGTTCAGCCGTTTAGGATAAATAACCTATACACCGACTGCAGCGCCATCTGCCGGGCTGATTTGTGAATCTAAACCATCCAGAGCGTCACCCAAACGCAAACAAAAAAAATCATTCAAATCAGTCCAGCCGTTTAGGTGCAGTAGGTATAGATAAATAACCTAGATACCAACTGCAGCGCCATCTGCCGGGCTGATTTGTGAATATTTTTCCAGGCCCCCACTTGAATGTAAAAACAAAAATTCATTCAAATCAGTTCAGCCGTTTAGGATAAATAACCTAGACACCGACTGCAGCGCCATCTGCCGGACTGATTTGTGAATCTAAACAATCCAGGGCGTCACCTAAACGCATAAAAAAATCATTCAAATCGGACCAGCGGCTTAGGAGGAGTTCAGTGGCGTACACACGTACAGCAGATTAAGGAATATACCCACGGAAAGCATTGTCTTCTACATGTTGTAACAATGATATCACACCTCTCTCTACCTCTAGAGCTCTTGTTTCAGTCTCTTAAAGTTAAATAAAAAATTTAAAATATTTTTTTTTCTCTTTTAGTTCTTAAGTACTTACAATTATAGTTAAATAAAAAAATATTTATTATTTTTTTCCCCTTTCAGTTCTTAATGTACAATTTTCTTTTTAAGTGACTCCAAAAACTAAAAAAAAACTATAAACTTGTCTAAAAACAAAAAAAAAATACTTGAGTCTGCCTGGGTTTGAACCGAGGAACACCAGCCACCGGGAGTAGAACCATACCACTATCCACCACGCCACAGCCGTAATGTCAAGCCGCGCGAAATTAGCGCCCATATTACGCATGAAATATTGCGAAAGAGAAAACTCGAAAACATGCGCTTCCGCAGACATAACACTGAGTTAGATCGATTTCTCGTCCCCGAAAACCCCCACATATCAAATTTCAGCAAAATCGTTAGGGCCGTTTCCGAGATCACATGCTTTTTCAAGCAATCAGCGCCATCTGCCGGGCTGATTTGTGAATCTAAACCATCCAGGGGGCCACTCAAACGCATACAGAAAAAATCATTTAAATCGGTCAAGCCGTTTAGGAGGAGTTCAATTACATACACACGTACAGCAGAATTATATATATAAAGATATAACTTTAGAAAAGTTACTTTACGAATTTTTAATTTTAATTTTCTTACCGAGTAAAGCATAAAGTTATTTTTCACTCACTGATTGACGATGTCAGATTTATATTTATTTCAAGTTCAGGTTTCCTCGCAATATTTTCTTTCACAGATGTCAATGACGTTCAAGACAAACATAGAAAATAAACAAGTTACAAATGAACAAATATGTTTCTTCTTCTTCAGCCTATAGAGGTCCACTACTGGACAAAGGCCTTTCCAAGGATTTCCACGATTACCAGTAATATGCTGCCCGCATCCATCGGCTACCCGCAACCTTCACCAGTTCATCGTTCCACCTTGTTGGAGGCCTCCCTACATGTTTTAACAAACATGTTTAGAGTCCAATAAAACTTTCAACCGTCTTAGAAATGTTCCATCTGCAACTAATGTAATATTATGTCTTGTGCTGCCATCTGGTGGGTCTTGGCGAGCTCACAACTTTACAACACTAGTTGGAAGCCGTCCAAATTAAAACAGAGACTACATTAGCAAGCCTTTAGAGAAAGATTTAATTTAATGGAGTATAAACATGTTGTATTCATATTATAGAAGATTCTGACAAACCTTTTTTTTTTAATAATTATAAACTAGTGCTTGATGGTAAGCAGTGATGCAATCGTTGATGGTAAAGCGCGCTAGTTTATTAAGAGCCTATTCACTGAAAAAAAAAATGTGTGAATAGGAAGAAAAACGGCAGTAGAGCGAGGTGATGTAACGATCAACGATGCTGCGCTAGAGGAAGATTGATCTGGAGACCCTCCACGACCAAACTCCTGACACAACAACATGTGGCGCATCGTAACCGGCACACATAGCAACTACTGCTCAGACCCGTCCTCCGTACGGCTTCACCTGACATCATGCCGAAACACGACGAATCGCTTAGCGGCAAGACTTTGTTTGGTGGGTGGTAACTTCTTTTTATCTTTTTTTATACTTACGATTGCCGACGTAAAATTTTTCTTCATAATATGTTTTTTATATTCTTAAGATTTAGTTCACCAGATGTTCAACAAGTGTTCATTGCAAGTTCACCACGCTCGGAGACCATTTTAGGCATCATTTTAGATCTAAACCGACAGTGAAAAAATATAATAGTTATCAATATTGATTGGCGTACTAATTATGTAGATTGATATACAATCTCCAACACAGGGGTGATTATCTTTATATATATAATTCTGCTGTACGTGTGTATGTAATTGAACTCCTCCTAAACGGCTTGACCGATTTAAATGATTTTTTCTGTATGCGTTTGAGTGGCCGCCTGGATGGTTTAGATTCACAAATCAGCCCGGCAGATGGCGCTGATTGCTTAAAAAAGCATGTGATCTCGGAAACGGCCCTAACGATTTTGCTGAAATTTGATATGTGGGGGTTTTCGGGGACGAGAAATCGATCTAACTCAGTGTTATGTCTGCGGAAGCGCATGTTTTCGAGTTTTCTCTTTCGCAATATTTCATGCGTAATATGGGCGCTAATTTCGCGCGGCTTGACATTACGGCTGTGGCGTGGTGGATAGTGCTATGGTTCTACTCCCGGTGGCTGGTGTTCCTCGGTTCAAACCCAGGCAGACTCAAGTATTTTTTTTTTGTTTTTAGACAAGTTTATAGTTTTTTTTTAGTTTTTGGAGTCAAAAAGAAAATTGTACATAAGAACTGAAAAGGGAAAAAAATAAAAATATATATATATTTTTTTAATTTAACTAAAATTGTAAGTACTTAAGAACTAAAAGAGAAAAAAAAATATTTGAAATTTTTTATTTAACTTTAAGAGACTGAAACAAGAGCTCTAGAGGTAGAGAGAGGTGTGATATCATTGTTACAACATGTAGAAGACAATGCTTTCCGTGGGTATATTCCTTAATCTGCTGTACGTGTGTACGCCACTGAACTCCTCCTAAGCCGCTGGTCCGATTTGAATGATTTTTTTATGCGTTTAGGTGACGCCCTGGATTGTTTAGATTCACAAATCAGTCCGGCAGATGGCGCTGCAGTCGGTGTCTAGGTTATTAATCCTAAACGGCTGAACTGATTTGAATGAATTTTTGTTTTTACATTCACAAATCTTTCCGGCAGATGGCGCTGCAGTCGGTGTCTAGGTTATTAATCCTAAACGGCTGAACTGATTTGAATGAATTTTTGTTTTTACATTCAAGTGGGGGCCTGGAAAAATAATATTCACAAATCAGCCCGGCAGATGGCGCTGCAGTTGGTATCTAGGTTATTTATCCTAAACGGCTGAACAGATTTGAATAAATATTTGTTTATCCATTCAAGTGGGGGCCTGGAAAATTTACATTTACAAATCAACCCAGATGGCGCTTCAGTCGGTATCTAGGTTATTTATCTATACCTTTTTTTTTTTTTTCGGGGTGGAAATCCTCATAGGATGTCCACCGCCCTAGGGTGGGCGACGGGGTCTGTCAGACTTTTACTGACTAAAACCACCCCGGTGTCTCTTCTATCACGAGCGCGCGTGGGGCCGCGGGAGTCTAAATTCTTCCGCAGCCCCACACTCTCGTGCTGGCCCGGTCTGCCCGGGCCTCGTCTCCGGCACGGGGTAGTGGGGTGTTAAGCTACCCCGTGCATCGCCTCAGAGGCGCGCGCTGACACTCGCGCGCGCCTCCGCCTCGGGGTCCATCGAATAGGGGGCGGGGACTTCCCCATGTCCCTCGCCCCTGGACCCATTCATGGGGGGCGGAAGAGGGCGTTATCCGCCCTTCTTCGGCGCCCGGTGCGTCTTCTGCGGCCCGGGAAGGGAGTTGAGATCTCCCTCTCCCGTTCCGCAGCTTCCTTCTGCGACATCACGTCCTCGCAGAAGGACACCACCCGTCCCACGACTCTGCGCTGCCGGCCATCCTCCGCACTACTGCCGGCAGCGTCAGGTCGCCTCCTACTTCATTTGTGAGGACACGGCGCTGCTCCTCCCAAGCTACACACTCGGAGAGCGTGTGCTGCGCCGTGTCCTCCCCGCATTGGACGCAGTGGTGGCACCGAGCGTCCGGCTCCCTGCCTAGGCGACACAGGTACTTGCCGAAGCAGCCGTGCCCCGACAGCACCTGAGTCACCCTGAACGACAGGGAGCCGTGCCTTCTCCCGAGCCAGTCGTCGAGTACTGGCCGGATCGCCTCGACGGTAGCGAGGGCGCATAAGCCTCTGCCTCCAGTCCGCCACCAGGACCTGACGGAGCTCCCCTCGGCGCAGCTCGATCTGCCGCTGCGCCGGACTGGAGCCCCGTGTCCGCTCTTCCTCGCGCCATCGGTAAAATGACGCGAGTACTTTCGCCTCTAGGTCCCAGGGCGGGGATCCGGCCAGGACGCAAGCCGCCTCGTAGGAAATCGTGCGATACCCGCGGACGACCCTGACGGCCATCGCCCTCTGCGGCTTGCGCAGAATGGCGAGTGTTCCGGCCGTCAGGTCCATCGCCCACACAGGGGCCCCATACAGGGCCATGGACCGCACGATTCCCACGTATAACCGCCTACAGGCGGCGCTCGGGCCCCCCATGTTGGGAAGCAACGTTGACAGCGCGCCTGCTGCACCCATCAGCTTGGGCGCCAGCCGCCGGAAGTGGGGTCCGAATTCCCATCGGCTGTCGAGCACCAATCCCAGATACTTCATGGTGGACTCGACAGCTATCCGGGCACCACTGACCACGATATGTGATCCCGGCGCCGGCGCACGCCGGGGGCCATGGAAAACCATGGCCTCCGACTTGTCAAGGGCCACCTCCAGGCCCAGGCGCCGGATGCGGGTCACCACCTGTGACACCGCAGCCGTGGCTATCAACGTCGCTTCCCTGTGCGAGCTCCCTCGGGCAGTGACAAGCGTGTCGTCCGCATAACACGTCAAGTCGGCGCCCGACGGAAGCTCGCCTCTCAGCACCCAGTCGTAGCCGATGTTCCACAGGAGCGGTCCCAAGACCGATCCCTGTGGAACACCGCACGACATTTGGTGCCGACCGGCACCGTCACGTCCCCGATAGATGACGCATCTATCCTCCAGATAAGCCCCTACTATGCGGCGGAGGTAGGGAGGCACCCGATGGTATTTCAGGGCCTCCCTAATACAGCTCCAGGGTAGGGTGTTGAAGGCGTTGGAAATGTCTAAAGACACCGCCAACACCACCCCACCCCGGGATACCGTATCCTCCGCCAGGGCTCTCACGCGCATGATTGCGTCTATGGTGGAGCGCCCCCGACGAAAACCGAACTGGTTGTCGTCCAGGTTCGGCCCGTCTCCGCACAAGTGGCCGACGAGGCGATCTGCGATTATACGCTCAAAAAGTTTGCCCGCCTCGTCGAGCAGCACTATGGGCCGATACGCGGACGGCGAGTCCGCGGGGCGCCCCTCCTTCCTGAGCAGGACCAGCTTCCCCTCCTTCCACACACTGGGAAACTGACCCTGCCCGAAGCATGCCGTGAAGAGCCCCCTCAGCTGGGGCTCTAGCTCCTTCAGAGCCAGGACGAGAGCTCGGCCAGGAACTCCGTCGGGTCCGGGCGCTTTATTCTTGGCCCGGAGCCGCGACACGGCCGCTCCCGTCTCTGCTTGCGTCACCTCGGGGACATCGGTGCCCTCCTCTTCTGGAGAGTCTGTGGCTGAGGGTGAGACCATCGCCGGGGGAACATGTCCCGCCCGCTCAGGGAAGAGGGTGGATACCACCGCCTCTAGCAGCTGGGGTTGCATACTTTGCACCAGTGGGGGCGCCCAGGGACGCAACTTGCCCCGTACCCAACGGTAGGGGCGCCCCCACGGGTCCCGATCTAGGGACCCCAGCAGCTCTTCCCTGGCCCGCGACTTAGAGTCGCCGATGGCCAGCCACAGAGTCTCCTGGGCCGCGCGGTACACCCCATACCGCGCGGCTTCCTCGACGGGATCCCGTCGACGTCGTCTCCGGTAGCGCGTGTACTGGCGGCGAGCCGCGACGCACTCGACGCGCAACCGCGCAAGGTGGTCGCTCCACCAGTACACGTTGCGCCTTGCGGACTGTTGGCGGACGCGGGGCATGGACGCGTCACAGATCTGCGTCATCGCCCCGCGAAACCGCAGCGCCTCCGCTTCGACGTCGACGGGGCCGTCCGTCGCCGACTCCCAAATCCAGGACTGGACTATGGCAGCTTCCTCGAGTAGTTCCCTGTCGAGGCGCTTAAGCGCCCAGCGCGGGCCGTCGTTAATCGGGGCTCTTGGATGGCGGCCGCTCGCGGTCTGGGCGGAGAAGTCGAACCGGATATACCGATGGTCTGACAGCGTCTCCACCTCCACGGCGACACGCCAATCATGGACACGACTGGCGACAGAGGGGCTAGCGAAAGTAACGTCCACTATCGACCCGCCCCTCTGCCGCACGCACGTGTATACAGAGCCCCGATTCAGGACGACCAGACCGGTCGCCACCACCCACTCCGCCAGCACCTCGCCCCGAGGGTCCGTGACCGGAGATCCCCACGCCGATGACTTGGCGTTGAGATCCCCGAGCATTAGAACGGGACGAGGGTGATAGCGGCCTACGACGGCGCCCAACTCGACAAGGAACCCCTCGAAGTCGGCGAGACTCTTGTTGGGGGAGAAATACGCCCCCACAATGACGATGCCGCCCGAGACCGCAGCAACCCAGCCGCGGCCCCGGGACGGGTCGATCAGAGTCCCGCCAATAATGGCTACCGAGCCGTCAATGCATCCGAGCCAGTCGCCACGGGCGGGGATGAAATACGGCTCGGCGACCACAGCCACTTGGATCGACCACTGCGCCATGCTCTGGAATAAGAGATCCTGAGCTCTGGCGCAGTGATTGATGTTGCCCTGGAGGAAACGGAGTTGTGCCATTATTGACACTCCATTCCCTCGGCAACGGTCCTGGGCCGGGAGTCGGCCGCGGAGCTGTTAGCCTGCGGGGGAGGCGAGATTTCCCCGGCAGGCTTAGAGCTCCTCTTCTTCTTTTTGGTGGCCTTCTTGCTGGCAGGCGTGCCACAGGCCCCTCCACCCACTCTGTGTCCCGCTGGCTTCCCTGCAGCCGAACATAAGCTGCAGTTGAGCGCCGCGGAACACTGGGCCGCCTTGTGGCCGGGCTGACCGCAGCGATAGCAAAGATCGCTACGGTCCACCTCAGCGGTGCATTTGGCCCGGACGTGCCCCTTCTCCAGGCACCGGAAACACCGCAAAGCCCGGGGCTGCAGAAGTTTAACCCTCGCTGCAACCCAGCCTACCAGCAGTCTGCCACTTGAGGCGATTTTATTCGCCGACGCCACAGGGCACCGAACCCAGACCGCACCGAGTCCGGTGGCGTCGGTGCGAATATCGCCGGCCCGCACCTTGCCCGGCGGACACTCTCCGCTTCGAGCAACGGCCGCCACCACCTCCTCAGGAGTCACGGACTCGTCCAGACCGGCAATCCGCACCTCTGCGGTTTTTTCCGGCCTGGAGATCCGGACGTCCTCAGGGTTGAGGACCTCCCTCAACTTGGCAGCCAGAGCGTCCGCCTTCTCGGCATTGCCGCTCGCAGCACCAGCCACCTCAAACAGCTGCGCACCCGTGGCAGCATGCCTGATGGTGACGGACTGAAGGCCAAGATCCGACAACTTGATCTTGGCCTTGGCTTCGGTAAGGACCGAGCGGTACGTTACGCCGCGCCCCGCAGCGCCACGCTGAAGCGTGAGCGTCACGGCCTCGGAACGCGGGGCACGCACAGCCGGTCCCTTGCGACCGCTTTTGCGGCCGCCTTTGCCAGTCCGCCGCGCAGCCTCCGGAGCCGCCTTTGCAGTTTGACCGGAGGCGCGCGCTGGTGCTGCTGAGGCCGCCTTGGCGGCCTTAGCGGCTTTGCGGGCCTTCTTGCGGCCCACGACTGTCGCCCAGGTCTCACCCTTAGACCCGGCCGTCGTGGGCTGATCACTCGCTGGAGCTCGCTGAGGAGCAGTTCCCGGCGTCTCCTCAGCCCTTCGCCGTCTGTCGGCGGCTAGGGGCGGGCGGAGGTTTTCCTCAGGGAGGCGCCGAGAAAGCGCTTCAAGTTGGGCTTTGACCATGCTCCCGCACTGGAGCATGCACATACGGACGATGCGCTCAAGGCAGGATGCGCTCAACTCATCGCCCGCACGTGCCGGTCTTGGTGCGGGAGCCGGGGCCACTTCGGAAGCGGCATCGGCGGGCGTGTGCCGCTGCTGCTGCTCGCTCAGCGCAGCGACTTGTCGCCGGAGGTCCTCCAGATCATCACGGAGGCGGCTGTTCTCCTCTTGCAACTTCACGACCTCGTCTGAGGCCGTCGTGTTGAGGAGGGTGCCAACCGCCTCCTTGATGTCCGCGGCAGCCTCCTTGAGACCGCGAATGAACGTGCTCTTCAAGTTGCCAGATTTTGTGGCAACCTTAAGGACCAGGTCCACCCCGTCCAAGGCTAGCTGACTAAGGGCCACCGCTGACGGTTGCCCCCCTTCCGCCGATAGAGCAGCGCGCCGCTCTCGAGCGCGTCGGGCCATTTCCGACACTTCGTCGGCCGCGACGGCTTTGCGCTGCTCCCTCCTGGCGGCGTTGAGCTCCGCCTTCGAGCTCCCTAGCGAGGCGCAACTCTCGCCACCAGGGTCCTCCGAAGTGACCCCCATGTCACTTTCTGCTTCGCTGACCGCCGGGGTACGGACGAATCTACCCTGTGCGTTCCTCCGCGGCCGCGAAGCAGTCACTCCTCTGGAGTTTTGCCGACCTCTCCTCACGGTTGGCACCTTAGGGGCCGGCAGGCCTTCCTCTTCTGAGGTCAGCTCCGCCGACCCACCTCCCTTCTGAGCAAGGTTGCGTGGACGCTTCCTAACGGAAGACAGTCCACGCGGCCCTTCGTCCACATCCACTCTGCCTTCATCGCTGCCAGTAATATTAACGACAGCAGGGGCCTGGTTGCCTACCCCTGCGCGTTCTTCGGTAGTCAATTAAACATTCGCAGGCCCGGATACCTGCGAACGCCGGGCGTCAGCCGGATCGCAAGACAACACACTATCAATATTTTCCGACATTTTCCATATTACGATATTGGGTGGTACGCACATCGCTTCCCCAAGGCGATGCGGCCGCTCTTTTTGGGAGGATATTAATCCTCCCGAGGCCAGCGGATGCCTCCGGTGCAGGTTATACCGCCCGCTGCTCGGTATCTAGGGACTAACTTACTACTAATTTTTCTTTTTATTTTCATTTTAAGAATTTTTAATTTTTTTTTTTTTTGGTTTTATATTTTATGTCTTTTCTCTTTGATTTTTAAATTTTTTTATATTTTCTCTTTGATTTTTTTTTTCTTTTTTTTTATTCCCTTAACTACCTACACCTAACCTATCCTACCCACCTAAACTAACCTAACCTAAATCTACCCACCACCCGACACCTTGGCTGTAAAATCGCCACGGGTGCCCATAGACCGCAGGTTGAGGAGAAACCTACGGTCTTCTCCCTCTCGGTCACGCGACGTGACCCCTAGACCGCGGGCTGTCGCAACGGCCCACGGTCTACACCAACTCGCTGCTCGTGCGCTCTGCTGCAGAGCTACAGAGCGCAGATAGGGAGCCCTCGGGAGCGACTCCTCCGCTCCGGCAGAAATTCGCCGTGGACAACAATCTCCTCCCGCACAATAGTCACGAAGAGATTGTTGTCCACGCCCAGGGTGCACCGGCCCAGTGCCTGCTCGTCCTCAAGGAAACAACAAGAGGACCAGCAGCCACTGAGCACTCGGGGAGGTTTTCTGCCACGCACCCCATTTATCTATACCTACTGCAACTAAACGGCTGGACTGATTTGAATGATTTTTTTTGTTTGCGTTTGGGTGACGCCCTGGATGGTTTAGATTCACAAATCAGCCCGGCAGATGGCGCTGCAGTCGGTGTCTAGGTTATTTATCCTAAACGGCTGAACATATTTGAATAAATATTTGTTTATACATTCAAGTGGGGGCCTGGAAAATTTACATTTACAAATCAACCCAGATGGCGCTTCAGTCGGTATCTAGGTTATTTATCTATACCTACTGCAACTAAACGGCTGGACTGATTTGAATGATTTTTTTTGTTTGCGTATGGGTGACGCCCCGGATGGTTTAGATGATTCATAAATCAGCCCGGCAGATGGCGCTGCAGTCGGTGTCTAGGTTATTTATCCTAAACGGCTGAACTGATTTGAATGAATTTTTGTGTTTACATTCAAGTGGGGGCCTGGAAAAATAACATTCACAAATCAGCCCGACAGATGGCGCTGCAGTTGGTATCAAGGTTATTTATCTATACCTACTGCACCTAAACGGCTGCACTGATTTGAATGATTTTTTTTGTTTGCGTTTGGGTGACGCCCCGGATGGTTTAGATTCACAAATCAGCCCGGCAGATGGCACTGCAGTCGGTATCTATGTTATCTATCCCTTACGGCTGGATCGATTTGAATGAATTTTTGTTTATGCATTTAAGTGGGGGCCTGGAAAATTTACATTCACAAAAAACAATTCGGCAGATAGATAGATATATAGATAGAGATATTTAGGTTATTTATCTATACTGCAACTAAACGGGTGGACCGATTTGAACGATTTTTTTTTTAAATTTGATTCAATTTAATTTATTTTTTAGACTATATTAATCACTCTGGCAACATATAGTAATTAATCAAACATCACAGGCTAACCCGGCTTGCTGATGATATCTTGACTTGGCTCGCCGAACTTGACGACGTGGCGGGAGGCCTCGGTGACTCGGACAAGTCTGGCTGAACCAGAATATTGCCGATGTTGCGCTCCTGACTTTTTTCTTTTTCGTTTAGTTCTTCGGCAGTTAAATTAAGCTCTGAAAATGTTATTCCCTCAGAAGATGATGGTGACATTGTTGAGATGTATTTCCGTCTTAACAAGTAGTTGCTTCACTCGATTTTTTTGTTCCTTATCCCTACTAATTCGTATTGTTCGGCTCAAATTGTAACCGCATTTGATGCAAAACTTGAAGGTTTCAGCGGTTATTGTAAAACATTCGTCGCATCTTAATAAGTTTTTTGTGCAATTATTGATTGTAACGAATTGTTTTCGAAAAATTTATGTTATTTCAAAATAAAGGATAATAATAATATTATTGATCTTTCCTTTCATACTTTTTAATACCCTAATCGCTTGAAATATCATATGCAGGACAACGTCTGCCGGGTCCGCTAGTATGTTATGTTTTTTAACCATGTGCACCTAATTGACACTAATTTGTTTGGAAACCGCGCAGTTCTTTTATGGGTTTAAATAAATAACTTTATTTTCTTATTTAGAAAGGGACTATAAATCAAATTGTTCAAAAGTTTAGCAGCTAGTCTGAAATTAGCCTATAACGGCGCGTGACTGGATTTTGAATAGTGTGATTTGTTTTATAACAATATCAATTGTTCGTAAATTACTCTATTTGTTTCAAGTCGATTAGTCCATCGGTATTCGGATAAATTATGATTCTTATTAAAAGTGGGTAACACCGAATGGAGTTGCGTTTGCCATAGCGAGCGACCATTAGCGCGATTATTCTTTGCTCAAGCTTCGATCGAGCGTGTTGGTCATACTTAAACCTAGTGGCTCCTATTTGTTTTAATCTGAGATTATCCTTGTGATCCCTTAATATTAAATTGATCAAGTATTTGTTCAGTTACAATAATAAGAATCGAACATCACACTATAGTTATTTTTCAAAGTTTTCCCGTCATACTGCCCACGATGGAGGCTCATGCGGATGAGAACACACCTCAACTACCCGGAACTTCGGCCCCGTTTCCTGACGTCCCCACGCCTATATAAAAAGCAATAGAGTGACTCAAAACTTGACTCGAATGCAAAATGGTGACTCATCTAGAGTTAGAAAAAACGCCTTTTAAAGGAACGATTTGCATTTTTCCTAACTTCTCACTAATTGTCAACGAACAAAAGAAGTAATTGTTCTCGAGGGAGGACTGATGAAAACTGTTTTGAACTCAGTTCAGATCTGTGTGACAATGAGAAAAATGTATCATTCTAAAATGCTGGACAGAAAGCATTGCATTGTAAATTATTGAGTGTCTTTTAAGGCATACTTAATTTATGATATGGCATAAACATAGATCGTAATACTAAACACTAGTATTTGTATGCAACAATGTCACAAGTCTATTTTTGCAATAGAAGAAACGGAAAGGCCTCAGGCATTAATTACTTTAAGTTTAGTTCCTATTAATAACTATTTTCATTATTTTTTAGGGTTCCGTACCTCAAAAGGAAAAAACGGAAACCTTATAGGATCACTTTGTTGTCCCTCTGTCTGTCTGTCTGTGTGTCAAGACCCTTTATCTCAAAAACGCGTGGATGTATCAAGCTGAAATTCACATGAAATACTCAGGTCCATTGTCCCTTTAAGCTGTAAAAATATCAAACTTCTAAGCCAAGCTAATCAAAAGATACAGCCGATTATGTCGATATTTTCAACAAATTTTCGACACTCGCAAAGGAATCCAAACCTATAGGATACTTCCTGTAATCTTGAAATTTGGCATGAAGCTTTGCCATATAATGCAAATATAGGAAAAATTGCGAAAATCACATTTTTTAGTTATATAATATAATAAAAATATTTTAATAAAATGAAACTTAATTAAGGTACCTTGGTCTATTGTCCCTTTAAGCAGTGAAAAAATCAAAGTTTTAAGTTAACGCGATCAAAAGATACAGCAGTTTATACCGACACCTTCGACGAATTTCCGTCACACGCTAGGGAATCAAAACCTACAAGGTACTTCCCGTGAACTCAGAATCTTGAAATTCGGCACGAAGCAACGTTATAACAGACAGATAAAGGAAAAAATTCGAAAATGATAAATTTGAAGTTACATAAAATATTATTTTTGCTTACATGACATAAAATATTTTTTTAATAATTATAAACTTACTACCTACCCTTTTTCACATGAACGCTTAGAGATATTAAAGTTGAAATTCATATTAAACACTTCTAAACTAAACTAGCTCTAACTCAAACTCTAATAAAATAATCTAACTAAATCTAATTACCTCTAAAATGTGAAAAATTCCCCTATAATCATACCGCATATTTTGAAATTCGCCACTACTGGCAACGGAATCAAAACATAGACTACTTCCCGCATTGAATATTGAATTTTGGTATGAAACAATAGCTTAAGGTAACCTAACAGAAAAACCCGAAACCTTTTAAAATTTTTAGGCACAGTAACTAGTTAAACCAAAAAAAAGACCAACACAATCGTCATTCAATCTAAATATTTTGGTGAATGTAGTTCTGTATATAACCTAAATGCGTCCTAACTGCAGCTGTGTTATACTTAGTACTTATAAATATATTCAAAGACATTAATTGTAATTTCCTATTGTTGTCAATGATTATCAGACAGCTTGCTTCCTACTGGCGAAGCGGGACGGGGGGGAGTAAGTAGTAACGAACGAACGCGCAAAAACTAGCCGCCCTCTGGCGCGATGGCAGGCGGTTGGTCAAGGGAAGAGGTATCGCGGCACAGCGAGCGGCAGCCGTGCGCCATACGCACGAGCGCTTAGATGCTGTTCGCACGTGTACCGAAATTAGTAAAATTTGCGACAATTTCTCGTTGATTTTGTTTACTTCTACTTTGTTTATCAATAAACCGCTTTTTTATAAGTTATAAACTGGCGCTTGACCGCAATCCCGCCTGATGGTAAGCAGTGATGCGATCGTTGATGGTAAAGAGCGCTAGTTTATTAAGAGCCTATTCACTCTAGCCTTGAAGACACTCAAATTGTAATGTGACGGAAACACCATCGCTGGCAAATTGTTCTAGTCCCTCGATGTAGGCGGTATAAAAGAGGAAGCGAAACGCTTCGTCCGGATCGCAGTGGTGTCAACAACGTAAGGGGCAAACTCGCCGTACGACGGGTCGTCCGATGGTGGAACGGAGATGGGGGAATTAAATCATGCAATTCCCTTGCACACTCACCAGAATGCATCCTATAGAAGACCGAAAAGCTGGCTACTCTACGCCTGTGCTCCAGGCTTTGGAGACTGCTACGTTTGTACGGCGGAACCCTCGGTGTGCGAGTCCGACTCGCACTTGGCCGGTTTTTTTTATTATAATTGTTACAATACCGACGATATACTAATACCGACAATACACTTGGAGGTAGGCCCTAATGGCTGCACCACAGTTTCTATCTTTTATCCAATGTATTTATTGACGAACACAAAAACTTGTGCATCTATTTTAAGTTCCAATGAAATTTTTAATACGTATTTGGAAAATAAAAAAAATGTTTCAACAAAATTTTACGGAAATCTTAAATGTACCTATACTCGAATGACGTCATATTATTTATATAATTTGTATTTTTTAGGGATTGGGCTGAACGTTGTTTGTTAATCAAGCGCATAAAATATTTTTTTAAATGATTGGGTATTTATTTATTTATTTATATATTCTTTATTATACATCAATAAAACATTGAACAAAGTACATTCAACATAAAAAAACGATATGACATATTAATATTTGTCTTTTAACATTTCTTCTTTTCAAGCGTAGGAACTTTTAGAGACCTGCTTTAAAGCATTTACATTATTATTTAAACGTTAGTCTTTTAGCATAATACATTTTTGTAGTTCATTACACAAAAAATAAAAATACTAAAAACAAATTGAAGGTGTTGAATTCAGCAGTTTTGTAGCACTCGTACTTTGAGTCAAAGGAATATTTTCAGCAACAAAAAAAAAAAAACGAAAAACGCTCGGCATGCATATTAAGTTGGAATAGCTCAACTACTTAATGTTAAGTGAAATAAGTAGTCGTAGTATACAATTTAGAGTTGCATGGTAGAAAATATCAGGTATTGGTTTTATTCTTCAATGTAATACCTACTTAAACTAGTGCTTGACCACGATCCCGCCTGATGGTAAGCAGTGATGAAATTATTGATGGTAACAGGCTCTAGTGTATTATGATCCTACTCATTTTTTATTTGATAGTGTGTATGGTAGTTTAATTTTTGCGTAAAAAATACTACTTTGATTATCAGTAGCTATGTTTTTTTTCAGGTATGATACCTTTCTTTTTAAACAACAACTCAAAATGTTAAAACCATAACAATACCTAAAATAGTAGTGATACATTGATAAAAGGTGAAAACGTCAATACGGTTATCGGTGGCCGGTGCGTAGCTGGCGTAGCGGTGATATCGTAGCGTTGGCTACGCCGTAGCACCGAAGTAATCCCTACCTGATAGTATTAATTGGTTTATGAACAACCATAATTCAAAACGCCCGTATTGTAAATGTAAACATTGTACAAGGTAAAAAAAAACCTCGATATTGGTGTGTTAAAATTCTGTATTTACAGAACATATCTTCAGGAAGAAAATAAAAACGGTTTTCACGGTGCTTGCTCGTCTCATTATTCAACTCTTCAGAAATTCAGACTTAAATATTTTATTCTATCACATTACTACAGGAACCTTGATGAATAATGCGATCCGGAATTCAAACGGAATTAACATAAAAAGTCAAAGAAAATAAAAACCAAAAATAAATGTCAAGCACATTTGGAGTGCTCTTGGAACACCTAGTAAACACCTGACTTTATTAAGTAATCTGTTTACATCTGTAGTGCAGGATTTTAGAGAGTTCTGTTTCCTCAGAATGGTCCAAGTTTGAACATGAGAACGATTGTGGAATAAATAATGGAAAAGTATTATTATTGTTTCTTAGTCAAAAATTTGAAGATTGTCGGAAACCGATCAAATTCAAGTCGTTCTTCTGACCAAGAATATAAAAATGTTGTGAAGTTATAGGTTTTTATGAAAGTTTTAGACTTATATTGTAATACGAATGTTCATATTCTTAACATATATGTATGTATAATTCATGTGTACGTGGGTTTGACAACCTCCTCAACCCTCCTCAATGGTTAAACCAATTATCATGATTTTGTTTTCATACTTCAAGAAAATCAACTTACTATTAATGGCACTACACAAAACATGAAGTGGTACCATCTGTCTCGGTATGTAGTGCAACCATCAACAGAGCAATGCAGTTTAAATAATTTGGTCACTGAATTACAGATGATGGCACTGACAACTGAGATATTTATGGCATAAAACATGACTTATAAAGTGGTACCACCTGTCTCGGTATGTAGTGCAACTCTCAACAGACCGAGTTGCAATAAAGGTATTGGATCAGTGGGTTACTGAGGATAGCACTGACAACTGTAGTATTAAGAGTGAGCGCAGGGAATTGGCCGTACGCTGCAACATGCTTGTTCATGGATTTGCTAAGTGCAACAATGATGTCAAAATTACTCTGTTTAGAGTATAATAATGTTGCCAGGCTTTCTATATTTAAGCTTGGAATGACGGATGTGCAAAGGTACATCAATGACTTCAGTGATACTGTAAACATTAAAGATTTTTCTGAGAAGACTCCCACATCCACCTACCATCACTGAACCCATAAATGGTGGGACGTTAGACGGGGTCGAATGATATGTCATCTTTTAACAAACGTCTGTGGAGCAGATACACACCTTACTACCCTACTATTTATATGTGCAATACAATAAACCTTTTAGGATACTACTGGCGCTGCCAGGATTCTGTAGCGCATCAGGGATATCTGCAGCAGCGCATACAGATAACTTTTTTGCGATCATGAGTAAAAAATTGTGATCATTACTGCGATCATTACACGTAAGAGTGAAGGTCATCTAATGGGGCATCTGTGCGTAGTGCATGAACTGTTGCCGAGTGTCTCCCGAAGATGGCTTAATAGGTATGACTAGTACTTAAGTTATGTGTACTTGATTGTCATCATTGTTGTTTTATGTGTATTTTATAGTATTATTATGGAACCCTAGAATTATGACAATAAACCTGCATGCTTATTCTGTGCAATCCGACAAACTTCTTCATAGTGTAATTAAATCTTCGTATGTCAGATATACCTACATAGCATAAAATGTTTGATTGTATTATTCTAATTGGTCATTTAACAAAGAATCAAATACATATAATAAATACATCACTCTGGCTTATAATGCGACAATTTTAGGCACATGGAATTATCGTTACGCCTTTATAATAAATTAAAAAAATAAAACTCTTTAATTATATAATTGAATTATAAGTTCTGAAATAATTTATTTATATAATTAAATAGTTTAATTGAAACATATCTATTGGATTCATTTTGCATCCCCATCTACAGCCGGACGTAATTCATAGGTATGTCTTAGATATATATTGTATTATACTAACATAGTATTTAAGCAATAATACAATTGTTTCTAATGTTGTGCCTGAGCCAAGATAAATAAGTAAATGAAATGGGTTCCTGGATGGTTTAAAAATTCAATTATACCTGGTCGATGCCGATGACGTCTACTCGTAAAATATAAAATTGGCAGGACAAGATACGACTTATCAACCTTTATCCTATACCAAGTAATCTATTAACTATAGTTTTTTTTTTTCAACATTATAAACTATTGATTGACCACGATTCCGCCTGTAAACAGTGAGGCAATCGTTGATGGTAAAGCGCACTAGTTTTTTAAGAGCCTATTCACTCTAGCCCTGAAGACAATCAAATCGTAGTCAGACTGTTCAAGTTCCTCTATGTACGCGGTATAAATATTTCGCCTCGTCTTTTATACCGCGTACGTCAAGGGACTGGAACAATTTGCTAGCGGCGATGTTTCCATCCGACCACAATTTAAGTGTCTTCAAGGCTAGAATGAATAGGCTCTTCATAAAATAGCGCGCTTTACCACCAACAATACTTTGTAAAAAAAAGTCTCTGGCTACCCCCTATGGGAAGAAAGCGAGAGTTTATGTATGCTATGTATGCAAGCAGCAATCCCAAACATAATCACTGAGTACTTAATTAAAATGTCATTTCCCGTTAAATTTTGCACTATTGATACATACAACAACGAGATAGGCCGCCGGGTGATACATTGACGTCGCGTAACGCGATTCTCCGTAATGAGGTGCATGGATCTCATTACCGACAATATTGGGATACTGCCAGATTGGTTGAATTATGCTGATAGGGTATTTTAAAGTGCGATTTTATCTTTAACTTTATCACTAGTAATGTGGACGGAGTTCAATTTCCGACAGGTATGTAGCATGTGGCGTATTGCGGTTTTTGCCTACTATTATCATCATCTCATCACCATCTCAGCGTTAATCCGAGTCGCATCCGCAGCTTTTTCAGCTTTGGAGTCTGGGGTTCGCTTGACCAGTCTAACTGCTGATTTTGGCAAAACTTCGATATTTTCCGTGAAGTGACTGCCGTCTGACCTCCACAACTTGAAGGCGATATCTAAGCATTGCAGTTAGACCAATTATTAGACTTTTGAGGGCTCCAACAACCCGTAACGACTGCCACTAGATATTCGTATGGCAACCGGGACCAACGGCTTAACGTGCTTTTCGAGGCACGGCCAGACCATTGCAAATATTCATATTCATGCATACAAATATTTGCACTGTGCGGGGATCGAACCCGCGCCACCTTGTGCAACGGCAGCGTTCGCTACCGCTACGCCACGGAGGCTGTCATTTTTAGCCTACTATTATAATAATAATAATTTATTGACATAACGACACATGCATTAGTATACACAGATTAACTAAATTAGCATTTAGTTAATTTGTGTATACTGATGTATGTACAACTTTGCTTTGTTAGCAGATACAGAAATCTGTATGCATATTGCGAGCCCTGCCTCGTAAACTAGGAAAACCTGCATCATAAAAGACAGTTTTAGTAATATTACATACAATAGGATTTATGCATACAACTGCGGAGTGCGCCACTTAATTGCTCGTGTTAATATTCAGATATAAGTTTACAATATAAATACATACAATAGAAAACCAGGGAGCAAGAAAAGTTAAAAATATAAAAAATATTTTTAAATGAACACGTGAAAAGTGGGTTTAGTTTTTATTGATAGTTAAATAGTAAGTATATATATTTTTTTAAATTAATTAGTATAAACTAGTGCTGACTGCGATCCCGCCTGATGGTAAGCAGTGATGCAATCGTTGGTGGTAAACCGCACTAGTTTATTAAGCCTATTCACTTAAAAAACTTAAGAATAGGAAGGATGAATGCAGTTGAGCGAGGTGATGCAATGTTAAACCCAAGACCAACACGACCAAACGCAGTGGCCTCCAGTCAGCGCAGTCTCCTGCACGAGGTAGTGACCCCGTGCAGGAGACGAGGCTCGGACAGACCGGGCCAGAATAGCTAGCTAACCGGCTATGCTAGCCGTGGAAGAATTTAGACTCCCGCAGCTCCACGCGCGCTCGTGTAAGAAGAGATACCGGGGTGGTTTTGGTCAGTAAAAGTCTGACAGACCCCGTCGCCCACCACAGGGCGGCGGGCATCCTATGAGGATTTCCACACCAAAAAAAAACAAAAAAAGGTGATGCAATGTTAAACCCAAGACCAACATGACCAAACGATGCTGCGGTAGAGGGAGATTGATCTGGAGACTCTCCACGACGAAACTCCCGACACAACAACATTTGGCGCATCGTATCCGCCACACATCGCAACACATCTGCTCACACCCGTCCTCCGTACGGCTTCACCAGACATCATGCCGAAACACGACGAATCGCTTGGCGGAAAGACTTTGTCTGGTGGGTGGTAACTTCTGCCGGCAGCCGATGGTATGGCCTACCACCGAGGGTAAAATACCTATTCTGCACGAATTACATGTGTATCCAATTTATTTAACATAAGGCAAGTATCCCTCGCTGGCAAAGGAGGAGGCGGATGACGTAGGAGACGACTAACCTAACCTAACCTAACTCCTAGCCACCGTAGGCCGTCTCGTCTCCTGCACGGGGTCACTACCTCGTGCAGGAGACTGCGCTGACTGGAGGCCACTGCGTTTGGTCGTGTTGGTCTTGGGTTTAACATTGCATCACCTCGCTCAACTGCAGTCATCCTTCCTATTCCTAATTACGTCTTTTTTGACATAAATAATTCATTACGTGACATTGGCTAAATAAAAATAAAGTTCGAAATACAAATACTGACACTAAGGTTAAGTATCAAACTAAAGATAGACTTCGTTTTGTAATGTAATGCCTCTGGGCGGTGAGCAGTGGGCAGCTCGCCGCCTGGTAAGAACCAGGCCCGAGTCGACGGCGCGTCGTGTTTCACGCGCGCCTCAAAGAGATGTCAGCACATCGTGACTGGGTCCACGAAGACCGATGCCACCTGGGTCAGGGTTGCGGGTTGGTTAAACAAGAAACCGTGTACCTGGCCGTCCCACAGGCAAGTGAAGAAACACGGGTGGGTTTTAGTCAGTAAAAGTCTGACACGCTCTTCCACTCCGCCCAGAGCGGGAGAAATCATTTGAAGATTTCCCATCCCAACAAAAAAAAAGGCATGCATCCCTCGAAGGTTAAGACAAAGTTGTATCTACACAGTCATATTTCATCAGCTCCATCAGTCTTTTGTAATAGGGTTGAGCCTTTTTCCACTATCCCGTCAGATATTCACACTCCTAATTGCTACAGAGGCATAAGAAAAAACCCAACGACGCTTTGCCCAACTCGCTCGGGTTATTATTACGTTTTAATTACTCTCTTATCCACGATAACCTGACCATGCCATTCTGCTCTAATCCCTTTCCACTCTTTGCTTTTTTTCTGTTTGGTTTTCTAGTCATCCATTAACTAGTAATAATGATTATAAACACAAGATTAACGAGGAAACCTTTATATTTAGTAACTAATTTGTGCCATACAAAAATATTTGTTGATAAATATCTTAATAATTTTTTTAGCGGTCGAATAACGTTGACAGAACACGTTGCTGAATAACATTAGGCGGGTCCACACAGAACGAACAGGCTCGCGAGGCATTTGCCATGCGAGGCAGCTAAGTTAGTGTGGTCGCGCCTCGCCCGCGGCAGCGCCGTTTGCCTCGGCTGTGGTACGTCCACACTAAGCTGCTCCGCGCGGCAAATGCCTCGCGAGGCTACTCGCTCTGTAAAATTACATTGGTACTTCCATAACCTGGAATCGCTCCTGCACACTCATACTTGAGAGGCTGGTGTTTTAACTACCAGGCCAATTTTATGTTATGCTACTTGATTATTATGTCCACTCATGGATTAGCCATTTACTTAAAATGCTTTGAATTGAGAGTAATAGTTTGTTACGCAATTAGGGTCCTGTAATGCTGTTGATTAGTTTTTGGAGAGTGCGAGGGAATTGCATGACTTAATTCCTTCACCTCCGTTTCATTATCGGACGACGGGTAAGGCGATTATCCATCCTTACGTTGTTGACATCACTAAAACCGGATAAAGCGATTTGCCTCGTCTTTTATATCGAGTACATCGAGGGACAGGAACAATTTGCTAGCGGCGGTGTTTCCGTCTGACTACAAAATAAGTCTTTAATGCAAGAGTGAATAGGCTCTTAATAAAGTAGTGCCTTTGCATAAGTGTATACCATTAGGCGGGATTGCAGTCAAGCACTAGTTTATAATTATAAAAAAAACGGCTTAGTTTTTTCCACAAAAGAATACGTTACATCAATCTACATTGTTTTTACTTGCTCTAACCAATATTATGTGTGGTCTTTAAAAATAGATTACGACCTTTGGGTTTCTTCTCAGAATAGTCAGTCAGATAGAACCTACTCGCTAAAATACAAGCATCTATAAAATAGATAATCTTCGTGTCTGTAGCTTTAGGTACTGTAATTTAATTAATGTACTATTTATTAATCAGCAAATTCCATTGGACGTGTAGTCTTCCTAGCATGAAGATCAATATTTGGCAGTCACCCAATCAGCCGAATACGATTGACGCTTGGTGTAGTGTAGTTTCTACTTAATACGTTTAATTAACATAAGTGAGATTTCAAATAATTGTTACATGGCACACCGGGGTTTAGACCGAGACAGGTATGAGAGGTAAAGAGGACGCTCTGAAAACACGAGCTATGAATTTCCAGTATTAGCTGTATAGGCAATTTTCGTACAGTCAGATGTCAGCTTATTGAGAAGATTAAGAAAAAGATAGAAAGGTTAATGTCTGAATTTTGCAAAACTGTTATTTGTAATGTTACTTTTAAATTGTTAACTATCTACTATTGTAGATAGTTAACAATTGATGGTTGTAGTGTCTTGTCTACTATTGTATACTATTTAAAAAGGCGGTGATATGTATACTTAAATTGACATTTAAAACGGCCGACCGCCGCCTACCCAAGATAAGAGCATGTCTCAGTTTGGGAGTCGTTGTCGTTGTTTTGTACTTTCGAAAATAAAAATATTATTATTATTATACTGGTTATATATACCTTTTTTGGTGTGGATGGAAAACCATCAAACGACCTCTTCTGCTCTGGGCGGAGCGGAAGGGCGTGTCAGACTTTTACTGACTAAGACCTTAAAATATTCCTTCACGTGCCTGTGCGCCAGGGCCACGTAATTTCTTTTGAACAACCCGCTACTCTAGTAGGAATCCACCTCCTCAAAGAGGGGACTTATCGCTGTTATAAATACTTTTTAGGGTTCCTTTCACTGATGACTTTGTTTCATTTCATTGATCACTTTGTTGTCCGTCTGTCTGTCTGACTGTCTGTCTGTCAAGACCCTTTATCTCAAGAACGCGTGGACGTATCAAGCTGAAATTCACATGAAATACTCGGGTCTATTGTTCCTTTAAGCTGTGAAAATATCAAACTTCTAAGCCAAGCCAATCAAAAGATACAGCCGATATGTCGATATTTTCAACAAATTTTCGACACTCGCAAAGGAATCAAAACCTACAGGATACTTCCCGTAAACTCAGAATCTTGAAATTTGGCATGAAGGATTGTCATATAATGCAAATATAGGAAAAATTGCGAAAATCACATTTTTTAGTTATATAATATAATAAACATATTTTAATAAAATGAAACTTACTACCTTATTTCTCACGAACTAATAAAGGTATCAAATTGAAATTTATACCAAATACCTAGGTCTATTGTCCCTTTAAGCAGTGAAAAAATCAAACTTCTAAGTTAAAGCGATCAAAAGATACAGCAGTTTATACCGACACCTTAGACGAATTTCCGTCACACGCTAGAGAATCAAAACCTACAAGGTACTTCCCGTGAACTCAGAATCTTGAAATTCTAAAAAATCTTGAAAAGGAAAAATTGTGAAAATGATAAATTTTAATGATAAATTTTGAAAAAGTTACATAAAATATTAAAATATTATTTTTGCTTACATGACATAAAATATTTTTTTAATAATTATAAACTTACTACCTAGCCTTTTTCACATGAACGCGTAGAGATATTAAAGTTGAAATTCATATCAACCACTTCTTAAATCTAACTGCCTCTAAACTGTGAAAAATTCTAAATCAATGCTAGTATTATAAATGCGAAAGTAACTCTGTCTGTCTGTTACGCTTTCCCGCCTAAACCTCTCAACCGATTTTGATGAAGTTTGGCACAGACATTCTTTAGACCCTGAGAAAGAACATAGGCTACCTTTATCCCGGAAAAATTTGATGTTCCCGATGGGAATTTAAACAGCGCGATATAACCGAACTCCACGCGGGCGAAGCCGCTGGCGGAAAGCTAGTACGTCATAAATTGTAAACCGCTACGTTTGTACGGCGGAACCCTCGGTGTGCGAGTCCGACTCGCATTTGGCCGGTTTTTTTTTTATAAATTATAAATTAGTGCTTGACCGCAACCCCCCCTGATGTTAAGCTGTGATGCAATCGTTGATGGTAAATAATAAGAACCTATTCGCTCTACTCTCGAAGACACTGAAATTGTAGTCCGACGGAAACATCGCCGCTGGCAAATTGTTCCAGTTCCTCGCCGTACGCAGTATAAAAGAGGAGGCGAAGCACTTCGTCCGGATCGTAGTGGTGTCAGCAACGTTAGGATAAAAACACGCCGTACGACGGGTCTTCCTTGATTTTAATTCTAATAAACGTTAATATTTATTTTCAATTTTCAAAAGCGAAAATAGTAATTACCACGGAGCTACCTGTACTTTAAAGATCAGTAGCGCAGAGATCATTTGCCGGGTTCATGGATCATAACTTTTCCTTAATATCATCGTTTCTATTATAACGGGATAACGTGCAAAGAGTGTAGTTTATTGTAAGAAAGAGAGATAATTCAATGCCGACGAATGGCACAAGGGCTAGTCCATATTAGGAATTAATATGTGTTGATATAGTTTTTAAATGAAGGCTTTAAGCAAGAGCACTTGTTACAGCGCTCATTAAAGTATTACCTTGACGATTTTAGACTATTTTTAGATTAATCAACCTTCTCTTTTCCCCTTGGGGCTGGCTTTTTGGTTCTCAAATTATTATTTCCGAGAAATAATTTTGAATTTTTCACAATAAACCACCAAACGTTAACTGTCCGCGAAACTATCTCCGTCTTTTAACTGACCAAATGAAAAAAAAAACAGTAACTACCCACGCTACGAATAGGATACTCCAGTATTATGGGTGCGTTTACAAACATTTAAAACTTACATACACAAACAGTCAGACGCGGTAAAATTAACTGTAGGCCATACAAATGTGTATTTGTTCCGTGCGGGAATCGAATCCGCAATACGCGCCCGTAGCTATCGATCGTGCAGACACTGCCCCAAGCATGTAGTCAAAACCCATATATACAATATGTAAAGAAAACCCTGTTCGACCCATAAGGATAATAAAGGTTAGGTAAACATATGACCAAATATAATATAAATTTCCGCTAATTAATTCCATCTTCCCCGAAATTAGGTATTTTTTTAAAAAGTGACTAGACCATTTTGACGGTATTATTATGAGCGATGCGATCACGTGCCGCGTACCCTGCCCCCCGTCGCCCGCACATGGATTGCCCACCACACATGTATTAAGTTACCTCTTTGCGAAATAATATTTATTTTCAGGGGTATTTTTTAAGTTTAGTCGGCTTTGTAGGCATTAGTAGAATCAGTTATCGGTACCTAACAATACCTTCACGGAACGGACAGGGTTTTCTTTAGTTACAATGGAACAAGAGGCGAACACAATATATTGGTTTGTACTTCTATTTCTTCTTCGTGTCAGGCAATGAAAATAAAACTCGTTTACTTTTTTTTAAAACATTCTTCTTCTGCAAAACACACACATTCCTGGCACTTTCAGCTCATATCCCGTCTTTTGTATCTCAAGATAAAGTATTAAAGTAACCTCTGTTCGTCGGACATATTGTACGTATATAGAGTCATTATAAAGAACTTCTATCGATGATGAATATTATTTCCACTGCAAGGATAGGCTAACCAATCTTTTATTTATTTATTTATTTAAAAAAGTACTGCCACATCACAAACATCAAATATTGAAAATTATTTAAACTATTCAATTTATGGCCTGATGCATGCGATAATAATGATGTAGTTACATAGCATTGGTAGTTCATCGGCTCGAAGATGTAATGCAATAAATAATTAAGAAAAATACAAATTAAAATAAAACCGGATGAAATTATACAATAAAATTCAAATTTAGCAAATAATTCAGTAATTATTGTTGAAATATTAATAAAAATGTCTAATAAATATCATGTCATCCATACTAATATTATAAATCCGAAAGTATTTCTGTCTGTCTGTCTGTCCGGCTTTCACGCCAAAATTACTGAACCGATTGTAATGAAATTTGGTACACAGATAGTCTAGAGCCTGAAAAAGGACATAGGCTATAAAACATCCCGCTATGATTAATAGGAGCAGAGCAGGAACAAAAACGTTGCGAAAACGGGAGCAAACGCGGACGTACATATTGCTCCCACTATTTTAACAGGTGCTTATTTTAAATCCACTGAGCTCTTTCGGTTCGAAGCTTACTTGGATGAAACCGTGGGGCACAGCTAGTATAAAAATAAATCTTATTTGTAGTGTACTTGTCACTTGTACCACACTAAAAGGAAGACTTGAAATAGTAAAATTTTGAGAGAAAATGCAATGTAGAGGAGCCCGAGACTTCGCGTTCTACAAACTGAGTCCACTGATGAAGTATTAAATGAAATCCGTCGGATCTGGGCTGCATCAACTCCTTTTGAAACATTATTTAATTTTATATGAAGCATCCTTAGGTTGTGTTCGCACTATCGGTCTGTGTATCTTTATTTACAACTGCTCCGTTGGTCTTGTAGTCGTTAATGATAGATTCTGAATATGAGTTGAGTTATTGAGAGAGAGAGTTAGTGAGATGTGTTATTGGCTTTTCAATCTAAATTTTTAAGTAGCAGCTCCAAGTTAGGATCTGTGGCCAGTCGGAGGTATCAGGCTCGTCCCCTCACTCACCAACACAAGCAAACGTACCTAGAAAAATGTAAGTGTTCTATATTAATTCTCTAAAGGATTGGGATTATCCTTTAGAGAATTTAGACACATAATGTGACATGTATTTCATAACAAGAAAGCTGAGAATAGAATACTGCATATTTCTAACCACTTTTGAACCATGTGAGTTCACCATCAAATGTAGGTAAGCTTCAAGAATTTTACAAAAGTATTAAGTAGAAGTCATTGTATGTTATCTATTTAAACACCTAAAGATGTAAATTGTACTTAATTGTATTTTGTAATTGTATCAAAAACTCCTATATATTTAATTTAAAATGCCACATTGTACTTATAGTTCGATATTGCGATAGACTCATATTAGCACATGTATGAACCTTAGCGGTTTTAGTTAATGATGTTTTAGAAAAATAAATACATCTACAGCCCGCGAATACTTTCGCGTTGAAGAAGTAAATTCTATAGCGCTACGCAAGAGTGGCTCGTTCCTAAATAACACGCACAAGTCGATTGATCAGGTTAAACTATGCTTGCCGCTGTTAGTCTGTCTATGGATGACCATCTTTACATACCAAGATCCCTCTGTGCTTCAGAAAACACCTTAAGAGGGGACTCTAGCGGCGTTTTCTTCGTGGATAACGCTTTTAAAGCAATGATTTTTTATATACAATTTCACACATTGATTATACCGCCCCTATTATTTTATTTTTTCGAAAACTTAATTAAAAAAGAAATATGATGTTTCAAAATCCCGAAAAATAACCCATCTTTACCGCGATGTACAGACGACTATTACACAAATGTGAAAATGTGTGTAAATTTTGATATAAAAATAATTCAGATCTGTCGTGTTTTGAAAAAGGAAACAGCGGAATACGAAACATCTTTTGGTCAACGTTTTTGTAGGTAAAATCAGCCTGAGTTGCAACTGTCCCTTTCGCACTTTACTGGAAAAGGTTGAAAGCGGCGCGACGGCAATAGTTTCTTCAAATACCTATTTCTCAAATTCCTCGGCACTAGAGTCCACTCTTAAGCCGTTGGTCCCGGCTGTCATTCGTAGATCTTTGTGGGTCGTCAAAAGCTCTAAAGTCTGGCCACCAATCTTACCAAGGGGTACCGTCGCTCTCGCTCCATTTCAAGTACTGATATTCAGCTCAATCTGGTCAGACTAAAAGCCAACCTACAATATATTTGGGAAAAGGTTAAAGTTAGGCAGATGTGATATCCCAACTGTTGGGAAAGAGACCTCCTTTCAGTGAGAGGAAGCGGGCCCTAATCCACCACGCTGGCCCAATGCGGGTTGGCAGATGTCACATTTCTTCGAAGTTTTTGGTTCTAGGACATGCTGGTTTCCTCAAACCGCTTTAAGCGCAGTAGTGATGAAATTATTTACACTCGTTATTATTTACACATTTGCGCCTCATAGGGTTCGAACCTTTTTTTTGTTTTGGATGGAAAATCATCAAATGACCTCTCCCGCTTTGTGCGAAGCGGAAGGGCGTGTTAGATTCTTACTGACTAAAACCCACCTGTGTTCCTTCACTCGCTTGTGCGCCAAGGCCACGGTTTCTTTTTTAACCAACCCGCAACCCTGACCCAGGAGGCATCGGTCCTCGTGGATCCCGTCACGGTGGACAGACATCTCTTTTAGGCGCGCGTGAAACACAACGCGCCGTCGACCTGGGTCTAGTCCTTACCGGGCGGCGAACTGCCCATCGCTCGCCACCCGTAAGCCCGTGCCTAAGGTGTCCTGGAGTTCGTTGTTGTCTTCCGACCAGGGCTTCTCCTGTGGCGGCTTGAGGCGTGAGGGCGCTGGGATTCCCGCTCCCTCACGCCCTCCGCCCCTTCTTTGCCAGCAAGTGATGTTTCCTCCGCTCCGGACCATTGCCTGAACCAGGCCACGAAGACTTGGCGGTGCTTTACCCAAGCCGGGCAGGCCTATGCTCCACCTTGTCCTCAGGGCGATCCACACAGTGGTGACACAGGCGTTTCTACCCGCCTTATACGGAATAGGAATTTCCCGAAACAGCCGTGTCCGGTGAGGACCTGAAACAAGCCACTCCTTAAAGAGGGGCCTAACCTAATCGCCGCTATTGTGGCATGCCCACTGGGTTGCGACAATCGCACTTTCCATGTTGCCATGAGATTCTGCCGGAGCTCTATCCGCCGTACCGCGATTTCTCGCCGATGGGGTTCGAACCTACGACATACAACTTGTAAGTCACGGCAGTTATCACTAGACTACCGCGGCTGCTCTCATATAAAAAATTACCTATTACAAGTATAGTCAGCCTATAACTTACCTACTGCTAGGATACAGGTCCCTTGTTATCACGAGGGAGTAGCCTACAACCTACTACGCGTTCCCATTGCGAGTTGGTAGAGGTCATATGTTTTTGAATTTATGATCCTAGGACTTGCAAGTTTCCTTACGATGAATTCCTTCACCGTTTTGAGAGTGACTTTAATTAATTTATTACCAAAATGTAAACCGCCTACCTGGATTTAAACCTACAATTCGGAAACCAGAGTCAATATCGCTAGATGGCCTAGTTCACTACAGCTCCTACTAAGAAGATTTACTTTTTGTTATTTACTAGCTTTCCGACCGCGGCTTCGCCAGCGTGTAATTCGGTTATTTCGCGCTTTTTTAGATTTCCTCCGGGAACATCATTTTTTTTTTCTATAAAAGATAGCCTATTTCCTTTCTGAGGGTCTAAAGATTGTCTGTGCCAAATTTCATGAAAATCGGTTGAGAGGTTTAAGCGGAAAGCGTAACAGACAGACAGAGTTACTTTCGCATTTATAATATTAGTATGGATTAACTATTATTTACAGTTCAACCTAATATAGTGCGCATTAATGTTATGATATTAAACCAATTCATCAAAGTTTTCGACTTTCAAACTGCCATTTTCAATTTATGATTAAAGGCAGGTATTATTATTTGTAACATATGAATTTAAAATGTAACAGAGTAGTGTAACAACTACTTCTTTTTTGTTGTTCTGGATGGGAAACCATCAAATGACCTCTCCCGCTCTGGGCGGAGCGGAAGGTCTTGTCAGACTTATACAGACTAAAACCCACCCGTATTCCTTCACTTGCCTGTGCGCCAGGGCCACGCCTTCTAGCGTAATGAATTCCGCATGCAAACAAAAATTGAGAATTTTTATGACAACCCACACACATTAAAACAAACTGTAACAGAGTGGCTACTGCAGAAAGACTACACGGAGTCTTTACTCACTTACCTCGCCTAAATGAAAAAAGCACACTTACAAACATATTCATACATTCATCCACACACACTCACCCCTATATAACACACACAAACTCTTAACAAGTACATACCACATCGCACCACACCACGACACATCCCTTCCAAATTTTACTCGTACGCGCATAACTATTACTGCTGTCAAGTTTGAACGGTAGATCGACGCTGTCCACTGTTGTATAAAAATGATGAATTAATGAGCTAGATACTGTCTCTTAAAATACAGGGTTAGCCTAGTTTAAGAGGCAGGGTCACTATAATTATGGTTAGAATTTTTTGCAACACATTGTAATGCCTAGAATAAGTCTACCCATTAGTTATATCTACTTGTGTACATATCTGTACCTATTTTTGATAAATAAACTTATTATTATTAAATAAAAGAAAACTTACCTGAACTGTCGGTTTAATGCGCTCAATAAAACAGACAATCGAAATGTTACTCAAACATGGAATTTCATTCCACAGTGCATACACAGCTTTACAAGTTCTGAGTCTACAAAGTATTAAGGATCGAAAACTTGAAAACTGTCGCGTTTTCGACCACTGTTTACTGTTTATCTATATACCAGTGTTTATGTTTGAAATTATGGGGACAGTTTGGGTTTGTTAGTTTCATTTTAAGCCCCTGTTGACTGAGTTTTGCACGTACAATCGAATTATTGTGTTTCAACTTGAATCTGTTTTATACTTACTGAGTATTTTCATTGATTTTTTTCGGACTATAGGTTAAAATTATGCAATTTTCTCTCTAAACGGCTTATTGACACTTCCCATGACCCAAGGGCTGGCATTTACCTTGGCCAGAGCCTAAGCATTGCCATATAACGTGGCAAAGCCGCCAGTCTCTTGGGTACATTACCAGCTGACAGCGATGTCGTGGAATTTTTCGACGCTGTATTTTAGTTTAAATAGAGTATTATCCTTACTAATATTATAAATCGGAAAGTGACTTTGTTTGTTTGTTCCGCTTTCACGCCGTAACTACTAAACCGATTGCTTTGAAATTTTGCAGACGTACTGTTAGAAGTCCGGATTAAATAATAGGGTACTTTTTATCTCGGAAAAATTTTAAATGCTCGAGGGAAATCAAACAGCGCTATATAACCGAAGTCCACGCGCGCGATGTCGCGGTTGATAAGCTAGTTTCCTTAACTAATTTGAAGAGTATTTAGAATTACAAGTCTGTTAGTACTATCTTTAATTCATACTAATATTATAAATGCGAAAGTAACTCTATCTGTCTGTCTGTCCGTTTCGCTTTCCCGCTTAAACCTCTCAACCGATTTTGATGAAATTTGGCACAAGCAATCTTTAAACTCTGAAAAAGAACATAGGCTACCTTTTATTCAGGAAAATTTGATATTCCCGAGGGAAATCTAAAAAGCGCAATATAACCGAAATCTACGCGGGCGAAGCCGCGGGCGAAGCCGCAGGCGAAGCCGCGGGCGGAAAGCTAGTTTTATATAATCTTTTCTGTAAACAAACATTGCGATTCATCAAGTTCACAGTAAACTTTACTACACAGTAAGTTAATGAAGTCCCAAGACTAAGTAAAAAATAAAACTTCTTTTAATATAATGAACGAGAAATGGCTATTCTTTAAACTATATTGTCTGAATTATCCTCTTTCGAGCACAAAAAGTCTGTAAAGCAAATTTGTGTTAGCTTGGAACTTGGCTACAAATTAATCATTATTTTACATTCTTCTTTTTACTGCGGGATTAGTTAATTTATTTACTTACATTTTTTTTTATATTCCTGAGATTACATTAAAATTTGTGTTAGTTTAGGACTTAGCTAAAAGTTTATTATTATGTGACTTTCTGCTTTTAACTGCCGGGTTAATTAAATTTTTCAGTTTTTTAAATTTGTGGAATAAAAATATCGATTCATAAAATATACTCAACCTCAAATATATGTATTCCTCGACAATAATTCCTTTGATGTCTGTTATTTATGTTGGTGTACAAATTAAAGAAGTTAAATATGAACATTTCACAAAGGGCGACATAATGTTCGGTCTTATCGCTAAGAGCGATTTTTGATTTGTGGAGAATTTTTGTTCCATAATTATCAATGATGTTAATCAAGTACCCAATCCATACAAACAAATGAAGTGTCCATAATGTTAAAATAACAGCGTTGTGCTTCTAAACGTATGTATATTAAATTATATACTTTACTTATGACTTTGTAAGAGATGACATGCGTGCCAACAATCTCACACCACGGGATGCTAGAGATCGTGCGAAATGGAGGCGTTTTTGTAGGAAAGCGGACCCCGGGCTCCAACGCGAAAGCCGCGGATGCGACCGGGATTATACGCTGAGATGATGATGACTTATAACAATAAAACCTATTTTTTAAATCTAAGTGTTTTGTGACTTTTATCTTTTATTTACATTAAAATCCTTTCCCTACATGCAAACGAAATCATGGATAAAACTAGTGTAAGTAATATAAATTTTGCGGTTATTCATTGATACCGTAATAGGCCAAATCAATCTGCCTAGCTTTACCTATATATGTTTTTGATAGGTTAGGCAGATTGATTTTGGCGTGTGTGTTTGTGAATTTCAAGTAACCGGTATTATTATTGGATGGAGCGGTCAGGCGACCGAGGTCAGATATACATCTGACTTTCCTAAAACAGTTACTGGGCTACTGATGCCATAATTAAACATGGAAAGTGAAATAAATTCTTGCCAATGTGTAGGAATTGCATGATTTCTTCGTTCCATGATCGGACGACCCGTCGTACGGCGAGTTTCCAACCTTAAGTTGTTGACACCACTGCGATCCAGATGAAGCGTTTCACCTCGTCTTTTATACCGCGTACATCGAGGTACAGGAACAATTTGCCAGCGGCGGTGTTTCCGTCAGACTACAATTTAAGTGTCTTCAAGACTAGATAGGCTCTTAATAAACTAGCGCGCTTTACCATCAACAATTGCATCACTGCTTATCATCAGGTGGGATTGCGGTCAAGTATTAGTTTATAATTTATAAAAAAATGTATATGTCGTGTATTGTCGAAATTATTTGAAGAAAAGTTACTCATTTGAGTTACATAGTAGTGGGGTATGGGTAGACGCTATGACGTTATTTTGTGATGGCGGCACATGGAGGCGCGGACCAGGTCACTACTCCGCAGCGAAACTGCCGGTTTTCCTATTCCAATTGTTATTGTCATGATTGGAGGGTACATTTACACGTCGTGCTTTATTTCAAAACTTCACCTACGAAATGGAGTCCTTACTACCATTTCAAGATGCTGAAGACCCTACCGCTCCGCCATCGCTAATGGCGACATATACAATATGTAAAGAAAACCCTGTCCGACCCATAAGGATAATAAAGGTTAGGTAAACAATTGACCAAATATAATATAAAATTTTACATAATCATCATAGTAACAATACTAATGAATTTTGAAATAATCCTTTTTTTCGAGGAAATAATTCCAATTTTCCCGAAATTTGGTAATTTTTAAAAAAGTGACAACACCGGTATTATTATAAGCGAATAGCGACGCGACCACGTCACAGGTGCCGCGTGCCCTGCCCCCCGCCGCCCGCGGAATGGGGATGCTTACCGCACATGTATTAGGTTACCTCTTTTTGCGAAATAATATTTATTGTTTTAGGGGGATTTTTTTTTAAGTTTTGCCTGTCTTTGTGGGCATTATTAGAATCAGTTATCGATACCTAACAATACCTTCACGGATCGGACAGGGTTTTCTTTACATATTGTATAAATCTTTTTGAGGCTGTACAGTATACAAAGATAAGTATAAATCAATATCTGGCCTTACTGCTAAAACAACATCAATCCATTTTCTATACGAACCACATTACAATAACATTTCCTTATCTCCGTCTTGCAATATAAATTGATTTCAGTGAAGCGTCTGTTTTCTCCGAAACTTTTCGGATTGCTTTTCTTTCAAACTACCCTCTGCATGTTCGGAAATTGTAGATTCTATAAATTAAAATTATGTTCCAAATTTACTACAAATAGTTTGATTTTGTGAATACTTGTTCCATGGTTAATATTCACTTGTAAGTAACTATCATTGTTTGGATAAATGATGTAATTATATTTTTATTGGCGACCCAGGTTTAGCTCAAAACGGTCTCCAAAGCCTGGAGCACAGGTAAAGAGTAGCCAGCCTGTCGGTGTTCTATAGGATGCATTTTGGAGGGTATGCGAGGGAATTGCATGATTTCGTTCGATTCGCCCATCTCCGTTCTATCATCGTACGGCCCGTCGTACGGCGAGTTTCCACCCTTACTATTTTGACACTACTACGATCCGGACGATGCGTTTCGCCTCGACTTTTATACCGCGTACATCGAGGGACTGAAACAATTTGCATGCGGCGGTGTTTTTATCGGACTACAATTTAAGTGTCTTTAAGGCTATAAAAATAAAAACATTTCCGTAAATATTTAGGTTTAAAAACACTTTTTCTACGACCATTTGGTAATTTGCTTAATACATAACCATAAGTCATATCTCAATAGTACTCATTCCTGCCAAGTCGTGTTACAATGACCATTTCCACACGGGTAAACCGTACTACAATGAAACTTTTTTTTTTTTGGCTATGGCATCAAACATTCAACATCGGATTATGCATGCCTAAAAGCTTTATTATTATATTAGATTAAATAGAATCAACAAATTCATTAAACACAATAATTATGACAGTTATTGTTAAAATTATATTTCACTAGCTTTCCGCCCGCGGTTTCGCCCGCGTGGAGTTCGGTTATATCGCGCTTTTTAGATTTCCCTCGGGAACTTCAAATTTTTCCGGGATAAAAGGTAGCCTATGTTCTTTCTCAGTGTCTAAAGATTGTCTGTGCCAAATTTCGTCAAAATCGGTTGAGAGGTTTAAGCGGGAAAGCGTAACAGACAGACAGGCAGACAGACGGACAGACAGACAGACAGACAGACAGACAGACAGACAGACAGACAGACAGATAAGAGTTACTTTCGCATTTATAATATTAGTATGGATTAGCATCTTCAATGCAATATCAAATTTTAAGCGTCTATTATAGTTATTAGTAGGTAATGATTTGATTTGATAATGTATCATCTTCAACATCAACATGTCAGCTTTTTTTTTTTCCGGTGTGGAAATCCTCATAGGATGTCCGCCGCCCTAGGGTGGGCGACGGGGTCTGTCAGACTTTTACTGACTAAAACCACCCCGGTGTCTCTTCTATCACGAGCGCGCGTGGGGCCGCGGGAGTCTAAATTCTTCCGCAGCCCCACACTCTCGTGCTGGCCCGGTCTGTCCGGGCCTCGTCTCCGGCACGGGGTAGTGGGGTGTTAAGCTACCCCGTGCATCGCCTCAGAGGCGCGCGCTGACACTCGCGCGCGCCTCCGCCTCGGGGTCCATCGAATAGGGGGCGGGGACTTCCCCATGTCCCTCGCCCCTGGACCCATTCATGGGGGGCGGAAGAGGGCGTTATCCGCCCTTCTTCGGCGCCCGGTGCGTCTTCTGCGGCCCGGGAAGGGAGTTGAGATCTCCCTCTCCCGTTCCGCAGCTTCCTTCTGCGACATCACGTCCTCGCAGAAGGACACCACCCCGTCCCACGACTCTGCGCTGCCGGCCATCCTCCGCAACGATCATAGGCCTCCCCCAAGATTAAAATGTATGCTAGGACATACAGTATGTTAAATAACAGAGGGCGTTCCCTTAAACTCGTTAATATATATCATTAATAGATTAAAATAAAAATATCAGCATAGAAAAATAAGCATAAAAAAATCCGAATAAAAAAAAATTCTAATTGGAAATAAATTTGAAACCTCCTGTTTTAAATCAAAATAGTAGTCGTCATGTATAAATAAATTGTAACGTTGCCGTCTTTCATGTTCGCGTGTACAGTGTGTTTCTTTTACATGTCAATTTAAAATTTTTATTGAATATTTTCTTATTGGAAAAAAATTTAAAACATTTTGTTTTCGAATGGAAATATTTTTTTTAGCATGTATGTATGCTATACTATTTCGGGTTAACGGGAACGCCCTCTGTTAGTTAACATACTGTATATCTTACAAGAAACGCATAGGTTATCCTTTCAAAAAAAAAAAAACACGTAGTTTTTTTCCGTCTCTTCTCCATAGAATACGATCAATAGGAACTATGCATCTAACTTCTGACGTTTCTTAAGTGTTCACGTAGGCTTATAAATATACTTGTATAGTATATGTAACATTAACATAAATATAGTATCGTTGAGTTAGTATCCCATAACACAAGTCTCGAACTAACTTTGGGGCTAGCTCAATCTGTGTGATCTGTCCGTATATATTTATATTTATTTATATTTAATTTCAATTCGAGTTGACTATGGTCCGTATTCCAGAAGGAAACTCAGGCATTGATTTCTGCTTAAGCATTACTTAAAACTGGTTTCAACCAATCAAATGGCTTGAAACGAGACTTAAGTAGAGCTTGAGTTTTGAGTGACGTTCTGTAATACGCCTAAGACTTTTTTCCCGATTAAAGTTTCTTTGCTACAGGTCCACCGATTGATGACCGCAACACGACAGAAAATGCGAACAAGTAAAATAAAGTAGGTAGCTATCAACTAAAAATATTTTTTTAAATAAACTAACCTCAGTAAAGTTGAACAAAGTAAGTTCATTGAATAAACACGAGGCCGCCTCATTAAACTGCGCTCGATATGGTGGTTCAAGCGCCTGTAATTAATTTATTCTTTAGTTTAAAGCGCTTCTACTTTGTCCAGTTTATTTATGAGTATGCTGCTTTATGCACTGTTTTCATACCGTGTCGTGTATTATCGGAGTTTTGTTGATAAAGAAATGATCTAAAAATATGTTTTTTTAAACGTTGCCTACTTTTTATTCTCTTACATTGTCATAGCATTTTTTTTTTAATTATTATAAAGTAGTGCTTGACTACAATCCCGCCCGATGGTAAGCAGTGATGCAATAGTTGATGGTAAAGCACACAAGTTTATTAAGCCTATTCACTTAAAAATCTTAGTGAGTAGGAAGGAAGACGGCAGTTGAGCGAAGTGATGCAATGTTAAACCCAACAACACGACCAACGCTGCTGCATCACAGGGAGATTAATCTGGAGACCCTCCACTATCAAACTACCGACACAATAACATTTGGCGCATCGTACCCGCAAACATCGCAATACAAATGCTCAGACCCGTCCTCCATACGGCTTCACCAGACATCATGCCGGAACACGACGAATCGCTTGGCGGCAAGACTTTGTCTGGTGGGTGGTAACTTAACACAGGCTACAAAAATTCATACAGAAATACATAAGTGTATTATAAAAAAAGATGATGGGTATCAGTAGTGTAGGTGGAGTATACAGTGCTGCAAAATGTCACTTGGCTACTTTGGATTTAGTGGAGAGGCGTACGACGAGGTTGATTGGCGATCCAGATTTAAATCAAAACGGTCTCCAAAGCCTGAAGTACAGGCTTTGAGTAGCCAGCCTTTCGATGTTCTCTAGGATGCATTTTGGAGAATGTACGAGGGAATTGCATGATTTAATTCCCCCATCTCCGTTCCATCGTCGGACGACTTGTCGTACTACGAGTTTCTGTGAACCGTTTTGCCCGCTCTTTTTTACCGCGTACATCGAAGGACTGGAATAATTTGCTAGCGGCGGCGTTTCCGTCGGACTACAATATGAGTGTCTTCAAGGCTAGAGTCAACCAAATGCAATCAACGATTGCATCACTACTTACAATCAGGCGCGATTGTGGTCAAGCACTATTTTATAATTGATTTATATATAAAAAAGGTACCCTATTGTATGACTGATTATCAGATTTGGGCTTCTGACTATCCGTAGCCAAGACTGTCAAAAATAGTAGTGCTGCGATGTGTGCCGGGCACGATGCGCCAAATATTGTGGTGTCGGAAGTTTTGTGGTGGAGGGTCACCCGACCAATCTCCCTCTAGCAGAGCATCGTTGGTCGTGTTGTTGGGCTTAACATTGCATCACCTCGCTCAAATGCCGTCTTCCTCCCTATTCACTCAGTTTTTTTCAAAGTAAATAGGCTCTTAATAAACTAACGTACTTTTCCATCAACGATTGCATCACTGCTTACCATAAGTCAGGATTGCGGTCAAGTACTACTTTTAATTACAAAAAAAAAAAGATACTACTATTATTAAAACATTTTGGTTGTTTGTAGGCAATTAAGAGAATCATGTATATTGCGTATTACGTATTTAACAGCACATTATGTCATTAAAATGAATACAAAGTTAAGTTATTTAAAGGCCGGACGAGTAATTTGTAAATATTACCTCTGCGGCATGTAGATGTGATAAATATTTGGAAGTTTTGAAGCATCGCTTGAACGTGATAACGTAAACAGTTAATGATAAAAAAAAGAACGTACAGAGAGAAATTCACTGGCAAGCAGGTTATCAGATAGAAATTTAAATATAATGAGTAACGCAGTTACAAATAAAAAAATGAGAAGGAAAATCTGTGCATATCCAGGGATAAATTATAACCGGTAAAACGTGACGGTCATAACGGTCGGACGGTATTTTTCGGGCATATAATCATTTGTACTAACACTTAAAATTTGGTATTGCACTGTGGATGCTAGTAAAGGTTAATTTTATCAACAACTGTCAAAATATTATATGTATTAAGTTAATTTGTTAATTCTTGTACTGTCATATGTAATATTGAGGTTCAAAAAGTTCTGATTCTCAGCCTAATTTGCATGACTTTTGATTTTTTGGATTTAATTATAATCCAAATGTGAAAAGCTAGAACGATATTTGTTTTTTTTTTTTTTTTTTTATCAAACATTCATTTCATCAGCGAGCACGAAAATGGAATACTTTTTTCCCATAAAAAAACAGATTAAATTATTATTTTTTTTTAATAAAATTATAAACTAGTGCTTGGCCGCAATCCCGCCTGATGGTAAGCAGTGACGCAATCGTTGATGGTAAAGCGCCCCAGTTTATTAAGAGCCCATTCACTCTAGCCTTGAAGACACTCAAATTGTAGTCTGACGGAAACACCGCTCTATTACCACATTTATTTGTTAGCTGTAAGTCACCGAAATACAATAAAATAATTAATATTATAAATATAATCCATACCAATATTATAAATGCGAAAGTATCTGTGTCTGTCTGTCTGTCCGGCTTTCACGCCAAACATTACTACACTTCTATATTACTGCGTACTACTTAGTAAATCGCGTAGTACTTTTTAAATCGATGACGCCAAAACTACTGAACCAATTGTAATGAAATTTGGTACACAGATAGTCTAGAGCCTGAGAAACAAAGAAGAAAACATCCCGCTATGATCAATAGGAGCAGAACAGGAACAAAAAATGTTGAGGAAACGGGAGAAAACGCGGACGTACCTATTGCTCCCATTATTTTAACAGGCGCTTAATTTATATCAACTGAGCTCTTTCAGTCAGTAGCTTACGCGGGTGAAACCGCGGGGCACAGCTAGTTTATAAAAATAATTTAAAAAATAATAGTATAAGTTATTACCTAGTAATATAGGAACGTGTAATTAGTCGAAGCGACAAGCTCTAAAGAATTCCCATCTCTTTAATCAAATTTAAACAAGCAATCAAAATTAAACAAGCAAATATCGTTCTTAATAATAAAATAAATCCAATAAATTATATGAGCTCATTCAAAGTAAATTAACAGAATGAAAATTAATTAAAAATGAAAACATAAAATTTTCATTACTAATTAAAATTAAAATGGTAAGGACAACATAGGACCCTTTGTGTCGGTATCCACTTGAATGTGGAATGTCAAATTTTAATAAATAATGAGGCGTAGGTACTACTGTTAACAGAGATAATAAAGGAATTATTCATAAAGGATGTTTGAAGTTATGTTCAGAAATGTATTACGTTAATCAGCCACTTAGCACTAGTTGACAGTACTAAGCAGCGTTTACACATAAAGATAATTATTCTATATTCTTAACCCTATTAATGTCCAGACATTAATGTCCAATTTTAAAATAACGTTCTTCTTTGGAGCTAAATTAATAAAATTAGATAGATAGATGATTAGAGAGTTAGATTATTTAGACAGCCTCCGTGGCGTAGCGGTGGCGGACGCGGCCGCTGAGCAAGGTGGCGCGGGTTCGATCCCCGCACAGTGGAAATATGTATATGCATGAATATGAATATTTGCACTGGTCTGGTCGTGCCTCGGAAAGCACGTTAAGCCGTTGGTCCCGGTTGCCATACGAACATCTAGTGGCAGTCGTTACGGGTTGTTGGAGCCCTCAAAAGTCCAACAATTGGTCTAACTGCAATGCTTCGATGTCGCCTTCGGGCTGTGGAGGTCAGACGGCAGTCGCTTCACGGAAAATGTCGAAGTTTAGCCATATCAGCAGTTGGACTGGTAAAGCGGACCCCAGACGCCAAAGCTGAAAAGGCTTCGGATGCGACTGGGATTAACGCTGGGATGATGATGATTATTTATTAGAGTAGTAACAATCTTCTATTGTCTTCAGTATTAGAGCTACATTTATATGACAGATAAATAAACCTAAATACATTTTTTTTTTTAGGATGTTATAATACATCAGCAATAAGCAGGTAGTTATACCGACTGCGACCGCGTCTCGGCAAACGTAGCGTAGGACGCCCTTGGGCGAGATGGAGCGACGACATCAAAAAGGTGGGCGATAGTGGCTGGCGGAGAACTGCTCAGGATCGAGCTTGTTGGCGTACCATGGAGGAGGCCTATGTCCAGCAGTGAACGGGTAGAGGCTGATGATGATGAGGTAGTTATAATTTCTTCCAAAAGAGCCCTTGAACCTCCAGATATCATAATAATATTAATGAATACAAAACTTCAGGTGATGATCAGACGCGGTTGTTTTTGTAGGTTCCTGTTCCGGATAGAACGAGACGAAATGCCAGTGAGGAACCAGTGTGTGAATCGCCCTGAGGACATACGATGGAGCATACAGTGAAGGTCTATCCAGCTTGGATGAAGTATCATTGTGTCCTCATGGCAGAGATCAGTGGCAGCGATCTCTGTCCCTAATCCAAGCCAAGTCACCTCCTGCTGCGAAGCAGTAATGCTGAATGAGGGAGAGGCAATCTCTGTGCCTTCATCCCTCTAGTCGCTGCAGTCTTGGTGACTAGGGGCGTGCCGTACCATAGACGTCGCACGACAACTAACTCCCAGCCACTGAATAGGTGCGGGCTTGCGGACGTCGAGTACTGAGTAGCTCACCGCCCGGGAAGGACTTGGCCCGGGTCGATGTTGCGTAATGTATTAATGTACACAACATTTTAACAAAGTATTTTTTGCCCCACAAAATTTATTGTACTAGCTGTGCCCTGCGGTTTCACCCGCGTAAGCTTCAAACCGAAAGAGCTCAGTTGATATAAAATAAGCGCCTGTTAAAATAATGGGAGCAATATGTAAGTCCTCGTTTGCTGCCGTTTTCGCAACATTTTTTGTTCCTGCTCTGCTCCTATTGATCATAGCGGGATGTTTTATAGCCTATGTCCTTTCTCAGGCTCTAAACTATCTGTGTACCAATTTTTATTACAATCGGTTCAGTAGTTTTGGCGTGAAAACCGGACAGACAGAGAGACAGAGGTACTTTCTCATTTATAATATTATAGTATGGATTGTTTCACGCTCGCCTTAAAGAGATGTCAGCATATCGTGACAGAGTCCACTAGACAAGTGAAGACACAAGGGTAGGTAGGTTTAAGTCAGTAAAATTCTGAAACATTCTTTCCAAGCCGGGAGCAGTCATCTGATGATTTCCCACCCAGGAAAAGGGGGCAATTCTTATAATTATAACAAGTTCACAGTCTGATCTCAATTTCAATCTGTCAAAGTTATCTATAAATTTGTCAAAATTACCTTTATTTTTCCTACTGTTTGACAAGTTCATAACATTTATTTGTCACTAAGATGAGACTGTGACTAGATTTCGAAGGTTATAAATTATGAGTTTTGGCCTCCAGAGAGTGATTCTGATAGGTAAATACCTACAGCTTACAATTCATGAGCATACCGAAGTAAATTTGAAATAATTAAATAATCGTTGAAAAACAAGAAATGTTTTATGTATACTTATGCGAAGTCTCACACCGCATAAGTACAATAGTGCCGTTCTCATAAGTGACCAAATCTTTTCATATTCTCTCCCATATAAAGCTATGCAACATTTTATCCTCAAAAGTAACATGAAACTCCTTAAGAGCCAAAAGGGAAATAAACAAAAAGTTACAAAATAAAGTTTGTCTTTAGGGATCAATTAATGTCGGAAAACAGTCGTTTTTGTTTACAACCGAACTAACTAACAAAAGCTTTTTCTGACTTCGGGTTTGGATCTATTTTATATTTGACTAGCTGACCCGGCGAACTTCGTTCCGCCTTAAAGGCAATATCAGATGACTACTTTTTAAATTAGGATAATTTTAAATAAATAAATATTATTATTCAATGATTCTTTATTTGGGAGCACAATCCTGGCGGTTCTCCGGAAATCTTTAATGTGCTACAATACTCGCAAACAACATCCATTGGCCCAATGCGAACGCCATTGCGCTACATTATATGCGTATTGAAACGCTGCCCGATTCAAATCAGTATTTGATGAATTTCTTATTGTGCTTCGTAAATTATCTAGCGCTTGATCTCTGAAGTTTGCTCGACGATTTCGCATTGCCAACTGAGCCGTTTCACGGGCTGCCTCCCTTTGCTCTGGTGTGTGAGAAGCACGAAGTCGAGCCATACTAAGGCTGCGCTCTTCAAGCGCAATTTCTTGCTCTTCTTCAGTTCTTTTTTTTTGTTTTGGATGGGAAATTATCAAATGACCTCTTCCACTCTGGGCGGAGCGGAAGGGCGTGTCAGACTTTTATTGACTAAAACCCACCCGTGTTCCTTCACTTGCCTGTGCAACGGCCAGTGCCATGGTTTCATTTTTAACCAACCCGCAACCCTGTGGACCAGTCCTCGTGGACCCCGTCAAGGTGTGCTGACATCTCTTTGAGGCGCGTGTGAAACACTACGCACCGTCAACCCGGGCCTGGTTCTTACCAGGAGGCTAGCTACCTATCGCTCGCCGCCCGTAAGCCCGCGCCTACGGTGGTCTGGAGTCCGATGTTGCCTCCCGACCAGGGCGCTTCCTGCAGCGATTTGAGGCGTGAGGGTAGTGGGATTTCCGCTCCCTCACGCGCTCCGCCTCCTCCTTTGCCAGCATCACTGCTTCACAGAAGGAGGTGAAAGCTTGCCATGCACACTTGCTCCGGACTATGGCCCGGACCAAGGTCGGACGCGAGAGATCGCCGCCGATCGCCGCCACGAGGACACGGCTGTGCTCTACCCAAGCCGGGCAGACCTATACCGTATGCTCCACCGTGTCCTCAGGGCGATGCACACAGTGGTCACCCTGGCGTTTCCTCCCGCCTTATACGGAGCAGGGACCTCCCGAAACAGCCGTGTCCGGTGAGGACCAACGTCAGTCGGAAGGTGAGGACGCCAATGCGCCTCTCTAGCTACTCCTCAAAGAGAGGACATACCACCGCTATTGTGGCGTGCTCAGTGCTGGATTGCGACAATCACACTTTCTATGTCGCCATGAGATCCCGCCGGATCTCTGTCCGCTGTATTGCGATTTTTCGCGGCAACGGAGCTATGCCTCCTCTCGTCACTCCCAAATGTGGGCGAGGGATAGTGTTTCTCCACAATTTAATGGATGTTATTATACATATAAACGTTTCTTTTTAATTACTCAATCTATTAATATAATATAATATTAAAAGAAACCTCATCAAAATCTGTTTCGCAGTTTTAAAGATTTAATCATACAAAGGGACATAGGGAAAGAGAAAGTAACTTTGTTTTATAGTATGTAGTGAAATGGTAAATGGCATAAATCAAATCAAAGCATTTATTTCAAATAAACCAGTTACAGGCACTTTTGAATTGTCAGAAGGTCGGTCAGTCAATAAGATGAAGCTAGTCGCCCATTCCAAAGAGTAAGTACCTATGCAAAAGAACGGGCAAGAAAGTCCATGGACACTCTTTTAAATTTTCAGGCTATTGTTACAAATATTTGATTACATCATTCATGTTGAAATCAACCGTGTGAGAACGATGCAGAAATATATTGTATGCTGAGAGCGTCCATTATGGAAAACACACAAAAAACAATTCAGAAATTAAAATACCTACGCCGTGGCAGCTAAGAGATGACCAATCCCCTCCGACGGCGTCCGTTCACGAACATGACGTATGGATCAGCATCATACAGCTCAACCATATTGAAGGGAACCTAATGACCCAACACACACGCCACCATCAGCGAGACATTTGAGTGAGCATAACATACTCTTAACAGCCAGAGCACAATCAAGTTAATAAAAAAGACTAACCCAATAAATAAACGCCTTACAGCAATACACTATTAGAAATTTTGAAGTTGAAGTTTGCTTTGGGACTTTTATTAAAACAATAAAACCGGCAGAGAGTATTTATATTCCTTGCTTTAAATGAATGCATCAACATTAAACCGGTAAGACTTTTTATTAATAAGATGAGTAGTGCAGCAGTGTGTTTGTACCATTTTTAAGAAATGAACCGCTAACTTATATTTTGACTGAGTTGTTTTGTTATTCCATGTCAGTTGCATTTTGTTATACCATGTCTTATGTCACGTCACACGGAAACGACGGGAACAACGGGAACGGGATAAAAAGTATCCTATGTTATATGTCCTTCTCCCAGTTCTTATCTACCTCCCTACCAATTTTGAGCCATACTGGTTAAGCGGTTCTTGAGTTATGAATAGAGTAACTAACACGACTTTCATTTATATACATAGACTTCATTCAAATCGGAGCAGCCCTTTAGGAGGAATTCAGTGACGTAGGTACACATGTACAGCAGATTTAGGAATATACCCATGGAAAGCATTGTCATCTACATTTGTAACAAAGATATCATACCTCTCTCTACCCCTAGAGCTCTTGTTTCAGTCTCTTTAAGTAAAATAAAAAATCTTAAATAATTATTTATTTCTATTTATTTTTTTCTCTTTTAGTTCATAAGTACAAATTTAGTTAAATAAAAAAAAACTTTTTTATTTTTTCGCCTTTTAGTTTTTATGTACAATTATATTTTTAAGTAACTAAAAAAATTAAAAAAAAAAACTATAAACTTGTCTAAAAACAAAAAAAAAACAACTTGTGATTGGCCGGGTTTGAACCGAGGAACACCAACCATGGCGAGTAGACTATACCACTTTCGACTACGCCACAGCCGCTATGTCAAGCCGCGCGAAATTAGCGCCCATATTATGCGTGAAATATTGCGAAAGAGAAAACTCGAAAACATACGCTTCCCTAGACATAAGACTGAGCTAGATCGATTTCTCTTCCCCGAAAAGCCCCACATATTAAATTTCAGCGAAATCGTTAGGGCCGTTTCCGAGATCACATGCTTGTTCAAGCGATCAGCGCCATCTACCGGGCTGATTTGGGAATCTAAACCATCCAGGTCGCCACTCAAACGCATACAGAAAAATTCATTAAAATCGGTCAAGCCGTTTAGGAGGAGTTCAATGACATACACACGTACAGCAGAATTATATATATAAAGAAGATAGGCAATTCATTAATTCATGTTTTTATTTCACTTATTAACTTTGATGGAGTTGCTGTTCACCTGTGTCACCAGTGTGGTACAGCGTGCACACCACATAAACTTCAGTCACTCATATGGAAAAGGGAGGATCCTCCGACCAGCTTGATATCGTCTGGCAAGTGGGCACTTGCTAACCGGTTGATGTCGTCGACTTGTATGCATGGTAGTTGTAAAGGAAACTCAGCTTGCTAGACAGGAAAATATCAAATATCTATATAAACGTATTACACAAGTAAAAAAAGAAATAAAGAATAAGGTGCATGGGGCACCAAAATATTCGGCCACATTGCTGTCAATGGGATAAGTGCCCAAAGGGCTGGCAGCATTACCAGGTTGGATGGCAATGCTGATTGTTTGAGCTAAAAATTGACCAGCCATGTAAAGAGCTGGCTCGGCGATGTCTGAATGTATGAAAGATTCCAAAAGCATAGTTATAATTAAAGTTGAATCATCATTTCAAGACTTAGTACATTTTCGTGGCTTCTTCAGTGGTACACAGCACTGTAGCCTGGACACAGGCGAAGGGTAGCCAGCCAGTTGGTGTTCCATACGATGCATTTTGGCAGAGCGTGTGCAGGAATTCCATGAATTAATTGCTCCATCTCCATTCCATCATCGGACGACCCATCGTATAACGAGAATCCACCCTTACGTTGTTGTCAGAGCGGTGTTTCCGTCTGACTACAAATTAAATGTCTTCAAGGCTAGAGTGAATAGGCTTAATAAACTAGCACGCTTTACCATCAACGATAGCATCACTGCTTACCAACGGGTAGAATTGCGGTCAAGCACTAGTTTTTAATTATAAAAAAAAAACGCTTATGTTGAGATAGATCGCAGAAGATTGACGTAAGTCAAGTTAAATAATATAACATGATAAAATATTTTATTTTGATCGAGCATTAATCTAATCCATTTTCACCAAAAATAAAACTTTCCTAGTCAAGAATGCGTAAAACAGTTTAACAAAGACACCGCTTTATAATACAAGAGTTACATGGTTTGATGTGTGTATAACTTGTAATGATCTGAATGATCCTTGAAACTTTAAAAGAGAAAGCGAATCTCTTTAAGCAAGGTAAAAGAGACAAATTAATTACTACAACGGATACAACTTTCCAATTTGTCTTCGACAAACCGTACAAGCACGCTGCAAGAAAAACCAAAAGGTTCACTACCCAGATGGTACACATTTATATTAGTTAATGTAACAAATAACCGACATAATATAGCCTGAAGAACTGATGGTCAGTAGAGCAGTCGCATCCGAGAGTTTCAACCGTGTTAGGTAAAAAGTAGTGTCGGACGCCCACTATCCGACCTACCGACAATCTTAAGTTGGCTGGATAAGACTCGATGAGTAAAGCGTGGGATTAGCTGGGGGTGCGTGGCAGAAAACCTCCCTGAGTGCTCGGTGGCTGCTGGTCCTCGGTTTTGATCCCCAAGGACGAGTAGACGCTGGGCCGGTGCACACTGGGCGCGGACAACAATCCTAGCAAAAGCGGATTATTATCCGCGGCGAATTTTTGCTGGAGGGGAAGAGTCGCTCCCGAGGGTTCTCTAACTGCGCTTTGCAGCCGCAAAGTGCATGAATAGAGAGCGAGGTGGGGTAGACCGCGGGCCGTTTTTATAGTCCGCAGTCTAGGGTCGAGGGGCGAGGGACTTGGGGAGTCTCCGCCCCCTACTCGATGGACCTGAGGCGGAGGCGCGAGTGTCGGTGCGCGCCTCAAAGGTGATGCATGGGGTAGTTAAACACCTCACTAATCCGTGCAGGAGGTGAGGCCCAGGCAGACTAGGCCAGCACGAGATTGTGGGGCCGCGGCAGAAACAAACGCACGTGAGAGGAGAGACACCGGTGTGGTTTTTAGTCAGTAGGAGTCTGACAGACCCCGTCGCCCAGGGCGGCGGACATCCATGAGGATTTTCCACCCCAGAAAAAGAAAAGGGTGCCATTTAGTCATCGTGAAATATGACATAGTGGGTCTATCCACACTGCGTCTTCCGGTGCATGGTCGCCTACGGCATTGCCCGTAAGTACCACTGCCACTTAAGTGTTGCAATTCTTCGGGCTATGTCAGTTACTCTCGTTCTTCTGCGGATCTCCTCATTTCTGATTTGACCACACAGTGAAACCCCAAGCATAGCCCTCTCCATTGCCCTTTGAGTGACCTTGAACTTTCTTATAAGGCCCATTGTTGTTAAGAATGATTTGTAAACAATGTAAATCACGCTCTGCTATATATACAATCATTAAACGATTGAATGCCGTAATTACAAAAACAATTAAAACTTAATCGTATGTATATCGCGTGAATCCACTTAGGCGATAGATACCCGCGAGCACCCAAAAACGCTCACTTTTCAAAGTTTATTCCTCCAGAATGCCTTAATCAAAAGTGTTGAAAAAAATACATTATGATCATAGATTCAAGCACAACATATTTAGTGTTTATTATTTTCTATACGGCCTATATTTACGTCAAAAAAAAATTATTTCTACACGACGTTTTTAACCTTTAAAATCGATATTTCTCTTAAAGCGCTTAGACTTTTTTAAATATTCTTACTCGCAGTAACGCGTAAGTGTGAGAACTACACAATTATAGTTTTATTTTAAAATTGATGAAATATTTAATAATAAAAGTATTAAAAATGAGTCTTCTGAGAGTTACCAAGTTGAGAGGGGCTCTATGCGGGACGCGGGCGCGGGTGGCCGCCCAGTCGCGCGCCAGCGCTCGTGAGAGGAGACTGTGTCACTTTTTGCTCCGCGCACCCTTGGATACAGACTTCGAGTACAACGAAGTATTTTTAGTGATTTTGTGTATAATTATTGGATTTTGCATTTATTGAGGCACTTGGACGCTTTACGTGATTTTATATGACGTTTTATTTTGATATTCTGATCAGTGTAAATAGTTTTGACTTCTGTGAGTGAGTGAGTGTAAATATTAGCCCTTAGTATTTATTACTGCGCTTGGACGCTTTATGCGATTTTATGTGACGTTTTATATAAAGATATCATCAGTTTTTTGTTGTGTACCTAAATAGTTTTTAGTGTAAATATGGGACGACATAGTAAAAAAAGAAAAAATTACCTTTGCAGGGCATTACAAATGAATTCTACGCTGTAAGTTATATTATTGAAATTATTCTTTACTATAATTACTTATGTACAGTCAACAGCATATCTAGTTACTACAGTTTGGATTTTGTATCCCTCTTATGTCAGGGGCATAAGAGCTGTTATCGTACTGCGGGTGTATAACTAGATGTGCCGTTGACTGTACCTATATTTTTGCCTGTAGTCTCACCCGCTTAGTTTTCCCGTGGGAGTGAAGATTATAATTATCTGTGTAAAGAAGGGGTATATTATTATTTTACGACAATCCACATTAGCAACCCAAGTAGGTATTACTTAGAAGGCGGCTGCCTCGAATCTTCGGGCATCGAAGACCCGTTCTCGAAACTAGCGGATAGATCGCGCGTCACTATAGCCGCATAGTGTTGTGTTCACGATTGTGTCGTCGAGATATTTGTTTTTATTCGCGAAAGCAATGTCTGAACAATGGCGGCAACATCTTTTTGATTCATATTTATTCCTAACGCTCGATGACCGCTCGCTGCCCGCAAGATTCGAGTGCGAGAAGAACACCGCTCGCTACCTGCCACCGCCCCGCTGCCGCGCCGCTGCCGCGCCGCTGTTTTCGAGAACCGGTCCGTTTGATTCTACGCATATGTAAGATCCTGCCGCTCACTCGCCGCCGCCGCCGCCGTCGCCGCCCCGCTGCCCACAAGATTCGTGGCAGCGGCCTAACATGATTATTCTAACTTGGCGCATGAAGCTGTCAAACAAATCACTCTTACGCAACCGGTCAGAGGGTCGATTTCAAGGCGGGTTGTTGGAGTCGGGGTATACGCTTCAGGTATACGCTCCTTCTATGAAACTTAAAGAAAACGAATAAAAAAGATTTTGGGAACAATTTTTTTTTTTGAGGCTTGATAAATCTTCGACGATTTTATTTTTAATTTTCGAAAAAAAAATATTTTGTCGTGTAGAGGGCGTCAAGAGGTTAACTTTTTATTCGGGTATTTTTTTTTTAAAACCAGCCCCCTTCGAGTTACAGGCCTTTGAAAAATCTGGGACTTGAATGAATCTCGGGGGGGTCCGACCCTCCACATCGTGGGCCCCCTTTGTTGAGGACGTCAACCTAAATAATTTCTCCTAGAAAGTTTTGGGTTGCGACGTATAGAAAAACCGAATGGCGTGCTATTGTAGGCTTCAGGGCACAGAGCCGGGGCTGTCAAAATTTTTATATTTTTTTTTGTGATATTTCTCCAATTTTTTGGCGGCATGAATAGGGTATGGCCTATGAAAGAACTTTTAACCCCTAGCACGTTTTCGCTGCGATGTACCGTTTTCGAGAAACGGCCACCGACGTGGGGGGCCGGCCCCCTAAATGACACCCCACGATGCTATATCTCGAAATCAGTGTATCGCCGCGGAAAAGTGCTAGGGGTCAAAGTTAGGACTTAGCCCATCCCCTATTCATTCCACAATAAAAAAATTTAAAATATCTGAAAAAAAAATTTAAGCCCGAGATTTTTTAAAGTCGTGTAATACGATGGGAGATGATTTTTTTTTTAAAACCCTCTACACGATACTATTAAAATTTTGCGAATATCCCAAAAATTGTCTTTTGTCCCAAAGGCTTCACTCCAACATTTTTTTTGAGACTTAATATTTTTAAGACGAAAAATACTTTATGAGATATTTGAAAAATTTTGATTGCAATTTTAAATTAATATTCCACAAATCTGTTTCAGTAAGTCTAAGAAGATGTTAGTTAATCCGACAACATCAGCAGAAATTAAAGAAGAACATCGGATGCAGGTACATTTATATAAAATACAGTGCCACCAACTTATTTGTTCAGTAGCCGTTAGAGTCACGTTTTAATTAATGCAATGACTCCAATGATATGTCAAATACAAGGCGACAAGGTGTAGTTCCTTTTTTATCTACTGAAAAGATAAATTTGGTGGCACCTGTATCAATAACCATTTAGTTAGACCATTACAATCATTAAAATTTATAGATCACATTGTCATGTTCTATCAAAATACATAGTATACTATTAAAAATTTGTTTTAGGTTGAATCTCAAGAAGAACCAAGCGGTCCAATTGAAGGGCGATGCATAATAAATATGTCAAATAATACGAAAACATCTACAAACCGTAAAGAACCTCATATGCAGGTACTTTTTTCAGAAATAAGCTTTTTAATAGAAAAAAAGCAAGCAAGATACTAGAAAATTAAAATGTCAAATAATAAATCTGTTGCAGGTTAAAACCATCCAAGCTCCAAGCATTTCGGTTGAAGGCCAGCATTGCGTTACTGACCAAAGCACATTTGACGACGTTGTAGAAGAAAATGATGACATTCCGTTTCAGGTAAAATAATAATTAAATATAAAAATTACATAGACAGATTTACGGATATTTATTTAATGATTTGATATACTTAAACTTTGATAATTTTGTTTACGTGAAAATGAATTAATAATCTTAAAATATTTTTAAGGTTGAAAAAGCCCCGGAATGTCAAGGAGACCCAAGCATTCAAATTGAAGGACGCCGTATAATCGATATTGATCATTTTTTTTCTAAATTAAAAACAATATCCAAACACGGCAACATGGATTGTGGTTTGAATTGCATCGATATTGTTGGAGAAGTCAAAGTTGGACTGCATTCCGTATTTAGATTGAAGTGTCGAATGTGTAATTTAACATTTCATATAGAAAGTGAATCTACTGAAATAAATATCAATACCTGTGCAGTCGCAGGAACAATTGCAATTGGCTGTGGATATTCCCAACTGCAAGAACTGTGCGCGGCTTTAGACTTACCGCTAATGACAGGAAAAACTTACAAAAAAGAACATTACAAATTGTCAAATCTATGGGAAAAGATTTCTGTTGATTCTATGAATGAAGCCGCCGAGCAAGAACGCAGGATATCGCTAGCTGAAGGACGCGTGGATAAAGATGGTGTACCTATATGTGACGTGATAGTAGATGGGTGCTGGAGTAAGCGGACTTACAAAAAAAATTATTCAGCTCTATCAGGTAAGTAGGGTCGATATAAGGCTACCTACAATTTAGGGTGGAGCTTTAAATCGTTTCTCTTGAATTAGTTAACAGAAATATTTACGATAAAATTTTTTTTTTTTGGTCCCCTCTATAGAAAAATGTAAAATTTTAAATTGCTGTAGACGCCTTAAAACATTTTTCATTATTTTTTAAATATTATTTCAATGTTGTACCTATTATTATACAATTTTTGCGGGATGTTCTGTTAACTAATTCAAGAAAAGCGATTTAATTTGTATGAAAATCAGAATACAAATCATAAGCATAATGTTTTGTTACACAGGTGCTGCTGCAATTATCGGCAAGAGAACAGGAAAGGTTCTCTTTTTAGGAGTAAAAAATAAATATTGCTCAATTTGTGCTCAAGCCGAGAAAAAGATCAAGACCCCAAAGAGCATAAATGTTACAAAAATTATAACGGATCTTCGACTGCAATGGAATCTGAAATTCTACATGAAGGTTTTAAATGCTCCATCAAAATGCACAATTTAATTTATAAGAGAATGGTGTCTGATGGTGATTCTAGTACTTATTCTAAATTATTGCAAAGCAGACCATACCCTCATGTGACAATAGAAAAAATTGAATGTAGGAATCACCTTCTCAGGAACCTGTGCAACAAATTTGCAGCACTTCAGACCGATACAAAATACTTGCTGATATATAGGAAATTAATCACACAGAAGAAAATAATGACTTTGCGAAAAACTATTCGAAACATTATAAAAAAATATAAATCAGATTCAGAATCCGAACTACGGTGCAATATAGAGTTATTATATAATGATTTACTATTGGCACATCTGCACACGTTTGACGATCACAGCAGATGTAGACCGTTCTTTTGTGACATGGACAAAAACAAAACACGAGAGGTACAACCTCCAGAGAAAGGCTTCTTCACTAATTCAATCTGGTCCAAAATCTGTAATTTGATGTCCAATTTGGCATCACACGCCCCCAGCCTAATTCATGACGTGGATAGTAATACTGTCGAGAATTTAAACAGTATTATTGCCAAGTTAGTGGGGGGCAAAAGGGTTAATTTTAGTAAACGGGGTTCGTACCAGAACAGGTGCCACGCGGCTGTTGTCTCCTTTAATACGCACAAAGTCATATCGTCAGTATACAAACGTATAACAGGTCGCAGTCCACGTGGCAGTCTGGCAAAACTAGAGAAAAGACGTATGATCCACATGACTAGGATGCGAAAAATTATAAGAAAAAAAAGCAGACAACTATGTTTCAAGGGTTCGGACTCGCATTATGGACCAGACTGCGAGAAGCCAGATATGCCACTTGAAATGTTTGAGAAGCAAAAGCAAACGTTCCTTAAAGATTTGGAAAAAACAAAAGAGCAAAGAGAGTCGATAGAAAAAGACACAGTTCTCCAAAGCAAATGCAGTGAATGGTTAGAATTGAGGAGAAATATATTGACGGCTTCAAATTTTGGGAAAGTAGTAAAAAGGCGCAATAATGTTAGCTGTCAGAATCTAGTAAAAGATGTACTATATAAAGATTCGATAGCGCATATAAAATCAATAAAACACGGGACAGAAAATGAGAAAAAAGCTATAAAGCAACTAGAAATACAAGAAAATGTTGAGATAAAGCCGTGTGGACTTTTCATTGACGAAAAATACAGTTTCCTGGGGGCAACCCCAGACGGGATTATTGATACTGACACTATAGTTGAAATTAAGTGTCCGCTAACTGTCTACGATAAAGATATTATCGAAGTTGTCAAAAGTAAAAAGCTTCCAATTTATAAATTAAATTCAAGAAATGAATTAATTTTGAATAAAATGCACTCTACACTCACACACATTCAAATCCAAGGGCAACTTCATATAGTAAATAAACAAAAATGTTTATTTGCGATTTGGTGCGGTGACGATAGGAAACTTCAAACAGAATGGATCGAAAGAGATGATAACTTTTGGCGTGAAATAGAACCAAAATTAATACAATTTTATATGGAATGTCTATTACCGGAGTTGGTAGACCCCAGATATCCACGTAAAATGCCAATAAGAGATCCGTTATATATTCAACAAGCGATGGAAGAGAAATAAAGAAAAGGATTAAAAAGGAAACTATTTGAAGATAATAAAGAAAATGAAGACAAAGATGACATTCAAGAACAAAGTGCGACTAAAGAAATCAGACTAGAACCAGTCGAAGAAATGATTTCTTTTGAGAATCCGGGAGAAAATAATTTTATACAAGCTTTAGAAGATCATAGCAACAAAGAAAACATAATGGAAGAAGTAATAGACTTTTCTAATTTTTAAGACAATTGTAGTGTTTAGTAATAAATCAAAAGACTGAAAATGAAAATTCTTTTTTTGTTTTTCATTTTCACTTACATTTTTTACGCAGCTGCTTGCTTTTGTTACATCGTGCCATAAAGTACCTAATTACATTTCTTATCCTAAATGTACAGTATTATGAATTAAACCAAAAACTATCCAAAAATAACTTGTGCAGTTTTGTTTGACTTCACTTATTTTTTCGTCCCCAATGAAAATTTCACTTGATATCTACTCAGAATCATGGTTTAATTAACATCACCCCCCTGCAGTATACGTTAGGACATCATTTACGAAAGCGTGGATAATAAGACATAAGCAAAACCATTATCTTACTGAAGCAAAACCCTTGTCATTGTAATTTGCTTATGTCTTACTAGCTGACGACGCAGACGTCGTTCTGCCCAGTAATAAATCCTACACCAACCCTCCACCCACCCTGCACCTATCCTATATATACATATCTACATATCTATGGTAGGTATACCCTACACCAATCCAACACCTACGTAGGCTACCCTACCTACCCTATGTGTGGGGTGAGTCTTCAGCTACCTACTTATCAAATTTCATCGTAATCTGTTCAGTAGTTTTTACGTGAAAGAGTAACAAACATCCACACACACACACACTCACAAACTCTCGCCTTTTTAATATTAGTAGGATGTAGAATTTTTAATACACACACACACCACACAAAACTATAACATAAACCTGTCGTCGCCAGGGCCCGTCCTGATCCATCGTCATCATTCATTCGTGTGTTCGGGTCCTGTCGTCATCAACCTTTGTACATCGTCCGTTAGCTATATCCCATTGTATTACACACTATGTAGCCAAGCATATTGTACGGAATTGCATCACTGACAGGGGTGTTCGGCTCTGGTACAGTTACACAGGAGCTAAACTTAGTATTCGGGAACACTACCTTGGACAAAACTATCTTTGCATTGTCTAGATTCAATTTCTTAGTATTGTATAATTGCATGGCACACGTGTGAGCACAATGTACTTGCTGTAAAGCATCTATTTGTTGGGTTAGTCTTTTTTATTGACTTGATTGTGCTCTGGCTGTTGAGAGTATGTCATGCTCACTCAAATGTCTCGCTGGTGGTGGCGTGTGTGTGTGTGTGGGTCATTAGTTTCCCTTCAATATGGTTGAGCTGAATGATGCTAATCCATACGTCATGTTCGTGAACGGACGCCGTCAGAGGGGATTGGTCATCTCTTAGCTGCCACGGCGTATTTTAATTTCTGAATTGATTTTTGTGTGTTTTCCATAATGGACGCTCTTAGCGTACAATATATTTATGCATCTGTGGCGGATATCTTGTCCATCTTCGCCCGCCACTTTCATCCGCTCCGCTTATGGCGGTAGCACCGCGCCTCATCGGTGTGACGCAATGTCTGCGTGCGCGCTGGCTCCGCGCGATCGCCTACCGCAGCGCCCCGGCAGTCGACAAATATCTTCCTTACGAATAGTCTATGCCGCGCGCGCTCCTTGCTTTCCTCCGGCTACCTAGCTATAATTTCGGCTTAATACAAACTGTTTCTTGTGTGTTCGTCTAGTAGACTTAATAAACTGTGAGAACTAATAACTCTGTTACAATAGTGATCCATAATAAACAGTGTTGCTAAAGAAACTGCTATTTCTACAACCACTACCTACCTTATCCTATCATTCTTACTCTTCACCATTTCACCTCTTCTGCTTGACTTCGCTATCCGCTGCTGCTTCTCATCTTTGCCACGGTGGATGCTGCTACGTTGGAGGAAGGATTAGGAATCCGGTAACGTACCTTACCTACCTCCACACTGGTGACCCCGCTTTGAACATAGAAGAAAACTTCCATCTTTTCATCTTCTGTATTCTTCTTCAGCTTCCACGTCCTAGAAATTGTACAAAGAGTGCATGTATTTCGACTTAGGAGCAAAATTTTTGCACCTACCTTCGACGAACAAAATATAAAAAAAGGGTGAGGCCCCACTGACTACAAGCGGTCAGCGATTTTTATTTTTTCTCAATATGACTGATTCGGAAGTATGGCGCGTAGGTGTACGTGTTCCGCCATTTTGGCCTGAAGAACCGGCGTTATGGTTCGCTCAATTAGAGTGCCAATTTGAGCTTTCGAGAGTGACCACTGAAGATACTAAATTTAGTTACCTGGTCGCACAGCTAGATCATCAGTATGCCATAGAGGTTAAGGACGTCATAACTAGACCCCCGGAGAAGGACAAGTATACGAAATTAAAAACTGAACTGATCAAAAGGCTGTCCGCGTCAAAAGAGAAACGCACTAAGCAACTTTTGATGCACGAGGAGCTCGGTGACCGGAAGCCCTCGCAATTACTGCGCCATTTAGAGAGTCTGGCTGGCCCTTCGGTTCCCATGGACTTCCTTACCACCATTTGGACCAGTCGGTTACCACAAAATATACAGACAGTTATTGCTTCACAAACGGATCTTTCAATAGATAAACTGGGCGAGTTGGCGGACAAGGTGCACGAGATCGCCCCTACTACGCCACAAGTCTCCGAGGCGAGCACTTCCACCGGCAACAACTTGGACGAGCTAGCAAGGCAGGTCAGTGAACTTACTAAGCAAGTGGCTGCCCTAAGCAGCAATACGAATAATAGGGCCCGTGCATATACTAAGCCCCGTTATAACAAGCGTTACCGCTCACGCAGCCGCTCGAGACCACGACAGCCACCGCAGGACCACCCACATTGTTATTACCACTACACATACGGACCAATACAACTGCATCTCAATCTTGGACTTAGACGGGATTTTTCTTGGAGTTTCACCGTGGCCGACGTATCGAAACCTATTATAGGCGTAGATCTTCTGAGACACTATAATCTACTGGTTGATTGTAGGAAGCGACGGTTGGTCGACGGTACCACTTCCCTACATGTAGCTGCAATCTCGGAGCATTTGGGATCTTCAGACGACATCGCTTCAGTTAAAGCAGTGACTGGCGAAACAAAGTTCCACGAAATACTACGCGAGTTCCCAGAGATTACCAGACCAGCAGGTATGAGATGTGTAGCGAAACATTCTACGCTGCACCATATTAGAACCACGCCAGGACAGCCAGTCTCATGTAAGCCACGACGCCTCGATCCAGTTCGCGCTCAAGCTGCCAAAAAGGAGTTCGAGGAAATGCTGGCGGCTGGCACGGCCCGACGCTCAGAGAGTCCCTGGTCTTCCGCTCTTCACCTGGTTAAGAAGAAAGATGACAGCTGGAGACCCTGTGGTGACTATAGAGCTCTTAATGCTAGGACTATACCTGACCGATACCCGATCCGCCATATACAGGACTTTGGTCATCAGCTTTCAGGTTGCTCAATCTTCTCTACAGTAGATCTCGTGAAAGCTTACAATCAAATCGGTGTAAATCCCGACGATATACCAAAAACAGCGATTACTACACCGTTTGGAATGTTTGAATTTCCTTTTATGACATTCGGACTTCGAAATGCGGCTCAAACATTCCAGCGATTCATCGATGAAGTACTGTCTGGCTTGGATTTCTGTTACGGGTACCTCGACGACATAATCGTATTTTCCTCTGTCAGAAAACAACATGAAGAGCATCTGCGGCACCTTTTCGAACGTCTCAAGCAATACGGTGTACTCATCAACACATCGAAATGCGTATTTGGCCAAGAGGTCGTAAAATTCTTGGGCTATGAAGTATCTGCCGCTGGTTCCAGACCCCTCGACGAGAAAGTCCAAGCTGTAAATGAGTTCCCTGTCCCAAAGACGGTGAAAGAACTACGACGATTCTTAGGGATGCAGAATTTCTACCGCAGATTCGTCCCTAACGCTGCAAAACTACAGGCGCCGCTAAACTCACTTCTACAGGGACCTAAAATCAAAGGTTCTCACCCAGTGACCTTCACTCCAGAGTTGCTTAAGGCATTTGAGGACTGTAAGACATCATTGTCTGAAGCTACACTTCTTGCTCACCCAGACTATTCGGCAGAACTCGCGATAGTTACAGACGCTTCAGACTCTGCGATTGGAGCAGTACTACAACAGCGTAAGAACAACGTATGGTTACCTCTGGCGTTCTATTCCCACAAGCTGTCGGAAAGTCAAAAGAAATATAGTCCGTACGATAGAGAACTGTTAGCCGTATACGAAGCTATAAAATATTTCCGACACATGGTAGAAACCGCAACCTTCACTGTGTATACCGATCACAAGCCCTTGACTTTCGCCTTTTCAACTAATAAACAGAATTGTTCACCTAGGCAGTTCCGATATTTAGATTTTATATCGCAATTTACGACTGATATAAGATACATACCTGGGCCAGAAAACGTCGTCGCTGACACTCTCTCACGTGTGAGTGAAATTACCGTACCACTCGACTACGAAGAGCTTGCAAGATCTCAGGAAAACGATCCAGAACTGCAAGAACTTCTCCTCCGCGGCTCGGCCCTGAAATTAACGAAGTTGTCAACGATACATTGCGGCTTACCGATTTTCTGCGACACTGCTACCCATCCGCCACGGCCGTACATCACACCGAAGCTCAGAAGGCAAGTTTTCGACATGATTCATGGCTGGAATCACCCTGGAAGTTCAGCTACTGCACGACTGGTCGCACAAAAATTTGTGTGGCCAGGGATACGTAAGGATTGCAGAGAGTGGTCTAGGCAATGCTTAAATTGCCAAATAAGTAAAACTACCCGTCACACACGTTCTCCCCCCTCCTCATTCCTTACCCCTTCTGCGAGGTTCTCCCATATCCATATCGACCTCGTAGGACCGTTACCGTTGTCGTGCGGTTACAAATACTGCCTCACAATCATTGATAGGTTCACCAGATGGCCTGAGGCTGTTCCACTACAAGACATCACAGCGGAGACCTGCGCAGCTGCTCTCGTATCTTGTTGGATAGCCAGGTTCGGTTGTCCCGCGCGAGTGACCACCGACAGAGGTCGCCAATTCGAGAGCCATCTTTTCAAAGCGCTCACTACCATGATCGGCGCGCGACATCTCCGCACAACTTCATACCATCCATGCGCGAACGGCATCGTCGAACGCCTCCACCGACAGCTGAAGGCAGCTATAATGTGCCACGACTCGTCAAAATGGACAGAATCACTTCCGTTGGTACTTCTAGGCATTCGAAATTCTTGGAAAGAAGATCTGCAGGCGAGCCCAGCCGAGCTCGTGTATGGCGAACCTCTCCTGTTGCCTGGCCAGTTTATTGCTCCGGTAGACGACTACACCACAGCGGACATAACTGAGTACGTGACACGTCTTCGAGCACACATGGCAAAATTGTCCCCAAAACCTACTTCGTGGCACGCCCAAGTGCCATTTTATATACCACGTGATCTTAACAATACTTCTCATGTCTTCCTCCGTCAAGATCATGTGCGTGGTGCACTCGAACCACCTTATGCAGGCCCCTTCAAGGTTTTAAGAAAACAACCGAAATTTTTCAAAATTGAAGTACGAGGCAGAACTACTAATGTCTCTGTAGACAGGCTGAAACCAGCTTACCTGTCTAGAGAAGTTCCCATACATTCTACGACGAGTACTTCAATTGAGACGAAAGAGCGCGGAGAAGAAAAAAGAACTCGGAGCGGCAGAAGAGTCAGACTACCGGACTTTTATCGACCGTAGTTACGGTCTGGCCGGGGGAGTGATGTGGCGGATATCTTGTCCATCGTCGCCCGCCACTTTCATCCGCTCCGCTTATGGCGGTAGCACCGCGCCTCATCGGTGGGACGCAATGTCTGCGTGCGCGCTGGCTCCGCGCGATCGCCTACCGCAGCGCCCCGGCAGTCGATAAATATCTTCCTTACGAATAGTCTATGCCGCGCGCGCTCCTTGCTTTCCTCCGGCTACCTAGCTATAATTTCGGCTTAATACAAACTGTTTCTTGTGTGTTCGTCTAGTAGACTTAATAAACTGTGAGAACTAATAACTCTGTTACAATAGTGATCCATAATAAACAGTGTTGCTAAAGAAACTGCTATTTCTACAACCACTACCTACCTTATCCTATCATTCTTACTCTTCACCATTTCACCTCTTCTGCTTGACTTCGCTATCCGCTGCTGCTTCTCATCTTTGCCACGGTGGATGCTGCTACGTTGGAGGAAGGATTAGGAATCCGGTAACGTACCTTACCTACCTCCACACATCGTTCTCACACGGTTGATTTCAAAACGAATGATGTAATCAAATATTTGTATCAATAGCTTGACAATTTAAAAGAGTGTCCATGGAGTTTCTTGCCCGTTCTTCTCCATAGGTACCTACTCTTTGGAATGGGCGACTAGCTTCACCTTACTGACTGACCGACCTTCTGACAATTTAAAAGTGCCTGTAACTGGTTTATTTGAAATAAATGCTTTGATTTGATTTAATTTGTCGTCATCCGTTTTCAAGGGTCAAAAAATTGTTTTGGACTTTTTTACGATCCCCCTAAGGCTGCTGTCTCGAATCTCGCGGGCAGCGGGGCGGCGGCGGCGGCAGCGAGTGAGCGGCAGGATCATATGCGTAAAATCAAACGGACCGGTTCTCGAAAACAGCGGGGCGGTGGCGGGTAGCGAGCGGTGTACTTCTCGCGCTCGAATCTTGCGGGCAGCAAGCGGTGATCGAGAGTTAGGAATAAATTTGAATCAAAAAGATGTTGCCGCCATTGTTCAGAAATTTCTTTCGTGAATAAAAACAAATACCTATATCGTCGACACAATCGAGAACACAACACTACGCGGTTATAGTGACGCGCGATCTACCCGCTAGTTTCAAGAACGGGTCTTCGATGCCCGCTCGGATCCCGTGCCGCCGCCGCCGCCGCCCCGGTGCCCGCAAGATTCGAGACAGACGCCCCGACGCCATATCTCGAAAACGGTGCGTCGCAGTGAAAAAGTGAAAAGGGTCAAAGTTATTTCTAACTTTCTAAGGCCACACACTCTTCATTCCGCCACTAAAAATTTAGAACATATAAAAAAAAAAAAACAAATCGTCAAATTTTTGCTAAGTTCAAAACAATTTTTTTCCTTCCCTAAAAAAATAATACAGGGTGTATCTGACATCGTCACGCAAACTTGCGAAAAGGCTAGACCACATGCCTCTAATATAATTATGATAGTCATTTATGTCGTTAATGAACGGTTACAGAATACACAGTGTTTAAAAAAAAGTGTCGGCTCGGCTTTTGAACGTTGCAAGCGTGCCGCTGTGCGAGTTTGTAGGTATGACGTTGATCCCTGATGTGAACACAGCACTGAAAATGAAATTTTTGTGAAATCAGCTGATAAGATCGTTTTTCGGGTTTTGTTTTCATTGCGCTTTTTTATGTAATTAGCGAATAATTTAATTTTGACTTTAAAATCTTATTGGGTTATAAAAGTATAGCAATTGTGAATGGTCTGAAGTGAAAAAAAACTACATTTATTTTTTTTAAGTCATGAAAAAGCTGACGAAAAATTGCACCACTGGGGGGTTCAGAATAATGTACTGGATCCATGGTACTCGTTTGTGCGTCGATGTCAGATACACCCTTTATATAATTGATACTTGTAATTTAATTCATGAAACTTGATTGACTTCCCCATTATTTTTTTTTTTTAGTAAACCAAATCATTTTTTTTTTCATTCTATAAGTTCAATACTAAGAGTATTGAACTTATTACGTGTTCATTACCTAGGTCAACAAAATTTTTAAACAATAATATCCACCTATTTTAGTCTGATCTGTAAGAGTGGTATTTAGATGATGGAGTTCCCGTTATTTTTTTTTATGTCCCTGGTAAGTACCAATGGGATTTATACCAAAAATGTTAAATGATAACTTTAAATAAAAGAATAAACCGGTTCCCATTTTGCATTAATCATTTTTATAGATTAATATTTGTTTTCCCTTTTTTAAATGAATACCTGCAACGCAGTATTGAAAACAACATAATAAAAGTTTACATTTATTATATTTAAAATTATTTTAGACAGAATAGTATAGATCGCGCCAAACTTCTAGTCCGCTCTGAAGTTGATTCGTGCATTTGTGCATACTATTTAAATATATATATTTATACATATATATATATTTAAATATATGTGTAAATACGCACACTATATATATATATATATAAACACCTCTTTGCACACTTAGTTGATCTAGCCGCGATCCCGAACACAATAGACTCCACCTTTAGCACGGAATAACTTTAATCCAGTTGCGTATTTCTCGGGCGGAGTGGCAACGTTGCATTCTATTAAGCGATGTTGCCAAACATATTCCTCGATAGGACATTATACTCGATAAAATTTTTTTCAACAATTTCATGCATTAGTGGATCCATAACGGCTAAATTTTTTGAACCCACGAGGACTTTTTAGTTCTGAATATATTTCAAAAATCAATTACTTGCGTTGAACCATTTATATACTCGTACTTCCAGTAATACATCTTTTGATCCGATACCTATATCGTAACAGTTGATCAAATAGGAATTTATTATAGCTAATCTAGATATTTTATATTCGCAATACTCCATACATTGTAAGATCTATATATATTTTTTAACAATTCTATGCATTAGTGGATCCATAACGACTATTTTTTTTTAAATGCACAAAGACATTTTGGCTTGGAATATATTTCAAAAATCATTATCTTATGTTGATCCATGTAGCTACTCGTACTTCGTAATACTTATTTTGATCTGAAGATGTACTGATACCGTACCGGTCGATCAATTATGTTTAGTATGAAGTCAAAGTTATTGTTATTAATATTTAAAGAGGTTGAATTTTGCGTATGGGGTTTTTATACTTTATTTCTAACTTACCATTTATATTAAGTTTTTAAACTCTATTCATCGAAATCAATCTAATTAGTCCAAACACGATATCGGCGCTGCATGTTTGGGGCTGAAAATATTGTGTGGACGGCCTCGGTTACACTCAATGCAATTAAAACTGCTTGTATAGACTGCTTTGGTAGAAATTGTATGTGAATACATATTATTATTAAATTTGAAGTTTCAGTTTTAAGCGTTGAATTTTGCTAAGCGGTTTTTTTAGGTATTAATCAGGTAGAAACAAAAAAAGTTTACTCCTTCCAAACAGAACGCACATTACAATAATAATACACTAAAAAATAATAAACAGATAATAAAGAAAAAAAAAGTAATATAATTTACTAAAAAGCCTCGTACTCAAAATAAAACAATGTTTTCCTGATGTTATAATCCGGGTCAGGAGTTTTGGCGGGAAAATTAAGCTGAGCTTCAATTTTTCCATTGGAGTTTTAAATTATTTAAAGTGTTCTTTACTAAATAAATGTGCGAGATTTATGTAGTAAATAGTGCATTCAGTAAATAATTCATAAAGAACATTGAGATATCCTAGCGTAGTGTGTACAATAAACATGTGTACCATTTATAATATTTTTGTAAATTAAAAAAGATAAACTCAACCGCACGTTAGTGGAAATAAAATCATATTTGCTACTTACTAAGTAATAAAGGTAATAAAGATCTGTGGATCTGGTGGATGATTTCTCAGTCTACTCAAAGTGTGTTATAAAAATAATTTCGCTTAGTCGCGTTATATTTTAGCGAAAGAAAGCGCTGTTTTCTAATCAAATCAAATTAAATCATTTATTTGTTAACACAGGTAAATATTGACAGATCTTACAAAGAATAATAATGATATGATGAATGAATAATAATGGTTTGTGGTAGGTACTGGAACGCGTTAGACACATGGAATGTCAACTTTAGCGGCCGCAATTTCGAAATAGGGAGTTTGCGTTTCGTTCCAACGTCCTAGTCTGAATTTCTTTTGAAAAAAAAAAACTGCATTCGAAACATGGAATACCAAGGAGGTAACTAATAAAAGGTTTTATTCAAATTTTGGACTATCTTGCAAATAGACAGTAGTAGACTGTTTATTGAAAAAAACGAAAGAACATTATAATAGCGCGGGAAAAAATTTTATTGCTCATTATTCGATATTGAACTTAAAAAAGAAAATTATGTGTTTGATTTCCGCAGATTGTTTGAGAAAAGTAGTTGATAAATGCCTGCGTGATTTCACCGTATACTGCTTAGTATGATACTATTGTCATCGGCAGCAGCGCGGGCGTTGAGACTAAAGGATTCGACCTCGGGCAATAGCAATAAAAAAGTTAATAATCAATGTCAAAATGCTATAAAATTTAAATTTGTTGTTAAAGTTGTCAACAGAAAAATTATTTTCTTTTGGCAATTTAAGTGTTTACCCGACTTCAAAAAAAGGAGGAGGTTCACAATTCGTCGCAATCTTTTTTTTTATGTATGTTCATCGATTACTGTAAGACGCCTGGACCCGTTTGCGAAATTCTTGTTTTATTTGAAAGGGTGGTCCCATAGTCACCAGGTCAAGATCTGATGATTAAAGATTAGAGAAATCAAGGAAAACTTTCAAAACTTTTACGGGCAACTAGTGCATTTCTAGTTATTTTCATTAAGTATTTTAAAGCACTACAATTTAGTAATGATCTGGAGTAGATATGAAGTCGGGAGACAGTTGAGGGAACTCCTCGACAATTCACAGCTGCTACCTTGTGTTTGAACTTGATTAATTTGTATTAATAAGAACTTTACACCTAAATGGGTTGTAACTGTCATTAGGGCTCTGATGATGAATACAAAGGCCAGTTCAGGTAACTTCTCAAGGGTTTACAGTAGTTCCCTTGTTTTTGGATTTAATTAATATATATATTGATGAGCAATTTTCACCGATATGCATTATTATGAAAATCTGTAGTAGATTTGATGACGAAGACCACGACCGACAAACATTCATTTTAGCCCACATATATTTTTTTTAATAATTATAAACTAGCGCTTGACTGCAATTCCGCCTGATGGTAAGCAGTGATGCAATCGTTGATGGTAAAGCGCGCTAGTTTATTAAGTCCATTCACTTACAAAACCTTAGTGAATAGGAAGGAAGACGGCAGTTGAGCGTCGACAACGCTGCACCAGAGGGAGATTGATGTGGAGACCCTCCATGACCAAACTCCCGGCACAACAACATTTGGCGCATCGTACCCGGCACACATCGCAACACAACTGCTCAGACCCGTCCTCCGTACGGCTTCACCAGGCCGGGACACGACGAATCGCTTGGCGGCAAGTCTTTGTCTGGTGGGTGCTAACTTCTGCCGGCAGCCGATGTTATGGCCTACCACCGAGCAAAGGCACCGAGCATAGGTGCAAAGTTCTTATCAATACGAATTAATCAAGCATTAGTCATGCTCGGGCTAGTAGGGAATCAATCCGGTCTGAAAGAGAGGCCATGGTTGAGCGAACGAGTGTTGCACTGCAGGCGGTCTCCGAATGGGGCAATGCCAATCTTGTAGCATTCAATGCCGCCAAAATACAGGCGTGTCTTTTCACCGCCAAAAGGAGCCCGTTCACCTTGGCTCCTACTTTTCGGAATGTGTCCTTGGAGTGTTCCGACCGCCTTCAGCTTTTGGGAGTTGAGATTTCCTCGGACCTTAACTTTGGGCGGTTCATTGAGTCCAAGGCTAAGGTGGCTGCCAAGAAACTTGGCGTTATCGCAAAGTTTCGGCAGTACTTCACACCTGGGCAGCTTCTAATGTTATACAAAGCACAGGTCCGTTCGTGTGTGGAGTACTGCAGCCACATTTGGACTGGTGCTGCCAAGTGTCACCTGGTCACTTTGGATTCAGTGGAGAGACGTGCAAAGAGGCTGATTGGTGACCCTGATCTAACTCGAGTTGGTCTCCAAAGCCTAGAGCACAGGCGTAGAGTAGCCAGCCTTTCGGTGTTCTATAGGATGCATTTCGGGGAGTGTGCGAGGGAATTGCATGATTTAATTCCCCCATCTCCGTTCCACCAGCGGACGACCCGTCGTACGGCTGGTTTCCACCCTTACGTTGTTAACACCACTACGATCCGGACGAAGCGTTTCGCCTCCTCCTTTATACCGCGTACGTCGAGGGACTGGAACAATTTGCCAGCGGCGGTGTTTCCGTCGGACTACAATTTGAGTGTCTTTAAGGCTAGAGTGAATAGGCTCTTAATAAACTAGTGCGCTTTACCATCAACGATTGCGTCACTGCTTACCATCAGGCAGGATTGCGGTCAAGCGCTGGTTTATAATATATAAGAAAAAAAAAAAACACAAACGCAAGGTGGCTGCTGTGAATAGTTGAGGAGTTCCCCCGACTGCCTATAGTCTTCATCATCAGATTTACTACAAACCATCATTTTAACCCATATAGGTGCAAATTTCTCATCAATATAAATGAATTAAGTCCTAACACAAGGTACCTACTATTAACAGTTGAAGAGTTCCCTGAACTGGCCTTTGCTTTTATCACCAGAGCCTTCATGACAGTCATAACCCATCTTTTTGTAAAGTTCTTATCAATACAAATTAGTCAAGCACAAACTCAAGGTAGCTGCTGTGAATAATTGAGGAGTTCCCTTGACTTTCTCCAGGTTCCATCATCAGCTATACCAGACCTTTATCAAATTGTAGTTCTCTGAAATACTTAATGAAGATACTTAGAAATGCACTAGTCGCCCCTACGATTTTTGGAAGTTCCTCTTGATTTCTTTAGTCTTCCATCATCAGATCCTGACTATGGGACCATTTAGAAAGTTTACCTTTTCTAACATAAAAAGAATTTTGTAAATCGATCTAGGCGTCTGAGATTTATCGGTGAACATACATAAAAAAGTAACTGCTGCTTATCCAATCGCTTCACGCCCTTGGCAAATGCTGCACCCTGATTGGCCCATTTGAATTGGATCAACAACTGCTCAGACGCCAAAAAGGTGGATTTGTATAAAACAGCCCTTAATTATTGTTATTACTTCTTATTATTCATCGTGACGCATGTGGATCCGAACGGAGCCACATTTTTATGATCAGATGGCAACGGATCAAGAAAAGGCCCCCGGATCAACAAGTGAAAATGGATCAACAAATTACTACCTATACGGCACGTCTGATCAACAAAGTGCCCAAAGGGATATCTATATATATATATATATATATATATATATATATATATATATATATATATGTATAAATACACCTGCAATACAATTGCGCGAAACAACTTCAGAGCGGACTAGATGTTTGGCGCGATCTATATATACTTTTTAGACGTGGTATGGCATTCTACGTTTGTCGCGACTCGCGAGACGTCCGCGCTCGAAGCAAGCGAGTAGGAAATGTGCACGTAAATATGATGCGGGGTGCGCGGGGGTTTTCTGCCTAGCCCCGCCCAGATGAGCAAGGTCATCGTCGTTACTAATCGCCTTTACCTTTCATGCAAGCCTTTAATTTAACAAAGTACAAGGCCCTTTCTTTGCCTTAAGTACGAGTTGTAAGTCGTGTTTTCGAACTCCGATCCCAGTTACCTTATGAAATTGATTTCACCTTTTAAAAAGATGTAACATAGCATATATAATGACATTTAATGTGATGGATTACATAGGTATTATTTCCTCCAGCAGAGAGAAAACCTCAAAATATCTTACTAATGAGAATGTAAAGTTCACTCATCCTCCATAGAATAGGATCCTTCCTCTGACCAGACAAGTATTGTGTCTGGTCCAACGGCTTATGTTGAGAAGTTACATGTATACTAGTTGCACGGAAAACTCTGTTCGTGAGATGCAGAATTTGCGTGAAGTCAATATGACGGGTTGTTCACATGTGACATTTTGGATACCGCTATATGATGTAATACACCTTTAAAAATACTTTAACAGTGTGCACAACATATGTTATGATCCTTCTGCACCGTCCTGGCTAGTGAAACGAGACTCCTTACAACTGACCAGTCACGCTCAGTAATTACTTGTTACAGCCGCTCACAGGCTGTAGTAGTTACTAGCTGTTCCCAATTGGTTCTTTAAAGTGAAGCAAAATAAAGTAACGAGTAGCATTTGTGTCAGTAAGGACCTTCCTTCAGAAGAGGAAAGTCAAATTTACGCTGATCAGTGCAATAGATGCAACATTATTCTGCAAATTGTTTGTAGTACCTATTAATTTTAACTTTATGAGGTGGGTTTTTCCTATTCGATTACTTTGAGAGATGATTTACATCAAAACAAACTGAAAATTCATCTCCTTTAAAGTCCAGATATTATCTTGGTCAGGTTATTTGAGGACTTCATACATAACGACGTATATAACTCATCATCCCAGCGTTAATCCCAGTCGTATCCGAAGCCTTTTCAGCTTTGGAGTCTGGGGTCCGCTTTACCAGTCCAACTGCTGATATGGCTAAACTTCGACATTTTCCGTGAAGCGACTGCCGTCTGACTTCCACAACCCGAAGGCGACATCGAAACATGGCAGTTAGACCAATTGTTGGACTTTTGAGGGCTCCAACAACCCGTAACGACTGCCACTAGATGTTCGTATGGCAACCGGGACCAACGGCTTAACGTGCTTTCCGAGGCACGATCAGACCAGTGCAAATATTCATATTCATGCATACAAATACTTGCACTGTGCGGGGATCGAACCCGCGCCACCTTGCCAGCGGCCGCGTCCGCTACCACTACGCCACGGAGGCTGTCAACGACGTATATAACTATGCATTTTATATACAGAGTGGTGCTGACAATACGACAATATATTAAACATCGTGTAGCTCAATACATTCTCAGTCCACCCATAAAAAATCATTTAAATATGTCCATTAGTTTAGTCACAAGAAATAATTTTTAATTTTTCACGTTTCACAATTCACCACAACGTTTTTTGTATTATATATTTATATCGCACCTTTAAAGTAAAACCTCACTAATTTTTCTAAATAAAATCTGCGTTTTAGGTTTTTTTTAGGGTTCCGTACCTCAAAAGGAAAAAACGGAACCCTTATAGGATCACTTTGTTGTCCGTCTGTCTGTCTGTCTGTCTGTCTGTCTGTCTGTCTGTCACCACCCTTTATCTCAAGAACGCGTGCACGTATCAAGCTGAAATTCACATGAAATACTCGGGTCTATTGTCCCTTTAAGCTGTGAAAATATCAAACTTCTAAGCCAAGCCAATCAAAAGATACAGCCGATTATGTCGATATTTTCAACAAATTTTCGACACTCGCAAAGGAATCAAAACCTACAGGATACTTCCCGTAAACTCAGAATCTTGAAAATTGGCATGAAGCATTGTCATATAATGCAAATATAGGAAAAATTGCGAAAATCACATTTTTTTAGTTACATAATATAATAAACATATTTTAATAAAATGGAACTTACTACCTTATTTCTCACGAACGAATAAAGTTATCAAATTGAAATTTATACCAAATACCTAGGTCTATTGTTCCTTTAAGCTGTGAAAATATCAAACTTCTAAGCCAAGCCAATCAAAAGATACAGCCGATATGTCGATATTTTCAACAAATTTTCGACACTCGCAAAGGAATCAAAACCTACAGGATACTTCCCGTAAACTCAGAATCTTGAAAATTGGCATGAAGGATTGCCATATAATGAAAATATAGGAAAAATTGCGAAAATCACATCTTTTTAGTTATATAATATAATAAAAATATTTTAATAAAATGAAACTTACTACGTTATTTCTCACGAACGAATAAAGGTATCAAATTGAAATTTATACCAAATACCTAGATCTATTGTCCCTTTAAGCAGTGAAAAAATCAAACTTCTAAGTTAAAGCAATCAAAAGATACAGCAATTTATACCGACACCTTAGACGAATTTCCGTCACACGCTAGGGAATCAAAACCTACAAGCAAAGACATTAAAATTATATTTACAATAGACAGGACATCACGAACAAAATCGTAAGCCAATACTTTTATCGACTTGGTTAAAAGTCGCTCAGTCTAGTCTGCGCGTCAGGACGTAATTTGTGTCCACCAAGAATAAACATTTTCTAAGGAAATATGCCATGTTGCGCTTTGTGTTACTGTACATCTCGTTATAGTAAAACGACTGGACCTAACTTCGGAATGTTTTTCTATGAATTATTTATAATTCGTCTGCAATTCAAATTTAAAAAAAATCTTAGTTCTAGAAAATTTTCCATTATTGTAAAAGCGCCCTCTATTGTTGAGTAGTTTTACTATTTTCTTGTAGAGATGTAGTAATGTTGTTTATCGATTTAGATAACGATAATACTTATTAAGATGAATACATTTTGTTGTATTTTATTGACATTTAAAATATAGCTAAATAAACTTAAAATATTACTATATTTCAAGTATATTTATTATTAACTCTATTTAAACATAATCATATCATATTAATAAACAAAATTGAATGAACAATTACTATAAATTCATTTATCTAGGTTTTTGTTATTTTTGGTTTCCGAATAAAAATAATGTCGTAGGGAGTTCTAAAGTGGATACGATTTGTCCAGATATACCGTAGAGAAGAAAATTGGCTTCCGTCTCATTCGTCGAAATTATGCTCAATGCATTTTAAAAGAGAAGTTATCTACCTTGGAAAGACTTGTCGATCAAATTAAAAAAAAAAAAGAATCGGTACCTTGTATTAGAAATGAAATAGTAAGTTATTAATTTCAGTACTTTTTTACTTAACCGTAAAAATTGGAATAAAATTTACGGTTAAGTGGATAAGTACATAGATTACATAACTTATTTATAATGAAATATATGAAATATATTCGGATTCCGGTTCCGGCGGTCAAACTGATAACATATACGTCAACGTCGTCCGTGGATTTTAATCGTAAAATAGTGTTTTAAAGTGACATTTTCGTGCTGTGAAACGTAAAAACATTAAAACTAAGTTCACTAACCACTACTTATAACAGAACACAGTGAGAGTGCTACACTTCGTGCGATAATTGTTGAAAAAAACCCTCGCAATTATAACCTAAAATTCGTTACGGTCATAGACAATAGACTCGTCTCGGTTTAATACCAACATTACGCCAGTGTGACAGTGACATTGCCAACAGCAGGGTTGCTACTCAAGAAAAATAAAAACTACCAATCAGTGTTACCACACAAGAAACAAAATTTCCCTAATCATGGATAAAAACATGGAACTACTTCTAAACTAGTAACTACTTGTAGACTTCGGCTCCGTGTTTCTTGTGGTTCTAAAGTTTAAAAAAGTGCATCGACTTCCAATAAAAGAACAATAATTGCAAGATGGGTATGTAATTAACAATAATAATTGCAATCAGTGCCGAAAGATAAGTGAAAATCAAGAAAATTGTGGACAGTAACCGGGAGTGATCTAACCGTGTTTTGCATTATTTCGGATATTTATTATTGTTTATTATTAATATTTATTAGAGGGCAGCACAAGTGTCACAACAGAAGATAAAAATAACTACGGCACGTAATACTGTATTTATAACCGATACATCATGGAAGAAGTTATTAATATGCTTAGAGAAATTCAAAACGAGCTGAACGAACAAAAAGCGACAATCGTACAGTCAGCAGAAAAAGTAACGGAACAAGTAACAAAAAATATAAACTACACATTGGAGGAAAAATTTAATTCATTAGAAACAAAATACGAAAACCTCAAAGAAAAGCTGGATAACCAAGAAAAAAGACTATATTTTCTCGAAAAACAGTCAAAGCAAAGGAATATCGTAATTTTTGGACTGGCGGAATCTGAAAAATCATATGTAGATCTGGAAAAACACATACTAAGTTTCATAAATCAATATTTCTCTCTTGATCTAGAACGCAGAGACATACAAGAAACTAGGAGAATAGGAAAGAAAGGAGAAAAACCCCAACCTATAACAATAACATTTACCTCATTGGGAACGAAAATAGAAATATTCAAACAAAGGAAAGTATTAAAAGACACGAATTACTATATAAAAGAGGACTTCCCACAGCACGTTTTAGCTAAAAGAAAGGAACTGCAAGAACAGCTGAAAATCGAAAAGGAAAAAGGGAACTTCGCCTTTATTAGGTACGACAAACTAATAATACACTCAACAAAAAATAATACTACAACAATAGGCAACAAGAAAAGAACTCTACCAACATCACCAACCGACAAAGATCTACTGCATTCCAAGCCAAATTCTCAAGCACATAAAAAGAACAAAACTCAAACTCAATCAGGTTTACAAAGATCATCAAGCCTATCTGAGGGAGTTAGTAAACCAGGTAATCTCGGATTCTTAACTACCAAAAACCACAAAAACCAACCAAACGACAAAACAAATGAAAATAACAAACAATAGCAATTACCGCCCTCTCTCACGGACATCATATTAGAAACGAACACTACCAAACCACATCTTCCAGGCCGGTTGGTCCCCGTGGAAGATCAAGACCAAAACCCTCCAAAGAAAACAAGACTTTTTTCAAATACGCTATTCAACAATTTCCACAACACTCTATACATAGCGACTTATAATGTTAGAACCCTTTCTACTTACTCACGTCTATTGGAACTAACAGAATCCTTAAGAAACATAAAGTACGACATTATCGGTCTCTCAGAAGTTAGAAAACACGGCAACAAAATAGAAGAACACGAGGAGTTCATTTTGTACTACATTGGCGAAACGCCAGGATTATACGGAGTGGGCTTTATTATTAAAAAACACCTGAAAAATTACATAAAATGTTTAAAAGGACTGTCGGAAAGAGTAGCGCTACTCAGACTACAAATCAACAGTTTAGACCTAAGCATCATTCAAGTGTACGCCCCAACAGAAATCGCGAAGGAAGAAGAACTAGAGCTTTTCTACAGTACTGTTGACAATGCCATAAGACTCTCAGGAAATAACATAGTCGTCATGGGCGATTTTAACGCCAAAATCGGTCAACCCAAACCAAATGAAACCATCACTGGAAACTACGGCTACGGTAACAGAAATTGAAGGGGAAATAGACTCATTGACAATCAATCAAATAGACTTTGCATATGAGAACAACCTGGCCATAATGAACACTTTTTTAAAAAGAAAAACAAGTAGAGATGGACTTGGAAAGCACCTGACGGCAATACAAAAAACGAAATAGATTACATCCTAACAAACCTATCGAGTAATGTAAACAATATACAGGTTCTGAATATCACATATCCTTCGGATCACAGACCCGTGAGAGCTTTCAACATACTTCCAAAATCAAAAAATCGCAGTAAGTTCGGTCGATGCCCCAAGCCTCAGTTAAAGAACGAAAAAGAAGTTCAAACCTATATAGAATCGCTGAACAACTTGTCAACAGACATGCTAGACTACGGGAATGATAGAGACACCGTTCAGGCTTGCTACGATAAAATAACTAATGCAATTGATATCGGCCTAAAAAGTACACAAGGGCTAACAAGTAACACAAACACAGAGTCAAAGCAAATTATATCAGCACGCACTAAGGCACTAATCAGCAGAAGACAAGAAATACATAAGACTAAACCGAAAACAAGGGCTATGAAAAATGAGCTAAAGGCTCTCTACAAACTCATAAGTAAACGAGTCAACAACGACTATAAGGTACATCGCTCACAAACGATCAAAAAACATCTTCAAGCCACAGGTAGTGCTAAGAAAGCATACAAAGAATTAAAAACACATAAATCATGGATTGAAGAGTTAAAAAACAGAACCAAAATTACACAAAATAGATCGGAAATACTCAAAATAGCAACAGATTTTTACAAAGACCTATACAGCCCACCAAATCAGTCAACATACGAGCTACCGAGTCGTAACACAGAAAGAGCGATGGTTACCTTTACCGAAGAGGAAGTAACCAATGGAATTAAAACTCTGAAATCAGATAAAAGCCCAGGGCCTGACAGGATCACAAACGAAGTCATAAAAGCAGGATCGACGTGCCTTGTTACACCTATCACACGACTGTTCAACATGGTACTGACCAGTACAAACTCTCTACGCCAATGGTCTGAATCGGAAATCATTCTGCTCTACAAAAAAGGGGATCCAAGTAACATAAGTAATTACAGACCGATAAGCCTACTACCATCATTATATAAACTTTTCTCGTCACTATTAGAAAAAAGGTTAAAAATAACAACAGAAAAATTTCAACCTATCGAACAGGCGGGCTTTCGTCGAGGCTTCTCTACAGTCGATCATATACACTCGCTAGAGATGCTTATAGAAAAATTCCTAGAGTTCAACAAACCACTCTATATAGTTTTCATTGACTACCAAAAAGCCTTCGATACTTTACTCCACTCATCGATCTGGAAAGCTCTATTAGCACAAGAAGTACCTTTGGAATACATACAAGTCCTAAAAAACATCTACGACAATAATACCAGCAGAGTGAAGTTGGAAACCACTGGACCACCCATACAGATAAAAAGAGGTGTCAGGCAAGGAGACCCAATCTCTCCAACAATCTTCATAACGGTGCTAGAGTCTATCATCGGCAAACTAAACTGGGAAAAAGTGGGCATAAACATAAACGGACGCTACCTAAGCCATCTCAGATTTGCAGATGATATAGTTCTACTATCAGGAAGCACAACCCAACTACAACTGATGATAAACTCTTTACATGAAGAAAGTCGTAAAGTAGGCTTGGAAATCAATTTAGATAAGACAAACGTCATGACGAATCATACTAAAATACCTAGTTACCTCAATAATCAGCCACTATCATATGCTGATACATACATTTACCTGGGAAAACAAATCTCATTTAACCCACGCAACAACGAACTAGAAGTAGAGAGAAGGGCCAACATCACCTGGAAGAAATTTTGGAGCCTCAAAGAAATCCTCAAAAGCGACATGTCCCTAGACCTGAAAAGTAGAGTCATGAACACCTGCCTACTCCCATCACTAACTTACGCTTGTCAAACGTGGAAATTCACAAGCAAACTAAAAAATAAGATCATAACCAGCCAAAGAAGTATGGAGAGAAGCATCCTGAAAATCAAAAAGATACAAAAAATCCGCCACACCGCCATAAGACAGAAAACTAAAGTTATCGACGCAATTAGTTACTCACAGAAGCTGAAATGGCGATGGGCTGGACACATAGCCAGACTCAAGGATAATCGCTGGACCAAAGCAACAACGTCATGGCTAGGACCATCGGGCCAGAGGAAAAGAGGTAGGCCAAATACGCGATGGACAGACGATGTCATAAAAATAGCAGGCACACACTGGATGCGAGAAGCTAAAGACCGAGAAAAATGGTCATCTTTGGAGGAGGCCTTTACCCTCCGTTGAGAGGGGTTCTTGTACCCATAAAATATAAAAACACGATAAAGAATAAAGCACATAATTAATGAATGCAAGCAAACTGTTTCTATGTTTATTTTATTTATTTTCTTTCTTTTAAATTGTAAACCTACATTTAATCCTATATTTGTAACAAGAAATAAAAGGCTTTTTATTTTATTTTTATTTTATTTTATTTATTTATATTCATAAAATATGTAGGTATGTATATGTAGTACAATGATTGCGAGCTACTTTATGATTTTGAGGATTCCGTACCTAAAAGGTAAAACGAACCCTATTCATGAGACTTCTCTGTTCGTCTGTCCGTCTGTCACCAGGCTGTATTTCATAAACCGTAATAGCGAGACAGTTGTAATTTCCAGAGATTGTGTTAGTATTTCTGTTGCCGCTATAACAACAAGTACTAAGAATAAAAATAATAAAATATTTAAGGGGGCTCCTATACAACAAATGTGAATTTTTGCCGTTTTTTGCTCCATATTAATAACGGAAACAGATAGACGCCTAAAATGTTCACAGAATATTTGGTTATATATTCAAATTACAAATAAATAATTAAAATAAAATAAATCCTGAAGGCGGGCTCCCATAAAACAACCGTGATTTTTTTGCCGTTTTTAAAGATAATGGCGTACGAATCTTGTAAAGGTCTTGCTCCAGCAGACTACCATTTTTGTCGTGATTTGGACAATTATCTACGTGACAAGTTTTCCTTCCAGGAGGCAGTTCTGCTTTCACACAGTTTGTGCAGTCTAGATCCTCAGAGTTCAATCACAAAGGCATAAACGACCTTCCTATATATTGATTATAAATGAATTATTTATTTAATAATTAAAAAATAAGCAATTATTTAGATTTTCAGTACTAATCGGCAATTTTAAACTTTAACGCCTATTATATTAAAAAAATATATAAATAAGAAACTTGTAAACTTGAAATTACCCATAATTATTCTGCTTCCTAATTTTTTGTTTCAAGCTATCATAATGCGAAAAAACATCGTCTTAGTAACTTCTTTGAATATTATCGATAACTTTATATCGTGTCGTATCTAAACAAACGTGTAAAAAGAATAATTTTGCTAAAAACGAAATGCAAACGAAAATTACAAAACAAAATGCGCTTTATGGCCTAAAAGGTCTATTACACTCAAAAATCGCAATAAACTGACCGTTAAAATAATTCGTAAGCATAAAACATCTAAAATGCCAATAGACGGTGTCACGGTAAATGAATAGTAGCGAATAAAATTCTAAAACAGTTTTTATTTGTACAAGACAAGTTTCACTTAATTTATTTACTTTTCAATATTTATTTACCCGATTTGAACTATACTAGGGTATTAAATCGGATCTGGCAACACAGACCACACCGGCCACCTACCGGGCAATAGCTGAATATATTTTATATAAACTTATTTCATTTTAACTATTTGATGTCTCCAATTGTCGATCTAATTTTGCTATATTGTACTAGATGGCGGAACTGAGCCATGGGATCACAGTTTTTCTATGCCATTTTGACACATGCCCTCTCTATATATCTTAAATCTCTTTGCCTACAAGGTACTTCCCGTGAACTCAGAATCTTGAAATTCGGCACGAAGCAACGTTATATTATAGTACAGACAGATAAAGGAAAAATTGTGAAAATGATAAATTTGAAGTTACATAAAATATTAAAATATTATTTTTGCTTACATGACATAAAATATTTTTTTAATAATTATAAACTTACTACCTACCCTTTTTCACATGAACGCGTAAAGATATTAAAGTTGAAATTCATATCAAACACTTCTTAAATCTAATTGCCTCTAAACTGTGAAAATTCTAAATCAATGCTAGTATTATAAATGCGAAAATAACTCTGTCTGTCTGTTACGCTTTCCCGCCTAAACCTCTCAACCGATTTTGATGAAGTTTGGCACAGACAATCTTTAGACCCTGAGAAAGAACATAGGCTACCTTTTATCCCGGAAAAATTTGATGTTCCCGAGGGGAATTTAAACAGCGCGATATAACCGAACTCCACGCGGGCGAAGCCGCTGGCGGAAAGCTAGTACGTCATAAATTGTAAACCGCTACGTTTGTACGGCGGAACCCTCGGTGTGCGAGTCCGACTCGCATTTGGCCGGTTTTTTAAGAATTAAGATAACCTAACTCAGATTTTATTCAGAAAAATCAGTGACTGTTTTCTAATATTGGCTCACCTATAAAACTTCATAATTTCATTTGGTAACAGTTTTACTTTAAAGTTGCTGTATGACGAAATTTAGCGCTAAAAAGATTACTGATAATTCATAATAAAATTTTACTTATAGGAAATATCTTATAAGTAAAATTTTATTCTGAATTATCAGTAATCTTTTTTCAACATCCTATATGTAATATCCTATAAGTAAAATTTTATTCTGAGTTATCAGTACCTAATCTTTTTTAGCGCTCAATTTCGTCATACAGCAACTTTATATTCAGACTTATCTATTCTAATATATAAAGCTGAAGAATTTGTTTGTTTGAACGCGCTACAAGACTTACTGGTCCGATTTAAAGATTTTTTGTTTAGTTTAATAGATAGGCCATTAATCCAGGAAGACTTTAGGCTATATAACATCATGCTGCGACCAATAGGAGAGCAGCATATCAAAAATTTTAAATGTTTGCGGTATATTATCATCTAGAAGTGTAATAATGTATCTATAGAACGATTTCTATAGATACACTAGCGGACCCGGCAGACGTTGTCCTGCATTTGATATTTCAAGCGGTTAGGGTATTAAAAAGTATGAAAGGAAAGATCAATAATATTATTATTATTCAGTGGCAAGTGTTGTTAGGTAATTTGGTTCCCTTCAAAATGGTTGAGCTAAGTGGGGCTAATGCGCGCGTCATGCTCGTGAACGGGGGCCGTCAGTGCAGACTGGTCATCTCTTAGCTGCCAGTGGGCTTAATTAATTTTCTATCTTTTCATTGATTTTTATAATTATACATTGTGCTCACATGATAGAAGCAACAGAAATATGTAATGAAGATATGTAATCCATATTATGATTTTAGAAGAGTGTTCATGGAGTCTCTTGCACGTTCTTCTCCATAGAGATCTACGCTTTGGAAGGTGCTATATAGCTTCACTTTTCTTGGACTGACCGACATTGACTATTCAAAAGTACCAACTGTTGGTTAATTTGAAATAAACAATTTTGATTTTGATTTTTTGATTTTAAATCTTTATTTTGAAACAACATCAATTTTTCGAAAACAATTCGTTATAATCAATAATTGCACGAAAAACTTGTTAAGATGCGACGAATGTTTTACAATAACCGCTGAAACCTTCAAGTTTTGCATCAAATGCGGTCACAATTTGAGCCAAATAATACGAGTTAGTAGGGCTAAGGAACAAAAAAATCGAGTGAAGAAACTACTTGTTAAAACGGAAATACATCTCAACAATGTCACCATCATCTTCTGAGGGAATAACATTTTCAGAGCTTAATTTAACTGCCGAAGAACTAAACGATTTAAATGAGGTAAAAAAAAGTCAGGAGCGCCTGTGATGTTTGATTAATTACTATATGTTGCCAGAGTGATTAATATAGTCTAGGTATAATAAAAAAAAATGTATCAAATTAAAAAAAAAATCGTACAAATCGGTCCACCCGTACAGTTGCAGTATAGATAAATAACCTAAATACCGACTACAGCACCATCTGCCGAATTGTTTTTTTGTGAATGTAAATTTTCCAGTAAAATGTATAAACAAAAATTCATTCAAATCGATCCAGCCGTAAGGGATAAATAACATAGATACCGACTGCAGTGCCATCTGCCGGGCTGATTTGTGAATTTAAACGATCCCGGGCGTCACCCAAACGCAAACAAAAAAAATCATTCAAATCAGTCCAGCCGTTTAGTTGCAGTAGGTATAGATAAATAACCTAGATACCGACTGCAGCGCCATCTGCCGGGCAGATTTGTAAATGTAAATTTTCCAGGCCCCCACTTGAATGTATAAACAAATATTTATTCAAATCAGTTCAGCCGTTTAGGATAAATAACCTATACACCGACTGCAGCGCCATCTGCCGGGCTGATTTGTGAATCTAAACCATCCAGAGCGTCACCTAAACCCAAACAAAAAAAATCATTCAAATCAGTCCAGCCGTTTAGGTGCAGTAGGTATAGATAAATAACCTACATACGCTTGAATGTAAAAACAAAAATTCATTCAAATCAGTTCAGCCGTTTACGATAAATAACCTAGACACGACTGCAGCGCCATCTGCCGGACTGATTTGTGAATCTAAACAATCCAGGGCGTCACCTAAACGCATAAAAAAATCATTCAAATCGGTCCAGCGCTTTAGGAGGACTTCAGTGGCGTACACACGTACAGCAGATTAAGGAATATACCCACGGAAAGCATTGTCATCTACATTTTGTAACAAATTTAACACACCTCTCTCTAACCCTAGAGCTCTTGTTTCAGTCTCTTAAAGTTAAATAAAAAATTTAAAATATTTATTTCTTTCTATTTTTTTTTTCTTTTAGTTCTTAAGTACAATTTTAATTAAATAAAAAAAAATATATATTTATTTTTATTTTTTCCCCTTTCAATTCTTTTATACAATTTTCTTTTTAAGTAACTCCAAAAACCAAAAAAAAAAACTATAAACTTGTCTAAAAACAAAAAAAGAAGTACTTGAGTCTGCCTGGGTTTGAACCGAGGAACACCAGCCATCGCGAGTAGAACCATACCTCTATCAACCACGCCACAGCCGCAATGTCAAACCGCGCGAAATTAGCGCCCATATTATGCGTGAAATATTGCGAAAGAGAAAACTCGAAAACATGCGCTTCCGCAGACATAAGACTGAGCTAGATCGATTTCTCGTCCCCGAAAACCCCCACATATCAAATTTTAGCGAAATCGTTAGGGCCGTTTCCGAGATCACATGCTTTTTCAAGCAATCAGCGCCATCTGCCGGGCTGATTTGTGAATCTAAACGATCCAGGGCGCCACTGAAACGCATACAGAAAAAATCATTGAAATCGGTTAAGCCGTTTAGGAGGAGTTCAAGGACATACACACGTACAGTAGAATTATATATATAAAGATTATTACACTTCTAGATTTACACATTTTATTTTTTTCATTTTTTTTCACATTTTATTTTAACCCCAAAAGAGTCGATACTCTTTTGGTTGAATCAGGTTAGAGTAAAGACCAACCCCTCCTTCTGCGAGCACTTGATGTCACAGAAGGAAGCTGCTGAACGGGAGTGGGAGATTTTAACTCCCTTCCCGGGCCACAGACGACGCACCAGGCGCCGAGGAAGGGCGGACAACACCCTCTTCCAGGGGCGAGGGATATGGGGAAGTCCCCGCCCCCTATTTGATGGATCCCGAGGAAGAGGCGCGCGCGAAAGTCGCCGCGCGCCTCGGTGGGGATGCACGGGATAGTTTACACCCCACTACCCCGTGCAGGAGATGAGGCCCGGACAGACCGGGCCAGCACGAGAACACTCTCCGTCCGTCGGCCGTCGAAGAATTTAGACTCCCGCGGCCCCACGTGCGCTCGTGATAGAAGAGACACCGGGGTGGTTTTTAATCAGTAGAAGTCTGACAGATCCCGTCGTCTACCCCAGGGCGGCGGACATCCATTCAGGATTTTCCACACCGGAAAAAAAAAGTGACCGCCCCCTACATTGTTGAGAAAAGGCTAGGTAGGCAGACATGGGATGTAAAGTTAACTAAAAGACATAACATTTTTTTAAACAATATAATATTTACAAATATTTAAGTACACATACTCATAAATCTGCAGTAAATCTTTATTTTATTTTTTATTTTATTTACAACATAATACGATACAATAATCCATCCGTTATATCCGTTCCCTCGAAGGCTAGCTTTGAATTGATAAATCCTCCCCCTGGGTGTCATTGTGGACTCCCCAGCAAGAATATTTTACTTCACAGGTTACATATTGTTTCCTAAGTAAGTAAGTAAGACCACTTGGGTATTTTTTCTTCATCGCCAATTAGTTTTAGTATAATGTCAGACTATATTAATGGATGGGCGAGATGGAGCGACGACACCAAAAAGGTGGCTGGTAGTGGCTGGCGGAGAACTGCTCAGTGTTGTTGTTGGCGTGCCATGGAGGAGGCCTATGTCCAGCAGTGGACAAGAAGAGGCTGATGATGATGATGATATTAATGGATAACACGCCTTCACGAGTTTGTTTAGGATTATATCGGTTTTAATTTAAAGTTACAGAATTAACGATCTTTTCCTGATTGGCCTGGGTCTTGGGTGTTTATCTATAGATGCATCTATTATAAATATAGTATCGCCCCGTGTGGTACCGGGCTTAGAATAGTACCAACCCATATCCTCCCGTGGGTGTCATATGAGGCGACTAAGGGAACTCACCAGGAAAGCGGGCAGCAGCGCTTCTTCTGTGGAATATCAAATCCTGCGATCCCCAACCCGCCTGCCAAGCGTGGGGATTATGGTAACAAAATGATGCACACGACTAAGCCAAGGCTCCTAGTCCCCGGCAGCTACCCCAAAATTCCTGGTCATTGTGGTACCGGCCAAGGTAACGGCGGGGCATGGGGTGCGAAGAATCTCCGGAAGAGATCCGGCTACCGCTACCGAAACCGCTGGATGCGGGAGGCCCAGGACCGGTCGTCGTGGAGAACCGTGGAGGAGGCCTATGTCAAGCAGTGGACGTCTTTCGGCTGAAATGATGATAATGATCGTTGAGTTAGTATCCCATAACACAAGTCTCGAACTTACTTTGGGGCTAGCTCAATCTGTGTGATTTGTCCGTATATATGTATTTTATTAATTTATATATTTGCCTTGTAACATTAATTTTAGGAGTAATAATACTTTATTTGCAAGAATTTAGGTGCACAAAGTAGTATGATCTTCATAAAAGTGACCTATATACATTCAACCATTACATACATTTACATAATTAAAAAATGTCATACTTCACGTGAGGGAAGACGAAGCGTAGGGAGGCTCCCAATAAGGTGGGCAGATGACCCCGTGAGGGTGGCGGGAAACCAAAGGATGTGGGCAGCACAATACCGGTCATTGTGGAAAGCCTTAGGGGAGGCCTTTGTCCAGCAGTGAACCTCTATAGGCTGAAAAGAATACTCATCACTTGTTATGAATTGTTATGAAATGTGCCAGCGGCGCTGTTTCCGTCGAACTACAATTTGAGCGTCTTCAAGGCTTGAGTGAATAGGCTCTTAATAAACTAGCGCGCTTTACCATCAACGATTGCGTCACTGCTTACCATCAGGCGGGATTGCGGTCAAGCGCTAGTTTATAATTTAAAAAAAAATACAGATATATTAAAGTAGTCTATTTTTACTATGTTATAAGGAAATGCAAAACATTATTTGGTTAATAAGCGATTTATTCATCATCATTATCAACAACCTTTTTATAGTCCCACAGCTGGGCACAGGTCTCCTCTCATACAAAGAAGGACTGAGCATAATCATGCTCAGTCCTTCTTTGTATGAGAGGAGTTTTGGGCGTGGTGATTACCACGCTTGCTCAATGCGGGTTGACGATTTCAGAATTAAAGTCTAGGTTTCCTCAAGATGTTTTCCTTCACCTTGTAATCAGTCATTGGTGTCCAAGATATACTTAGAAAGTACATAAATAACTTAGAAAAGTTACATTGGTACTTACCTGACCTGGAATCGAACCTGCACCCTCATGCTTGAGGGGCTGGTGTTTTAACCACTAGGCCACCACGACTTGTCATTACGATTTATTATTTATTATTATTTACATGTGGCGACACCTAAATAAATGTGGTATTTTTTTTATTTCAACTTACATACAGCAAGCACTAAGCTCAGCGTTGAAATTCCAAGCGCGGGATTTTGTAAAGCAACAAAGTTTACCGAATTCCTAACTAGCACACTGCTACTAACTTACCATACGATACCATTGCATATTCAACGCGAAAAGTTGGTAGCTGAGTGGGTGTGGCATGATGAGAGAACACCTAAATATATCTATTATAAAAACACAAAATAAGAATTGTTTGATGTTAATTAAAGCATTATAATACAGCATTCAATAACATTATTAGCAGAACAAAATAGAAATGATTAGATCATCATCATCATCATCTCAGCCACATGAGGTCCACTGCTGGACAAAGGCCTCCCCCAAGGATTTCCAAAAAGAGCGGTTGGACGCGCCTGCATCCAGCGCTTCCCTGCGATTTTGGTTAGATCATCCGACCACCTAATCGGTAGGCGTCCGACGCTGCGCTTGCCGGTACGTGGTCGCTATTGAAGAGCCTTTCCACCTTCTGAAGGTGATGTCGAACGTCCAAGTTGCGCCATCACCGGTTTATGTTGGGAGCTCCATCCTTGAAGCTGTAGATCAGTATATATATCTGGGACTGCTGATCCAGATTGATAGTTCCGGCTTCAAGGACGAGGTGTTTCGACGGATCCGACTCGGCTGGGCAGGGTTCGGGAAGCTCCGTAGTCTCTTCTCGTCCAAAATACCTCAGTGCCTAAAGACAAGTCTTTAACCAATGTGTGTTACCGGTGATGACGTATGGATTAGAAACGTGGTCCCTCACTATGTGTCTCATAAGAAATTATTAGATACTAGCTTTCCGCCCGCAGCTTCGCCCGCGTGGAGTTCGGTTATATCGCGATTTTAAGATTTCCCTCAGGAACATCAAATTTTTCCGGGATAAAAGGTAGCCTATGTTCTTTCTCAGGGTCTAAAGATTGTCTGTGCCAAATTTCATCAAAATCGGTTGAGAGGTTTAAGCGGGAAAGCGTAACAGACAGACAGACAGACAGAGTTACTTTCCCATATAATATTAGTATGGATTACAAACTAAATTCTTGTAAATACATACAATTATTTCCATACGTTCCCAGTTTGTGGTCGTTACATTTCTGTGAGACGTAAATACATAATATAACGAACAATATAGAAAACACTTCACTACCGCCACCAGATTGCCTCTTTTCTACGTGACTGACTGTCCGTTCGTTTAGATTGAACACTATATTACATTGGATAATCTTTTTCCGTGTAAGTATCCTGTTTTCTTCACGGATTTAATACGTTTCATGAATTGTGGTTTTAAATATATCTTAGGGTGGATTTTTCAATAGTTGTCTTTAATTTAAAGAATAAATATGAAGGTTTGACATATTTTCCATACAAAAGCTGAATAATGAATTCATCAAACAAAAGTTATCTGACTATTGAAAGATTAACTCGGTAGTATTGACTGAATATTCAACATGATTTAACTAAAAAAAAAACAAAAAAGGGGATTTGGGGTTTATTCTGTACAATTTTTCGGTTAATAAATTTGCGGATTCACCAAAAATATAGTATTTTACACATATATTTTAGTACATTTTGAATATTCAATTCATAGACTGTCTTATTTATGAAGAGTTTATGATTTACTAGCTTTCCGCCCGCGGCTTCGCCCGCGTGGAGTTCGGTTATATCGCGCTTTTTAGACTTCCCTCGGGAACATCAAATTTTTTCGGGATCAAAGGTAGACGATGTTCTTTCTCAGGGTTTAAAGATTGTCCGTGCCAAATTTCATCAAAATCTGTTGAGAGGTTTAAGCGGGAAAGCGTAACAGACAGACAAACAGACAGACAGACAGACAGACAGACAGACAGACAGACAGACAGACAGACAGACCGACAGACAGACAGACAGAGTTACTTTCGCATTTATAATATTAGTATGGATTAGCGCTTGACTGCGATCCCGCCTGATGGTAAGCAGTGACTCAATTGTTGATGGTAAAGGGCACTAGTTTATTACGAGCCTATTCACTCTAGCATTGAAGACACTCAAATTGTAGTCCGACGGAAACACCGCCGCTGGCAATTTTTTCAGTCGCTCGATGTACGCAGTATAAAGGAGGAGGTGAAACGCTTGGTCCGGATCGTACTGGTGTTATCACGACGTAAGGTTGGAAACTCGCCGTACGACGGGTCGTCCGATGGTGGAACGGAGATGCGGGAATTAAATCATGCAATTCCCTCGCACACTCACCAAAATGCATCCTGTAGAACACCGAAAGGCACAATTAAATTAACATAATGAAAACAACACAACTATTTTTTTAAAACAGTTACATTTTAACAATGCGTCATTAAAAATATTCATAATTAAAAGTAACATAATGTAAACAACACAGTTATTGTTTTAGAACAGTTACATTTTAACAATACGTCATTAAAAATATTCTTATTTAAAAGTGAATTAATGTAAACAACACAGTTATTATTTTAAAACAGTTACATTTTAACAATACGTCATTAAAAATATTCATAATTAAAAGTGAATTAATGTAAACAACACAGTTATTATTTTAAAACAGTTACATTTTAACAATACGTCATTAAAAATATTCATAATTAAAAGTAACATAGTCATTTTTTATTTTAAAACACGTACATTTTAACCATAATGCAGATGCAACTATGTGACACCTACGGGCGCGACTTGAAAGACTATTTTTGGACACTGAAAACTCTGGCCGTGGTTAATTAAAACTGTGCAAAACTCTGCGTATCATGTTAACTGGCAAACATTTACTCTAGAATTTTTAATTGGTAGGTTGTAGCCGTCATGTCGTTTAAAACTGTAAACGAAATACAAGTTTAATATTAAAACGAAATGAGAGCCGAGCATTTAGTCTCCGTTTTACATTACACAGAGTTTGATGGTGTTGTCGCGTTGCTTTAGAGTAGGGTTGCTTAATTTAAATGTTTAATTATGTTACTTTAAGTTGCGAATTACGATGTGTCAATTTTTTTTACAAAAGAAAGATTTTTCATTAAAATATGACTGTTAATGATAAGATCGCTCTTTATGTCATCCTATGTCAAACTGTAAACTAATATTTAAATAAGTGTAATTTATTCAAACAAAGACAGTTTATCTATATAAAATGATACATCTATTAGTGTCGCCATGGTGTATCTATACTAATATATATAGCTAGTTTGTTTGAACGCGCTAATCTCAGGAACTACTGGGCCGATTTGAAAAATTGTTTTTGCGTTGCATAGCTCATTAATCCTGACGCCAGCGACTTCGTTATCAGTAGGATTAGCCTACTGATAACGAAGTCGCTGGCGTCTTCGTTCGCGTGGAGTTAGTTATGCTCCACTTCTATGGTCGCAGCGTGATGTTATATAGCCTATATCCTTCCTGGATTAAGCGGCTATCCAAAACAAAAATTATTTTTCTAATCGGACCACTAGCTCCTGAGATTAGCGCGTTTAAACAAACAAACAAGCAAACACAAACAAACTCTTCAGCTTTATATATTAGTATAGATTAGATTTTGATGAAGTTTCCAATTCATAGCAACTACATAATTTACATTAAAAAATGAGTTATTCCAAGTAAAACATAGATACATACTATAACTATAGTATCTATAGACTCACACCTTGATTCTATGAAGGTAGGAAAAAGTACAGATTATTACCACCTGACAGAATGCTTATATACCTCTTCCTTTTAAAACTTCTTTAATAAGCCAATAAAAGTGCATACTATGTAAATACGTTTAACACTCAAGGTAGCTCAGGGAAACCAACCAGCTCTGGGCCCGCGTGGTAGATTACGGCCCACTCCTTCTTACCGAGAGGAGGTCTGTGTCTCAGGAGTAGGAGCATTATTGGCTGATTTTGTTATGTCACTCTAGGGAACAAACTTGACACCCTCCGTGGCGTAGCGGTAGCGAACGCCGCCGTTGCGCAAGGAGGCGCGGGTTCGATCCCCGCACAGTGCAAATATTTGTATGCATAAATATGAATATTTGCACTGGTCTGGCCGTGCCTCGAAAAGCACGTTAAGCCGTTGGTCCCGGTTGCTATACGAATATCTAGTGGCAGTCGTTACGGGTTGTTGGAGCACTTAAAAGTCTAACAATTGGTCTAACTGCAATGCTTCGATATCGCCTTCGGGTTGTGGAGGTCAGACGGCAGTTGCTTCACGGAAAATATCGAAGTTTAGCCAAAATCAGTAGTTAGACTGGTAAAGCGGACCCCAGACACCAAAGCTGAAAAGCTACGGATGCGACTAGGATTAACGCTGAGATGATGATGGAGATGATGACTCTAGGGAACAAAATTCCATTAATGTATTTATTCACGGTGACAATAACAGCAATTTATAATTTATAAATAACTATATTTAGCGTGGTTTCCTCGCTCTATTAAGCAGCTGTTTAAAATAGACTGCAATTTATATAGTCTACCGTGCAGAAATTCAATATTAGCGTTAATGTTAGCAATTGTGCCGAAACCACAACAGATGGTCCGATGCATCACTATAGGCGTGACATGAATTTATTGAAGACCAGCTAGGGACGCAGTGTCTATGATGTATAATATGATAGTGATATAGCTACCTTTATAACGAAACTTTGTTTAAACTTTGTAAAAGTGTACAAAAACAATTGAGTGAAAATAGTTGACTTGCGTCACACCCACGCAAAATGGCTATCGCTCAGCATTATGCTGCGATATCTATCTATCTGCGATGCCTATGAAAAACAGAATCCAGCGCTGGTACTTTTATTTTATTCTAAACTAATTTCATACAGAATTTATTTATTTCAGTATTTACGTACACATATGTAAACAGATAAGAAAAAAGTCGTGGCGGCCTAGTGGTTAAAACACCAGCCTCTCAAGTATGAGTGTGCGGGTTCGATTCCTGGTCAGGCAAGTACCAATGTAATTTTTCTAAAGTTATATGTACTTTCTAAGTATATATTGGACAGCAATGACTGAAGGTGAAGGAAAACATCTTGTGGAAACCTGGACTTTTATCAGTTTCAAATCGCCAACCCGCATTGAGCAAGCGTGGTGATTACGCTCAATCCTTCTCTGCATGAGAGGAGACCTGAGCCCAGCAGTGGGACGATACAAGGTTGATGATGATGATGAAAAAAAGTTAAAGGTCTTATTTCATGAGAAATCTCTTCCAGCTTACCTGCGATAGAACCTTTTCTTAGTAATTGAATATCACATATATATTATGATGCCGTATTTTTTTTTTCAATCCTTTAATTACTGTCCCAACGCAGGCTAAAAGCCTCTTCGCAAATTAATGTTCGTGCTATTTCTGTTATAGCACGAACATTAATCTCCATGCTTACTCATGACGGTTTTTTTTTTAGATTTTCCTTTCCAGATTGTCTCATAGGTTCCTATTAATGAATTTACATTCACAATATCGTACAGAATATCCATATTGACTCTAACGATCCGTTACCTGAAAAGATCATCATTATCATTCATTATTTCACCCGAAAGACGTCGAATGCTGGACATAGGCCTCCCCTAGGGATATCCACGATGACCGGTCCTGCGCCTCCCGCATCCAGCGCTTTCCCACGACCTTCACCAGGTCGTCGGCTTACAGTGTCGGGGCCCTACCCACACTGCGTCTTCCAGTGCGTGGTCTCCACTCCAGATCCCGTCAACTATACCATAAATAAATAAAATAAATAAAAATAAAAAAGCCTTTAATTTCTTAACAGAAGGTAAGTAGATAATAGTAGGTAATTAGTTGTAAGTATTAGATAATTGTAGTAAAAGTAACATAGTAAGTAGCTAACAAATAAAAAAATAAAAAGTAACATTAAATAAAAAAGTATTCTAATCTACGGTTTTTTTTTTTTAATTTTATTTTTTATTCTTCTGTTAGAACCCCTCTTCAGGTAAAGGCCTCCTCCAATGACATAAAAATTTGTTTTTTTTTTTTATTAGGGTTTAGGTACTGTAAATTCTGTTGATTCCTTTGGAGGGTTTTGGTCATGATCTCCCACGGTGACCAACCGGCTTGGGAGATATTTGTTGTTTTGTTTTTCAAATCTTCTTTTGTTATCTGTGGCGAAGGGGAGGCTCGTTGCTATATATTATTGTTCTTATTGTCTTGCTGCGCTGGTGTTTTATGTGGGCCTTTCGTTGTCAAGTAGTTCAAAATTCCGGGTTTCAGGACTCCATCTGACAAACTAGAAGTTCTTTTTAGTGATGTCTGGGTTTTATTCTTTTTACTGGCCTGGCGTGATTCCTTTCCAATGTTGGTAGTCTGATTATTTTCTGGAGAAGTTGAAAGCATTCTTTTATTGTTAGTCATTGGTTCTTCCTTTTTTTCCAGTATAACTAGTTTGTCGTATTTTATAATAGCTAGGTTTCCTTTTTTCTTTTCAACCCGAACCTGTTCTTGTAGTTCTTTTCTTTTTTCTAAAACGTTTAACGGGTAATCTTCTTGAATGTAGTAGCCGGAGTTCTTTAATGATTTTTTCTGTTTAAGGATACACACTTTCACGCTAAGTGTAGAACAACTATACCATAGCCCTCTCGAAATGATACTTGACGATAATTTGCAATTCACTATAAATAAAATAGTATTTAGTGGATGGATTGTTTTACTTTTAAATTTACCTTTATTGAACACTGTTCACTGAATGTAAAATTGCGCTATCCACCGAGAGAATATTATATCATATCGACTGGACTCGACTCGATTATTTACCCTTCAATAATTCTTATTAATACTACAGTTTACGTAGTTATGCAAAAAGGATCCAGCCAGAAAACTTGCTTTTGTGAAAATTTGAAGTAAAATTTTTATATTAAAATAACATCACAGTAGATTTAATTTTACTTTTAAATAATGTGTATATTCCTATACTTTTTTGCGGCTTTGATATTATTTGCATATACTATAGTTGATGTGTAGACTTTAGACATTTATGTAAGTAACTCATAAAACGGTTTTTGTGGGTTGGATCCATTTTGCATAACCACATCCAGTTGTTTTATCTGATGGTAATAACCTTATTTGTAAACATTATTATGTACGGTCACGTCCAACGGAAACACCTCTCCGCGTTTTATACTTCACGCCTGAGATTTTATTGTACACCAGTCAAAAATACTAAATCACCATTAGATATAAAACGAAAAGAAATAACTAAACGATCGCTGACCATACTGATCAGCAATCTTTTATCTTCTGTTTGAACCGAATGGTTCTTCTGTCACATTTTAGCATGTTTTTTTTTTTAATTTTGTCTCTTATTTTTGAATACGCTTGCTTTACTGTTTGAAGACCCCTATTCAGTCTTGATTTGAATATTTAAGCATCAATTGCGAATTTTTAACATTGAAATGGAATGTGAACAACACTTCTACACCGCGTTCAAGAGCTGCCAGTGTCAATATAAAATGTTAAACATCAAAATGCTGACAAAATGGAAACTCTTTTACCGTCATTAAATGGATATCCTTTATTCTTATGAAAGTTACTTATAAACTAGTCATTACCGACATTAAGCATACATTTTTGACGTTTGAAAAATAGAATATGTCGGAGTCAGCGACGGCGGAGCGGTATGGTCGACAACATCTTGGTGTGGTGTTACAGGTTCCATTTCGTAGGTGAGTTTTGAATTGAAGCACGACGTGTAGATATACCCTCCAATCTTGACAATCACAACTTAAATAGGCAAACCTACAGTTTCGGTTCGGAGAAGTGCCTTGGTCTGCGTCTCGATGCTAAGTGACCGTTCGACGAACCCCACTTTTCAAAGCGACACTGTCCCTGTGCCGCCATCACAAAATAACGTCACAGGCGTTTGCCCCTCTACTACGTAAATCAAATCTGCAACCTCTATTTAAATTATACCGAGGATCTCCGACAAATATATTAATCTGCTTTATAACATGGTATATTTAGGTCTTATATTCTCACTGTATTTATCGTTCACACATACATAAAACATTATCAGTCGATAATGTTCCCACTCCTGCGACACATAAATGTCATCATCATTATCAGCCTCTACTCGTCCGCTGCTGGACATAGGCCTCTTCCATGGCACGCCAACAAACTCGATCCTGAGCAGTTCTCCGCCAGTCACTACCAGCCACCTTTTTGCTGTCGTCGCTCCATCTCGCCCAAAGGCTGCCTACGCTACGTTTGCCGAGAAGCGGTCTTCACTGGAGGACTCGTTTACCCCAACGGTTGTCGGCCTTGCGGCATATGTGACCAGCCTTGCCACTTCAGCTTGCCAATATTTGTAGTATTTTAAGTTTTTGATGCCCGAGATAACTAAATTAACTAGGCCAGTCTTTATAGTTTAAGTATACAGATTTTGATATTTACATAAATAGTGACCTTATTAGCGATGTTCTTAAAACAGGTCAGATGTGTAGTAACCGCAAACGGCGTTCGTGTAAACGAGGCAAAAGAAGTATTACATTATGTATGAATTTATGAATGTTATGTAAATATTGATATCTTAAAAACTGAATGAAATCAGTATTTCCCAAACTTATGCCTTAAGATTATACACTTAAATCAGTAAATACAGTCACCATGGACATAATTTGATTCATGTTATAAAAATATTGAGATCTTCATCAGGAATTTTCTGTGTGGTTTTCCCATATTTTATGGGATTACAAAACTGGGGAAAAGTGGATGTTTTAATAAACCTTATCTGAAGATCGCAGAAGAACCAAAGTTCTGGATTGGCGGCCACGTACCAGAAGACTCAGCGTAGGACGACCCCCAAAAAGGTTGATCGAGGATCTGGTTAAGGTCACGGGAAACCGATGGTTGCATGCAGCAAAAGACCGGTCATTATAGAAAGTCTTGGGGGAGGTTGTTGTCCAGCAATGGACCTTTACAGGTTGAGAAGAATCCTTCGACGACTACGGGCGTAATCTTATGTTAATTAAATATTAAAAGATGGAAGCACCAACCCTATGTTTTGAATAGAACTGTCGTTTGTATAAAGTGAAACGATTTCGGCACAAGTAAACAGCCCTGTTTTACAACTGGCAGTTCCTTTGCGGCGATTATACACGGGTCTGTTTGCGAGGCGATAGCATATCGATTACCTTCCTAATTGAAGCTGTTTATCAATAAATCTCGGACTTATTATTATGGATGGGTAAGTAAAGCGAATAGACCCAGTTTATTTATGAGTGTTTCATTAATACGTTACTTTTCGTATCAAATTACTTATGCGTATACATTAACATCTAATGTTGCAGATATAATCAAGACTAAGGCTACAACCTCAATCTCGCGAGAAGCCGATGGATGCGGATAGCACAAGACGGGTCATTATGAAAAGCCTTGGGGCAGGCCTTTGTCTAGCAGTGGATCTCAATAGACTGAAAAAGAACAAGGCTACAACCGGTGGTTAAAATTAGCCGTGTAAAATATTTAGACATATATGCCATTTGAAGGTCGCGCTATGTCCAGCAGTGGACGTCTTTCGGCTGAAATGATGATGATGGCATTTAAATACATCTTTTACTCACATTTTTTTTTTGTTACTGTGTGAAAAATTCTGACGATAGAAACTTTCACCAAGCTTCCTTCCAACAAACCACCAAGCACCAAGCTTTCTTGCCGTTGATCCAATTGTGTCGGGAGTTTGGTCGTGGAGGGTGTCCAGATCAATCTCCCTCTGGCGCAGTATCATTAGTCGTGTTGTTAGGTTTCACATTGCATCACCTCGCTCAACTGCCGTCTTCTTTCCTATTTACTCAGTTTTTTTTTTTTTTTGAGTGAATTGGCTACTACTAACTAGCGCGCTTTCCCATCAACGATTGTATCACTGCTTACCATCAGGCAGGATTGCGGTCAAGCACTAGTTTATAATAGGGTATTTGACTAAAAAAAACTAATTAGTCTGTCAGTCAGATTTCCAAAAAATACTAGACACGTATTTTTTCCTTTTTTCATATAAACAAAAGGTGAAGACGCAAAGCGCGTTGAAAACTCGTGTGACGTCACTGCACGCTACACTTTTTAGCGAGCAGTGACGTCACCAGCCACCACTCCTTATCTTTGATACCTTTTATATTTGTCAATTTTTATTGATTTGATAAAACAAAATATACGTATCCAATATTTTTCTATACCTAATCGGAATTGAAATCTAAATAGAATATTTTTTTTTTACCCAGGAAACATCCCTATTATAAAAAAATATACAACCGTTCACATTTGTTATATAGGTAGTAGGAGGAAGTCTGCATTAAAGTTTTAATTTATAATTCATTAATATAAGTAACTTTAGGATATGTGACAAAAGTCTTCTCTTCTGTAACTTCTAAAAATCTATTAATTATGATTGAAAGAGCCTCTCCAACCCTCCTGATACGAGACAACTTTCGCGTCGCTGAAATCTTAGCAGCTTTTAGGAGACATAATACAAATCATTCAAAGTTATGACAGTGTTCTACGCTAACTTTTACACTGTTAAACTAAAATCTGTCAAGAAAAGGCTTAAAGAAAATCCGAGGAGTAAGTTCGAGTCCTACAATCCAGTTTTAAAAACTTTCCCAAAGAAGCTTGAAAGTAGTGGAAACTTAAGAAAAATGTCTCGTTCGGTTCGAATTTCTAACGTGATTAAATGAAGCTTATACGTCCCGTCCGCTATTTGAAACGAAAAATAAGTATAAGAGGTAAAATTACTTTTATTAAATTAATTTATTTCTATTAAATTAATAATCCCTCTCATCGAGATGAGGCCTTTGTCCCAACATTGAACAATATAGGCTGATTAAGTAAATTAATAATTAAATAAGTAATATTTTAGTAAAATTATTTATACACTTGAGTTTAATCTTTTCATTAATTTGAATCGGTGGCTTCGTGTAAAATACTGATTATATTGAGTGATATTCGGTTAGACTGAAACCGAACGGTTCTTGTTTTATTGCATTAAATTTAATTAATTTATTTCATTTCAATTTATAAATTCACAAAATGTGTACTCAATGGCTTTTTCTAGTGTCTATTTTAAAAGTTTGGGCGCTGATAACCGAAACACAAGTTTTTGCCTAGTTCGGCTACAGTACTGTCTAACTCATTTGTAATAAGAAATTATAGCCTTTAATATTAAAAAAAAAAAAAAAAAACTCTGACACAGTATAATCGCGAATAGTGAAAATTTTTAATTATTTATGTTGAATATTTCTTCTGAATTTTGTGTTTATCGGCGGTGAACTCTGCCGAAAACTTGAAGTATACGGAACACGACCATAGTGTGCTTTTTTCACTGGTCGCCAACTGTCGAACTGGCAAGCTAGCATGTCATGGCCACGTTCTTTTTTCGGCCACCAAATTAAATTATTTAAAGTAACCCCCGCGGGACTTTGAATAAAGTTAGGGAGAGTTATGTGATGAGCAGAAAGGATTCAGAAAAAATGAGGGGATAAATACAGCTATTTTTAAGTTACTTAAAACTGTAATAGAGAACGTCGATATAAGAAATCCAATATGTGCAATCTACACCGATATGACTAAAGCATTCGATTGTGTCCATTATGAAACACTTATCTATAAGCTTGACGCATACGGTATTAGAGGAAATGCCCTAAATCTCATAAAATCGTACCTCTGTAATCGAATACAATACACGGAAATCAGTAGAATTTGTATTAAAACTAAATGCGAAAGGAAGTATTTATCTCAGGCCAGGGTTATTAGATATGGTGTACCACAGGGCAGTGTACTGGGCCCACTCCTATTTCTGCTATATATAAATGACCTACCCCGTCATATTCAGCATGCAATGGTTTTATTTGCTGACGACAGCACAGCTTTAATAAAACGTGATGACGTAGCAAATTATGAAGACAATATAAATGATACCCTTAAAGACATAATACGATGGCTTGACATGAACAATTTATTAATTAATTTATCAAAGACATATATAATGCACTTCTACCAAAGATTATCTGTACAAAATTTGACCATAGAATATAATAGACAAAAACTGGAACAAGTACCGGTTGCAAAATTTTTAGGAATATTAATAGATAGCCAATTGACATGGAAGCCTCATGCAGAAGAGGTGTGTAAAAAATTAAGTACATCTGCATATATTTTGTTCAACATATCCAAAAAAGTGAATATGAAAACAACAGTTATGGCATATCATGGTATAGTAGCATCGATCTTACGATTTGGAGTTATATTCTGGGGTAATTGTTGTATGAGAGAACAGGTATTTAAGGCTCAGAAACGCTGCATAAGAGCTATGTGTAGTCTTAAAATGACAGACAGTTGTGTGCCTAGGTTTAAGTCTCTGAAACTTTTAACTTTTCCATCACTATATATTTTGGAATTAGCTGTTTTTGTAAAACTGAACAAGCATGAGTTTGTAACAGTATCAGAAACTAGAAAAGGACCTATAAGAAGCCAATATAAGAATTTGTTAAGAATTGGCGGTTGTAATACTGCATTGTTTAAAAAAAGTATTTTTGGCATGGCTCCAATTGTTTTTAATAAGATTCCCAATGAATTTAAAAATTACCCAATGATAACATTTAAAAAGAAGCTTACAGCTCTTTTATTAGAAAAATGTTATTACTCTGTAAATGATTTTTTAAATGACTCCTCTCTTCCCAAATAAATATAAAATGTTAAAAATAATAGACAATGTAATAATTTAATGATTCATTTAATGTAACTATTCAAAATTTGCATGCCTAATTTAAGGTAGATAGTATAAGGGTCTGACACTATGTAAACATCACTATTTTGTATACCTACTTTCTGTGCAAATAAATATAATTGAATTGAATTGAATTGAATTAGAGTCTGCCAGTGAATTGTATCGATGAGCGTCTTCTCGTGATCTGGTCTGGTGGTCTGCGAGCTTTGCATCTGTAGGTTGGAAGTAAGTAGTTCGCCGCTTTAGTATCTTAATCAGAGATATACACTCCGATGGCATCATTCTATTATATGTTTGTTTATAATTCCTAATTTTTTTTAAACGCTGCCCTACGCTATGAATTTCTCTTGTATCGTGGGTGCGCTTACAAACATATAAACTCACACAAACAGCCAGACTCGGAACTACTTGTAGGTCATACAAATATTTGTTCCGTGCGGGAATCAAACCCGCGACACGCAGCTCAGTAGTCAATAGCTTAACCACTACGCTAACCGCGCATATAATATATTGTTATTCTAAATACAGTCCGCTTGAATCTTGTTTAAAATGTTTCATGGCAGGCACGTTACCGCCACCATTTATTTGTGTATACTTTACTGTACACCAAAAATATACATCGATCAAAATACATTCAACAGATCAAAACATACAATGGGAGGTCTTATCGCTAATGCAATCTCTTCCAGGCAAAAAATGAATGGAGAAAATGGTTTTTGAAGTAATTGTTTGAAAAAAGAAATGGTTCTTGCATACAGTTGATGTTGTTGTTGATAACTGATTAAGTAGTTCTTTCTGGCATCTGTAATCTTTTGCAGCATTAAAGTAATGGTTTATTTTATATAAATTACAAACTAGCGCTTGACTGCAATCCCGCCTGATGGTAAGCAGTGATGTAATCGTTGATGGTAAAGCGCGCCAGTTTATTAAGCCTACTCACTCAAAAGAACTGAGTAAATGGGAAGGAAGACGGCAGTTGAGCGCGGTGATGCAATGTTAAACCCAACAACACGACCAACGATGCTGCGCCAGAGGGAGATTGATCTGGAGGCCCTCCACAACCAAACTCCCGACACAACAACATTTCGCGCATCGTACCCGGCACGTACATCGCAACACAACTGCTCAGACCCGTCCTCCGTACGGCTTCACCAGACATCATGCCTGAACACGATGAATCGCTTGGCGGTTTATACGTTGATGTTTCTGCCAGTCTGTACTTTATGGTAATACCCTATAATACACCACTCATTTGTATTTGAGCTAACCATAAGATACCAGTGACAGTAAAGAAAGATAAAAAAAGAAAACTGAAACTGAATTCTCGAAACCCAAACAAGCAATAAGTCATGACAGCAAGCCAGTCATGCATATCAATTACGTGTACGTTTTGTCATAAGTTTTATTGAATTTCTCCAAATTGGGTTTTCAGCGAACAGTCAAAATAGGATTCAATTATATTATTATCGTAACTTTTGCAATTGATATAGAGATATCAACAACACAACAACAAACAACAGCTATATGACGTAATGAAAACTCCGCGCCCTTTTCCGTTAGAGGTCGGCAAAAATAGACACAGAAATAATACTTATTTGCATTAAACATGGCAGAGACTCTAAAACAATATTTATTCCCTTCGCTTCGTTTACGTTCTTAAATATACACCCTAATTGTGTAACAAAATATAACTCTTAATATGAATAATTTTCAAGTATATTTCTAATCCATGGCTCCATATTATATTCGAAACATATGCCATATATTCAAAAGTGCGTAAACAAAATCAGTAGCAATGGGTTTCACTCTGTTCAACAACATTCATTGCGTGGTGGAGCAAAAACATTTTTCTACAACGACGTAATTTGTTTACCATACTTCATATCTCAATAGTACTCATTCCTGCCAAGTCGTATTACAATGACCATTTCCACACGGGTAAACCGTACTACAATGAAACTTCTTTTTTTTATGGCTATGTCATCAAAAAATCAACATAATATGATAATGCAAAAAAAAAGCGCGCGTATTTGCGTCAGAACTAAACATCGCATGTTATTAGGCTGTATGGATGAATTGCCTTTGCCTTTCATTTGTGGGATTATAACAACAACCAACATTGCGCGCGCCGCGATTTATTCGCGCCACTTTTACCTGCATTTATTTCGAGGTCGTAGAAAAAGTTTTGTATGCCACTGTCTAAACAGCTATTGTAATACTCGTGCTGATCTATTGTGCTACGAAGTAAAGCTGAGTGAAGTATCACTCATAATACAATAGCTATAATTACTTGACAATGGCATAATTAACTAATTTCTAACATATGGAGCAACGGATTATCAACATACTTCAAATTGATAGCAATAGTGTGTTATACAATGCTTCGATGTCGCCTTTGGGTTGTGGAGGTCAAACGGCAGTCGCTTCACGGAAAATGTCGAAGTTTAGCCATATCAGCAGTTGAACTGGTAAAGCGGACCCCAGACTCCAAAGCTGAAAAGGCTCCGGATGCGACTGGGATTAACGCTGGGATGTTGATGATGAGTGTGTTATACAATTAGGGTGCCGATTAAGAAGGACTAGCAGGTTAATTGGGTAACAATGGTTTTCATTTTGTTCAGCAACATTCATTGCGCCATTTACGTTGTTGAGCAAAAACATTTTTCAAACATATACAAAGTGGTGATGACAACACGACAATAAATTAAACATCATGTACCTCAACACATTCTCAGTCTACCCATAAAAAATCATATAAATATATCCATTAATTTAGCCACAGGAAATTATTTTTCATTTTTCATATTTTCTACACAATGTACATGTAGATAAAGAAGCGTTTATAGGTTGATGACCGCCGCATCCAGCGGTACTAAACTTTAATAATAATGGCGCCAAAAAATAGCGAGTACAGGACCGCGCTGTAGCCGCTCGGAGGTCAATGAACTCAAATAAAAACATCATTTATTTAGTTCAGGCACTGTCGCTTCAAACCACAAGTTCTTAAATATACACCCATAATTGATGTAACAAATATATAATCAATTCAGAAATTAAAAATGGCAGCTAAGAATGAATTCCGTTCATGACGTATGGATATCATTCAGCTCATATCCAATGGCCACCATCAGCCATAGTGAGCATGACATACTCTCAACAGCCAGAGCACAATTAAGTCAATAAAAAAGACTAACCCAACAAATAAATGCCTTACAGCACATTCGTACATTGTGCTCACACGTTTGCCATGCAATTATACAATACTAAGAAATTGAATCTACACAATGCTAAGATAGTTAATGGATGGTAATGGATGTTCTATTTGATTTCCAATTTTATGCGATTTAGTTTGTTTGAATTTTTTATTTTCGATGCTAGGGTTTTTTTCTATCGTTTAGGATTCATCATTATCATCATCATCTCAGCGTTTGTCCCGGTTGCATCCGCGGCTTTCGCGTTGGAGCCCGGGGTCCGCTTTCCTGCACATTCTCCTCCATTTCGCACGATCTTTATCATCCATCGTAAGAGCTTGTTGGCACGCATGTCACCTCTTACAACATCAAGCCAGCACTTCTTTGGTCTACCTCGCTTGTTCCGGCCCGGCGGAGGCGCCATGGCAAGACATTTGTTACCCACGTAACCTGCCGGTTAACGTAAGACGTGACCGTACCAGCGCAGTTTGCAGCACTTTTGACTCTCTTGCAGTTTGTCTGCTATGTCACGGACACGGAGACTGCCACGGATGCGGGAGTTTCTAATGCGGTCTTTCCGCGTAACTCCACACATCCACCGCAGCATATTCATCTCCGTGACACGCGCTCCTGCTTGTGTCGCTCAAGCACAGGCCACGCCTCACTGCCATACAGAAGGACAGGTCTAATCACAACATCAACAGGTCTAAAATCTTTCTATCGTTTAGGATTATTCCTATGTATTCCTATTCATATTATTAGCACCACTCTGTAGAGCAAAGGATTATCAACTTTTTTTTATGTGTTACGTAATAACACGGACAGCCTCCGTGGCGTAGCGGTAGCGAACGCGGCCGTTGCGCAAGGAGGCGCGGGTTCGATCCCCGCACAGTGCAAGTATTTGTATGCATGAATATGAATATTTGCACTGGTCTGGTCGTGCCTCGGAAAGCACGTTAAGCCGTTGGTCCCGGCTGCCATACGAACATCTAGTGGCAGTCGTTACGGGTTGTTGGAGCCCTCAAAAGTCTAACAATTAATCTAACTGCAATGCTTAGATATCGCCTTCGGGTTGTGGAGGTCAGACGGCAGTCGCTTCACGGAAAATATCGAAGTTTAGCCAAATTCAGCAGTTAGACTGGTAAAGCGGACCCCAGACTCCAAAGCTGAAAAAGCTGCGGATACGACTGGGATTAACGCTGAGATGATGATGATGATGAGTGCGTTACGTAATAAGGGTGCCGGTTAATAAGGACTAGCAAGTTAATTGCGTAACAATAGTTATTTTGGCAGTTCAACAACATTTATTTCATTATTTACTTAAACTCACATATACAAACAAACAGACCCGGAACAACCATCTACACGCCATACAAATATTTATAACAACAGACTCGCACCGTAGCTGTTGATTGGTGAGCCACTGCGCCAACCGTCTTTTTGTAAATGTCATACTTACAAAGACGAACTGTGGCACGCTTGCAACGTTCAAAGGCCGCGCCACTTTTTTTAAAGACTTTTTTTTTTAAAGATTTCTGTAACCGCTCATTAACGATATAGATCATCATCATCTTCATCTCAGCGTTAATCCCAGTCGCATCCGAAGCTTTTATCAGCTTTGTAATCTGGGGTCCGCTTTACCAGCCTTAACTGCTTATTTGGATAAACTTAGATATTTTCCGTGAAGCGACTGCACTCTGACCTCCACAACCCGAAGGCGATATCGAAGCATTGCAGTTAGACCAATTGTTGTACTTTTGAGGGCTCCAACAACCCGTAACGGCTGCCACTAGAAGTTCGTATGGCAACCGGGACCAACGGCTTAACGTGCTTTCCGAGGCACGACCAAACCAGTGCAAATATTCATATTCATGCATACAAATATTTGCCCTGTGCGGGGATTGAACCCGCGCCTCCTTGCGCAGCGGCCGCGTTCGCTACCGTTACGCCACAGAGGCTGTCATTAACGACATAGATGACTATCATAATTTTGTTAGTGGCATGCGGTGTAGCCTTTTCGCGAAGTTTGCGTTACGATGTCAGATACACCCTGTATGTATCACACATGTGTGTAAAACATTTATAGCGCAGTGTTCAAGCTATTGACTGCGCTGCGTGTCGCGGGTTCGATTCCCGCACGTAACAAATATTTGTATGACTACAAATAGTTGTTCCGGGTCTGGATGTTTGTGTATGTGAGTTTATTTTGTTTGTAAATGCACGCACGATGCAGGAGAAATTTCGAATGTGGCCGACGTTTTTTTTTTTAATTTTTCACTCCTGGTAGGTCTGTAACCTCCTCTCAGTGAGATTGAGTGGCCTCCTGCGGGTTGGTGGATGTCACATATCTTTGAAGTTTTGCCGCTAGGATAAGGTTTCTTCGTGATGTTTTCCTTCGCCATTTTGAGAGCAATGGCGATGAAATAATTTACAACTTGTAGCAAAATGAAAAATGAAAAACATCTAAAATTAAAACTGTTCCATTATAAATTGAGAAATACAAAAATATAATTATTGATAGCAAAATCTTTTCATCATCATCATCATGTCAGCCACAGGAAGTTCACTGCTGGACATAGATCTTCCGCAAGGATTTCCATAAAGACCGACTGGAGGTAGCCTGCATCCACCGCTTCCCTGCGATTTTGGTCAAGTCATACGAACACCTAGTCGGATAGTCCTAAAACCTTTTGAATGGAATCAATTGGAGCCACATAAACACGCACGCAGTTTGCAAGTACTAAGTACTTAACCATACTAAAGAGTATTAGCAATATTCTTTAGTATGGTTATGTACAGTATAAGGTCATTATGTCGTTCGAGCATGCCCTCATTACTTTCTCACTCAAATCTCTCGTCAATCAAATAATCGTCCTTTTCCTTTAAATTAAAAAGACCATAATTGCGTAACATGCTATTACTATCAATAATTGGAGTAATTTTGAAGTACATTGCTCCATATGGTCAAAAATTTGACTGCTCACCAACGTAAATAATGCAATCAATGTTGTTGAACTGTCAAAATGAATCCCGTGGTTATTACGCAATTGGGTTGTACCCTAAAAAATAATTGAATGTCCATCAGGTACATTTACAAAAAATATTGAACACGTATTTTTTATTTTTTCTTTCATTCAAATACTTAGGAAGATATATTGATTTGAAATGTCGCATGACGTCACGCCGTGGTACTAACTATACCACGGCGTGATGTAATTAGCCCCTACTCCGTAACTTTAATACGCTATAGCTCAGTAGTTTTTGGTAATTTCGACAAAATAAAAAAATACCGGTCTTAATTTTATTATTAACTATAAGTCGGACTAATTATTTTTTTGATTTTCATACCTTGGATACACCCCTGTTAGGCTGCATACGTTATTAATAAAAAGAACCAAGCTTATAAAAGCCTCACTATGTACTTGAATTAACCCATTCCATATTCAAAAAAAACTTAGCTCTAATATGGAAATAAGGCAAAAATGCTGGCAACCGTTTTTCCCTAAGCGTTTCAGCATACTTATTATGGTTCATACAAATACGGTTCGCCGAAAAGAAAGTTTGAATCTACTTACTTGGTCGTATATATTGCATTGTAGGCTGTAAACAGACCAAGCTACACAAAAATCGTAAGTTTATTACGACTTTGAACAAAAGGACCAACATAAGGAAATATTGAGATGGTGTTAATAAAGTTGTGTTCGGTTTCTATTTTTCCTTATTTATTAAAACTTTATGTACAAATAAATAAATATAACGTGCAAAGGCGGACTAAATGCTTGGGTCGTTTGTTATCAGTAAACCTTAGGGTATTGAAGACTAAACATTTTTGTGGTCTTTCGTAATTTATTATGTGTACATAACCTCCCTTATTCATAATCGCTGCTTAAAGTTAACTAGTGATTAGCGATTGTTTAACCATAAGTTTTTGACGTTTGCACGTCACTTAACTTTAAACATTGTTTATGAAAATCCCCTTTAACACCGTGGTGTTTATTCATATATGATGATTTAAGTTAAGTGACGTTAAAAGGTCAAAAATGTATGGTTAAGGAATCGCTAATCACTAGTTAACTTTAAGCAGCGTTTATGAATAAGAGGGAATATGTCGGCGCGAGGATATAGATTGAATTATTGTTTACGGAGACCTAAAGTAGACTTACAAGGCCCACGAGGTCCAATGTCCAAAGGCCATTATTTAAAAGAATTGCGTATTTTATGTCAAGGAATAATAAATAATAATAAAACATTGCGATAATTAGAATTACAGTTGTGGACAAGACTCATTAAAATCGGACAGTTACCCATTGCAACACATTCTCATGAAAGACCAGTCCCTTTTACAGCTTCCCAATTAGTTGAATGTGGCGATTATGTCATCAAACTTTGTATTCCATTTTACGTTACAATATGCGCACCGCCATTATTTAAAAAAAAAAAACATATATAATACGATATTTGGCCTGAAAACTATATTAAATTTTATTTTTTATAATTCAATCACAAAGCATCATGTTGCGCGGGCAGCAGCGCTTCTCATGTGGAATATCAAACTAATGCGATCCCCAACCCGCCTGCCAAACGTTGGAATTATGGCAAACTCCCCAATGTAATGAAAGTCTTGGCTCCCCGAAGGTTTTCATTACATTGGGGGGTTTGCCACTGCCTTTGTCCAGCAGTGGACCTCTATAGAGTCTATAGACTTAAGAAGAAGAAGAACCAAATTAGTTTTAAATAAAGGATTTAAAATAATCTTGGACTTGGTTTTAATTCAAAGCCACTAAAAATAAAAATATTGTCTTTAAAAAGTCTGTGCATTCAACCACCGCCTTACATTAAGTACCCATATCACAGTACATTCCACACATAATGCCTTTGCATAACCATTTTCCACCACTTTGGCTCATAAATTATTCCATTGCGCTGGTCTAGGCAAACCTAATCGCTTTTATTACCTCCTGTTTACTATTGCAAGAATTTAACTTGTTATTTCTTAAGAAATATTACGGTGAGGTAAGTGAAGTTGGGATATTTATATAATAAAGTGCGCGGAAGTGTGCTCGGCGCAAGCTAAGAATATAATGGCTTGTGACGTTCGGGTTGCTAACTTTTGTAATAAAATTGGGTAAAGGCTTGGCAGATGAAAAGTTACTACAAATAAATTTTCTTGAATTAATGGTTTATGGCTGATATGTCCAACGTCAGACAACTTTATCGGAAGAATATTTTGAAATTTTTGACAGTATTTCGAAAAAAAGAACTACTATTTTACCACTGATGACAACTTTCACGGAATAGATAAATAAGCTTGGAATAGTAATTTTGGCAAGGCAGGCGTGCCATAAGCGTGACACGAAACTTGTTGTTCAACCGTTCACCGCGTTTAGTATTCTTCAAACTACTTCAGAAACGGAACTCTGCTTTAAAATGCCGTCATCGTCATCATCATCATCATCTCAGCATTAATCACAGTCGCATCTGAAGCTTTTTCAGCTTTTTTTTTTTTGGAGTTTGGGGTCCGCTTTACCAGTCTAACTGCTAATTTTGGCTAAACTTCGATATTAGTCATATCCGTCTGAACTCCACTACTCGAAGGCAATATCAAAGCATTGCAGCTAGACCAATTTTTGGACTTTTGAGGGCTCCAACAACCCGTAACGACTGCCATTATATGTTCGCATGGCAACCGGGACCAACGGCTTAACGTGCTTTCCGAGGCACGACCAGACCAGTGCAAACATTCATATTCGTGCATACAAATATTTGCACTGCGCGGGGATCGAACCCGTGCCTCCATGAGCAACGGCCGCGTTCGCTACCGCTACGCCACGGAAGCTGTCGCTTTAAAATGCCGTATTGTGCAATTCTATCATGCATAACAAAAAGTCACACCTCAAGTAAAGATCGAGGAGGTATATCATTCCATCGGTTAGTGGAAAATAACATAGTTACAATATAGTTTGTAAAAAACACAAAATTATACTGATAACTATGATATTCCAAACTTTGGAAATCGTAGTTAAATGGCATCATATCATGTAAATGGCAAAAGAAATGCTTAGCCGCCTACTTGAGTTTTCATCTTGACTGCATTCAGTTTCAGAACGACAGCGATAGCGACACCTATGATGAAATATTCGAAAATCTTTTCATCCCCAATATTAAATCTTCATGTTTACCTCACTATCAACTTCAGCACACTCGATAATCTTGCTTTTTCTTTATGTGACGATATCTCCAAGTTTACTTATACTGCAAGCTCCGCTAACAAACTAATATAGACTATGACAAGTCAATTTACTTTAACCACTATACGTTTTCCTTGATAGTAATTGCTCTAAGATGCATAAGCCTTGTCCGAGAGAAACTAGTTTCAAATAAAGCGCTTTGAGAACCGTGCTCCGTATGCTATATAACGAGATCCCTTAAACTAAGGCTTCATTGCCGTCTTTTGAAAGCTTTCTTAGATTAATCTCCTACGACTAAAGTATAAAGGCTATTATATTCTGCCATGGACACTAGGTACTCTAGTTACATTAGCTTGGTGAAAAATGGAAAAAAGCACTATCAATTTGAATGACCAGCTCTTTTATCGAAGACTTAGAAAATGAGATTCCAGATTCTTCAACTTTGAAAATAATAAATGTGATGTTAAATAATCTGTCGCATTGATGTCGCGGTTAATGCGCGTCATTGTTAATATAAACGATTAGGCACTTAAACTTTGTTGTTGGCTGTAACACAACTCAAAAAGGCAAAAATTATTTGATTTTGCGTTTTCAGTTTACTATAAAATAGTCTCAAGGGTGTAGAGTAAATTGTGGCGGCCCTGTATTACAGGGCGCCACGTTAGATTAGTAATTACGTACACAGTCAGACGATTTAATTTAAGTAAAATATTTCATAACCATTGCTCTCAAAGTGGTGAAGAAAACTGGTTATAAATTATCTGTCGTCATCGGACATCGGACTAGCTACCCGTAATGACAGTCAAATATATACGAATAATAGCCGAGACCAACGGGTCTCGGCTATTATTCGTATATATTTGAAACACCTAGCAGGCTCAGTAAGTACGTAAAGCCGTTGCTTTACGTACTTACTGAGGGTGGGAGGTGTTTCGATATTTAAACATTTTTATCCATTCAAAAGCCAACCGGCAGCTGATCCAGATTGATAGTTCCGGCTTCAAGGACGAGGTGTTTCGACGGATCCGACTCGGCTGGGCAGCGTTCGGGAAGCTCCGTAGTGTCTTCTCGTCCAAAATACCTCAGTGCCTAAAGTCAAAAGTCTTTTACCAATGTGTGTTACCGGTGATGACATATGGATCAGAAACGTGGTCTCTCACTATATGCCTCATAAGAAAGCTCAAGGTCGCACAGGGAGCTATGGAGAGGGCTATGCTAGGTGTTTCTCTACGTGATCGAATTAGGAATGAGGAGATCCGTAGAAGAACTAAAGTCGCCGACATAGCCCAGCGGATTAGCTGCCTGAAGTGGCAGTGGGCAGGGCACATAGGTCGTAGAGCTGATGGCCGATGGGGCTGAAAGGCTCTTGAATGGCCACCACGTACCGGCAAGCGCAGCGTCGGACGCCCTCCGTCTAGGTGGTCGGATGATCTGACCAGAATCCCTGATCTAACTCAAATTGGTCTCCAAAGCCTAGAGCACAGGCGTAGAGTAGCCAGCCTTTCGGTGTTCTATAGGATGCATTTCGGGGAGTGTGCGGGGGAATTGCATGATTTAATTCCCCCATCTCCGTTCCACCAGCGGACGACCCGTCGTACGGCTGGTTTCCACCCTTACGTTGTTAACACCACTACGATCCGAACGAAGCGCTTCGCCTCCTCCTTTATACCGCGTACATCGAGGGACTGGAACAATTTGCCCGCGGCGGTGTTTCCGTCGGACTAAAATTTGAGTGTCTTCAAGGCAAGAGTGAATAGGCTCTTAATAAACTAGTGCGCTTTACCATCAGCGATTGCGTCACTGCTTACCATCAGGCAGGATTGCGGTCAAGCGCTGGTTTATAATTTGTAAAAAAAAAAAAATCGCAGGAAGCGCTGGATGCAGGCCGCGTTCAACCGTTCTTTTTAGAAATCCTTAGGGGAGGCCTATGTCCAGCAGTGGACTTCATGTGGCTGAGATGATGATGATGATGAAAGTCCAACCGAAGTAAGCATAGCTTAAAAATAAGCTGAACAGGTCGATCACTGATCAATCGACCTGTCCGGCATAATACTTATAGTAGGCAGAAAGTTTTGATGAAATCGCACTGTTATGAGTAATCTAGAGCCCAGATTAGGCTACGTTTTCGACATCGCTAATAGTCACTTTCGCACACCTGTGACCAGGTTTCAGTGTCAGAAATTGATAAGGGTCTAATGCTTAGACTTACGTGTCTTCAGCTTAGGTCTAATTCAAAGTCAGGCAAAGTCAGCGAAATTAATTGTTAAGCAAATCGACTCCAATTTGATTTCATTGTGTATCTATCTATATACTAATATATAAAGCTGAAGAATTTGTTTGTTTGTTTGTTTAACCGCGCTAATCTCAAGAACTACGCGTCCGATTTGAAAAAATCTTTTTCGTTAGATAGCCCATTAATCCAGGAAGGCTTTAGGCTATAGAACATCACGCTACGATTAATAGGAGCGGAGTATATAAAAAACATATTATATCAGCACCTAGTTGAAATATAATAAAAAATGTTATTCTTTAGCAGTTTCATAAATAGTTATAACACGGCAAATTGATATAAGGTAGTAAATTCGATTGAGAAATTAATTTACCTGACTGTATGTTAAATGTACGCTTACATATTTTCTTTCGGCACTATTTGTTCTTCAATGTCAAAATAATAAGATTATTTTGAAGCTACAAGATAAATCTCTTATAACACTCCTAAACATTACGGACCCTTTTTCTTTTCAACATTTATTTGCAATTATAAGACCAAAATGATACTCGCTTTTCTAAGCCTAATCTTGTTATCTACTCTCTCTAAATCTTCTGTTACCAAAATTCTCCTATCACAGTGTTTATCCTCGAACTCCTCCAAAACGGCTGAACCGATTTTAAGAGTAGGTTTTTATATTACTACTACTTACGCGGGTGAAACCGCAGGGCGCAGCTAGTTATATAATCCACCATATGCGAATTACACATGTTGCAGCTACCATTACAGCTACTTATGCTACTAATATTATAAATGGGGAAGTATGTGAGCATGTTAGTATGAATCTATTAATATATAATATATCACTTCAATGTAGGTACCTACACCCCAAAAAAACAAGAAAAAAATAGATCAAACAGTATAAAATATACAATCTTGGTGGTTTCGTCTTTCAATAAAACACATTTTCTAAATTAAATAAGTATTTCTGATGCTGTAAATCCAAACTTGAAACTTTTGACTCCTGTCTAAAAGTTAAGTAATCCGAATTTTGAAGTCAGAAAGTTGCCAATTCTGAAACAGAGATTCTTAAGGACAGGAGCGAGCCTGAGATTCCATAGCTTAGTATTTTCATTAAATGAAGTGTTTCAAACAAACACCTTAAGACAATTGGGTTGTATCCTAAAAAAATATTTAATGCCCATCAGATAGATTTATGAAAAATATTGATCACGCACTTTTTATTTCATTCAAACACTTAGGAAGATATATTGATTTGAAATGTCTTTGTGATTTGAATTAGTTTTCCCTCGGGAACATCAATTTTTTTTCTGGTATAAAAAGTACCCTATTATTCATTCCGGACTTCTAACTTTACGTCTGCAAAATTTCAAAGTGTTCAGTAGTTACGGCGTGAAAGCGGAACAAACAAACGAACAAACAAATTCACTTTCCGATTGATAATATTAGTAAGGAGTGAATAGGCTCTTAATAAACTAGTGCGCTTTACCATCAGCGATTGCGTCACTGCTTACCATCAGGCAGGATTGCGGTCAAGCGCTGGTTTATAATTTGTAAAAAAAAAAAAATCGCAGGAAGCGCTGGATGCAGGCCGCGTTCAACCGTTCTTTTTAGAAATCCTTAGGGGAGGCCTATGTCCAGCAGTGGACTTCATGTGGCTGAGATGATGATGATGATGAAAGTCCAACCGAAGTAAGCATAGCTTAAAAATAAGCTGAACAGGTCGATCACTGATCAATCGACCTGTCCGGCATAATACTTATAGTAGGCAGAAAGTTTTGATGAAATCGCACTGTTATGAGTAATCTAGAGCCCAGATTAGGCTACGTTTTCGACATCGCTAATAGTCACTTTCGCACACCTGTGACCAGGTTTCAGTGTCAGAAATTGATAAGGGTCTAATGCTTAGACTTACGTGTCTTCAGCTTAGGTCTAATTCAAAGTCAGGCAAAGTCAGCGAAATTAATTGTTATGCAAATCGACTAACAATTTGATTTCATTGTGTATCTATCTATATACTAATATAAATATAAAGCTGGAGAATTTGTTTGTTTGTTTGTTTGAACGCGCTAATCTCAGGAACTACGCGTCCGATTTGAAAAAATCTTTTTCGTTAGATAGCCCATTAATCCAGGAAGGCTTTAGGCTATAGAACATCACGCTACGATTAATAGGAGCGGAGTATATAAAAAACATATTATATCAGCACCTAGTTGAAATATAATAAAAAATGTTATTCTTTAGCAGTTTTATAAATAGTTATAATACGGCAAATTGATATAAGGTAGTAAATTCGATTGATAAATTAATTTACCTGACTGTATGTTAAATGTACGCTTACATATTTTCTTTCGGCACTATTTGTTCTTCAATGCCAAAATAATAAGATTATTTTGAAGCTACAAGATAAATCTCTTATAACACTCCTAAACATTACGGACCCTTTTTCTTTTCAACATTTATTTGCAATTATAATACCAAAATGATACTCGCTTTTCTAAGCCTAATCTTGTTATCTACTCTCTCTAAATCTTCTGTTACCAAAATTCTCCTATCACAGTGTTTATCCTCGAACTCCTCCAAAACGGCTGAACCGATTTTAATGAGATTTTGTATAAACATTTGTTAGGCATAAGAGTAGGTTTTTATATTACTACTACTTACGCGGGTGAAACCGCAGGGCGCAGCTAGTTATATAATCCACCATATGCGAATTACACATGTTGCAGCTACCATTACAGCTACTTATGCTACTAATATTATAAATGCGGAAGTATGTGAGCATGTAAGTATGAATCTATTAATATATAATATATCACTTTAATGTAGGTACCTACACCCCAAAAAACAAGAAAAAAATAGATCAAACAGTATAAAATATACAATCTTGCTGGTTTCGTCTTTCAATAAAACACATTTTCTAAATTAAATAAGTATTTCTGATGCTGTAAATCCAAACTTGAAACTTTTGACTCCTGTCTAAAAGTTAAGTAATCCGAATTTTGAAGTCAGAAAGTTGCCAATTCTGAAACAGAGATTCTTAAGGACAGGAGCGAGCCTGAGATTCCATAGCTTAGTATTTTCATTAAATGAAGTGTTTCAAACAAACACCTTAAGACAATTGGGTTGTATCCTAAAAAAATATTTAATGCCCATCAGATAGATTTATGAAAAATATTGATCACGCACTTTTTATTTCATTCAAACACTTAGGAAGATATATTGATTTGAAATGTCTTTGTGATTTGAATTAGTTTTCCCTCGGGAACATCAATTTTTTTTCTGGTATAAAAAGTACCCTATTATTCATTCCGGACTTCTAACTTTACGTCTGCAAAATTTCAAAGCAATCGGTTCAGTAGTTACGGCGTGAAAGCGGAACAAACAAACGAACAAACAAATTCACTTTCCCATTGATAATATTAGTAAGGATTCCTGGTTATAAAATGTCTTTTTTTTTACATAATATTATAAACCAGCGCTTGACCGCAATCCTGCCTGATGGTAAGCAGTGACGCAATCGTTGATGGTAAAGCGCACTAGTTTATTAAGAGCCTATTCACTCTAGCCTTGAAGACACTCAAATTGTAGTCCGACGGAATCACCGCCGCTGGAAAATTGTTCCAGTCCCTCGATGTACGCGGTATAAAGGAGGAGGCGAAACGCTTCGTCCGGATCGTAGTGGTGTTAACAACGTAAGGGTGGATACCAGCCGTACGACGGGTCGTCCGCTGGTCTCTCTGCCAAATTCCATCTAAATCCGTAAAAAGGCAACAAACAACCATCCATACTCTCAAACTTTCGCATTTATAATATTAGAAGGATTTCTCCGTATCATCATCATCATCAGCCTCTACTCGTCCACTGCTGGACATAGGCCTCCTTCATGGCACGCCAACAAGCTCGATCCTGAGCAGTTCTCCGCCAGCCACTACCAGCCACCTTTTTGATGTCGTTGCTCCATCTCGCCCAAGGGCGTCCTACGCTACGTTTGCCCAGACGCGGTCTCCACTCGAGGACTCGTTTACCCCAACGGTTGTCGGTCCTACGGCATATGTGGCTAGCCCATTGGCACTTCAGCTTGCTAATCCTCTCAGCTATGGCGGTGACTCTGGTCCTCTGTCGGATCACCTCATTTCTGATGCGGTCCTTCAGAGAGACGCCCATCATAGCCCGCTCTATAGCTCGCTGAGCGGCTTTAAACTTATGGACTAATCTGACCGTTAGTGTTCACGTCTCGGCTCCGTAAGTCATGACGGGTAGGACGCACTGGTTGAAGATTTTAGTCTTCAAACATTGGGGTATGGGCGACGAAAGTGCCCGACGAAGTTTACCAAATGCTGCCCATCCCAGCTGGATCCTTCTATTTGCCTCCTTCTCGAAGTTGTTTTTCCCTAATTGCAACGTTTGCCCGAGGTATAATATTCTGAAACAACTTCGAGCGGCATTCCGTTTACGACAACCGGTCCCGGAGTGACCCGTCCATTGAACATAATTTTGGTCTTATCTAAGTTCATCCGGAGACCAATGGGTTGGGAGGAGTCAGCTAAGTTGACCAGCATTTGTTCCAGCTCTTGCTGCGTTTCCGCCATGATGATGTTCTCCGTATATATTCATTCAATTAACTATCTATTTGAAAACGTCAAAGCAAATATAAACAACAACAAATCTGTTTAAAACAATGTTTAACGTCGCTTTATTCCCTTGTTTACCTTTCAAAGGACCGGACGTAATTAATATATCTTTAAAATCAATGAATGCTCACCCGACCGCTATTATTGCTTACACGGCCCGCGATTCGTGACGTCATACCCTTAATTATTGATTAACCTTTCAAAATACTACGCTTTGCTTGTGGTGTAAATGTGGGCTGCGCTGTTTAAAACATTTGAGAGTTAATTTGAATGTTTGAAATGGGACATAGGATTACGAAGGCAAGATTAATTATTATTCTATCTCTGTGAGCTTAAGGTTAATTCAAAGATTTCAGTATTTACTTCAAAAACTAACTAGGTATACTATTTATTTCGCAGATTAGAAACTTCAAATAGTTTCCATTCTGCGTTCCTGAAAATGTTATTGAACACTTAAGTATAATGATTATGCCTATTTCTATAAGTCTCAAATTATTCCGAATTTTCTGAGTGGATTAAATTTCTTGATGGCCTATCTAAGCAACTGTAACGTTCAGGTCGTTCGCTCGGCTCGCTTTTCGTCACACTGCTAAACTAAGGAATTTGTTCGGGGTGCTTAAGCTTAGTTATCCTAACTCTTTTCTTCTGGGTACTCATAACATATTTATTGCGACCAATAGTGAGAAAAATGTAAAGAGTTAAAATGGTGCTCAATAAATTATGCGATTGCGATTTTACCGAAATCCACGCGGGCGAAGCCGCGGGCGGAAAGCTAGTATCTCATATAATACACACCTTTTTTCTGATAGTTTGGGAATCATCACTTATGCAAATAAATGATATTATTATTATTATCTTTTATTTCATTAAATACACTTATAAATTATATTTTTAAATATTTCTACATAAAAAAATATATAAAAAACATTTAAAAATACAAAAAATTATTATTATTATTACGCTGGTAAAATTCCGCGTTGCAGTAAGAAAGATTTAAGTACGGGTAGGGTCATCTCAACACCTCTCTCCCAAGTTTTATTAATATCTAATAAGTAGTAGATATCTAGTAGTTTTATTAATACAGTTTTATTTAATTAGTTTTAATAATCTTAGTATACCAAAAGTTTATGTCCGTGACTACATCCACTAGGGTATTGAAAGATATCATAGGGGAACGTGCTTTAACACATTCAGTGCCACCGAGCCGAGTCCACGTAAACTCTACGGGCGAGTCCGCGTTGGCACTGAATGTGTTAAAAGTGTTAATCGGGGGTCTAAAATATTTGAACACCACGTAAATTGAGGGACTGGAACAATTTGCCAACGGCGGTGTTTCCGTCTGACTACAAATAAAGTCTCCTCAAGGCTAGAGTGAATAGGCTATTAATAAACTAGCGCGCTTTGCCATCAACAATTGAATAACTGCTTACCATCAGGCGGGATTGCGGTCAAGCACTAATTAATAATGATAAAATACTGTGTTTTTTTATCCAAATCCTGTCAGCTGTTTTGCACTATACCAGAAAATTGGTATATTAATACACGTACTGTTTCGATTTCGTTACTACTTTATTAAAACTGTAGACATAGAAGGCGTTTTACTGCTAATCAAAAAGTTAAATTCTAAAATAAAGAACTTTTAGAAATTAATTTTATCTTCAAAGCGCTTCTCATAACACTCACAAAACGTTTTCATATTCTCGCTATGAAACCAAACTTTAATCTACAAATTCCTTTTCATTCCGCGCTCTTACATTATTTAGTAGAAACTTGTGGGATGCACCAGCAGGAGTCGGTTAGCGGGCGACGTACAGTTATAAGTGCAAATATGTAAGAAATTATAAAAGTACGATGTTATTCGAAGTGATTTTTTATTTTAAATAATATAATTATTTAAAATAAAAAATCACTTCAAATAACAATGTTATTCGAAGTGATTTTTTATTTTAAATAATATAATTATTTAAAATAAAAAATCACTTCAAATAACATCGTACTATTATAACTAGTGCTAGACCGCAATCCCGCCTGGTGATAAGCAGTGATGCAATTGTTGATGGTAAAGCGCGCTAGTTTATTAAGAGAGTATTCACTCAAAAAAAAATGAGTGAATGGGAAGGAAGACGGTGGTTGAGCGAGGTGACGCAATGTTTAACCCAGCAACACGACCGACGATGCTGCGCCAGAGGAGATTGATCTGAAGACCCTCCACGACCACACTCCCGACACAACAACATTTGGCGCATCGTACCCGGCATAATATTTTATTGAATTATATTATGATTAAGTCAAACAATACATAAAACAATAAAAAAAATAAAAAGTAGTAATTTGCAGTAGTAGGTAATTATTGTGAAATTGCCCTTATTACACTATACGAGACAAATACGTTTACCTAAACGATATTTCGTACTCAATCCTCTGTTTTATAGGAAAACTAGGCTTCTTAAAATAAACTTTAGCTCTAAACATAGTATTCAGGAAATAAATTTGGGAATACATTTATATGGAAAAATGCGACTCAGGAACGCTCTTAATAAAGCAAATAAACTCTGAAATAAACAATACAAATATTTTCTAATAAGATTTAAGTATAAGTAGGTAGTATTACTTATATTTCTGGTTCAGTAGGAATTATGAAGAATGATAAGTCCGGGTCTGCGAAATCGTTATTGAGGCACCCGAAAACAGTACAATATTTTTTTTCCCCTTTTAGTAGTCAGGATACTCGTAATCGATGATGATGATGATGTTCCGACAGATTTCGGCCACGGCGACCACTTCGACTCCTAGCCGATGATTTGGCGCTCATGCGCCCGAAGATGGCTTATGTAGCCTATCTTGGCGGCGAAACTTCGTGCACACTGAAGGCACGTAAGCACGCCGTCGACGTAGTTGTATGTGATGACAGCAGGTGGGCGGGCCTTTAATTGGTCAGTGTAGTATTGGTCAATTGGTAAGTGGCCGGCGAGAGCTGACGAATATGCGAGCGGTCATGTAACTTACGCGCGTGCTCAAGGTCACGCGGTACAGCCCGTACTGCCCCCTCGTTAATTCCCAGTTATATTATGTCAGCGTGTGCGTGAACTCGCGTGCCGACACGGCGCGCGGCGCGCACGCATACATTCAAACCGAGAGCGGCACGTTTGCATGAAGATGTTTTACTGTTCTGTTTACTGTGGCGACAGTGAACGTATTATTCTTTTTTACTTGTGTATTATGTGTTTCTAATGATTTGAGTATTCATCTTTGTCAGTCAGTCCCACTCCATTTTTTTTTTATTATTTCTACTCTTTTTTCTACCTTGACAGTAATCAAGGATTAGTTTGTTTAGATAGAGAAGATTGCAGAAAGTGATGTCTATATTAAAAGGAACCTATTCATTGACGAGAAACATAGACTGAAAACAGATTTTCCTATAGACTATCGACGACTAAAATAGAATCATCATCTCAGCGTTAATCCCAGTCGCATCCGAAGATTTTGAGCCGTTTTACCGGTTTAACTGCTGATTATGGCTAAACTTCGATATTTTTCGTGAAGGGACTGCCGTTTGACCTCCACAACCCGAAGGCGATATCGAAGCATTCCAGTTATAGCAATTATTGGACTTTTGTGGGCCCCAACAACCCGTAACGACTGCCATTAGATGTTCGTATGGCAACCGGTGCCAACAGCTTAACATGCTTTCCAAGGCACGATCAGACCAGTGCCATTTTCATATTCATACATACAAATATTTGCACTGCGCGCGGATCGAAACCGCGCCTCCTTGCGCAGCGGCCGCGTTCGCTGCAGCTACGCCACGGAGGCTGTCCGACGACTAAAATAGAATATAATATGTAAAAGTGTGTCTGTGATAAACATTGTAAACTCAGAATTTCATACTTATTACGTACATATTGTCTGGTACATAATATCTTATGTACATATCAAAATCCTGGGGTTCCAAGTTTTTCCTTACGGCTTTGGATTCCGCATCTAATCCTTTAAGTGAACCATTTTGCGTGCTTGCAAATGATAAGATTATAATTTTAGCAAAAACTACACATTTCAGTATTAATTGCGCAAATAATGAAATGTATGGTGTAAATGTGTTACGAGCTAGGGGTACTAAAATGCCGGTTAAGGGTTACGTGGTTTATGGACAACGATGGTGCAGTCGATAGTAGGCAATGACAAGTAGAACGTGGCTAATGTCGCATCGAAGTCTTCCCTCACGTCCACAAAGTCCTTGTCATGCATACACAACAACACCACAGAAGTTAGGAGATATAGTTCTCGAAGTGCTTGTTGCAGTTGTTGTTGTAGATGTTCTCAATTACCTCTTTTTACTTATCCCTTGTTTCGCTTCGATAGTCAAATGCAGACTGACTGGTGTGCTGAGTTATACCGTTTTATACAATATGTAAAGAAAACCCTGTCCCACCTATAAGGATAATAAAGGTTAGGTAAACACATGACCAAATCCATACTAATATTATAAATGCGAAAGTAACTCTGTCTGTCTGTCTGTTACGCTTTCCCGCTTAAACCTCTCAACCGATTTTCATGAAATTTGGCACAGACAATCTTTAGACCCTGAGAAAAAACTTAAGCTACCTTTTATCCCGGAAAAATTTGATGTTCCCGAGGGAAATCTAAAAAGCGCGATATAACCGAACTCCACGCGGGCGAAGCCGCGGGCGGAAAGCTAGTATAATATAAAATTATAATAAATAATATAATGCCTAATGAATATAATTAAGTACTAATGACTTTTGAAATAATCTTTTTTTCCCGCGAATTAATTCCAACAACAGACCGCGTGCCGCGTGCCCTACCCCCCATCGCCCGCGGAAGGGCTGCCTACCGCACATGTATTGAGTTACCTCTTTTTACGAAATAATATTTATTTTTTTAGATCCATTAGTAGAATCAGTTATCGATACCTAACAATACCTTCACGGATCTGACAGGGTTTTTTTAGATATTATATATGCGAGCAGAACGAATGTTTCAAATCTATCTCTAAATAATAATAATAGTAATCTTCTATTTCCAGAATATACCTGTTTACTACCTGGTGGTTCACAGGAAACTAAGTTCCTAGTAATTTCCATATCGACCCTTTGTTGTCAATATTGATGAAACCTGTACCGTTCGATAGGTCTAGCATTGCATTATTAGATCCTCTACAATGCCTAGGTCGACAGTTATATGGCTTTAAAGTTACGTAAGGCAAGTCACGCAATATTGAACCTTATGCCTTGACATAAGGTGCATTCGTAACAATACTAATTTTACGTTTGATCATGATGCCTTGCAAAGTTTTCAAATAAATGAAGTGTGCAAATGTCAACAATATCACGTCATTGTAAAGGAAAAGCTAACATTTTTTTTTAATGGCCCTCGACTGTTTTCGTTTATGTCTTCGCCAGCGTGAAGTCCAGTTATTTATTTATTTATTCCTTCGCACAAAATAAAATGTACAGAGGCGGACATCGCGCTTTTTAGATTGCCCTCGGGAATATCAAATTTTTCCGCGATAAAAATAACCCTATTATTTAATCCGGACTTCTAACTTTACGTCTGCAAAATTTCAAAGTAATCGGTTCAGTAGTTACGACGTGAAAGCGGAACAAACAAACAAACTCACTGTCCCGTTTATAATATTAGTAAGGATTGCTCGTGACTGTACAAGGTTTTGAAATGATAGGATTAAACTTATAGATGAGGAACATTTAGACGAGTTATATATTTTTAAAGAATTTTCTCGATCATTTTTAGGCGTTGCTGGAGAAATTTTGCTCGTAGCTTTAAGAGGGTAGGTATACAACATACTCTCATACAGATAATCACCAAGCTTGCTCAATACGGATTGGCGATTGCAGACTTCAAGTCATTGGTGTCCAAGATATACTTAGAAAGTACACATAACCTTAGAAAAGTTACATTGCTACTTGCCTGACCTGGAATTGAACCCGCACACTCATGCTTGGTAGGCTGGTGTTTTAAACACTAGGCCTCCACGACTTAAACAACAATAAAATACATATGCATAAACATGCGTGAATATATTATTTCTAGTATTATAACAAATACAACAAAAAGTGCATTCAAAAACCCAATACGATTTTTCTTTATCATCGTCAGCCTCTACTTGTCCACTGCTGGACCTAAGCCTCTTCCATGGCACCCCAACAAGCTCGATACTGAGCAGTTCTCCGCCAGCCACTACCAGCCACCTTTTTGATGTCGTCGCTCCATCTCGCCCAAGGGCGTCCTACGCTACGTTTGCCGAGATGCGGACTTCACTCGAGGACTCGTTTACCCCAACGGTTGTCGGTCCTGCGGCATATGTGACCACCCCATTGCCACTTCAGCTTGCTAATCCTCTCAGCTATGTCGGTGACTTTGGTCCTCTGTCGGATCACCTCATTTCTGATGCGGTCCTTTAGACGATTACAACTTACTACCTTTGAATAATCAAGCATTTTGTCGAAGGGCGTGCTACGCTACGTTTGCCGAGACGCGGTCTTCACTCGAGGACTCGTTTACCCCAACTGTTGTCGGTCCTGCGGCATATGTGACCACCCCATTGCCACTTCATCTTGCTAATCCTTTCAGCTATGTCGGTGACTTTGGTCCTCTGTCGGATGACCTCATTTCTGATGCGGTCCTTTAGACGATTACAACTTACTACCTTTGAATAATCAAGCATTTTGTGGGTACCAACTCTGTACCAATACATTTTCTTCTTTTCCCTGCAAACTCTATACTTTTGACTTCCTCACCATAGTAAAGAATGATCAGTAAGCCAAGGACTTTCAAATTAGATACGTTTCAGTTCTTCTAATTAAATTACAATTTAGGGGACGCTAAATCCCGTCCTTTGAGAAGATGTTTGAATAAAAGCTTTCATACCATGTTTATGAGTTTGCTGACTGTGTGATAGAGAAGTGTTTACTGATGTTTGAAATTAACTTTTCTTAGAAAGAAGACTTCATAAAAATGTAAGTAATAACTCGATATTGAAGCTAAAAGTTTAATGCTACGGTTTCTTCTTTATTTTCGACACAGTTTATAGTTACAATCTAAGTTAATAAAAGCCATTGTATTGGGTCTTTGTGTACTTAATAGAATGAAGTGGAAAGAGAGAAAGGAGGCGCCCCATCCTTTTCACCACATCCCTATAATTACAAATATTAAGGACCAACTGATTTGTATAAATCTCAGCGTGAATTTTTGGGTAAAATGTAGACGTAAGTAGTTGACTTCAATTTTCACGGTGAAGCTTTTATAGAACACTAGCGATCCGCCCCGGTTTCGCACCCGTGCGAAGCCGGAAAAAACTGTGAACGTTGTATAAAAAACATAGCGGCCTGTCGCGCCCGCCGCCCTAACCGATCTGTACCGACGCGAACGCGACGCCCCGCAATTTATCTTTTTCGCAAATCTGTAATATCTTCGAAAATATTCATTTAAATCATATGCTGTAATATACAGAGTGGTGCTGATAATACGTCAATAAATGAAAACACGAACAATGCTGGTTCATAGGTATAATCCTAAACCACAATCACACAACAAACCACGAAAAAAACCTAGAATTTTTCGCGCCATTATTATTAAAGTTTCATACCGCAGGATGCGGCGGTCATCAACCTGTAAGCGCTTCTTTATCAACATGTACATCATGTAGAAAATGTGAAAAATGAAAAATTATTTCTAGTGACTAAACTAATGGATATATTTATATGATATTTTATGGGTAGAGTGAGAATGTGTTGAGGTACACGATGTTTAATTTATTGTCGTATTGTCAGCACCACTCTGTGTAAAGCGAACGCGCTAATCTCACGAACTACTGGCTGATTTGAAAAATTCTTTTTGCTTTGGATAGCCCAGTAATTCAAGCTATAAAACAAAAACATCACGCTACGACCAATAGGAGTGGAGCAATTAAAAACCTCTTAATCCTTCTCCAAATAAATACATTTAATTTTAAACAAAATTATTCTTTACATCACTTAATTTTGATTAACATGTTATAAGATAACTAAAATAACTCTTCTGGGGTTAAAATAAAATGTTCAAATAACTAACTCCACATCCTAATTGATTGACTGATTGAAATAATCTCACGATTAGATTATTTACCTACGGTAGCCAGCCATTCGGTGTTTTATAGGATGCATTTTGGTGAGAGTGCGCGGGAATTACCTGACATAATTCCGCCATCACCGTTCCATCATCGGAAGACCCGTCGCACGGCGAGTAACCACCCTTACGATGTTGACATCACTACGATCCGGACGAAGCGTTCCGCCGTGTCTTTTATAACGCTTAATTAGAAGGACTGGGACAGCCTCCGTGGCGTAGCGGTAGCGGACGCGGCCGCTGCGCAAGGTCGCGCGGATTCGATCCCCGCACAGTGCAAGTATTTGTATGCATGAATATGAATATTTGCACTGGTCTGGTCGTGCCTCGGAAAGCACGTTAAGCCGTTGGTCCCGGTTGCCATACGAACATCTAGTGGCAGTCGTTACGGGTTGTTGGAGCCCTCAAAAAAAAGTCCAACAATTGGTCTAACTGCAATGCTTCGATGTCGCCTTCGGGTTGTGGAGGTCAGACGGCAGTCGCTTCACGGAAAATGTCGAAGTTTAGCCATGTCAGCAGTTGGACTGGTAAAAGCGGACCCCAGACTCCAAAGCTTAAAAGGCTTCGGATGCGACTGGGATTAACGCTGGGATGATGATGATGAATTAGAAGGACTGGAACAATTTGCCTGCATTGTTCCTGCCTGATTATAGTTTAAGTTTCTTCATGGCTAGAGTGAATAGGTACTTAATAAGGTGAGATGAGGTGAAGTGTCGTGGTGGCCTAAAGTGTCGTGGTGGCCTAATGGTTAAAACACCAGCCCCTCAAGTATGAGTGCGCGGGTTCGATTCCAGACCAGGCAAGTACCAATGTAACTTTTCTAAAGTTATATGTACTTTCTAAGTAGGTATATCTTGGACACCAATGACTGAAGGTGAAGGAAAACATCTTGAGGAAACCTGGACTTTATAAGTCTGAAATCGCCAAACCGCTTTGAGCAAGCGTGGTGATTACGCTCAATCCTTCTCTGTATGGGAGGAAACCTGTGCCCGGCAGTGGGACGATAAAAAGGTTGATGATGATGATGATGAATCTAGTGTAGCTAACCATCAGTGATTGAATCACTGCCTACCATCAGGCGAGATCGCGAGATCAAGCACTATTTTATACCGTTATAAAAAAAAAACAATATTTCATGAAGCTTTACCACCAGCGCCCGCTATCAACGTCATTCAGGCGTCAAAAGATCCTTGTAGCAATATAAATAATAAGTTCTGAGCATACGTTTCGTCTGACGCACGCATTGTAAGAATTGTCACGGGCCGTGACAATTCCTATTAGTACTGCTCACTAACACGCTTGTTTTGTATGAAAATTGTTGACAATACCGCCTCTAGCACCGGCTGTTGAGTCTCCATACTCTGTGCGCTTCATTCGAGATGGATAGGCAACACGTGTTTCCGAAGGCTCCTCATCCGTTACCACTGATGCGGTTAACATAATATGAATGTGCCCAAAATAACAAAAGGCTGTCAACAGGATAACAAAATATACTTTTCTCCCCTACCTTTGTATAGATACAGATATTATTCTATTTTTCTTTGTATTTGGCTCCCTAGTTTATCCAACAGAAAGGTACATTATTTTAACAATGATTAGCACTATTTCTCGGTGGTAGGCCATAATATCGGCTGCCGGCAAAAGTTACCACCCACCACATAAAGTCTTGCGGCCAAGCGATTCGTCGTGTTCCGGCATGATGTCTGGTAAAGCCGTTCGGAGGACGGGTCTGAGCAGTTGTGTTGCGATGTGTGCCGAGGACGATGCGTCAAATGTTGTTGTGTCGGGAGTTTGGTCGTGGAGGGTCTCCACATCAATCTCCCTCTGGCGCAGCAACGTTGGTCGTGTTGTTGGGTTTAACATTGCACCACCTCGCTCAACTGCCGTCTTCCTTCCTATTCACTAGGATTTTTAAGTGAATGGGCTTAATAAACTAGCGCGCTTTACCATCAACGATTGCATCACTGCTTACCATCGGGCGGGATTGCAATCAAGCGCTAGTTTACGATTTAAAAAAAAAAACAATCATCTTAGATAATCGAATTTATTGTTTTTGCAACTGACAATGACTGTTCGTTTTATTGAATAATATGTGGAGAGGTAATCCAAAATTCTGTTTATTGTTATGACTTAATTGAGATGGCTGACATTATTAACAGCTTCTTCTTCTTCTTCAGCCTATAGAAGTTTACTGCTGGACTTAAGCCTCCCCCAAGGCTTTCCACGATGACCAGTCTTGTGCTGCCCGTATCCATCGGCTTGCCGCGACCTTCCCCAAGTCATCGGTCCACCTTATTAGGGTCCACCTTATTCCCTTTTCTAGGTCTTCCGGCACGTGGCCGTCACTCCAGAATCTTACTGCACCATCGGACATCGGTTCTAGGAGCAATGTGCCCCGCCCACTGCCACTTAATTTTAGCGACTCGAAGAGCTATGTTATTAACATCATCTCAAGTCTATTTGACGTTTCTCGAAGAAGCATCGATTCTCTATCTGATCTATTTTAAATTAAAATCATCTTCTTCAAAAATTTCAATTTTTTACCAACTTAAAAAAATGCAATTTATTTACTACATTTCCCAGATAATGGAGTAAATAAGAGAATTTAAAAAATAACTCAACTTTAAACGGTTGGTCGGATAGGAGTGAAATTATTTAGACCGAATATCCGCGTCTCGCTTAATGGAATATAAATTGGACAAATATTTGAAAAAGGAACACGGTTTTTTTTTCCGCATGCGGTTGCTTACGGCCTCAACGGTCGTATCTCGTCTGTGCGATGTGATTAGTATAAAGTTAGCATAAAATATTTTCTGGCTGGAGAGAATTTTTATTGTGACTTGCATTTAATGAAATGCGCCTCCCCTTTGGGATGTTGAGGCAACGGGTTTTAAATTTAATATTCGTAATAAGGTAAAACATTTTTTAAAGTATTAGTTTGGGTATTCACTATATTAAATGAATATGTATTTTTTAAACAAAAGGAGTGTCTCGATGATTCCGTTACGAAAACCGCCTGATTGTATTATTAGTATTGCAAAAAATGATTGCGACTAGCTGGGATCGTTCGGGCCGCCCATTGGTCCGTTCGGTCCAAACGATCCCAACTAGTCGCAATCATTTGTCAAAAATGTGTTCGCCAATTAGGGGGCCGGTCAAGTCTCGTTCTGTTTTAAATATTTATATGCTTTATTATAATTTTTACAGGAACATGTTTATAAATTCTGATATCCAAATTAATTCGGTTTAACAATTTATTGCTTTAATAAATGTACTCAATTTTTTAAAAAATAAAACCACGTTTTATATCATACATAAATTACTCACTAAAAAGCACAAAAATATTCGTCAAGACAAGTAGAAAAAATGAAAGCGAACAACGATGAAGCGAATGAGAGTGTAAAGCAAACAATAGCCAATCGAAATTCTTATTGGTTTAGACAATCTCCTCCAGACAGCCTCATAAAGATACAGCCAAAACATGCCATTTTCTATCAGCAAAACTTGACAGACAAAACAAAAGCATTAATTAGCACTGTCTGGATCTAATCCTTACATTTCTCCCCACTTGGTCCTTACACCTGTTTGTATACATTACAACACTTTCCACGAATTACTTAACAACTGTACCGCGGCATTTGAACAAAGCATAAACTGGATACAGAGTTGTGCGTTGTTGAGTAGAAGTTCTAAGTTTGTTAACAATTTGAATAAATCGGTTGGATAGTTATCAGAATTGGTTTGCCAGTGTGACTTTAGGAAGTTGGAGCTTGATTCTGAGAGCGGTAAGTAATTCTGAACACAGCGAGTATTGTTAAGAGGGAAGTAATTTACAATCTATCCTAATATATAAAACTGAGTTCGTTTGTTTATTTGAACGCGCTAATCTCAGCAACTACTGGCCCGATTTGAAAAATTCTTCTTGCGGAGGCGAGCGCAGTGCGTTGTCGTCTGGCGTCAGCTGTTGCGCGGGCACGGAGTACTATGAACCACAGTGCCACAATTTCTGAATAAATTTGGAAAAAAATATAACATGGTGTAAAAATGATTGGAATCGATTCAGTTCCTTATTCTGAACAAACTATATTCAGGTATCGCATAAACGAAAATAACTTTGTATATAATAGACACAACACCCGTCTGGTCGCAGGATCCTCCGTCCTCCTCCTCCCTTTCCTATGGAGGATGAGTAAATTTTACACCATGTTCCTCATACCTAAACCTGTTATAAAACGGTGTTTATTGGATGTTAAACAATGGTCATGATCATATTGTTTTATAGTACGTTGTATGTTAAGAAAAAAAATTATTACAAAAAAATAAATTGTCGTCCGTCAGTTTTTTCATAATGTAAATCCAGTAAAATTGGTTCACCTCAGAAATCCTCTTGATAATTTCAAGTTTATCTATATCCTCTTTAATTAAATGTTTTGTTAGGTTTACAAGACCAGCTATGCCAATGCCCAGTTGACCTTGGACTTTTTCTAATCGTTTCTATCATTCTGCAATTAATTTGACACTAACCATCTACATGGTTAAATTGAATCTTGAGGATGAAACATCGTAGTATAATTTATGGTTAAAAGAACTTACCTCAGTGAATTTCCACCATAATTACAAGATGTTACATTAGAAGAGATTCAACTTCCCTCCCTACCCGGTCCAACACGTCGTAATAATAGCCAAGCTATATGTTGAACAAATTGATGAACCCATTATAATTGGAGAATAAAAATCAAGCTAGCCTTACTCTGAAACTAATGAAATTCAAAGTGACACTGGACAGAGACAAGAACAAACGAACGATTGCGTTTTTTTTCTAAACTGTGTGACGATGCAGTACTATGAAGAACGGACTATAAAAAATGTTATAATGTTGTAATAGAGAACATTACAACATTTTCTACAGTCCGTTATATAATATAGAAAACTACTTCAAAAAACACATAAAAGGAAAAAAAATAATTTTCATTTGTTTCTCATTTCTATTTGTCATAGCTCTAGGAGTCGGTGTCTTGAGGTTTCTGTTGTTTAGCTCGCCACCGACTTCTAGAGCCATGACAAAAGTAAAATTATTAGTAAAAGTGTGTTTTTTGGAATCGGTTTCTATTTTTTTGTAAAAAGTTTTTATGTCAGTGTCTTAGTTGAAAGTCGAAAATTACTTTTTTTTTTCCTGATAACAGTAGTGTCAGTCATAACCCATGTTAGAATAAGTACTCATCAATTCGAAGAAAATGCCTATCTCATAAACTACTGAACCGATTTTGATGAAACTTATAGTATTCCCCAAATTGAACAATACATAGTAGCCACAACAAAAAAAGAATTACTTAAATCAGACTTGTAGTTCCAAAAATATGCGCGCACTAACATAAAAACATACATAAACTTGAAATTTGGCTTACATACAAACGGGTCGAATTGATAACCTCTTTTTTTGTCGGTAAAAAAAATAGTTGCATTTTCAAACCTGCAATGTCGATATTAATTCCCTTAGGAGTCTGAAACACACGTTCTCGATACCAGAGGGATACTATTTGCAATCGTTATTAGGGACACGAAAAAAGTATCGATACTTTATGGTATCGAGTACATTTCTTTCGATACCGATACTTTTGTACTCGATACTTTTGTATTCGATACTTTTACTTAACAAGTACTTTTGACCAGGTATCGTATCGAATAAATTCCGTTGCCGGATTCACATTTCACTTGTTTAATTCTAACTCGTTTCTTAAATTTTTATTGATTCCTGCAACTTCAATGCACTTAGAAAGATTGTTTTCGAAAGGAAATACCGTCGACAGCGATTTTTTTATTTACGTAAGAACGACTTCGAACAATTCGTTATGCATAACATAACATGGCACCTGTACCTGAGAGAATAGGCGGTATGGGGGTGTGAGAAGCTGGTGGTGGGAGTTTGAGAATTTCACGTGTACTAGAGGTGTAACATGTTTCATTTTATTAACTTGCAATTTGGTAAACCTTTAATTAATTGCATACGAGTAATTTGTAATATTGAATTATTATATACTTTTTTTTCTTTAAATAAACATTGCCACACAATAGAAATTACTACTCCTGTATCGTGGATGCGTTACAAATATTATATACACATAAACCAACAGCCAGACCTGGAACACCTACTTGAAGGTAATACAAATATTAATAGAGTATTTGACTAAAAATACTAATTAGTCCGTCAGACAGATTTCCTAAAAATACTAGACACGTATTTTTCTTTTTTTCATATAAACAAAAAATTAAGAAGACACAGCGCGTTGAAAACTCGTGTGACGTCACTGGACGGTGCACTTTTTAGCGACCAGTGACTTCACCAGCCACCACACCTGATCTTTGATGCCTTTTATATTTGTCAATTTTTGGTTTATATGAAAAAAGAAAAAAATACGTGTCTATTATTGTTTGGAAATCTGTCTGACGGACTAGCTAGTTTTTTTTTAGTCAAATACCCCTATTCTTCCCTGCGGGGATCGAGCCCGCAACACGCAGCACAGTAGTCGATCGCTCAACCACTACACCAACCGTGTCGTCAAAATGCAAGTGCTAATTCAAATTACTACCAAAAAAACAAGCAGTACCTAACTTGCCACTAGCTCTTGTAGGCAAGTGCAAACGGGTGGGTTTTAGTCAGTAAAAGTCTCAGGCGCCCTTTCGCTCCGCCCAGAGCAGGAGAGGTCAAATGAGGATTTACCATTCTCAAAAAACAGTCTTTATTCAGTAACCTCAATAAATAGCCATAGCAAGCTCGTTAAACAATACCAGATGCCATCATCAACCTTTTATCGTCCCACTGCTGGGCACAGGTCTCCTCTTATACAGAGAAGGATTGAGCGTAATCACCACGCTTGCTCAATGCGGGTTGGCGATTTCAGACTTTTATAGTCCAGGTTTCCTCAAGATGTTTTCATTCACCTTCAGTCATTGGTGCCGAAGATATCCTGAGAAAGTACATATATCTAACTTTAGAAAAGTTACATTGGTACTTGCCTGACCTGGAATCGAACCCGCGCACTCGTACTTGAGAGGCTGGTGTTTTAGCCACTAGGCCACCACGACATGATACCATATTGACCGAGAACTATAAGCCGGTGTAAATTACAGATGTGCTGCTTCTAAACTTGAGGCTGTTAGGCTATTTATTGGCCATCCCCTCGGTGTTGCGAAATTATGGAATCAAGAAATACATTGAGTGATGTATTATAAAGGTATAGTCATTATCTAGTGGGCAAAATAATTGGTTTGTTGGTTCTTGATATTATCTACATTTAGTCCTCCTAAAAATCAACCATAAAAAAATATTTAATATTATTATTGTTTATCCCAATGTTTACAATATGTCCGTGTTTACAATGTTATACTTTTAAAATGGCTAAATTTAATTTGGTATAAATGAAATTTGTCCAAGTTAAAATTACGCATATTTTCATTTAACGTAATGTTTATTAAAACGACTATTTTATTTGCTACAATATCACTCGACATACTTTCATTGACAGATGTCAGGATTTCATTTGGAATAATTTAATCAGGCATATTGCCATTTCTATAAATTAGGATTTTTACTTTACCTTCATGGCAATATGCCAATATATAAAAATATTTACTAAAAAGTCAATAAATTGTGGTATAAAAGATAGTAACAGAAACGAAACGTTGCAAAACCGACTCCACGTAGACTTACCTTGCCCTTAGATAGATAGAATACTCTTTATTATGTAGACCATATACCTCATCCTACCCTAGAGAGTAATTTAAGCCCGCGTAATCGCAAACGGGGAGGCGGCTAGCAAACTAGCAGCAGGTGAATTTAAAGCACGCCGTCGCTGGTAAAGACTGGCCAGCCGAAGTTACGGTGTTGAACGGTAAAACGGTCTGGGCCGGTAAGCTCGTGTGAAATCATAGCTACTGCATGTAGCATGTATATATACATACAATAACATAATTTTGATTAAATACACAATTAACTTATGTATAATGTTTCCATTGTGAGTTCACAAAGTGCCTCTCTAAGAGAGGGGGACTGGCCCACAAACCACCACGTGAGCACAGTGCCAATCGGTGAACGTCTTCGATTTCAAGGATATGTCGGTTGCCGGTTTCTTCACCCTTTTAAGAGCAAGCTTTAGAAATTATTACACAAAGTAAAGCGCCTATCAGAGTTTGAGCCGTACAAAGCTAACCAAATATCTAACCAACCAATAGGCTATATTGGTTCACTTAACCTCACTCAAAAACAACAAAGTTACAAACAATCGTTCACTTACAAGTGTTATCTCGAAAACTTGGCTCTTAGCGATCGAATCGATCCTCTTACTTGAACCGCTGAATGAAAACTCACTCCTAGATAAGAGAATTCGCTTTATATGGTTAACTAAGTTCTGTAGTTCGTATTATTTTAGAATCCTATTTCTAGTTTTCGAAACTTAACAATTGGTAGCAGTTTGGTCATGAATTTATACCTATGGTCCTAACATCCGCAGCTTCTATGAACTTTAATGGATAAAGAAATATTTAATATTTAAGAAATGAGCATTTAAACTGCATTATCAGGAGTCGTAAGTGTGTTTGCATTTTGTTGGGTAAGAGTTCTGTTTTATTTTTGAGGAAAGGCTGAACCAGTTGCCTCATGACTAAGCGAACTTCTATTTTGATTATTTACTCAACTGCTTTAGGTACAGAGATAATCGGTACTGGTTGCAAAGTTCACTTATCCACTAGTGAAAAGAGATGATCCTCCGACCGGATAGGTATTTTCTTTGCCTACTTGCTGACGGTAGATGACAGAACTCGATATAAGTATTCTTGTTGGTAAAGTTTACCTTTGCGATGTAGGATTTTTAGGTCAGTGTCGTGCGTAGATCACATGTGGCGATGTCATCATCAACCTTTTATCGTCCCACTGCTGCGCACAGGTCTTCTCTTATACAGAGAAGGATTGAGTGTAATCACCACGCTTGCTCAATGCGGATTGGCGATTTTAATCACCTTTCAATCAGACATTGGTGTCCAAGATATACTTAGAAAGTACATATAACTTAGAAAAGTTACATTGGTACTTGCCTGACCTGGAATCGAACCCGCACACTCATTCTTGAGAGGCTGGTGTTTTAACCACTGAGCCACTACGACTGCAATTTAGATGGCGCCAAACAAGTTTTTAAGGTTTCCCATTGGCGATCCACAGCTTATAAAAGAGTTTTTTACTGAAAAATTTTCTACAGTATTCAAAATATTTAAATTCATAGTGTGCACGATCGAGATCGATGCAAAGTACCTTCCTGATGAAAAGACCTTCTTGTTGTTTATATTTTTCTATGATTCCTTTTTTGTATGTATTATTCGTTGTCATGTTGTTTTTAATTGTCATATATTGTTAGTATAAGTTTGGCTGAATAAACAGAAACACAAAAACATATTTCCTACATTTTTATTTATCATCCATCAGAGGAGTACCAAGTGAAATTTACTCTGATAACGGCACTGCTTTCATAGGCGCAAACAGTCAGTTATGCCAACTGTACGGGCAGGATGTGGAAACTTTGCTGCATACAAAAAAATAAAATGGCGTTTCATTCCTCCGTCGGCCCCATTCATGGGTGGGGCGTGGGAACGTCTGGTCAAAAGCGTGAAGACCGTTCTCAAAGTGACCCTCAGAGAGAGAACGCCCACCGACGAAGTGCTAACTACGTTGTTGTTGGAAGCAGAAGCTATACTAAATTCTCGCCCGCTCACGCATATATCACCAGATCCAGCAGATCCAGAAGCGTTGACGCCATTTCATTTCCTGCTGGGCACCTCATTGGTCTATAACTTCCCTGCTCAACTCACGGACGCAGATTTATGCAGCAGGAACCACTGGCGTAGGGCCGTAAGACTGGCCGATCATTTCTGGCGGCGGTGGGTTCGAGAATACCTACCAGAGCTAGCACCACGAAGAGTCCGCGGCGGTGAAGTGTCGGTCAAAATAGGAGACCCTGTACTGATCACAGATGGAGACCTTCCGAGAGGCACGTGGCCGCGAGGCGTGGTCACAGCGCTGTTCCCTGATCGAGACGGAAACCTCAGAGTGGTCGACGTCAGGACCTCTGCCGGCATTCTCCGCCGACCTATAAGAAGATCGTTCTGCTTTGAAAGGGGGAGCATGTGCACGATCGAGATCGATGCAAAGTACCTTCCTGATGAAAAGACCTTCTTGTTGTTTATATTTTTCTATGATTCCTTTTTTGTATTTATTATTCGTTGCCATGTTGTTTTTAATTGTCATATATTGTTAGTATAAGTTTGGCTGAATAAACAGAAACACAAAAACATATTTCCTACATTTTTATTTATCAGCCATCAGGAAAACATAGTAAGCAACCAAAAGTCTCTAAACATTCGCCACAAAATCTAACTAAATTAGTCCACATACATCGCGGTGATGTTTGTCAATTAATTTACACAAATTTCTTGGAATAATATGTAGTTTCCTTTATTCAAATATTATTTCTCTGCAAAGATATGCAGTTTCATTTTGAGAATATTACGAGTGCAAACTAAACAATTTAACTTGCATAACTAAATCATATAAGCGCTTGGGACAAATATAAATTCCCTACGTGATTTGAAGTCAAAATCTGGCTCCCACAGAGCAAGAAGATACCTTAGGGACCGCTACTAGAGGAGGCATTGTCAACACTATACATAGAGTGCTTGCATAATAAAGCAGATTTACGTCCCGGCCGGCCAACTCACATTTAAAATCGTCCGACAGGATTGGATATCGAATATAAAATATTTCAATAACCTAATTTGTCTTTCCTCTGATTGACAAAATTTTAGATGGTTCACTCATACATATTCTAACTCTTTCGGATTGATATTCGATACGGTACGAAAGAGTATTGAGTGGTTCTGAATGAATGTTGATCGCTGATGGTTGGAAAGAAAATCTTCAGAAAGAAGATACTAAATGTTTTAGCTGTTTATTTATGCTGGCGGATTCAATTCGCTTCCTTATGCTAGTATTCATAAAATCTAATATTTTACTCCGAACTTGAGGAAGGCAGATGCAAGCATGGCGGACAACTCCTCAGGTACACGGACGTTCAGAAGTGTCACATGAAAAGATGCGATATTGAGCCCTCTCAATGAAATGAAATGTTTGGCAGCAAACCGCCCGGAATGGAGTGGGCTGGTACAGAGGCGAATAAGCGATTTCGAAAAGCAGCGCAAAGCAGACCTCGATGCTAAACGCGATGAGCTGAAAGCCCGCCAACCTACCAGGCTTTCAATGTAATTACGTGAACGAGATACTTACGTGCCCTCAGTGCGCATGAGCATTCTTGCTTCATGAGCGACTCCGCCGGGCCGGAACAAGCGGGGTAGACCAAAGAAGTGCTGGCTTGGCGTTGTAAGAGATGACATGCGTGCCAACAAGCTCATACCACAGGATGCTAAAGATCGTGCGAAATGGAGGAGAATATGCAGGAAAGCGGACCCCGGTCTCCAACGCGAAAGCCGCGGATGCAACCGGGATAAACGCTGAGATGATGATGATGAAGATGATGATGAGTGCGCATGAGCATTCTCAACGAAAATTGGCTATATAAACCACCTTCGCGCACATGATCGACGAGCTGACTAGGGTTTAAAGTAGTCGTCATGACTGAAATCGGTCGGAAATCATCATCACTCATAAAAACGTAGCGTGTTATCGTTTACTGACACTGAGATAATGATGGCATGTAGAAACTGCCAGCTTTTAAGGAGGTCCGTGACAGGAGTTATACGTTCAATGAACTTTGGAATCTACGAATTTCATTGAAACTGCTAAAAGTTACCATCGCTACGATTCCGTGCTCTGTGCTTGGCACTATTTCTCCTTGCTTTACGAAATACGGCCTCAAATAAATTCAGGGATGTGTTCATTAAATAAGAATATTATCTCTAGGTACATAGTTGGAATTGTTATTTTTAACATTATTTGTTTTTAAAGGCCTAAAATATTCAGGAGCAAAAAATGCTGGTAAATATTCTAGCGCTATTATCTTTTATAAGATGAATTTTGATGGAAAAAAGATCGTTCTTTTCTAAATTTATAATAATACAATAAGGATAAAATGAAAATATAATGTTTTGTATGTTTATTTGTAATGAATACAATAAAAAAAATTCACGCATAAAAAGCTACATTATCAGAGAGTAACAGATTTTTTTTCCTGTTGCATTCAACCCAGTCAAGCACCAGTTCTGCCTGATAGTAAGCAGTGATGCATTCGTTCATGGTAAAGCGCGTTATTTATCCGATGTCCGAACGGTCCAGGCACATTGTTCGTAAGACCGATGCCCGATGGGACCGACAAATTCTTAAGTAGCGACCATGCACCGGAAGACGCAGCGTGGTTAGGCCACCGGCAAGGTGGACCGACGACCAGATAAAAGTCGCGGGAAACCACTGGATGCTGGAGGAGCAGGACCGGTCATCGTGAAGAGTGGCCTATGTCCAGCAGAGGACGTCTTTCTGAAATGATGATAATCTAACGATTTCCAAGAGGACAAAGTCGTGGGCAGTAACGAAGCTCGCCATTTGATATTCTTATAAGTTTAATTTCTTCTTGATCTATATATTCAATTTTTTGAAATGCAATATTAATTTTTGAAATCATCATCTGCCTAGCCTTCATGAGCTATGTCAGGATCAGCTTCCAGTCTAACCGGATGCAGCTGAGTACCAGTATTTTACATGGAACGACTGCCTCTCTAACATCCACAACCCAATAACTGGGTAATTCGATACTACTTTGTAAGACTGTTTGTCAGATCTTCAGGTTTCTGACGGCCCATAACTACTGTCAGAGATCCGCTACAGACAGCTATTGGAAATGCAACAATTTTTTTTTAAAGAATAAAATTAATATTAAAAAAACAACAAGCAAACCAACGAATCACCATCATCATCTCAGCGTTAATCCCAGTCGCATCCGAAGCTTTTTTCAGCTTTAGGGTCTGGGGTCCGCTTTATCTATCTAACTGCCGATTTTAGCTAAACATCGATATTTTTTGAGAAGCGACTACCGTCTGACCTAAGCAAACCAACAAATGCAACTGTATATACATAACTACCATTTGCGCCGATGCGAATAAACGCGTATTAAGTTACACTGTAAAAGCAAATTAAAATAGTATCTCAGTACATGATGGCTGAAACGTTGCAACCGCATTCGAAATACACAAAAGAGCGCTATAATGTACATAGTATTTCACGCTTTCTAAAGCGCTTCATAGCGCTAAAGGCAAACAAAATAATCGCATTAGTGCTGCGCTTCGGTACAAACTAGCAGTATCAAAATGAAAGGACACAATTAGTTGCAAGTTCTTTATTGTTTTATGTAAAGTGTAGTTTATTTATTGTGTGGTCGTGGTTGCGGAAATACTTGTCTTGATTGCTGCGTAGTACTTTGTAAGAAGTATTTTACCTTTTTAACTTTTACCTGTCTGAATGCTGTTTACATGTTCAGAATATCTCATAATACTTGCTTCAGTAAATATGAATATGACGCGCATGAAAAAGTAAAACCAGTATGAGAATATTTTACTTTACTGTAATTTTAACGGTAAGGTACCGAACTTCATCACCAACCTTTTTATCGTCCCACTGCTGCGTACAGGTCACCTCTCATACAAAGAAGAATTGAGGGTAATCACCACGCTTGTTCAATGCGAGTTGGCGATTTCAGACTTAAAGTACAGGTTTCCTCAAGATGTTTTCTTTCACCTTGTCATTGGTGTCCAAGATATACCTATAAATTATAATTATATAACTTTAGAAAAGTTACATTGGTACTTGCCTGACCTGGAATCGAACCCGCACACTCATACTTGAGAGGCTGGTGTTTTAACCACTAGGCCTGAAACGACCACTAGAACAAACTTACCTACTTTTAATTGTATAGAATCCTTTACCCACAGATAATCCCCACTTAGAAGTATTGATTGCATGGCGTTGTTGTAGTAATTGGTCTTCTTGTTTCAAATTGCCATTTCAGCAACCATGCATATGCATACGACTTATGAATATTCTACTACAAAAGCCATATTCTACTACATAACCGCAAAAGAGAAAAACAAGAATGTCCAGTATCACATTTGACACTGGCAGAAAGGTGGACATAGGTTTTATTTGCCATAAATAAAAAAAGAATAAAGCGTCTAGTGAATTTAAATCTAGAACACAACAAACCAATTTGAGCTACATAGACATGCAGCGTTCGCACTGGCGAAATAGATAACGTCTGTATGAAGCCGAAACTCACGAAGTAAATATCAAATTTCCAAACGTTCGCCGGATTACACATTTAATCGTCAAACCACGTTCGAATATTGGTGTAATAAATAAGTGGGTAAATGTGTTTTCTCCTTTAGGCACATTATTGATGAAATTGTTGTATTGTTTATTGAAATACATAAATAAATTCCGTTTTTAGTGATGTTTAATAACGGATACTTGCGTTTGGGTTAAATAGTAGGTGGTTAGTAAAAACAACAACAAATCTGGTTAGTCTATTTCTAACTACATTATATATATAAAAAAAAAAAAACGTTGCCGTACAATAGGATTTTGTCCTCTATCGTGAGTGCGTTTACAAATATAAATAAACTTCACATACATAAACAGCCAGACTCGGAACAATTACTTGTAGACCATACAAATATTTGTTCCGTGTGGGAATCGAACCCGCGGCGCAGCAGTCAATAGCCTTAACCACTGTGCTAACCGTACAGTCATATATCGGTGGGCTTTCGATCTGAATGCGGCTGAGTACTAGTAGGTACTTTATGTAGTGGTATCTACAAACGCCACATGCGAACAATGCGTAATACTGACGTCACACGGACATCTACATCGCGCAAGAAAAGTTTACCGTTGGGCATGCGCCCGTCAGACATAACACCCGTCTGGTCGGAGGATCCTCCCTTTTCTATGGAGTATGAGTGAACTTTACACCATGTTTCTAATGCCTCTAAACTTTACATGAAGCCATGGACTATCTAACGTCTACAACTCAGCTACTAGATAAACCGAAACTCCTTGGTAATACTGGTTGTCAGACATTCGGTCTTTTTACACCTGTCAAAGATCTACGAATAGGGACCAACGGCTTATCGTGCTTTCCGAGACACGAACGGGTGGACACTATAACAAACAGTAAGTTAGATAACCCATTGGTAGAGCCTCAGGCAGAAGACTATGTCTCTCTTTGTTAGTAGATGCCAATATATTTTATATGTTAACATTAACAATATAACGGATTACGTTTACTATTATCGTTTTGAAAAACAATAGTCTAATAGGTGAACGGAATAGAAGCTCACGTATACCATAGAATATAGCATATTTTTTAACCCTAGAAAGATAACGTTATTTTTTTGTACTGAAAAGATAAACATGCGCCCCAGAAATAGCCGATTTATTTGATGAATTTCAATTATTTTTATTTTATGTACAATTAAAAAAAAAATGTTAATTGCTGAATTATTAATAAGTAAATAAAATACATATGTATTATCATTATTTTTTATTTAAGATACTAAAATTTGTAGGATTTTATAAACCCTTAACAAAAATTAACAAAAATTAGAAGTCTTCTGTACTATAGAAATTTAATAAATAGGCAAGTTTTATAGTGTTTTTTCTTATTAACTAATCATTTATAACATAATCAGTCTCAAATTTTAAAAAAATACTGGGAAAATCAAAGGATAAAGACAATTGTTGCGAACAACTTTTTTATGTTCTCCGCACAATGTCTTTTTACATTTTATGCACGTTATTTTGAATAATTCTTTTCTTTTTTTAGTACATAAGCGACAGTTCCGTCGAATTTCATTCAGTGGTTCCTCATCAGCATCTTCAGAGATATTTTTGTTACTTTGTGGGGGGATATTCAATACTTTCTCTCAAGCGTCTTGATAAAGTATGAATTTGCAACCTAGTTTTCAAACACGGTGCAAAAATATTTCGACACATGCAACTAGGCACAATTTGAATGAACTGTATTGACGCAGACGTTTTTCTGGTATTTCGTCCTTTAGCAGTAGACCAAACATGCCTATTCTTGCCCCTAATCACATCACTAGGCGGAATTACTATGGGGTGGCCATGTCCAGTATTTTCAGTAACATTCTGCAATGAAGTATCCTTCGAATTTTCATAGATCATCACTCCTTCTTGGCCATCAACATTAGTCATTGACATGGTCCTCTATCTCACTGCCCTCATCAGTGCCTTCATCTTCTTCAGTCAGTAAAGAAATAATTTCTCTTTCATCCAACACTCTTCTGCTGAAAACGGTGTTAAAATACTCCTAAAAACACTTGATGACAATAAGTATTCAATAATAAAAAAACAACCTTTATTGCTTACCTTACATTAGTAAAAATAACAAAAACAAATTCACTATGAAAGTGACAAAAGTTACACAAAAGATAAACATGCGCCTCCCGAGCGCAACACATCGCTCTAACAGCAAAACTATGGTACTTACCGAACAGTAGTAGCCTTCTCTTGGAAGTGTTGACCAACGACTGAATTGGCTAGGAAACACAAGCTTGTACACGCGTTGGTAACAAAATTGCGACGAAATATGTATTTTGCGGGCGTCTCTGAGGCGCACGTTATCTTTCTAGGGTTAAGGTGGCAACATATTTTATAAGTTATCACATTAACAATAATAGAGGACCCATTTTTTTCAAAACGATCATAGTACATCTATTATCAGTATTATCGTTTTGAAAAAAATGGATCTAATAGGTGAACAGAATATGGATATATGTGCCTATGAACAGGATAAGGCATAGAAAATACATTAAATTCTTTATCTTCTTACAAACGGAGTTATTGATTTTGCAATAAATACTACACATTTGAAAAAAAATCATACTAAAAGAATAAAAAACAAAAAAACTAAAAAAAATATTTTTTTGTACATATTATAATGTCGAAATTCAAATCATACGCACCCTAAATTACGTGCGTGGAATCATTGATATAATATTATACAAATATGATATGCTCTAACAAATTAACCAAAATAAATGTGCCGATCGGAGCAGCAGCACACACATGCATTTTTTTTATTCTGCGTACATTTCACAAGTTGGCACAGTGTGAGTGAGATGGGGCGCTATCTAAAGCATAGAGAAGAAAAAGATGGCTAGTGTTTGTCGTTTGCGCTTAAACAAAATCGACGAAAACTAAAGCGACTTGCTGGACTTACCTCCTTTTGTACGCTTCATTTTCAGTGCGCTAGTGACGTATCTACCTTAGTTTAATATTATATTAATGCGTGGAATTGATTAATGAAATCGCAGCGTGGTCCTACTTGCAAATATTCTCGTGAATAGTTTTTGTTCCATATACATCACTTTTTTCAACTCAGTAATGCATAAATAAGCTAGCTTTCACATCATTTATGCATGGTTGCTTTTATTTAGGTAGTAAGTTTTTACTTACATTTTTAATTTGAATGTCTTTTTGGCTTTGCTGGTACAGCAAGTCTAGCTGACATATTATGGTAAATATTTTAATTTTATGATCTGTATTTTAAAATGTTACTTACTTTACATGCTTAGAATTGTATAAGGTCAGGTGTTTTCTAACTAAACCGACACCTGTGTCACTTTTGCATCACTTCTTCTTTCCAGCATAAGCAATAATGGTGAAGAGCGTGCGTTTTGGGTAATAATAATATGTTATCATGAATAAGTGACATTTGATTTTGGTTGATTTTTGAAACATGTAATAGACTAATCACACTTAAGGACACATTTAAGGATACATTTAAGGTTAAATTTTAAGTTGTCTGAAAAAAAAAATTGTATTCTTCTGCATTCTTGACAAATAACAAAAAAAAAATCATGGCCAAGTCACACAACATTAACTATAGTAACAAAAAAAATCGCAGTAAGGAACCTTAGACTCGGCACGACTTTGTCCAGATGTCATTACTTTTTAGAGATAAATAAGCCGCTCTTTGGCAGACTTGGCAAGTTTTTTACAGATTGTTTATGGTGGCATATTATTTATTCAATAAATAAAGTATTTGGCTGCATGGTTAGCGTAGTGGTTAAGCAATTTGCTGCTGCGCTGCGTATCTAGGGTTCGTATCCCATACGGCACAAATGTTTGTATGACCTACAGGTAATTATTCCGAGTCCAGCTGTTTGTGTATGTCATTTCATTTGTTTGTAAATGTATCCACATTAAAAGAGAAATTCCTAGTGTGGGACAGCGTTAAAAAGAATAAACAGATTTTAAAGGTAATGAAAAAAGAAGTTAGATGAATTTTCCAGTCTGACTACTGTAACAAATAGAATAATGTATTAAACCTACGGATATTCAACCTACGTTGAATTAATTAACAGAATTAAATCTTGTATACTCGGAAAATTAATTTGATATCTGGTAAAGTCACGTTTCATTTCTTAATGAACTTTATTATCTACAATAGGTACAGTCGAGTGCTCTGCTGTCGTAAGAACACTTTAGATTTGCGTGTGTTTCCATGAAAGTAAGAGATTTTTTTATAATTATAAACTAGTGCAAGACTTTGACTTTGACCGCAATCCAGCCTGATGGTAATCAGTGATGCAATCGTTAATAGTAAAGCGCGCTGGTTTATTAAGAGTATATTCCTTAAAAAAAACCTGAGTGTTATGTTAAACCCAACAATACTACCAACGATACTGCGCCAGAGAGAGAGATTGATCTGGAGACACTCCACGACCACACTCCCAACACAATAACATTTGGCGCTCTCCCGGCGCAGCGACCTGCACACATCACAAAGCAACTGCTCAGACCCGTCCTCCGTACCGTGTCTACCTCCCTGGATTTTGTAGTTGTAATTATAAAGAAAGTTATTCCGTATATATTTTTATGAACCACAAATGTAATGTATTTTAATATGCAAATCATCAATGTAAAATCAGGGATGTTGATTGCTAATAAAACTGATTAACAACTTAAATTACCCCATATCAAAAAATTACCATCAATATTTTTGTGCATGTAGGTATAATATGAAGCAAATCGACGTGAGGCTGCTTTATTTCTAAGTACTTTTTTTTTACGCGTTGGAAAATCCTCTTGAATGTCTGCCTCCCTGGTCGGTCAGACACATAATGACTAAAATATACCCCGGTGTTCCATCTCCCACCAACGCAGGGGGTTGCAAGAACAAACAATGTATCCTAACCTAACTTTCTAACTTAACGAAACTTTTTTTGTTATGGGAAACCATCAAAATAATGACTTGTCTTAGTCTGGGCGGAGTGGACGGGCGTATCACACTTACTAACTAAAACCCACACAGGTTCCTTCACTTTCTTGTGCCAGGAGCCATTAGTATCTCTTTTGAATAGTCCGTGGCCATGGCAGGCATCGGTCATGATGTGCTGACATCTTCGGCCGCGCGTGGAACAGAACACGCCGTCGAGCCAGGGCTGGTTTTAACAGGTGGTGAGCTACACATTGTTCACTGATCGCAGCAACGTTGGCACGCGAAGTCCGCTTCTGTCTGTCGATGTCCATTGCGTCTCCGGCGGTGACTAAGGACATCAGGGAGCAGAGAATTGCTCTACCTCACGCGGCCATTACTGCATCGTAGAATGAGGTATCGGCCTCCTATGCATTCTCGGTCACTACTCTGGCCTAGCGGTGGATGCGGGCGTGCGAACGCCGCCGCTGATCGGCGCTAAGCAGACGTCAGAGTTCTGCCCAAGCTTCAAGGACATGATGGAGCCGGACAGACCTCCACAGTATGGTAATCTGCCCCACTCCACCGTGTCCTCCAGGCTGTAATACAGCTAATTAGCGTAAGGATAATTAATATTAAATTTAAATTCTTGCTACCTAAACTTTGGCTCACTGTCATTAATTCTTACCGGATTCGACCACAACAAATTATAAACGAACAACAAGTAACAAAGACCACAACAATAATATAATGTAATCCATTACCTTCTCCCCGAAACATCATTAACTATCCATCAAATTATGACCTCCAAATTATGACACAAGAGTTTCCATTGCCGTAATGAACTTTGACTCAAAGATTTGTCTACGTCAGGCCAATGAAACGAAACATTTTTCATAAGAATTATTAAGTAAAGAGGTAACAGGTGAAGCCTAGTATTGATTGGTTTACGTGAAATGGAAATTGTTTTAATATCTTATGGATCAGGTAGGGGGAAGTGGGGCACCTTGATACAGTTTTTACTTAGACCCAATAAAAGACGATCTAATGATAGTTACATCCAATTTAATAACCATAATATATTCAATATATATTCAGTTAACTTGTTACATACAAATTAACCGATAGATTGAATCACAAAACGGAGCCTATTTACTAAAAAATGAAATTTGTATCAATGTACCCCACATGCGGGGTACATTGGTACATACACTGGTACTTTGGTTCATAGAAATATTCCTATAAATTAAACAAGTTTTATTGATTTTTCTGACCTTTATTTATTGATTTTTTTTAAATTATATTTATTCGCTGCTTTTGCTATTGATAATTTTTCTTCCAACACATCAGATATCGCAGAAGCCACGGAAATTTCATTGATGGAACTTCTATTCATCTTGCGTTTAAATGTTCAAACCATTTTTTTATAAAGAAAATGAAATATATTACCTAAGTCTCACATACATGTATATTCAACAAAATATTGGGGTATCAATGTGCCCCAAGACCACTTGTATCTATCTGCCCCTGCCTACTACAATCGAAGTCAACATTTTATAAAAATTAAAGCAATAAATAATTAAATAATTTAAGTCTATTTAATGTAATGACAGATATGTACTTACCAAATGTCTTAATATAACACAGGCAACACTAAATACATTAGAAGAATTACATCCGAAAGAAAAGTACGAAAATTTTGTTGCGAACATCAGAAACAGTTTTTTACGTGCTATTCGCTAGTCGTCGAGTGAACGTTGCTCTGCGTTAGTGTGCGTGTAGGCTTTACTATATACCTCCTTATCAGTGGCGTACGGCTCTTCTAACGCGTTTTGTTTTCGACGAATATTGACTGTATCTATGTGCCCCTTGTATCAATGTACCCCGCCTCCCCCTATTAGATTGTTTAGAAATGGTTTTCTTCATAAACAACTAGCTTTCCACCCGCGGCTTCGCCCGCGTAGACTTCGGTTATATCGCTCTTTTTAGATTTCCTTCGGGAACATCATTTTTTTCTGTGATAAGAAGTACCCTATTATTCAATCCAGACTTCTAACTTTACGTCTGCTAAATTTCATTGTAATCGGTTCAGTAGTTACGACGTGAAATCAGAGCAAACAAACAAACTCATTTTCCGATTTATAATATTAAGTAAGGATAAATTCCACATTAGTGACTAGAAGAAATAGACAGGAAAGGATGATCATCTCTTTAGGCTAACTTACAATAGCGAAAAGAAGTGAATTTTTGGCTTATTAACAATAGCGCAATTTGGGTGGTGATTACGCTCAATCCTTCTCTGTTTGAGAGGAGACATGTGCCCAGCAGTGGAACGATAAAAAGGTTGAAGATAATGACCAATACAACGCATATAGTGTCTAACTTGAAACTAATAATCACAAAAATAAAAGTAATTATGCAGTTTTAATTATATTAAAAATTAAAGGCTCCGTGGTAATGAAGTCCCTACTTTCATGACTTTATTACCATTACAAAAAAATAAGACAGTTTTCGATCAACATTTTGAGAAAATGCGACGAATAAAAGAGTCTGTACATTACAAGCAATCGTGTACTAGACACGATTGTTTTATTAAGACGTTACTAACAACGCCTCACGAATCATGCAGCCTGAAATCCTCCATTAATTTAACGTTGCCTTCAAAATTTTATGTATCAAAATTAGATCAGTGTAATTTGATCCTGCCTTTCAAACAACCCGACGAGAAAAGACAAGCTATCACTGGAAAGTGACTGACAGGCTTTTACTTTCGGCCCGGTTTCACGGATCGCTTTACAAAAACACAGTTAGCCGGAAAATGGCCAAAACCTCTACAGATTTACGCTGGATTCATGTTCATCTCTGTGGCTTGCAAGATAAGCTAGGCTTTCCGTTTGTAAATGCCATCAATGACGATGTATTACATACACTCGGCCTGTTCTGTAAACATCTCACAGTAAATATTTAGGTGAAGTAAGCTTAAAGTAAGCTGTCACGTTGACGTTGGACGTCACTAGATTCGTAATTTTTGACAGTAGTCAAACATAATCTGACCATCAGCTTTATCAGGTGGTATCCTTGTACCCAATAATTGGATTGTGGGGATAGAAAAACGCTTCTAAAATGAAAGACAACACTGGCACATAGGCAAGTGACGAAACAAGTGGCGAGGCAAGTGGCGCTTTTGCCATACATATTATTGGAATCAATTGTAACAGCACATACCTACTTAGGACCCATTAACTTAATCAAATTTTATTCCGTGGTGCTTGACAATCTGGGCTTCTCCCAGTTGCAATAATGTCCGTTTGTGCCGATTGGCCTAGTTCTGTTCTGTTTCCTGCTTGTTATGGAGGGAAGTGGAAAAAATATCTTTTTTCTTACTCCTCCGCTATTCTTTTCTGATTAATTTCGTTGCAGGACCCAAGACAGTTGAATCGTTTCTCCGGGACTCGTTGAGCTTCATTGCTCGGCGTTTTTCTGGCGGTCTCCACTGTTGATTCTGGCTTTCAGGAGTTGCAGTGGGTTGGGAACAGTGTCGCGGGTTTTGTCCCAATTAAAAAAAAAAAGTGACGAAACGCGGGTGAGTTTTAGCCCTAATATAGGCTAAGTAGATGATGATGGAATATAATTAATGCAATTTAACCAATTTATCTACGAAGCCTGGGAAGGGTCCAACGCTTCTTAACTACATCCCACTCTCCGAGGGCAACATTATCAGCCTATAATATTCCCTCTCCTCCTTCCCTTTAGGGCACAGGCCTCCTCTCGGTGAGAGGAAGTGGGCCGTAATTTACCACGCGGGCCCAGTGCGGGATGGTAGATGTCACATGTCTTCAAAGTTTTGCCTCTCTCTCTATCTGTTGCCACGTTTTCTCACAGTGTTTTCGTCACCGTTTTGAGAGCAGTGGTGATAAAATAATTTACAGAAAGTAAAGCGCCAGACGGGGTTCAAACCTATGACCTACAACTTGTATGTCGCGGCCGATGCCACTAGGCCACCGCTGCTTTGCTCTTCGAGGGCAAATTAGAAATTTTTGGGAGTTTTTTTTTTATCTTATTACGATAAATTTATCATGAAGCGGTATAAATAAATTCTAATCCTGTCACGTGTAAATAGGACATACTTCGTTACCATCTGGAAAATATTCCAAAAAATTTCGTAATTTATTAATATCCGGCCTGCCCTTAATGATGACCTTTCTATATTCTTTAACCTCAGAAATTATAATTACGCAGGCATCCCGTTTCCTTCTGTGTGTTAATTTTATGTTAAAACCAAATAGATAATTATTATAAACTAGCTGCGTGCCGCGGTTTTACCCGCGTAGCGTAGGTTTCGATATGTTTTTTTTATATGCTCGGCTCCTATTGGGCTCCTATTGGTCATAGCTTGACCAATAGTTGTGTGATGTTATATAGCCTTAAGCCTTCCTGGATTAATGGGCTATACAATGCAAAAATAATTTTTCAAATCGGACCAGTTATTCCTGAGATTAGCGCGTTCAAACAAACAAACAATCTCTTCAGCTTTACATATTAGTATCAAATCAAATCAAATCAAAATCGTTTATTTCAAATTAATCATCACTTGGTACTTACTTTTGAATAGTCAATGTCGGTCAGTTCAAGAAAAGTGAAGCTAAATTGCACGTTCCAAAGCGTAGATCTCTATGGAGAAGAACGTGCAAGAAACTCCATGGACACTCTTTTAAAATCATAATATATGGGTTACATTTCTTCGTTACATATTTATGTTGCTTCTATCATGTGAGCACAATGTAAAATTAATTAAAATATAAAAATGAATTAAGCCCACTGGCAGCTAAGAGATGACCAGCCTCCACTGACGGCCCCCGTTCACGAGCATGACGCGCGCATCAGCCCCACTTAGCTCAACCATGTTGAAGGGAACCAAATGACCCAACAACACCCGCCACCATCAGCAAGACATTTGAGTGAGCATGACAATTCTCAACTGCCAATCTCTCAATGTCAAACAAGTTATATATATATATATATATATATATATAAAAAACAAACTATAGTCCATGGTGCCTCACATTCACAAACTTGAATAGTGCTTTTACATTATACAATACCTACTATTGCAAAATATTGTGCACAACGTTGAAATAAACGAATAAAATAAAAAAGGAATATTTATAAAACAACAAAAAGGGGGAATGGCATCTTTTTTTTATATATAAATAAATTACAAACTAGCGCTTGACTGCAATCCCGCCTGATGGTAAGCAGTGATGCAATCGTTGATGGTAAAGCGCGCTAGTTTATTAAGCTTACTCACTCAAAAGAACTGAGTAAATAGGAAGGAAGACGGCAGTTGAGCGCGGTGATGCAATGTTAAACCCAACAACACGACCAACGATGCTGCGCCAGAGGGATATTGATCTGGAGGCCCTCCACAAACAAACTCCCGACACAACAACATTTCGCGCATCGTACCCGGCACGTACATCGCAACACAACTGCTCAGACCCGTCCTCCGTACGGCTTCACCAGACATCATGCCGGAACACGATGAATCGCTTGGCGGCATGACTTTGTCTGGTGGGTGGTAACTTACGCCGGCGGCTGATGTTGTGGCCTACCACCGAGAAATCTCTTCCAAACCTACAAAATTGTCTGTGGCTGTGGAGCAGGACTGGCATTTATCCAAGCATTTTTATCAAGGATATAATCTTCCAGTTTATAATATGCTTGCTTACACAGCGTGCGTTTAATGCATGTTTTAAATTTGGATTCATTGAGCTGTTGAATCTCTAGCGGTACTTTATTATAAAATTTTACACAGTACCCCATAACCGAACTATTTACTTTAGCTAGTCTGAACCGAGGTTGATCTAAATTGTTTCTATTCCTAAATTTTTCAGAAATGTATTGACAAGGGACCGTAAGGGTGTTTATTTTTTTAAACAGTTCCCTACGAGAATCGCGTCTGCGGAGATTGTATATGGCTCTGATAGCTCTTTTTTGCAGAATAAAAATAGATTTCATGTCTGCAGCCCGTCCCCAAAGCAAAATACCGTATGACATGATACTATGAAAGTAGCTAAAATAGACTAGTCTCGCAGTATCTACATCAGTAAATTGACGGATTTTTCTGACAGCGTATGCTGCTGAACTAAGCCGTCCTGCCAGAGATGTTAAATGAGGACCCCATTGTAGCCTCGAGTCAAGCGTGATCCCCAGGAAAACCGTGTTTTCGACGAATTCGAGTTTCTCCTTGTTTAATACAATATCGGAGTAAGTACTTTTAACATTTGGTAACGCAAATCTCATACACTTTGTCTTTTTTCATTTAGTACTAAACTATTAGCGGTAAACCAATTTTGGACTTGCTGTAAAGCATTGTTTACGTCCTCAAGGTTTGAGCAACGTCTATTGATTTTAAAAATTAACGAAGTATCATCATCAAACAATACAATATGTGGTTGTTTTTTTAATAGATGCGGTAGATCATTTATGTAAGCCGAAAAGAGGAAAGGACCCAAAATTGAGCCTTGCGGTACACCCATTTTGACTCTCAAACCCGGGGAATTGACACCATTTATCTGAACTTGCTGTTGTCTATCAATTAAATAAGATTTCACCAAGTTGAGCGCAAGTTTACCCAGCCCATAATGTTCCAGCTTTAAAAGTAAGGTTTCATGATTGACACAATCAAATGTATAAATAAGAAACAATTATTTTTAGGCACTTTGTGTTACAAATCTTTCTGTAATCTGGTTCATGAGTTTTGAAAAGACTGCATTGTACTTTCTCTTTGATACCAACTATTTTTTTAATTTATAGGACGCGAAAGAATTAGCTCCCGTGGAGATTACGAACATGTTATGCATTTCGACTTTCAAAGCAAAAATATCCGATATGCCATACACCTATACATAAAATCCATCAAAATGGCATAAAGCAACGTCAGCCACATAATTAGTGTGACGGCAGTGCTTCCTCGATGAGTAAAAAAAAACGTTTTCTAAACAGCATTCTTAATGCCAATGTTTTTGTTTAAATCTCATTTTATTTTGGGGCTTTTATGGGGATATGTTAGCCTTTACACTGACTGATCATACTTAGTAAATACAGTATAAAATCTAATAATATAAGTATAAATATAAACAAATTAATTAATAAAAAAAACTAGAGCTTATTCATTTAGAACCTCAATTAAGCGACACAACTTTTTCGTCATCTCCGATAATGGTAGTGACAAAATGTATTGTATTAAACCTATCTAATTTATTTAAGTTAAGTTCCCGTATGTATAGCTCCCGTTCATCTTTATTCGTTATACACTCCATCAACAAATGTTGCACATCCTCAATTTGATTGCAAGCCGAGCAGTTAGGAGACTCGGCCTTTTTCATGACAAATGCAAATTTTGCTGACGGGTAGGTAGTGTCCCGAACGGAGTCTTAAAATTAACTATAAATCGCTTCTACTTAAAGTAATATCATCGAACCAGGATACGACTGGAATGATATTTTAAACTAGGCTTCTACAGTTCAAACCATGAAAATGAATCCAAATTTCCTTAAAAAAAATTAAACTACTATGATAAAAAAGAAAAGGAGCAAAACGAAAATGTTTTGAATTGTTTCGTCCGTCATTAACGAAACAGAATGAGCGCTAATTAACTCGTCAGACGAAGCCGTTATGTCCCTGAATGTTAATTATATTATCTGAATATGTAGATAGAAAGGCTCATGTATTGGCTTTGGTTCGGATGAGGAGCAGACACTGAAGTTAATAGTTAATTTGTGCGCGTGATGACTGTTTCCACGTTATTAAGGAAAATTGTTTGCGGTTTGTTTTGTTAGTTTCTTCAACTTTCAAGGTTTTCTTAGCAGGATTTTCTACTCAACTCAATGTATATATAAATATAAAAATACGTTTATTTGCGGTAAACATAACGAAAAAATATAATTCAACCACAAAAAAAAAACATTTGCGGGAAAATGTGCAGGAAATTTACACAAAATGACCATCACTAATTCTTGGACTCTATGCAAGATACCAGTCCAAGTGCAGAAGTTACTATATCATTATCATCATCATCATCATCTCAGTCACATGAAGTCCAAGGATTTCCAAAAAGAACGGTTGGACCCGGCCTGCATCCAGCGCTTCCCTGGTTTGGTCAGATCATCCGATCACTTGCCGTTACGTGGTCGCCATTCAAGAGCTTTACATTGCCTATTTCTTATTGCCTATTGCTTATTTGCCTTACATTGCGGTTACTATATAGCAGAAGACAATTAGGTACTAACATATTATATTGCTTAATGTTATCTATCCTTTTCTTGGTAGTCTTATTTTAGATGAAAGACAGCTACCGTGAGAAATCGTGGCCCTAGCACACAGGCAAGTAAACGAACACGGGTGGGTTTTAGTTAGTAAAAGTCTGACACAGCCTTAACTCCATCCAGAGCGGAAGAGGTAGAAGATTTACAAGCCACGAAAAAGAAAAAAAAAAGAATGCTACCATTAGGCCCGCGCCGAGCATCGCCACTTCGACTAATTCTGAGGTCTAGTCAAAGTCATGGGGGATCCATGACTTTGTGGTGTAGGTACATACACAATATGTAAAGAAAACCCTGTCCGATCTGTGAAGGTATTGTTAGGTATTGACAACTGATTCTACTAACGCCCACAAAGACCGGCTAAACTTAAAAAAAAAAATCCCCCTAAAAAAATAAATATCATTTCGCAAAAATAGGTAACTTAATACATGTGCGCTAAGCAACCCATTCCGCGGGCGGCGGGGGGCAGGGCACGCGGCACCTGTGACGTGGTCGCGTCGCTATTCGCTTATAATAATACCGGTGTTGTCACTTTTTTTAAAATTACCAAAATTTCGGGGAAATTGGAATTAATTCCCGGGAAAAAAGGATTATTTCAAAATTCATTAGTATTGGTATTATGATGATTATGTAAAATTTTATATCATATTTGGTCAAGTGATTACCTAACCTTTATTATCCTTAAGGGTCGGACAGGGTTTTCTTTACATATTGTATATATTGCTGAATATGTAGGTGCTACTTTCATCCATCATAATTCGAAAAGTAATTATACCTTTGCATAATCAAACAAATTAGTTGTTGGAACTTTAAATTAAAATTAATTGTTCAATAAATTTCCATAACCATCATCAATTATAATAACTGCATGAATTCATGAAAATTCTGTAATAAATTAAATATAATGACAGCACTTGTTCTGTGGTTAATATTTGAATAAATATGCACTTAACTTATTTTTGATTTATTATGAGAGTTTTAATTAAATGGAAATGCCAAGAGAATAAAGAAATTTTCCAGTGATACCTAAAATGAAAGGCATTTTCTTTCTAATTACGAGTTTTATGGAATGTACTTATGAAACAGTTTAAATTCATAGCGTGGTCAACTGTTCTTCTGGATCCTACTTTTAAATATTAGAATAAAATGTTTATCATGATCCATCCATACTAATATTATAAATGTGAAAGTAACTCTGTCTGTCTGTCTGTCTGTTACGCTTTCCCGCTTAAACCTCTCAACCAATTTTGATGAAATTTGGCACAGACAATCTTTAGACCCTGAGAAAGAACATAGGCTACTTTTTATCCCGGAAAAATTTGATGTTACCGAGGGAAATCTAAAAAGCGCGATATAACCGAACTCCACGCGGGCGAAGCCGCGGGCGGAAAGCTAGTACTTAATATTATAAATGCGAAAGTAACTCTGTCTGTCTGTCTGTTACGCTTTCCCGCTTAAACCTCTCAACCTATTTTGATGAAATTTGGCACAGACAATCTTTAGATCCTGAGAAAGGACATAGACTACTTTTTATCCCGGAAAAATTTGATATTCCCGAGGGAAATCTAAAAAGCGCGGTATAACCGAACTCCACGCGGGCGAAGCCGCGGGCGGAAAGCTAGTATAATATAATTCTGATCTTGTCTAGCCTATGCAGCAACGTGGTATATTATAGCTGGTTTGACAAGATCAAAATACTAAGAAATTCGTTTTATTGTCTTTTTGCCGCTGAGCTGTTGAACCCAGCAAGGAAGATGTTTGAAAATTGCAGGAAACACTTTATTTTGGAGAAGCACTGAAAGTATTCGACGGAGTAAACACATTACTTACAACGTTACAAAAGGATTCTACTTTCCATTCATTTACATATTATGTGTTCTTATACCAATATATGGGTATAAGTATAACCCATCCAGCACATACTCCAAGTGCGGTGCTTCGGATTTGACCTCTAGTCATACCCTACTTACTGGAGTACCCTAAAAGACCGTTCACCTGCATCTCGGATGACTTAAAATATACCACTGATGCTGTAATCAGCGAAACCACCTACTGGAGTTATACCAAAACATAATCAGCCCATAATGTTGCCACTCCTGGCCACAAGTCTCCTCTCGGTGAGAGGGAGTGGGTCCAAATCTACCACGCGGACCCAGTGCGGGCTGATAGATGTCACATGTCTTCAAAGTTTTGCTTTAGGACACGCCTTTTTTCACGGTGTTTTTCTTCACCATGGGACATAATGCTGTACTTAATATAAAAAAGAAGAGGGAAGTCTCATTGACAGTGAAAAGATGCCTGTAAAAGATCACTTTAGCGAAAAGATCACCCATTGTGTTACCCTTTTTAAAATCTATATTAATATAAAAAGCTGAGGAGTTTATTTGTTTGTTTAAATGCGCTAATTTCGGACACTAGTCCGATTTGAAAAAATATTGTTTAAATTGGATAGCCCATTAATCCAGGAAGGCTTAAGGCTATATAACATCACGCTACGACCAATAGGGGCGGAGCATAACTAACTCCACGCGAACGAAGTTAGTCTTCATATAATTATGTTGTGTAATTTATATGGTGTACATAATAAAGATTATTCTATTCTATTCTGGAGAAGTTGAATCAGAAAATTAATGTTTTTCTTGTACAAAAATAATTCATAACGATAATATGGCGACGTGAAAAAAATTTGCAAAGACTTTTAACAATACTAAGTAAAAGTAACCTTCATAAAGTTACTTAACAATAAAGAAGCAGGAATTTGTGTCAAGGCGTGTTTCGGTCATCAGAAAGCTAATTTATTTTGGTTAAATCACATTACTCGCACACAATTAATCACTGTGGGCATGTTAACACGAAAGAGTTGTTTGTTTTGGTATTAAGGCGGAATTTGTTGAGGAGAGCAAAATTATGTTGCTGAGTACTTAATCAACCTGCCAAGGTTTTTCCCAACTCAGTTAGAGTTAGCTTTTTTTAAAGTCGAAAATTCTCATGGATGGTCGCCGCTCTGAGAAGAGAGGGTGATATCTCTTAGAGTCGCGGGTCGTCCGATAATGGAAGGAAGGTGGAGGAATTAAGTTATGCAATTCAGACCCTCAATTTGAAGCATTTCGAAATAAATGGCTAATCGATGAGTGGATATAATAATCAAGAAGCATAGCACAAAATTGGCTAAGTGGTTACACCAGCCTCTAAGTAGTGTGCAGGTTCGCATCCAGGTCAGGCAAGTACCAATGTAACTTTTATTATTATAGTTATATATATATTTATAGTTATATGTACTTTCTAAGTATATCTTGGACACCAATGACTGATTACAAGGTGAAGGAAAACATCTTGAGAAAACCTGGATTTGAATCTGAAATCGCCAACCCGCTTTGAGCAAGCGTGGAGATTACGCTCAATCCCGCTCTGAATGAGAGGAGACCTGTGCCCAGCAGTGGGACAATAAAAAGGTTGATGATGATGATGAAACTAGCGCTTTACCACAATCCCGCCTGCTCTTGTATATGAAAAGCCATTTTCACTCTAGCCTTGAAGACACTTAAATTGTAATCTGATGAAAATACCGCCGCTGGCAAATTGTTCCAGTCCCTCGATGTACGTGGTATAAAAGACGAGGCGAAACGCTTCGTTCGGATTGTTGTGGTGTCCATAACGTTAGAATGGAAACTCGCCGTACCACGAGTCGTCCGATGATGGAACCGCGATGGGAGAATTAAATCCTGCACTTCCATTGCACACTTTCCAAAATGCATCTTACACCGGTATTTTATCTCAAATCTACGCCAGTGGTAGCTGGAACATTCAATGCTTCTAAAACTAAGGATTAGCTTCTACTCTAACCGTATGCAGCTAAACAGCAGTTTTTTAAATGAAGAGACTGTCTATTTAATGGTGCAGTGTGAACACTACTTTATTATAAAGAAGAAAGTGTTCAAACTGCTTTTTCTAGTCTTAACACGTACTTATTTGTTTCATTAATTTTATTTCCAAAATAAAACTGTTTGCAATACGAAATTTAAATTTTTCTTTGTATCAATTTGCGATGTTGCAAAACTTTTTTATTATGTTCAAATTTTATGCAAATTGCTTTTTAAATATTCTCTTTGTCAATTTTGGTTTCGTAATTAACTCCAATAGCGTTTGTGATATTAAAAAAAACTATTATGTTTTATGATATGGTACATAGGTTAACTATCAATAACGACATCTCAACCAACACCTCAGGAGGCTGTTGGCTCTGATTGTGCCTATCGCAAAATTTCTAAATATTCTTAGACTTCACTTAGAAAGCAATACTCATCGACGTAGCAAGCATATTGAGGAGTTTAGACCCTTTATAGCAATGAGCAGCTTAAAATCTGCAGACGATGGAGTACTACTTACTCAGGATATTTGAATTAACGAAAATGTTAAAATCAACTTTCCTGGATTAAAACTCGTCAGTCAAGTTAAAAATATTTATCTCATTTTAGAGGTAATACTCGTAATTTTAAGAAAGTCCAGTCTTATCTAAGTCTCAAACCTTTGTCAATTATTTTTGACATTGATTGTCGCTGAGACTTATTGCGGGTTTTTATTTGTGTGAGAATCATTTATTCGAATTAGGCTCAGAATTAGCACTTTATGAACGAATCATATCAAATCATATCTTAGCACAAAAAAAATCAAACCAAACCAATTATATTTGAGTTGAATTCTATAATAACTTTATCCGCAGTAATATTACCTAAGAATCCACGAACCGTATCGATAAAATATGGCACTAAACGGATTCTATTTATACCCCCGGTTAGAATTGGGGACATAAGGTGATCACTTAACCTCCCGGTTCTGGGTACAAGCGTTTTTATATTGCGCACTTTGTTTTAGCGGTAGTTTGTTGTAATGTGGTGTTTTCTGGGTCGTAATCCCAGTAGTATCTACTGTAATAACAGGCTTGCGCCGCTTCATAACTGCGTTTAAAGTGAAAACACCAGAGGTACTACACAGTTATAATTTGTTTACAGTTACGCAGTTATGAACAGAATTATTACACACTAGCTTTCCGCCCGCGGCTTCACCCGCGTGGAATTTGGTTATATAGCGCTTTTTAGATTTCCTTCAGTAACAGCAATTTTTTTCCGGGATAAAAGGTAGCCTATGTCCTTTCTCAGGGTCTAAAGATTGTCTGTGCCAAATTTCATCAAAATCGGTTGAGAGGTTTAAGCGGGAAAGCGTAACATACAGACAGACAGAGTTACATTCGCAATTATAATATTAGTATGGATGTAAAATGTGTCAATCCCTTTAAAGTGAACACTCCCCCCCCCCTCCCCCCCTAAAGTAGCGGGGGCCCAAGTTGTTGGGCGCGGTTGGGGCGCTTTCAATGCTGCGTACCAATATTTCTGTATATTATGTTATCTCGTATAGTATTGTATATGACGGGGGAAAACCGTCAGGAAGGCGAGGCCGAAGTTCCGGATAATTAAAGTGTCTTCTCATCCAATGATTCTCATCCACCGTGGGCGGTATTTCGATAAAACGTTGAAAAATAACTATAGTGTGATGTTCGATTCTTATTATTTTAACTCCACTAACATTAGATCACTTTAATATTAAGGGATTACAATGATAATCTCAGATTAAAACAGATAAGAGCCAATAGGTTAGAGCGCGTGCTTTTCCGTCGGCAGCTGTCGGTGATATGACAGTCGCCACCCCTTCAAATCACGCCTACTACTCTATTCGGGGTTACCTGCTCATATTTTAATATTACTCGAATCGAATCGACTAAAACAATATTGATTAAATCGAGTTATGATCTTCCTTATTAATCTTAATAATCAGCGTGCCGTCCTAAATATATGTGGCAATTAATATAGCAAAAAAAAGGAAGAAAAATTAAGTTGTATTTGTTGCGTGTCGTACATTGAAATTACAAGCTAAATTTTAAAAACCTACATACATACATATATTATCGAGAAATGAAATTTGATTTTTTTTTTTTTGATGTTACATCATTCATAGAGTATTTTACATGCCTCTGAAGTGTTTCCTAACAGGTTTTTATTACACATAGAATATACATAAAGTAGGTAGTCATCATCATCAACCTTTTTATCGTCCCACTGCTGGGCACAGCTCTCCTCTCATACAGAGAAGGATCGAGCGTAATCACCACGCTTGCTCAATGCGGGTTGGTGATTTCAGACGAAGGTACGATTCACACCAACCGGCTCGCATCGGGCCGGGCCGGGCGACATTTTACAATGCGGTAAAGAACATTGAAATGTATCAACAGTTATTACAGTTCATATTTGCATGCAGCTTACGCATAGTTCGACGTTCGTTCGTTACCGTCCGACGGCGGTAACTACGTGCTTACTTGAGAGGTATTTCTTTCTGATGTTTTAATCACAAGGCACCACTACTTAAACCAGCCATGTGCATCACCAGTAATCTGTGAAGATTGTTGTGGGTAGTATATTTGTTATGTTAAAATCCCAGACGACAATATTAACTTAATTTACTACTGTTTGTTTTTCCTAACGTAATAAATAAATTAATAAACACAGACAAAAATAATGAATACAAATTATATCGAAGAAATAACAAAAATATAAATGGGACAACACAAACACGATAGCGGACGCGATTGAAAATAAAACTTTAATCGAATTGTTGATCGTCTGAACGGCTTTACTAGTTAAATGTTGTATGTGTATATGTTGCATGTACTCCGTACCGTCCCCTTAAACTTTTTAATTGAAAGAGCTTAGACTTTAAAGTTTTTGTTTAGTTTCCACGTCAACATCAAGTTTATCTCAAGACTCAATCGCAAGCAGCGTACTTAAAGTTGATAGTTGGATTCGGCAGCTTAGAATGTAAATAATAAAAAGGGGATTAATAAAATTAAAAACTAAATAACGTATGGCATAAAGTAAATTATAGTTTTCATTGTATTACTTCGCTTCGTCAACTTGGTAATTACATTTTGCTCACAATTCTGAGTAAATTGAAACTTCACAAACCTTGAAACTATCTAATTCGCACATAGACAAAAATAGACCTTGTCGTTTTATTTAATGACAGTAGAGTGACATGAACCTTTTGGTTCTAAAGTAATTAGGTACAAGGCTGAATACACTAAAAATGAGTTTAATATATCACTAGGTTCTGCCTGCGACTTGGTGCGCGTAAAATCCAGTCGCATTCGTTAATTCGTCACATAACATAACATAATCAGCTTATAATGCTCCCATTTAAAATAGGGGGGATACGAGATGTGAAAATAATGCCAACTAATAATATTAGTATTTTACTTATTTAGTTTTAGATTCAAGAGCTAAATATACTCGTATATATATAATAGCAAGTGTATCAAGCAAGCGCTAATCCCGCAGACAAACTGTTACGCAGTTTGGTGGGTTTATTATAAATGTAAACAATTGTTGGTTAAAATAAAGCATTTTTTTTATTTACTCCTGGGACACTGACAGGTCTCCTGTCGATTAGTGGGAGTGGGCCGTAATCTACCACGCGGGCCCAATGCGGGTTGACGATGTCACATGTTTTCCAAGATTTTTCTTCCAAGATATGTCGGTTACCTCAAAAGGTTTTCCTTCACCATTTTTAGAGCAGTTGTGGTGAAATAATTTACAGAAAGTAAAGCACCTAATAGCGTTTTGAACCTACGGTCTACGATGTAGTAAGTCGCGGCCGATACCACTAGGCTACCGCTGCTCTCCACTCTCTTACTTCGTTACCGATTAGATTTCCTTCTACCTTTTTAGAATTACATACTCAACTAAGAAACCTTATAGTTTTTACTTTTCTCTCGATCCCTAAACTATCAATACTTTTTAATAAATAGAAAAACAATGCTTAGTTTTTAGCACCCTACAGAAAGGTACACAGGTAGAATAAGCTTTCAGAATGTTTTCCCTAACATTTGAAAAGATTACGGTTGGTAAGCAGGGTGATCCGTTTTGAAACCTTAGGAACAGGATATAAGGCGGCCGGAATATGACCCATTTTTTGTAGGATTACTTACTTATGTGCGGTATAAGTAGTTTGGGATGTTTCACGACTTTTTTCTCTATAAGAAAATGCTCGTATCTACGTGCGAGCATTCCAAACGCGTGTGGCTTCGTGGTTAAGAAACTAGCTTATCTATACTAATATATAAAGCTGAAGAGTTTGTTTGCTTGTTTGTTTGAAAGCATTAATCTCAGGAACCACTGGTCCGATTTGAAAAATTCTTTTTGTGTTTTATAGCCCATTAACCCAGGAAGGCTTTAGGGCTATATAACATCACGCTGCCACCAATAGGAGCCGAGAATAATAACTAACTACACGCGAACGAAGTCGCGGACGGTCGCTAGTACTATACATATATAGTACGAGGGTAACTCCATAATGTAGAAGTTTTTTGCAAGTTGACCACATGCATCAATCATCTGCCGAGCCTTTTCTTTACTTTGCTGGGCTCGGCTCCTAGTCTAAGGCCGCGTCCTATTTAAAAGCGATCATCGCGCGAATACATGATCGTTGCGTGCATATGTCACTACTTCTTTAGTGAATCTGAACGCGTGGTCGCGCCAACTGTGGGCGTTTTCCGGTTTTCCGAACAAAAAGTGACATATTATAATGCGAGCTACGATCGCGTATTCGTGATTGCTTTTAAATAGGATGACTGACAAGCTGTGAAAAGAATGTCATTGACCTAAGAATAGTCTAAACTAAAAGAAAGGTTATCCTTCACAATTTATACTCTTGTTGCTCTCTTGTAAGGTTGTCTGTAAATGATCGCTTTTAGCGATAAGACCGCCCATTGTGTCACCCTTTGTAAAATCTTTATATTTATGTTCTGTAATCTATATGGTGTACATAATAAAGAGTATTCTATTCTATTCTAAACTTATCAGCCGATCAATACTGTAAAAATCTCACCGTGAAAAGTTAAGAGAATTGAATAGTATCAATTCCTAGCATTCGTTGAAATGGCTATGAGAGGGCTATGCTAGGTGATGGCATATGTATCTGAAAAGTGGTCCCTCACTATGGGCCTCATAAGAAATTCTCAAGGTCACAGAGAGAGCTATGAAGAGGGCTATGCTAGATGTTTCTCTACGTGATCGAATCCGGAATGAGGAGATTTGTAGAAGAACGAAAGTCGCCGACACAGCCCAGCAAAGCAATTAGCTCTTTGAAGTGGCAGTGGGTGGGGCACATAGCACGCAGAGCCGATGACCGATGGGGCAGAAAGGCTCTTGAATGGCGACCATGTACCGGCAAGCGCAGCATCGGACACCCACCGAGTAGGTAGTCGGATGACCTTTACCAAAATCGCAGGGAAGCGCTGGATGCAGGCTGCGTCCAACCGTTGTTTTTGAAAATCCTTGGGGCAGGCCTATGTCCAGCAATGGACATCATTGTGTCTGAGAAGATAATTATGATGATGATTGGAAATGGTGTGATGGTTTCAGTATCGCACTACACTTAGTTCACTTTAAGCTTACCGTCATATTCTATTCTTATTTGTCATCATCAACCCATTGCTGGGCACAGGTCTAATCTCATACAAAGAAGGATAATTATTTATTTGTAATGAGGCTTAATTGTAGTATACCTACATTGTACAGCATAAAGTACGATTTTTTTTAGTATTACGTGTACAATACAAAACTTTTAGCTGTGTGTTTGTATTTCATGTCATATTTTTATAAAGTGTCTTTTTTGTGCCGAATAAACTATTTTTATGATATAGGACAATCAAAGGGTCAGAAAGATTTTTCAACATATCTACGGATGCGGAAACAGCTTCAGTCAGCCTGAACGAGGTTTATTTATATGAAATAAAACGAAAAATAAGTCATGCGCCTCGTTTTCGTTCAAGTGACGCTATTCAACACCGATTGGAAACAAATAAGCACATTACCAAATTCCTGATCGCCGAAGTAACCGAAGTGTGGCAACATGTGATCGGCTTAAACCGAATCCACTTCGATAAGTGTGGTGAATCACTTAAGATACAATTGCAAATCCCAGTCAGACAGAACATTGAATTGAAATCTCGAATGGATCCTTGGTTTTGGTCTGTAACCAAGCTCCCACTTCACACACCCATTGAAACTTCACGATCGTTTGCTAAACATGCACTTTATTAGACGGCGGTTTTGATGTAGCAAGTAAAACAAACTGAACTTAGACCAAAACTATAAACTGTGTCTCAGACTTGAATTCTCTGGGATTAGAAAGTTAGGTAGCAGGATATAATCTACGTAGGGTGAAACGGCTAATGGTCTGACCAACTTTGTTTCGCCGCGTAATAGACACGAAACTGTACTTTAATGGTTTGCGTAATTGTTTAACTTTCCTCCCTGATTAAAAAAGGGAAATTGTTTTTTAACCAACTTAAAAAGGAGGTGGTTTTCAATGCAGAAGTTTATATTTAATCTTATATAAAAATGTATGAACATATCTCTATGTGAGAAGAATCCTGGCTTTTGAGAGCAAAAGCCTCTTCACGATAAGGCTACCACTGTGTCAATCAAAAGTCTGTTGTTAACAGGCAAATAATATTATTGTTAACAGCCAATTAACTTATTAATTATAAATATTATATATTAATTAACTATTTAGAATATGCTGATTCACATACCTACAGATTCGAATATTATTGTTACAACTAGCGGTTGCCCGCGACTTCGGTCACGTTAAGTTATTTGAAAATGTTATTTTAACCCCAAAACAGTTTAAAATGGTAGTATCTTATACGATCTTAATTGAAATTAAGTAATGTCAAGGTCAATTTTGTTCAAAATTAAATACTAATAATTTATTTCGACAAGGATTAATAATTGTTTTTTATGTGCTCCGCTCCTATTGATCCCAGCGTGATGTTATATAGCCTAAAGCTTTAATTCATTAATTACTTTTTTCAAATCAGACCAGTAGTTCGTGAGATTAGCGCATTCAAACAAACAAACTTTTCAGCTTTATATATTAGTAAAATACCCATTATTGAGTGAAAACTCTTTGTGTGCCAGCTGTTAAATATAAATTGGTATAATACGTTGAAGCTATTTCCACCGACTCATATCCATATATCCAATACAAAGTTTATTTAAACATTAAACCTCCTATCCCTACAACAGGGCTACTCACCCTGGTCCGTCACTCAGCTATTCAGTTCTTTAGTCCCTCACCTAACCCATAAAATGAAAGTCTGAGCTTCAAAGTCGTTGAATTAGATGGATTTACGAGATAACAACCAATGTTCGGGTAAGATTTATGTGTGGAAGGACCAGACAAGAAATAACACCGGAGGATTTGTTTTATCAAGAAATCTAAGTAACGTTTCTGGAGAAACATATCTTATATTAAGCCGGTACTACTACAAACTTGGCCCTACCAAAAGCGATCGTCACAAGATAAGCGATTAGGCGATCGTTTTTACGAATTATGACTTGAGAAATGAAATGAAATCGTTTATTAAGCAAGTAGGATCACTGATCACTTTTACATGTCATGTTTATTTTTTATTTTATTTTTTAACTAGATGAAATAGCCTAAACAAACTCAGGGATCATCGTCTTTTTTCAAGTCCAGACATTAAAAATGAAAATGTTTACAATAATTTACCTTATAATTACGCATATTGCTTAATAACAATGCTTAACAGAGCGAGCAGCTCAGTCCCAAGCTTTTTGTCTTCTAAATAATCTGTGATTTTATAATACCCCTTTTTGCAAAGTTTGGCCTTTATATGGTTCTGAAATCGTTTAATGGGTAAGTTTCGAATGTCCATGGGAAGCTTGTTGTAAAAATGTGTACATTGACCCATGAACGAGTTGCCTACTCTGTGGAGACCAGTGTGATGTACAGCAAGATTGTGTTTGTTCCTGGTATTTGTATTATGAATATCGCTTATTTTATTAAAATTCGAGATATTTTTATAAACATACATAAGATTTTCAAATATATATTGTGAAGCTACAGTCAGAATGTTCACCTCTTTGAACCTTTCTCTAAGAGAATCTCATTGAGATTGAATATTGGGGCCCTTAAATACCTAAACTTGATTCGTAGAAAGAAAAATATGAATATACAAGATAGGACGCGTTTAGGTAAGGTAGAGCAACGATGTTTTCAAGCTGGAAGCAGCTACATGGCAGTAGCTGCTTCCTTTGCAGCCTGATATAAACGAACTGACACACCATTGGATCTTAACGCTTTTTTTTTCGGTTTATCCTAGTGGCGTAAAAATAAACAGAGTTTCATTTGCGCCCATGGTTTTCCCTGAAACGAAACAGACCACGCAACACCACTGTGAGAAATGAATAAAAACGACCTGTTGCCTAATAATAATCTAATTATCTTCTTTAACGAGGAACGGACATCGTCAAAAGTCCATTAACATAATCATTTTCATATTATCATCAAAATATATACAAAATAATGCGGTTTTTTTGTTACTTTTCGTCACAGTAGTCACGACTACGGACGGCTGATGACCCAAATGGTCTATCTGAAGGACTAAGTGCGGGAATGAAACTCTCTAACATAAAACCACATCGTGACGGGGTTCACGAAGATCGATGCTTCCTGGGTCAGGGTTGCGGGTTGGTTAAAAAAGAAACTTTGACCCTGGCCGTCGCACAAGCAAGTGAAGAAACACAGGTGGGTTTTAGTCACTAAAAGTCTTCCGCTTCGCCTGCCCGACAGCCTCTGTGGTGTAGCGGTAGCAAACGCGGCCGTTGCGCAAGGAGGTGCGGCTTCGATCCCCGCACAGTGCAAATATATGTATGCATGAATATGAATATTTGCACTGGTCTGGTCGTGCCTTGGAAAGCACGTTAAGCCGTTGGTCCCGGTTGCCATACGAACATCTAGTGGCAGTCATTACCGGTTGTTGGAGCCCTCAAAAGTCTAACAATTGGTCTAACTGCAATGCTTAGATATCGCCTTCAGGTTGTGGAGGTCACACGGCAGTCGCTTCACGGAAAATATAGAAGTTTAGCCAAAATCAGCAGTTAGATTGGTAAAGCGGACCCCAGACTCCAAAGCTGAAAAAGCTTGGGATGCGACTGGAATTAACGCTGAGATGATGATGATGACGCCCTTCCGCTTCGCCCAGAGCGGGAGAAGTCATTTGATAATTACCCATCCCAAAAAAGGCTCACAAATATTATTATTATTATATCACATATTATTATTATTTAAACCCTGTGATGTAGGGCAAAATCATCCCCACTCTCCTTCGACTTATCTCTGTTAAAAGCTTCTGCAAGGACCAATTTATTGTTGAAGGAGTCCTGCTCATCCTGTCGTTTTGCGATATCGCTTAATATTTCTTTTTACTTCAATTCCGGTTGTAGATAAATATTTATTGTAGTTCAAAAATTCCAACAGTTGAATGTTGACTGTACTAAACTTTTAGTTTGTTCTGTACTAAGCAGTGATGGCCTAGTAGTGGTAACGGCCGCAACTTACAAGTTGTAGGTCGTAGGTTTGAACCCCGTCAGTCGCTTTACTTTGAGTACCTAAATATTTTCGTCACCACAGCTCTCACAACGGTGAAGGAAACATCGTGAGGAAACCGGCATATCCTAGAAGTCAAACTTCAAAAAAATGTGACATCTATATACCCGCACTGGGCTTGCGTGGTGGATTCATCATTATCAAACTTTTTTTATTGTCCCACTGCTGGGCACAGGTCTCCTCTCATACAGAGAAGGATTACGGCCCACTAACTCTCACCGAGAGGAGGCCTGTGTCAAAGGAGTGATAGTGTATATAGTCTATTTACATATGTATGCTATGTTATGTACTAAACTTTCACGTTTTACTGTACTACAGTTTGGCTTACTACTGAACTATTTTTTACTTCCTACTTACTGTACTTAACTTTTACCTTTTACTGTACTAAACTTTTACATCCTGTTGGACTAAATTTTGACTTCCTACTGTACAAAATTTGTAAAGTTTAGTACAAAAAAGTGTAAAAAAATGTACAGTACTTACTGTACATTTATTTTTTCTGCTTTAAAGTGCTTTAAAGTTTAGTAAAGCAGAAAAAAAAAATGTACAGTACTTACTGTACATTTTTTTTTCTGCTTTACTAAACTTTTACTTTCTACTGTACTAAATTTTTACTTTCTACTTTACTAAACTTTTTCCCTTAAATTGGATTTGTTAATTAGTTCTTAAAATCTACTGAGTGAAATCGAAGTGCTTTTTCCCGGTAATATCGAAAACATTAGCAATTTGACTTGCAATGCTACCAGTTAGGGCAATTCTCTTTACTTTGTTTTACTTTTGCATTTATAATATTACTAGCTTTCCGCCCGCGGCTTCGCCCGCGTGTAGTTCGGTTATGTCGCGCTTTTTAGATTTCCCTCGGGAACATCAATTTTTTCCGGGATAAAAGGTAGCCTATGTTCTGTCTCAGGGTCTAAAGATTGTCTGTGCCAAATTTCATCAAAATCGGTTGAGAGGTTTAAGTGGGAAAGCGTAACAGAGAGACAGACAGAGTTACTTTCGCATTTATAATTTTAGTATGGATTACTTAGAAATCGTTCAGTTTCATTGAAACTTCTTAACGAAGGGAGAGTTTTTTAAGCAAAGTTGCACAAAGATCAGTTGTCTTAACTTGCAGTATAACTTAACTTGTTAGGTTACAGTTACCAAGAGACCTTAATAGTGATTGGCTGAACTATCTTTTTCTTTTAGTTATTTTCTTAGTCTATCTTTCTGAAGTAAGTTTTTATAACTTGAGTAAAACTTACTAGTTTTTTAATTAATTCTTGTTCCTGGTTTTGATTACATTCAATTTGGATAAACAGGAAACCAACCATGACGTCATCGTCATCATCATCATCTCAGCGTGTAATCCCGGTTGCATCCACGGCTTTCGCGTTGGAGCCCGGGATCCGCTTTTCTACATATAAGCCTCCATTTCGCACGATCTCTAGCATCACGTGGTTTGAGATTGTTGGCACGCTTGTTCCGGCCCAGTAAAATGTACCATGGCAAGACTTTTGTTACCTACGTAACATGCCTGCCATGTTTTCGTAAGACGTAACTGTACCAGCGTACGCGGCAGTCTTGCAGTTTATCTGCTATGTCACGGACATGAAGACTGCCACGGATGCGGGAGTTCCTGATGCGGTCTTTCCGCGTAACTCCACACATCCACCGCAGCATATTCATCTCCGTGACACGCAGCTCCTGCTTGTGTGTCTTAAGCACAGACCACGCCTCACTGCTATACAGAAGAACAGGTCTAATGACGGTAAGCAACCACGGCGTGGCTGGGAAAAGACAATATAAATGATGATGAGCCCCTGGCCTGGTTTCATTAAACATTTTTGTTTGGTTTACATGAAAAACAGATTTCCATTCTAATTTGATATCCGAGAGAGTAAAGCCTAAGCCCATGTTGCTGGAGGCAAACTACACCTACAAGAGCGGTGTGAGCAAAACGGGACCTGGGTGTTGGAAACATCGCACTTCAAATAAACAGCATGTGATTTGAAACTATATCGCAGTTCGTATCGTTGAGTGTCTAGAATATGTGATTTGGTAATGGTATCCAACTTGTTCCAAAATTATAACCTTTTATACCGCCTAGTAAGTCGGGGTGGCCTAGTAAGTCGGGGTGGCCTAGTGGTTAAAATACCAGCCTCTCAAGTATAAGTGCGCGGGTTTCTGTCCAGGTCAGGCAAGTACCAACGTAACTTTTCTAAAGTTATATACCTATACTTTCTAAGTATATCTTGAACACCAAATCTAGAGGAAACCTGGACTTTAAGTCTGAAATCGCCAACCCGCATTGAGCAAGCTTGGTGATTACGCTCAATCCTTCTCTGTATGAGAGGAGACCTGTGCCCAGCAGTGGAACGATAAAAAAAGGTTGATGATCATCGAAGGACTGGAACAATTTGTCAGAGGCGGTGTTTCCGTCGGAATATAACTTAACTGGAGTGGATAGGCTCTTAATAAACTAGCGCACTTGACCATCAACCATCACTGCCTACCATCAGGGCGGAATTTCGGTCCAGCAGTAGCTTAAAATTTATAAAAAAAAACTGTGCTACCTGTGCTTCTATTGTTCTATAATCAACACTACCCACAATACACCCACAGAAATTAAAAATGCCTGATATGATATCCAGAGAGAAACACACGACATATACATAAATAATTCTGCCTGTCTGTTTATTTATTAACCTTTCACACCTGAACGACAAAACAAGATTTGATGAAACACCGGTACAGATCTTTTATCCCAATACGGTTCGTTCAAGCGGCATAATTTCAGATCTCCACGCGGGCTAAGCCGCGGATAAGTGTCGCGACACATCTACGGAACGTACCGTGCCGAAAGTTCGGCTAAATACGCTCGCAGTGTATTTCAAGTACCTACTCTAAGACACATTAGCCCAAATTACGAAGCGTTCGGCGCAGGGCCTAACCATTTAATGTCATTTGCTTAGCAAGAGACACATCACGCGATGCGTTGTGCGACCGAAAATTCGGCGGACGTAGCTGAACGTTTAGCGAGTGTTGTGCATCGCGCGCGTGGCGGTAGCGAAGAGCGGCCACGTCTTCTAAGCCCTCTATAATGGCTAATATTCTAATTAAATCCATTTTTCTGTTAATGGTAATTCAGGTACGTCACAAAAACTGCACACCATAAAGTGTCGACACAGACAGACTGACGATGACGCCACGTAACTTTCCGCGTAGCGCGCTGAACAAGATGCCGCGTTTTGACCGTTTGGTTTGTCATAACAATTGAATATTGCGACTGACACTTCAGCCGCTGAGCTTTCGGCCCCGTACGTTCCGAAGATGTGTCCCCACCCATAAAGGTTGTTTTAATAAAAGAAGAAAACTTATCACTCAAACCACATTCAAATTGAACATTGAATGATCGACCGTCGAAGAATAAAATCTACTCATATCATATATCTTTACAAGAATGAACAGACACGCATTATAGGAAGTCAATTAATTAAAATCGTGACAATATAGCACCCGAGGTCAGATTCGTCCCAATAATGAAAAGTAGTGATAAATTACTCACGCGACCTTTCAATTTGAAGGTTGATCATGGAATTTGGTTCTATCATTGTTACCAATATTCTCTTCCAAAATGTACAAATTAATTTGTCTAGTTGAGCGTTTCCTTCAAAATACAGCTACAAATCCATGTGTTCCTTTCACAGCTTTATTACTACTGACAACAGTAAGCTAATAGTAACCTTAATATTAATAGAATAAAGCTCATTGTTTGACAGTGAAGCAAAATCAAAGGTAAAATAATTTAATCCTACATTCACAATCAGCTACGAATGTCGTAGCAGCTACGACGTATCTACGCCGTAGCTCGTAGGCGTCTTAATAGAATGAACGTATCCACGTTGTATATTACAAAATAAACAATTTGATAAATACAATCTCATTATCTTATCTAAACTATCACTGTCTTATATAATGTGCAAATAAAACTCCGTCCGACTCTGACACCGACCGAGGATAATATAGGTTAGGTAAACACATGACCAAATAAAATATGAAATTTTACATAATCATCTTATTAATAATACTAATGAATTTTGAAATATTTTTTTTTCCGTCATATTAATTCCAACTTCCCCAAAATTTGATATTTAAAAAAAAAGTGACAACGCCATTTTCGACGGTATTATTATGAGCGATGCAAACGCGTGCCGCGAACCCTGCCCCCTTCGCCCGCGCATGTATTGCCTACTGCACATGTATACGTGTATTAAGTTATCTGATTTTGCGAAATAATATTAATTTTTTTAGGGGATTTTTTTTAAGCTTAGCCCGTTTTGTAGGCATTAGTAGAAACAGTTACCGATACTTAACATTACCTTCACGGATCGGACAGGATTTTCTTTACATATTGTATATATAAACAAGGACGTTGACAGCCTCCGTGGCGTAGCGGTAGCGAATGCGGCCGCGGGTTCGATCCCCGCACAGTGCAAATATTTGTATGCATGAATATGAATATTTGCATTGGTCTGGTCGTGCCTTGGAAAGCACGTTAAGCCGTTGGTCCCGGTTACCATACGAACATTTAATGGCAGTCGTTACGGTTTGTTGGAGCCCTCAAAAGTCCAACAATTGGTCTAGCTGCAATGCTTCGATATCGCCTTCGGGTTGTGGAGGTCAGACGGAATAACAGCAGTTAGACTGGTAAAGCGGACCCCAGACTCCAAAGCTGAAAAATAGCTTCGGATGACTGAGATCAACGCTGAGATGATGATGATGATGATTGTATATAAAGCTTTGTTTCATTGAATGACCGATCACTATCATATAAAATAGTATCAAATTCATTTTTAATATGAAGTACACGTATTGAAAAACACACGATACAATTGTTCTGACCTTGGTACCACGATACATACAGGCTAAACGCACAACTTTATTGGCTGTCTACGATGTAAATGAACAAGTTATTCTAATCCACCTAATGTCTACCTTCTTCGTTTAGAAGTCATTTATCACTTAAATCAAAATAAAGTAGCATAACTTAAGGTATATCAAACTATACAGTTTACTTTTCTAGTATAAGCTGACCTCTTGTTGAAAAGAATGTCTATTCAATGCTAGATCAGCGTACACTGGTAATTCAGCTTCATATTGGTCGTGGGTACTAAGGAGCTGTAAGTTATTTGAATATAAAGACTGATTGATGATTTTTCTGCTTTTTTATATCGATAAAGTAACGTAAGTTAATTTATACCTTTTTTATACAAGTTTTTTATTAATGTAAGCGTTAAGGCGTATTTCATATTTAATAAATGTACGATTTTAAGGTTATTTCTACAACACTGAAAAGACTACTTGTAAAAGTCACGCGTACCGCCCGGGGGGACGGCGACGGTAAAGCGTATTTCGTAGCGGTGCTCCGCACTGTAAGGCGACTTACGCGCCTTTCCGCGCGGATTGATTTAACATGGTTTTGACTAGTTTGTTCACATACACTGTGTGTGAGGCGCGGCACCATCGCGAGGACAGCAGCGCAGAGGGGCGGTGGCGGCGAGAGTACCGCAGGCCCGCGGTCGTTCGGTGTATGTGTGATAGGCATCTACGGATTTAGGTAGAGGTCAATGCGACATGAGATTGCTGTGTGTTAAGCGCCTTAAGAAAAAACGCAGTATATACAAAGAAAAAACGCAGTATAACAAATAACGCATTATATACAAATATAATACACTTGATCAGTTTGGGTTAAAACGGTCTGCAAAGCCTGGAGCACAGGTGAAGAGTAGCCAGCTTGTCGATGTTCTATAGAATGCATTTTGGAGAGTGTGAGTCAACCTCAATTTTGTTTGTACCAACTTAATTTTTGAATAAAATATTTTTCATTTTTCATTTTCAATTGCATGACTTAATTCCCTCATCTCTGTTCCATCATCGGACGACCCGTCGTACTGCGAGTTTCCACCCTTACGTTGTTAACACCACTACGATCCGGACGAAGCGTTTCGCTTCCTCTTTTATACCGCATACATCGTGGGACTGGAACAATTTGCCAGCGACGGTATTCCCGTCGGACTACAATTTGAGTATGTTCAAGGCTAGAGTAAATAGGCTCTTAATAAACTAGCGCGCTTTACCATCAACGATTGCATCTCTGCTTACCATCAGGCGGGGTTGCGGCCAAGCACTAGTTTATAATGATAACAAAAAATTCACATCACCGCACCAGTCAATAAATTATCTTGTAAATCCTTCAATAATGATATTGGAATTAGTGACCCGGCCTTACAACGCACAGCTGCCATCTAATAATGTGGCGACAAGCCAACAGAGATTTATGTGTTCCATCTAGGTTTACATAACATCACGCCATTATTCCTTGAAGCTCTAGGCAGAGGATTATTTATAGTGGGTATATTTACATTTCACTTGTTACGCTTACTGTCCAAGTTGCAAGTGCATGCCTATTAGCATCAATCAGGCACAAATTTAGAGAAATTCCTATTGGAAAGACCTATTAGCACATTTCCCGATGATGCAACCTGAGACCTGTTTTTTGGGTGGGAAATCATGAGATAACTTTTCCCGCTCTGGGCGGAGCGGAAGGGTGTGTCAGATTTTAACTGACTAGAAGCCACGTGTATTCAACTATTTGCCTGTACCTGGGGCCTGGGTATCTCTTTTGAATAACCTGCGGCCCTTGTCGGTTCTAGTGGGCATATCACAACGTGATAACATCTCTCTGACTTTAACTGAAGACAGTAGAGGAATGAAATGGTGACAGCCTCCGTGGCGTAGTGGTAGCGAACGGGGCCGCTGCGCAAGGAGGATCGCCGCGCTGTGCAAATATTTGTATGTATGAATATGAATATTTGCACTGGTCTGGTCGTGCCTCGGAAAGCAAATTAAGCCGTTGGTCCTGGTTACCATACGAACATCTAATGGCAGTTATTACGGGTTGTTGGTGCCACAAAATTCCAACAATTGGTCTAACTGCAACGTTTTGAAATCACCTTCGGGTTGTGGAGGTCAGACGACAGTCATTTCACGAAAAATATCGAAGTTTAGCAATCAAAATCAGAAAGAAATCGAAAATCAGCAATTTGACTGCTGAAGCGAATCCCACACTCCAAAGCTGAAAAAGGTTTGGATGCGACTGGGATTAACGCTGAGATGATGATGAGTAGAGGAATAAAACGCAAGGTTGAGTGATTAAACACTGAGCCTTCTCGGGTACAAAAATAGATAGCTTCAAATAGATACCATATTCAAATACCATTGTTTTTTTTTCCACAAACGGTGATGAAGAAAAAATACTCTAAACATATTGGTTTAGTTAGACTTACCGGGTTATGTATTATATGAGTCACACATGTCTGAGCCCGAAGAAGTCCGAAGAATTGCAACACTTAAGTGGCAGTGGGCTGGGTATATTGCCCGTATGACCGATGCACCGGAAGACGCAGCGTGTGTAGGCCTCCTACAAGGTGGACTAACGATCAGATGAAGGTCGTGGGAACTACTGGATGCGAAAGGCGCAGGACCGGTCGTCTTAGAGATCCTTGAGGAAGGCCTATGCCCAACAGTGGACGTCTTTCGGCTTAAATGATGATGTCTGAGCACCAGAGTCTGCGGGGTGTTTACTTTTAGCAAACACCCCATATTTTCTTTCCTACCAATCATTTTGTAGGCTTTCAGTTTAACTTACAAAAACATTTGTTTGTCTTCATTTGATACGTTAAGTTTTGAGTTTGTTTTCATAAAGGTAATAGAATAAATTATTGTTATATTAGAAGCATTTCAAACATTAGGCATGTTTCGAAGCATAGGCTCTCCTAAACATTTTTTTTAAACATTATATCTAGCTTGATCGCGATCCCGCCTGATGGTAATTAATCAGTGATGCATTCGTTGACGGTAAAGCGCGCTAATTTCAGACTAAAGACGACTACTAATCGGTTTATGCCGTCACCAAGCGTACATAAGACTTAAGTAGTTAAAATCCAATGGAAAAAGTGTTATGAATAAGCTCTGTTGACTTGAAAAGAGTACAAAAAAAGGTTAGATCAGATATAGAGAGTAATTACCGCCAACAACATACCCGCGCGAGCTCCGCTCATGCCACGAGAAGTTATTCGCAAAGCAAATATTTGTTTTCGAGAACAGCTATAAGATTTGTTTTTGTTTGTGTTCTCCTAATCATCAAATTAGAGCATAAGTATACACAGATTATGTAACCTGTCTTAGCTTTTACCTGGTTCTTCTTTTAATATTGGTTTTTAATCTCTTTGTTTTTTTTTTATAAATTGTAAACTAGCGCTTGACCGCAATCCCGCCTGATGGTAAGCAAAGAAGCAATCGATGATGGTGAGGCGCACTAGTTTATTATGAGCCTATTCACTCTAGCCTTGAAGACACTCAAATTGAAGTCCGACGGAAACACCGCCGTTCCAGTCCCTCGATGTACGCGGTATGAAAGAGGAGGCTAAACGCTTCGTCCCAATCGTAGTAGTGGTGTTAATGACATAAGGGTGGAAACTCGCCGTGTGACGGGTCGTCCGATGGTGGAACGGAGATGGGGAACTAAATCATGCAATTCCTTTGTACCAGTTGACAGCCCGCGCAGTCCATTCGCAAAGCCATTCTTATAGCGGAATACTCCTGGTAAGATATTAGTAGTACTAGAACTTTCGTTGCACAATGACTTTTTAACGAATTTGAAAGCTTACTGCATGCATCGCTCAGTGGTAGGCCATAACAGCGGCTGCAAGTTACCACCCACCAAACAAAGTCTTGCCGCCAAGCGATTCGTCTGGTTCTGGCATGATGTCTGGTGAAGCCATACGGAGGACGGGTCTGAGCAGTTGTGTTGTGTCTGGAATTAAATCGTGGAGGATCTCCAGATCAATCTCCCTCTGGCGCTGCTTGGTTGATCGTTTTGTTGGGTGTAACATTGCATCACCTCGCCCAACTGCCGTCTTCTTTGCTATTCACTCAGTTTTTTTGAGTGAATAGACTCTTAATAAATTAGCTCGCTCTACCATTAACGACTGTATCACTGCTTGCCATAGGGCGGGATTGCAGTCAAGCACTAGTTTATAATTATCCATACTAATCCATACTAATATTATAAATGCGAAAGTAACTCTGTCTGCCTGTCTGTTACGCTTTCCCGCTTCAATCTCTCAACCGATTTTGATGAAATTTGGCACAGACAATCTTTAGACCCTATGAAAGAACATAGGCTACCTTTTATTGAAAAATATTCCCGAGGGAAATCTAAACAGCGCGATATAATCTAAAAGCCTAGAGCACAGGCGTAGAGTAGCCAGCCTTTCGCTGTTCTATAGGATGCATTTTGGGGAGTGTGCGAGGGAATTGTATGATTTAATTCCCCCATCTCCATTCCACCATCGGACGACCCGTCGTACGGCGAGTTTCCACCCTTACGTTGTTAACACTACTACGATCCGGATGAAGCGTTTCGCTTCCTCTTTTATACTGCATACATCGTGGGACTGGAACAATTTGCCAGCGACGGTATTCCCGTCGCACTACAATTTGAGTATGTTCAAGGCTAGAGTAAATAGGCTCTTAATAAACTAGCGCGCTTTACCACCAACGATCGCATCGCTCCTTACCATCAGGCGGGATTGCGGTCAAGCGCTGGTTAATAATTTATATATAAAAAAAAAAAATTCCACGCGGGCGAAGCCGCGGGCGGAAAGCTAGTAATATATAAAAAGTGAGTGCCACCACGTAAAAGAATAATGAATTCCGAATTCCCTTCTGTTTGAATAAATACTTATTGAAGTAATTCAGATACATTTTGTCTGTACCTTTAGCAAAGGGTCCTTGCCTTGTAAACAATCAATAAAGACTATTACTTAATAAAAATATAAAACCTAGAAGACGTATCATGTACCTTCGTATCATGTATCATGTACCTTTATATGATCGATGAGTACAAGATTACACTGTTTTATATTTTCAGAAACGAAAAGAAAACCAAGTCACTTTAGATTATTATCTCGGCAGTAAATCACTAATTTGACAGCTGTCATTCGACACGTGATAGGTGATATCTATAAAATTTCTTGTAGGTGTTACAGGAATTTTTTAATTATGATCACGTGGTGATAAAAAAACATATTTTATACATACCTAGGTTATCCTTACTTAATCCTTACTTATATTATAAATAGGAAAGTGAGTTTGTCTGTTCCGCTTTCACGCCGTAACTACTGAACCGATTGCTTTGAAAGTTTACAGGCGTAAAGTTAAAAGTCCGGATTAATTAATAGGGTACTTTTTATCCCAGAAAAAATTGACATTCCCGAGGGAAATCTAAAAAGCGCGATATGACCGAATTCCACGCAGGCGAGGCCGCGCGAGCAAAGCTAGTGTTAAATAAGTAGTAAAAGAAAACAGATGTGTGACGTAGCTTTTAAGTTATGAACTGGTTTACATAATGGATAATCCAATACTTTCCGATCGGTCAATGCAAGATCGAGAACCAAATACGCAATCGAGAAGTGTTTAATTTGTAAAGTAGTGTATCCGTTTAATTTATATCTACAAATATGTGTGTGTGTTTCTCCTCCTACGTTCCGAAACCATTGATCAGCTTGTGACGAAATTTTTGTAAGGGCACTTCTGGCTTTTCTGCGCACAGCCGTGAGCATATAGTGCAGCTAGTAAATAGTAGGTGTTCGAATGACATCGGCAAGAAGGCGCTGGTAAGCAATTAATTTGTGAAATGTTACTTTTTTTTATAAATTACGAGCTGCGCCGCGCGGTTTCGACCGCGTAGGGGCCGATATACTCCGCTCCTATTGGTCGCAGCATGATGTTATATAATCTAAAGCCTTCCTGGGTTAATGGGGTATCCAACGAAAAATAATGTTTCAAATCGGACCAGTAGTTCCTGAGAGTAGCGTGTTCAAACAAACAAGCAGACTCTTCAGCTTTATATATTAGTATAGATAGATAAACTAGCGCTTGACTGCAATCCCGCCTGATGGTAAGCAGTGACGCAATCGTTGATGGTAAAGCGCACTAGTTTATTAAATGCCTATTCACTCTAGCCCTGAAGACACTCAAATTGAAGTCCGACGGAAACACCGCCGCTGGCAAATTGTTCAAGTCCCTCGATGTATGCGGTATGAACATGCATCTCAAATTTTGTCAGTCCCATCGTGCACAAAATAAACTATACTCATAACTAGACCATAAACCTAAGCAGATTATTCGCACTATCGTCATTAGTATGGAATGTGCCTATTTCACACCTGCTCTACGTCAAGGCTCCAAATGAATCATTTGTGCAAACACCGGTAGATCAAGCTACTGCAGTCTGTCAAATTTATTAAATGGATTATCACCTTTATAGCTAAAGCATTATGTTCATGGTTGATTGGAAAAAAAAAATACAAATTCGGATAACTTGACTTGCTGACTTCGAACACAGTCCTTAAATAAACAGTTAGTGTTCTATACACTCCACATAGTTAGGAGAGATCATTTTTCTCATCATGAACATAAACTAACTACATACATAAGTGTGCAGATTCGAGCATATAAGCCGTTAGAACTAATTTATATATTATTTACAAACCAGGGTACACGAAAAGGTCAACCTTTTCCTATATGGTTTTATAGCAATTCCCTTTGTCTAAAGAACACTTCTAAATATTTATCTATACTTAATATATAAAGCTGAAGAGTTTGTTTGTTTGTATGTTTGTTTGTTTGTTTTGGCAAGGCTTTAGGCTATATAACATCACGCTGCGACCAATAGGAGCGGAGCATATCGAAACCTACGCGGGTAAAACCACGTGGCGCCGCTAGTTTAAGATAAAGGGTGTATCTGACATCGGCGCATAAACGAGTACCATGGATTCAGTACATGATTCTGAACCCCCCAGTGGTTGAATTTTGTGTCGGCTTTTTCCCGATTAAAAAAAAATATATGCAGTTTTTTTCACTTAAGACCGTTCATAATTGCAATAATTTTATAACCTAAAAAGATTTTAAAGTAAAACTAATTAATTCGTTATTACACAAGAAAGCACAATGTGAACAATACTAGAAAAACTATCCTATCAGCTGATTTAATAGAGTTCGCATGAAGGGTCAACTTCATACCTACAAACACGCACGGCGGCACGCTTGCAACGTTCAAAGGTCGAGCCGACACTTTCTTTTAAACACTTTTACTTCTGTAACCTCTCCTTAACGACGTAAATGACTATCATAATTTTGTTAGTGGCATGCGGTGTAGCCTTTTCGCGAAGTTTGCGTTACGATGTCAGATACACCCTGTATATCTGTTCAACAACGTAAATAACGCAATGAATGTTGTTGAACTGTCAAAATGAAACCCATTGTAGATAGTGTGTTATGCAATTAAGCCGCTGTCTATCCACAGAAATACTTGTAATTATCTACTAACTGGAAACTATGCCCATTTATGTTTAAATCTGTTTAAAGGCTTTTTTTAAATGAACAGACAGCTGTGCTGCTGGGGAGTTTGTTCCGCCACTTCTTCTTCCCAGCGAAAGCACTAGGAAGTGTCGTGGTGTGCGTTTTGAGGGACTGTCCTATGTAATATTGGCGTTCCAAAAGTACTGATTTTCAGCCTAATTTGAATGAATGACTTTTGAATTTGATTTTGTCTGATTTCCTGATACCCAAAATAAAGCCAAGATAAAGATGCGGATAATTCTAGACCCATATCATCCAAAATATTATGTTCGCACCTTGCTTTAATGGTATATAAACAGCCAATTAATTACGAAATTAAAAAAAAAGCTTTCGCTTAGAGAGCAGTGGTGGCCTAGTGGTATCGGTCGTGACTGACAAGTTGTAAGTCGTAGGTTCGAACCCCGTCAGGCGCTTTACTTTCTGTAAATATTTCTTCACCACTGCTCGCACAAAGGTGAAGGAAAACATCGTGTAGGAAACCGGCATGTCTTAGACTTTAGAGGCAAAACTTCGAAGACATGTGACGTCGACCAACCTGCACTGGACCTGCGTGGTAGATTACGGCCCACTCGCTCTCACCGAGAGGAGGCCTGTGTCCCGGGAGTGGGAACATTATAGGCTGATTATGTATGTACTAGCTGCTGCCCGCGTGTTGATATAAAATAAGCACCTTTTAAAATAATGGGAGCAATATATACGCCCGCGCTTGCCCCCGGATTCACTTTTTTTGTTACTGCTCTGCTCTTATTGGTCATAGCGGGATGTTATATAGCATATGTCCTTTCTCAGGCTCTAGACTATCTCTGTACCAAATTTTATTACAATCGGTTCAGTAGTTTTGGCGTGAAAGCCGGACAGACAGACAGAGATACTTTCGCATTTATAACATTAGTATGGATTTTATGCTTGCTTAGCTCGCAAGCTGTTTTTCACAGCAGTGCATGTAACCAACTAACCATCACACCGTGAAAACTTAGTTGTAGTGATCGTGGAGTGAGCTGTAATTCCAACTATTGCTACAAATTGACAGCTCTCCTCTGTCTCATTTCGCTTTTATAGAATCGTTCAGCAGTTCTAATATTCTAACTAAATCCTTAAGTAATTTTCAATCTTGTTTGACTTCCTGTGTCCTACCCCCGTTCTAAATTCTAAATTCACTGACGCCGTGACCTACCAAGCGGAGCGCCGCAGAACAAGCTGGCTATATATATTAACGCGTACCAGAAAACTAATTAAAACTCATGTCCAAACTTGATTAAATTTTGGAAAAGTAAACAAAACGCCTGCAGGGAGTGACTGGGCACTATTAGTGCCCTGTCAATTGTATGAACGAATCAAGCGGCAGCGCGGAGGGAGTCAGGGGGAGTCGTACGTACATACCTATATCATAAATTCCTACCTCCCCTTGACCCTGCAGTTTTTCATATCACCTTCCACAGAAAAATGTCATCTAGGTTTACAACCTAGGATAGATCTGTAAACACCGCAAGTGGCCTAGGTCTTACGGCTGTAAAAAACGCTGTTCACGTCACGCCAAATATTGTTATTTAATCAATTAATTTCTTGGTAGCAGGCTATAGCCTACCACCAAGAAATTAATTATACTATAGCATCGATGCTATAGCATCGGCTGCCGGTAGAAGTTACCATCCACCAAAAAAAATCTTGTCGCCAATGGATTCGTCGTGTTCCGGCATGATGTCTGCTGAAGCCGTGCGGAGGACGGGTCTTAGCAGTTGTGTTGTGATGTGTGCCGGGTCCGATGTCCCAAATGTTGTTGAGTTGCAGTTTGGTCATGGAGGGTCTCCAAATCAATCTCCCTCTAGTGCAGCATCGTTGATCGTGTTATTGCGTTAAACATTGCATCACGTCGCTCAACTGCCGTCTTTCTTCCTATAAAACTCGCGTGGGACCGCCGGAGCCCCGCAGCGCCTGAGCCTTGCTACATGCTTGAGATTACACTCTAGGGGTAGGGCAGACAAGACTACGTGAAGTCGGTTTTGCAGCATTTCTGTCATTAACTTGTGTAGCACACCATAGTGATTTTTAAAACAATGTACACTAGCGCGCTTTACCATCAACGATTGCATCACTGCTTATCATCAGGCGAGATTGCAGTGAAGTAGTAGTTTATAATAAATAAAAAAAAAAACTGAAATACTGAATCGAAATCATTCTACACAGATCATTATTAACTAATGTGCCTAATATAGGATTCCGTTCTACCATTGAAGCGTTTCGTAGGAGGCCTAAAATGAGATACTATGACATTTTCATCATCATCAACTTTTTATCGTCCCACTGCTGGGCACAGGTCTCCTCTCATACAGAGAAGGATTTGGCGTAATCACCACGTTCTCGCAATGCGGGTTGACGATTTTAGATTTAAAGTTTTGGTTTCCATAAGATGTTTTCGTTCACCTTTAATCAATCATTGGTATCCAAGATATACTTAGAAATAGAAAGTAGGTACATATAACTTAGAAAAGTTACATTGGTACTTGCCTGACCTGGAATCGAACCCGCACACTCATACTTGAGAGGCTGGTGTTTTAACCACTAGGCCACCACGATTGTAAGCAATTTACCACAGTTAAAATGGTCCAAACGAATGGAAAATTGCCAAACCTCTAGACACAAAAAGTTCCAAACAAGATTATTCCTTCACTCCATGTTCCCATACAGATGCTAGTTAAAAAGTTGAACTTCTGTAATCCGATAGTTCGTTAGGCCGGCCTATTAGTTCACCCAAAACTGCGACCAACCGAGCGATGTGCGACAGTTGCACGTCAGGAACTTTTTGATTTATTTAAAAACGAGGGAACGGGTGTGACACACAACCCGACCAACTGACGGACAGGCCGAAATTACAAAGCTGTTTTAGGGTCCCGTATACATAGTATAAAAATAGAACTTTACCAATCAAAACCCCGCTGTCTCTCTGTCTGTCTTTAAGCTGTATCTCAAGAATCGGGATATTTCGACAGTTGAAACTTTCACAGATTTACTAATTTGTTCTGTAGCATAAATTTATGTGCAAAGGTGGGCTTAATGCCTTGAACATTCTCTACCAATCAACGATGGGTGGTGAAGAGATTAAATGCTAGAATGCTTTTCATATTTTGCTGATTAGAAAGCACTTGTGCTTTGGTTTGAAACTTGTGTTTCAAAAGTTAGCGGGTAACTTGTGAATCACAAGTTTAAAAAATACGAAAATTATTTTTAACTTGATGGGTTGAACAGTTAATCGGTTCACGCAATCCAAAATTATCACCGAAATTCTAACATACGTAACCAGTCTAGTTTGTATAAATTAGTAACCCAATTTTCCGAGAGGTGGCGCCGTACTTCGCGCTTTGGAACTGGTATGAGCTTTAATTATCACCGTCATTTGTGGGTCCGTTTTACAGATTCCGTACTTAGTATGTCAACTCAACGTAAATAGGAGTATATTAACGTAATAAGGACGGACGGGAAAATACGGAACCCTACACCGAACGTAGCCCAACACACTTTTGCCCTGTTTTTTTTATTATTTTTGTTTAAGTCTTTTGCTCCACACTAGAACTCCTATATCATGGGAGCGTTTACAAACATTTGAACTAACATACACAAACAGCCAACAGCCATGGATTATCATACATACTACTTACAACATTTTACATGGGACTTTCGCATAACTTGGGAAATTTGGTTAAACTTTTAGGTTCACCCCTGCCTAACCCGCTGGGGAAATATGCACGATGTTATGTAATTAACCTAAATTGTAACATACCACGACATCACGCCAGTATCCCTACGGGTAAGATGAGGTTAACAATGCACCTACATTTCACCAGTTGTGTCCAATCCTTATTAGAACTAGCCAATTACCATTCACAAATTCAGATCAGGGCAGTAGAAATTTGTTCTAGGTATCTTTTGTTCGTTAGACGTTTGGCGGCTCGTAACACCGCGCCAGGCCCGGATGGTATCCCTGGCCGAGCTTGGGTTTTGGCTTTGGCTGCTCTGGGGGACCGCCTAAGACGATTATTTAACAGCTGCTTCCGCGCGAGCGTGTTTCCCTCTGGTTGGAAGGAGGCCGGATTGGTCTTGTTAAGGAAGGATGGCCGGGACCCTGAGTATCCCTCTGCTTACCGTCCCATTTGCCTCCTAGACGAGGTTTCCAAACTATTAAAAGAATAATTGCCGGAAGGCTCGTTGGTCACCTATCACGATCTGGTCACGACCTCGCCGATTGCCAGTATGGCTTCCGACAGCGGCGGTCCACTGTGGACGCAATCCTACGTGTTCGATCGCTGTCGGAACAAGTGGTTTGCCGGGGTGGGGTGGTGTTGGCGATAAGCTTGGATATCGTTAACGCCTTTAACTCTCTGCCCTGGGATGCAATTAGGGCGGCACTTGTACAGCACAGAGTGCCTCCATACTTACAATGCATCGTCGGAGACTATCTTAGAGACCGACATATTCGCTATGTGGGTCGGGGCGGTAGAGTTCATCGCCGGGAGATTACGTGTGGGGTTCCGCAGGGATCTGTTTTAGGTCCGTTTTTGTGGAACCTCGCCTACGATGTTGTGCTGCGTACCGATCTCCCCGTTGGCGTTAGTGTCATTTGTTACGCGGGTGATACGCTGGTGTTGGCTGATGGGGACACCTTTGTCGAGACCATTCGGCTTGCCGAATTCGGAGTGGCAAAAATCGTGGCGACCATCCACGGGCTGGGCTTACAGATTGCACCTCATAAGACTGAAGCCCTTTGGTTTCACAAACTGCCGAGGAGCAGAGAGCTACCGAACTCGTTCGTCAGAGTGGGAGATGCGCAAATCCAGGTGGGTCGATACATTAAATATCTTGGCCTAATCCTGGATGGTCGATGGGGCTTCGAGGAGCATTTTCAGCGCTTGGCCACCCGCGTAGGGAAAGCAGTCGGTGCTTTGCACAGACTGTTACCTAATCTGGGAGGACCTCGAGAAGAAGTTCGCCGCCTCTAGTTCTCGTTCGCGGTGTTGTGCGATCGATGGCCCTTTATGGGGCACCTGTTTGGTCAAATAGGCTATCAGGTGTCCGACGCTGCAGGACCAAAATCAACAGTTTGCAGCGGAAAATGGCCATTCGTATCGCACGGGGGTACCGAACTATATCATTTGAGGTTGCAACTCTCCTTGCACGCTTTCCACCGCTGGACATCTTAGCGGACATGAACGCGAGGGTTTATAGCCGAATCCGTGCCATACGCCAAAGTGGCGATGGCTTGCCGGGAATCGCTGTTGTTCGGCTCAGGCGGCAGGAATGGCGACAAGCGCTCGAGCGGTGGCGTGAGCGGCTGCAGCAGCCGCAATATTCACATAAGCGCGTTTTTGAAGCCGTTCTACCTTACTTTGAAGCCTGGATGAAAAGAGAAGAGCGAATCTCTTATAGGCTGACCCAGGTGCTAACCGCTCATGGTTGCTTTGGTGAGTACCTTAACAGGATTGGGCGTGAGACCACAGCAAATTGTCACCACTGTGGAAGCAACCTCGACTCTGCACAACACATGCTCGAGGAATGCCCTGCGTAGGCCTCGGAGCGGCAGGTTTTGGTCGACAGGATCGGGCAAGATCTTTCTCTACCAGCAGTAGTGGGTGCTATGCTGAGGGATAGAGAAAACTGGAGACAAGTCGCCTCCTTCTGTGAAACTGTGATGGTCCAGAAGGAGGCTGCCGAGCGGTATCGTGAGAGAACCGATCCCGCTCGGAGAGAAAGGCGTAGAGGACGCAACCGCCTTGGCGCCTAACAAGCGAAAACCCCGCCTGTATCATATAAGAAAGGCGGGAACTGGAGTTCGCGGGCGATTAGAGCGGGGACTCAGCTGGCCCACTGAGCGACTTCAGGGAAGGCGGCGCACAGTAGTCATGTGTTGTCTTACATAGTTAGGTTCGGGGAGACCCTTTCACAGTCTCCCAGAGATGTGCCCTAACAGGCGTTGCACGGCAGGGGCTCCGGATTGGTCTTTTGAGAGGTAACGGTGCCCCTGCTATGTGCAGATGGTGACACCGGGGTGGTTTTAGTGAGGTAAGAATTCCACACTCCCTGGTCCTATCCCCAAGGACCAGGGGCCTTTAGGTTTCCCCCCGATAAAATAAAAATAAAAACGTTTCTTTTGTTCGCTTCTCTCAAAACCGTGAAGGAAAACATTGTGAGGAAACCGGCATGTTCTAGATCCAAATAAACGAAGACATGGCATATGTGTGACATCTGCCAACCACCTAACCATTTCGGTCCTCGTACTGGGAATATGAAAGACTGATGACAATAGCGTAGCTATAGCATTGTTGTGCTGATTCCACATATTCCCTTCGTTAAAAACGTAAAGTTTTACATACGATCGTATTTAGTAGTAGTAGTGTTGTTGTGTTACAGACACATGGGTCAATTACATTGATAAAATATTAAACAGATACGATATATTCTAACAAACTGACCAAAAAAAATGTGCCGAACACAGCAGCAGCACACATGCATATTTTTATTCGGCATACATTGGTACAGTGTGAGTGAGATGGGGCGCAATCTAAAGCATAGAGAAGAAAAAGATGGCTAGTGTTTGTCGTTTGCGCTGTTAGTGTTTGTCGTTTGTTTTTACGAGTGTATCGAGAGTGACTAAAGCGAGATACAGGACTTACCTCCTTTTGTACGCTTCATTTTTAGTGCGCTAGTGACATATCTACCTTAGTTTAATATTTTATGTGGTAATCGGTTGTCATGGTACGGGCATGTGTTACGGAGAACTGAGGAGAATGTCGTGAGGAGAGTCTTAATTATGAATGTTGATGGCTATAAGAGTAGGGGAAGACCAAAGAAACGATGGATGGAATGTGTGAAGGATGATATGGCTAAGAAGGGGGTGACTGCCGAGATGGTTTCTGATAGGGATGCATGGAAGAAAAAGACATGTTGCGCCGACCCCAAATAAATTGGGATAAGGGCAGGAAAATGATGATGATGGTCAATTAGATATATCGACAATGCATTCACGTCCCTTTTTGCTCTATAAAACTGATATTAGAAGGGTGTATTTTCATTAATTTTTGTGAAGCCTTTGATATCGGTAAGTAGCTGTAACCACTTCATATTTATCTGTGGCGTTAATCTTTTTCACAAAACAAAACACAACTGCTCAAGCCTAATAAAATCACGTTCTACACAGAATTCCCTAAAAACGTCATTATACAGACAAACATTAGAATCGGACAAATACATATTTCAATCTATGCCTGTTTGAAAAAAGAACGGATCAGGATCAAACGTTAAAAAATAAAATTTAGTTATTCGATCCATCGATGTTGCCTTTCGACATTCTAAATCGATCACTCTGTTCACGCTTGAAACAGTCAAAAATTTAAAAGAGATGTATTGTTTGTGGTGAAACAAAGAATTATCAATAAAAAAAATAAAACTGTTCTGTATTTGAAATTCCGCCACAGCTTTCGTTACTAGGCAAAAGTTTGTGAAAAACATTTCAATTTAAAAAATTATCATTTTGATTCAAATGGAGATATGAGGTACATAAATTGTCAGTTTTGGAAATAATATGGTATGGTATGGTATGGGACATACAATTCATATACCTATATGATTTTACCAGTTTTGATAATAAAGAATATCAAACTTTGTATCTTAAAAGAGTGTTCAATAATTACAAGGCTGTGATAAAAATAACTGAATTTGTACTTATCTAATTAAGAAATATAATTTTGGAAAGAAATGAAAAAGTATGTAAATTTTACATACTCGGACTACTTCTATTTTGCTTGGTATTCAATGAAGATCCAATATTCTATGTACCAGAGCATAGGAAATTAACTACTAACCGCGTCGGCGCCGCTGTGTCGGGCGGCTCGCTCGTAGACAGCTGAGTGCAATTGTTTGCTCCAGTACACGGTTTCGATTCCCGGGTAAAATGTAACAAAGAATGATGACGCTGCTTACACGTCCTACATCCAGTTGCGGATTGACAACGCGACATCTTGTGTTTAATGCTTAAGCAATTGACGCAACCGTTAATTTTCTTAACAATCTGTAAGCGTTCATACGGAGACAGTTTATGAAAATCGGGACATTTAAATAAATGTTGATGAGCGATATTAGTACACAAGCATTTGTCAGTAGATTCGACTGTGCTGACATAGGCATTGTAGCGTGGGGAATTTGGCGAAGCTTTGTTATTAGAAATGCAAGAACGATCAGCGGGTGTCACGCTGACGGAGTGAGCACGATACAATATTTTACCTTGTTTATTGATGAAGTCCACTAAATCATCAAATGCAGGGACGTCAGATTGATCCTGACTGTTTTCAAAGTTACGTACAGTTTCACTGTCTAGTTTCGTAATAGCTAATTGTACGAAGATTAGATTCAATAAATCTGGAATTTTTAAATATTGTAATGCGCGAACAGCGCTGACAAACTTATCATTAAATATGTCAAAATTATTTGAAGTAGCGGAAGTTAGCGGTTTAAATTCCAAGATCTGCTTTAAATATGTGGACGCTAGCATGCGTTTATCTTCATATCTACTCACTAGCGATTTAAAAATGAGTTCATAATTATCTGCGGTGGGTACAATGCCGGTGCAGACCGCTAGGGCTTTACCAGTTAGCTTTCCTTGTAAATAATGTAGTTTCTGATGATCCGAGAGAGATGGATTATCATGAACGGCTGACTTATAATTTGAGTAGAACAATGGCCATGAGCGAATGTCACCGTTAAAACTCATTAATTCAATCGGTGGTAACTTGATCATAGACGGTCCCCTCTCCACGACGGGTGGTATATCATCTGCGGTGTTGGAAGCTACTAAGCGTTTCAGTCTGCCATACAGTTGCTCGAAAGAGACCAAAGCCTTATAGTCCGCGCGGGTTGTTGGATCTGTAGTTATTAAACAGCAATTGTATTGATCCATAACCTGATGAAATTCGGAGCGAATACATAGCGTCAATGTTTGAGCTAGCGTCTAAAAATGCCTCCCTCTTATCCACATCGTCTTTGATGTTTTTTGATAAGTCGTGGGCTGACTGTAAGCACTCAAATAATGCATTTCGCTATGCTTCCAACGCCGACAGCGTTAATTCTGTACTACCAGACTTAATATCTTTCTTCATTATGAAATGAGAATTTTAAATTTCTAGTTACCTAATAAGTGAAACGCGAATAACATTTTTTTTTCACATATCCGCTTAGGGTCTTAACTGTATTTCGACATAACTATGTACTGAAATGTAAATCTTATGACTAACAGATAAGCATCGAAATCAATCACAAAAGCGAATCACTCGGTTACGCTTGAGTGACGTTCTGTAATACGGACTGTAATAGTTGATTAATTTGTGAGTATTATGAAAATAAATACTAGCGGGTGGGTACCTAAGAATGTATTTCTAGCGAGCGCCGCGCTCGGCTTGTGATCACAATATTTTGTAGATACCTACGAATCTTAGCAAAATTATCGAAATAGAAACTTTTCGATTTTTACTGGGAGTATGAATACTTATTACTTACAGCGAATATTAAGATAAATGTTAGTATAACAGCGGGTAATATATATAATAGTACCTATTTAGTGTAAAGCGGTATCGAATGAATTAATTACCTACACGTCAGCGCTTACTTGCGTAATGGTGTAGGTGACAGCGAAATATAGGCTAACAAACCTACAAACGGCGGGTTTTACCACTAATCTAATAGGTTCCCTAAAAAAGGGGGAGGCGGAAACTGTATAATCCGAGGTTAGAAGGACCACAATGGAGGGGCCAAAGTGGCTTCGCGGGGTTTAATATACCTTCCTTCGATCTGGACTGTAATTTTTAAAGGACAAAGAAAAAATGGCGTCACTGTCGCGCTGTAAACTCTTAACCTAGGAATGGGTTATGGAATCATGCACCTTACCTCGCTTCAAGGGCTGTTCCGTCGTCTCGTAGGAGTTCGATCAGTCCACTCCGTCTTCGACGAATTCTTCACCCTCGCAGTTCGGCACAGGGTCAACACAACACACACGTAGTTATAAAGTTCCCCGCTAACAGCTTCGTTTTCTTTTCTTGAAGCCACAAAGACACGTCTCCAATTGAGCGGATGGTTACAACTTATAATCGAATGATTATATCGTTCAGCGATAAATTCACACAGCAAAACTATGCGATTGCGGGTTTTGAAACAGCGGTTAGGATCACACCGAAATAGCGATGTGAAACGCGGATAGCGCGCGGTACGGGATGCGCACGCGCGGAGTTCCAATGGACACACTGAAATCTGATTCTTCTAGCATGATCAAGGCGCTGTTTTCAATCAGCGCCATCTCACGGGCAGCGGGTGCATGACTTGATGAAGGTTACGGGGACAAGGATTCAGCTAGGAGATATACAGCGCAACAGTTCCATTTATAAACGCCAATGGATGGCGTCAACACTTGGGATACTGTCATTACATCTGAGCAAAAAAATTTCAATCATTTGGAAGACAGTGGAATGCTCCCCAATCACCAGATTTTACAACCGGCTTTGAACCACTATTATTCCTTCATATGTTTTATTTGTGCCCATTAGATACTGGGCTAAGGTTGTACAGGACAAAAATCCATTTCCTTTAAAGTCCAATAATTTCTGTATAGTAATGTAATTGTAATTTTGTTGGTATCGTGTGAACAAGCAAAAAAAAAACATAAATGAAAACCACAGCTTGAGGGAATGATTCAGTCGACTTAAAATTCAGTTTTGTGAAGCCTTTGATGTCGGTAAGTAGCTGTAACAACTCGATAATTATCTGGGGCATTAAGAGGGAACTCTACTGGTGTGTACGTAAACGTATTCTGCTGTTTTCTTCGTGGATAATGCTTCTAGAGCAATTTTTTTTCTATAATTTTACACCGTGATTATACGCGCCTCTATCATTCAATTTCATAGATTTAGAACCATATCATTGATTTTTTCCGAAACTTAATTCATAAAAGAAATACGAAACTTTAAAATCGCGAAAAATAACTCATTTTTACCGTGATGTTCAGATGACTATTAGACCAACGTGATACGTTTTTGACAAAAAAGAAAACAATAGAAGCATAGGTATACTTTTCCTCTAAAGTTTGATATAAAAATAATCTCGATCGAGATCTGTCGAGTTTTGAAAAAGAACACAGCAGAATACGAAATGTCTTTTGGTCAACGTTTTTGTACGTAAAATCAGCCTGAGCTGCAACTGTCCTTTTCGCACTTTACCGGGAGAGGTTGGAAGCAGCGCGACGACAATAGTTTCTTCAAATACCTTTTTTCCAAATTCCTCGGCACTAGAGTCCCCTCTTAATCTTTTTCACAGAATAAAACACAACAGCTCAACCTTAATAAAATAACGTTCAAATTCTACACAGAATTCCCTAGAGACGTCATTATACAGACAAACATTAGAATCTAGACACAGAATAAATACGTATTGGCTATGCTAATATTTGTTCAACATGGAGATCGAACTTGTGATCAAAATGGACAGAGACGAATGCAGCATTAATAAAACGAATAAAACCTGCTTCATTTAATCAACGTGGAGGGAGCTAGCATTTTCTGAAGGAAATGGTGATCTGTTTTAAGAAATTATTTAGTTTTTACTATCATCGGTTGAAATACACCAAATGGTGTTTTTTTATAAACCACAATTTAATTATTAATCATATTACGAACCAACTGATAGTGTTAGTAACAGTAGTTATTTATTGGAGTTAATTGACAATTAAAGGTAACAAAAAAATAGCCAAGTAGGTACGTGTCGGACTAGCGCACGGAGGGAATCATAGTATTATTTATCTATACTCTATACTAATATATATAGCTGAAGAGTTTGTTTGTTTGTTTGTTTGAACGCGCTAATCTCAGGAACTACTGGTCCGATTTGTTTTTTTTTTGCGTTGGATAGCCTATTAATCCAGGAAGGCTTAAGCCTATATGTATAACATTACGCTGCGACCAATAGGAACTGAGCATAAGTAACTTCACGCGAACGAAGTCGCTGGCGGCAGCTAGTAAAAAATAAATGTATTAGTTGTTATTGCGGCAACAGAAATACGTCATTTGTAAAAGTGTCAAATGTCGAATATTATGGTTTATAAGATAAATCCTTGTGACACACAGATCGACTCTAGGGTCCCTTTTTCAGCCCTGAAGTAGGGAACCCGAAAATTAATGGCTTAATAGTCGCCAATATGTACTTAACCCTAGGAAACATTAATGAATAACTGGGCTGATATATATATCGATAAATTTTCATATTATAATCATTTTTCATATAGTTTTTAATTCATTTGATGAATGTATTTATAATCAATGGGCGATATGACTAGTGCTTTACGAAACCAAACTGATATAGAAGAATTTGGTTGTATCCTAAAAAATAATTTAATGTCCATCAGATAGATTTGTAAGAAATATTGAATATGTGTTTTTTATTTTTTTATCATTCAAATGTATTGATTTAAAATGTCGCATAACGTTATGCCGTGGTTCAAAATGTACCACGGCGTGACGTAATTAACACCCACTCCGTAATTTTAAAGCGCGTAAAGTGATTTTTGGTAATTTCGTGAAAATAAAAAATACGGGTCTGAATTTTTTTTATTATCTGTAAGACGGACTAATTATTTTTTTGATTTTCATACCTTGGATACATCCATATTGTGTTTTTGATCAAAAATTAATGGCATTTGCAGTTAGTCATGCGTTCGTACTAGGCTCTAAAAAACTGTGTTGTACGTGCTTCTAGCCTTTATTGGTATTAAAAAGTATCTAAAGATTTGTAACCGAACTCAATTTATTTAATAACTTGGTCATGATAAATTGCCGACAGGGCTTTGCTCTGCGTTTAGTACGCTGTAGTTGTGTTCATTCATAGTGTTCGTAGTGTCGTATGATATTCTGTGGAACGAAAATACAACCAAAATTCAAACAATTCTTATTTAACAAAAGGGGCAAGTCGTTTAATTTACAACTTAAATCCCAAAGGGAATGCCCTTTTTTTCTTAAGTAGAAATTTATCAAATGTCTTCTCTTGCTCCGGGTGGAGGGTTCTCGATCAGGGTGGAGGATTTGTCCAACATTTACTGTCTAAAACCAGTGTTCCTTAATTTGTCTATGCCAGGTGCGACGGTATCTCTAAGGTTGTCAGTGAAAGATCGCTCTCAGAGATAGGACCACACATTGGGTTAAAGCCTCTATAAAATCTTCATATTTATGTTCTGTAATTTATATGGTGTAGATAATAAAAACTTTTTACAAAAAAATGGAAACTGACTTGAAAAAAAACACTTAAATGGAAAAAATAATTTTACTTTTATCATGGCTCTAGAAGTCGGTGGCGAGCTACACAACAGAAACCTCGAGACACAGTTTTTATTTCATGCTTTTCAGTGTCTTAGTCGAAATTCGAAAATTACTTTTGCTCCTCTTAACAATAGTGACACCTATAACCCATGTTAGAATAACTTCTCATCAATACGAAAAAAATTTCTATCTCAAAAACTACTGAACCATTTTTGATGAAACTTATAGTATTCCCTAAGTTGAACAATACATAGTACAACAAAAAAATAATTACTTAAATCGGACTTGTAACTTTCTTGTATCTATTGTTAGTTTCTTTAAGGCATGTACCTGCAAACTTTATCTATGTACGTTTTTTGCTCAATAAAGTAATTATTATTATCCTTTATTTCAATAAATACACTTATAAATTATATTTTTAAATATTTCTACATAACAAAAATATATATAAAAAACATTTAAAAATATAAAAAATAGTAGCCCACCGGTATCGGGAACAGGGTCCAAGCTACCGGCGGTCAGGGCTCCAGAGAAAGGAACTTCCTGACGATGCGAGCCGTGTCCAGCAGTACCGCTTATTTTTATATTATTATTATTATTAATTCCGGAAATATGTGCGCACAAACATAAAAACATACATACATACTACACTTGAAATTTGGCTTACATACATACGGGTCGAATTGATAACCTCCTTTTTTTGAAGTCAGTTAATAAAGAGTATTCTATTCTATTCTCTTTTAAACAACCCGCGGCCCTGGCAAGCCTCGGCCCTAGAGTACTCAGCCACTATATGCTGACATCTCTCTGAGGGGTGCGTGGAACCCAACGCTTCATCGATGCGCCTGGGCCTTACCGAGCGGTGAGCTATGCATTGCTCGCCGAATGATAGTGGTATCCATAATGTTATAAATATTAGGAATAAACGTAAATTAGATGACGTGTTTAGATGCCAATGACCCTGAATCCCTTGATCACCAACCACGCTATATTTAACTTAAGTGCATCTTTTTTCTTTATATTTGCTTATGAAAATGACAGAAGTTAGTTTGGATCTATCAAATTAGACCGAGCTTGAGGTAAATTGATGTATTTTTAGTAGGCATGTTTTTATTCATCAATACATAGTATAAAACAAAGTCGCTTTCGCTGTATGTCCGTATGTATGCTTAGATCTTTAAAACTACGCAACGGATTTTGACGCGGTTTTTTTTAATAGATAGAGTGATTCTTAAGGAAGGTTTAGACTACCTTTTATCCCGGAAAAAATTGATATTCCCGAGGAAAATCCAAAAAGCGCGATATAACCGAACTCTACGCGGGCGAAGCCGCGGGCGGAAAGCTAGTAAATTATAAACTAATGCTTGACCGCAATCCCGCCTGATGGTAGGAAAAAAAGACGGACTAAATCAATACTAATATTATAAATGCGAAAGTATCTCTGTCTGTCTGTCCGGCTTTCACGCCAATACTACTGAAACAGTTGTAATGAAAGGAGACGGGCGAAATTGGGCCTGAACTGTACACAAATGAGTTATTTGTCAATAATTTTCATTTATTTTTTTGTTTTCAATCATTTATTACTAATTCTGAATTCGTCAGAATAAAAAAGATAATATTTAATGAAATAATACTGACTTTCTTTACTTTCACTTTTCAACAATGTTACCAGATGAAATGCGAATCATTAATAAGTTCTAATCGATACATCAAATTATTACAAAAATAAAATTAAAAATGAATCAGTACATTTCTATAGATTCGTTTTAGAAAATCTTTTAATATAAGGTCTTAATTATATTACCTATTATTTACTTATTTACAAAAACATCTTAAAACAAATTGATCAACAGATCGATTTAATAATCAATTCAACTTTTTTATTATACAGGCAACAAAGTAAACTCGTGACAACGTGACGCCAAACGTCAAAAATTATTCCCTTCCGGGTTTGAACTTGCCGTAGTGGATATTGTATTGTATTTTTGTGTCGTTTTATATTATTTTGCGTCTTTGGCAACGTATTTAGGATTCTGACGGTTATTATTTTGTTGTGAGAAATGCGTGACTTATTTCGAAACAACTGTACAATGACGGACCAAAGTCTTTATTGCATCAATTGCGGCATTTCTCAGGGTAATTCTATCGGATTACGATAAATAGAAGCGGAAAGCATTCTTTCAGTTATAGAGCAATGGGTTGCACCTCAAGTCGTAAGTATTTATTTAAAACTTATGTATTTAAATAAAACTTCATATTGTGATAGTTTCCGAGTTTATTCCAGCAAGGATACATATACATATATAGGTATATTATTGAAGTAAGTTTCAATAATAATATTCCTATATATATATAAATATATATCACTCTATTGAACTTGATTTATTTATGTTCCAAGTAAGATTTGCAGTTTGATTATCAATTACGGAAGATAGTTCTTTTTATATGTTCTGCATCATAATTCTGTAATTATTATTTGTGGAAGTCGTAAATAACAATCCAATATTTTTTTTGAAAAGATACAGTTTTCTCACCGTTTTTATTTTGTACAACAAACATATACAATGTTCTGATTCATAAATCTGTAATTATTATTTGTGGAAACTGTAAATAACATACTAATATTGTTGTAGGACAAAGGATCACATCATATTTGCAAAGGATGCAGAGATTTAGTCGTGAATACTTTGAGCACAGATGAGCAACTTCCATCTTCAATGACTGGACATCGCCAAGTATGCGTGAACTGTGGATTTCAGTTTTGCGGGCAATATCTTATTTATTGCGTTCTGACACCGTTCAAGAAAGAAGAATTCATAGTCATTTCCTCATAGATACTGCCTCAGAATGTGAGTTTTATTAGGTTTAGTTGTTTTGTATTTGAAACTACCATATGGTAATACTACTATTCTCTATAGTTTATTAATTTTTTCGCACTAATTAAGAAATATCAGTCAGATTTAGATAATAATTTTTGTATATTATTGTCACATTCATGTGAAAGATTTGGAAAAGGAATAAATGGGATATGGGTTTACAAAGGTACGAACAAAAGCTAGTGTAATATAGTTAGGCAATGTAATAAAATGCAAAGAATTATATTGCAGCCTGTATTTGTTGTTAGTTGTAAGGTGTATATAAAAGGAGACATACATTTTCCAGCACTGTTTGCATTCTCACCTTTTTTTACACAAAAGTCTCATGACAAAATTATTTTTCAGATTTCACTGGACTTTTTTGGATTGGACTGGACCATCTGGATCTTCAGCATCAGTAGATGTAACAAGTGAACATGATGAATCAACTTCATAGTCTAATATCGATGTAGCTAACAAACGAATATACAAAAACCAAAGACACCATGATCGTGAACATATTATGTATTCCTTTTTGCCACCGACTTCCGAAATTAGTTATATTTCACTTTGTGGTGCTTTTTTAAGTCTGTTGTATTTCTTTGTATAACATACCCTCTGCTTTGCTAGACTTGCCTTACAATGCATTTAAAGCACAAATCAAATCCAAGCTTAGTTTTAAAAGCATATTATTCCGTAAATGACACCTTTCTCCAGATTTAGCTTACTGACACGTTATATAGTTCATAGAATTTTCTTTTTCACAATGCATAAATATGTGAGCTGTCACGCCTTTTATACCTGGGGCTATTATTTAGGTAAAAGTTTTTACTTATTTACATTTCCATTTTAATGATATTTTATTTTTTGTTGTTGCTTTACTGGTATTTTTGCGTGCCTAGCTGGCATATGATAAATAATTTCATTGTTGTTGTGTTTTTTTGTCTTCATTACTGTACCAACATAGTATTGTATAAAGTCATGTTTTTTTTTTTTTTAATGAACAGACAGCTGTGCTGCTGGGGAGTTTGTTCCGCTACTTCTTTTTTCTTCTTTATTCATATAATTTTTTTTCACAATGCATAAATATGTGAGCTGTGACGCCTTTTATACCTGGGGCCTTTATTTAGGTACTTAAAAGTTTTTACTTTTTTACATTTCCATTTTAATGATATTTTGTTTTTGCTTTGTTGGTATTTTAGCGTGGCTAGCTGGCATATGATAAATAATTTCATTGTTGTTGTTTTCTTGTCTTCACTACTGTACGAACATATTATTGTATAAAGTCATGTTTTTTTTTTTAAATGAACAGACAGCTGTGCTGCTGGGGAGTTTGTTCCGCCACTTCTTCTTCCCAGCGAAAGCACTAGGAAGTGTCGATGGGTGGGCGTTTTGGGGGACTGTCTTATGTAACAACGATGTTCAAAAAGTGCTGTATCTCAGCCTATTTTGAATAAATGATTTTTGATTTTGATTCTTTTTTTTTTTTGTTCATACCAGCACCTATGATGGCCGGGAGTTCAATATTGTCTCCCGATCAGGGCGTCATTTGCTTCGGCTAGAGGCGTGAGGGCGCTGAGAGTCCTGCTCCCTCACGAGCTTCGCCACCTTTGCCAGCATTAATTGTATATGATGAATTGGATGATTAATAAATCGATATAAGAGAAATATGATTTTTATTCCTGCTTACTGTTTTCTATAATTAGATTGTAAATGGTTTTCCTAATTCTTTTTTAACCTCCTTTGTAACATTTAATATGCAGTTAAGCGCCGCCGGCCCTTTGGAAACCACACTCTCGATGTGTTAATGTCATAAAAATACATTCTGATAAAATCTAGTCTATAAAAAAGTCTGAATAATTATTTAATTATACCATAAGAGCGCTGACAGCTTGTAAGAAAACTTATAAAAACGCAATTGAGGTTAGTTTTGTGCAAGCTAATAATAGCCTATTTCTTTTTTCTCCGAATCTGTCATTCTAAATAAAGTTTTATTTTTTAAATAGTAATAATATTGAAATGATTTAATGCAATAATCGTTGCTGTACAATCAGGCCCAACTTTGTATGAACTTTCGCCCGTCTCCTTTGGTACACAGATAGTCTAGAGTCTGAGAAAGGACATAGGCTATAAAACATCCTGCTATGACCAATAGACGCGGAGCAGGAGCGCGCTTATTTTATATCAACTGATCTCTTTCGGTTCGATACAAACAACCTTGGGATTAAGCTGCAATAAATTTACAGAATAAATGCTAATTTTTTAATGTATTTTCTTTAGTTATTACATTTTATTTTCCAGATACTTTTTACATACACAACCATAGGTACATTTACTCAATAAAAAAATAATATACAATGTAAGAAAAAATAATGGTTTCGGTCTTTCTTCTTAAAGTAACCAGACAGGTAACACCGACCTCACACAATACTTGACATTTGCTTGTCGTCGAGATGAGACTGGTACTAATCGAATGTTTAAAACATTACTAGAATTGGCCCTCAGACTGTCAACATTCTTAAAATTGCTCCTCTAATGTATGTATCAGCAGGCCAATTACGTAACACACTCATCATCATCTCAGCGTTAATCACAGCGGCATCCGAAGCTTTTTCCAGCTTTTGGAGTCTGGGGTCTGCTTTACCAGTTTGCTGATTTTGGCGAAACTTCTACATTTTCCGTGAAGCGACTGCCGCCTGACCTTCACAACCCGAAGGCCATATCGAAGCATTGTAGCTAGACCAATTGTTGGACTTTTGAGGGTTCCAACAACCCGTAACATCTGCCACTAGATGTTTATATGGCAACTGGGATCAACGGCTTAAAGTGCTTTCCGAGGCACGAGCAGAGCAGTGTAAATATTTATATTCATGCATACAAATACTGGCACTGCGCGGGGATAGATGCGCCAAGGAGGCTATCCATTCCAATTGCGTAACACACTATCTGTAGCAATGGGGTTCATTTTGACAGTTCAATAACAATCATTGCTTTATACAATATGAATCAAATCAAATCAAATCATTTATTTCAAATAAACCAGTTACAGGCACTTTTGAATTGTCAGAAAGTCGGTCAGCCAATAAGATAAAGCTAGTCGCCCATTCCAAAGAGTAGGTACCTATGGAGAAGAACGGGCAAGAAACTCCATGGACACTCTTTTAAATTTTTAAGCTATTGTTACTGTGCACGATCGAGATCGATGCAAAGTACCTTCCTGATGAAAAGACCTTCTTGTAGTTTATATTTTTTCTATTATTCCTTTTTTATATTTATTATTCGTTGTCATGTTGTTTTTAATTGTCATATTGTTAGTATAAGTTTGGCTGAATAAACAGAAACACAAAAACATTTTTCCTACATTTTTATTTATCAGCCATCAGGAAAAGTTACAAATATTTGATTACATGTAAAGAAAACCCTGTCCAATCCGTGAAGGTATTGTTAGATATCGATAAATGATTCTACTAATGCCCACAAAGCCGGGCTAAACTTAAAAAAAAAACCCCTAAAAATAAATATTATTTCGCAAAAAGAGTTAACTTAATACATGGGCACGCGGCACGTGGTCGCATCGCTTATAATAAATACCGTCAAAGCGGTGTTGTAACTTTTATAAAAAATAACCAAATTTCGGGGAAGTTACAATTAATTCGCGCGATAAAACATTATTCCAAAATTCATTAGTATTGTTACTATAATGATTACGTAAAATTTTATATTATATTTGGCCATTTGTTTACCTAACCTCTATTATCCTTATGGGTCGGACAGGGTTTTCATTACATATTGTATAGGTAGTTGAGCAGACATATTTTCGAAGACATCGAGTAATGGATTAACAATTTCCTTCGGAATGATTCTAACTGATACCTATAGGATCATTATAGGATACAATTTGGAGAGAGTGCGAGGGAATTGCATGATTTAATTCCCCCATCTCCGTTCCATCATCGGACGACCCGCCGCGCCGTACGGCGAGTTTCCACCAATACATTGTTGACACCACAGCGATCCAAACGAAGCTTTTCGCCTCATCTTTTATACCGCGTACATCGAGGAACTAGCCTCCGTGGCGTAGCGGTAGCGGACGCGGCCGCTGCGCAAGGTGGCACGGGTTCGATCCCCGCACAGTGCAAGTATTTGTATGCATGAATATGAATATTTGTACTGGTCTGGTCGTGCCTCGGAAAGCACGTTAAGCCGTTGGTCCCGGTTGCCCTACGAACATCTAGTGGCAGTCGTTACGGGTTGTTGGAGCCCTCAAAAGTCCTACAATTTGTCTAACTGCAATGCTTCGATGTCGCCTTCGGGTTGTGGAGGTCAGACGGCAGTCGCTTCATAGAAAATGTCGAAGTTTAGCCATATCAGCAGTTGGACTGGTAAGACGAACCCCAGACTCTAAAGCTGACAAGGCTTCGGATGCGACTGGGATTAACGCTGGGATGATGATGATGACATCGAGGAACTAGAACATTTTGCCAGCGGCGATGTTTCCGTCGGACTACAATTTAAGTGTATTCAAGGCTAGACTGAATAGGCTCTAAATAAACTAGCGCGTTTTACCATCAACGATTGCATCTCTGCTTGCGCGATTGGCGGTTGCGGAAATCCGTTGGATGCGAGAAGTACAGAATGGTTGAAGTCGGGAAGTTTGGGAGACCTGTGTCCAGCATGCCTTCTAATTTTATCTGAATCAGATTATAGCAAGTTATTTTAGTTTTAAGTGGTGGCCTAGTGGTTAAAACACCAGCCTCTCAAGTATAAGTGTGCGAATTCGATTCCAGGTCAAGCAAGTACCAATGTCATTTTTTTAAGTCATATGTATTTTCTAAGTATATCATGGACACCAATGACTGATTAAAAGGTGAAGGAAAACATCATGACGAAACCTGGACTCAAAGTCTGAAATCGCCAACCCGCATTGAGCAAGCGTGATGATTACGCTCAATCCTTCTCTGTATGAGAGGAGACCTGTGCCCTGCAGTGGGACGACAAAAGGTTGATGATGATGATTATAGTTTAGTTTTATTTTGAAATGTTCACAAATTATGTAGTGCAAATTTATTGCCAATTAAAAATCACCAGGCTCATCAACGCTCATTCAGGTCGTGATACTATAAAAATGAAGTACTTGAAAAATTGGTCCCGGTTGCCATACGAACATCTAGTGGCAGTCGTTACGGGTTGTTGGAGCCCTCAAAAGTCCAACAATTGGTCTAACTGCAATGTTTCGATGTCGCCTTCGGGTTGTGGAGGTCAGACGGCAGTCGCTTCATGGAAAATGTCGAAGTTTAGCCATATCAGCAGTTGGACTAGTAAAGCGAACCCCAGACTCCAAAGCTGAAAAGGCTTCGGATGCGACTGGGATTAACACTGGGATGATGATGACTTGAAAACTATGTTAGAATTTTACGCTCATTCAGGTCGTGATACTATAAAAATGAAGTACTTGAAAAATATGTTAGAATTTTATTAACACCACAAAAACAATGCTTTACAAGACTAAACTGACCATAGTGAACTTTCAAGGAAACCATAAATATTTTCTACAAACTTTCTTCCAAAAACTTGCTTTTAATTACCAAAATTTTGATCATTAAATCGTTTTAAAGATAGGGAACAATTAATCTTTTTAAATAATGGGTTCTAAGAAAGCCTAAACCTCTTCTGATTTATTTGGTCTCACAAGATCTTGGATACAATTACAATAAGTGTGTTTGAATGCCAAGTTCGTACTTAGGGGGATAGTTGACCGGAAAAGGGGTCTTCTTTAGGGAATACACCCTTTTTTTATCTCGTTTTAGGGTTCCTTGTCCATGGAACCTTTTACAATATAAAAAGCAATGTTCTTTGACTGTTTCAATGCTGGTTCGATAACTACATAACTAAATGTTTACGTGTCATAACGTAACAATATTATGTGATCTCTTGTATGTGTTATGTTTTGTATTTGTATTGTTTTATGTGTAATGTTTTGTATTTGTATTGTTTTGTGTGTGCTATGTTTTGTATTTATATTGTTTTAAGTACCTATTTATGTGTTGTAGAATTTAGTAAGCTAACATAGAAGTAAGTTTAAAATTGTTACTAACAAAATGAGTCACCGATACTCGAATAAATAAAAAAATATTTTTATTATTATTATATTGCAACATGACACCTGCATGACCAATGACGGAATGTCATCTCAAAGGCTTCCTAGGAACCTTAATATTGACTTGTACCACCAGCGTATCGAAACTAAGACGACTTTTGACGGAGTCTTGTGTCATGAGTAGTTACTAGTTAGTTAATTTATTACTTGCTTGTATTTGTTAGTATATTTCTGTTTTTCTCCTTTTTATCGACCTATTTTCATACCTATATGTGGAGGCTTGTCATAAGCTATTTTATTTGTTTATGTATTATATTTTTTATATCACAAGATTATTAGTTTATAAGCCTTCTATAAAATAATATAATAAAAAATAATTGTCAAAAGGTTTGGCAGAGTGCCCTTTTCAGTTCACCCACATTGGAAGATGGAAAATTAAGAGTGAAATAATAAGCGTGAAGTTGTGAACCAAAGTCACCGACATAGCTCTTCGAATCACTAAACTCAAGTGGCAATGGACAGGGCACATTGCTCGTAAAACCGATGGCCGATGGGGCAGTAAGGATTTGGAGTGGCAGCCACGTACCGGAAGACGCAGCGTAGGGAGGCCCCCAACAAGGTGGACTAATGGCCTGGTGAAGGTCGCGGGAAGTCGATGGATGCGGGCAGCACAAGACTGGTCATCCTGGTAAGCCTTCGGGGAGGCCTTTGTCCAGCAGTGGACCTCTATAGGCTGAAGAAGAAGAAGAAGAATAAGTGTGTATTTTGTATTACATAAAACGTCGTGTCTAATATAGAAAAGAAAAAAATAATAAAAACGATGACTTCAAACATAAAATATAAAAAAAATTACACTGTTAATAAAACATTATTACTGTTGTTCTTATAACAGAAATTAAAAAAAAACAGCTTTTCCTACTTATAAACAAAAATTATTAGCTTTAAAAACAGGAAACCTCAACATGTCTCTTTGCATTTAAAAACAACTCGGGCTCAATGCGTTTCCAATCGATTGGCTCCTGCTCTGAAAACTCATCAGAGCATTTGCAGTTTGAAAATAGACTTCTATGACGACGACAGAAACAGAACGTAAGAACATACGTATAGTTGACTACTTAGAAATTAGGTCACAACAAATCATTAAAGTTGCTAATGATTCTGAACTCCTGATTTTGGATAAACTTCGATATTTTCCGTGAAGCGACTACCGTCTGACCTCCACAACCTGAAGACGATATCGAAGCATTGCAGCTAGACCAATTGTTGGACTTTTGACGGCTCCAACTACCCGTAACGATTGCCCTGTCATTAGATGTTCGTATGACAACTGGTACCAACGGCTTAAGATACTTTCCGAGGCACGACCAGACCTGTACAAATATTCATATTCATGCACACAAATATTTGCACTGCGAGGGGATCGAACCCACGCCTCCATCGCAACGGCTGCGTTCACTACCGCTACGCCACGGAGGCTGTCAACGTTTACGTAACACACTATCAGTAGCAATGGCTATCCTTTTGACAGTTGAACAACATTCATTGCGTTTTTTACATAGCCGACTAAACAGTAAGCAGAGACATTTTTTGAACATATGGACCAATGGACTACCAATAAGCTTCAAAATGATTTTAACTGATAGCAATAGTGTGTTACGCAAATAGGGAAATGCAGGCTTAGCTCTTTTAATTAAGGTTTTGTTTGTTCGTTCGAGCGAAATCTTGCAACTCAATTTAGAAGCAGATACATTAACCGATTGAGCTGAAATTTTGTACACAAATTCAGTTTGAATGACAATGCATGGTAAACTGTATAACATCATTCTAAAAGCAACATGGCGGCATACCCAAGATGGAGAATCAATTATTTTTAACTAGCTTTCCGCCCGCGGCTTCGCCCGCGTGGAGTTCGGTTATATCGCGCTTTTTAGATTTCCCTCGGGAACATCTAATTTTTCCCGGATAAAAGGTAGCCTATGTTCTTGACTGAATAAAAATGGTTATGCTGGGTTATCCCTAAGAGATAGACATATACCATCGCGGACTTCTTTGTTCAACTTTTTAAGGTGAACAATACTGTAGTACATTATTTTGGTCTATCTCGTAGGGTTCAGCCAGCGTTTGCAATATAAGCACAAAAAAACGTGCTTATTTACGACATCACATTAGAAACCTTTAAATTTATCAGTGTTTCTCTACTATATTATGCATTTATTATATATACAAACCTTCCTTAAGAATCACTCTATCTATTAAAAAAAACCGCGTCAAAATCCGTTGCGTAGTTTTAAAGATCTAAGCATACATACGGACATACAGCGAAAGCGACTTTGTTTTATACTATGTATTGATGCACTCCTAGAATATGGGTATCAAATAATAAAGCTAGCTAAAAATAAATAGAAAAAAATGTGATGTCACTCAAAATAAAATTTAAAGCAGATATATAAACTATATAACTATATTTTAAGTAAAACAATTTTTCGATTCAGCTGAAATTTTTTATATACATTTAGTTTGGATGATAATGCATGGTTATTTGTGTAACGTCATTCTAAATCCTACTTAACCGAACAACCAAGATGACGGATTTTTTAATTATTAATTCCTACAAGGTATCAAATAGACGGGGCTTGTTGAGAATAAACAAAAAAATAATAATATAACAAGATATATATCATCATCATCATCAACCTTTTTATCGTCCCACTGATGGGAACAGGTCTCCTCTCATACAGAGAAGGATTGAGCGTAATCACCACGCTTGCTCAATGCGGGTTGGCCATTTCAGACTAGTCCAGGTTTCCTCAAGATATTTTCCTTCACCTTTTAATCAGTCATTGGTGTCTAAGATATACTTAGAAAGTACATATAACTTAGAAAAGTTACATTGGTACTTGCCTAACCTGGAATCGAACTCGCACACTCATACTTGAGAGGCTGGTGTTTTAACCACTAGGCCACCAGGGCATACACATATATACATAGATATATATACAACGCAATAAATAATACAACAACATTAATTTAAAGTCAATAATTCTACCCATTAACCTCTATTAGGTTCTAAAGCTAATAAAATTTACTACGCTCGAACACCATTAAAAATGCTATGGTAAAAGAACCAATAGGTACAAATGACCCCTACCTACACAGAAAGATATACGACGGTGGACGGTGGATTATTCACACAAACCCGCATTGGGCCCTCGTTGTACCCCCAGAGGGAACATTATAGGCTGAATACACATTTTCCTTAAAATTGAACAATGTTGGCCTATACTACGGTTTTTTGTTACTAGAACAATGGATGCAGCTTAGGTTAACCCCCAACAAGATGGATTAAAATAGTTAGTCGGGAACAGCGTAAGACAAGTCGTTGTGGTAAAGCTTAGAACACTTATTTTAGCTAAAATTATGATGATGACTGTTATCTAAACAATCATCTATTGTTTGCCACTAATCTATAGTAATATAAAAAGTTGAAGAGTTTGTTTGTATGTTTGTTTGTTTGTTCGCGCTAATCTCGGGAACTACTGGTCCGATTTGAAAATTTCTTTTTGCGTTGGATAGCCCATCAATCCAGGAAGGCTTTAGGCTATATAACATCACGCTGCGACCAATAGGAGCGGAGCATAACTAACTTCACGCGAACGAAGTCGCTGGCGGCCGCTAGTGTTTTCAGAAATTGAGACTTACTTGCTACTTTGCTTGAAAAATAACCAATAATGCTTTTAGCTCAATGGTTCACACGAACGTTAAAATAACATTATTTTTCTTTAGGCTATTAGTAAATGTATTTATTTTTTGTACAGTAGCCAGCAAGACTTTGATCGCGGTGGCCTAGTGGTGTAGACCGTGCTTGCGCTGGTGCTTTACTTTGTGTAAATGATTTTCATCACTGCTGCTCTTAAAACGGCGGAGGAAAACATTGTGAGGAACCGGCGAGTCCTAGAAGCAAACATTTGGAAGACATGTGACATCTACCAACACGCACTGGGCCCGCGTGGTAGATTACGGCCCGCTTCCTCTCACCGAGAGGAGGCCTGAGTTTCAGGAGTGAGAACACTACAGGCTGATAATGTTATGTTTATTTGTAGAGTAATCGACATATCCAGATAAACGTACCAGACAATTAGCAGATATTATGTTTCATGCAATAAAGTTAAGAAATAAGTAATTCGTTATGATTATTGTTGATTTGATTGTTTCGTGCGAATCAATCAGTAAGCCCGCCACTCAATTAATCAAAACCGTTTCTACTCTTGTTTGATTTTATTTGTAATTACAAACTGAATTATATTCAGTCAACAGATTTCAAAACAAAACCCTTTTATCTTAAATCTATTTACAGCCTACAGAACCCGAAGTCTACAATCAACATTAAACACTGTTATTTGTTTTCGTTAGTTTCGTAGTAGATTGAAGATATTTTAAGTTAAGTTTAAGGTACAGGTGCTCAACCCCTAAGGGCGTGTCAAATGAGACTCTATGGTTACTTGTGAAGAATTGAATTGAGATTGAATTTCTTTTGACAATACGTGATGTTTTTGTCGAATATTCTGGTTGGATCATATTTGGATGGTTTAGAATAGAACAGAATATTATGTATACCATATAGATTACAGTACATAAATATAAAGATTTTACAAAGGGTGACACAATGGGCGGTCTTATAGTTAAGAGCGATCTTTTACAGATAACTTTTGGATGGAATACCAAGGGGAAGGAGAGAGAAACAGTGTAGGTAGTCTACAGAGTACTATTTACATATGTACAATCAGCTGTAGAAGTCCATTTCCACCTTAAAGACTACTGTCGCCTGCGCTAAACCGGCCACGCACACTACCGCATTATTTTTTTATCGCAGTCTTCGTCTTTCTTTAAAGTAATGCAAAATTTCGTTACTTCATTTGAAGTTGAGTTAGCGGCCGCACTTAACAATGGTGCTATCAAAAGCGAGCGATTGTGGGTTCGATCCTTATTATAGGCAACTCTTTTTGTTGTTTCATATAATTTAAAATTATGATAATTGATTTGTATTTTAAAGTAAAAATGTTTGCAAATAATATTTAAACAAATAGGAAAATTTATTGAATATTTATCCCAAAAAAGGGTTTTATTATATGTTTTAGTTTACTATAGGGGTAATATAATAAAAAATATATAAAAATAAAACAATAAGCATATTATAATGCAATATATTATAAAGTTATATATTATTCGGTATAGATATACTTATACTAACAAATGAAACAAACGTTGAAACGGCAGCATTGTAATATTTTATATAAAAGTAATCCTTGACAAACTTATGATATTGTTATGGTAAAAAATACAAAAAACATTTTTGGTTGTTAGATATGAAAATTATAATATTATACGTATATTATGATTAAAGAGGTTATAGCTTAATTATTCATTTTCTTAAAGAAAAGAGGATTGAAGCTTAACCTGAATATTATTGCAATCATAAAATAATCTATACTTAGAACACATAATAGTGCTTATTACATTTATATTTTTTTTGCGTGTATAGCATAGTACTAGTGCTGCCATCCTGCAATGCCTTTTTTCGGAGTTTGAAGGCATGAGATTATAATCTTCAAGCGCTTTCTTAGTTCAAAAGTAAACGAACTTATTTCTTATCGAATTCCGAAATTATTGTTTTTATAATTTACCAAAAGTAATTTGTATTGAAATTGCAAAAGGCGACATCTGTTAGCCATTAAGCCAACCGAACATATTACTGTCACTTAGCTAAATTACTTTAGAGATGGTTTAGAGTCCGTTATTAAGATATTTATTGGTATATATTTAAAACACTCTGTAGGACACTTCTGCACTGTTTTTGTTATAAATAGTTTTTTTTTTGTTTAGCTCGATAACACTCCACCAGCCTCGCCAATTTATTTTTAAACCACAAATGCAACCTATCTTCTTCGCACGATTTAAAAGTTTATTCAACGGTAAATATTGTCGTTTCGTTTCACTTGTCTCGACAGCTACCTTCGTCCTCCAACCTCTTGACCTTGACCTCCAACGGCTTACAGTATTTATCTAAAACAATAACAATTTTATTACGCACTTGCTACAAGCGATTGGTTTGCACCTTACATAAATAATAATAAAAACAACTTACACAAAAGCCGGTTTCATATGATATTTGAGATATATTGCTGCATAATATATGCCTGCATATTGATTAAAAAGTTAAACTAATAATACAAACTGGTAACTATATGTTCACCAACCAACAACAGCTAAGTAATATTATTTGAGTTATTGTAGCTAATAATAGTTATTGTAGGTAGCGGAATATTTTTTGTGAAGTAGTGATTCAGATTCTTTTAAGTCTACCGTCATCTTTTTATAATGACTCTAATATAGAAAAAATCTTAAAAGAAAGTATCATCTTTAAGTTGCAGATCGATATTTTTAGATATTTTTGTTGTAAGCATTCATAACTCACCAATAAACATTTAAAAAATATTTTTGTAAGTTATTAGATTCGAACTCGAACCACCTTGAACGCCTATCAAGGCGAAAACCGTTACGCCATTGAAACACTTACTGTAGACTTTGAAATTAATAAGTAGTACCTAACAATCATAAGCGGGCAGCAAGTGTATGAGCGTGTATCAAACTTTATTATAGAAGAAGGTCGTAACTACAACTAGTATTGCTTGGCCATAGTTTTGTGAGATTGCAACTCGACTTTTGGTCTTGAGTGTACTATTTTAGGTCTAGAATAAATATGTACGTCAAATATGTCATACTATTTTAACTAAATATATACATCTAATATCTTTAGCTGTTACGTGAAGTTATGGATTTGTAGATTGTATGTACATACGGGGTGTTTGGCTGATTCGTATATAATTAGCCTATAATTTCCCACTCCTGGGACACAGGCCTCCTCTCGATGAGAGGGAGTGGCCGTAATCTACCACGCGGGCACAGTGCGTGTTAGTAGATGTCATATGTCTTCGAAGTCTTGCCTCAAGGACATGCCGATTTCCGCACGCTGTTTTTGGTCACCGTTTTGAGAGCAGTGGTGATGAAATAATTTACACAAAGCAAAGCGTCTGACGGGGTTTGAATCTACGAACACTTGTAAGTCGCGGCCGATATCAATAGGCCACCACTGCTCTCACGCTGATTTTTATTTTCTGGAGATTGTAGTATTTAGAAAGTACGAAGTACTAACTTAAAACTTTCCATGTGTTTGGAATAACATAACATTAGTAAATTTTAAATGTCATCGAAAAAATAATGTTAATAAATAAGTAATTAGTACCTAATATTATAAACGTGAAAGTTTTTATGTTGCGCAATACGACTCTCAAATCACAATCAGAATCAGATATTTTATTTGTAGAACATAGAATGTAATCAAAGAGTCATGAATTATAATCCGGACCCGCGATTTAACGTCCTTTCCAAGGTATGGACGGATCTCGATATATAAAGATCACGATCGAATCACGAAAGATCAGAAAGTCACTCACAGTCCAAGGCGGCTAGCGTAGCTTAACCTCTATCGATCTCTCTACCGCTCTTACTATTGTTACGACCTAGGGGTATTATTTTATTATTATTTGAACAGGCTTTGAGATACTTTTCCTAGTCCCATTCCTTTTCCTCCATAATTTGACAACACCAAACCTATGCACCGCTGGCGCCACCTATCGCGCAACAAGAAAAACACCAATTAGAACGAAAGAACAAATATACATTGTGAAATACGACTGTTTGTGACATGGTGTGGTGATACACACAACACAATACAATACCACACACGACAATATTATTAATTATATTCTACCATTGGAAGAAACTGGTGCCTGAAGTAGGTTTTTGAAGAAGCCTGTGTTATAGGTTACTATAATGTCCCTAGCCCATCAAAGAACTTTATTATTAATATTGTCAATATTGATGAAACCTGTACCATTCTATAGCTCACCTTACGTCTAGCAATGCATTTTTAGAACGCCAACACAAACCTCTGCAATGCCTTGGTCGCAAGATATAGGGCTTAAAAGTTACGTAAGGGATATCACGCAATATTGAACCCTATACCATTGATCTAAAGTGCATTTGTGACACTATTAAGCCGTGGGCTCCTTATCATTTTGGTATCAAATATATACTATACAGTACATTAATACAGAACCTAAATGCTCCCACACACATTATTCGTTGAGCACTAATGTCTGTTTCGTCTAAAGTGCAGCGGTGCATAAATGATAAGACGCTCGTAGTTCGGGTAATGGGGTATTAAGTCGTCAACATTGCGTCAATGTTTCAAGAGTACTTAAGAACTGTAGAACTTGTGTCAACAAGAAGAAAACCCAGTGGCGTTTCTCCTTGATTATGATTACATGAGATGAAGGGAAATTCCAGTAACAAAATGGTTCTATTCTCGTTGTAATATCACTGAGACAATATCCCACTTGTCAAAATGTCCCAAAGTTTTTCAATCTTTCGAAAATATCTCTTAATAAGAAATTTAAAAGTATTTTCTTAGATTGAGATCAGATTGTAAACTTTCTTAAAACTACGAGAATAGCCCCCGAAACTCTGAACTCTGACGCCATATACCGTATGAAAAGGTGGTCTGTAAAAGATCGCTCTTTGTGATAAGACCGTCTATTGTAAAATCTTCATATTTATGTTCTTTCATCATCATCATCATCAACCTTTTATCGTCCCACTGCTGGGCTCAGGTCTCCTCCTTCTCTGAAGAAGGATTGAAAAAAAAAAATTGGGTGAATGGAGATGCATGAATCTGTTAGGTGTTGTTTTACGGTCAAAGAAAAAAAAAAAACAGAAAAGTAAATGAATATCATTCATTTCTGCAGGAAAAAAAAGACATAATATTTTGGTGTAGGCTTATTTAAGGAGTCACCAGCATTTATTTTTCTTTTTGTTTTTTTTTTCCTGCATAAATGAATATAGGTAAATATATAACACAACAGATTAACTTGTGAGGCTGTTCTTATTCTGCAAGGATCATAGGTTGTTCCAAAGAGATACCGTGGACCTGATACCCCCTAGCCCGTAAAAGCAGTATATTATTTACATTGTTAATAGTGATGAAACCTGTACAGTTCGATAGCTCACCCTAAGGTCCTAAAGACCCAAGTCCTAAGACCTAAGTCTAGCAATGCATTTTTAAATCGTAACTCTACAATGCCTAGGTCTAAAGATATAGGGTTTAAAAGTTACGTAAGGCATGTCACGCATAGTTCGCCGCCCGGTAAGGACCAGGCCCGAGTCGACGGCACGTTATGTTTCACGCGTGCCTCAAAGAGATGTCAGCACATCGTGACGGGGTTCACGAAGACCGATGCCTCATGGGTTAGGGTTGCCGGTTGGTTAAAAAAGAAACCGTGGCCCTGGGCACAGGTAAGTGAAGGAACACGGGTTGTTTTATTCAGTAAAAGTCTGACACGCCCTTTTGCTCCGCTTAGTCCTTTCCATACTGGAAAAAGGCTAATTTTATTTAGCCACAAACCCCACACAATCATGATGGCATTAATACTTCATATACGGTTCCTAAAAATAGCTATAATATGGTCTGTTCCAAAAAGTATCCAAAGAAAGTGTAAACAAACCCGGGTTCGGTTAAATTCTTACGCAAATACTCTCTAAAGGGAATTAGTAACACATTAGACGGACACACATTAGAAGGTTTTTTGTACTTAGTACATTTCCATATTTTTGGAATAGGTAATTAATTAATTTATTTTTAATTTAGTAAATTTGAAATATCATCGATAAAAAATAAGGTCAAAAGTTTAAAGTTAACTATCAAAAAAATAAATAAGGTGATTTTATTAAGTAGTTAAATCGTCAAATCAAAGCACTCAATTTATAATTGACACTACAAATTGGAATCCCCGATACCTATCCCTTTCACCCTATATTATTAGAAGGTTACATCATTATATAAGTCGGCATCAATATATTAAGAGGATAAGCAAAATGATAATATTATTACAATACCAACTTTACCTATCACAATTCACAAACGAAAGCCTCCTCAGATCAATCTTTTTTTTTGCGATGGGAAATCATCAAATGACTTCTCCCGCTCTGGGGGGAGCGGAAGGGCGTGTCAGACTTTTACAGACTCAAACCCACCCGTGTTTCTTCGCTTGCCTGTGCGACGGCCAGGGCCACGGTTTCTTGTTTAACCAACCCGCAACCCTGACCCAGGAGGGATCGGTCTTTGTGGACCGTGTCACGATGTACTGACACCTCTTTGAGGCGTGCGTGAAACACAACGCGCCGTCGACTCGGGCCTGGTCCTTACCGGGCGGCGAGCTGCCCACTGCATACCGTCCGCAGGCCCGCGTTCCTCAGCGGATCATTCTGAAGATACATACGTGGTACCCCCCATACACGTAAAGTGGAGAGTGTTTTTTTTTTCATTTGCACCCTAACGTGTGTTATATTGTTAAATAGGTATTTAAAAATTAATACGGGTTTACTTGAATCATCTTTTGATATCCGTAATATTTTTGGAAATAATCGCTCCAAAAGTATTAAAAAATGCTTGCTCCATGTATTCGAAAATGTATCTGCTCAATAACGTAAATAAAGCAAATAATGCTGTTGAACTGTCAAAATGAAGTCTATTATTGTTATTGATAGTGTGTTACGCAATTACCTTGCTGTTACTTCAAGCAACATACAGTTGATGTTTAAGAATGCTTTAACTTAAGGACAGATGGGACGTGCAGAAATCAACCAATCACATTGTTTTAAATCCTCAACGCGTCTTTACTCACGACTTTGATTCTAGATGTCTTCGTTCCGCTTGACTTCGCTTCAATGTAAACGCACACTAAGGCCGTATAAACTGTATCAAGAATTTTCATGAGGCAGACAATATCGCTCTTTAGTTGCAAAAATCTACACCCGATATGGCGCTGATTCCCTTATTCACAACCTAAACTAAATTTAAGTTGTCACTGCGTCTATTTTTTTATATTTCATTATTAGAAGGACAGAAGATAAAGATTACCTTAGCCCTGTCAAATGAAGATACTCCAAGGCCGTTTAAACGTATTTAAAATTATGGCTACTAAAAATACGTCAATTGACGTCAGGCGCTGTTTAATTTGATAGGCCTAAACTAACTTAATTGCTTTTTCTTACTATATCATTAAGAAAAGGAAAGAATATTAATCTTTCCCCCTTTTCTAAGTGATATAGAAAGAAAAAGACGCTATTAAGTTTAGTTTGTGTTTTCCTTTTTGCATTTGTCAATTTTCTTTCATCCCATAATCTTTGTCATCTGTTAGTATACGATTGTATTAGTTGTGACACGACCGTGTAGTCAGGAGGCCTGGAGACCTGTAACACAGGTAGTCCTAGTACAGGCTCTAGTTTCCACTACATCATTATATCTTGTATACTTAGTTTATTATTATTATTAGTTTGTGAACCAGGCAATCAGCTCCATTGTCGTCAGAATGTTATCGAGAAAGGGTAACGGCAATATTGTGTAAATGAGAATATAGAATTTATTTATTAAATTATGGGCTGATTTTTCAAGCGATAGATATTTTATTCGTAGAATAAAATTAACCTTTGACAGATTTTATGTTGAAAAACTGCCAGAGATTGTAAATCGATTAAAATTATTTGGTTTTGGTAAAGTCAGCCTTATGACAGTTTAAAACCTATTACAAAAATTAAAAAGAGTGTTTAAGCACATAACAGTGAAAATACGAATTAATAACCCCTTATTACAAAACAAGGATTTTGTTTAGACCAGCACCCTAATCGGTGAACACATTTTTGTCAAATGATTGCGACTAGTTGGGATCAGTTGGCATCGTTCGGACCGCCCATTAGTCCGTTTGGTCGAAACGATTTCGACTGGCTGGCTGGTTTCGACCACCTAGATAATAGGCTATTTGACAGTATTCAATTATTTGTGATTTTTTGCTTTAATTGCATAAAATGAGGGTTCTTTATATCATTTACAAGAGTTTTAATAAAAAAGAATAACAATTAATATATCCAAAACACAAAAATATGTTTGGCTTTTTGTTTCTCGCGCCACACATTGTGAAACGATCCGGATTGGCTAATGTCGCGATGACGTCGTACGCGCATCATCGCTTGTTTTCGGCAAACTTATAAACTGCTTTTCTGGGTTTTTTTATCGATTTATTTGTACAACCCAGTACAGCACACCACTTGTAAACCATTTTATTAGATAACAACAGCAAATAATAATTAAAAACAAACACCACTGAGAACTGAAAACCACTTGTGACGTCACTTACCAGGCGCAACGCCATATTGCTAATTATATCGTTTTCGCGGCTTATTTGAATTTTGAATTTTTATTTGCATATTTCTTACGAAATATGTATTTAAAATTAAAAAAAATACTTTGGGTGAACTTCTTAACCGCAACCAAGTAATTCAAGATAAAAATTATAAATCTGTCAAATAGCCTATTATAGGATTAGTCATTTTTACGAGTAGTATTAAGAACTTTGCATAAATATAAATAAAGTTCGCAATACAAATACCGACTCACAGGTTCCGTTTCTAAAGCTAATAAGATCCCGCTGTCGCGAAAAATCGCGGTACGGCGGACAGAGCTCCGGCGGAATCTCATGGTAACATGGAGAGTGTGATTGTCGCAACCCAGTGCTGGGCACGCCACAATAGCGGCGGTAAATCCCATCTTTGAGGAGTGGCTAAAGAGGTGCCACGGCACCCTTACCTTCCGCTTGACGTACGTAAGTCGTCACCGGACACGGGTGTTTCGGAAGGCTCCTGTTCCTGATAAGATGCAAAACGCCAGGGTATCACCACTGTGGGAATCACCCTGGAGCATACGGTGATGATGTGATTTGATGTTGAAAGAGAAACCATGGCCCTGGTGCACAGGCAAGTGGAGGAACACGGGTGGGTTTCAGTTTGTCACGGCCTCCCGCTCCGCCCCGAGCGGGAGAGGTCATTTGATGATTTCACATCCACACCAAAAAAAAAAAAAAACACACATCAAAAGTGTCTAGGGATCAACATATATTTTTGCAATAACTTTTCTCCTGATTGATATTAATTAAAATTTTCTTTAAGGATTCATCAAATAAAGTGTTTTCGTTTGTCACAGTAACGATAAACCAAGTCACCTTTGCATTAATAAAGAAATTTGCCATTTTCCTAATAAAGGGATATTTGACATTTGAACCACTAACACAAAAGTTCGAAAAAAAGACTGAAATAACAGTTTTCTCTAAAATTTTATTGGGTAACTTAAACAATTAATAATCCGTGTTTCTACCGCGAACACTAACAACACAAGAACATCGGTTTGGCATACTCAAAATGAGTTCATCCAAATCACGCTGTGGAATGGCCGCCCATGTTCGTTGCAACAACAAAAAAAGGTCTTCTTGCGACTGGATACCCTCCATATTCGGCAGAGCTCTTCTCTGTAGCATATCCCATGCATGCTCAATCGGGTTCAAGTCTGGCGACTGAGCAGGCCAGGGCAGGACATTGATGTTAGCTGCGGCGAGAGTCTGTCTTACAACTCTTGCGGTGTGCGGTCGTGCATTATCATGCATTAACTGAAATAAGGGACCGATTTGCACTTGTAGAGGAACGATGACGTCTGATACAATCGTTTCAGCATAAATTTGAGCGTTGAGGTTGCCTCTGATCCAAATCAACTCAGTTCTTCCGCCGATCCAAATACCCGCCCATACCATGATGGTTCCACCACTATAAGGATGGACTTCCTGGCAGGATTTTAATCGCTGTTGGCGTCCAGGGGTTCTCCAGTGTCGTATACGTCTTGTATCCGGTCTCATACCAAAACGAGACTCATCAGAAAAGCACACGAAACGCCATTGTTCTTCTGCCCAATTTCTGTGTTCAAGAGCCCATTGATATCGAATCCTACGATTGTGCATTGCTATAGGTGGTACCCGTAGCGGTCTTCGGGAATGAAGGTTCACTTCATGCAAGCGGTTTCTGACTGTTTGGTCGCTAATTAAGTTCCCTGAAGAGTGATGAAGCCTCACGGCTAACATCATGGCGGTTATTGTTGGAGCTCTTCGAGTTAAGATTTGAATGTATCGGTCTTGTCTCCGTGTGGTGCAGCGATACCGTCCTCCATGGCGCTCAGCCACGGTACCAGTGCTTCGGTAACGTGTCCAAAGTCGACTGATAACACTCTGACTTGTATTCAGAGCTAAAGCCACAGTACGTTGCCGGGAACCAGCTTCTATCATTCCCACGGCTCTGAGCATTTCTTCCCTGCTTAAATGACGTCGCCGCTCCATAATAACGTTGGTTTTAATCAGTAGTAGGGAAACAGTAGCACTAATAATTTAGAATTAAACGAACTTACCTTGTGAAGTTCGATTCTAATTATACGAAGATCACGAACCGAAGATGATTACCAATTTACATGCAGCAGTACGTAGTATGGTGCCGTCCTTGTCACACTTTAAAGACTTTTCATAAAGAAAAGAAAAAAAAAAATATTCAAATACCCGCTCATCGACCCCACTCCGGTCTCACTGTCCTATGTTCATTACGTTTTAGGGCTAGTCTAACCAAATAAGAAAAATATTGGGCTTTAGGGCCGGGAGGGTTGTGGTAATCAACTTCGGTTCGTGATCTTCGTATAATTAGAATCGAACTTCACAAGGTAAGTTCGTTTAATTCTAAATTATACTTCATATCACTCCCGAAGATGATTACCAATTTACATGCAGATGTTTAGAGTGTAATATAAAATTTATACAGATTTTTCTTTTTTGTTTCGAAATGGTAATGATTAAACAAATTTATAAACAATTGATTTGCAATATTTATTAGCAAACTGCAGTTTTTGTGTTAACAGTAAATAAGGATAAAAATTCATACAATTAAGTAAACAATGAATTTGGGAGGCGATTTCCTATCGATTCAATAGTTTCTCTATTATAATACGTTTGAAAAATATTACAGATATTAGTCCAGCCCACAGCCCTTCGAACCGCCTGCAGACTGAACTGATGTACGCCGCGTGCCTTGTGCTATGTGCACCAACATTGACACGTCCACAGCGCTTCTTTGGAGAGTATCCTTTACCCTGTGGGATAAAGTTTGAAGGCCAATTTTCCTGTGAAGCTTACGAAAACTTATGAATAAATTATTTGTCTCAGTGTTTCTAATAGATCTTGTTTTATCTAAGTATGCTTTCGATGCGATGGCTGGACATATATTACGGTTCTCTTTAAAAAAAAGGCAGTCTGATCAGGGGTTGGTAAGCGCAGGGTCTTGACGATATAATTAAGTCAGTATTTTTTTTAATACAATTGAATCATTACTTTCAGTAATATTATTATTTTTGATTAAGCTAAGAGTTGAAATTCTCTGAGTTGACACAATGGCAATCAAAGCGACAGTTTTATATGATAAAGCATTAAGGCTCAGATTATCATAAGGATAATAATCACTTAAATAATTTAAAACCACGGAGCTATCCCATGTTGTATCATATTTAGGAGTAGGAGGATTTAGTCTAAAAGAACCTTTCAATAATCTATTCACATAATCAGTTTTCATTATTGAATTACCCCGAACCAACGTTGAAGTGGATCTCGTGGTATTTAAAGTACTATAGCTAGCCCCAGCATTATGCCTATCTGACAAAAATGTTCTATTGCCAGACATACCGTCAATCCAGAAACTGCAATGTTTTTTGTTGATCAAACTCCAACCAAAATTTTAATGAGGAATTATACAGAGATAGTGTATTTTGGGCTAGCGAAGCCATGAGTAAATCTAGTGACGATACTGGTATGCTACGTTCAATCAACGACTGCCGGATAATATAGCTGCCACCAGGGTAAGGCTTATACAGTGAGTGTGCTTCTCTGAAAGGAGAATGCATTAGCTTAGTATTCGGCTCAAAAAATATTTCTTGTGACACAAGTAGTTTTCGATATATAGCGGAATCCACGGCTGTGAGGGCCAGTAGGAAAACACAATAATGCCTTCGGCTTTATCATTTACGAATTTGTGAGGAACTTTTGTAATAAGGCAAAATGGTGAAAATGCGTAAAATTATATTATGTTTGTCCATTTAAACGTAAATGCATAAACTTCTTCTGACTGCGGATCAATCTTCCACGAAGCATACCTGTCACACTTATGATTCTGTATGCTTGCGAAGAGATCAAAATGGGGGGTGCTAAACTTAGCTCAAATTTCAGAAAACGCGTAGTCAGCTAGTTGCCACTCGGTATCGATGGACTATTAGTGTGAAGCGCGATCTGCATCAACATTATCGCTAGATTGAATATATCGCAAATATGAAAATTCTACACTTTTCAAAACACTTCCATATGTCGTGTAAGATCGTTTAAGCGAGTGTGTTGTATTCCTCCCAATTTATTAATGTAAGCAATGGATGTTGTATTATCTATTTTGAGAAGGAAATTGCAATTACTTAAATGAGAGCCAAACATTTTTATCGCATAAAAGGCAGCTTTTAGTTCTAAGAAGTTAATATGATTTTTAATCTCTCTTGCACTCCAATTACCACCAGGTATTTCGCTGTTACATGGTACTCGCCAATCTGTACGAGATGCATCGCAAAATATTTCTAGTAAATAATCATTACTTTGAATAGATGAATAGCTTGTTTCAATATTGTCACTCCACCATTTAAAATCTGGCTGTAGACAGCTAGGCAAAACCATACCCTTATTATAATTATCAGAATAGTTTAAAGCTAAGAATTTGTCGCGTTCTTTTTGCCTAGTATTACAGTACCCATCCGTACTGTACGGCTGGGCATGCTGATGTCAAAAGTCCTAGAAATTCCACAAGTTGTCTTATTCTGCACATTTTCGTTTGTGAAAAAGACCTGACTGCGTTATTAATGCGAATTTTCGTGTCAACTGGTCCTTTTTTAAAATATTTATTAGGAGTCCAAATGATTCTAATATTTCTCTTGTAGCAGTAACATTCCAACGCACTCACTGTTAGAGCCAATACATAAAAAATCGTATAGGTAATTAACCGACATTTAGCCGTCCGAACGTAGAGATTGTAATTCAGGTTTTAGTAGCTTTGTGAAAACAAGTGGAGCAGTGCAAAGTTCAAATGGCAGAACATTAAACTCATAAAGTTGTGAATTCCAATAAAAGCGTAGCTTTTTATGTTCTTCATTATTAATTGTTATCAAAAAGTGAGCCTAAGCATCCTTTAAATCAAATGTAGCCATAAATTAATTTTGGTCTAGGAGCTTTAGTGCAGTACGGTAATGCTCCATTTTAAAATGCTCCACTTTGATGAATTTATTTAGTTCCTTTAAATTTAGTATAAAATGATGTTCACCATTCGGTTTTAGAACTGTGAATACGGGCGACAAAAAACTGATCATCACAGGGGTTGCACAATGAAATATATTTTGGATCAAGATGTTTAAGTACAGATTCTTGGATTATTTTAGATTCACAAGAAGAAAATCGGTCATTTTTAGGTATTATTTTTTGTACGGGTTCCTCCTTAAAGGGAATTTTATAACCTTGACCCCAAGACAGAATATTGGAGTCATTCGTAATAGTACACCAATAATTATAATAAAACTGCAATCTGCCGACAATTGATGAGTGTACCTCTGGTTCTGAAGTCAGTTCTTCCTTGAGCGGTACCGTGTGTGGCTCCTGGTGTGCATCGGGTTGCGGTTGCGCGACAGCGGCTGTCGGGCCGTCTAGTGGCGCGGATACGCTCGCGGCCCGGCGGCGGCCGTCCGCGACGCCCCCCTCGCGTTTAAAGCCCCTCGACGCGCTGATATGGATGGACCAGATTAGAGCGCGTGCTGTGTTTTAATGGCAGGTCGCACTGCTGGCATACGAGGGCGTAGTTCCATACTAGATTTTGATATAGTTTTGGACGATTTCAAGTGTTCGGCCAACTCCGAACCAAATATAAAAAATTGTCTATTTGCGTATTTCTACGTCGTACGTCGGGTTTGCTTATTTAGAGTATTTATAGCGGCAAACCGTCTTGAGAGAGATTCTTTATAGTGTATATCACAAAAAAGTTTAGCTGCATCACTGAGTGGCTTTATGATATCTCGGAAATCTGTTTTATTTTTAGAGCTATATTGATCGCTTTTCCGAGTGCAGCCAGACCACTACCAAGCTGATTCTGGTGACTTTGGCTGTAAACATTTCTCTTATTAATTGTTTCTGTAAGCGCAGCTTTGATCTCGAGATTCTACGCCGGGTCTTTTAGGTGAGGACAGTTTTCTGGAGGCAAATATTCTTTTATTCGATCAGCTCGCTTTTCTTTACTTGTGTGCTCGCACCTGGATGCAATGTCTTCATGTAAGGTTTCACCAAAACTTTTATCCAAGGAAGGATCATCTCCTAACATATCAAGAATCTCTCTTTTATAGCAAATAGCAAGCAAAATCTTTATAATAACAATATTGGTAGCCATTCTAGTAATGCAACGCGATTAACGCGGATGTAAATAGGTAATCCAGGCTCAGACGCGATTTACGCGGAGCAAGCTATGCAAGCACTTTCCGTTCAGATGCGACTTATGCGAAGCAAGTTGGGATAAGTACTTTACGCTCAGACGCGATTTACGCGGAGCAAGGTATGCAAGTAATTTATGCTCAGACGCGATTTACGCGGAGCAAGGTATGCAAGTACTTTTTGCTCGGACGCGATTTACGCGGAGCAAGGTATACAAGTAGGCACTTTATGCTCAGACGCGATTGACGCGGAGCAAGGTATGCAAGTACTTTACGCTCAGACGCGATTTACGCGGAGCAAGGTGTGCAAGTACTTTACGCTCAGACACGCGATTTACGCGGAGCAAGGTGTGCAAGTACTTTACGCTCAGACACGATTTACGCGGAGCACATTAGGTAAGTACTTTTATAAGACTTAGGCGCAATATACACGAAGTAAATAAAAAACAAAAAATAGGTAGGTCAACGCTCATAGGCGGTTTATACCGAGCGATGTTTATAGGTAACAATATCGCGATTTAATATAGACGTTACGTTACGTTCATACATTTAATACCTAGCTACTTATACAACTATAAATACATACATTTTATAGTTCGATTAATCTTTGCTTATTACCATCTAATAACTAGTTTAAATATACTTAGTACCAATAAAACTTGTTTCATGATTTACATAAAACTTTTGTTATATAAAGTTAATAAAAAGGTAGATAAAAAACAATTTTTAGCGGTGCTGTGACAGCGGCAACGCAGGATCGTACCGGTACCCGAGGCCGACAGAGTGGCGCCTGACGGGCGGCGCGTGGCGGCAGGCGCTTGCGCATTGTAGGTACCTACTAGACATCTATATTAGCAACTACAGGTTAGGCTACTTACTTTCAATAACTTCCTCTTGGTGAGTATCACGCTTAACCTGATCACTTTAGGATGACGTTGAAGGCAATCTCAATCTTGATTTATGTTTCACTTTTTCCCTAATTTCTTTAATTTCTTAAATAAACCACTATAATCATCAATATCTTTCGAACGTGAACTTTTCTTCACCATGATTACGCAAAATCAGATTGGACAATCTGGAAACAACTTAGTCGCAACGGTAATTTTTTGCACAAAATGATGCGTGTGACTCGGACAGCACAAAAAAACGTAATGAACATAGGACAGTGAGACCGGAGTGGGGTCGATGAGCGGGTATTTGAATATTTTTTTTTTTTTTCTTTTCTTTATGAAAAGTCTTTAAAGTGTGACAAGGACGGCACCATACTACGTACTGCTGCATGTAAATTGGTAATCATCTTCGGGAGTGATATGAAGTATAATGTCTTCAATGCGTTGTATGTTTTTATAGGGAAAATATTGACAGCTGATTTTCATCTTTTACTCGAATTTGATTCACAGTTCCTGATTCAAATTATGAAATGCACCAAAAAGGATCCATATAAATTTATAAAATCATAAATTTATTACAAAGCCACATCTCAATCTCAAGAAATCCGCATAAAAATGCTTGATCCCTAGACACTTTTGATGTGTGTAGAACAAAATTTAGAATTCGTTTTGTTATAAGAAGGACAAAGTTCAGATAAAAATTAGCAAACTCAAATCTCTTTCATGCAAATTCTAAGATACTAATACGTACTGGGAACATAGCGCAACTTTTGACATGCTTTCTGCGGCAGCAATAATTGTTTGCGATACATTCCATTAACAAAAACTGTCCAAAACACTTAAAACTCCGAACGATATTGCGTGCAAGGAAAATTACCTTGCACATATTTCCAACCTCTTCGTACCTAATTAGCATACAAATTACGAATTTTAAATGAACTTTCACACGTATATTTTAGGAGCCCATAAGTACTAAACAATTCATTTCTTAACAAAGAACTATAAACGTAACACGCAATCAAAATCAGCTACTAAAGTTACCAAGTGGCAAGTATTAACAAAATAGAATTAAAAATAAAGGCTCACACGCACCATATAATGTACCTACTTCCTTTCATACATACACAATAAATGTAGAACAGGGACGGTGAACCTATGGCACGCAATACAAAATTCACTTCACGATATTGATTTTCGTACGAAACTGTACGATTTATTTACATTGCCATGTCAATGAAGCAATGTTACCCTGTAATTTTCGCAATAGGAGCTAAAAATCAATAATCACTCTCTGGCCAAATAAGCTATTTTTAGATTGAAATACATCAATCTATTGCTGCGGAAGAAGGTAAATCAAACAGACAAACATTCAGATTAATTAAAATAAGATGTCATCACGCCTGTGTTCCTCGAAGAGTAAGGCAGAAGCGACTATAATAGTGCATCCATATTTCGGCAGTTACGTTCAAGGCTCACACAATAGGGCCTCACCTTGGCTGTAGTACCAGCTTGTGTGTACCAGATATACCTACCAGGTGTATCGGAAAGTTTTTACCGGTTTTTCTGACAAAAGCCGTCAGTATGGAATAAAATAATTGACATACATGTTATATTGTATTCTACTGTCATTAACCTTCAAAAAGTACTCATTTTCATTCTGATTAAATAATAGTATCATGTTGTTGTAGCTCTGTGAATATGTCGAATTTCAAACCTGACAAAGAGCATTTACGGCATGCATTGCTTTTCTAATTTAATCAAAAGAAAAGGCCAGTAAAAGTCATGGTTTGTTCGTAGAAACTTAAGAAGGGCTCCAAGTGTAAAAATGTGTGAGACGTGGTTTCGAAAATTTGAGACTGAAAATTTTGATTTAACAGACAGCGGGCGTTCGGGAAGATCAAAAAAAATTCTGGGTGTAGAATTGCAGGAGTTATTGAACGAAGACCTAACTCAAACTCAAGAACAATTGGGAGAACGGTTAAATGTGGCACAAGAAACGATTAGCGACCGCTTCATTTAAAAATCCGGTAGGTACACCTATTTGCGAGCCTCACGTAGCCCATACAAGATAATATCAGAATATCAGGCCAGAGTAGCTAGGGAGTGTTTGTCAATAACATACGTCAGTATGAGCTGACTGCCAATCTTGATAATAACAATTTAAATAGGCAAACCGACAGTTTTGCCCCAGAGGAGAGCCCTGGTCCGCGTCTCAAAGCGAAATCCGTTCAAATGAGCAACTGTCATTAAATTTTGCTATCCACGATACATATAACAATTAAGTCCTGGCGTACAGGTAACACCAATGACACCAATGACTGAAGTTGAAGGAAAACATCTTGAGGAAACCTGGACTTTGGGTCTGAAACCACCAACCCGCATTGAGCAAGCGTGGTGATTACACTCAATCCTTCTCTATATTAGAGGAGACCTGTGCCCAGCAGTGGGACGATAAAAGGGTTGATGATGATGATGATGATATACTGATAAATGGAGCAACACGCCCATCCACTCCGAAGCAGAGTAAGAGAAATCATTTGCTGATTTCTGACCCAAATAAGAGTAATATGGCACATATGTTGTTCTGAAAATTATAAACAGGCCGTGATTGGATTCAATTTATAAAATTTTCCAACCGTTAATTCTGACCATACGCTCGAATCGTGCTAACTTACGCGTACAATGTTACTTATGCGCATAATATTAGCATCCGATTGAATAATTATCCGAAACCATCAGTCTATGCATACTACACGGAATTAATAAAGCTTACGCAATGTAACTTTGAAGTTTTATATGATAATCTAGGACTAAAGACAACCCAACTATTAATAATGGCATTGGATTTGATACACTCATAGTTCTTCTTCAGCCTACAGTCCGCTGATGGACAAAAGCCTCCCCCAAACGCTTTCATTACATTGGGAGGGTTTGCCATAATCCCCACGCTTGGCAGAGTTGGGGATCACAGTAAATTAATATTCCACAGAAGAAGCGCTGCTGCCCGCTTCCATGGTAAGAGTTTTCTTACGACACCCACGGGAGGATATGGGATGTTACTATTCTAAAAGAGGATGTTAGGGATAAGACTGCCAATTGTGTCACTCATTGTAAAATCTTTATGTCTATGTCTAATTCTCATGGTGTACATAATAAAGTATTCTATTCTATCTATATCTATTTTTAACATCATCATCATCATCATTATCGTCCCACTGCTGGGCACAGGTCTCCTCTCATACAGAGAAGGATTGAGCGTAATCACCACGCTTGCTCCATGCGGATTGGCGATTTCAGAATTAAAGTCCAGGTTTCCTCAAGATATTTTCCTTCACCTTCAGTCATTGGTGTCCAAGATATACTTAGAAAGTACATATAACTTTAGAAATGTCACATCGGTACTTGCCTGACCTAGAATCGAACCGCGCACTCATACTTGAGAGGCTAGCAGCTTATAATATTCCCAATCCTGGCACATAAACCTCCCCTTGTTAGACAGAGAGAATGTAAGTAAACCACGCGGAACCAAGGGTCTGACAATGACTGCCCGGCTTGGGTAGAGCACCGCCGTGTCCTCGTAGCGGCGATCGGCGGCGATCTCTCGCGTCCGACCCTGGTCCAGGCCATGGTCCGGAGCGAGAGTGCATGGCAGGCCGTCACCTTCTTCTGCGAAGCAGTTATGCTGGCAAAGGAGGAGGTGGAGCGCGTGAGGCAACGGGAATCCCAGTGCCCTCACGCTACTAGCCGCCGCAGGAGACGCCCTGGTCGGGAGATGACACCAAACTCCCAGCCACCGTAGGCGCGCGCCTGCGGGCGGTGAGCAGTGGGCAGCTCGCCGCCCGGTAAGCACTAGGCCCGAGTCGACGGCCGTGTTTCACGCTCAAAGAGATGTCAGCACATCGTGACGGGGTCCACGAAGACCGATGCCTCCTGGGTCAGGGTTGCGGGTCGGTTAAACACGAAACCGTGGCCCTGAGGCAAGTGAAGAAACACGGGTGGTTTTTAGTCAGTAAAAGTTCCGCTCCGCCCAGAGCGGGAGAAGTCATTTGATGATTTCAAAAGATCCTGACTCATTAAACAGTTGTGAAAAAGGGATAGCGCTATTCAATCTGTATAGCTCCTATATCTATGTATCCATGGTTCCGTATATTGGAACCATGATGGTGTTAAGACGTCATAATAACCCCCCAATGAGGGTTAGTAGATGACACAGTTATGTCTTCGGTATTCTGTTTCTAAGACACGCGAATTTCCTCACAGTGGTTTGCTTCACCGTTTTAAGTAAAGTTAAGTTAATGGAGATAAAATGTTTACACAAAGTAAAGTGCTCGTCTGAGTTTGAACCTATAAATTACAAGACAAGGCCGTCATATACCACTAGGCCTCCACTACTCGCATCCCCAAATGGTATTAATTATTGTAAATGTGAGGACTGAGGTCATGGTTTTTACTCTTCGTTAGTTTTAATGATGATCTGGTAATATGTCGTAAATGTTCTTTAACCGGTACTCTTGGTACCAGTGGTACTCTTCTACTTTTGATATTACTCATGGGGTTGTTGAGCTCCTTAAATTTTGTGTTGTGCTGGTCAATTACTGATTAATACACATGCATTGCATGCTTGCAATATGCTCGGATTGTACAGTCAGAAGCAAAAATATGTATACATTGCCAAGGCTCCAAAAATATGTAAACATCTTCGACTTTAAGACGAAGTGCTCAACTTGAAGAGCATAAAATTATAGCCACCGGTTCACATCATAAATATGTATACGCTTATTGCTTCATTAAATTATGCCCACCACGAAAGGAACAATGCTATGTACAGTCAGAAGCAAAAATATGTATACATTGCCAAGGCACCAAAAATATGTAAACATCTTCGACTTTAAGACGAAGTGCTCAACTTGAAGAGCATAAAATTGTAGCCACCGGTTCACATCATAAATATGTATACGCTCATTGCTTCATTAAATTATGCCCACCACGAAAGGAACAATACTATGTATGCACGCTTCCATCAATAGCATGTATTCACGCGTTGGTTCATAATTTAATGAAGCAATGAGCGTATACATATTTATGATGTGAACCGGTGGCTACAATTTTATGCTCTTCAAGTTGAGCACTTCGTCTTAAAGTCGAAGATGTTTACATATTTTTGGAGCCTTGACAATGTATACATATTTTTGCTTCTGACTGTACAGGTTACTCAATATCTGTGGTATTTTCCTCAAAAGATTATTTCAGTCAACAATCCACGTGGGTAACACATGATCTCACCAAGATTTTGTCTGGACTTTAAAAAGAGACTACAGTTCATTTCGGCCTTTCTTCCTATAGTAGTCAAAATAACCTCATTCAGTTTTTAACTATGATTTACATGCAAAAGCATTTATACAAACTGACTTAGGGTTAATTTTTCCAACACCACATGATTTTATTCGAGGAATCAAAAAATCAAAAGGTGTCTGTAATATGTCGCTCTCAGCAATAAGACCGCCCATTGTGTCATCTATTCTATTCTAAATCAAAATTCATTTATTTAGTCCAAGCTGAGACATTCACACTCAAAAGGTACAGTCAGAAGCAAAAATATGTATACATTGCCAAGACTCCAAAAATATGTAAACATCTTCGACTTTAAGACGAAGTGTTCAATTTGAAGAGCATAAAATTGTAGCCACCGGTTCACATCATAAATATGTATACGCTCATTGCTTCATTAAATTATGCCCACCACGAAAGGAACAATACTATGTATGCACGCTTCCATCAACAGCATGTATTCACGCGTTGGTTCATAAATTAATGAAGCAATGAGCGTATACATATTTATGATGTGAACCGGTGGCTACAATTTTATGCTCTTCAAGTTGAACACTTCGTCTTAAAGTCGAAGATGTTTACATATTTTTGGAGCCTTGGCAATGTATACATATTTTTGCTTCTGACTGTACACAATAAAGAGTATTTTATCCTTTTATATCAGCATTTTCCCAACGTCAAAATTACAGAAGACAGTTTCCCAAAACGCTGCCTTTCAGTACTTCCTAGTGCTCTCGCAAATGAAGAAAAGAAGAAGAAGAGAAATGGCGTAAAAACTGCCCAGCAGCATAGCTGTATGTATAGTTAAAGCAACTCACTTTTATACAAAGCAGGAAAGCAGTTTGTAGGCACGTTACGTGACAAAGAACACTACTGGACGTGCTGGAGTATCCATTCAAAACGAAAAAAAAAAAGAAAACAAAAAGAAAAATCCAAATGAATCTATTCTGTAATCTAGATCGAACCACTTTACAAGCATTTAACGCCTTTCCCCACATACATACAAATGAACTGCTTACTTAGCTTTTTTATATGAACTTTCCTTTACAAAGGTCAACAAAATAGGAAGGCCCATTTTTATGTACGTTATTCTCATACCCTGGGGAGTTGTACAAAAAATAATTAGACATAAACAGTCTTGATTTTAAAAATTATTAAGAATGAAACTAATCTATACGTATAGTACGTAAATTACGTCTGAACATCTATCTGTATTATGTATATACATCACCTTTTTATCGTCCCACTGCTGGGCACAGGTCTCCTCTCATACAGAGAAGGATGTGCAGCATGCCTTATTATTTTATCTGAATGACTGATTAAAAGGTGAAGGAAACATCTTGAGGAAACCTGCACTTTAAGTCTGAAATCACCAACCCGCATTGAGCAATCGTGGTGATTACGCTTAATCCTTCTCGATTAAGCGTAATCACCAGGTTTCCTCATGCAGGTTTCCTCAAGATGTTTCCTTCACCTTTTACCCCGCATTTTTTTTTTAACCCGCATTGAGCAATCGTTGTGATTACGCTTAATCGAGAAGGATTAAGCGTAATCACCACGATTGCTCAATGCGGGTTGGCGATTTCAGACTTAAAGTCCAGGTTTCCTCAAGATATTTTCCTTCACCTTTTAATCAGTCATTGGTGTCCAAGATTTACTTAGAAAGTACATACATATAACTTATAAAAGTTACATTGGTACTTGCTTTACCTGGAATCGTACCCGATTCTCATACTTGAGTGTGGTGCTTTAACCACTAGGCCACCATGACTACAGTATGTATGTAATTATTATAAACGTTATGACCCGTTTGTACGCGCAAGTGGAAGTCAAAAATTAACCTACTGGAACATATCATCTAAATATCTTATGTCCTAATCCAAGGCATAGTCCACCCCTATACCAAATTCATTCCGCCATTTAATCGTGATAGCGTAACAAACAAACTCACTTTCGCACATATCATAATATTTATTTTGGAATGAAAGTCGCCTTTTGTGCCTTTATGATGTATATGACCGCATTGGTTTTTTTTCTTTTTTAAACTGCATAATGGGTTATGATGCGGTTTTTATTACCAAGTAAAGCATTTATTCTAAAAGGCTTATTTATGTAACTGTTTTTTCTCCGAAAGTAACAGCCTACATTCACAGAAGGACGAAATGTTTTGTTAATTATTTTCGTATCCAATAAACTCGTATTTAAATAAAGTATTTACACGCACGAATCGTAAGATTAGCTTGTAAAATAAACGTAACACAATTTTATTTAGGGTATTTTTAATATAAATGTCAACGTGAATTTTTCGTTAAGTAATTATTTTATTGAGTCGTCATTTCTGTGTGAACAGACCCGTAAGCGTGTCGACATACCCTATTTCGTCAAATCGTTTAATTAAAAAAATATTGTCGCACGGAACCTCTCATCCAATTTCGGTGTTCATTTTGTATATTTTATAAAAAAAATATGTTATTCTGATGCGTTTATAACTACTCTAAATTGATTTTTTTAAATGCTTCATGATGTTTATTGCCAGGCAGAGACGATACAATCCTTACTTCCTTACTAATATTATAAATCGGAAAGTGAGTTTACGCTGTAACTTCTGAACCAATTGCTTTGAAATTTTGCAGACGTAAAGATAGAAGTCTGGATTAAATAATAGGGTACTTTTATCCCGAAAAAAATTGATATTCCCGAGGGAAATCTAAAAAGGGCGATATAACCGAACACAACGCGGGCGAAGCCGCGAGCGGATAGTTAGTGCTGTCATAAATTACAATCACAATATTATTTAACATCTTCATAATGACACTAAAAACTTGGCTAGATCAGTTTCAGAGCTGAAAGTAGTAGTTGTATGGTTATTGTTGCTTTATAGAGATTAAACTAAGAGTCCATCATTCTCTGGATTGTTCGTAACTTGTGCGTATAAGTCCCCCATACAAGTTTTCCAGCGTGTGTGAGCAAACAAAGTTCTGAAACGTTAATTTCAATGGATTCTTCTTCTTCTGCAGCCTATAGAGGTCCACTGCTGGACAAAGGCCTCCCCCAAGGCTGTCCACGATAACCGGTCTTATGCTGCCCGCATCCATCGGCTTCCCGCGACCTTCACTAGGTCATCGCTCCACCATGTTGGCCTTCCTACGCTGCGTCTTCCGCTACGTGGCTGCAACTCCAGAACCTTACTGCCCCAACGGCAACTGTTCTACGAGCAATATGCCCCGCCCACTGTCACTTAATTTTACTCTTCTACGGATTTCTTCATTTCTGATTCGATTGTACAGAGAAACTCCGAGCATAACTCTTTCCATTGCCCTTCGTGTGAGGCCCACGTCCCCTTCGTGTGGGTCATCTCTGGCAACACACAGTGGTCAAAGTGTTACCTTGGTAATTACCCCTAAACTTGTGTACATCTGTAAACTTAGGTTCTTGTTGATCGCGATGATCGGCAAACAGAAAATTGCATTCAACTCCGGAAGGGCTACATGAGCTTTCTTAAAACGTTGGTGAGTGTTGGTTTCTTTCTGGTGAGTGTGCAAGAGAATTGCATGATTTAATTCCCCCATCACCGTTCCACCATCGGACGACCCGTCGTACGGCGAGTTTCCACCCTTACGTTGTTGATACCACTGGGACCCGGACGAAGCGTTTCGCTTCCTCTTTTATACCGCGTACATCGGGGGACTGGAACAATTTGCCAGCGACGGTGTTTCCGTCACATTACAATTTGAGTGTCTTCAAGGCTAGAGTGAATAGGCTCTTAATAAACTAGCGCGCTTTACCATCAATGATCGCATCACTGCTTACCATCAGGCGGGATTGCGGTCAAGCGCTAGTTTATAACTTATATAAAAAAAACGTAATGTTTGAGAGATAAATCTCTCAAACATTGGTCGTTTATGTGTAAAGTTCTCTCCTACAAATATTAAATGACTTTAGTCACCATACGTTTTCATGCTTTTCTCTTGGTCTTTCCTGACTTCAGCACTTTGAACACTTCACTTATACAACGTAATTTTTTGTTCATGCGAAACCCGAAGCACGTGTTCAATATTTCTAAGTAAAGAAAACGCGCGCGAGTCGCTAAACTTAAGTGACTGCCACTTAAGTTTAGCGACTCGCGCGCGTTTTCTTTACTTAGAAATATTGAACACGTGCTTCGGGTTTCGCATGAACAAAAAATTAAACAGGGCAGGGCAGGGCACATTGCTCGTAGAACCGATGGCCGATGGGGCAGTAAGGTTCTGGAGTGGCGGCCACGTACTAGAAGACGCAGCGTAGGGAGGCCCCCAACAAGGTGGACCGATGACCTGGTGACGCGGGAAGCCGATGGATGCGGCAGCACAAGACCGGTCATCGTGGAAAGCCTTGGGGGAGGCCTTTGTCCAGCAGTGGACATCTATAGGCTGAGGAAGAAAGAATCTATGTACAATATTTCAAAAAGATACCATGTAAACCCACAAAGTTGCTTGTTATCTTACCTGGTTGTCCCAACAAAAATATGGTCAACACACCGCTCACCCGCCCGTGCTTGGAGCGGCGCGGCCCGGGGGGCCTGTGTCACTGTGCTATTACTATGTTCTTCCGCCAGCTGCGTCGTGCGCTCGATAACCACACTGCAACAATTTCTAAATGTGTTTGGGAAAAAATATAACATGGTGTAAAAATTATTGGAATCGATTCAGCTATATCATTGATATAATATTAAACTAAGGTAGATACGTCACTAGCGCACTGAAAATGAAGCGTACAAAAGGAAGTAAGTCCAGCAAGTCGCTTTAGTTTTCGTCGATTCTATTTAAGCGCAAACGACAAACACTAGTCATATTTTTCTTCTCTATGCTTTAGATAGCGCCCCATCTCACTCACACTGTGCCAACGTGTGAAATGTACGCAGAATAAAAAAAATGCATGTGTGTGCTGCTGCTCCGATCGGCACATTTATTTTGGTTAATTTGTTAGAGCATATCATATCTCTTTAATATTAAATCACTGAGCTATATTCAGGTTTCGTAAAAAGTAAAAATAAGGTTGTAAATATTTTTTTTTGAAATAAAAACTTCTTTGGCGACTTTGAGCACTTTTTTTGGTTGTACAGTACATAATGTTATGTATACCTTCTGTGTATGTATAGTGTATAAATTGTTAAAGATTGCGTCATCGCTAGTAACTATTTTGTGTTTGTTAACATAATAATGATTTCAGTTTTCACTTCTGTCAAACAGTGCCGCGACAGTCTCTTTTAATACGAGTATACTTACCGTGCGATGGAAAGAAGACCATATTAATTTAGTAATTCAATCCTATGGTAATACCAAAGTTTAATAATTAATTACTACGCATTCCGTGGTGGCCTAGTGGTTAAAACACCAGCCTCTCAAGTATGAGTTCGATTCCAGGTCAGGCAAGTACCAATGGAACTTTTCCTTTCTAAGTATATCTTGGATACCTATGACTGAAAGTGAAGGAAAACATCTTGAGGAAACCTGAACATTATAAGTCTCAAATCGCCAACCCGCGTTGAGCAAGCGTGGTGATTACGCTAAACCCTTCTCTGTATAAGAGGAGACCTGTGCCCAGCAGTGGAACGATAAAAGGTTGATGATGACTACGCATGTAGGCAAATAGATAACCTAATCAATCCACCCGTGTTAGTAAAACCAGCCACACGGGTCGATCAATCAGGTTAAGCTACGCTAGCCACGGTTACTCTATGGATGGGTGACCATCTCATCAAACTGACCCTCCGTGCCTAGGAAAGGATGTTAAGCTGTTAGTCTCTGTAGCGGTACCTACAAACGCCACATGGAACAACGCGACATATAGACGTCACACGAATTCTACATCTCGCAATCAGAGTTTACCGTGCAACTAGCATACATACAACTTCCCAATTTCAAGCATTAGGCAAGTGCCCGCCAGACATAATACCCGTCTGGTCGGACGATCCTCCCTTTTCTATGGAGGATAAGTGAACTTTACTCCCTGTTCCTCATGCCTCCACAGACCCGACTGTCATTTGTAGATCTTTGGCGTGAGTTACGGATCGTCAGAAGCTTGCAAGTCTGACCATCCAGTCTTACCTACCAAGGGGTAGCGGCACAATAGCGGCGGTAAGTATCTTTGAGGAGTGGCTAGAGAGTCGCCACGGCGCCCTCACCTTCCGCCTGACGTAGGTATTCACTGGACACGATTGTTTCGGGAGGTTCCTGTTCCGGATAAGGCGGGAGGAAACGCCAGGGTGTTACCATTGTGTGGATCGCCCTAGGGACACGGTGGAGCATACGGTGGAGGTCTCGATGGCGCGTTGTGTTTCACACGCGCCTTAAAGAGATGTCAGCACATCGTGACTGGGTCCATGAAGACGGATGTCTCCTGGGCCATGATTGCGGGTTGGTTAAAAAAGAAACCATGACCCTGTCCTACTGGGAAGTGAAGGAATACCGGTGGGTTTTAATCAGTAAAAGTCTGACACGCCCTTCCGCTCCGCCCAGAGCGGGAGAGGTCATTTGATGAGTTCCCATCCCAAACAAAAAAAAAAAAGGGATCAGGCTTTTTTTTTTATTCGTTTTATCCAGGAACTGGGTTGTAGAGGTCAGATAGGAAGTAGGTAGCTGCATTTAAAATACTGGTATAAATGTGATAATACGTCACCAATTTTTCATTACATAGATGTTGTTGAACTCATCTCAAAATATTATTCTTCGACGACCTATCTGAGTATCCAGCTAACATCTCTAAAATTTAGTCTCGACACAACCCACGTTTTCCGAATCAATTTTGTAAGGTAAAAACCTCAACTAAAATAGGCGACACCCGATTTAGGGAATGACTAAATAATGGAACCCTAAAATGCAAATGGATAAAATAAAATGCTTAACAATCGGCTAAATTACTTAACTCTCTGTTAAAGTCTAACCCTTTCGAATTAATTACACTAAAACAAGGAATTCACTTACGAAGCCACTGTTTTCGCTGGGATGACAAAACGACGGTACAACTAAGCCGCTTTAGCGCATTAGCCGCTGAAATCCGACCTGAAATCAAAGCGCACCCCAATACAAGGCTACTGAAATTGCTCGTCACAACCAGTGAAGCCGCAATAATAGTTAGGGACGACAATGCAAGTAGCACACGGGCGGTGCAGCTGAAACTTTGGCGGCGCGTTGTTCGACGCGCGCCCTCCTGACCGTCAGTAGACAGAAAGGCGCCGAACAGAACGCCCACCAGTTGAGTGCGGACGCAAGTTCAAGTTCGAATAAACATTATTCGAAATTCAATTTTCGAACTTTTAATGATATAATTGCTCTTTCATTTGTTTTGTTAACGCGAAATTCGTGAGTGTGTTTTAGTGACGGTTACAAAAAAAGTGTTAGAAAACTATTCTTTTTTTAGTTCAACGCAAAGTTTTGGAAGCTTGGAGGAATTTGGCAGTTTGCAGGTAAATGTAACGAATTTAAATATAAGGAATTAATTTAGGGAGCATTTTTCAATTTACGATATTTATACACATTTCCGGAATTGCCTAAAAGACCATATTAAGTAGTATTTCAATAAGGGATATTTATTTTTTCTTTCATTATTTACGGCGTGTTTTAATAAAATTAAAAATGTTATAAAAATATTTACTTTACATCGAACCTGCTTCTAATTTTAAAATCAAACGGTTGAACATGCATACTGCATTAACTACCAAACAATTAAATTACGATATTCAATTATATATGTCAAACACGAAAAGCTATAACACGACAAACTGGCTGAATGCCAATTACTCATACAACAATTGGTATAATTTATCATATCACAAAACAATATGTGTGTAATCCATGCTTTTAATAAAATTGAAAATGGAATGTGACTCCGATTTAATTTTGATTTCATTTCGGACAATTTATTACGTCATTTGTTTTATTAGTCGATTCTTGAATGTTCGATTTAAGTCATCAGGGTAGTTATTATTTGTAATAGGTATATTACGGATTTATAGTCGGATATAAGCGGACTCTTTTTTCTGCTTCATTTTCTATTTTGTTAATTATTTCTTATATAAATGTCTAATATATAATCTAATTATAATATATTTACTATTTAGCGATTACTGCGAATTTTAGGTAACTAGGATTATCTGATACTTGAAAGTTTTCATAGAAAAAAATTAAGTATTTTTTTAAACCGCTTTCAAGCAGACTTTCCTAATTACGATAATAACATTAACATTTATTTCTTATGTTATATTTTCTCTTGCATCTTGACGTGGCTAGTTCCTTCTAATTTACATTTGCAGTGATTGTAATTACCTAATAGTTCCGAATCTATATCCGTTCCTGAACACAGGTCGTATTATTGGACAAGGGATAATACGGGGCAATCATCACGATTGGCAGAAGGATTTGTCTATTCAGTGTGATGTATAGGCATTATACTGTTAATTACCCTTCATCTCATTACCTGCCTGTATTATTAGCACAATATTCGTCATCGGTTGTACTATAGGTACATTCGAAATATAAAACATCACACTTCGAAATTCGAACAAGGTTGAAACCGCAACGTTTTACTTAAAAAAAAAAAACAAATGAGTTCGTATTTGAAGTATGTGCGGTCACTTAAGTGAAGAAATTGACAGAAGAGCTTTATTTCCAATGTTTTCTTTTAACACAAATCTCGCGCAAAAAGGTACGTATCTCAGAGAGAAAACATAAGCTACGCCTGATTTCACAAAACTTTCTTCTAAATCGATTCACAAATTTTACAATTTTCTTCAGAAATAAGAAATCGATGACAATACCTAATAGTCACTGAATTGTTTAATATTATTTCGAGAAATGTTTAAGGAATAAATACTGGAAAACGTTTACCATTACTGCGGTACGCCGTGAATAATAATAAACCGCCTAGAGTTCAAAGAAAATGGCGTCGCATTCCTCGTTTTATGGTGACATAATTTTGAACTAATTACGTATGATTTATAGTTATCTTACCACCAAATTAACAGCCGATTAATCAATTAAAATATTATCTGTGGTAATTGAAATGTGTTTTTGGTTAAATTTACGATATTCATTTTGAGTATGGATCCCTATAAGATAATTTAAGTTTTATATAAAATTATATGAATGTTCTAGCAAGATATTTTGATAGTTAATAAATTAAACATGTTTTTAATTAAAAAGATACTGAGCCTACAGATAACAAACACGTGACTAGAAAACAGATTGCTGAAAGTTTAATAAATGTGGTGGCCAGCATTGATATAATATTAAACAGATATGATATGCTCTAACAAATTAACAAAAATAAATATGCCGATCGGAGCAGCAGCACACACATGCATTTTTTTTTATTCGGCGTACATTTCACACGTTGGCACAGTGTGAGTGAGATGGGGCGCAATCTAAAGCATAGAGAAGAAAAAGATGGCCAGTGTTTGTCGTTTGCGCTTAAATAGAAAAGACGAAAACTAAAGCGACTTGCTGGACTTACTTCCTTTTGTACGCTTCATTCTCAGTGCGCTAGTGACGTATCTACCTTAGTTTAATATTATATCGATGGTGGCCAGTATCTAAGTCTGTGGTAATGTTTTACGTTACATCCATAAATAAATATTGCTTGCTATTTTATCAGCATAACAAGAAATAGATACCTCATTATGATTCGGTGATGGATTCCCTAATAACATTTGTTTTATAAATACAGAATAAGCCAATCTTTTGATTTTCCATTTTGAAAGCTACAATCTTGTAATAAGACTAAGTACTCTCTTATATTGCGAAGATACAAGTATCAACAACCAATAACTGTCTTCAAAGAATCGAAGAAATTTCAATGGGATTTTCGTTTCTAGAAATAAATAAGTGGTTAATATTTGTTCAGTCATTTCATCAAACATCTTAGTTGGCAATATGGGCGTAACGCGTTGACAAAATTAATTGATGTAGTAGATATTATATTCAGTGGTTTAACTTTTGTTTCTCCTAAAAAGCACAGACACCTCGATACATACCTCGATATTATTAAGTCGAATCTCTGTCTTGTGTGCTCAAGGGCCGAATTTTTCATCGCCAAATAGCTTTGAATTTTTGACAGTTCTTCCACATAAAAACTGTCAGCCATCAATTTTGTTGCACGAATAAAAATTATGGGTCGATTTGAAAATCAGCTTTCTATGAAGTTGACTCACGAGCTTTTTTTTGTTGGTAATATGTGGTGACACATGACCAGTTTTATAGGTTAAAGCAATCTTTTAAAGACATTCTTTGAATGAATTACAGGAGAAGAAAAGACAATACCTCAGATGGTGTGAACTGTGAAGTATACCATAACGTACAGTAAATACATACATGCATATTATACTTATGTATATAAATGGTGTTTATAGAGATGGTGTTTTAGTGTGGTTTTATTGTAATCTTAACAATAGATGAGTAAGCCTTTTCGACATGGACAAGGCATTTCGTAAAAATGAAAAAAAAAAATGATTCATAACAGATAAAATAAATAAATAAATATATACGGACAAATCGCACAGATTGAGCTAGCCCCAAAGTAAGTTCGAGACTTGTGTTATGGGATACTAACTCAACGATACTATATTTTATAATAGATACATATATAGATAAACATCCAAGACCCAGGCTAATCAGGAAAAGATCGTTTTCCATCATGACCTGACCGGGAATCGAACCCGGGGCCTCCACGTCGCAGGCAGGCGTGTTGACCGCTGCGCCACGGAGGGGATGTGATTATCTAACCTAGCCTGTTTCCAACTACTATGTTGGGATCAGTCTCCAGTCTAACCGGATTCTTCTTACATGGAGTGACTGCCTATCTGATCTCCACAACACATTAACTGATTATTACAATACCCCTTAGTAAGACTGGTTGTCAGACTTTCAGATTTCTAACGACCCGTAACGACTATCAAAGCCTATGACAGTTGTGACCTACGGTATAACTTGCTTTTAGATATCTCACAACCCGTAACGACAATCAAAGCCTATGACAGCCGTGACCTACGGTATAACGTGCTTTTAGATTTCTAACAACCCGTAACGACAATCAAAGCCTATGACAGCGGTGACCTACGGTATAACGTGCTTTTAGATTTCCAACAACCCGTAACGACTATCAAAGCCTATGATAGCCGCGACCTATGGTATAACGTGCTTTTAGATATCTAACAACCCGTAACGACAATCAAATCCTATGACAGCCGTGACCTACGGTATAACGTGCTTTTAGATTTCTAACAACCCATAACGACTATCAAAGCCTATGACAGCCGTGACCTACGGTATAACGTGCTTTTAGATTTCTAAGAACCCGTAACGACTATCAAAGCCTATGGCAGTCGTGACCTACGGTATAACGTGCTTTTAGATTTCTAACAATCCATAACGACTATCAAAGCCTACGGCAGCCGTGACTTACGGTATATGATTTGCTTTTAGAAGCACAGAGGCATCACGGTATGTAATGATGGTCACCCATCCACAGACTAACCTCAGTAAGCGTAGTTTAACCTAATCGATTGACCTGTACGGGTGTTATTAGTTAGCCACAGGCTCTAAAATAACTGAAAGAGACGAAAGATTATGTAATTCACCTACCATTATACCATTAAAAACTGGATTTTAGAGCAAACTACCTTATTGCACGTTATACACCTATGTTACCTACAATAAGGGTCAAATGTTACACTTGTTTCGAACCAGCTCTCATTCGCAAAGTGTGCAAACGCGAAAGGAATTTCATTCTTATTAGCTTTATTAGTCGAGAAGTGTGGTGGACACTTCTCGACTTAACAGTCGAGTTACTTACTCTTTTATATAGTTATAAGTTGTGCTTGACCGCAATCCCGCCCGATGGTAAGCAGTGATGCAATCGTTGATGGTAAGGCGCGCTAGTTTATTAACAGCTTATTTACTCAAAAAACTGAAGGAATAGGAAGGAAGACGGCAGTTGAGCGAGGTGATGCAATGTTAAACCCAACAACACGACCAACGTGGCTTCACCACAGGGATATTGATCTTGAGATCCTCCAAGATCAAACTCCTGACACAACAACATTTGGCGCATCATACCTGGCCGACATCGCAATACAACTGCTCGGACCCATCCTCCATACGCCTTCATCAGAAATCATGCCGGAACAAGACGAATCACTTGGCGGCAAAATTTTATCTGGTAGGTGGTACCTTCTGCCGGCAGCCGATGTTATGGCCTACCACCGAGAAAACGTTACGTAACTTTCTTGAGAACGGTTAGATGTTTCTATTATTCAACCTTATTAATTAGTTAACAAGATTGGACAATAGAAATAGGCATTAAGAAAACTTCGATTTTCCTAGTACTAAAGAAAATTAGACTATCCAGGTACCAGTTTACGATGGCTATGCATAAATAATACGTTAGAACTTTAGCACAGCACACTAACCTATTTCTCTTCATGTCCCGATGCAGCTCGAACGTTGCGATAAGAGGCTCAACGTTACTCAGTACTTCTTATAGAAATATATTGACATAGAAATGCTTTGAACTTTTAATGTTGTGAAACTACAATTGTGTAGGTTACTATGGGACTAATGTACGACATGCGTAAAAGCCTAGATACTTAAACCAATACGGAAAAAATATTACTTATTGAGCCTTTTGAACGAATACCTTTAAGTTTTGAGGTTTTTTTTTTATAATTTGTGTTTCTGTAACATCAAAAGGATTTATATTATGTATTTATATTAATACATTTTGTATTGTTTTTCCCATATCTTGAGATTGGTGGGCGGGAATTCGAGGGGCCGAAACCTCTTTTAGGAAGAAGAAGAACTCGAGAAAATATATATTACTAGCTTTCCGCCCGCGGCTTCGCCCGCGTGGAGTTCGGTTATATCGCGCTTTTGATTTCCCTCAGGAACATCAAATTTTTCCAGGATAAAAGGTAGCCTATGTTCTTTCTCAGGGTCTAAAGATTGTCTGTGCCAAATTTCATCAAAATCGGTTGAGAGGTTAAAGCGGGAAAGCGTAACAGACAGACAGACAGACAGAGTTACTTTCGCATTTATAATATTAGTATGGATTTTGGTTTTGATAACACATTGCCCCACGCTAGTAGGTATCGCACTAGAATCACATTTATATCGACATACACAACAGCCAGACCCGAAACAACTTTAAGCACTTTGCAAGTGGTTGGTCATATAGTCATGAAGAATATGGAAACATAAATAATTATATATTGGACAATCTTGTTTGGGTGGCTAGGATGGGCTGGTTACCTAAAACTGCTCAAAACTTAATTATTTATTGCATTAATTTTGTTTTTTTCATTTTTTATTTTCATTCTTATATTTTTTGTATTTATATTATTCACTAGCTTTCCGCCCGCGGCTTCGCCCGCGTGGAGTTCGGTTATATCGCCCTTTTTAGATTTCCCTCGGGAACATCAAATTTTTCCGGGATAAAGGGTAGCCTATGTTCTTTCTCAGGGTCTAAACATTGTCTGCGCCAAATTTCATCAAAATCGGTTGAGAGGATTAAGCGGGAAAGCGTAACAGACAGACAGACAGACAGACAGATAGACAGACAGACAGACAGAGTTACTTTCGCATTTATAATATTAGTATGGAATTAGTATGGATTACGTAATTATATTTCTATTCATATTTTATATATACTATATTGTACACCAAAAAAACATAATTATATTGATCAAAATACATTCAACTTAATGAAACATACAATGGGCGGCTTTATCGCTAATGCATTCTGCATCTTCCAGGCAAGTAATAAATGGATAGAGAACTAATTAATAAAAATTAAACTAAAGCAAATAAATTAGAATGTTAATGTTTAGAGAAAATGTTTTCTAACACGCCACTTGTTCATCTTCTAATAGCTATCTACTTATCCTGTAATGTCTCACTTCCGGACCAAGGCCTCGCCTTCCCTTTCCAAACACGTTTGTCCATTCCCATTGAAGGCCTACCGAAAGGACTGGCCCGCATAGCAAAGGAACGACATAAAAGGAAACATATTGGTAATACTAAATAGGTTGGAACCTACTTTCCATTATGTACGTTTTGTTCTCAAATTCTCAAATGCCACTTGTAAGTAAAAGGAGAAATTTCAAATGAATCGTTTTAATAACTTTCTTTTCCTTCTGGTTTTTTCTTTGGTAGGGTTACCTGTAAAGTATGTTACTAAGTGTCAAAATTGGGTCAATTGGCTTGGAGAAAATCGAGAAAAGGATTTTTGATATATGTTTACATAAATTTCAGTTTCAATTAAATATAAGGAAGAAGGTAGGTAGTAGAGTGCAATTGGTGATTTCGGAAAAATGTTGAGAGACTTTTTTTAAATTGATATTTACTCTTAAATGTCGAAGCACTATGCTGAGATACGAGCCTTTTGGCCTCGTAATGGAGTTTCTATTTATTATTACTTTTTTTAAATTATACAACTTGTTTTTATGTTTAATTGTGTCTACTTAGTTTAGGTTTAAGATTTTCCTATACGAGTCCGAATAAATATTTTCCTATTTTTCTAATTTCCTGGTAAGCCCCATCACCACCTGCATTTAACTGAAAGAAGAATGGCAGGATTTCACGTAATCTGGGTATCGCATTAAGACTTACGACTAAGAAGTCGTAAGTCTTAATGCGTAAACCCAGTGTTGCCTCTGTGTTTAAGAGCTAATAAAACCCTTGCTTTCACTGACTCTTAAACGCAGTTTAGATGTGTTTAACGCTCTTAGTTTCTTTGGTGAAATCGGCTCTTACTGAGACGAGTACATTCGTAAAAATTGAATCCCATCACGTTCGACATTTGAAATATGGTTTCTCATTAATTAATTTATTATAATTTGTACAAAAATAGATAGATATACGGTGAAACCCAGAATGAACGCAATATTATGTTGGATAGTGTACAAGTTACATCCGGAGTTGTTTATTATACGGACCTTGTAGAAACTAGAACTAATTTCCGTGCGTTCAGACGCTTTTGCCATACCTATTATTGGAATCAATTGTAACAGCAAATACCCACTTAGGACCCATTAACTTAATCAAATGTTATTTCGTGGTGCTTGGCACTCTGGGCTTCTCCCAGTTGCAATAATGTCACTTTGTGCCGATTGGCCTAGTTCTGTTCTGTCTCCTGCTTATTATGGAGGGAAGTGGAAAAAACATCTTTTTTCTTACTCCTCCGCTATTCTTTTCTGATTAATTTCGTTGCGGGACCCAAGACAGTTGAAACGTTTCTCCGAGACTCGTCGAGCTTCATTGCTCGGCGTTTTTCTGGCGGTCTCCACTGTTGATTCTGGCTTTCAGGAGTTGCAGTGGGTCGGGAACAGTGTGGCGGGTTTTGTCCTATTAAAAAAATACGGTGAAACCCAAATAAGGCATATGCCTACCTCTTGGGAGTCAGAATTGCAATATTTTAAATGCATGATAGGTACATAATTATTATTGCAAGACAGGAAAACAAAAACTAAATTTTGCCTAACTAAACCTACCTTTCACATCGAAATAATAAATCTAAGAATCATCATCAGCGCACAACAAAATAAAATCAACAGTGCGAGATCAATTAAATAATCTATACTAATATATAAAGCTAAAGAGTTTGTTTGTTTGTTTGTTTGTGCGCGCTAATCTCGGGTACTACTGGTCCGATTTGAAAAATTTTGCGTTGGATAGTCCATTAATCCAGGAAGGCTTTAGGCTATATAACGTCACACTGCGACCAATGGGAGCGGAGCATAACTAACTCCACACGAACAAAGTCGCTGGCGGCAGCTAGTATTTTATAAGTATTTGTTTTCGCAAGAAAAATACGTAATTTGAAATAATTTTAGTTAAATCCAAGTTTTCGCGTAGGTCCTAATGCAATTTCATATGTCAATCAATTCGATAATTCTATTAATAAAATCCTCTACAAATCCAAGAAAAGCTTGTAAATGCTTAAGTACTTTTAAATAACATTTAGATAGGCACCGCCCTCGCATATTTTGAGAAACGAGTCTTTCGGGGCCGTAAAGCCAGTTTTACACGAATATAGTTTACGCTCCGAAAAGGTAAACGTCTGTGAAGTTGGTTGCATAGATGATAGCAAGCATGCAATATTATTTCTATTAATACTAAAGACTGATTTATACGGTGCAATTTAATTGCCTATAGCTTTAATTAAGTTGCACCAACAATGAAAGTCGGCTACTCCCGTTCTTCTGCGGATTTCCTTATTCCTGATTCGATCGCGCAGTGAAACCCCAAAGCATAGCCCTCTCCATTGCCATTTGAGTGACTTAGCCCGAAGAATTGCAACACTAAAGTGGCAGTGGACTGGACACATTGCCCGTAGGACCGATGCCCGATGGGGCCGACAGGTTCTCGAGTGGCGACCACGCACCGGAAGACGTAGCGTGGGTAGGCCCCCGACAAAGTGGACCGACGACCTGGTGAAGGTCGCGGGAAACTGCTCGATGCGGGAAGCGCAGGACCGGTCGTCGTGAAGAACCTTGGGGGAGGCCTATGTCTAGCAGTGGACGGCTTTCGGCTGAAATGATGATGATGATGAACAATGAAAGTTGCATTGTCTAAACACCATTTAGACGATGCAAATCATTTGTTGCATCAATTTTATTGTATGCCATAGGCAATTAAACTGCATTATGTAAATCAGTCTTAATTAATGAAACGAGGTAAAATTACTTTAAAAAAATAGTGCCCACACTAGTAATAGGGTATTTGAGTAAAAAAAAAACTAATTAGTCCGTCAGTCAGATTTCCAAAAAAACACTAGACACGTATATTTTGTTTTATCAAATAAATAAAAATTAACAAATATAAAAGGCATCAAAGATCAGGAGTGGTGGCTGGTGACGTCACTGGCCGCTAAAAAGTGTAGCGTGCAGTGACGATACACGAGTTTTCAACGCACTGTCTCGTCTTCATTTTTTGTTTATATGAAAAAAGAAAAAATACGTGTCTAGTATTTTTTTAGAAATCTGACTGACGGACTAATTAGTTTTTTTTTTTAGTCAAATACCCTATTATTGCTGTATCGTGGGTGCGTTTACAAACATTTAAACTCACGTGCACAAACAGATTTGAAATAATCCTTTTGCATTTGATAACCAAATTACAGAGAAAGGCTGTTTGACATTACGCTATAATCCTTACGAAAGAACTAAGAACCAAGAAAGAACACCGTGATCAAACATCAAAAGTGATAATTCAACGATAAAAAAATGTGGTAATTAATTTCCATGCCTATTAAATATTAGAAAAGGTATTTGACAATTGGCAATTATATGCTGGTCTCATGTGGCTTTTCCTACATTTCGGGACAACTCCGTCCCCAACCTTTGGGAGATGTGTGAAGGGTCGAAGCCAACTCGAAGCAGCCCATGAAACGCAACATAATTATAGGTGTGTTTCATCTTATTTTATTAAATTACTTAGAGTAGCGGCAATTACATATGTATGCAATATTTTTGTATTATTACAATGAGACTTTCTCAGAAATCCTATTATTATGGACACCTCGTTAGTGGTATAAGCACACAATATTCAACATGTCACAATATTCAATATATCAGCTACGGCGTAGCCGCTACGCCGCGCCGTAGCGGCAGCGCCATGTTTGCGATGCATTCGTAATATTTGTTTCTATGTCACTGAATACGACTTTGAGTGCGAAACAGTTTTCACAAATCAGTATTTTTTTTATCTTGTGGTATTCAATCATTAGTGACTATGACGGAAAGCTCAAAAGTTTAATACCAACATCTGCTCTTCCATCCACAAGCCAACAGTAATGCCTTTATCCAACAAAATCATATTTCGAGCTATACATAGTTATAAGCACGGAAAAGTTAAAAAAAAAGCATATATACGGTTGAATTGAGTAACCTTCTCTTTTTTGAAGTCGGTTAAAAAATGGATGCCATTCTTTATTGATATGGATATTTTTAATATTTTTGATTTAAGTGTTGTATGTGTAATGTGACTATGTGTGTATTAATTGTTTATGAGTCAGTGATACTTGAATTAAATGATTATTATTATTATTTCAAATCTCTAACTCTTCTGCGAGAGTAACCGGTATTTGAAAATAGATTTAGTTTTGCGCCTTCAAATAGCCATATTTTCGCTTCTTATCAATGACTAGATTTTAACAAAAATAAGTTTTTGCGTTCTAGTTTAGTGTTTTCACAATTTACGCTTTATGCAACTCTCGACTTTAAAGCCACTGACTTAATGGCGTTATGATGAAATTTTAATGACATTTCAAAGACTTAAAAAATCTCTGTAATGCTAAACTAGAATGCCGCAAGGCAAGCGACAGAATATGAGGGGTAACTGCATTTTTGTGTTTGAAATCTTAAGCTAAAATTTAATATTGTAATATAGCCTACTTTCTACGAAATTTCTAAATAAATACACATATATGTAAGTACCTACCTACATATGTACAGTCAGCTGTAGAAGTCCATTTCCACCTTAAAGACTACTGTCGCCTGCGCTAAACCGGCCACGCACACTACCGCATTATTTTTTTTATCGCAGTCTTCGTCTTTCTTTAAAGTAATGCAAAATTTCGTTACTTCATTTGAAGTTGAGTTAGCGGCCGCACTTAACAATGGTGCTATCAAAAGCGAGCGATTGTGGGTTCGATCCTTATTATAGGCAACTCTTTTTGTTGTTTCATATAATTTAAAATTATGATAATTGATTTGTATTTTAAAGTAAAAATGTTTGCAAATAATATTTAAACAAATAGGAAAATTTATTGAATATTTATCCCAAAAAAGGGTTTTATTTTATGTTTTAGTTTACTATAGGGGTAATATAATAAAAAATATATAAAAATAAAACAATAAGCATATTTTAATGCAATATATTATAAAGTTATATATTATTCGGTATAGATATACTTATACTAACAAATGAAACAAACGATGAAACGGCAGCATTGTAATATTTTATATAAAAGTAATCCTTGACAAACTTATGATATTGTTATGGTAGAAAATACAAAAAACATTTTTGGTTGTTAGATATGAAAATTATAATATTATACGTATATTATGATTAAAGAGGTTATATCTTAATTATTCATTTTCTTAAAGAAAAGAGGATTGAAGCTTAACCTGAATATTATTGCAATCATAAAATAATCTATACTTAGAACACATAATAGTGCTTATATATGTACGTGTATAGCATAGTACTAGTGCTGCCATCCTGCAATGCCTTTTTTCGGAGTTTGAAGGCATGAGATTATAATCTTCAAGCGCTTTCTTAGTTCAAAAGTAAACGAACTTATTTCTTATCGAATTCCGAAATTATTGTTTTTATAATTTACCAAAAGTAATTTGTATTGAAATTGCAAAAGGCGACATCTGTTAGCCATTAAGCCAACCGAACATATTACTGTCACTTAGCTAAATTACTTTAGAGATGGTTTAGAGTCCGTTATTAAGATATTTATTGGTATATATTTAAAACACTCTGTAGGACACTTCTGCACTGTTTTTGTTATAAATAGTTTTTTTTTTTGTTTAGCTCGATAACACTCCACCAGCCTCGCCAATTTATTTTTAAACCACAAATGCAACCTATCTTCATCGCACGATTTAAAAGTTTATTCAACGGTAAATATTGTCGTTTCGTTTCACTTGTCTCGACAGCTACCTTCGTCCTCCAACCTCTTGACCTTGACCTCCAACGGCTTACAGTATTTCTCTAAAACAATAACAATTTTATTACGCACTTGCTACAAGCGATTGGTTTGCACCTTACATAAATAATAATAAAAACAACTTACACAAAAGCCGGTTTCATATGATATTTGAGATATATTGCTGCATATGCCTGCATATTGATTTAAAAGTAAAACTAATAACACAAACTGGTAACTATATGTTCACCAACCAACAACAGCTAAGTAATATTATTTGAGTTATTGTAGCTAATAATAGTTATTGTAGGTAGCGGAATATTTTTTGTGAAGTAGTGATTCAGATTCTTTTAAGTCTACCGTCATCTTTTTATAATGACTCTAATATAGAAAAAATCTTAAAAGAAAGTATCATCTTTAAGTTGCAGATCGATATTTTTAGATATTTTTGTTGTAAGCATTCATAACTCACCAATAAACATTTAAAAAATATTTTTGTAAGTTATTAGATTCGAACTCGAACCACCTTGAACGCCTATCAAGGCGAAAACCGTTACGCCATTGAAACACTTACTGTAGACGTTGAAATTAATAAGTAGTACCTAACAATCATAAGCGGGCAGCAAGTGTATGAGCGTGTATCAAACTTTATTATAGAAGAAGGTCGTAACTACAACTAGTATTGCTTGGCCATAGTTTTGTGAGATTGCAACTCGACTTTTGGTCTTGACTGTACCTCGCAACATTCCTATAAGTGAAATTAATGACATTTTTGTCCAGTTTTTTACCGGCTTTTATGTGTTGTATTTAAAATACTGTAATTTGAATGATAATAAAATTATAAAGTCGTCGCCGTTAACGCCAAAGTTTTACTAACGTCAATTTATTTAGGTATGCAACTAACAGTAAAAAATCTAGTCTGTACTAATATATAAAGCTGAAGAGAATGTTTGTTTGAACACGCTAATCAATTCTTTTTTGCGTTGGATAGCCCCTTAATCCAGGAAGGCTTTAGGCTATATAATATAACTTCACGCTGCGACCAATAGGAGCGGAGCATATCGAAACCCACCCGGGTGAAACCGCGTGGCGCAGCTAGTTATAATATAAATTCTTAGTGACTTTTAATTTACTTATGCTTTTTACCCGCATTTAGTGAACATATTATCGTAAAGGGCATCTGAATCTATATATAGTAGAAAAATACTGCAAAGACAGAGAGATCTTTTTTTCTGATTACAGTGGCATCAAAAAAGCGAAAATTGACCAGATGTGAGATAACGGCATTATAGTTTGTGGTCGACTACCTCGTAACTAGGACGTTACTGAAATACTTATGTTAATCAAAAGTAATGTAGAATAGAAATTGCTTTAAAAGGAATTGCTACTTTTCTAGGCCTTTATCATCATCCCTTTTATCGTTCCACTGCTGGGCACAGGCCTCCTGTCATACAGACAAGGATTCAGCATGGTCAGGCAAATACCAATGTAGTTTTTTAAGTTATATGTACTTTCTAAGTATATCTTGGACATCAATGACTGATTACAAAGGTTAAGGAATACATCTTAACAAAACCTGGACTTTATGTCTGAAATCGCCAACCCGCATTGAGCAAGCGTGGTGATTACCTTATCTATCCTTCTCTAGGCCTTTAGGTATGCTCAAACCTTTAACCTGTAGGCCACATCTGGTTATATAAAAACATTCGAAATCTTATATTACCTAATCATCTCAGTCTCATCTCGGTGATAAAACAATTGTTAAAAACTCGTTTTTTTTTTTTTTTTTATAAATCATAAACAAGCGCTTGACCGCAATCCCGCCTGATGGTAAGCAGTGATGCGATCATTGATGGTAAAGCGCGCTAGTTTATTAAGAACCTATTCACTCTAGCCTTGAAGACACTCAAATTGTAATGTGACGGAAACACCGTCGCTGGCAAATTGTTCCAGTCCCTCGATGTACGCGGTATAAAAGAGGAAGCGAAACGCTTCGTCCGGGTCGCAGTGGTATCAACAACGTAAGGGTGGAAACTCGCCGTACGACGGGTCGTCCGATGGTGGAACGGTGATGGGGGAATCAAATCATGCAATTCCCTTGCACACTCACCAGAATGCAACCTATAGAAGACCGAAAGGCTGGCTACTCTACGCCTGTGCTCCAGGCTTTGGAGACCGTTTCGAGTTAAGTCTGGGTCGCCAATCAGCCTCTTCGCACGCCTCTCCACTGAATCCAAAGTATCCAGGTGACATTTCGCAGCACCAGCCCAAATGTGGCTGCAGTACTCCACACACGAGCGGACCTGTGCTTTGTACAACATTAGAAGCTGCCCCGGTGTGAAGTACCGCCGGACCTTTGCGATAACGCCAAGTTTTCTAGCAGCCACCCTGGCCTTGGACTCAATGAACCGCCCAAAGTTAAGGTTCGAGGAAATCTTAGTTTTAATATTGCGTATTATCGCAATATTAAAACTACGATTTCCTTATTTTTTTCGATTTCTTTTACATTCACGAAATCACGACACGCCTTTAATAAGGCGTGTCGTGATTCACTGAAATACCTTCTAGTAGTTTTGCATTGTAGCTACTCATTATTCATTTGAATTTGTAACACGATGCCCTTTTTTATAATTATAAACTAGTGCTTTTTGTCGTTGATGGTCATGCGCGCTAGTTTATTGAGAGCCTATTCACTCAAAAATAACTGAGTGGATAGGAAGGAGACGTCCGTTGAAGCAATGTTAAACCCAACAACACGACCAACGATGTTGCACCAGAAAGAGATTGATCTGGAGACCCTCCACGACCAAAGTCCCGAATCAACAACATTTAGCGCATCATACCCGGCATACATCGCAATAAAACTGCTCAGACCAGTCCTTCGTATGGCTTCGTATGGTATAAATTATGTAAAATTGTAAATACTGTAGACTACGTACATTATTTCTCTCTCCTTCCCCTTACTATTCTATCCAAAGGTTGTCTGTAAAAGATCGCTCTTAGCGATAAGACCACCCATTGTGTCACCCTTTGTAAAATCTTTATATTTATGTTTTTGTAATCTATATGGTGTACATAATAAAGAGTATTCTATTCTATTCTATTCTTCACCAGACATCACGCCGAAACACGACGAATCGCTTGGTGGAAAGACTTTGTCTGGTGGGTGGTAACTTCTGCCGGCAGCCGTTAGACGTTATGGCCTACCACCGTACCGAGCACATTATCTTTCTGAATACAATAGATCAGACTGTGAACATAATTAAAATTAAGAAAATTACCCCTCTGGTCTTATAAGCCCTAAATGTATCTAATTGACATCTTCGTGCTTTTTTCTTGAATTAAAAAAGTTTTAGGCTTCTTCTCTATTGTGTTGTTAACAATAGAATACATTAACACAAAGAAATGATTGCACAAAGGGTGGCTTTGTTTTATTTTTGAGTTCAACATAAAGTGCACATTGACTCGCAGACTCTGTAATCGCGGCTGAACATATTCCCATTGACATATTGTGTCGAATATGGTGCTTGTCATCGTAAATAATGGCTTTTATTCTCGATGCAATATATCCAAGGGTCACCATATCGACAACCACGTACAGAAAGATAAAAACGAACGGTCCGGTCATTGTGGTCGAAACACATGCACACATACAGATATATATTATACGAAGTGATCTAAACTGATTAGTGCAAACTGTTTGGTATTGATTATAATCGATCTCGAGGCCGTATGAGCTACACATAGTACGCATTCCAAATCAGACCTCTCTGAAAGTTGAAACCATGCATAGTAGATTTATAGAACACCAACTCTTGTTCTCTAACTTTCATATAAATCATATCCCAGGGCTCTCAATAATAATGAAGCATTACATCAAACTTTTTTATAATCGGATCAGAACTTTCTTTACTTTATACACACATATATACTCACGCCTTCTTCCTACGCAGAAACTATAGGATATCAATTGATAAGCACTTTACCTTTTGCCTCGGTTACGCTTCTACATGTCATATGTACGTAAGTCAATTGTAAGTATTACGCACCGTTTATAATCTTACATGTAGTCATACATACACACCAGTTTACACATAGCTGGAATGCATGTATTATCTTTCTGAAGAACTTTACCAATAAAGTCAATATGTATCCTCTTATGACATCCGAGTATTTCCATTGACGCCTCTATATAATATTAATTTAGATTTCTCAAAAGTGTACCGATGACCTATAGTTCTAGAAGCCACATCCTATACTAGATTCATCAGCATCATCTCAGCGTTAATCCCAGTCGCATCCGAAGTTTTTTTTCAGCTTTGGAGTGTGAGGTCCGCTTTACTAGTCTAGCTGTTGATTTTGGGTAAACTTCGATATTTTCCGTGAAACGACTACTGTCTGACATCCACAACCCGAAAGCGATATCGAAGCATTGCAGTTACACCAATTGTTTCGCTTTTGAGGGCTCCAACAACCCGTAACGACAGCCGTTAGATGTCCATATGGCAACCGAAACCAACGGCTTAACGTGCTTTCCGAGGCACGACCAGACCAGTGCAAATATTCATATTCATGCACACAAATATTTGCACTGCGCGGGGATCGAACCCACGCCTCCTTGCGCAGCGGTCGCGTTCGCTACCGCTACGCCACGGAGGATGTCAAACTACCCATACTAGATTGTTTGTTAAAAAGCCTACGAGTAGGACCAAATAGAATCAATTTATACAATGTAAGTTCTACGTTTGTAGTTCGTTGTTTCTTTTGTGCAAAGTTACTTTGTTTCAATGCTTTTACAGTAAAAAGTATGTACGAGTCCACGTAACAGGATTAAAAAAATACAACGCTTTTTCAACGAACTACAAAATAGGCACACTTTTCTAAAGCATACCTTGCAGTTTAGTGTAAAACTCTGCTGTTTTTTTCTGTATATTGTAAACATTTTGTAAAATTGTATCGAAAACGTAAGGAATTTAACTAAACGTATTCTTGTGACTTTTATTGACACGAGTCGCAACAATTTAATGCCAAAAAATATATCTACAGTTTGGATTTGAGATATAGAATCACAATTCATTTTGGAAAAGCAATTTTGTGTAACTGACTTATATACTAGCAAACCGCTCCTGCTTTTTGCTTTAAATAGGAATAAATATGTATCGTACTAATATTATAAATTGGAAAGTGAGTTTGTTTGTTTGTTCCGCTTTCACGCCGTAACTACTGAACCGATTGCTTTGACATTTTTGCAGACATAAAGTAAAAAGTCCGGATTAAATAATAGGGTACCTTTTATCTCGAAAAAAATTGATATTCCCGATGAAATCTAAAAGGCGCGACATAAGCACGCGGGCGAAGGAAAGCTAGTATTTAATAAATGCAATTTGATTAAACAGATTTTATTTTCCATGTGTCAGTTAATTTAATTTATTTAAAAACTTCCGGGAAAAAGGTACTCTGGGAAAAAGGCCTGTTCTCGGTGAGAGAGAGAGAGTAGGCCCCGATTACTAGTAATCTACCACCCGGGTCCATTGCAAGTGTCCATATTTATTTATTTGTGATGTCACATATAAATAAATAAATACGGACAAATCACACAGATTGAGCGAGCCTCAAAGTAAGTTCGAGACTTGTGTTATGGGATACTAACTCAACGATACTATATTTATAATAGATACATATATAGATAAACATCCAAGACCCAGGCCAAACAGTAAAAGATCGTTTTCCATCATGACCTGACCGGGGATCGAACCCGGGACCTCCACGTCGCAGGCAGGCGTGTTGACCGCTGCGCCACGGAGGACAGCAAACATATCTTCGTAGTTTTTCCACTAGGACATGCCGTTTTCTCACAATGTTTTCCTTCACCGTTTTTGAGAGCAGTGGTGATGAAATAATTTACAAGAATTAAAGCGCCTAGTGGTTAAAACACCAACCTCTCAAGTTCATAATTGAGAAGCTGGTGTTTTAACTACTAGGCGTCAAAGTGACACTGGTACTTTCTATGTATATCTTGGACACCAATGACTGATTAAAAGCTGAAGAAAACATCTAGAGGAAACCTAGATTTTAAGTCTAAAATTGCCAACCCGCATTGAGCAAGCATGGTGATTACGCTCAATCCTTCTCTGTATGAGAGGACACCTGTGCCCAGCAGTGGGACGATAAAAAGCTTGATGATCATGATGAGAGCGTCATAGGGGTTTGAACCTTGTTGTCTCGGCCGGAACATTAGACCGCTTCTTCCTGTCTAACAGGATATTATTTTCAGATATTTTTTATGAACCCACTGCCACTCTAACGTCCACAGATACACATAGAGCTACTGAGGAACACGATACCTAATTATTTTGCGTGAGTAGTATAAAAACGACCTTGGAATTCATCCAAGGTCGTTTGGTGTTTTTAAGCTATATGTCAAAGCTCTTTAACGACGCCACACATGTCGTGGAAGCCGACACTTATCATGGGTATTAACTCCGCTTAGATGCTTGTTATGACCTTAAAAGATAGAGGAAAAAATGTAGGGTAAAATACGCTTCGAGGCATGTTTTTTAATCTACTCTTTAAATTAAGCGTAAACAGAACATTCACGGTTAATATTTTGATGTTTAGTAAAAGGAATACGGTAGAAATATGATTACACTAGCTGCTCCCTACGGTTTCACCCGCATAAGTTACGATGCCGTAGGAATATCGGGTAAAAAAATATTCTTGTTATAATCCATTTATGCGCCGACCAAGCTACTATTTTGAAGAATATATCAAGTAAGTCGAGACACCGAAGTCCCACTTATCACTTTATATTACACTATATATATCTGCTGCGAACATTCAAAGTTCTGAGTTTATTAATCGTTTCATAAATCATTGATTGAAATGTGTAATCCCTCATGATCCTAGTTTGAAACTTCTAATCAAACAAAACTAGTTGAAACAAATATTTCAAACAATTAATTTTATTTACTAGTCAGCGCTTTTGTGTTTTGTTTTTACATATTCTATGAACTCTTGCTTATTCAGAATGTAGAACAGAAATAAATTAGTTTTTATTATGTTGCAAGTCAGTCATCAGTCTGAACCATAAAATACAAGCGTTGCTTAGTTTGTGGCTCTATGAACATTGTATTGCTACTATTTTATGAACAGAAAAAACTTTATTATATCTCTTGGCCGTAGGTCGTGCTCAAGCTCTGTCCACTTTTAAAACTATGATAAAAAAGCACTTCCTCTCTCTCTCTTCAAACACTGAATCTGATCTTTATATTTTTATTTGCTCTTGTATGATGTTTATTAACTAGATGTATATAATATTTGTTTAAACTAGTATGATACACTTTACGTACACCTTTATTGAATCATCATCATCATTATCATCAGCCCCTACTCGTCCACTGCTGGACATAGGCCTCCTTCATGGCACGCCAACAAGCTCGATCTTGAGCAGTTCTCCGCCAGCCACTACCAGCCACCTTTTTGATGTCGTCGCTCCATCTCGCCCAAGGGCGTCCCACGCTACGTTTGCCGAGACGCGGTCTCCACTCGAGGACTCGTTTACCCCAACGGTTGTCGGTCCTGCGGCATATGTGACCAGCCCATTGCCACTTCAGCTTGCTAATCCTCTCAGCTATGTCGGTGACTCTGGTCCTCTGTCGGATCACCTCATTTCTGATGCGGTCCTTCAGAGAGACGCCCAACATAGCCCGCTCCATAGCTCGCTGAGCGACTTTAAACTTATGGACTAGTCTGACCGTTAGTGTCCTTTGTTAGTGTCCACCTTTATTGAATGATATTTGTAAATAGTACAGCAACGTGTGACTTCTTCTTATTCCCAAAAATAAAAGATCAGCTCAAAGGGCTACCATTTTCGACGCCGGATGATGCGCTGTTAGCGTTCGAGCTGGCTGTAAACGAGGTGTCTGCGGCGGACTGGAAAAAGTGTTTCGAAAACTGGTTCAGACGCATGAAGCTTTGTATAGAGGCTAGTGGAGAGTAATATGAAAAGATGTAACAAAAATATATGTAAGGACCAGGCCCGAGTCGACGGCGCGCTGTGTTTCACGCGCGCCTCAAAGAGATGTCAGCACATCTTGACGGGGTCCACGAAGACTGATGCCTCCTGAGTCAGGGTAGCGGGTTGGTTTAAAAAGAAACGGTGGCCCTGGCCGTTGCACAGACAAGTGAAGAAACATGGGTGGGATTTAGTCAGTAAAAGTCTGACACGCCCTTCCGCTCCTCCCAGAGTGGGGGAAGTCATTTGATGACTTCCCATCTTAATAAAAAAAAGGATCAAGTATCCTTCATATTTTTTTCTCGATATTACCAAGGGAGCTAGAATTATAGCGGGTGAAACCAGTCCATAAGTAAACAAACTGCCATTGACAAGTGACAAAAGACAGAGCTTTTTATTTTATATGAACCATAAAGACGACAGACTAATTTATAAACTTCTTTGTATCACAAAGTACAAGCCATAAAAGCTAGATCTATGTAATAACTTGTTATTACTTACCTGAAAGCACAAGACTTAATAATAAGGTAGATTCGCTAGCTGCTAAGCGATAGAATTAAATGCTCATTGAAATGTCTGAGCATTTAAGCATTTAATACTTTCGCTCAATGGACTGAAGGCAGTTAATTAACATTGAAATACTTAAACAAAGATAGAAATATTGTTATAAGAACTGGACTGAATTGAAAGATGTGAACTAAATGATGACGTAAATATTATTTTGATAATATCATATTAAAATACCTAGTTAGTTACTCCATGTAATCACCTTCATCATCATGTCAGCCACAAGAATTCCACTGCTGGACATAGGCCTCCACCGAGGATTTCTAAAAAGAGCGGTTGGATGCGGCCTGCATCTAGTGCTTCAATGCGATTTTGGTCAGGTCATCCAACCACATAGTCGGTGGGTGTCGGACGCTGCGTTTGCCGGTACGTGGTCACCATTCAAGAGCCTTTCTGCCCCACCGGACATCGGCTCTACGTACTATGTGCCCCGCCCACTGCCACTTCAAAGAGCTAATCCGCTGGGTTATGTCGGCGACTTTCGTACTCCATGTAAAATACTGTTATTCAGCTTAATCTGGTTAGACTGGGAGCTGACTTCAACATAGTTGGAAAATGATGGGCAGATGAAAGAAAAAAAAATACATTTATTCAGCACAGACTTAAAAACACACAAGTATCATCTTATAACAATTTCAACGCAAACACCGAGACGTTTTATTCGTCTTTTAATCAAACTATAGTGAGATTATCTGACACTGATAAAAATACTTTAGGATTTACAACTGCGTGGTTAGCGCTGTGGCTAAGCTATTGACTGCTGCGCTGCGTGTCGCGGGATCGATTCCCGCACGGAGCAAATATTTGTATGACCTACAAGTGGTTGTTGTATATTAGTTAACGCTCCTACGATACAGGAGAATTGCCTAGAAAACAAAAAGAACGAAACAAAGAAATTTCATAGAATAAAAGGCCCATTTCATAGTAAATAGCTTGGAAAAGCGTATTTCTTCATTTCCTAAAGAAACTTATTATATTTGTTCATATTTAAACTTTCCTAACTTGCTCTCTTTAAAAATCGTACAAGTTTCACGATAGGAAACATTTTCAAAACATTTACTGTATCTGTGTACTTTAAAATATTCAAAGGCAAAATTTAAAGTGTTTAAATTTGATTGTTTCATTTCCTACACGTTTCCCTTTATTTCAATTTTGGTCACGAATTGACTATTTCACCCTTTCCATTTATCAGGCTTTTGCCCGCATAAATAAACAAAAACGCAACTTGCCGTGGTTCCTTCTCATTCATACTTTAATCTACGTAATCACCCCAGAGCCGCCTAAAATAATTTTATCAAACTTTTGAAAGCCCTCGTTTCTTTTTTTATTAGTGGGTTCAACTCCAATTTTTTTGTGCGTTCCAAACTTGTAAAATAAAACTGTCGTATTTCGTGCAGTCTTAAAAGAAAAGGTTAATCTTTTATTTAGAAGTTTCCGTTTTCACGAAACTCCAACCAATACTTTATAAATGAAATGATTTTCACTTCACTCTACAGAGGCACTTATTATTATGTCAATATTTGGTTACATGTGTGAAGTCTTCTTCTTTTTCTTCAAACTATAGAGTTCCACTGCTGGACAAAGTCCTCCCCCAAGGTTTTCCATTACATTGGCGGGGTTTGCCATAGTCCCCACGCTTGGCAGATGGATTGGGGATAGCAGTAATTTGAGGAGTAGAAGCGCTGCTTCCTGGTGAGAGTTTCCTTGCATATTGTGTCTATCGCATCATATTTTGCACTATTTTTGTATCCTGCTTGTATTTTTGTTAAGTTATTGTGTAACAATAATGTAGATAGGCCAATAAATAAAATAAAAAATATTAAGGCCCGTTACACACGACACTACCCAAGGGTAACCTGTTGCCGCGGGTTGTTCGCTTTCAAACAAATCTCTTTAGATACCATGGCCCCTGACGCAAGTGAAGGCATACGGGTGGCTTTTGTTAAATGAAAAGTCCCATTTGAAAACAAGGGCCGACAAAATCTTACCCCCGAGCGATTCATCGTATTCCGGCATGATGTCTTGTGAAGCCGTACGGTGGACGGTTCAACGCCAAATATTGCTGTGTAGGGAGTTTGTTCGTGAAAGGTTTCCAGATCAATCTCCCTCTGGCGCAGCATCGATGCTCGTATTTTGGGTTTAAAATTACATCACCTCACTCAATGGACGTTTTCCTTCCTATTCACTCGGTTATTTTTGAGTGAATATGCACTTAACTATTATTCAGTAGTAACTTCAATTTGCAACTGATTACTTCTGAGTAGCAACGTGGATAATGAGCTCAAATAGTTAATAATTAAACAAAAAAAAGTTTGAGTCGGACTACATTTGAGTGTCTTCAAGGCTAGAGTGAATAAGCTCTTAATAAACTAGCGCGCTTACCATCAGGCGGGATTGCGGCCAAGCACTGGTTTATAATATATATATAAAAAAGTTTGTTTATTCTGTTCTTCCTACGCTGAATTCCAATTCATCATAATAAAATGAGGAGATCCGTAGAAGAACTAAAGTCGCCGACATAGCCCAACGGATTAGCTCTCTGAAGTGGCAGTGGGCGGGGCACATAGCTCGTAGAGCCGATGGCCGATGGGGCAGAAAGGCTCTTGAATAGCGACCACGTACCGGCAAGCGCAGCATCGTACGCCCACCGACTAGGTGGTCGGATGATCTGACCAAAATCGCAGGGAAGCACCGGATGCAGGCCGCGTCCAACCGTTCTTTTTGGAAATCCTTGGGGGAGGCCTATGTCCAGCAGTGGACTTTATGTGGCTGAGATGGTGATGATGGTGATTATAATGAAAACGAGCTTCGAATCATCAAGTATCAAATTGACAGCACGAACCAAATATTAAAATCATTCGGTTTGGAAGTAACAAGCAAAATGCAGCGGTGGCTCAGTGGTATCGGCCGCGACTTAAAAGTTGTAGGCCATAGGTTCGAAGTCGAACCCCGTTAGGCGCTTTATTTTGTGTAAATTATTTCATCATCACTGCTCTAAAAACGGTGAATGAAAGCATATCTGAAACCAGCATGTCCTAAAGGCAAAACTGCGAAGATATGTGACAAACCAACCCGCACTGGGCCCGCGTGGTAGATGACGGCACTCCCTCTCACTAAGAGGAAGCCTGTCTCCCAGGAGTGGGAACATTATTGGCTGATTTTGTTGTAACAACGAAATTTACTTGGAAATCTATCTTGAACACGTAACGATTACGGGGTACAGTTGGACACTTTGTTCCTATGGGACTATTACACACGCACATTTATCACTATTATATCTCATTCCAAGGTTTTTTGTGACACTTTTATGGTCGCACAAGTAAGTTGCAGGGAAATTTCTGGGTACTGTTTATTAATGAAGAAGTGAACATTGTTTTACCTATTTTATGTTATTGAAATAAACCCAACTGAATAGTTACGTAAGTAACATACGTAACAATGCTGGTGTCCGCAACTTGGGCAGTTCATTGAGTTCAAAACTAAGGTGGTTGTCAGAAAACTTGGCGTTATTGCTAAGATCCGGCGATACTTCACGCCAGGAAAGCTTCTAATGTTATATAAAGCAGAGGTCCGTTCGTGTGTGGAGTACTGCAGCCAGATTTGGACTGATGCTGCAAAATGTCACCTGGCTACTTTGGATTCAGTAAAAATGCGCACGAAGAGGCTGATTAGCGACCCTGATTTAACTCAAAACGTCTCCAATGCCTGGAGCACAGGCATAGAGTTACCAGCCTTTCGGTGTTCTATATGGAGAATTAATTCCCCCATCTCCATTCCATCATCGACCCGTCGTACGGCGCCACCCACCCTTACGTTGTTGTTACGATCCGGACGAAGCGTTTCGCTTCGTCTTTTGTACTGCGGAGAACTGGAACGATTTGCCAGCGGCGGTATTTCAGTCTATCTAGGCTCGTAATAAACTAGCGCGCTTTAACATCAACGATTGCTTACCATAAGGCGAAATTGGAGTCAAACAATAGTTTATAATCATATATAAAAAAAAACTGTACATGAAACTCGGTATTCTCTGCGTATTTCGCATACGATACCTATGGCGTTAGGCAGTGCAAATTGCTCTCAGAACTTGAATCTGTTCTCCAAAGGGGCCGAAAAGTTCTGTAGTGGCGACCTCGTACAAAAAGACGTAATGGGTCCCACAGGGTGAACCGAATAACTTGGATGGGAAGAGTGGCAGAGCTTCTTTATTTATTTATATTTACTTTATTGTATCTACACTAAAACATATATTAATTAAAAAATACATTCAAAACTATCTCTTCTCTACTTTCTAGTCTTATTTCCATCTTAAAAAATACACTCAAAACTATCTCTTCTCTACTTTCTAGTCTTATTTCCATCTTAAAAAAAAACTTGGCCCTCACTCTAATATTTCTCCTATATTGTCACACTCACACACACACACACGCACACACGTAATAATCAATATTAAATTGAAATATCACTAAACAGCCAGAGTAACACCGTGAAAAGAAATTAATATTATTATTATTTATTATTATTATTGTGAGTGCGTTTACAAACATGTACACTGACTTACACAAACAGTCAGACCCGCAACAACGTGTGTAGTTCATATAAGTACATATCTGTTCCATGTGAAAATCAACGCAGCGCAGCATTCAATGGGGAAGAAAACGCAAAGCTATTTGCAGATGTCGCTGATGGCGTTTGACTCATAACAATTAGCTGTGCTGTGAGTCGTATCACGTTTATGTTGAGTTTTTTTTTTTTTGTGTTTGACGTGTTTGTTTTTAGGTAAAGCAGAGCAATATATTGTACATGGACTGTTTCAAGTTAAAAAAGGAGTTAAAAGTCTAGAGGACCTTCAGTGAAAGGGCGAAAAGCTGATCTAATTACCAGGCAAATAACAATGCCCAGACTTTAAACTGAATGCAGACTTGTTAGTGTTTTCAGTTACATTAATTTTGTATTAGGTTTAATGTTTCTATAGTTATATTTAAGTAAATATTAATGTACTTATTATTGCCATATTTTTAAAGTTTCAGCCCTATTAACCTAAAATTATTAGGTATCCAGACTTGAATCGTATGACCGGAATTTTAACTTCGAGGTTCCTCAAGAACAAGAAATTCAAGAGAAAAAATTGATTTACCACCTCCAGAAAGCTATAGAGACACCAACATAATCTTTATTGAAATCTATTTGTAAGTATATTTTGTTCTAAATTGAAATGCATATCATTAGGGAAAGAGTGATTTCTATTATTATTGCAACAAATTGCTACACAACGCAGCATATGTTTTTTAAATTTTTATAAACAACGTAAACTCGAACAAATTACAATAGCTTTTGGCAGTTTATTTGGGTCAAACGGTATCAGCGCCTCTAGTGGCGAGATTTGTCAGTTTTCTTCCCCATTGATAAAGCATTGCGCCAATCGTACAGCCTATACCCGTCCAACAGTGGTTATATTTTGACTGAAATTATAACGTATTATGGGCCGCCAGCGACTTTGTTCTCGTGAAGTTAGTTATGCTCCGCTCCTATTGGCCGCAGCGTGATGTTATGGCGCTGCGGTCAACACGCTTGCCTGCAACGTGGAGGCCCCGGGTTCGATCCCAGGCCAGGTCATAATGGAAAAACGATCTTTTCCTGATTGGCCTGGGTCTTGGATGTTTATCTATATATGTATCTATTATAAAATATATAGTATCGTTGAGTTAGTATTCCATAACATAAGTCTCGAACTTATTTATTTTATTTAAGTCTTCGTGGATTAATGGGCTATCTAACGCAAAAAAAAAAATCCATTCGGACCAGTAGTTCCTGAGATTAGCGCGTTCAAACAAAGAAACTCTTCAGCTTTATATATTAGTATAGATGAGTACCTATAAAACACTTCTGCTTACTCACATAATTCCTAAAATAAGCGGGTGTTAATATTGGTCTTAAAAAATTTGACTGTCGAACGTCGTGTCTGTCATCACACTTGTACTTGTTTTATCTGAATTACAACTCGAGACAGAACAGTTGTTTTGTAATCTTGAAGAAAACTGGATCATCTGTCATGAAAAGAGATTTATGTAGCTCTACTTCAAGAACTCTAAAATCCAACACTGTTTTGGCTGATTTAATTTCATTTATCCTTCGTCGACCTCCGTGGCGCAGCGGTCAACACGCCTGCCTGCGACGTGGAGGCCCCAAGTTCGATCCCCGCCCAGGTCATGATGGAAAACGATCTTTTTCTGATTGGATCTATATATGTATCTATTAAAGATCTTGTATCGTTGAGTTAGTATCCCATAACACAAGTTTCGAACTTACTTTGGGGCTAGCTCGATCTGTGTGATTTGTCCGTATATATTTATTTATTTATTCCATCTAACAAAATTTTAGGAACCTTTACTTTCAAGTTATACAGCAAAAACACCCATACAAATCTATGGATCAAGCCAGATTTGGTACCTACATTTCAGTAACAAAATCCCTGACCAGTACGATTGGAAACCCTATTTGATTCATATGCATATAAAACACGAGCTTCAATCCGTTTCCCTACAAATCTTGTATAACTCTGGTCAGAACATAAAGTGCCAATACGTTCGTACAACCACGAAACAGAAAGGTTCAGAAGGTTGACTTCATAGAAGGAGCCAAAACGCACGCACACAAAGATACTCTTCACATACAGGAAGTGCAAGCGCACTCATGACTAGCATTCTTTGAGATCGCCGCAAATACAAGTCTATGTGTGCGTGCGACTGCTTACGCTGAAACCTGACTTTCTGTAGCTAACTTCGGTACAATCGACTACGAAACGTTGCGGAAAACATTGATTTTCAATTTACTGTTTTCGTATGTGTAGATACTGGCTTCCGAATTTGATAAAAAGCCGCAAGAATCCTCTTGATGACATAAATCGGGGAAAATTTATACATTAAAGATGGAAGTATTTCTTCATTATATTGCTGATCGCTTTATTGGCGTAAAATCTATCGGGGATATGAAAATACCGATCAGAAATTATGCTTTTCATGTTTATTATTTTCTTTGAAGAGCGAAAATAGAGACAGAGTGTTATTGGCTTTTTCTGGTGTTAATATCAGAATAGCTTCGTTGTATTTGCTATCATAACAGATAAGGTGGATATTCTTTTATTTTATTAGAAGTTGTGCTAGCTTTTGTACCTTTACTTACTGTACCTTTGTAACATTATGAATAAGAAAGAATATAGCTAGTAATATTTATGTATTGACAGTTTCAATTTCCCTAACTTTTAATTACAGTGATTGTAAGCACTATACCTACTAGCAATTAATTGAAGAATATACATTTGATATAAACTAAGCTATTATAAAATAAATAATAATTTTAAGTAAAAATGTAATGAAAAATAATTAATAATTTAAATATCGTAATTATGCAGTTTGTATTGCGGATAAGTTATGTCAGTACATTTTAACTTGAAATAATTATTCATAATTTATTTAAGTTATTGTAACTTTCTACTTTTATCTGTTCTACAATTTATTTATTTTTTTATAAATTATAAACTAGCGCTTGACCGCAATCCCGCCTGATGGTAAGCAGTGACACAATCGTTGATGGAAAGCGCACTAGTTTATTAAAAGCATATTCACTCTAACCTTGAAGACACTCAAATTGTATTCCGACGGAAACACCGCCGCCGGCAAGTTGTTCCAGTCTCTTGATGTTTGCGGTATAAAGGAGGAGGCGAAACGCTTCGTCCGGATCGTAGCAGTGAGAGAGTTTAAGAGATAAAAAACATAATATCATGTACAGAAAATATTTCTTTCTCGGAATACAGATGTGTATACTTTATTAAACAATATAACAAATTGATGTAATTCGTATCTTTTGAGGTTTGTAATACTCCGAGGAATCTTTCCTTGGATTTCAGATAATAGCCGAAATAAATGGCGTAGTAATGTGTGCCTTACCTGTCTTTATTTGTCTCGTGTTACTTTTTTATAAGTGTTTAATCTGAAAAGTATAGTTTTCAGATTAACAATAAGCTAAAATTTTGTTAATTGGCAATTTCATTCCTCGTTTATTTTTATTTTCAAATCATAAAATCCAATTAGTAATAACGTAATTAGTAATTCAATGTAAGCCTAAATGATATGAAATAACCTTATTTTATTTTTAACTAGCTGCCGCCAGCGACTTCGTTCGCGTGGTTTAGTTATGATCCGCTCCTATTGGTCGCAGCGTAATCTTATATAGCCTAGAGCTTTCCTGGATTAATGACCTATCTAACACAACAATAATTTTTCAAATCGGAGCAGTAGTTCCCGAGATTAGCGCACACAAACAAACAAACGTACAAACAAACTCTTCAGCTTTATATATTAGTATAGATTACGCATAGAGAACTTACACTACTGTTTAATTTTATGTAATTCATAACAATTGTTAATTACAAAGGCCTTAATATTACAGTACCCAGTAAGGTTAACAAAATAATAAGATCAGTTAATTAATACCAAACAAAGAGACCAATTAGTAAACGAAAAAGAAGGCATTTTTATGTGTATATTTAAAAATGTCAATCTACAATGACAGCCTCCGTGGCGTAGCGGTAGCGGACGCGGCCACTGCGTAAGGTGGCGCGGGTACGATCCCCGCACAGTGAAAGTATTTGTATACATGAATATGAATATTTGCACTGGTCTGGTCGTGCCTCGGAAAGCACGTTAAGCCGTTGGTCCCGGTTGCCATACGAACATCTAGTGGCAGTCGTTACGGGTTGTTGGAGCCCTCAAAAATCCAACAATTGGTCTAACTGCAATGCTTCGATGTCGCCTTCGGGTTGTGGAGGTCAGACGGCAGTTGCTTCACGGAAAATGTCGAAGTTTAGCCATATCAGCAGTTGGACTGGTAAAGCGGACCCCAGACTTCAAAGCTGAAAAGACTGAAGATTAACGCTGGGATGATGATGATTTGAAAATGTCAATCTAAAAAATTCAACATTACTAAACAATTATAAGATGTGATTAGTCTAAACTACTAATCCTAACTATGTTATATCTACAATCTTAATTAATCTTAGTCAAGTTAAAACCTTTTTACTTCTGAAGCTTTGATCATACACACACTTGTTTTTTTTTTTTTTTTGTTTCACAGTGTTGAAATTCGAAGTTGTAAATGCAAGAAAAATAAGAAGGAAGCGAAATATTTCACATAGATGTGCCCAACGAAATAACGGCCCAACACAAGTCACGAAACATATTTCTGTCATCACTCATGCCTTATACTTTTTCACGAACATCTGTTTATTTTTACTCCATACGAAGAACTTTCCCTGGAGTTGGAATACTTTTCTCAGCACAAGTATTTCAATATACCTGAAACTTGAATATATTTCTGAAACATTCGCAATTTTTGCTAAGCGTATATAAGGATTCCTAAAAGAGGTTTCAGACCTATGTTAATATTTTTATTTCTGTTTAAGTTCAAAGGAATTGCGATGAAGACGATATTGGGTAAAAAAGCAGAGGTATTCGACATTATATTGTAAGCTTAGAAAACATGGCATATTTAAGACAAAGGATATTTATTATGTAAATAACTATCATTTTTGTTTCTCTGTCTTATCTTAGTCAAAAATCAAACATAATAATTATCAAGATGTAACATGCTTTCTTTTGTAGGTGAGTATATAAATGTCAAAGAGCTTACTCTCACACAGAAAAGGCCTATTTTCTACCAACAGGAACGTAATTTATGCAGATAGCGTAATAAATAAATAAGTATATACGGACAAATCATACAGATTGTGCTAGCTCCAAAGTAAGTTCGAGACTTGTGTTAAGGCAATACTAACTCAACGATACTGTATTTATAATAGATACATACTTATATAGATAAACATCCAAGACCCAGGCCAATCAGGAAAAGATCGTTTTTTCATTATGACCTGGCCGGGGATCGAACCCGGGGCCTCCATGTCGCAGGCAGGCGTGTTGACCGCTGCGCCACGGAGGACGACTGCCTATGCAGTACAGTGCCGTATACACAGTATACTTCCTGATCTGCCTATATTACTGTTGTAAGGTTTTACAAGAGTTTCATAATTTGCATGTGCAACCCTGGTCACTGGTGTACAGAATACGGGAATTATCGCTAGCAGACTCGGTTGCAAATACTCACATCACTGCAGTTTCATCTCCCATGGAATGAAATAAATGTAAATACTTATATAATAAACTTAAATCATTCCTTAATAATAATAATATTTATTTCATCAAGAAAGGATCAGATTTCACATAGTTATAATGGTTGGTCCTTAGTTTACTAAAACAGTTCTTGAATCCTTAATTCTTCAACTAAAATCTTCAACCAGTGCGTCCTACCCGTCATGACTTACGGAGCCGAGACGTGGACACTAACGGTCAGACTAGTCCATAAGTTTAAAGCCGCTCAGCGAGCTATGGAGCGGGCTATGTTGGGCGTTTCTCTAAAGGACCGCATCAGAAATGAGGTGATCCGACAGAGGACCAAAGTCATCGACATAGCTGAGAGGCAATGGGCTGGTCACATATACCGCAGGACCGACAACCGTTGGGGTAAACGAGTAATTTTTTTTTTTTTTGTTGGCATGGGTATTCATCAAATGACTTCTCCCGCTCTGGGCAGAGCGGAAGGGCGTGTCAGACTTTTACTGACTAAAACCCACCCGTGTTTCTTCACTTGCCTGTGCGATGGCCAGGGCCACGGTTTCTTGTTTAACCAACCCGCAACCCTGACCCAGGAGGCATCGGTCTTGGTGGACCCCGTCACGACGTGCTGACATCTCTTTGAAGCGCGTGAAACACGACGCGCCGTCGACCCGGGCCTAGTCCTTACCGAGCGGCGAGCTGCCCACTGCTCACCGCCCGCAGGCCCGCGCCTACGGTGGCTGGGAGTTTAGTGTCATCTCCCGACCAGGGCGTCTCCTGCGGCGGCTAGCGGCGTGAGGTCGCTGGGATTCCCGTTGCCTCACGCGCTCCGCCTCCTTCTTTGCCAGCATCACTGCTTCGCAGGAGGTGACGGCCTGCCGTGCACTCTCGCTCCGGACCATGGCCTGAACCAGGGTCGGACGCGAGAGATCGCCGCCGATCGCCGCTACGAGGACACGGCGGTGCTCTAACCATGCCGGGCAGACCTCCACCGTATGCTCCACCGTGTCCTCAGGGCGATCCACACAATGGTGACACCCTGGCGTTTCCTCCCGCCTTATACGGAACAGGTACCTCCCGAAACAACCGTGTCCGGTGAGGACCTGCGTCAGGCGGAAGGTGAGGGCGCCGTGGCGCCTCTCTAGCCACTCCTCAAAGAGGGGACTTACCGCCGCTATTGTGGCGTGCCCAGGGTAAACGAGTCCTCAAGTGGAGACCGCGTCTCGGCAAACGTAGCGTAAGACGTCCTTGGGCGAGATGGAGCGACGACATCAAAAAGGTGGCTGGTAGTGGCGCCGTGTGGCGCGTGTGGTAGTGGAGGACTGCCCAGGATCGAGCTTGTTGGCGTGCCATTGAAGAGGCCTATGTCCAGCAGTGTACGAGTAATGATGATGATGATGATAGTTTTAACGCTTTTGACAAAGGGGCTTAAAGAAATAAAGGCATGTCCCCTAAAGAATATACATTGTTGTTAACTTAAATATGAGACACTTGACAAATTACTTAGTTAATTATAATAGTGTACTGATATATAGAGTACACGGAGTAATGTAATGTTTTGTTGATATCAATTAACCAAATACTTAAAAAAGTTATTACACTATTGGTTTGGTTTCCACTCCATCAGCCATTGTGCATTGTAAAAGAAAAAACACAAATTTCAGCCAATCTTTTAAATATTTAGTGATGAAGAATCTCTTATATCCTTCAGTACCTTATAATTATTATGATTATATACGAAATAAACATTGTGAACTATAGACGGTCGTCAATTTCTTACCTAGGATAAGATATATTTATCCTCAAGAAAAATTTACGTTTTGGCTAAACAAAAACATGGAAGGACATTAAAAATTCACAACCACTTTCAACTCTCATGAAACAACCAAGTTGTATAACAACTAAGATGGCACTAGAAACAGGTGTTCTCTAGCCAAAACGACTGCTCGCTGTCTGCATCGAGCAATATCACAATACCTGCCAACTTTCAAACGTGTTCAATAACATTATTGGCAAAGTTTGCCGGAAATGTCCCACATGGCGAAATGTTTGCTGCAAATGACTGCGGTTATGTGGCGGTCACATGTGGTGGTCACATGTGGCGGTCGCGTGTCTGTGGCCCCGACAGATACCGGGTATTCATGCTGAAGATAGTTAGTTTAGGAATTGTTTTGAATGTGTCTGTGGTCGAAATTAGGAGTTCTTTTCTTTATAGTCTATACTAATATATAATGCTGAAGAGTTTGTTTGTTTGTATGTTTATTTGTTTGAACGCGCTAATCTCAGGAACTACTAGTCCGATTTGAAAAATTCTTTTTGCGTTGGATAGCCCCTTAATCCAGGAAGGCTTTAGGCTATATAATATCACGCTGCGACTAATAGTAGCGGAGCATATCGATCTACGCTGGTGAAACCGTGTGGCGCAGCTAGTAATATATAAAGCTAAAGAGTTTGTTTGTTTGTTTGAACGCGCTAATCTCAAGAAATACTGGTCCGATTTGAAAAAATATTTTTGCCTTGGATAGCCTATTAATCCAAGAAGGTTTTAGGCTATATAAAATCACGCTGCGACAACTAGGAGCGGAGCATATAAAAAAACATATCGAAACCTACGCCCGCGAAACCGTGGGGCGCTGCTAGTTGCTTATAATACACCATTATTTTTTTAATTAATTTATGTTGTATGCTTTCCCTTACTTATACAGGTTAACGTTTTCCGCAAGATGAAAGTGGAAATGAAAAATAAAATGTTTTGATATCACCATTTGATATAAATGTGGAAACTTTCCAACAAAGTCCTTTCACTAATTTCGGAGCTCAAGGCCTATTCTCGTAATTTAAAACATTCAAAATCTAGTTCCAATCTCATCTCAGCGTCAAACGAATGTCATAAACTTGTCAAAATGTTGGGAAATTATAAGTATTTTTTCACAGATTGAGACCAGAATGTTAGTATTCTTTTTTTATATATTATTTATAAACTAGTGCTTCACTGCAATCCCGCCTGATGGTAAGCAGTGATGCAATCGTAGATGGTAAAGCGCACTAGCTTATTAAGCCTATTCACTTAAAAAAAACGGAGTGAATAGGAAGGAAGACGGCAGTTGAGCGAGGTGATGCAATGTTTAACCCAACAACACGACCAACGATGCTGCGCCAGAGGATGATCTGGAGACCCTCCACGACCAAACTCCCGACACAACAACATTAGGCACATCGTACCCGGTACACATCGCAACACAACTGCTCAGACCCGTCCTCCGTACGGCTTCACCAGACATCATGCCGGAACACGACGAATCGCTTGGCGGCAAGACTTTGTCTAGTGGGTGGTAACTTATGCCGGCAGCTGATGTTGTTGTCTACCACCGAGAAAAATTAACTCTTAAAATTAAGAGAATTACCGCTCAGATTCAAAACACAGTTAGGTGTTTTGTTTTTGATAACAAAAACTATTTTTTTATAACATTTTATGTTGCGATGTGTATCGGATACGATGCACACTTGGTGCATCAAAATATTCTCGACAAACATTCGCTTTAAAGCTTTTTGCAATCACCACCCGATTACTTCCTGTTTTTCTCTCTGTAATTTATTTAAATAATATGCAGAATTGGTTAAAAGGGACTTGAGGCTAGGTAGTAGGCCATAACATCGGCTGCCGGCAGTAATTACCATTCTCGAGACAAAGTCTTGCCACCAAGCGATTCGTCGTGCTCCGGCATGATGTCTGGTGAAGCCGTACGGAGGACCGTCTGAGCAGTTGTGTTGCGACGTGTGCCGGGTACGATGCGCCAAATGTTGTCTCCAGATCAATCGCCCTCTGGCGTAGCATCGTTGGTCGTGTTGTTGGCTTTACGATTGCATCATCTCGTTCAACTGCCGTCTTCCTTTCTATACATTATTTTTCTTTTCAGTCAATAGGCTTAATAAACTATCGCGCTTTACCGTCTACGATTGCATCTCTGCTTTCCATCAGGCGGAATTGCAATCAAGCACTAGTTTATAATTACAAAAAAGAAACATTTTATTACTAAAAAAACGTTAAATTCAAGTAAAATAACGCATCATTTTGTTATAATTTTATTTTCTTTATAATAGAAAATCGTCATCGTAACATCATTATTATTATTTTCCTAGAGAAACAAGGGTCCTTGAAATAGAAAATCAAAAAGGAAGTGTTCAGCGTGTCGTCCAGCTTCGATTTTTTTTTTTTGAGTTTATTGGAGTTTATGGGAGTTTACTCCTTAAGAATCGATTTTCATATATAAGGCACCCAGTATGAGAAAAATCCGAGGGGTAAAACCTACTAACGAGTAACGAATTTTAAGCGTTACTATTTTAGTGCGCACCTTGGGTGCGCAACTTTCTAGTCTAAAAAAGTGGCATAATTATCTTTTTACAACTATATTTTGTTAGTTATTAAGATAACGTTATATTAAAAAAAAAAATAATTATAATAATTTAAAAAAAAATGTTTATAAAGAAAGTTGATAATAAAAAAAATATTATCAACTTTCTTAAAATTGTTTAAAATTTTCATAAATATGCATTTATATTTAATTTTTATGATTTATTTTATAAATAATTTTTAAAATAATAATAATATTTTTTTTCTTTAATTTTATTTTATTTTTTTTTTATTTTTTAATATTTTTTTTTTAATATTTCTTTTTAATATTTCTTTTTTTAATTGTTATTTTTTAATATCTTTTTCTTTTTTTTTCTCGTACTTAATGAGTAAACTCCAGTCGTGCGTCGGAGCTGACACACACACTTTTTTATTTTTGTATGGCTCTCTATAGCTCGTTGATACGTGTCACTCCAACACCGTACGGTAATATATGAAGAACTTAGGTATGCACTAGTCTGTCTCCACGTTATTTAAAAGGACTTGCTTGAAACTTACATTTTTATTTTAAAAGAAGAGTAGCTATACTCTGTACATTATTATAATGTCAACAAGAAGTCATAAATAAGATAATAAGTTTTATATATCTATTTTATTAAGCATTTTAAAATTACTTTTTAGCTACGTAATGTGGAATATATTGGTTCACAGATAATTGTCAGAACCGGTTATTCTAATTTTCGAGGTACGATCGATTATACGTTGCTGTAACAATGTTACAACTGTACCCACATGAATAACTTACGTTTTGGTAAAACGATGACGTTATTAGATGACAAATAAATTGATAGGCACCAGAGAAAGTGACATTTTATCAGCGATAAAGATGATGATAATGTCAAAAATATGTTGATTTGAGACATATCTAAGCTACTGAACAGCCTGACGTCATCGAATCCTGTTGAAAGTCGTTGTAGAAATACAAAAAACCCTTACTATTATTTGGTCACCGTCGACCGTTGAAATTTGCACTATGTGCGCGCATCATCGCCAAAGCATTGTTATACTAGAGCATATTTTGCCTATTATTATATATTTTTATTTTTTGTTTTGCTTTTCTGGTATTTTGGCGTGGCTAGCTGGCATATTTGTATATTTTTATTATTTTTTCTCTTGTAGTAATACAATATATTATATTATATAGTATACCTACATAGTATTGTATAAACTATTGTGTTTTTTTTTTCTAAATGAACAGACAGCTGTGCTGCTGGGGAGTTTCTTCGGCCACTTCTTCTTCCCAGCGAAAGCACTTAGGAAGTGTCGATGGATGGGCGTTTTGGGGGACTGTTTTATGTAATATTGACGTTCAAAAAGTGCTGATTTTCAGCCTTTTTTGAATAAATGACTTTTGATTTTGATTTTATTATGTTTTATATCACTGCGTTAAAGGGAGTGAGAAGAGAAAATCATTTTTGTAAAGGATTTATAAACAACTGACACTGAGCTCAATCCCGTCACCATTAAGCTATAACATCCCATTATGACGTTAATCGAAATTTTAATCTCTTTCCATTGTATATGAAAAGAGATGATGATTAACAAATTATTTTGATGCCAAAGAGGCTTACATAGCCTGTTTGGCCAAAATTAATTGCTTTTAGATTTTGCAAAAAAATATATAACGTCATTATTTCTTTACACGAAACCTAAATTCAGTATGTATATAGTTTGTTCAGAATAAGCAACGGATTCGATTCCAATTTTTTTTTTTACAGAATTATATATTTTTTCCCAAAGGAACCACTACGATCCAGACGAAGCGTTTCGTCTCCTCCTTTATACCGCGTACATCGAGGGACTGGAATAATTTGCCAGCGGCGGTGTTTCCGTCGGACTACAATTTGAGTGTCTTCAAGGCTAGAGTGAATAGGCTCTTAATAAACTAGTGCGCTTTACCATCAACGATTGCGTCACTGCTTACCATCAGGCAGGATTGCGGTCAAGCGCTAGATTATAATATATTTAAAAAAAAAAATATTTAAAATATGTTGAAGTGTGTTTACCTAGTGCACAACACAGTTCACAGCGGATCAGTGTCCTAGGGTCCCCGCCAAGCCGCTCCGCTGCAGGCGCGGGCGAGCGAGACGCGCGTTGTCCATATTTTTGTAGGGTAACATAATAAGCTCTTAAGAGGGGACTCTAGCGCCGAGGAATTTGGAAAATAGGTATTTGAAGAAACTATTGCCGTCGCGCTGCTTCCAACCTCTGTCCGTAAAGTGCGAAAAGGACAGTTGCACCTCGGGCTGATTTTGCCTACAAAAACGTTGATCAAAAGACGTTTCGTATTCCGCTGTTTTCTTTTTCAAAACACGACAAATCTCAATTATTTTTATATCAAAATTTAGAGAAAAGTATACCTATGCTTCTATTTTTTTTTTTTTGCTAATTGTTTATCACGTTTATCTAATAGTCATCTGAGCATCAAGGAAAAAATGGGTTATTTTTCGAGATTTTGAAGTATCGTATTTCTTTTATTAATTAAGTTTCGGAAAAAATCAAATGATAGGGGCACGTATAATCAGGATGTAAAATTGTAGAAAAAAATATTTGCTTAAAAGCATTTATCCACAAAGGAAACAGCGGAATACGTTTGTATAGAGAAAGCACCACTAGAGTTCCCTCTTAAGTTTGTGATTTTTCAAGATAGCTTTTTGAAATTTTGTACATAAATTCTTTACATAAAAATACTGGATATGTGTTTCGGGTTTCGCATTTATGTAAAAAATATCGTTGTATATTTCATAAAGGCAATTTAGAAATTGTCTTTTGTTTTCAATGATTTTGTTCTGTTTGTTCAACAGCCTTTTCAAACACGAGTTGGTACGGACATAAATATGTCAGATTTGCTGAAATAAATAGAAAGGTCATACTCATTTTGCGTTGGAAATATTATTTCTTAGTTACTACAAAATAGATGACCTCAACAAAAAAAACAAAGAAAAGAACAAAACACATTGTTAGCTGGGCTTAAAGAAAAACCGGAATGAGATCAACTAAACAGACTTATCGTTGAAAACACGAGAATCTAATTTATAAAACAAAACTTCAATATTCTCCTTTTGTCCTAACTATAAACAAAGAATTCTCAGAAAATCCTTGCTTAGTGCAACGTGATAAAGGAATGGATTATTTTCCCTTTTCCGTCTTTATTCGGTGGTTTAGGTCGGTCTGTGCTATGGAATTCATTCACTGCTTTTTTTTTCATTTTTCAGACTGACGGACCGATAAGGATAATAAAGCTTAGGTAAACACATGACCAAATATAATATAAAATTTTACGTTATCATCATAGTAATAATACTAATGAATTTTAAAATAATTTTTCCCGCGAATTAATTCCAATTTACCCGAAATTTGGTAATTTAAAAAAAAGTGACAACCCCGTTTTGATGGTACGCTGATGCGATTCGACCACGCGTAGCGTGCCCTGTCCCCCGTCGCCCGCGGAAGGGTGTCCTACCGCACATGTATTAAGTTCCCTCTTTTTGCAAAATAATATTTATTTTTTTAGGGGGATTTTTTTAAACTTTAGTCCTGCTTTGTCGGCATTAGTAGAATCAGTTATCGATTCCTAACAATACCTTCACGGATCGGACAGGGTTTTCTTTACATATTGTATATATACAGGATGTTATTATCAAGAACCCCTACATGAAGGAGGCAATTAACAATACATGGTTACCTTACCTACTAATCTTCATTATACATACAGGGTGATTCTTGTCTAACTAAGGAATCTACTGGTTTGTCAACAAAGATATCGGCCCATTCGAATGTTGATTATTGTGTTGTTTTGTTAAAATATAATCGTTAAGCTTTTACAGCGTTAATAATATACGTGAGCATATAGAAATTGTTTATATTTGTTTCTTGCCGAAATGAAACTACGACTAGCACCCTAATTGCGTAACACACTATACCTATCAATGGGAATAATTTCAAAGCATATTGCTAATCCATTACTCCATATGTCTCTCAACAACGTTAACACCGCAATGAATGCAGTTGAACTGTCAAAATGAAGTCCATTGCTACTGATAGCGTGCTACGCAATTACTCTGCTGATTTTTAACATTATAATTACAAAAATTTACTTCAGACTGTGAAAGTTCTTAAACTTACGACATATGTCCAACAACACCCTAATTAACCCCACCCACCAGACAAAGTCTTGCCGCCAAGCGATTCGTCGTGTTCCGACATGATGTCTGGTGAATCCGTACAGAGGGCGGGTCTGAGCAGTTGTGTTGCGATGTGTGGCGGGCACGATGCGACAAATGTTGTTGTGTCGGGAGTTTGGTCGTGGAGAGTCTCCAGATCAATCTCCCTCTAGCGCAGCATCGTTTGGTCGTGTTGGTCTTGGGCTTAAAATTGCATCGCCTCGCTCAACTGCCGTCATCCTTCCTATTCCTAAGTTTTTTAAGTGAATAGGCTTAATAAACTAGTGCGCTTTACCATCAACGATTGCATCACTGCTTACCATCAGGCGGGATTGCAGTCAAGCACTGGTTTATAATTATTAAAAAAAAAAATAATAATTGCGTAACACACTATTAATATCAATAGGAATATTTTTAAGCCTATTGCTACTCCATTGCTCTATAAGTTCGAAAAATGAGTCGGCTCAAGAACGTTAACACCGCAATGAATATTGTTTAATTGTCAAAATGAAACTACTACTGATAGTGTGTTTCGGAATTGCCCTGCAGATCTCTCGCTCAAACATACACACACACACACTTCTCATTAACCACACAGACACACACACTAGAAGATTCCAAGATTCACGCAGACAATAAATTCCTGCCTAATACTAGGTACATAACATATCACCCACGAATTTGTTTCAATACCTTTTCTCGTTCCCTAGTCTCAGATTAATGTGGCCCATTCATTTCGCTCTGTCACTGGTCACTGTTAATAATGTCCACGTTTATATACTTAGTGATATAGTGGAGAAGTGCTCTTATTAAACTAGAGTCTTCTGTTTTCTGTTATTTTGGTCAGTGGAAGTCAGGAGATAATTACATTATGACTGGTAATGTTTTTATTAGAATGTTGCTCGTTTGTCTTATGAATGAATGCGAAAATGATTGGACACCGTCATTTTAGTTTTTTTTTTAATAATTATAAACTAGTGCTTGACTGCAATCCCGCCTGATGGTAAGCAGTGATGCAATCGTTGATGGTAAAGCGCACTAGTTTATTAAGCCTATTCACTTAAAAAAACTTAGGAATAGGAAGAATGACGGCAGTTGAGCGAGGTGAACCGAAGACCAACACGACCAACGATGCTGCGCCAGAGGGAGATTGATCTGGAGACTCTCCACGACCAAACTCCCGACACAATAACATTTGGCGCATCGTACCCGGCACACATCGCAACACAGCTGCTCAGACCCGTCCTCCGTAGCCGTGTCTGGTAAAGCCGTACGCTTTACCAGACATCATGCCGGAACACGACGAATAATGAAATGACGAGTAATGAAATTTTGTTTCAAACATGTAAAATACTGAGACCAGCGGTGACCTAATGGTATCAGCCGCGACTTAGAAGTTGTAGGTCATAATTTCGAACCCCATCAGTCGCTTTACTTTATGTAAATTATTTCATCACCACTGCTCTCATAACGGTGATGGAAAACATCATGAGGAAACCGGCATATCTTAGAGCCAAAAACTTTGAAGACATGTGACATCTACCAATGGGTTAGCGTCCAGCGGACATCTAGCAATGTAGGTAGTCTACGCACTGAGCCAGCATGCTAGATTACGGCCCACTCCCTCTCCCGAAAGGAGGCCTGTGTCCCAATAGTGGGGACATTGTAGGCTGATTATCTTATGTAAAATACTTAATTTTTTTTTTACATCAGAGTGTTAAAATAATAAATTCGTTTTTTACTTTAGTACATACTAATCAATTATACAATATGTAAAGAAAACCCTGTCCGATCCGTGAAGGTACTGTTAGGTATCGATAACTGATTCTACTAATACCTATAAAGCCGTACTAAACTTTAAAAAAAAATCCCCCTAAAAAATAAATACTATTTCGCAAAAGGAGGTAACTTAATACATGCACAGGCGAAGGGGGTAGGTCACGCGGTCGAATCGCTCATAATTATACCGTAGAAAATGGTGTTGTCACTTTTTTAAAAATTACCGAATTTTGAGGAAGTTGGAATTACTTTGCGAAAAAAAAAGAAGAAAAGAAATCCCCCTAAAAAATAAATACTATTTCGCAAAAGGAGGTAACTTAATACATGCACGGGCGAAGGGGGGCAGGTCACGCGGTCGAATCGCTCATAATTATACCGTAGAAAATGGTGTTGTCACTTTTTTAAAAATAACCAAATTTTGAGGAAGTTGGAATTACTTTGCGAAAAAAAAAAGAATATTTCAAAATTCATTAGTATAATGAATGAATGAAATATTCTACTATAATGATTATGTAAAATTTTATATTATATTTGGTCATGTGTTTACCTAACCTTTATTATCGTTATACGGACGGGGTTTTCTTGACATATTGTATACTACTAGCTGCGCTCTGGTGTTTTATCCGCATAAGTTTAGATCCCGTGGGAGTAACGGGTTCAAATCTTATTTTTTATTCCTGGTGCCCAACTATGTGCAATTTCATCCAAATGCGTTTGGTAGAATTTGCGTGAAATAGTAACAAGCATCCATCCATCCATACGTACCTACATATTATATTCTCACAAACTTTCGCATTTCTAAATTACTAGCGACCCGCCCCTGCTTCGCACGGGTGCAATGTTGATACTAACTACCTACACTACAGAAAAACTGTGGACGTTTAAAAACAGCGGTCCGCCGCCGCTCCGCCCCGGCTGATCGCTTCTGCCCGCAATTTTTTTATCTGTAATATCTTCGAAATTATTCATCTAAATCATATGCTGTAAAGGGCAATATAGATCTATATTAAATCAACAATGTATTTAAGGTATTAAATTGGATAAGAATAAATGCTGTATTGTTTAAAATTGCTTCGAAAATTAGCCAGTATTTGTCGTAAAAAGTAAATGACAAAAAAAAATGTTACTGTGGGATATCCATTATAGATAGAAATATACTACTACTATATTTGTTTGAACACGCTAATCTCAGGAAATACAGGTCCGATTTGAAAAAATATTTTTCTGTTGGAAAGCCCATTAATCCAGAAAGGCTTTAAGCTATATATGTATAATATAAATATATAAAAATATATATACAAATTCAGGAAGGCTTTAGGCTATAGCCTAAAGCCTTCCTGAATTTGTATATATATTTTTCAGCGTGATGTTATATATAACATCACGCTGCGACTAATAGGAGCGGAGCATAACTAAACCACGCGAACGAAGTCGCTGGCACCTGCTAGTATTAAAATATAGTAGAACTTATTTCTTCCGAAGATTTCGTCGTCTAACATCTCTAAGAAACAGATTTGTCCCCGTATTTTTGCAGTTCACAGCTGCTCATATTTAATTTATTAAGTGTGCGCAAAAAAGTCGCTTGCTTACAAATAAATAGGCAAATATGACAGCTGTCAAATTCATAGACACGCAGTAGTAGCGACACCTGCCGATCGATGCTGTAAAAATCTCATAGTGAGAAGTTAGGTTAAAGCTTAGAGAGAGCTGTCAATAGTGTCATTCCCTAGCATCAGTTGGGAATGACAGCTGGCTCAAAGCTCGCTTTACCTAAGTCATTTCGCCTCGTCTTTTATACCGTGTACACCGGAGGACTGGAACAATTTGCCAGCGGGGGTCTTTCCGTCTAACTACAATTTAAGTGTTTTAAAAGCTAGAGTGAATAGGCACTAATAATCTAGTGCACTTTACCATCAACGATTGCATCATTTCTTACCATCTGGCGGTCTTTCCGCCAAGCGATTCGTCGTGTTCCGGCATGATGTCTGGTGAAGCCGTACGGGTCTGAGCAGTTGTGTTGCGATGTATGCCAGGTACGATGCGCCAAATGTTGTTGTGTTGGGAGTTTGGTCGTGGGGAGTCTCCAGACCAATCTCCCTCTAGCGCAGCATCGTTGGTCGTGTTGGTCTTGGGTTTAACATTGCATCACCTCGCTCAACAGCCGTCATCCTTCCTATTCCTAAGTTTTTTAAGTGAATAGGCTTAATAAACTAGTTCGCTATACCACCAACGATTGCATCATTGCTTACCATCAGGCGGGATTGCGTCAAGCACTAGTTTATAATATAAAAAAAAAAAAACTTCATACCACAGAAAATTTAACTGTTTAACCATTACTGTTCATGATATATAGCGTGGTGATAGACAGACAGTGGTGTTTGGTAATGGGTTTCCATTTCATGATTTGAGTACGAAACCCTACAAACCTAAAAACTTACCACACAACTCCATCAATAGATGGCGCTAGTATCGTATTTTACCAGACTGCTTTTGTTCCTGCATTTTTTATTATACTTTATTGCTTTACTTAGGAAAAAGGCTCTCCTGCCGCTCGCATTACATACATAGGCATATTTTATTTCTATACAAGAGCCGTTAAATCAATACAAGAGAAGGGGAAAACTAGTTCAGATTTTCTTTTGTGAAAATAATTAATTGATCGAACGTGTATTCTGGTACTCGTAAATTATAAACTGTAAATTGCTGAGCATGACATATGGAAAATGATTTATATTTTAAGTACTTACTTAGTTAATAATGAATGAATATATAAATAATTTGATGGCACGGTAGGCGAAATGGTTAAATATAAATCATTATCATCAGCTCAGCGTTAATCCCAGTCGTATCCGAAGCTTTTCTTTCAGCTTTGGAGTCTGGGGCCCGCTTTACCAGGCTAACTGCTGATTCTGGCTAAACTTCTATGTTTTCCATGAAGCAACTGCCGTCTGACCTCCACAACCCGAAGGTAATATCGAGGCATTGCAGTTAGACCAAATGTTGGACTTGGGCTCCAACAACACGTAACGACTGCCACTAGATGTTCGTATGGCAACCGGGACCAATGCCTTAACGTGCTTTCCGAGGCACGACTAGATCAGTGCAAATATTCATATTCATGCATACCTACAAATATTTGCACTGCTCGGGGATCGATTCCGCGCCTCCTTGCGTAGCAGCCGCGTTCGCTACCGCTACCCACGATATAGAAGAAACTCCAAGCGTTTTTTTTTTTTTTAACTAAAATAATTGGCTTGCTGTCTATGAGCGAGAGACAAGCAGAGAAACACGCGCACGCCGCACGACTTACAACTTTAGTAAAAAGTGTCGTTACAACTTTTGGTCTTAATTTTTTCCGTCCAGCCCAGCCCCCTCTCACAAGGCACGATAAGGAACTTTGTTCTCTGTTAATCAGCAGACCTTGGCCTAATTATTGATGGTTATTATAATGAATCTGTTATACTGGATTGACAGAAAGTCTGAAAATCAGTCTTACCTAGTAGTATTACCCATTAACTGGGTGGTAGAGATCATAAATGTCACGATCATGTAAAATATTGGTTTTGAACTGCATCCGGTTGGACTGGACGGTAACCCCAAGATACATAGTTGAGAAATCAGATTCAGTTGAAAACCAGCGTCAAGCACTAGTTGTCTGGCATTTTTGCTGAACTCGACCTTTTAGACGCAGCCAGGAGGCACACATTCCTGCTAGTTTTCTACATTTGTCTTTTCCCTTGTTCACCAACTAAATTAAATTTAAGTTCAGTTCATGTATTTCTTAACATATCATTAAGAAAAGGACAGAAGATAAAATGTTAGTTAAGACCAGTTTTTTGGTCGCCATATTTATAATCACGTCTAAACTGTCAATGGAGTATCTTACTCTCCATCATCATCATGCCAGCGTTAATCCCAGTCGCATCCGAAGCCTTTTTACCCGACTACGGCAAAGCAAAAGGAGGGTTATGATTTTGACAGGCTATGTATGTATGTATGTATGTATGTATGTATGTATGTATGTATGTTCATCTGTTCCCTCGTAACTTCTAAACTACTTATCAGAATTCGACAACTGACATATCATTAGAAGCGTCTTAATTGTCCGCTGGTTATAGGCTATATGGAGTTTCACAAAATCTAATGTGGCGCCCTCTAGCGGACAAAACATACAGGTTAAAAAAATAAAGTTAAGATAAATATGCCGTGTTTGGTATCATTTGAAAGCGCTTTATTTGTACATTTTGAATATATATATATATTGCTAGCATTTGCTTGTGACTTTAGCTGTATTCATGGGCTGATTGCATATAATTCACATCTTTTCGTTCATAGTTTCTTTACTACTTATCAGAATAAGACCACTGCAGTACCATTAGAAGGGCCTTGATATTCTGTTGGTTATCTATACTAATATATAAAGCTGAAGAGTTTGTTTGTTTATGCGCGCTAATCTCAGAAACTACTGGTCCGATATGAAAATTTATTTGCGTCGGATAGCCCACTAATCCAGGAAGGCTTTAGGCTATATAACATCACGCTGCGACCAATAGGAGCGGAGCATAATTAATTCCACGCGAACGAAGTCGCTGGCGGCTGCTAGTGAGCTATAAAGCTTATCACCAAATTTAGTATTGCGCCCTCTAGCGGACAAAAGCTTCTATGATAATATAAAATTAAAATAAATATACCGTATTTGGTATCACTTGAAAGAGCTTCACGAGTACTTTATGCTTGTACATAATCCCGAGTAATGCTTCGTAGAAATTTGAATGTAAACCAGGATTTGGTAAACGGAGCGATGGGAGTGGTGAAGACCTTCGAATGGCCTGCTTTTCTGCGCGATCAGTTGGAACAGGGAGAACAGCCTAGCGCTGTTCTCATACAATTTGCAAAAAGCAGATATTAATGGACTTATCAGAATCGAGCCTTGCCTCACTGAATTTGACGGCTTGAAGGGGTCTGGGAAAATTCAGCGTAAAATGACCCCGCTGATTCTTTTTTGGGGTTGTACTGTACATAAATTACAAGGTTGTGCTCTAGATAAAGCAGTTATCGATCTAGGAAATTCATTGTTTGCTAAAGGACAGGCCTATGTTGCTCTCAGTAGAGTCAAAACCATAGAGTGATTGTTTATAACTGCCTTGGATCATAATAAATTACTTAAAAATCCACATGACAGTCGATCTTTACCAGAATTACATAGATTAAGAAATCTTCCCAGGTCCTCTCAATATATGAAACATCCAATTTATTTATACTTACTAACGACCTCATCCACTAATTCATGACCCATTCGCTGCCATCGACGCAAATGTGCATCGCTACTACGAAATACTGGGAGCTTCATACGGGGAAACCATTGCTATACGCGCTACGATCCACGTGCTACGAAATAGTAAAATAAGATATCTCTACATATTACTATGCAAAAGAGATGTCGTATGTTAACTACCTAGTTTTTAGTTCGTCATTTTAACTTTTGTTAATATCACAGTATAAAATACATACAGTAGGTCGACACCTTTGATCTCGTGTAAAATGCCGACATCGTCTAGAGAGTAACGCATCGGCCAGGGTTGTCACAAATAAACAATATTTATGAAATTATTGCAGATCAACATCGATAGCTGTATTATATTTAATTAATTTTCTATTTTTACTACGGGAACAACTCGAGACAGATTTAAGTTATTCAGATGGCATATTCGTAACCAGCACCCCAATCCACCTCGAAATACAACCCATATCACTCACCCATATGACCCATATCATATTAATATACATTTAAATTGGCGTCCGCCATCTTGGATTTCAAAAAGGAGCTTTTTCGTAACAAGCACCTCAATTATACTCAAAATTGACACTCATATCAAATTATAAAAAAAATTACGTCCGCCATTTTGGATGTCAAAAAGGATGACTTTTTCGTGACAAGTACCCCAATTATACTTAAAATTGACACTCAAATTATAAAATAAACAAAAAAACGAACAAGTGTTAGTCCTTAATGATAGATACCGAGCTACGAACATCGTTTTGTTTGCAGCTCGGGTGCCGCTTACCCGCGTCTCGTCCCTCACACCCCGCACGATTGCTCTGTCTAGACGTCTTCGTCGGACGACTGTGTGATTTTTAGACTGTGTTAATATTATGCGCCACAAATACACTTTAACACCAAAATAGTACAAATAATAAAAAGTAAAAAAACTAAAACCCAACTACGACAAAAAAGACGCTGAAAAAGTATAAAACAAGATTTTCAGAATACTGAACGGAACAAAGTTGCTAATGTAGTTGCAAGTAAATGGACAAAGTAGACTCTACCAAGATGCCTTCGTTGTAAATTGACAATAATGTCATACAATACTATTCTGAAGTATGCAATATTCACTACGTAGAGATAAATTTTCATGTTTGGAAAGTCGTAGTCACACGTTACATATACCTACCTACCGTAGCACCTTGAGAACGTGTGACTACGCCTTTCCAAACATGAAAATTTATCTCTACTTGGTGAATATTGCATACTTCAGAATAGTATTGTATGACATTATTGTCAATTTACAACGAAGGCATCTTGGTAGAGTCTACTTTGTCCATTTATTTGCAACTACATTAGCAACTTTGCTCCGTTCAGTATTCTGAAAATCTTGTTTTATACTTTTTCAGCGTCGTTTTTTGTCGTAGTTGGGTTTTAGTTCTTTTACTTTTTTTAAGCTTCGGAGTCTGGGGACCGCTTTACCAGTCCAATTGCTGATATGGCTAAACTTCGACATTTTCCGTGAAGCGACTGCCGTCTGACCTCCACAACCCGAAGGCGACATCGAAGCATTGCAGTTAGACCAATTGTTGGACTTTTTGAGGGCTCCAACAACCCATAACGACTGCCACTAGATGTTCGTATGGCAACCGGGACCAACGGCTTAACGTGCTTTCCGAGGCACGACCAGACCAGTGCAAATAGTCATATTCATGCATACAAATACTTGCACTGTGCGGGGAGCGAAACCGCGCCACCTTGCGCAGCGGCCGCGTCTGCTACCGCTACCCTGCCGCTGGCTGTCAATAGAGTATCTTACTTTGACAGGATTAAACTAAAATGTTATCTTCTATCCTTTTCTTACTAAAATAGAAAGAAAAATATGCACTTAACTTAAAACTAGTTAAGTTTATGAACAAGAGACTCTGCGCCTTTATCAGGTGTATTAAGTACATACGTGTCTAACAGTATATGCTAAATTTATTTTCTTTCTTTCTGAGAAAAGGCTAAGTTGATGATGATGACTAGTATAGAATAATTAGTATAATGTAGGGACAACAGCAGCTGCATTCCTTCCTAATAAATATCTCTAACTTCAATCCTTTACTAGTTACTGAAACAATTGTCAAGCGATTATCAAGTGCTAACTTTTGGCGATATTTCAAAGTCCATTTCATTAATTGAAGCTTAGTTAATTCCAGTGTTCTTTATTAACTAAACAAAGCCGATAAACAAAAGTCTTAATTCTGAGAAATTTGTAAACTCATATTTAGGGTTAAATTGAAGCTGCCTTGTTTATTGCGTAAGTTTTAATTAGAATTGATGAAAAAACTACATTTTGAATTTCGATCCATCTGTGATCCAGAACAAAACATGCATTGATTTAACGTAAAGTTTAATTATACGACATGACCTTCATCTTATCCATCTTCATCTTTAGAACCACTTATTGGGAAGCTCTGCTGAGGGCATTGAGCATTTTGCCTAAGTATTCCAGGGTCTCCGCCATGATCACGATATCATATGTAAAACGGAGATTAGTAATGTACTCGTTGTTAATGTTAATGCCAAGTCCTTTCCAGTCCAGGAGCTTGAAGCCATTTCATATGTATGGGTGATGACTGTGCTTGTTAAAGGATAGTTGTATTTTTACTAAAATATTGTACGGATTGGCCTCTCGTTTATTCTGCACGTTCGTTCCAGGCCCTTTAAGATCAAAATTATGTCGTAAAGACAAACTTAAGCTTGTCAAAACATTAGGCAATCATGCAACTTTTCTGTCATCGGAATTGCTTTCTTAACTTATACATTCTCATCAATCATATTTATGTATAATTTTAGTTTGGTAAGCATATTCCATTGAAACAATACACTTATACGTGTTCCAGAATCACAATTAGAAGCCACTCAACCGAATTACACAATAACAAAACCAGAGACGATGTATAAACGTTTAGTACCGTGTTATACATTGTAAATACGTAATTTATTTGATAAAAATTAAAAGGTATGAAAAATTAATGTTATGATTTTGGTTGAGTAATTAGTAATGTTTAAAGGGCTTCAGCGACCTTGAGACTTTGTGGAAGGTCTTGCAACGCTTGCCGTTGCCGCTCCAGAACCTTTCAGCCTCATCGGCCATCTGTCCTGTGTATGTCTGACTGGCCAAAGTGAAGGTGCTTAGTCTATGGCCAGTAATAGACGTCTTCCAGCTGAAACTATGATGATGGGGATAGTTTTTCGCTAAAATAAGAAGATCCAAATGTCCCATATCCTCCCGTGGGTGTTGTAAGTGGCGAATAAGGGAACTTTCTCCAGGGAAGCGGGCAGCAATGCTTCTCCTGTGGAATATCAAATTACTGCGATCCCCAACCCGCGTGCCAAGCGTGGGGATTATGGCAAACCCCCCAATGTGGAAAGCGTTGGGGGAGGCCTTTGTCCAGCAGTGGACTTATAGACCGCTATAAGTCCACTGCTGGACAAAGGCCTCCGACGGACCAACCGTCACATGAAGTCCGTGAAGCTACCGAGCTACAACCGCCACATGCGAACAACAAGTCATACTGACGTCACACGAATTCTACATCTCGCAATCAGAGTTTACCGTGCTACTAGCATATATGTATACAACTTCCCAATTTCAACCGTTGGGCAAGTGCCCGCCAGACATAACACCCGTCTGGTCAGAGGATCCTCCCTTTTTTATGGAGGATGAGTGAACTTTACTCCCTGTTCCTCGTGCCTCCACAGATTTCTTTAGGCTGAAGAAGAAGTTTCTTGAAGGCTAGAGTGAATAGGCTCTTATAATCTAGCGCGTTTTATCATCAATGATCACATAACGCTTACCATCAGACGGGATTGCAGTCAAGCACTAGTTTATAATTGTAAAAAAAAATCCAGAGGAGCGTTGCGGGTTTCGTAGTTTTACAGTTTTCTGGTTAATGTTTCATAAAGAACACAATCGAATGACGTCGACGAATCTCAGAAGATGCTTGCTCAAAGCATCGCCTTTGTAGTCCCATGCCAAACGCTCTTCGCCTCTTTTTTAACCAACCCGCAACCTTGACCCAGGAGGCATTGGTCTTCGTCGACCCCGTCACGACATATACTGACGTCTCTTTGAGGCGGGCGTAAAACACAACGTGTCGTCGACCCGGGCCTGGTTCTTACCTGGCGGCGAGTTGCCTACTACTCGTCGCCCGCAAGCCCTCGCCTACGCTGACCGGGATTTCGGTGTTGTCTCCCGACCATTGCGTCTCGTGAGGGCGCTGGAATTCCCGCTCCCTCACACGCTCCGCCTCCTCTTTTGCCAGCATCACTGCTTCGCAGAAGGAGGTGATGACTTACCACGCACTCTCGCTCTGAACCATCGCCTGGACCAGGACCCGACGTGAGAGATCGCCACCGATCGCCACCGCGAGAATATGGCGGTGCCTTCCCAAGCCGGGCAAACCTCCACCGCGTCCTCAGAGTGATACCCATAGTGGTGACACCCTGGAGTTTCCTCCCGCCTTATCCGGAACAGGAACCTCCAGAACCAACCGTGTCTGATGAGGACCTGCATCAGGCAGAAGACGAGGGGGTCGTGGCACCTCTCTACCCACTCCTCGAAGACTTACCGTTGCTATTGCCCTTATAACTGTTTGTTAAGCAGTCATTTTACATTTTATATTTAAAAAAAAAACTTTCCATCTAATTCATAACAATACTGACGATAGTGCTTCTCCTTCAAACTCTGACTAGAAGCAGTGGACATATATAAGACAGCGAGTGTGCGTGTGTGTGTGTGTGTGTGTGTGTGTGTGGGTGTTAGTACTAAAAGATCTATAATTAATAAGGTCTGACGACGAAGGTCTGTCTACTAATCGACTTAAAGAACGGTATTATTTTATCGTTCTTTAAATTAGGAAACTTAACACTGCAAATAAAATATAATATGCTGTGACGGGTAAACAGGGACAAAATGTACATTGATAACAGATTTCTATGAGATAGTATGAGCATTCGAAGTATGCCAAAGGGGTCAAGTTAACTAAAGGTGCTTCAACCAATCTCTGGTTATCGTGGCCCCTTTAGCCTAGTTAGTAGAGTGGTTGCAAGCGCTACTACTGCAAAGCATTACCTCTCTCTTTAAACGTTGTCCTTATATTTTATTTGCCGTTGTTTAATGTGTAGGTATCATTTAGATGTAGAATATTTAAATTAGTAAGATACACTTTATGTACATATTTATTATATAATCTATGTAAATTTTACACTGTATACCTACATTATTTGTCCTCCTTCCTCTTGATATTCCAGCCAAAAGTTGTCTCTAAAAGATAGCGCTTAGCGATAAAACTGTTCATTGTGTATTATAATAAAGAGTATTTTATACTATGTTGCTGAGAATGGTACCGCAACTCGTGGTGGCCTAGTGGTCAAAACATCAGCCTCTCAAGTATGAATGTGAGGGTGCGATTCCAGGTCAGGCAAGTATTAATGTAACTTTTCTAAAGTTATATGTACTTTCTAAGTATATCCTGAACATCAAAGACTGGAGGTGAAGGAAACATCTTGAGGAAACCTGGACTTTATAAGTCTGAAATCGCCAACCCGCATTGAGCAAGCGTGGTGATTACGCTCAATCCTTCTCTGTATAAGAGGAGACCTGTGCCCAGCAGTGGGACGTTATAAGGTTGATGATGATGATGATGATGCCTGAGAATGAAGTCCTGCAATCTATCTCCCGAAATTGAACAAAGTGATACTGGATTTTTCTATTAATAATTTCTCAATAACAGTCCCTAGACTGGAATTTTGCCCAGATTATGTCAATGTTACCACCCCCTTATATGAGACTTTGACATAACTAGCCCAATGGGAGTCCGAAGCGTTAGATTCATCTATTTTGTTTTATATAATTATTCACCACTGAAAAGATTAATTAGTATCTATACAAAATATATTCATCAGTTCTAATTAAAACTTACTCAATAAACAAGCCAACTTCACTTTAACCCTGCATATGAATTTACAATTTTTTTTTTTTTTTATAAATTATAAACTAGCGCTTGACCGCAATCCTGCCTGATGGTAAGCAGTGACGCAATCGTTGATGGTAAAGCGCACTAGTTTATTAATAGCCTATTCACTCTAGCCTTGAAGACACTCAAATTGTAGTCCGACGGAAACACCGCCGCTGGCAAATCCTCAAAATTAAGATTTTCCAGGAAAAGTAGTCCAGAAAAACGTTACAGCATGCCTTTACAAAATATCTGAACACGTATTTCAACTAAAATTCAGTTCACAAAACAATTACACTTAAAAGCTTGCAAAATTCCATAGAACAACTAACATTTTTCGTGAAATAACCGAAGTTATTCTCAGCACCAGTAACCTATTATCGGCGAAGCTGACTTTAACCGCAGCATGCAACAAGATTACCGAACTTTGCCGAACCGCTCCGATGTGCAATCACGCGATTATTACCTATGAAACTAAAACTGTGGCTAGAGAGCTTATAGGATGCCCTTGTGGAAAATGAAATCGCATAATTCGACGCTAAAATATTATAATAAATAATAATCCCTTACGTTGTTGACACTACTACAATCCGGACGAAGCGTTTATCCTCGTCTTTTATACCGCGTACATCAAGGTACTGGAATAATTTACCAGCGGTGGTCAACCAACCCGCTCTGGGTTACCAACCCACACTGGGCCAGCGTGGTAGATTACACTCGCCCACTCCGCCTTACCGAGAAGAGGCTTGTATCCAATAGTGGAAACATTCATCACCATCATCATCAACTTTTTATCGTCCCGCTGTTGGGCACAGGTCTTCACTCATACAGAGAAGGATTAATCGCGTAATCACCACGCTTGCTCAATGCGGGTTGGCGATTGTGGGCACATTATAGGCTGATTAGGTATGTATGGTGTTTCCGGCTGACTACAATAAATTAAAGTGTTTTCAAAGCCAGAGCTTCATCTGCAATGATTGCATACTGTGTATCAGGTGGGATTGCGTCCAAGCGCTAGTTTATAATTATAAAAATAATCATAATAATCATCCATATCATAATCTAATACTCATAACCTGACAAGCCATTTCCTGACAATGTTGGAGTCGGTTTTCAGTATTCTGGATGCTACTGAATACTACATAAATACGGTATTTTACATAAAGCAACAGCCTACATTATCCGCATAACCCGGGTAATTGGTAACACTATACCCCTTAGCAAAATTATGTTATGAACGTTTCATAGAAGAGCGTTGAGCCTCATATGCGCCCGTAATGTCTAAATACAGAGCGTTTTTTGACACCTTAATGACCAATTCCGGTAACAAATACTATTAAATTTACAATTTGTGTACACACATAAATACTTAAATACTCAAGAAAACAGAACAGAAAATCACGAAGAGATAAAGAATAAAACAAGTTACAGAACTGATGCTTAGTTCTCAAAAAATCTATTCAAATTCAAAATTCTATTGCAACTAAAATCTAATTGCATTATTCGACGCTAAAATATTTAGTAACCCCTTACGTTGTTGACACCAGAAAAAGCAGAACAGAAAAACATGAAGAGATAAAGAAAAAGTAAGTTACAGAACTGATGCTTATATCTCAAAAAATCTATTCAAATTCTATTACAACTAAAATCTTATTAACACATTTTTGTTTCCCATGGTCATACAAAAATCAACCTAGAATACATTTCACTAAAGCAGATAACTAATTAAGTGGCGGTGGAAGCAAATTATCTGAAATTATTAACATTGTTATAAAAAATGCAAACAACGCCGTCTTTTGCTACCCTTCAGATTATCGCGCTTACGTAAAAATTTTAAGTTTCAACCTTACATAAATAAGGAAGGTAATAAAAACATTGTTTCATCAAATCCTCTAAAAACAAGCCAGTACAAAAGTATCAAGCTTTATAAAACATATAACTTCTAATAAACACTAAACCAGGCTTTTACAGGAAACTTTCTCTACAAAATATATCTGGTATATATGTATGTATGTTCCAGATAGAAACAATGTTTTTCACAGTCAAAACTGTCCAAAGTAAACTCCGGATAGTTTAGACTGTGAAAAATATTGTTTGCACAATTTCAAACAAGTTCTATGTTTGCTTGATGGATAATGCAATTTTACGAATGTAATTTCATGTTAAACTTTCAGTAAGTAGATAAGAAACAAAATGAACATACTATACTAGCATAAACATGTTCTTACGGGAGACAGGCCTGTGGGGAGACAGGCCAGTGGGAAGACAGGCCAGTTGGGAGACTGGTCAGTGGGAGACAGACCAGTGGGGAGGCACGCCAGTGAGAAGCCGGGCCAGTGGGGAGATAGGTCATTGGGCAGACAGGTTAGTGGGGATAGAGGCCTTCCCTGAGTGTGAGGGTGGGCTACTACGAGTACCCAGCTCAGGTTGGTAGATCTCTCATATCTTCGATTTTAATTCTAGGACTGGCTTCTTAACGATGTATTAATTTACCGTTGACAGCAGTTATTGATTAAATAATTTACTTGAAGAACAGATGCCTTTCTGGGTTCAAATCCATGTCCGACCACGACAATATATGGAAGTAGAGGGCGTTATCATTGAGCCTTCACTGATCAAAACGACATTTGCAGAATGTTAACATTTAGGCATATTGTATGTAAAACAAATATAAAGTAAGTGGATACTGCCACCAATCTTCACTCAAAACCGAATTTGAGTTTTTAATTTATAAGATCTAGACAAACTTGCTGAATGCATAGTTATTAATTGGCTCATCTATATCTCAGCTACTTTGTAATGTTTGACCCCAATAGGAAGCCATATTGACTGCAGCCACAGAGGCATTCTTTAGGTCATCAAACATTAGGCATTTAGTAAGAAAATTAATTACTTTTCTGTTACTCGCAACTTAGTCTCCAATCTAGGCTGCAAAGTTGTCTATGTCTCCATAACATAGTCCACTCATCAATATTTTAAAACGAACGTGTAAGAAACACACATGATACAAAATAATCATCAGCATATTTTAATCTTTTCTCTTTATAGTTTTACTTTATACATGATAATATGGATGACATAATTTTGTCGTGATGCAAAACCACATACAACTATCTATCAATCATAAAGACAGTTCAATCAACGACAGCCAAAAAACATTCGATTCGAGCTGGTCTCCTGTTAGATAAAACAAAACAATAACTTTGACAAACGGGTTCATAGTGACAGAAGTTTTTTAATCTCTTTGGCGTGGCTTTGTCGTGCGACAAATTGTTGAAAATATTCTCGACAAACATCCGCTTTAAAGTTTTTCGCAATCAACACCCGATTACTTTCTGTTTTTCTCCCTGTAATTTATTTTAATAATATGCAGAATGGGTTAAAAGGGCCTTGTGGTTTTTAAGATTTTATTCTCTCGGTGGTAGGCCATAATATCGACTGCTGGCAAGCAGTTGATGTTATGGCCTACCACCGAGAGATATTTACTAGTTATTTTTAAAGGTATTTACTGCCGTAAATACCACCCACGAGAAAAAGTCTTGCCGCCACGCGATTCGTCGTGTCCAATGATGCCTGGTGAAGCCGTACGGAGGACGGGTCTGAGCAGTAGTGTTGCGATGTGGGTATGATGCGCCAAATGTTGTTGTATCGGGAGTTTAGTCGTGGAGATTCTCCAGATCAATCTCCTTCTGGCACAGCATCGTTGGTTATGTTGTTGGGTTTAGCTTTGCATCTCCTCGCTCAACTGCCGTCTTCCTTCCTATTCACTTGGATTTTTTGAGTGGATCGGCTCTTAATAAACTAGCGCGCTTTACCATCAACGATCGCATCACTGTTTACCATCAGGCGGGATTGCAGTAAGGACTAGTTCATAATTATAAGAAAGAAAAATATATTTAATTGTTCATGTGTTTGCCTTGAATCGTACGTTGATCGTTAGGGGGAAATGTGTTCTTGAGTGGAAACCGCGAATCAATAAATGTAAGGTAGGACCCTTAGGCCAGGTGGGGCGACGATCTTCGCAGGATGGCTGGTAATGGATGAGAGTTTTTGCATATCGAGTTAAATGGCGAGCAGTTGGAGAAGCCTATATGCAATTGTGGACTACTGTAGGCTGATGATGGTGATGATGTGATTTGTCACGCAGAATGTGACAAACAAACAATCGGCAGACACTAAAAATGAGTGAAATCATTGGGGTGATTTTGTGATACACTAACGGTAGCAATGTATAGGCTTGCATTTCGCAGTTAATGAACATTTTATTAGTTTTAATGTTTCCGAGTAATCTTCAAATATTTTTGGTCCGAAATTCAACAGTGCGAACTTCCCCCATATCCGTGTAGATACAAGCCCAAAAGCCTAATAATTTAAAGGCTAGTCGACACTCACCTATTTTATCAACGAACAACACATTCAGCTCAAGTTTTTATGAGTCTTTTTCAGACCCGATTCATGATATTCACAGTACTTTGATACCTAAAAGTATACTTTTAAGTTGCTTCTCGCGGCATTATCCTTGAAGATTGCGAAAAATATTCACGGGAATTTACTACCGGTATGAAAAGCTATTTTATCCTAACTCAAGTCAGGTCGGACCAGACAAGGGCCAGGCGGTCTTCTTCTTCTTCCACTGCTGCACAAAGGTCTCCTCCGAGGCTTTCCACAATTACCGGTCTTGTGCTGCCCGCATCAATCGGCTTTCCGCGACCTTCACCAGGTCATCGGTCCACCTTGTTGGGAGCCTCCCTACGTGGCTGCCACTCCAGAACCTTACTGCCCAATCGGCCATCGGTTCTGCGAGCGAAATGCCCCGCCCACTGTCACTTCATTTTAGCGACTCGAAGAGGTATACGTGACTTTTGTTCTTCTGCGGATCTCCTCATTTCTGATTCGATCGCGCAGAGAAACTAAAAAACAAAGCTCGTTCCATCGCCCTTTATGTGACCTTGTGCGCCCTTTGTGTGGTATATGTGTGCCAAATTTCATAGAAATCCATTTAAAGGTGTACAGCTGACAGACAGGTTTAATAATTCCATTTCACTCTGAGGTATCAAAACTTAATACTCTACTAACAAGGGACAAGGTATAAAGATAATAACTTTGTCGGTCACTAGAGAGCATAAATACACGTCCCACGTCCCATACTCCCATCTACGTCCACGATACTGCCAATTAGATCGAGTTTACAGTATCTTAACAGTAATTATTCACACGGTATCGCGCCACTTCAGTACGGCATGTTACTGGGATGTACATAAATCAACACTTCGTGTGACAACTTGACGTAGGGATGCGTCAAGGAGTTGTTTGTGGTGTTGGTTTTTGCACCATGTTGAGATTTAATTTATGTATTAATTTGATGGTGGTTGATGTTGGTAAAACATAAGAGGGATTGTTTTTGGTAAATGAAAGATCATGATTTTCGTTACAAATAAAAATGCTGTTCTAGGAAACCACTCATAATATACACAATCAGTCTATAATGTTTCCATTGTTGGGACACATGCCTTTTTTTTTAAATTATTTATAAACCAGCGCTTGACCGCAATCCCGCCTGATTGTAAGCAGCGATGCGATCGTTGATGGTAAGGCGTGCTAGTTTATTAAGAGCCTATTCACTCTAGCCTTGAAGACACTCAAATTGTAGTCCGACGGAAACACCGCCGCCGGCAAGTTGTTCCAGTCCCTTGATGTACGTGGTATAAAGGAGGAGGCGAAACGCTTCGTCCGGATTGTAGTAGTGTTAACAACGTAAGGGTGGAAACTCGCCGTACGACGGGTCGTCCGATGGTGGAACGGAGATGGGGGAATTAAATCATGCAATTCCCTCGCACACTCCCAAAATGCATCCTATAGAACACCGAAAGGCTGGCTACTCTACGCCTGTGCTCTAGGCTTTGGAGACCGTCTCGAGTTAAATCAGGGTCACCAATTAACCTCTTCGCACGCCTCTCCACTGAATCCAAAGTAGCCAGGTGACATTGCCTCCTCTCGGTGAAAGAGAGTTGGCCGTAATCTACCACGCTGCAGATTGTTAGATGTCACATGTCTTGGAGGTTTTTGGCTCCAGAACATTTCGGTTTCCTCACGATGTTCACGGTCATTTTTAACAGTTTCCTCACGATGTACATGACATAAAATAAAGAGCCTAATAGGGTTCGAATCTACAACTTGTTAATCGCTGTCGATTACACTAGGCCACCGCTGCGCGCATAGCTCGCTAAGAAACCATGGCTTTACTTAACTATACTTTAGCGTGGTGTATTCTAAATTGATTTTTGAGTGGCTGTTTTATACTTATGATTACATTGTAATTTGATCTGATAGGATCCTTTCTTTTTCAGCAAGTTTTTGACATTGATTGTCGCTGAGATGAGAGTCCGACTAAATTTTGAACATTTTTAATTACGGATAATGGCCTTCTGTCACTGAACATGTCCCGGGCATTTGCGTTTAACTATGAGGGAATATTTTGAAAATGTATTCCCCAATGCATGGATTGAACCCGATGACCCTATTCCATGACCGCCGCCGTCCCCAGACCTAACTCTGTTAAACTTTTATGTCTAAGGACGTGCCAAAGAGCTGGTAAACGCCACGGAGGTTCCAACTGGAGGTACCATAGAAGCAGCATTCAAGACTATTAGAGAGTAAATACGACTTCGTAACATAGCTGTTGAAATACGAAACAGATGAGAGGCGTGCCATTCGCAACAAAGGCCAACAATTTGAGCAGGATTTGTACCAATTATCCATACTAATATTATAAATGCGGCTTTCACGACAAAACTACTGAACCGATTGTAATGAAATTTGGTACACAAATAGTCTAGAGCCTGAAAAAGGACATAGGCTATACAACATCCCGCTATGACCAATAGGAGCAGAGCAGTAACAAAAAATGTTGCGAAAACGGGGGCAAACGCGGACGTACACATTGCTCCCATTATTTTAATAGGGCCTTATTTTATATCAACTGAGCTTTTTTAATTTTTTTCGGAATGAACGTTCCAACGGAAACGAGAACCATTGCGCGCCGTAAACTGAAGTCCACGCGGACGGAGTCGCGGGCAACAGCTAGTTAACTATATGTAAAATACGAAATTCTGTTTAGATAGAGAAAAGGTAGAGATACGAGACAGGTTTTACCTTATAAGAATTAGATAACAGATTAATAGGTTTGTCATTTAACAAAACATTTTTATTTTTAATCATAATTTTGAATATTAGCGTTAAGTGACTCGATTCACAATTCCAGCGATTTCACAGTTGTTAAAAGATTTTTATGGCATGTGGCACATGATTAGCAAGATAATAGGCTGGAGAATTAATGAGAGAGTTGGAAGATCCCGGTCGCTTTAGTTTTTTTTGAGGCATATACACAGTTATAACATGTACAGCTTTTATTTATAATTTACCTTTGCAAGTGAATTTAAAAAAGCCTAGGTGACTAACGTCACAAATTTTATATTTAAAAGTACTCTTAAACATTACACATCGAAATAAAATTAAAATTCAGAGCCTTTTTTTTATTTTTATTTGAATGTAAAATTTGTATATTTTTTTCAGTAATATAATAAAAAATCTACAAGGCAGGAGGGGTGTTAAGGGGTCTGAAAGGCTAACAGGTCACCCCTTCAGTCGACTATTTCAATTTGGCACAACATGCACCAAACACGTTAATAAAAAAATATTATAATACCCTATTTGTATGTATTTACTGAAAAATTCAGCATGTGAATGTTTCTTCACATGGAAATATTTGAGAAGATCCATGCAGAACCCCAGTTCGTTGAATATGAACTGTTCGCATGCGTAATCATATCCATTCAAGTGACTACATAAAGATTTGCATGTGTGAATGTTTCATTGAATATTCTGAGCGAAAAGATCCGATAAAGCTATTTTACCCTTTGTTAAAGTGACAATGTTAACAGTTAGAAATAAGTCTGGAAAGATCCGATTTGATTTTATTTCGCAGTTTCACGCGGGAAGCTATACTGAGGCCCAATCGGCAAGCCGTACGTATCATTTTATTTGTGTTTACTGTAGCTACAATAGCTACGTCTATGACAGTTATCCAATCAAAGTGATCGTTAGGTTCACTTTGTTTGGCGAAACCGAACGCGTTCGGTTATATGTTCCACAAAACCGAATGCGATCGACGATACACGAACGACCGTGTTGTTTAGTACAAGGGGCAAGCCTCGTAACAAAATTCTAAAATTCATTCAAATCGTTGTGTCTACAAACGTGTCAGTTGCACAAGAATTTCTAAAACACTACATTAAAGTAAGCCTTAATTGTAACATTAAGCTGAGACAAGAAAGATATAAGAAGAAATTAACATAACATATCTTCATAAAAATCAAACTCACATACATGTCTTAATTCAATGTATGTATACAGTTTCGTGTTTTCAGTTTAAGAACATAAATGTGTGTCTATACTAATATATAAAGCTGAAGAGTTTGTTTGTTTGTTTCTTTGAACGCGCTAATCTCAGGAACTACTGGTCCGATTTGAAAAATTCTTTTTGATTTAGATAGCCCATTAATCCAGGAAGGCTTTAGGCTATATAATATCACGCTGCGACTAATAGTAGCGGAGCATATCGACCTACGCTGGTGAAACCGCGTGGCGCAGCTAGTAATATATAAAGCTAAAGAGTTTGTTTGTTTGTTTGAACATAATAATATAACATCACGCTGTGACCAATAGGAAAGGAGCGTAACTAACTCCACGCGGACGAAGTCGCTGGCGGCCGCTAGTTATTAATATAATAAATTAAATAAATAAATTGTTTATTTCTCAGCTTTGTTCATAATTTTAATAACATTTTGCTTAATTCTTAATAGTACTGATATATATTTTGCCTGAACTAGGTAGAACCTGTGCTTATTATAATGCTTAATATTTTGCAACAAATTAACCACAAAAGAAGTACGTAAAATTCTAGGACACAATGGAAGTATACAGTGTTATTATTAGTATCATAAATAAGTTGTGTGCACAAATTGATAAAATAAGTTTATTTCGTATCATTTTGGCTTACATTGCATGTCAAGGAGTCTCCTAATAAGCATAAAAATGTCTGTAGTTGAAGGCTCCACTCTTCCCTTACATTATAAATACGTAAGCAGAAAAAAAAGAGAGAAAAGAAATAAAACGAAACAAAATACGATCAACTATATGAATGCGTGTGTGTATGTGTGTGTGAACAATATCTTTAATAGCATCTTGGGGAAGCCTACACTTTAAGAATAGCAGTGCAATCTACATAATACGTATATATTCAACGTAATTTTTTGTATATGCAAGACCCGAAACACGTCCAATATTCAACACACTTATCACCCGCCAGCGCCTGCAGTGGCGCGGCGCGGAGGGCCCTGTCTCACGCGCTTGGTACTATGATCTACCGTCAGCTGTGTTGTGCGCTCGGTAACCACACTGCAACAATTTCTAAATGTATTTGGGAAAAAATTGTAACATGATGTAAAAATGATTGGAATATCTGCAGTTGCTTGTTATTCTGAACAAACTATATTCAGGTTTTGTATAAAGAAAAAATAACGTTGTATAGTATCACATTAACGAAATTAAAACAAATGACGTGAAAATGGTAAATTAATTGAAGGAAAACCCTCATTCCGGCCAGCCGCGAAGGCCGTAGTTTAAGTTTACGAATTTATTTTAAGTTGTTATAATTTTATAAGTTCTTGTACTGGCCAGCCCTAGCTAGCCATATGTCAAATTAATGTCACCCGGACGAAGCGTTTCGCTTCCTCTTTTATACCGCGTACATCGAGGGACTGGAACAATTTGCCGGCGACGGTGTTTCCGTCACATTACAATTTGAGTGTCTTCAAGGCTAGAGTGAATAGGCTCTTAATAAACTAGCGCGCTTTACCATCAATGATCGCATCACTGCATACCATCAGGCGGGATTGCGGTCAAGCGCTAGTTTATAACTTATAAAAAAAAACCATAGTCTTGAAATATTTTGACAATTTATGTTCCAAATAAAATAGAAGTTTATATGGATTTTTTTTCTTTTTTACAAATGGAAAATCCCATCGGGACAAAGCTAGTCGCATAATAAAGTATAAAACCTTCTAAACGACAATGCTAACAAGAAAACAAACTTGTTGAGTTGCTCGATAAAGCTTTTGTTTGGAAGTTGCTGAAACAAAGAAGACAGGAACAAATGTTTATCTGTGTTATTCCTACTTATATAATGTCCTCCATTTTGTTGGAAAAGATAGGCGCCAAAACATCCGTTAGAATGTAGGTACATCATTATTCTCGCATCGTGTCGACTATATAAGTATTAAAGCATATTATCATCATCATCAAACTTTTTTTTTATCGTCCCACTGCTGGGCACTCCTCTCATACAGATAAGGATTGAGCGTAATCACCACGCTTGCTCAATGCGGGTTGGCGATTTCAGACTTATAAAGTCCAGGTTTGCTTAAGATGTTTCCCTTCACCTTCAGTCAGTGTCCAAGATATACTTAGAAAGTACATATAACTTTAGAAAAGTTACATTGGTACTTGCCTGACCTGGAATCGAACCCGCGCACTCATACTTGAGAGGCTGGTGTTTTAACCACTAGGCCACCACGACTATTAAAAGCGACTTTTATAGCATATGCCGTGATCAAAATGTAAACCAAAGTTTTTAGCACGATGAATTAAACGTAATGTTAATCGAATCGTAAGCGTAATAGTCTCCAGATCAATCTCACTCTGGCGCAGCATCGTTGGTTCTGTTGTTGGGTTTAACATTGCGTCACCTCGCCCGACTGCCGTCTTCCTTCCTACTCACTCAGCTTTTTTTATGATTATGCTCTCAATAAACTAGGACGCTTAACCGTCAACGATTGCATCACTGTGGCAGGATCGCGGTCTAGCACTAGTTGATAATTATTAAACAAAAAAACTTACTATCATTTATCTATATTGTCCCATTGCGAGGCAAAGGCTTCCATATTCATTGTCCACACTATTCTTTCTTTTGCGAGCAAAACATTTACGTTATTTCGAACATTTTTTAACCAAAAATAATATGATTTCCCATCCTAACAAAAAAAGCCCCAAGAAACCGTGGCCCTGGCGCATAGGCGAGTGAAGGCACATGGGTGGGTTTTAGTCAGTCAAAATCTGACACGCCCTTCCGCCCCGCCCAAAGCAGGAGAGGTCATTTGATGTATATGTATATACAACTTTACTTTTTGTTTAAATTTACGTTTTTGTTAAATTTTTATTGTACCGATGACAGCAGGTCAAGCTACCCGACACAGTCAAATATTCCCCATCAACCTTGAGCCTTAATGCTTAAAAAATAAAGTAGGAAATTCAATAAAAAGTTGTAGTATCTTGATGTGCTGTCGTCTGTACCTCAACACAAATATGCTGGCATTCTTAAAACCACGTTAACATTATTATCGAAACCAATATTTTCTACTATATGATAGTTATCTTTTTTCCTTACTCGTGTAACTACCCACATATCTAATTTGGTAATGTAACTCTTAATATAACTCGGAAAGTTCCCAGGAAAACATATAAGTAGTATGTACATTGATCTCTCACTTTGTAACATATAAAGATATAAAACATGTTGCCAACATTCATAAATAATTCTTCGACAATCCGATAAATCTTATTTACTCAAATATATGTGCATTTTCCTTACACCAAGAGGGGAGAAATCTTTTACATATGTTAAAGATGTCGGCGATTATGGCAGTAAGTACCTGATACATGGTTTCCGAATCGACACTATAATAAGCTCAATGTAACCACCATATACCTAAGTAGATTAAATGTATGTAAAGCAAGAAAGTAGTGCCAAGTCGATTGGCGATATGTCCAAGTGATGACATGTCTCTACAATGCCGCCACAATGTCCGTCCAAGTCCAAAACCAGCAGACTAAAGATGCCCCCCTTAAGCGAGGAGTGAGACAAGGGGACATTATTTCCCCCAAATTGTTCTCCAATGCCCTCGAGGATATGTTTAAGACGCTGGATTGGCAGGGTCGGGGCATTAACATCAATGGCGAGTACATCTCACACTTGCGATTTGCGGATGATATCGTCATCATGGCGGAAACGCTGCAAGAGCTGGAACAAATGCTGGCCAACTTAGCTGACTCCTTCCAACGCATCGGTCTCCGGGTGAACTTAGACAAGACCAAAATTATGTTCAATGAACGGGTCACTCCGGGACCGGTTGCCGTAAATGGAATGCCGCTCGAAGTTGTTTCAGAGTATGTATACCTCGGGCAAACGCTGCAATTAGGGAAAAACAACTTCGAGGAGGAGGCAAATAGAAGGATCCAGATGCGATGGGCAGCATTTGGTAAACTTCGTCGGGTATTTTCGTCGCCCATACCCCAATGTTTGAAGACCAAAATCTTCAACCAGTGCGTCCTACCCGTCATGACTTACGGAGCCGAGACGTGGACACTAACAGTCAGACTAGTCCATAAGTTTAAAGTCGCTCAGCGAGCTATGGAGCGGGCTATGTTGGGCATCTCTCTGAAGGACCGCATCAGAAATGAGGTGATCCGACAGAGGACCAGAGTTACCGACATAGCTGAGAGGATTAGCAAGCTGAAGTGGCAATGGGCTGGTCACATATGCCGCAGGACCGACAACCGTTGGGGTAAACGAGTCCTTGAGTGGAGACCACGTCTCGGCAAACGTAGCGTGGGACGCCCTTGGGCGAGATGGAGCGACGACATCAAAAAGGTGGCTGGTAGTGGCTGGCGGAGAACTGCTCAGGATCGAGCTTGTTGGCGTGTCATGAAAGAGGCCTATGTCCAGCAGTGGACGAGTAAAGGCTGATGATGATGATGGATGATGAGTGCTCTAATAGTTTGGAAGTCTGAAGTTAACATATTTATGTATAGCAATTCTATGCTAAATAAATAGTTTGTAATAAATCATCATCATCATCATCCCAGCGTTAATCCTAGTCGCATCCGAAGCCTTTTTCAGCTTTGGAGTCTGGGGTCCGCTTTTACCAGTTCAACTGCTGATATGGCTAAACTTCGACATTTTCCGTGAAGCGACTGCCGTCTGACCTCCACAACCCGAAGGCGACATCGAAGCATTGCAGTTAGACCAATTGTTGGACTTTTGAGGGCTCCAACAACCCGTACCGACTGCCACTAGATGTTCGTGTGGCAACCGGGACCAACGGCTTAACGTGCTTTCCGAGGCACGACCAGACCAGTGCAAATATTCATATTCATATATACAAATACTTGCACTGTGCGGGGACCGAACCCGGGCCACCTTGCGCAGCGGCCGCGTCCGCTACCGCTACGCCACGGAGGCTGTCAAATAGTTTGTAATAAATAGTACTTCTCAATTGAACTGAGTAGACCGCTAGATATTATCGATATTACTGCATTCTAAGAGGTGGCACAAATTACGGGCACCAATTTTTCTGTTCTTCTTTTCCTCGTCTGTTTGTGTACATAAATGAAAATATACCTTAGAACTTAGTTTTAGTATTTCTTTGATGTTACTGTATATTTGGAGTCACCAAGATACAGGCGGCGCCTAGTTTGGGACCCGCTGTTAATTCGAACTAAATCTAAAGCTGTTTTGCTGTTGTAACTGTATGCTATTAATTCCTGTAATTTTAACCAAGTGTAAGCCTAATAAATATATATTGTTTTATAAACATAAATATTTGTGGTGATACATGTTTCTAAAGTTATATGTACTTTCTAAGTATATCTTGGGCACCAATGACTGAAGGTGAAGGAAAACATCTTGAGGAAACCTGGACTTTATAAGTCTGAAATCGCCAACCCGCATTGCGCTCAATCCTTCTCTGTATGAGAGGAGACCTGTGCCCAGCAGTGGGACCATAAAAAGGTTGTTGATGATGTTTCTAAATCCCCTCCTCAGATGATCACATACCTACTTATACTAGCAGTCATCTTGGTGACATATATTAATGGATGAATAAAAATATCGGATATATTGCGGAACTAGCATTGAATTTAGTTACATAATTCAATTTGTAATTCGAATGCCTTCAAATTCGACATCTCGTGGTCACCGCTATTACGATTCGATTATTTCGCCGTCCAACTACAAACCATCTCAATTAATCAAAACCAAACACTAACAAAGTGAAGCTTGTCCTTTGGGCGATCATTTAAATAGAGGGCTAATTTATTCACGATATAACCTTATCTCGGCGTCATCGATCGATCTCTAGGTTTATATAAATAGATGGTCACAATACCCTCTTCTAACACCTGTATATATACGTAGTAACTATGTATATACATAGGTTCGTCGCTACGACGCATTCTGGTAAGGTACTAATTGTTGTCCCAGCCTTTTATACCGCGTATATCGAGGGACTGAAACAATTTGCCTGCGGCGATCTTCCCGTCCGATTACAATTTAAGTGTCTTCAAGACAAGAGGGAATAGGCTCGTAATAAACTAGTGCGCTTTACCATCAACGATTGCATCACTGTTTACTATCAAGCGGGATCGCAGTCAAGCAGTACTTTAAAAAGAATAAAGAAAAGCTCACATGTTTTAGTCCGTTTAACCTGCACAAAGTTCATGGCAACAAAAGCCTTTTTTTAGTCCACCTTTTTATCACCTTTCCTAATAAACTGCTCTTGACTCGCGTGGTGAATCAGCCTATTCACTCTCACGAAGAGGACGCTTGGGCTCCAATATATATAAAAGGCTCTATGTATTAAATTATGTTTAGTTTCTTTCTATCATCTTTCTAATAACCTGCCTAAACTTTTCTTAGTATCTTAGAGTCGATTTCCACCCTATCCGAATAATAGTTTAAAAAAAAAAATAGTTTGTTACAGGTATCAAGATCCATTGCAATGAATACCAATACTTTACAATGAGCGACTGCATATTTTACCTACATAAATCAATTCCTGGTTAAAACTTTACTCCAGGTAAGTCTGGTCGTCAGAGATTCTAACTTTTGACAGTCCATAACAACTGTCAAAGAGCTAAGAATGACAGCAACGACTGTTATTTCTACCATCTGATTGAAACAGGTTTATAGCCTAAATTTTATTTAGTAAACATCGCTTAAAATTTAATCTATGCAGACTCATAAAGTTTCGCTTTAATAAAGTATGCAAATCTTCACGGTCTTTTGAATGCACTTTAGATTCATTACTTTGGTCCTTGATGAAACGTACGCACAAGCAAGCAAAAAGTTTCACTTAAATTACTTGCTTGAATTTACAGGTACAGTAGATTTGAATATATTTATATTTTGTATAATACTTATACATATAATGCTACTAAGCTTGTATACCCATCATTACTTACTACCCATTTATATTAGCTGCGGTAAACACCCGGTGGTACCGGGAAATATGGCAGAACAAAGAGGGATTCTCTCGCTGCTTGGAAAGCAGCGAGAGAATCCGGATTGAAATGATTGTATGAATAACCTATTTATATCATTCAAATTTGTTGATACACAACTACTTATTTCAAACGAGTGAACACCAATCCCTGACAGACAACGACAAAGATTTGTCATCTTATCTAAAGGGACTGATACACATACTCAGGTATAATTGCCTACTGTAACATTCATGATAAGGATGGTACCTTCACCTGTCCCTCAATCATTATTGAGGGGACAGATTAGGTGTTCATATCACCCCTCACTACCTCATTGTGTAGTCTTACCTTTACAATGGGTTTTGGAGTGATACTATAGTAAATTAATTTACTTATGTGTGTAATATTTTTTTTAATGCTGAAATGGTATTTTAAGATAATATAAATAAGTGGAATAAACTTAAAAACAAACCGTAAAAAAATAAATATTATTTCGCAAAAAGAGGTAAATTAATACATTTGCGGTAGGCAATACACACGCGAGCGAAGGGGGGCAGAGCACGCCGCACGCGGTGACATCTCTCATAATACGAGTATTACCGTCGAAAATGATGTAGACATTTTTTTTTAATTACTAAGTTTTGGGTAAGTTGGCATTAATTCGGGGAAAAAAGATTATTTCAAAATTAAGTATTGTTACAATGATGATTATGTAAAATATCATATTTTATTTGGCCATGTGTTTACCTAACCTTTATTATCCTTATGGGTCGGACGTGCTTTTCTTTACATATTGTATATGTATATGAACCGAAAGGCAGGCTTAGCCTATGCAAAACTTACCGCAATCTGACAATTTATTTTACACAAGTTTCTGTTATTTTAATATAACAATAATAGGTCCGAAAATACACATACTTTAAAACTTTAAGATTAGAAAAACCTCAACAATTCACAATAATATGAAAGGCGGTTTTCATTTCATTTATATGAAATGAAAACTCCGTGGTAGGCAACTTCTCCGTGGTAGGCAACAACATCAGCCGCCGGCATAAGTTACCACCCACCAAACAAAGTCTTGCCGCCAAGCGTTTCGTCGTTTTCCGGCATGATGTCTGGTGAAGCCGTACGGAGGACGGGTCTGAGCAGTTGTGTTGCGATGTGTACCGGGTATGATGTGCCTAATGTTGTTGTGTCGGGAGTTTGGTCGTGGAGGGTCTCCAGATCATCCTCTGGCGCAGCATCGTTGGTCGTGTTGTTGGGTTAAACATTGCATCACCTCGCTCAACTGCCGTCTTCCTTCCTATTCACTCAGTTTTTTTTAGTGAATAGGCTTAATAAGCTAGTGCGTTTTACCATCAACGATTGCATCACTGCTTACCATCAGGCGGGATTGCAGTCAAGCACTAGTTTATAAATAATAAAAAAAAAAATGAAAACCAATACAGGAATATTTCACTATTGTTTTCCCAGCCCTGAAATAGAAATCTAAAAGATTCGAGAATACAAACAACATGTTACATGGTATCACAATATATTTACTCGTTGACTACATTTACGATACTTTCGGGCTTCTACGTGGGTCTAAAAAAAGGTTGCCAACACTTTTATGTTGGTTCTATAAGTAACAGTTATGGTGGTTACAAACGCGAACAGGAGCAAGCCAAATTTCTTACCCCAAAGAAATAGAATGCTTATAAGAAAATCTTCATTCCTTGCTTCAAATGAAAAAAAATACAACCAAGTGCGTGTCGGACTCACGCACAAAGGGTCCCGTACCAATCATTTATGAAATTAAAGGATTTAAGTTATTTGTATGAAAGATTACGCGGTAATAAGCGGTTTACGATTTACGAGGTATTAAAAAAAACTACTTACTAGATCTCGTTCAAAACAATTTTCGTTGGTAGTTTTTATAGTAATGTACAATATAATATGTTATTTTTTGATTTTTGATTTTCTTATTTTAGAAGTTAGAGGAGGGGGGGGGGGGCGACTTTTTTCGACTTTGGAAGCGTCTGCAATGCAAACTATTCGGTTTAGAAAAATAATTTAGATATTATTTTATATAGATTTAATAAAAAAATATTTTAGAAACCTCGATATCATTTTTGAAGATCTATCCATAGATACCCCACACATATTGTTTGATGAAAAAAATTTTTTTGAGTTTCAGTTCAAAGTATGGGGAGCCCCCAATAGTTAGGTATCATATTTTTTTTATTTTTACATCAAAATCTTAATGCAGTTCACAGAATACATCTACCTACCAAGTTTCAACAGTATAGCTCTTATAGTTTCGGAAAAAAATGGCTGTGACTTACGGACGGACAGACAGACATGACGAATCTATAAGGGTTCCGTTTTTTGTCATTTGGCTACGGAACCCTAACAAGCCTTTACCACAAAAATAATTCAGTGTTCGATATAGACAAGCGCAATAACGTGTTTCATAGATGAGGTTAGTTAAACACAGCAATTCTTATAAGAAACCTACATAGCAAGTTTGAATTTAAAAATTTCTCTGTTTTAAGGACATAAACTCTATGCTGAAAATGCAGGGTAGCATGGTTCTAGAGTAAGAAACCTTTAAATAAACGATCAACTGGGAAATCATCATCATCATCTCAGCGATTATCCCGGTTGCATCCGCAACTTTCGCGTTGGAGCCCGGGGTCCACTTTTCTGTACATTCTCCTCCATTTCGCGCGATCTTTAGCATCCTGTGGTAAGAGTTTGTTGGCATGCAACTGGAAAATATCGATACAAAAAGGTAATAGGCGAGTTTGTTTTCTTTCTGTCTGTGCATTCTGAAAGTTGTCAACGACGCTCACACGTATCAAACCCCACTCTCTCTTTTGATTGCTTTTTCAATATTACTACATAAAATATTATGAAACGTTCTATTGCACTTAGATCTTCTTCTCTTGTCCACGGTTTAATGTGTACCGTCTCATATCTTGCCATCTATGTATTCAGGTATTTTTAGTACACATAAATAAGAGATCGCCCGCCGCGGCTCCTTCGGTTTACTGGGATTGGTGATTATGGCCTTCCCTTCCCCCTTACCTTTTTGGGACTCTATAAACCTCGAGACACAGTAAAATATAGATAAATAATTTCAAAAAATTAATATTTAATCTTCAACACTGTAACAACACCTATTTCAGTAAACCAAAAAGTAAAAATTCGTAATAAAAAAAAAAACAAATCAATCAGTCTGTATTGATTAACTTGTTTTTTTTTTTTTTTTTTTTTAATTACGAAATATCACATTTTGGTTGTACTGAAACATTACTAAACATTTAGAAACTATTGTACCCGTGGAAGGTATTCGTGATATAGCCAACATACCGAATGCAACTTCGGTAATTTATTACCTTCACGAGTACGCAAAACGAGTACTAGGGTCTGGCGGATTATGACCTGTCAGTCTAGCTACCATTTAGTTACCTATGGCTAGTACGTATTATGTTTACAATTCCAGAGTTATTATCCTTATATGCTACGGGCATGAATGCCGACACGATATGGGGAGAATGGCTATATAATGACAGCTTCCAGAGATTAACCTAACTACAAAATGAAAAATATAGAATAGTATAATAATCTTTGTTATACACATGATGATTATAAATTACAGGTATCTATCTAAACATTTTACGAACCACTATGGGTGATCGCAGTTAAAAGCTATCTTCTTCCACCCATCAGACAAAGTCTTGCCGCCAAGCGATTCGTTGTGTTCCGACATGGTGTCTGGAGAAGCCGTACAGAGGACGGGTCTGAGCAATTGTGTTGCGATGTTTGCCGGGTACGATGCACCAAATTTTATTGTGTCGGGAGTTTGGTCGTGGAGGGTCTCCAGATCAGTCTCCCTCTGGCGCAGCACCGTTGGTCGTGCTGTTGGGTTTAACATTGCATCACCTCGCTCAACTGCCGTCTTCCTTCCTATTCACTAAGTTTTTTTTTAAGTGAACACGCTTAATTAACTAGCACGCTTTACCATCAACTATTGCATTACTGCTTACCATCAGGCGGGATTGCAGTCAAGCACTACTTTATTATGAGTAAAAAAATAAATAATTGTTTTTTTAGCAAATATCGAATATTAATATTTATTTATTATTTGACAATAAACAGCTACAATACTTAAAATGTTTACAAACATTAGCATAACATTATAATATTTATAATACAACAATATTGCAGCCCACTATAATATCCGCATGTTAACAATATTGAAATTGAATTGAACCATACATTTCTATAGAGACCACGGCAAAGCTTCGAATACTTTTTTTGTGTGGCACTAGTTAAGACTTTGTGCCAATTTCAAGTAAAATATGGAAATTCTTTGAAAATTTTATTTCAAAATAATGGCTGATATCGCCAATGACAGTTGAAAAAGACGGCCGCGTGAACCGTCTACGAGGAAAGTTTGAGGCAAAGTCTGATGTGGCCACTATGCTGCGATATTTCACTGTTCTTTATAAATTATTCACTGAATGCACTTTCTACTACATAAATCACGTGCCTATTATTTAGTAAACGACACTATAAATATTTTAAAAGACCAATGAAAAATGAGCGTAACAATCATCTTAACTTTCTCAGCAAAACCTTGCTACTAATACTTTTAGTACATCATAATGATGATGAAATCTGCGTTAAGGAACGAATGACTACAAAATCAGAATCTGTCACTCTCGATCGTCTACCGTTTGATCGGACTATTTCCCGCGCGGTCGACCGACAATTTGAACCTGTCACCCTTGTGTGACATGAAAATTGTTTTCTGTTCCTACTTCAATTTGCAAACTCTACTTTGTGTTTTACATCTATACTAATATATAAAGCTGAAGAGTTTGTTTGTTTTTTTGAAGGCGCTAATCTCAGGAACTGCTGGTCCGATTTGAAAAAATATTTTTGCGTTGAATGGCTCATTAATCCAGGAAGGCTTCAGGCTATACAATATGTAAAGAAAACCCTGTCCGACCCATAAGGATAATAAAGGTTAGGTAAACACTTGACCAAATATAATATAAAATTTTACATAATCATCATAGTAATAATACTAATGAATTTTGAAATAATCTTATTTTCCCGGGAATTAATTACAATTTCCCCGGAATTTTGTAATTTTTAAAAAAGTGACAACTCCGGTATTATTATGAGCGAATAGCGACGCGACCACGTCACAGGTGCCGCGTGCCCTGCCCCCCGCCGCCCGCGGAAGGGGTTGCTTATCGCATATGTTTTACGTTACCTGTTTTTGCGAAATAATATTTATTTTTTAGGGGGATTTTTTTTTAAGTTTAGCCCGGCTTTGTAGGCATTAGTAGAATCAGTTATCGATACCTAACAATACCTTCACGGATCGGACAGGGTTTTCTTTACATATTGTATATAACATCATGCTGAGACCAATACGAGCGGAGCATATAAAAAAAAACAAATAATAATCCTTATCCATATTTTTTTTATAAATTATAAACTAGCGCTTGACCGCAATCCCGCCTGATGGTAAGCAGTGATGCAATCGTTGATACGAAGCGAAGCGCGCTAGTTTATTAAGAGCCTATTCACTCTAGCCTTGAAGACACTCAAATTGCAGTGTGACGGGAATACCGTCACTGGCAAATTGTTCCAGTCCCTCGATGTACACGGTATGAAAGAGGAAGCGAAACGCTTCGTCCGGATCGCAGTGGTGTCAACAAGGTTAGGGTGGAAACTCGCCTTGTGGAAAAAAAAAATAACTTAACTAAGTTGGTAAAAATTGCATCAAAATGCGTTGTGTAGTTTAGACGAAAAACATGAACATAGACATATAAAACAACGTTATGAATTTATAGCCTTGGGGCAGGTTGTTTCATCTGAACTTGACACTCGTGTTATATCTATGATGAGTCATAATTCTAAGTAAAGTATTGTAATGTGGATTGTTTAAGTTTAGTTGGTTTCGAGGGTAGATTCGATTGTATAGGCTGAAATAACGGCTCGATGAAGGGTACTCTAATATTATTACTGTCTATATATACGGAAACCCGACTCTTGTTGGGGGTGCTTCATCGAACCTTCGAACGGAACACACTACCAGTTAAGTATCCTCATCCATACTAATATTATAAACGCGAAAGTAACTCTGTCTGTCTTTCTGTGCGCAACAGACAGACAGACAGAGTTACTTTCGCGCCTAAACCTCTCACCCGATTTTGATGAAATTTGGCACAGACAATCTTTGGACCCTGAGAAAAAACATAGGCTACCTGTTATCCTGGAAAAATTTGATGTTCCCGAGAGAAATCTAAAAAGCGCGATATAACCGAACACCACGCCGGCGAAGACGCGGGCGGAAAGTACACAATCTTTAGACCCTGAGAAAGGACATAGGCACCTTTTATCCCGGAAAAATTTGATGTTCCCGAGGGAAATCTAAAAAGCGCGATATAACCAAAATTTACGCGGGTGAAGCCGCGGGCGGAAAGCTAGTAACTAAATATATCGAAGTTGATGACATAATATGTCATTAAACATACAGTACGTACCTACTTATCTATACTCTATACTAATATATAAAGCTGAAGAGTTTGTTTGGACGCGCTATTCTCAGGAAATACTGGTCTGATTTGATAAATTATTTTTGCGTTGGATAGCCCTTTAATTCAGGAAGGCTTTAAGCTATATAACATCAATATCGCTGCGACCAATAAAAGCGGAGCATATCGAAACCTACGTGGGTGAAACCGCGGCGTGCAGCTAGTATTTTTTATACATAAGTCGTGTGTACCTTGTCTTATGTATACTACTACTTACTTTAAGTATATTGCTGCGGATTCTAAAGATGTCCAGTGTAATGTTATAAATAATTATATTCATAATGTTTCTCCTATAATGTGTGTTTGAGTCTTATTTAACTACCCACCTCTCTGCCATCCTAACACATGCATCTATATCAAATATGACGCTTACTGTCTTAAATAAACGTCAAAAAATTGTTGCTACATAATCATTATAGTTTGTTGTTGCGTTATCCAACACTTTGAAGCAACCGGCCGGAATTTACATTCAACTGCAACTGTGGACATACATACCTATGTTCGAAATGAAGCGTTCGCTTACCGCACTTACTCCTTCTAGTAGACCATTGTGGTGGTTATTTCAACCAGCCCACCTCCCTCCAGCAGTTTATTAGGCCTCCTGGTTTGTTGAGAACATTATGTGTAAGATCTGGGTGTCCCGAGGGTTTCTGAACCAATCTGAGTGTTGCTTGAGCGCTCGAAGAACACATGTGCAATGGTCTCACCAACTGCTATGTACGCCGTGCACAGGCCGTTGTACCTATTGTATGGTAGTGTTTGTGTGGCGCGCAGTAACCCGTAACAGTTCCCTTCACCAGTCGTAAGTTTTCTGTTCAGGCGCAACAGTTGTTTAGTCAGCTTGTCAACTAGGGATGGCAAAGCTTCCTTGGACTGTCTACAGCCCGGTGATGAGGACCACTAATTCTTTACTTGTGAGTGTGCTTCTGTAGCCATCTTCGTAGTTGATTGCAGGGGATACGCACAATAGGATTCAGTCCGTATACTGACGCGCTGGATGCCCTTCTGGCCAGCTCGTCAGCTGCGTTAATACCCAGTGAGACATTGTAGTGCTATGTCTTTTGTCCATTGTGGTGTCACTAGGTAGCGCTTTGATACGGTTACCCGTTCGAGCGCCTTCTGACTATGGACACATTGTTTTATCATTGATCAATTTGGACTCGTTGATGGTAAAGCGCACTAGCTTATTAAGCCTATTCACTCAAAAAATTTCAGAAAAATTTGAATTTCAAATATTTTGCTTTATACCTACATATATTCAATTTCCATGGATCGTATATGGACTAGTGACCGTAACCGCGACATAGATAAACCCACCTTTATATGGGGGTAAGCAGAAAATGGTTCAGTTCGATTCTACATATAACAATCACACCATAAAATTTTAAATGAAGTGAGCGTGGCAGCGATGCGAAAGCGGAGCAAGAAGCAGCGGTGGCCTAGTGATATCGGTCGCGACTTAAAATTGTAGATCATAGGATTGAACCTCAACCCTGACAGCCTCCGTGGCGTAGCGGTAGTGGACGCGGCCGCTGCGTAAGGTGGCGCGGGTTCGATCCCCGCACAGTGCAAGTATTTGTATGCATGAATATGAATATTTGCACTGGTCTGGTCGTGCCTCGGAAAGCACGTTAAGCCGTTGGTCCCGGTTGCCATACGAACATCTAGTGGCAGTCGTTATGGGTTGTTGGAGCCCTCAAAAGTCCAACAATTGGTCTAACTGCAATGCTTCGATGTCGCCTTCGAGTTGTGGAGGTCAGACGGCAGTCGCTTCACGGAAAATGTCGAAGTTTAGCCATAGCAGCAGTTGGACTGGTAAAGCGGACCCCAGACTCCAAAGCTGAAAAGGCTTCGGATGCGACTGGGATTAACGCTGGGATGATGGTGATCGAACCTCATCAGGCCCTTTACTTTGAGTAAATTATTTCATAACCAATGCTCTCAAAACGGTGTAGGAAAAACACCGAGAAGAAGCCGGCATGTCATAAAGCCAAAAAAAACTGCGAAGACGTATTGCATTTACCAACTGGCACTGGGTTAGCGTGGCAGATTACGGCCCACTCCCTCACACAGAGAGGAGGCCTGTGTCCCAACAATGGGAAAATTATAGGCTAATTATGAACGTGGAATTAACTGGGCCTGTAGCCAATGTAACATCGAAACAACAGCGAAATCGAATACCAAACCAACCAATGGCGGGAACGATAGACCACGCGACGCGATAAATCACGTGGTCAATCGTTCCCGCCATTGGTTGGTTTGGTATTCGTTTTCGCTTCGCTACGAAGCGATGTTACATTGGCTACAGGCCCTGTTATCACAAAATAATAATATTAGCAATTGGCACTATGGCCAGCTCACTCTAAGCCCACTTCACCTAAGTTTTTACTGTGAGATGTTTACTGTTTTACCAATCAATCGGTAAAACGTTACCTTAGGCATGCAAAGCTCCTTAGATAAGACTTTTGTTATACAACCATATTTTTTTTTTTTTTAATAATTTACGTAAAAAGTTTGTCACCAGTTAATTCAAAAATTTGTTATGACATTACGAGGAAAAGTTCTTTATTCAATGAACTAAAATATTAAAAAACTGAATTAAAATTGATCTAACTAGTTGGTATAAACCACGCTACTATTTTCTGACCAACTAGCAGTCTATCATAAGTTAGTCATTTAGGTTATCATGATCATAATCGAGGGTAGAATAAGGAACGATCTTCATCCATCTGTTTTTTAATTGAACGTATTTTCATCATCATCATTTCAGCCGTAAGACGTCCACTGCTGGACATAGGCCTCCCCCAAGGTTCTCCACGACGACCTGTGCTGCGCCTCCCGCATCCAGCGGTTTCCCGCGACCTTCATCAGGTCGTCGGTCCACCTTGTCGGGGGCCTACCCACGCTACGTCTTCCGGTGCGTGGTCGCCACTCGAAAACCCGTCGTCCCCATCGGGCATCGGTCCTACGGGCAATGTGTCCAGCCTACTGCCACTTTAGTGTTGCAATTCTTCGGGCTATGTCGATTACTCTCGTTTTTCTCCGGACCTCTTCATTCCTGATTCAATCGCGCAACAAATTTAATATATTAAGTATTATTTCGCGGGTGGGTTGGCTAAGAAAATCCTGACGGAACTATTAATAATAAAAAAATTTTAAAATTACTTTTATTCAACAGTATGTTTAACAACCCATGAGTTTAACAAGTTTTATATGTATGTGTCCCCGTGTGATACCGGGTTTAGAATAGTACCAATCCATATCCTCCTGAGGGTGTTGTTAGAGGCAACCAAAGGAACGCAGAAGCGCTTCTCCTGTGGAATGTCAAGTTTCTGCGATCCTCAACCCGCCTGCCAAGCGTGGGGATTATAACAATCCCCAATGGGAAGAAAGAGGTGGGGGAGGCCTTTGTCCAGCAGTAGACCTTTATAAGCTGAAAAGAAGATTATGTATAAGATTATGTATTTAGTGTACTGAAAAGAAGAAGATTATGTATGTTTCCAAGACACGAGTCGTGGAGCGTTTTTGAATTTTGTTTTACACACGGTGTAGTCACTGGTCACTGTTAACTTCCCGCTTAATTTGCATAATATATCAAACATGCAGGTACATACCCCAACCGTTTGTAAGATTTCTAATCCCATAATTTTCATCTAGGCTTTATATGGTACTTAATGGTTACAAATGAGACACATTATTACGTCCTGGAATAAAAACGTCTCATTACAATTAAACATGTGTATTTATACTTTTCGCATAAAGAAATGTACAAAGGCGAAATTAATGCGTAAGGCTTAGAACTAGTGAGAACTGCATTTAGGTCATCTGCGAAACTTTGTTTCTTCTTCTCAGCCTATCCCCTATAGGCTTGGGGAAGGCCTTAGTCCAAAGCTGAACTAAGGCCTTCGTCAAGGCTTTCCACAATGACCGCTCTTGTGTTGCCCACATCCATCGGATTCCCGCGACCTTCACCATGTCATTGGTCTAATTTGTTGGGGGCCTCCTTACGCTGCGTTTTCCGGTACGTGGCCGCCACTCTTAATGCCTCATCTGCCATCGGTTCTATGAGTAATGTGCTCCGCCAACCGCCACTTAATTTTAGCGAGACGGTAAAAAATCATAATACATTAAAGACGCAATCATTAGTCGAAGTCCGTTTGTCTTTACGTAGTAATTATATGGTAGCATGATAAGATTATCCAATTTAATATTAAAAGACCGCTAGAATTAACCGATTAGTTCTCAGAATTAACTTGGCTTGACTAATGCCCGTTTCACATACACTAGGCAACACTTAAATAAAAAAACTCCATTGGATTATCAACTATTAGCGGTAAGCCTAAAGTCCAAAATCCAACAAGCAAACATGAGTAGTCTCACGTTGTTTCAAAGTATTTCTGTGTGTCGTCGACAGCTTCAACTTAGCCACGAAGTTCATGCAACGTCTTAGTAACTTTAATGTAAGAAAGGATAAACTCCAGGCATTACAGCTATGTGTCTTAGCCGCCGTTTGAGTAAAGCGACTTTAAATACCGTACGCTAAGTAACGAAATCTGCACAACTTATTCTTCCTTGAGCATTCCATACAGAGGTATGGAATGCTCTAGTTACAGGATTTCACCTTTTTCATCAGTTATTCAGTATTAGTAGGAAGCCATTTTAAGTGAGCCATGATTCTTTATTAATAATTATAAACGAGTGCTTGACCGCAATTCCGCCTGATGGTAAGCAGTGATGCAATCGCTCATGGTAAAGCGCGCTAAGTTATCAAGAGCCTGTTGACTCAAAAAAAACTGAGTGAATAGAAAGGAAGACGGCTGTTGAGCGAGGTGATGCAGTGTTAAATCCACACACAACCAACGATGGTGCACCAGAGGGAGATTGATCTGAGAGATCCTCCAGGACCAAACTCCTGACACAACAGCTTTGGCGCATCGTACCCGGCACACATCGCAACACAACAGCTCAGACCCATCCTCCGTACGACTTCACTAGACATCATGCCGGAACACGGCGAATCGCTTGGCGGCAAGACTTTTTCTGGTGGGTGGTAACTTCTGCCGGCAGCCGATGCTATGGCGTATCTATCAGGATAAATTAAAACAACGAGAAGTTGCATGTTAAACTCTGCTTACGATATGTAGAATTCGTGTGATGTTGTTTGCGGTTGTAGATACCGCCACACTTTAAAATTAATTAATTTGAATTAGAATAGAATGGCAATACAGTCTTGCACATAGCTTATTTTTTACACAAAGTTAAATATGTAACAAGGTTCATTTGTTTTTCAATACACAAAACAAATAACAAATCACACAGATTGAGCTAGCCCCAAAGTAAGTTCGAGACTTGTGTTATGGGATACTAACTCAACGATACTATATTTTATAATAGATACATATATAGATAAACATCCAAGACCCAGGCCAATCAGGAAAAGATCGTTTTCCATCATGACCTGGCCGGGGATCGAACCCGGGTCCTCCACGTCGCAAGCAGGCGTGTTGACCCCTGCGCCACGATAAGATATTTTCTGTAAAATCTCATCGTGAAAAATTAACTGACAAAAGCTGCCAGTTTCAATAATCTACATATATAGTGTAATAAATAAATGACGACACGCTTACTTCACCTCGGTGTTAAAGGTAAGATTTTTACTTTAAGTGACATGGTCCAATCAAGTATCAAAAACTCAAACGTTTTGTTGAGGCGTAATGCGCAACAGGGAAAGTATACTCGTTAAGTAAACTTGTTAGGTATGTTAAGTAAATGAGGAGATGAACGTTCCCTTCGTTGATTTATTGCTACTACATATGTACAATAAGAACCAAAGTCACTGACATAGCTCTTCGAGTCGCTAAACTTAAGTGGCAGTGGGCACATTGCACCAAGAACCGATGGCCGGTGGAGCAGTAAGGTTCTGGAGTAGCGGTCACGTACCGGAAGACCAACAAGGTTGAACGATGACTTGGTGAAGGTAGCGGGAAACCGTTGGAGAGCGGGCAGCACAAGACCGGTCATTCTGGCAAGCCTCGGGGGAGGCTTTGTCTAGCAGTAAATAAATAATAATAAATACATTGTTTATTTTTCAGCTTTGTACATAATTTTTATAATAATTTCTTAATTCTAAATAGCACTGATGTATAATTTGCCTGAACTAGGTAGAACCTGTGCTTCAGGCGTGAAAGTGCTTATTATAAATTTTTATTTTGCAATAAATTAACAATAAAAGTAGTACGTAAAAATCTAGGACACAACGGAAGCATACACTATTATTATTAGTATCCTATGGCTTACATAGTAATATAAGTTAATGTAACGATTATTTCTAAATTTATTTACATACTGTCAGTAGGTCTTCAGTCTGCTCATATGTAAAACCTTGTAGATAATTAGAAACAACATTCTTACAGCTAAAATAATTCAAATTATAAATATTTAATACTCTATTTAATCTATTGTATAAAAAGGGCTCTAAGAACGTATATAATTTGTGTGTAAATGCATATTTAGAGGTAGAGGTCGTCGTGTTCCGGCATGATGTCTGGTGAAGCCGTACGGAGGACGGGTCTGAGCAGTTGTGTTGCGATGTGTGGCGGGTACGATGCGCCAAATGTTGTTGTCTCGGGAATTTGGTCGTGGAGAGTCTCCAGATCAATCTCCCTCTAGCGCAGCATCGTTTGGTCGTGTTGGTCTTGGGTTTAACATTGCATCACCTCGTTCAACTGCCGTCATCCTTCCTATTCCTAAGTTTTTAAGTGAATAGGCTTAATAAACTAGTGCGCTTTACACTCAACGATTGCATCACTGCTTACCATCAGGCGGGATTGCAGTCAAGCACTAGTTTAAATAATTATTAAAAAAAAAAAAAGAGGTTGAGCTGCACACTATATCATTCCGTCTTTTGTTAATTATATTAGTGTTGTAAGTAAGCGTATCATGCTGTTTTAATGATAGGTGCAGTATATAAATTTACCGAACTGACAAAACTTTGCAGGATTTAAACAACTGGAAGGTAGGGAAAAGGAAAGGCAGAGAAGAATGGGGAAGCGATTGCTGTCTCCCTTGATGTCTCGAAGGCCTTCGACCGGGTATGGCACGCTGGCCTTTTGAGTAAGCTTCCAGCGTACGGCATTTCCCCTAGTCTGACTGGCTGGGTAAAAGACTTCCTGACTGAACGGTCCCTCCGAGTTGTTGTCGATGGATGCTCTTCTGAGCCCATGTCAACTAATGCCGGTGTTCCTCAGGGGTCTGTTCTCTCTGCAACTCTGTTCCTGCTGCATATTAACGATCTGCTGATGCCTGGTATCTATGGGTATGCAGATGACAGCACAGTTGTAGAGAGATACCTGCCGGGTGCTCGGGCTAGTAGGGAATCAATCCGGTCCGAAAGAGAGGCCATGGTTGAGCGAACGAGTGTTGCGCTGCAGGCAGTCTCCGAATGGGGCAATGCCAATCTTGTAGCATTCAATGCCGCCAAAACACAGGCGTGTCTTTTCACCGCCAAAAGGAGCCCGTTCACCTTGGCTCCTACTTTTCGGAATGTGTCCTTGGAGTGTTCCGACCGCCTTCAGCTTTTGGGAGTTGAGATTTCCTCGGACCTTAACTTTGGGCGGTTCATTGAGTCCAAGGCTAAGGTGGCTGCCAGGAAACTTGGCGTTATCGCAAAGGTCCGGCAGTACTTCACACCTGGGCAGCTTCTAATGTTATACAAAGCACAGGTCCGTTCGTGTGTGGAGTACTGCAGCCACATTTGGGCTGGTGCTGCCAAGTGTCACCTGGCCACTTTGGATTCAGTGGAGAGACGTGCAAAGAGGCTGATTGGTGACCCTGATCTAACTCGAGTTGGTCTCCAAAGCCTAGAGCACAGGCGTAGAGTAGCCAGCCTTTCGGTGTTCTATAGGATGCATTTCGGAGAGTGTGCGACGGAATTGCATGATTTAATTCCCCCATCTCCGTTCCACCAGCGGACGACCCGTCGTACGGCTGGTTTCCACCCTTACGTTGTTAACACCTCTACGATCCGGACGAAGCGTTTCGCCTCCTCCTTTATACCGCGTACATCGAGGGACTGGAATAATTTGCCAGCGGCGGTGTTTCCGTCGGACTACAATTTGAGTGTCTTCAAGGCTAGAGTGAATAGGCTCTTAATAAACTAGTGCGCTTTACCATCAACGATTGCGTCACTGCTTACCATCAGGCAGGATTGCGGTCAAGCGCTAGTTTATAATATATAAAAAAAAAAAAAAAAAAAGAATTTGGTACTTTTAGAACAGCTCTTTGTGCACGTTCGAGGGAGAGAAGGATATATTTTGATGTGACCCCATGAAGTTATGCAATATTGAAGTATAGATTGACATAGAGCAAAATAAACTTGTTTTACTAAGTTGGTGTCTGCAATGGAGCGCAGTTTTTTACCCGACTACGGCAAAGCAAAAGGAGGGTTATGATTTTGACAGGCTATGTATGTATGTATGTATGTATGTATGTATGTATGTATGTATGTATGTATGTATGTATGTATGTATGTATGTATGTATGTATGTATGTATGTTCATCTGTTCCCTCGTAACTTCTAAACTACTTATCACAATTCGACAAATGATATATCATTAGAAGCGTCTTAATTGTCCGCTGGTTATAGGCTATATGGGGTTTCACAAAATCTACTGTGGCGCCCTCTAGCGGACAAAACATACAGAGTAAAAAAAAATAAGTTAAGATAAATATGCCGTGTTTGGTATCATTTGAAAGCGCTTTACTTGTACATTTTGAATATATATATATTGCTAGCATTTGCGTGTGACTTTACCTGTATTCATGGGCTGGTTGCATATAATTCACATCTTTTCGTTCATAGCTTCTTTACTACTTATCAGAATAAGACCACTGCAGTACCATTAGAAGGGCCTTGATATTCTGTTAGTTATGAGCTATAAAGCTTGTCACCAAATTTAGTATTGCGCCCTCTAGCGGACAAAAAGTTCTATGTTAATATAAAATTTAAATAAATATACCATGTTTGGTATCACGTGAAAGAGCTTCACGAGTGCTTTATGCTTGTACATAATTACAAGAATGCTTTAATGATGTTAAATATGAGCGATAAGAGTAAAGCGCGGATCACGGGAACTGTGAATCGCTTTATGCAATGTAGAGCAGTGTGAACATTATTAGAATATGTAATGCACCAATGAAAACGACATAAGCTGGGAGTAACTCCACGCGGTGAAGGCGGAAACAGTTTGATAACTGGCTAAATCTCCCATAAAAAGGCCTCTGCACTGTATGCCTTCGGGCTTATGTTGTTATATGTGCGTGTAGATGTAATATGTCAAGTACCTAGTTTTTAGTTCATCAGTTTAACTTTTGTTAATAATATGCGCCACAAATACACTTTAACACACAAATAAAAAAAAGTTAAAAAACTAAAACCCAACTACGACAAAAAACGACGCTGAAAAAGTATAAAACAAGATTTTCAGAATACTGAACTGAACAAAGTTGCTAATGTAGTTGCAAGTAAATGGACACAGTAGTAATGTCATACAATACTATTCTGAAGTATGCAATATTCACAATGTAGAGATAAATTTTCATGTTTGGAAAGGCGTAGTCACACGTTGTCAAGGTGCTACGTACGTACGTTGTAGGTGTAACGTGTGACTACGCCTTTCCAAACATGAAAATTTATCTCTACATTGTGAATATTGCATACTTCAGAATAGTATTGTATGACATTACTACTGTGTCCATTTACTTGCAACTACATTAGCAACTTTGTTCAGTTCAGTATTCTGAAAATCTTGTTTTATACTTTTTCAGCGTCGTTTTTTGTCGTAGTTGGGTTTTAGTTTTTTAACTTTTTTTTATTGAATACAAACATCAGTTTACGTACTCTAGTAACCAAACTTTCAATATGTTATCTATATGATAGTGTGTTGTCCACAAAGACTCCAAGATATTTTAGGCACTTTGTTTCAAGGATCCTAGGACAGGTACAAGAAGTGGTAGACGGTTTTTTACAGTGATGAGTGGTGTACTACTTTCTATGTGCTCAAATTTTTTTCTGACTTTTCCTACATCTGCTCGGCTCCCGGGGGTTACAGCGTGATGTTAAATAGTTTATATATTTTAAAAAGAATTGGGCTACCAAGTGTAAAAAGAATTTTTCAAATCCGAATTTTAGTTCTTGAGATTACCTCCTACATACAAACAAACCATTTTTTTAAACATAAACTAATGCTAGACCGTGATCCCGCCTGATGGTAAGCTGTGATGCAATCGCTGATAGTGAAGCGCGCTAGTCTTAATTGTAGTTAGACGGAAACACCGCCGCAGGCAAATTGTTCCAGTCCTTCGATGTACTTTAGTAATTTTAGTATACTGGTAGATTATTTTACTTAAAAATCTTGAAAAAATTCACAACTAAACAATAATATGCCTAAGTGAGAAGTTTGCCATACGAATTGCCACAAAGATCAATTTACATCATAAATCGTACCGACTAGTCAGAAAAAATGTAAACAAATACGAAAAAATTAAGTACCCTTTCTTTTGGATAAATAAAAAGGTAGTACATATTATTAAATTCACTTTAGCCCTTTTGTCACAGTCTTAAGGTATATATACATACACTCCGAGACATACAGCTAAATTTCAATATTGAACATGGAGCTCCTTCGGCCGGTTTCTCCATAACCAAATTACTGAAGGGCACTGGTGTAGTAAGGGAAATTCTGAGAATTGATCTACGTCTCACAGGCCATTGGGTTTAACTCAGATACGCTATTATAACCAGGATAGCAGGCTAACACGCCTAAGCACTTATGTGACCTTTTTTAAGGTGCCATTTCGGACAGAATATATGTTTTATACCTTGCTGTAGACACAGGGACACACAAATATATAAGGTGATAAGATTTATCGATAAAGTTCTGAAAAGTAAATCGTTATATCGATGAAACATTCCAATGAATGTCAGAGAAATTGTATCAGAATACTTATAAGATGTTGTGCGGATTGGTAATGTCACATACTTTCGCAGTTTTTGGCTCTAGGATATGTCGGTTTTCTCACAAAGTTTTTCCTTCACCGTTTCGAGAGCAGTGGAGATGACATAACTTACATATAGTAAAACGCCTAACAGGGTTCAAACCATTTGGCCGCTGCCTGCGGCTACCCCTACAGTTATTAACGTCTTACAAATCGAAACACATCCTACTTTAAAAAATCAGAATTTACACATTATTATACACAAACAAAACTTTATAACCTCCAAAACAAAAGAGCATCACTTCAAGTAATTCTTCAAAGTAACACAGATTTTTGTGAGTCATATAACGACCACGTATGTACGTATATGCCACTTTATGGCTGAGGTTGCTCTAAAAGCCACCTCGCGCGTGTCCCGACAGATATGTGATAAAAATTGCACATTTTATGTTGCTACGTACTGTGTAATGGTTTTATATGATATAGTCAGTTGTTTTACGGCTTATCTTCTATATTGTTTTAAGGTTTTATTGGAAGATTTTATTGATACAATATTATATTGTACCGCGTTTAGTTACCTATAAAAGGCACTGTAATACATCCTTTGAAGATTTTATAACGATTGCCAAGTCTTTCATCCGTAGGTATATTTAAATTTATGAGAAAATCATTGTACCTTGAAATTAAAGTAGGTACGTGTTGTAGCGAAATGAAAAAGGGAAACAACTTCTTGCTATGGATATGTATAATTTTGATAAGTACCTATCTTCTTTATATATATATTGATAAGTACCTATCTTCTTTATATATATAATTCTACTGTACGTGTGTATGTCATTGAACTCCTCCTAAACGGCTTAACCGATTTCAATGATTTTTTCTGTATGCGTTTGAGTGGCGCCTTGGATTGTTTAGATTCACAAATCAGCCCGGCAGATGGCGCTGATTGCTTGAAAAAGCATGTGATCTCGGAAACGGCCCTAACGATTTCGCTAAAATTTGATATGTGGGGGTTTTCGGGGACGAGAAATCGATCTAGCTCAGTCTTATGTCTGCGGAAGCGCATGTTTTCGAGTTTTCTCTTTCGCAATATTTCACGCATAATATGGGCGCTAATTTCGCGCGGCTTGACATAGCGGCTGTAGCGTAGTCGATATTGGTATGGTCTACTCGCGATGGCTGGTGTTCCTCGGTTCAAACCCGGTCAATCACAAGTTTTTTTTTTTTGTTTGTTTTTAGACAAGTTTATAGTTTTTTTTTAATTTTTTTAGTTACTTAAAAATATAATTGTACATAAGAACTAAAAGGCGAAAAAATAAAAAAGATATATTTTTTTTTTATTTAACTAAAATTGTACTTATGAACTAAAAGAGAAAAAAATAAATAGAAATAAATAATTATTTAAGATTTTATATTTAACTTAAAGAGACAGAAACAAGAGCTCTAGGCGTAGAGAGAGGTATGATATCTTTGTTACAAATGTAGATGACAATGCTTTCCATGGGTTTCTTCTTTCCATCCTAAATCTGCTGTACGTGTGTACGTCAGTGAATTCCTCCTAGGCTGGTCCGATTTGAATGAAGTCTATGTATATAAATGAAAGTCGTGTTAGTTACTATATTTATAACTCAAGAACCGCTTAACCAGTATGGCTCAAAATTGGTAGGGAGGTAGATAAGAACTGGGAGAAGGACATATCACATAGGATACTTTTTATCCCGTTCCCGCGGTTCCTGTCGTTCCCGTGTGACGTGACTTAAGACATGGTTTAACAAAACGCAACTGACATGGAATAACAAAACAACTCAGTCAAAATATAAGTTAGCGATTCATTTGCTAAAAATGGTACAAACACACTCCTGCACTACTCAGCATATTAAAAAACAGTCTTACCGGTTGAATGTTGATGCATTTATTTAAAGCAAGGAATATAAATACTCTCTGCCGGTTTAATTTTTTTAATAAAAGCCCCAAAGCAAGCTTCAACTTCAATATTTCTAATATTGTATTGCTGTGCCATTTACCACTTCACTACATACTATAAAACAAAGTTACTTTCTCTTTCCCTATGTTCCTTTGTATGATTAAATCTTTAAAACTGCGAAACAGATTTTGATGAGGTTTCTTTTAATAAATAGAGTAATTAAAAAGAAACGTTTATATGTATAATAACATCCATTAAATTGTGGAGAAACACTATCCCTCGCCCACATGTGGGAGTGATGAGAGGAGGCATAACTCTGTTGCCGCGAAAAATCGCAGTACAGCGGACAGAGCTCCGGCGGGGTCTCATGGCGACATGGAAAGTGTGATTGTCGCAATCCAGCACTGAGCACGCCGCAATAGCGGCGGTAAGTCCTCTCTTTGAGGAGTAGCTAGAGAGGCGCCACGGCGTCCTCACCTTCCGACTGACGTAGGTCCTCACCGGACACGGCTGTTTCAGGAGGTTCCTGTTCCGTATAAGGCGGGAGGAAACGCCAGGGTGAGCACTGTGTGCATCGCCCTGAGGACACGGTGGAGCATAAGGTGGAGGTCTGCCCGGCTTGGATAGAGCACAGGCGTGTTCTCGTTGCGGCGATCGGCGGCGATCTCCCGCGTCCGACTCTGGTCCGGGCCATAGTCCGGAGCAAGAGTGCATGGCAAGCTTTCACCTCCTTCTGTGAAGCAGTGATGCTGGCAATGGAGGAGGCGGAGCGCGTGAGGGAGCGGAAGTCCCACTACACTCACGGCTCAAACCGCCGCAGGAAGCGCCCTGGTCGGGAGGCAACATCGGACTCCCAACCGCCGTAGGCGCGGGCTTGCGGGCCGCGGGGGATAGGCAGCTCGCCTCCTTGTAGAACCAGGCCCGGGTTGACGGCCCATTGTGTTTCGCACGTGTCTCAAAGAGATGTCAGCACACCTTGACGGTGTCCACGAGGACTGGTCCACAGGGTTGCGGGTTGATTAAAAAAGAAACCATGGCACTGGCCGTTGCACAGGCAAGTGAAGGAACACGGGTGGGTTTTAGTCAATAACACTCTCTCAAGTCTGGCACGCCCTTCCGCTCCGCCCAGAGCGGGAGAGGTCACTTGATGATTTCCCATCCACAACAAAAAAAAAAAAAAACTGAAGAAGAGCAAGAAATTGCACTTGAAGGCGCAGCCTTAGTATGGCTCGACTTCGTGCTTCTCACTCACCAGAGCAAAGGGAGGCAGCCCGTGAAATGGCTCGGTTGGCAATGCGAAATCGTCGAGCAAACCTCAGAGATCAAGCGCTAGATAATTTACGAAACACAAGAAGAAATTCATCAAATACTGATTTGAATCGGGCAGCGTTTCAATACGCATATAATATAGCGCAATGGCGTTCGCATTGGGCCAATGGATGATGTTTGCGAGTATTGTAGCACATTAAAGATTTCCGGAGAATCGCCAGGATTGTGCTCCCAAATAAAGAATCATTGAATAATAATATTCATTTATTTAAAATTATCCTAATTTAAAAAGTAGTCATGTGATATTGCCTTTAAGGCGGAACGAAGTTCGCCGGGTCAGCTAGTGTACTATAAAAAACATGAACGATGATAACGTTGAGTTGCCAAAAATCGAGTTGAATGGCGTGAAATAGGAAAGGCTTATGTCCAGCAGTGAACTGCTATAGGGTGATGATAATGATGATGAATACTTTGATTATACATTCAAAAAATAATGCAACGGAAAATATTTCAAATGACAAGGTTTCATAGTAAAAGGTCCATGACACCTGAAAATTAATCGAAGAAATCGAAGAAACAATTTCTGGCCAATCCAAGTACCAAAAGATGATATTGATTTATTTCAAAAGACGGTCGAACGTCTTAAACTTTTAATGTATCATTTGGTAATGCTATAATATATAGAGATAGCTGGATTAATATTTAACGTTATAATTATTCAAGCTTGACAATGTACTGCTGCAGAAGCAGAAAGCAGAAGAATATTTGCGCGCCTTGACCACGCTTTTCTCCTTTCATAACCCACCCATTCCTTCTTCTTATCTTGTGACTCACTCCCAATATTTATGTTAGAAGAAGCGGAAATTGCAGAGTTACTTTCTAAACAATTAGCGTAGAGTCATCTCAACGCCTATCTCCCAAGTTTTAGTTTGGTATACATTAAATGTAAGTATGTATTTTCTCGGTGGTAGGCCACAACATCAGCCGCCGGCGTAAATTACCACCCATCAGACAAAGTCATACCGCCAAGCGATTCATCGTGTTCCGGCATGATGTCTGGTAAAGCCGTACGGAGGACGGGTCTGAGCAATTGTGTTGCGATGTACGTGCCGGGTACGATGCGCGAAATGTTGTTGTGTCGGGAGTTGGTTGTGGAGGGCCTCCAGATCAATATCCCTCTGGCACAGCATCGTTGGTCGTGTTGTTGGGTTTAACATTGCATCACCGCGCTCAACTGTCGTCTTCCTTCCTATTTACTCAGTTCTTTTGAGTGAGTAGCCTTAATAAACTAGCGCGCTTTACCATCAACGATTGCATCACTGCTTACCATCAGGCGGGATTGCAGTCAAGCGCTAGTTTGTAATTTATATATATAAATAAAAATGTATATATTTATATATTAAGTCTTATAAAGTCCAGGTTTCCTCAAGATGTTTTCCTTCACCTTCAATTACGCTCAATCCTTCTCTGTATGAGAGGAGACCTGTACCCAGCAGTGGGACGATAAAAGGTTGATGATGATGATGATGATGATGTATATATTTTGGTTATAGTATGCATGTGTATACAGTCTATTTAAGTATTTGTTAAAAGCTTTTTTCTTATAATGTTATTCAACTAAAGCATCTGCCATCTAATCTCTTCACCAGACATGGTTGACTGGTGGAGAATGCCTGAGGCAATAAGTTCGCCTCTGTATATTTCTTTTTACGAACTTGTAAATAAATAAATCATTATAATACAACAGAATCGATTACTTTGTTCGATCTGAAACTGAATTCAACCTAAATCGTGAATAGCCGATAATGGTAAGCTCGTCCAGAGTGGTGAACCGAAGCGAATGGGGTTTATATCATTCACTATTCATTACTAATCCAGAGTATACAGATGTATCTTCAGTATATTGATGTATACCGTATGTGTATATGGTGTATTAATATGTATACTATTATAAAGACGTAAAGTTTGCATGTCTGTAAGTTTAACTGGAAGTAATCTCCAACGCTACTTAACCGATTTCTGATTACGATGTTGACACATTTCATTTCACTGCTTACCATCCGGAAGGATCAAGGTCAAGCACTAATTTAAAATATAAAAAAAAAGCTGATCGAACATAAAGAAGAATAACAGAAGAGATTTTTTTATATTATTGACTACATTTAATTGAGTTTGAGATATTTTTGCACTAGTCGCAATAAATATTATTACTTTCTTACTTAAGATCCCTCCTAACTATAACAACAAAATTCTTTTGTGGTCTCCATAGCTATTTCTCTCATTTCAGGAGGCGTTAAGATATTGTCCATTTTGCTATTATCACTGATGTCACTCATTTTCAGAACAATTTTATTAATAATGTATAAATTCAGATGAAAGTTAACAATGGCGCAAAAATAGCACGGCGCGCGCAATGTTGTTATTTGTTTTGTTGTTATAATCCCACAAATGAAAGGCAAAGACAATTCTATACAGCCTAATAACATGCGATGTTTAGTCGTGATGCAAATACGCGCGCTTTTTGGCATACTCATATGTTGATTTTTGGCGGCCATAGCCTATTAGCCATAAAAAAAATTAAAAAGTTTCATTGTAGTACGGTTTACCCGTGTGGAAATGGTCATTGTAACACGACTTGGCAGGAATGAGTACTATTGAGATATGACTTATGGTTATGTATTAAGCAAATTACAATTACGTAGAAAAAAGTATTTATAGTAAAGTAGCTTTGTTCGCGGAGGTGCGTACCCACTGCTTTCACGCGACAATATGCAAGCTGTGCGCGTCTCTGGTGCACAGAGTGCAGGTCAGCCCTAACTCCGTCCTCGCGATGATTGCCAACAGGCTGCAACCTCCTGCCCTTATATCCAATAATGCTGCGGCAGACATATTGCTGTCGTGTGAAATTCTTATCTGTGTCCGCTTTTTGTTATCTTGTAAGTCACATTTTGTGTATTTGTTTGTATGAGTCTTGATACTTGAAATGAACTTTCAAAAACATATATTTTAAATCCTGGACATCCTACCGTCCGATTGTCGCTAAAGATACGGGTGGTGCATACGTTAAAACAATTTCATAAATATCTATTTATCGGACGAGCAAGATCACATCGGGTGTAAGGACAAAGGTTACCGTCTAATCGTATTTTCGTTAATTTGTAGTTCCTCGAACTCTTCATAATTATGTCCGTAAGTAAAATACGGAGAACGGAAAATAATTTCGGCCAAAACTTCGAGCTTAGGGAATAGCCGCCTGACCTATTTTTGTCATCAGAAATTGATATTCTAATCGAATTTTTTGGCGAGTTTGCTAATCTTATCCGTGGATTGAGTTTTCCATTTTAATCATTGAGTCGACAGATTACGGATGAACGATTGCCCTCTGTTCGCAAAAGACGTTTCGCGCATAATAAGACCATATAATTTATTAAATTAGCTTCGACATTTCAACATGCTTAGTGGAGTTACTGCATGCGGATAGGCGATCTTTCGAAAGACATGCAACAAACACAGAAACAACATTCGTTAATGGGGTATATATGCCTCGTGTTTATGTGTTGTACAATAGTTACTCCTACTCATACCTAAACTAAGCTACAACTTGTATTTTAGGTAATAGTGTTCAGCCGCAGAAAGTATCCCATCATAAAATACGAAACCATATTCTAGGTTTATGTGTCGCTGCAGTAGGCTTAAATATTCTTACGAATTTTTCTTAATCTACAGTCCATTTCTACTTAAACAATCTAACAGATGTTTGTCTGTTTATATGTGTGAGTGATGTGAGGGTGTGTGTTTGTATAGTATGAGTGAGTGTGAGAGTTTTAATTTGAGTATTTTATTTTATTTATTGGTCTATCTACAATTGTTACACAATAACAACAATACGATACAAGCAACATACAAACATAGTGCACAATATGATTCGATAGACAGCATGCAAATACAAAAATAATGTTACAATTAAAAGTTACGGGGTTCGGCTCGGTTTTTAGGTACGCAATATATGTATTATGCCAGTAGGTGTTCCATCTTCTGATAGTCGAGCAATTGAAGTCATTCATAATCAGAACCGACAGATTAAGACATGTCAATTATACATTTTGAGTTGCTTCTCGAGCGCATCACCGCGCCGGCAACCATGTTAATGATCATCCATTCTCATTGGACCAGACCATAATTCTCAAAGCTTCTTCGTAAACTTAGAAAATCTATAAAACAGCCGGTTGTATCCTAGTGTAGTGACTATAAAGGGCACCTGACGGGACTGAACATGATAACCAGCTTGTGACTGTCTGTTGTTTTATTTACTCTGTATAAACACGCCCACCTAATGACAGTCTCCGTGGCGTAGCGGTAGCAAACGTGGCCGTTGCGCAAGGAGGCGCGGGTTCGATCCCCGCACAGTGCAAATATTTCTATGCATGAATATGAATATTTGCACTGGTCTGGTCGTGCCTCGGAAAGCACGTTAAGCCGTTGGCCCCGGTTGCCATGCGAACATCTAATGGCAGTCGTTACGGGTTGTTGGAGACCTTAAAGGTCGAAAAAAAAAAACACTGAAAGTCGGCAATTAGGTGTGGAATATAATATCAGACTAATGTAGATATGACATATATGAACTATCCTAATATGACAGATATGAACCCTTTTGGTGTCATTTACACAAATTTTCTGCGTTAACTCAGTGGCTGTATCTCGGATCCTTTGTTTTAATTATAGAAGGTTCATTCGTCACGTCCACAGAAAGGATAATTACAACGTGAATAATGTAATCAATTAAATTTTAATGCTAACAAATTTTTGATTTTAAAAGACTATCCGTAGACTTTCTTGCCCGTTCTTCTCCAGTGAGCCCTAGGTACCATTTGAAATGTGCGACTAGCTTTATCTTACTGACTGACCAACCCTTTGACAATTCAAAAGGACCAGTAATTGGTTTATTTGAAGTAAATGCTTTGAGTTTTTATTTTGAAAAGTCAGGAAGTGTTAAATCTTAGGGCCAATCAATGTCATTGTTTCTCGAAATTAATCAACCCGGAAAGGTTCTTATCAATGTCTCAGATGGGATTGTGACATAGCCCCATTTTGTTGGAACTTCTTCTTCTTCAGCCTATAGAGGTCCACTGCTGGACAAAGGCCTCCTCCAAGGCTTTCCACAATGACCGGTCATGTGCCGCCCGCATCCAATGGCTTCCCACGACATTTACCAGGTCATCAGTCCACCTAATTGGGGGCGTTCCTTCTCTGCGTCTTGTTGGAACTACTTAAGCCCAACTGATTTACTTGTTCAAACTTACTCACTAAAAAGGTTGTTACTGTAAGCTTTGAAGCTAAGTACTTTCTCAGAGTTTCCGCAAGACATGCTTGGGTTCAGTCATAAAATGCTCCATAACGCCTACACAAAAAAATTCATGATACAACTGTCATATTTGCCATCAAAACAAAAATAGTATACCTCCGAGTTATCCAGCCTGTTTAAGTGTGAATTCTATCGAAAACGGTTTTAAGAAGGAGTTCTAATAAGTACAAGGTGCCGGTTACTAGGTCTCTCTTTGGATTTATAGTCCAATTAGTCCTCGTTCCTTGATTAATCACTACGACAACAATACGATAGGCGCTTGGGCCAATATTGAGCGCTTGGTAGAGAATGGAAAAGTTAATTACTTGACGTGACGCCATATTGGTATGACCTTTGAGTTCATCGCGTTTTATCGTATTGACAAATCGGGGAAATCCGATTTAGTAATTAAAATCGGCGTGTATTTAAACGAATCTCTAAATTTACTTTAAGTAACAATGGAAATTCCTATTTTGTGCTGCTATAAATTACAATTGATCTTTAATGTAATATTGCGCCTCTATTTGTTAACTTACAGTTTCCAACAAAATACAGTGAAAATTAACGTCCGTTTTCACGTTTTATTTAGAAATCATAATCTTAATCAAGTGTACTTAATATATAAGTGTTCTTATATTGATATATACACATACATTACTAGCTAATGCTATGCTCACGCATCAATTAATGCAATGTTAGGAACTTACTCCGACAATTATGACTCAAAAGAACTTACCAAATTTTCATCACAATATTATATGAAATTATCAACCAATGGGTTTGCATAAACAATCTTCTCTTAGAATCATGTTGGTCTATATTTCGCTGTTTCTCCAATTTGCAGCCTCGGTCCGTTTCAATGAACAGGCAGTCTAACACACGACAATTGCTTACATGGCACATGATTGGCGAAATGTGGGTCCACAGTCAACGTTCAAAACTCCAGTGGCATGCTAAAAGTACATGGCTATGAGCTATGTGAGCCTTTATGCATGTGATGTTTCAATATTACACACAAAACAAACACTAATCAACTGTAGTTGCATTGATCGAAATAACATTATTACATCTGTTGGATTTAGAGCGACCTGATTTTATGAAAATTTAATAATGCCAGTGCATTGCTAAAATTCACGTAAATATATCTTGTACACAGCTTTTTCTGACTACCGCATATTTCTAACTTTACGGAATCTCAATGAATGCAACTTTTACCATCAGGCGGGATCACTGTCAAGCACTACATAGTTTATAACATTAAAACAATGTGTGCACAAAACGGACAAGATAAAATATTATATTTCTATCTTACTACTTTCTATCGAGTAAATAAAAAAAGTCTATGTACTGTGTGATATTTAAACTCACTGCTAACTGATTCACATATCTATCTACACGCGTCTAACCACTTCTTTTTTTTTTTTTTTGCTCCGGCGTGGAAAATGCTCATGCATGTCCGCCGCCCTGGGGTGGGTGACGGGGTCTGTCAGACTTCAACTGACTAAAAACTACCCCACTGTCTCTTCTGGTACGAGCACGCGAGTCTAAATTCTTCCACGGCCCCACACTCTACTGCTGGCCCGGTCTGGCCGGGCCTCGTCTCCTGCACGGGGTAGAGGGGTGTTAAACTACCTCGTTCATCGCACGCGTCTAACTCCTAGGTCATCCTTATCTATGTTTTAATGTTGAAATTATAAACTACAGTGACTCGTTGATGACAATGACACATGTGTTTATTTTCTTGAAACTACAGAGACGTAAGTCGAATAAAACGTCAAGCTATTGCTTTGTGAGATTGCTTATGCACTTTTGTCCGAAACTGTGAAATATACCTATACTATGGGTACACGTTCCCCTCGAGGAAAACAAGGCGTGATGTTGATGTTACATTTTAAATTAAAACTTTCCAACCCTATTTACCGTGCCGCGGCACCTACAATTCACCTTAAATATTGAGGTTAACTTCAGGGGAGAGAACACCTGAAACATGTCCGTTTAATAAATTCTAAACGTGTTTACGTGTGGCTATACGGCGGCGTGGCTAATGTTTTGAAACGTGGCTAATGTTTGAACATGTCGAGACGTGTTCGACTTGTTTGTGCAACAGCTGCATGCAGGGAAATTTTTCGCTTATAATATTGTAAAATTTTGAGCTATATGCAATGCTGTGTTAGTTTATTGTTATGAATGAATTTTTCGCGCAAGAAAAGTTACTCGGGTAGAAAGATAGTGAAACGACAGCGCTCGTAACTTCCACAGTTTTATGGATGCTTGGAAATTTGTAATGGCGTAGGTACCCATGTATGAAGGTCTTCATTCAGTAGTAAATGCATTGAAACTACGTGAACAAACCAAACAAGAGCGCATTACGGATTTTTAGGAAAAAGCTTTTGTCTTTGTTTCCACCATGACACAGTCGTATTCTTTGAAAATTATGACTGACTACTATGGCTAAAATAATAGAGTACTGTGACATATACAGACGAACACAGATCTATACGTTGGCGTATGTATACCGAGTGGCATGGCAACATTTTCACGTTTTGCGTACTGTAAAAGGTTTTTTTTTTTTAATAATTATAAACTAGTGCTTGGCCACAATCCCGCTTGGTGGTAAGCAGTGATGCAATCTTTGATGGTAAAGCGCGCCAGTTTATTAAGCCTATTAAGGAAGAAAGGCGGTAGTTGAGCGAGGTGATGCAATGTTACACCCAACAACACGACCAACGATACTGCGCCAGAGAGAGATTGATCTGGAGACCCTCCACGCCCAAACTACCGACACAATAACATATTTTGGCGCATCGTACCCGGCACACATCGCAACACAATTGCTCAGACCCGTCCTACGTAAGTTCTTTTTTGTAGGCTTTAATGTAATGATTTAAAAAGAAAAATGTTGGAAAATATTTTACGAAAACTATACGAAAGCATGCATACATGCATACATCTAGATTACCAAGTAGCGAGGTACGACAACAGAGAGTTATAGTTTCAAACCACGCACTGATGTTAGTTGGAACACCGCAGCTGTGAATAATTGATAACACGGAGCCTAATGCTAACTCGCTTACTGCTAAAGTGGCAATAGCAGTTAACTAGTTGCTTCAATTAGAACCCTTTTACTGAAACTAGCTAGTGTTTGTACTTATATATATATATATAAGCCTTTATTGCTGAACTAACATTAATTACATAACCTAATTTACAAAGTAACGCTTCGATAATTCTGTTCAGTGATCAGCGTGTCCTGTGACACATAGGCCTCTTCCAGCTTTTTCCACTCGTCTCTGTCTTTGGCTTTTCTTGACCAGATAGTTTCTCCGACTTTTTTTATATCGTCCATCCATCTTTTTGCCTGTCTGCCTCTTTTTCTTTTACCATCACGTGGTTGCCACTCCGTTATTATTTTGGTCCACTTTATTCTGCTATCTCTTGTCATATGTCCTGCCCATCTCCATTTCAACTGTCTTACTTTCTTTACTATGTCTTCCACCTTGGTTATGGATCGTTTATCTTCTGATCTGAGGCGATCTCTTTTTGTCACGCCTACCTTTCCATACCCGTTTGACATGTTCTCAGTCTTAGAAGATGTTTTTGGCTCAGTGCCCAGGCTTGGCATCCGTATGTCTGACATAGTGTTTGTACTTATATAATAATTGGATTCAGAGCTTTATAAGTTTTATTTTCGTTCGTATCTATCTAGTTAGGATTTAAAGTACAGAAGACCTAAATGGGTTTAGGCTTTTAATAATCTTTTACGGATTGTCACCAAAGCTATCTTATTTCTCCTAGTGACTGTGACACAGTTTATACTAGTATAGTCGTCAACGTTATCTCTTCTAAATATGTATGTATTTATTGCCATGATTTTATACATAGAATAAGAGAAATTTGTATGTCTCCGTGCCATAGCGGTAGCGAACGCGGCAGTTGCGCATCGAGGTGCGGGTTCGATCCCCGCGCAGTGCAAATATTTGTATGCATAAATATGAATATTTGAACCGGTCTGGTGGTGCCTCGGAAAGCACGTTAAGCCGTTGGTCCCTGTTGCCATACGAACATCTAGTTGTAGTCGTTACGGGTTGTTGGAGCCCTCAAATATCCAACAATTGGTCTAACTGCAATGCTTCGATATCGCCTTCGGGTTGTGGAGGTCAGACGGCAGTCGCTTCACGGAAAATATCGAAGTTTAGCCAAAATCAGCAGTTAGATTGGTTAAGTGGACCCCAAACTCTAAATCTGAAAAAGCTTCGGATGCGACTGGGATCAACGCTGAGATAATGACTAACAGAAATTTGTAATTCCTTGAGTAAATATACTATTATTTTTTTATTTATTAAAATTATAAGACATAAATAAGAACATAAACCTTCATCTTTGTCCTTTCAAGTAGGTAAGTAGAAAGTACTGAACGCTACTTGTTATGATCTTAACAAAAAAAGCATGTGAGCGTTCAACATGTGGTAAAAGTAAAACCTTAAAATAATAAGTGGATAAGAAACACTGTATAATGATTGCTATCTCATTTTCTTTCATTAGAATTTATGTATCTGTAAACTTAACAACTTCTATTCTCTATAAGACCCAGTCAATAACTTACATAACATACCATAATCAGCCTATAATGTTCTCACTCCTGAGACACTGGCCTCCTCTCGGTAAGAGGTAGTGAGCCGTAATCTACCACGCCGGCCTAGTGCGGGTTGGGAGATGTCACATATCTTAGAACTTTTGCCTCTAGGACATGCCGGTTTCCTCATGAAGTTTTTTTTTTCACCGTTTTGAGAGCAGTGGTGATGAAAATATTTACACAAAGTAAAGTGCCTGACGGGGCTCGAACCTACGACTAACTTGTAAGTTGCTGTCGATACCATTAGGCCACAACTGCTCGCCAATAACTTCATCATCATTATCAGCCTCTACTCGTCCACTGCTGGACAAAGGCCTCTTCCATAGCACGACAACAAGCTCAATCCTGAGCAGTTCTCCGCCAGCCCCTACCAGCCACCTTTTTGATGTCGTCGCTCCATCTTGCCCAAGGACGTCCTACGCTACGTTTGCCGAGACGGGTCTCCACTCGAGGACTCGCTTACCCCAACGGTTGTCGGCCCTGTGGCATATGTGACCAGCCCATTGCCACTTCAACTTGCTAATCCTCTATATATGTCGGTGACTTTAGTCCTCTGTCGGATCACCTCATTTTTGATGCGGTCCTTTAGAGAGACGCCCAACTTGAGCACAATAACCTAAAACAAAAAAAAAAAACTAAAAATTTGACGTTCGCTAGTCCACTTCCTATTCCTTCACAAAATATTCCCCAATATAATATAATTATGTATGTGCACAATATTCTCTGAAATCAACAAACTCTTTATCACCGAATAGATGCTAAAGGTTCTATTCAATTTAATATTTTCGTATCTGTCCCTGCTTCCTTCATAATTTAATTTTTAACTCTCCGATCAAAATATCTCTATTTACGAGTGTATAGACAGATAATGCAAACAAGTTGATTTAATAATCTAAAGCGTTCGTTAAGGAATAGGAATATTTAATATTTGATCAGAGCTCGCCTTGCTACCAAACAGCACTTTTAACTTAATAAAAGCCTACTGTTTTGCTACGAAAACTGTCCGTGTGCCTTTCGCGCAGTCAAAACTATGTTTTAAGCTAGTGAATTAGACCCAAAATTATGTAACGTCAATGTTTTGCTGAGGGCTAGCAAGATTAACTCTTCAAGGCTTGACAGATTTCACGGATTATTCGAAAGAGATATCATGGCTCCTGATATTTAAGAACAAAATGAAGGTAAAAAGTTTTTCGGCAATCCGCAAAACTTTTTTTTTTCCGTCCCTAAAACAGATCTCCGACTCGATCGATTCATCTCATCTCGACTCATCGAAAAATCTTATCTTGAAATGTTAGGTGAATTGAATCACTAAAAGTGTAAAACCCTAACATAAGATGGAATGACAGCTCACTTAAGTTTTCACGATCAGATTTTTATAGAATAGGGCTTAGAATTGTAGCAACGTCGTAAGAGGCGACTAAGGGAACTCTCACCAGGGAAGCGAGCAGCAGCACAGCAGCGTTTCTCCTGTGGAATATCAAATTACTGCGATCCCCAACCAGCCCGCTCAAGGTGGGGATTATGGAAGAAATTAAAAATAGTTTTTGAATTATAGAATTCACATTTGTATAGGCAATAAAACAGATAAACAAATAAAACATTTTTTTTAACGAGGAATGTAATAAAAATTTATAACTGTGGGTAATTCAAACAAAAACAGCCTGTGATAAAAATCAATAGATTAAAAATAGTAGAATTCACAGCTTATTTTTCAGTCGGCAGATAGTTTTTTAAATAAAATTCCATAAAAAAATTCCATCACAGTTTTTGTACGGAAGAAGTATTAATAAATCAAAGGTAGGTAAACCTGAGATAAAGTATTGTGACATTGAAAGAATCAGCCCTAACTAAATCATTATTTATTTTTAGATCCCCAATGTAATTTATAACCATTTATAAAACATACATAATCAAATACTGTTACTGCCCAACGGGTCTAAAAAAACTAACTACTAAATGGGAAGTATACACACAAACATTACTCACGATCTTATACACACAAGTGATGATCATTAATAGCTGACACATACATATGTTAGTGTTGTCCAAACAAATTAAGGAAAAACAGTATCTAAAGAAAAGGAAATAAGGAACAAAACAGTTACGACTAATGAAGTAATCCTCGAGCCTAATTCTATTACTCTTACGGTAACTGGCAGTGTCTAAGTGACGCCTATATTATCCGGTTTTTCTTATTGTTTGCTTAATTCTAAAAGGGCAATTTTCTTTTATTCGTTACTGTAGGAAGTTCCAAGGTTTAGTTTTGTTTTAACAGATTAAAGATAAGAAGATGCATAGAAAAGTGTTAATGATATCATTTGATGCCCTGTTGGAAGGTGCACAAATGGCAAAAGCCAACTCTCAGATGCCTGTTAGACACTTTCAATAAAATGGGTGAGAACTGAAAGATTCTTTTAAATCATACATTAAGTATCTATGGATATAACAATTCAAATGCAAATAAGAGCTTAAAAAACCTTAAAAGAGAAAGGTTCATGTAAATAATCGTACAATTAATTGTTCATATAATATATGGTATATAATATATCCACATGGTTTTGAACTCACCTTGATGGTTCACCTTTTATTCAAATACGTATAGCCGCTGTAAAAATAAATCGTTTCTTTCAACAATACTTCAGTAATTATTTGGTCAAGAGGAAAAAAATCTCACAATATCGAATTCGGTTCCAAAATATAAAGCCAAATTTTATTAAAAGCTTTTCGCACAAGAATTGTGATTTTAAATGAATAACATCAGAGAATTTAAAACAATTCACGTACCACCTATTATTTTAACTGAAAATTTAGTCTGTTGAAAGTCGACAGTTTTGTTTGCAGTGGTCAGGCCTTGAAATGTATTCAAGCTTAGCTTCAGCCGCTGGATCATTATTGATTTTGTTGAAAATAGATTTGGGTGAATGGGGGTGGGCAATACTGATCTTTTGAACAGAGTTTCAGCCTTAGGAACATATTTACACACGAATAACTATTTATACGCCTATTTTTCCGAATGGCCTAAGCCGTCCCATGTTAATCTAATGTCATTAAATAGAGACTCCAGACTATTTTCATATGAGAAGATGCTGATACTTTTTTAACATTACAAATTTGTAACTGCGAACCCACCTGATGCTAAGCAGTGATGCAATCATTTATGGCAAAGCGCGCTAGTTTATTAAGAAATGTACCTAAGAGCTTTGCCTCTTTTTTGAAGACATAGCCCACAGAAGAAGTACCTATTCTAAGGAAACAATAGTGCTAGCTGTTTTAGTTGTGGAAGCCGTTTTGCTGATGCTGCCTATGCCCTCAGGCTGGATGGAGCGTCGATCTTCAGCTGGTTACAACTGGATAAGGGTAGCCAAGAATAGAATCACGAATTACTAGCGACTGTAAAAGCCTATGTCTAGTAGTACTTCGGATCAATTCTGTACGTAAATCTTTCCGTGGTAAGTTAGGCGAATTGAGCTTAGAGTCTAGCTGTTCATAGTGACAATCCCTAGTTGGGATGACAGTTCACACCAAACTGACTTCTCACAAGTTTTCACGATAACAGAATTATAGAATCGCATCGCACCATCATCTCAGCGTCAATTCCAGTCGAAACTAAAGCTTTTTCAGCTTTGGAGTATGGGGTCCGCTTTACAAGTCTAACTGCTGATTTTGGCTCAGCTTCGGTATTTTCCGTGAAGCAACTGCCATCTGACCTCCACAACCCAAAGATGATATCGAAGCATTGCAGTTAGACCAATTGTTGGACTTTTGAGGGCTCCAACAACCCGTAACGACTGCCACTAGATGTTCGTATGGCAACTGGGACCAACGGCTTAACGTGCTTTCCGAGGCACGATCAGACTAGTGCAAATATTTATATTCATGCATGCAAATATTTGCACTGCGCGGGGATCGAACCCGCGCCTCTTTGCCCAGCGGCCGTGTTCACTACCGCTACGCCACGGAGGCTGTCAATCTGCTGTCAAAATAAAGAATCGCACTTATAGTATAGAATACAACTGTCGTTTTTTATCCGTGTTTACGGCATCTCAAACCACACATTCTAATACAGCATTATCTTATGCCAAAGCTCGTTACACCCTTAATTCTCATATAACCCTACACTTACAAACAACAAATATCAAACAGTAATCATCTAAAGCCCTGTTCCCGCGTTCTATTAAAGCAGATCTCGCTTTCAACGCGGCGTGACGTCTTACGTGCGTCCTACCCGAGTCACGTGACATTGAGCAAAACTGACGGCTTAGCGTGGTTCCAACCTGTAGCTATCACGTTATTAGAAACAATCCATCTTTGTGTAACACTTTGTTTTGTTGTTATACTTTTATATTAGATATAAGCTAGAACTTCATAAATGTTATAAATTACTGCTTTGCCGTGATCTCACTTGGTAGCAAGCGGTGATGCAATCATTGATGGTAAAGCGCACTAGTTTATTATGAGCCTAATTACTCCAAGGCTTGAAAACACTTATGTGGTAATCTGACGATAAAACGGCCACAGCCAAATTATTCCAGTTCTTCGATGTAAACGGTATGGGAAACGAGGAGAAACGCTTTGTCTGGCTCGTAGTGGTGGCAACAACGTAAGGGTTGGTATACTCGCCGTACGACGGGTCGTCCGATGATGGTACGGTGATGGCAGAAAGCGTATGCCGAAAAACTGGCCACCCTACGGCAGTGCTTTAGGCTTTGGAGATTGATTTTAACCAAATCTGGATAACATAGTTGTTCCTAAGCATATTTTGGACATGACTTAAATACGGTAGAAGAACACATCGTGAGGAAATCTGGAATTATCTTCTATTATAAATAGTACAAAAGTTTTTTGCAACATTTAATGTTTTCCGAAAAGTGTATGTACATAAAAAACAGCAATCTCAATGTATTATGACTAATTGTACCCATATGAAGTAGGAACGGATGTATGGAGGAATTAACATAATTTAGAAATCATAAACAAGTATTGAGTGAACCTGGCGACTAAAAAGCCCCTAGAGTGTAGAGACATACGCTTACTATCGATGAGAGGGAGTGGACCGTAATCTACAAAGCGGCCCGATACCACTAGGCTTCAGTATATGAGCATTGTAGTTGTATTTTGTGGTAAAAAGGATAATGTCTACCTCAAGCTGTTTGTATTTACTTTATACGGAGAGCAAAAGTTAGCAGTGATTTCTAAGATCACGTTTCCTTTAGCTTCTTTTTCTATAAATATGGCATCGGAGCAAATATTTGTGGCGGACGTAGAAACAGTTGTTTCAAGTCTGTTTGTATCCTGTAAACGTTTGTGGTACTGAGCAAACCTTAGTTTTAGAAAAAGGTTTTTCTTTGAAAGAAAATAAATAAAGTGCTTTGGGAAGAACTTTTTGAGTGCTTTATTAGCACTTTTAGCCGACGGAGGATTAGTTGATATTCGATCATTCAAAACTGTACCAATATCAGTCTTATTGCTGTCAATAAAATGTCATTACTCAGAGAAAATCATAGAGCTTATTTACTTTTGTGCAAATCTTTAGAAAAAAATTACAGATTAAACTTTAGAAATTATTTCGTAGTTGTTGCATGTTACAAATCTGTACTAGCGTAAGCAAAACGTACCCTGTTAGGGCTGCCAAAATACTTAAATACATATTTAAATATTGATGAAATTTTAGAAGTCATTATTTTCATCTTTCAATATTTTGAGATTCTGTTTCGACAAGCATAGTACTATTTTAGGAAGCTAATTAAACTTTTACTTTGACTGAGGTCTTCTCTCTAATGCTTAGCTTTCTATGAACAAAAGCGAAGCAGTTTGCACTACCATTAGTATTTTTTTTTTTTTTTTTTTATAAGTCATAAACAAGCGCTTGACCGCAATCCCGCCTGATGGTAAGCAGTGATGCGATCATTGATGGTAAAGCGCGCTAGTTTATTAAGAACCTATTCACTCTAGCCTTGAAGACACTCAAATTGTAATGTGACGGAAACACCGTCGCTGGCAAATTGTTCCAGTCCCTCGATGTACGCGGTATAAAAGAGGAAGCGAAACGCTTCGTCCGGGTCGCAGTGGTATCAACAACGTAAGGGTGGAAACTCGCCGTACGACGGGTCGTCCGATGGTGGAACGGTGATGGGGGAATTAAATCATGCAATTCCCTTGCACACTCACCAGAATGCAACCTATAGAAGACCGAAAGGCTGGCTACTCTACGCCTGTGCTCCAGGCTTTGGAGACCGTTTCGAGTTAAGTCTGGGTCGCCAATCAGCCTCTTCGCACGCCTCTCCACTGAATCCAAAGTATCCAGGTGACATTTCGCAGCACCAGCCCAAATGTGGCTGCAGTACTCCACACACGAGCGGACCTGTGCTTTGTACAACATTAGAAGCTGCCCCGGTGTGAAGTACCGCCGGACCTTTGCGATAACGCCAAGTTTTCTAGCAGCCACCCTGGCCTTGGACTCAATGAACCGCCCAAAGTTAAGGTTCGAGGAAATCTCTACTCCCAAAAGCTGAAGGCGGTTGGTGCACTCCAAGGATACATTCTGAAAAGTAGGAGCCAAGGTGAACGGGCTCCTTTTGGCGGTGAAAAGACACGCCTGTGTTTTGGCGGCATTGAATGCTACAAGATTGGCTTTGCCCCATTCGGAGACTGCCTGTAGTGCAGCACTCGTACGCTCGACCATAGCCTCTCTTTCGGACCAGATTGCCTCCTTACTAGCCCGAGCTTCCGGCAGATATCTCTCCACAACTGTGCTGTCATCTGCATACCCATAGATACCGGGCATCAGCAGATCATTAATATGCAGCAGGAACAGAGTTGCAGAGAGAACAGACCCCTGAGGAACACCGGCATTGGTCGACATGGGCTCCGATGAGCATCCGTCGACAACAACTCGGAGGGACCGTTCAGTCAGGAAGTCTTTAACCCAGCCAGTCAGGCCAGCGGAAACGCCGTACGCTGGAAGCTTACTCAAAAGGCCAGCGTGCCATACCCGGTCGAAGGCCTTCGAGACATCAAGGGAGACGGCAATCGCTTCCCCATTTCTCTCGAGGGCCTCGCCCCACAAGTGAGTGGCATACACTAGTAGGTCCCCAGTTGACCGATTGCGCCGAAAACCGTACTGTCGGTCACTGAGGAGATCGTTACCTTCCAGGTAAGCCAAGAGGCGCGAATTCAATACACTCTCCATAATCTTGCAGAGTATGGAGGTTACCGAAATCGGCCGATAGTTGGTAGGATCGGCACGACTACCCTTTTTGGGCACGGGCTGCACGTTGGCAAGCTTCCAGGACTTGGGCACTATACCAGTCCTAAATGAGAGGCGATACAGGCGCGTCAATACAGGAGACAACTCGGGCGCACATGCCTTAAGAACAATCGCTGGTATACCATCTGGACCACTAGCCTTATTCACGTCCAGACGACACAGTGCTCTCAGGACCTCCTTGTTCCTAATGCGAACCTCCGGCATTGAAGCTCCGCAATGAGGTAAATTAGGTGGAGTAGCACTGCCAGTATCAAGACGCGAACTATGGGCAAAGAGAGATGCAAAGAGACCTGCTTTCTCTCTCGCCGTATGGGCCAGTGTTCCATCAGGCCTCACCAGCGGAGGCAGTGTGGGTCGACAGAAGTTCGCCTCGACCGATTTGGCAAGGGACCAAAAAGATCTGCTACCGGATGGCTGCGCAGATAGCTTGTTGCCAATATGGGTAATACGGTCGAAGCGAGCCCTCTTAAGCGCCTTTTTGTAGGACTTGGCAGCACGGTTAAAGGCTCTCTTCTTTGAGCTTAGATCCGGAGCTCTGCGGTCACGAGCGTCAACCCAGGTGAGAAATGCCGCGTGCTTATGCTGTTCAGCTTGGACACAATCGGCATTGAACCATGGGCGAGCTGAGCCACCGACGGGCACGTCGCTGAAGGGGATAAAATACTCCATAGCTTGACGCACCACATCGGTTATAGCGTCCGCACAGCTCGACGGATTGCCAGAAGAGAAGCAGACCTGCTGCCAAGGATAAGACGCAAAGAAGTGGCGCATCTCATCCCAATCTGCTGACTTGTATCGCCACAATCTCCGTTCACCACGAGAGTCGTGATCTGGAGGGGAGAAGGATGACACAGACTTCACCAGACAGTGGTCTGAAGTTCCCAACGGTGAGGAAACTGTTACAACACATCTGTCCGGATCAGTGGTCAGCAGAAGGTCCAAACAGTTGGCTGTCTGGCCAACTACATCAGGCACCCTAGTCGCTTGCTCTACCAGCTGGGAAAGGCCCATAGAAAGCGCGAAGTTTCGCGCTTCTCTCCCAGCGTGGTCGGTCCTCTGGTATGGGAAGAGCCAGTCCTGGTGGCAGGCGTTGAAGTCCCCCAGAGCGACGAACTGAGCGTCAGGGTGCCGATGCAGCGCATTGTCAGCAGCCTCACTGAGGTGGCCGAATAACCGAGTTGCCTCCTGATCACCGCTGTGCGATCGGTAGACACAGGTGTAGACAATTTTGTCTACACCAGTGTCAACCAACAGCCATAAGGTCGATAGATGAGGGTCTTCGAGGTGACGGAGACGCCGGCAACAGATGTCATTGCGGACATACACACAGACCCCAGCACGCTGCAGGAAATGATGCTCCAAAGAGTATCCCGGGTAGTTGAGGTATGCCGCATCAGACGGACATCTGATCTGGGTCTCCGTCAAGAAAAGTAGGTGAGGCTTTTCAGTCTCAAGGTGGTGGTGGACGGTGGTGGCAATACCATTAGTAGTTTTATATAGTGCCGAACTGGGAATATAACAAGAAGGTCTTCTGTGCAAAGCTATGAATGAGGTCTTTTGTTAGTATTGATTACAATGCAAGAGCCTTAATGCAAAACAATCAACTCAATTTACGTCAAAGCACTGCTGACCATAGAACTCTCCCAGGTTGCGCCGCCACCCGTCCTCCTGTATCAGCCATCTATTTTGGTAGGTCGTTCACGTACACGCTTTACTTGCCGATACGCAGTCTCCACTCCAGGTCTCATCAGTTCCGCCGACCATCAGTCCTGTGAAAAACATGGTCAGCCTACTTCCCCTTCATTTTACTTACCCCGCTAGCTATGTGTCGTCATAGAATAAAGAGGGGAAGTAGGTTATCTGCGACCCAATCCGCGATTTAATTGCCTACTGTCTTAGGGTTGACGACTGTCCGCGCTTCGTCGGTTACGGTTGTCGCCCAAACCGCTAACAAATATTTATAGACTAAGAGCTTATGTTTAAATTATTTGCTTAGTATTTAGTTTACATATACTAGTCAGTTTTTTTTTTGTAATTTTTATTTTTAGTTTTGTACACATAAAGAACCATATTTATTTTTATTTTTAATTAATACAAATATAAATAATACAAACATAACATCTATTGAATCACACATTTAATACAAAATTACAAATTAGCTACAGAAAAATACCTACTTTCTTCGGTTTCGACTATTACGAAACGCGTTGTTATTAAACTTTAATGTGTAATATATCCGTATCCTTGTAAATAACTTTTAGAAATATAATTTGAAAAATATAAGTCTTTTATTTGTTCATAAATAGACATACCAACTTTGCAGTTTATGTGATCATTTTTTAAAAGCTAATGTGCCGAAAAGCCGTGACGCGCGAACCTCGTTCCGTGCTAGCCGCGACTAGCGCAGTCATAGGCACTCTAATATTGTGTTTAGGTGTGCGTGCGGCGACGCATAGATACTATGGCGCACACATACAAGCCGCGCGCGGTCCGTTTGTATGAAGATAACGTACTTCCCTCTCTTTATTCTATGGTGTCGTCAATAAAGTCACGGGCAAAAGTAGTTCAATATTTTTAGATCTTACCCCGATAACTTAACTTTTTCCGAACAGCACCCTAATTGCGTAACAAACTATTACTATCAATTAAGTATATTGCTAATCCATTGCTCCATATATGTTACAACAACGTAAATAACGCGATGAATATTATCGAACTGTCAAAATGAAACCCATTGCTACTGATGTATGCGATGCGTATGTTACGCAATTACCATACGGGCAAAAACTTAATTGGAGGCAAGAACAAGATTTTCTCAAATCATTTTAAAATTCATTTCTAGTTCGTACTTGTCACTAATCTTAATTATGTATGTAGGTGATGGATAATAAGGAACTAACATGAACTTCGGTTACTGCTGTTGTCATTGCCCTTGGGCCTTCTTATAAAGCCCATTGTTGGCGACCACGTCTCAGTTCCATATGTCATCACTGATAATACACACTGTGTCAATGACCGGTCATCGTAAAGATCCTTGGGAGAGGCCTTTGTCCAATAGTGGACGTCTTTCGGCTGAAATGATAATGATGATGCTGACGTTGAACTTCAGTTGAAACCACGTTTTTTGTTCTTAGCCACGAGACTATTGAGAAAATTTTATAAATTTAGGTACAATGAAAACCACTTCGCCAAATTGTTGTCACTAACAAACTTCAAGGAATGACAGCTGTGATCTAAGTCTACTTATTAGAAGAACTTTGCTGACTTTAACTACCGACTACCATTAAAAAGTAGCCGTAAATTGTTTGCTCACAAACTTTTAAATATTTAGTCTTTTTTGAAGATTTAAATCTAATGTACAGAAGCCAGGACAGCAAGCCCGAAACTGTTATAATAATTATAAACGAGTGTTTAACTGCAATCCCTTCTGATGGTATGCAATCGTTGATGAGCCGATTCCCTTGAAAAACGTAGTGAATAGGAAGGAAAACGGCAGTTGAGCAAGGTGATGCATCGTTCAAACCAAACTCCCGACACAACAACATTTGGCGCATCGTACCAGGCACACATAGCAAGACAACCAACTGCTCAGACCCGTCCTCATCATGAATCGCTTGGCGACTTTGTCTGGTAGGTGGTAACTTCTGCCGGCAGCCGATATTATGGCTGACCACCGAGACCCTCATGATGTAATGATAAAGTTGAAAATCTATGATCGAAATTTTACAGATTGCAGTAACTTGTGCTGGTGGCTCTGCATACTTACACAGTTTTCCGTAAAGTGAATAATTAAACATTTAAAAACAAAAACTAAAAACAAAGCTCCTTACTATTGTTTATACCACCATTTACAGTTGCAAGTGCAAACTTCAAACCAATTTATCGTAACTCAAACTTCTTACTGGCAACCCTACAAATAGCGTTAAACGCAGCCCTACGTGACTCACGACCGCCAGTACCAGCCAATTAAATCCGGATTACCTGCGGGTTACCATGGCAACCGAGTAATAGATTTCCACAAACCCAGCTGGAGTTTTCAGTGTTGCTAGCTAAATTGCAATTAAAGTTTACAAATTCTTGTTTGATTCTGACAGCTTTCATAGTAGCTGTGAATTTTGAACGGGACTGCAGGTGCAAGTTCAAAGAAATTGCAATAAAATGGTTGTATTGACTTGGGCGCTTTTGTCGCTATGACGCCAGTCACAAAAGCGCCCAAACGAACACAACAAAAGGTTTTGTTTGTAGCGGCAAATTTTACGTTGTTTCTTACCTACTTTGTTATTTTGATATAGCAGTCGATTCGTCTGTGAGTGTTCCATAGACTTATTGTTAGTAAATAAATAAATAATATGTATACAACGTGTAACAAAAAGGGTATATACATACCAAGGGCATGGCATCTTTAGATGATATCAAACGATATCGGAAGGGTTTCAACTCAAAATAAAATACTCAAAAAATAGGTACCAAATTTTCGACTTCGTGTGTTTCTTAAAATCAAATCATAACAAACGTAGTAGCACACTATATACGTTAATAACTACTCATTACCCGTCACGTTACTTGTCAAAATCCGATAAATGTCTTCAATATCTCTGTGCGACTAGTATGATAGTAGCCTATCACAGGCGGTGTTTTTCCTCATAACTTAATAACACAAAGAGATGGGATTAATAAACCCTTCCAATATCGTTTGATATCATCTAAAGATGCCATGCCTTTGTTATGTATATACCCTTTATGTTACACATTGTATATATGTTTTTTTTTTCAAAAAACTTTGCCCTACACTAGGATTTTTTCCTGAATCGTGGGTTTGTTTACAAACATAAACTCACATACATAAACAAACACACAAATACAAATATTAGTTCCGTGCGGGGATACAACCCGCGACACGCAGCGCAGCAGTCGATCGTTCAGCCACTGCGCTAACCATGTCGTCAAATAACACACATACATAATAATCCATACTAATATTATAAATGCGAAAGTAACTCTCTCTGTCTGTCTGTCTGTCGGTCTGTCTGTCTGTCTGTCTGTCTGTCTGTCTGTCTGTATGTCTGTATGTCTGTTACGCTTTCCCGCTTAAACCTCTCAACCGATTTTGATGAAATTTGGCACAGACAATCTTTAGACCATGAGAAAAAACATAGGCTACCTTTTATCCCGGAAAAATTTGATGTTCCCGAGGGAAATCTAAAAAGCGCGATATAACCGAACTCGCGGTATATAAACGCGGGCGAAGCCGCGGACGGAAAGCTAGTAACTAATAAATAAGACAATCATATTTTATGTCGGAATATTGGGCGCTATGGCCCAGTGGAAAGGTACCATTAAGGTCGCTATACACAATCAAGTATACCATGGCTATCAGTGTTCAAGACACACAGTCTCCGTCTCACGAGACAGAAGTAAGTACCACGTTAATTCCTAATGGTACTACGTAACTTTGATTTTTAAAGAATAAAAAAAATGTTTGTATATACATACAGTAAATTAAAGAAGGCTTTATATTAATAACGTTACAGCCGCGACCTACGAGTTGTGTGTGAGCGGCCGCCCGCGACTTCGTTCGCATGGAGTTAGTTATTAGAACATTTTATTTTAACCCCAAAATATTTGCTAATGGATGAAATACTTTTCAAAGCAAGATATATGTATAATCAATGCTATGTACGCCGTAATTGTCATATACATTAGTCCTTAAGTTATTAATATTATTCTAGCATAAATTTATTGTAGGCTGGATACGTCTCTCAAATGCATCCCAAGAGATGAGCAAAGATTGTCTCTAACTGGATTCCTGAGGGTGATCATCACCATTGCGGTAGACCACAGCGAATGTGGTGTGATGATCTAGTAGCGTTCACAGGAAGAACATGGCCAGAGATAGCACAAGACGGGTGGATTTAACGATGATTGGAGAGAAAACGGGGAGACCTTTGCCCAACAGTGGGACACCAAAAAGGCTACAAAAAAAATGTAATGTGACTGTGTCTTTCTTTTGTAAATAGACTACAAACCTAGGCAAATTATGAAGCATAGACTAAATATAAATCACCATTTCATGTTTCCACACCAAAGTAAATGAGAATGAAGCCCTGAACAACCCAACACATAACGTAAATAAACGCATTAATGTAAATCTCAGACAGAACTCATCAGGAATATTAATTACACGTGGGATATTATTGTGAAATTGTCGCGAGTCTGAGCGGTGACCCGGCAAATGACAAACAAGCAAAACAAATGAACAAAGCGCCATATTAGGTGCCCCGCGTTCACATCTAAGGTCAAAGATGTAAGCCACAATGGCCGCGATCGAAATTTTCCTTTGATTTTGTGATTTTATTAAAAGAAATAGGTAAGATCAAAACTTAATATTGAAGTTTTGATGTTGTCTATTGTACGGTTATTTGGGTTGTTTTTTTTTTTGGAGTAATTGCCTAAATAAGCCATAATCTACCCCGGTCACCAAGGAGTGTGGAATCGGCGAGAGATGTCGAGCGGTGTTCCACAGGGATCGGTCCTGGGACAGCATCGGTGGAACATCGGGTACGACTGGGTGCTGCGCGCTGACTTCCCTATCGGCGTCAGCGTAGTCTGTTGCGCTGACGACACGCTAGTCCTGGCACAAGGGAGGTCGCACCAGGCGGCGGCTGACGCAGCGACCCTCGCGGTTGCGACAATCGTCAACAGGATTCGGCAATTGGGACTCGAGGTGGCCCTGCAGAAGTCCGAGGCCATGTGCTTTAATGGTCCTCGGAATGCGCCACCGTCGGGTTCCCACATAACGGTAGGAGGGGTTCACATCGGCGTCGGGTCGACGATGAAGTACCTGGGACTTGTCCTCGACAGCCGGTGGAACTTCGAGGAGCACTTCCGACGTTTGGCTCCCAGACTGGAACGGGCCGGGGCTGCCCTAAGGCGGCTCCTTCCCAATCTAGTGGGACCAAATGCCTCCTGCCGGAGGCTCTACGCGGAGGCCGTGCGGTCCATGGCCCTTTACGGGGCACCTGTGTGGCGCGGTCGTTAAGGAAGCGACCAGCCCGATGCCTGACCGCGTCCCAGAAGGTCATGGCCGTTCGGCTGATCCGGGGATCCCGCACGGTCTCCGCTGAGGCGGCGAGCCTCCTTGCCGGATCACCGCCATGGGATCTGGAGGCCAAAGTCCTCGCCCACTTGTGAGAGTGGCGAGAGGAGGCAAAACTCCGGGGTATAACTCCGCTGCCGCGAAAAATCGCGGTACGGCGGACAGAGCTCCGGCGGGATCTCATGGCGACATGGAGAGTGCGATTGTCGCAACCCAGTGCTGGACACGCCACAATAGCGGCGGTAAGTCCCCTCATTGAGGAGTGGCTAGAGAGGCGCCACGGCGCCCTCATCTTCCGCCTGGCGCAGGTCCTCACCGGACACGGTTGTTTCGGGAGGTTCCTGTTCCGTATAAGGCGGGAGGAAACCCCAGGGTGTCACCATTGTGAGGATCGCCCTGAGAACACGGTGGAGCATACGGTGGAGGTCTGCCCGGCTTGGGTTGAGCACCGCCGTGTCCTCGTAGCGGCGACCGGCGGCGATCTCTCGCATCCGACCCTGGTCCAGGCCATGGTCCGGAGCGAGAGTGCATGGCAGGCCGTCACCTTCTTCTGCAAAGCAGTGATGCTGGCAAAGGAGGAGGCAGAGGGCGTGAGGCAACGGGAATCCCAGCGACCTCACGCCACTAGCCGCCGCAGGAGACGCCCTGGTCGGAAAATGACACTAAACTCCCAGCCACCGTAGGCGCGGGCCTGCGGGCGGTGAGCAGTGGGCAGCTCGCCGCTCGGTAAGGACCAGGCGCGCCTCAAAGAGATGTCCGCACGTCGTGACGGGGTCCACGAAGACCGATTCCTCCTGGGTCAGGGTTGCGGGTTGGTTAAACAAGAAACCGTGGCCCTGGCCGTCGCACAGGCAAGTGAAAAAACACGGGTGGGTTTTAGTCAGTAAAAGTCTGACACGACCTTCCGCTCTGCCCAGCGCGGGAGAAGTCATTTGATGATTTCCCATCCCAACAAAAAAAAAAAAGGTCAAAGATGGTAGCCAGAATACCCGCGATCGAAATTTTCCTTTGATTTTGTGATTTTATGAAAAGAAATAGGTAAAATCAAAACTTAATATTGAAGTTTTGATGTTGTCTATTGTACGGTTATTTGGGTTGTTTTTTTTGGAGTAATTGCCTAAATAATCGTCTAGATTCTAGATCTTCCATAGTTAGCTATGGAACATCTAGACATGTAATTTCAAATATAAAAAAGCAAAATAACAATTACTGTTTGTATGTTATAAAAACATTGTACATACCTATACCGTAAAAAGGGGTGTATAAAAATTAGAAATTGCGGAATGAATAGACAAAATATCAGTAAAGTTTTCAAGGTTAACAATTTAATTATATTGCGTTGAAGAATTTTTTCGCACAATTTTAAATTTGAACACATCAACATTTTCTCTTTACATTGGTATTTTTAATTGTAAAAATTATCATTTATCCTTCAAACTGATGCCTTGTGAATATGGCTTCAAGTGATGAAACACACGATCATTAAACGTTTCGTTTCATCTCTGTAGTTCTTTCGGAGATTTAAGTGCATAAACAGGATACACTAGAATTTCAATTTCGTTCTCTCAACTTTCATTCGATTGAATTGCGACAATGGGCAACACGTTGGATTGAATCCACGCAAGCCGTGCTATTTTGAAAGTATTGGTTTCGAGCTGTAATAAGTTCAATTCCCAGGCAAGTTCAATGTTAGATATTGCTTTTGGCGTAAGGTGGCCACTTCCAGTATAAGTCTAAAACATTTGTATTCTACAAGTTGCGTCTGTGGCAGGGTAAATGCGCAGAACACTATCAGTAGCAATGGGCTTTATTTTAACAGTTCAACAACATTCTTTGCAATTTGTACTTTGTCGAGCAGACAAATTTTTGGCAGAATTAAAGCAATGGATTATTTATATCTTTGAAAATGATAGTCTGTAAAGCAATAACGGGTGCGATTTTCGGTTTTTGTTTACACATTTATTATACTGTAAAGTCTTGTAGATTTACGTATCAAAAATGTCAACAAAGTGGGCAAAATAGTCAACCGAATGAATGAAGAAATGTAGGTATAAAATAACGTCAATATATTATGTTTTATACATGAAATGTCTTTGCAGGTAAATGGACAGACGACCTTAAGTAAGTGGCCAGGTCAGACTGCATGTAGAAGGCGGAGAACATGGTGTCTGGGGTGGAACCTGAGACAGGCTAACGTCCAGCAGTAGACAGCAAAAGGCTAAGTTGATTGATGGATTGACGTTTTCAAAACGTCTTTAACAATGCCTGTCGAATACACAAGTTAGACAGTGCACTAGAAACAGTATAGTATCGAAATACCTTTTCAGATTATTGTTAAGGCCAGAGGCCGAAATCTGTGACAGTCGTTACGGGTCTTCAGAAGTCTGAAAGTCTCACCACCAAGCCTTACCAAAGGGTATCGTATCTCCCAGTAACTGGATTGTGGAGATCAGATAAGCCGTCACTCCATGTAAAATACTGATTTAGAAATAGTATTTAGTATGAATCCGGTTAGGCTGGAAGCCGAACTTAATATAGTTGGAGAAAGGCATTAGGCTTTGTTGAGGCCTAATTCTATTATTCTGAGTTTAAGTATGAAGAGTTGTCTCTAAACGTCAATTTAAAAATTTCAGTTTTCATTGTGTAGTATTACTTACCTCGACGTCATGAACTTAACAGTAATGCAATAATGTAAGTCAGCTTATAGACATAACCCCGTCTGTAGCTGGTCTCTAGTCGTAGTTTGACAGATAGTGCGATTGTGACTAAATAATGCTAACCCGAAGTAAGAGTTTGAATCACTAAAATTAAGTGGCAGTGAGCGGGGCATATGCTCGTAGAACCGATGGCCGATGGGGCAATAAGTTTCTGCACTTCTGGAGTGACTGCCATGTACCGGAAGATGCAGCGTAGGGAGGCCCAGCAAGGTGGACCGATGACCTGGTGAAGGTCGCGGGAAACCGATGGATGCGGGCAGCACAAGACCGGTCATCGCGGAAAGCCTTGGGGGAGGCCTTTGTCCAGCAGTGGACCTCTAAAGGCTGAAGAAGGAGAAGATAGTAAGTGTTCAGTCACATTAGTAGCGCGGTCTGTGCTGACTAAATATTGTAACCAGTCTAGGCATTATCTTTATTCTCATAAAACGACAGAGTTGGTCTTACTATTCATATACTATAGGTTTAGTTAGTAAACTAAAGGGAATTCAGTAACGTTATTTCGAACTAGCGGCCGCCAGCGACTTCGTTTTTTTTTTTTACATATTATAAACCAGCGCTTGACCGCAATCCTGCCTGATGGTAAGCAGTGACGCAATCGTTGATGGTAAAGCGCACTAGTTTATTAAGAGCCTATTCACTCTAGCCTTGAAGACACTCAAATTGTAGTCTGACGGAAACACCGCCGCTGGCAAATTGTTCCAGTCCCTCGATGTACGCGGTATAAAGGAGGAGGCGAAACGCTTCGTCCGGATCGTAGTGGTGTTAACAACGTAAGGGTGGAAACCAGCCGTACGATGGGTCGTCCGCTGGTGGAACGGAGATGGGAGAATTAAATCATGCAATTCCCTCGCACACTCCCCGAAATGCATCCTATAGAACACCGAAAGGCTGGCTACTCTACGCCTGTGCTCTAGGCTTTGGTGACCAACTCGAGTTAGATCAGGGTCACCAATCAGCCTCTTTGCACGTCTCTCCACTGAATCCAAAGTGGCCAGGTGACACTTGGCAGCACCAGCCCAAATGTGGCTGCAGTACTCCACACACGAACGGACCTGTGCTTTGTATAACATTAGAAGCTGCCCAGGTGTGAAGTACTGCCGGACCTTTGCGATAACGCCAAGTTTCCTGGCAGCCACCTTGGCCTTGGACTCAATGAACCGCCCAAAGTTAAGGTTCGAGGAAATCTCAACTCTCAAAAGCTGAAGGCGGTCGGAACACTCCAAGGACACATTCCGAAAAGTAGGGGCCAAGGTGAACGGGCTCCTTTTGGCGGTGAAAAGACACGCCTGTGTTTTGGCGGCATTGAATGCTACAAGATTGGCATTGCCCCATTCGGAGACTGCCTGCAGTGCAACACTCGTTCGCTCAACCATGGCCTCTCTTTCGCCCCGGATTGATTCCCTACTAGCCCGAGCGTGGCGATCGTTCGCGTGGTTTAGTTATGCTCCACTCCTATTTGTCGCAGCTTTATATTATATATCCTAAAGCCTTCCTGGATTATCTATGCTATCCGACGCAAAAAGATTTTTTCAAATCGGACCAGTAGTTCCTGAGATTAGCGCGTTCAAACAAACAAACAAACTCTTCAGCTTTATATATTAGTATATACACACATCAAAAGTGTCTAGGGATCAACATATATTTTTGCAATAACTTTTCTCCTGATTGATATTAATTAAAATTTTCTTTAAGGATTCATCAAATAAAGTGTTTTCGTTTGTCACAGTAACGATAAACCAAGTCACCTTTGCATTAATAAAGAAATTTGCCATTTTCCTAATAAAGGGATATTTGACATTTGAACCACTAACACAAAAGTTCGAAAAAAAGACTGAAATAACAGTTTTCTCTAAAATTTTATTGGGTAACTTAAACAATTAATAATCCGTGTTTCTACCGCGAACACTAACAACACAAGAACATCGGTTTGGCATACTCAAAATGAGTTCATCCAAATCACGCTGTGGAATGGCCGCCCATGTTCGTTGCAACAACAAAAAAAGGTCTTCTTGCGACTGGATACCCTCCATATTCGGCAGAGCTCTTCTCTGTAGCATATCCCATGCATGCTCAATCGGGTTCAAGTCTGGCGACTGAGCAGGCCAGGGCAGGACATTGATGTTAGCTGCGGCGAGAGTCTGTCTTACAACTCTTGCGGTGTGCGGTCGTGCATTATCATGCATTAACTGAAATAAGGGACCGATTTGCACTTGTAGAGGAACGATGACGTCTGATACAATCGTTTCAGCATAAATTTGAGCGTTGAGGTTGCCTCTGATCCAAATCAACTCAGTTCTTCCGCCGATCCAAATACCCGCCCATACCATGATGGTTCCACCACTATAAGGATGGACTTCCTGGCAGGATTTTAATCGCTGTTGGCGTCCAGGGGTTCTCCAGTGTCGTATACGTCTTGTATCCGGTCTCATACCAAAACGAGACTCATCAGAAAAGCACACGAAACGCCATTGTTCTTCTGCCCAATTTCTGTGTTCAAGAGCCCATTGATATCGAATCCTACGATTGTGCATTGCTATAGGTGGTACCCGTAGCGGTCTTCGGGAATGAAGGTTCACTTCATGCAAGCGGTTTCTGACTGTTTGGTCGCTAATTAAGTTCCCTGAAGAGTGATGAAGCCTCACGGTTAACATCATGGCGGTTATTGTTGGAGCTCTTCGAGTTAAGATTTGAATGTATCGGTCTTGTCTCCGTGTGGTGCAGCGATACCGTCCTCCATGGCGCTCAGCCACGGTACCAGTGCTTCGGTAACGTGTCCAAAGTCGACTGATAACACTCTGACTTGTATTCAGAGCTAAAGCCACAGTACGTTGCCGGGAACCAGCTTCTATCATTCCCACGGCTCTGAGCATTTCTTCCCTGCTTAAATGACGTCGCCGCTCCATAATAACGTTGGTTTTAATCAGTAGTAGGGAAACAGTAGCACTAATAATGTCTTCAATGCGTTGTATGTTTTTATAGGGAAAATATTGACAGCTGATTTTCATCTTTTACTCGAATTTGATTCACAGTTCCTGATTCAAATTATGAAATGCACCAAAAAGGATCCATATAAATTTATAAAATCATAAATTTATTACAAAGCCACATCTCAATCTCAAGAAATCCGCATAAAAATGCTTGATCCCTAGACACTTTTGATGTGTGTAGATTATGACGTTGGTAAATTAAAGCACATGTACATGACAACTGATATGACAGAATATGGCCATTAATTAAGTCGCGTGGGTTTTGTTTTATTTAACTACCTAAAGTAATGAAGTATAGACGGTCTATACCTAGCCTTTTTTGTTGTTGATGGAAAATCATCAAATGACTTCTCGCGCTTTGGGCGAAGCAGAAGGGCGTGTCAAACTTTTACTGACTAAAACCCACCCGTGTTCGTTCACTTGGCTGTTCGCCAGAGCCACGGTTTCTTTTTTAACCAACCCGCAACCCTGATCCAGGAGATATATCGGTCTTCATGGATCCCGTCACGATGTGCTGACATCTCTTTGAGGCGCGCGTGAAACACAACGTGTCGTCGACCCGGGCCTGCCCCCTAATCGGCGAACACATTGTGATTGCGACTAGTTGGGATCGTTTGGACCGAACGGACCAATGGGCGGTCCGAACAATCCCAACTGATGCCAACTAGTCGCCATCATTTGATAACAATGTGTTCGGTCATTACCGAGCGGCGAGTTGCCTATTGCTCGCCGCCCGCAAGCTGGAGCAGGAGTTTGATGTTTTCTCCCGAGCAGAGTTCTGCACCTAGCCTTACTTACACTATAATATATAAATGAACCCATATAATATCTTCATGAAAGAGCTGTAAATTTCTTTTTGATACACTTTGTAGGTAGAACGTAACAAAAGTTAAGAATAATACGCCCAAAATGCCTAAAAGCATTCATGAATATGAATAACTTTCTGTGGGTTACGAGGAATTGAAAAAAAAAGTCAACTGTTCCATATATTTTAGCAGAATAGGCCTTTGTTTTAATAAAATGTTGATTTTTCTCATTTTCTGAATGGTTTGTTCGAAAAGTTGTTACCAATAAGTACTTTTACCTGCTGAAGTAATAAGGTTTTGCTTTGCTTATATAAAGTCTCTTAGGTAGGCAAATGGAGCATTCAGAAAGAAAATTAAAATATATGGATGACAAAAACAAACCGAAAGGGAATATTTTTTTACCGTCAGCTGAGAGAAAACACACTTCATTATAATAAACTTATTAAACAACAGATTAAAAACAAAGAATTGAAATTGGAGCGATTTTTTGTGAAAAACTTAATACCAGATATAAGTTGTTCATTACTTACATTATCAGCCACTCCTGGGATACAGGCCTCCTCTCGGTGAGAGGGTGTGGGCTGTAATCTACCAAGCGGGCGTAATGCGGTACATTACTTACATTTTAGGAAAATTAAGTCGTCTTCTTATATTAGATACTTAACTACTAACAGTAATGAGTAATGTGTACCTACTTAACTACTAACAGGTTTAAAAAACTATAATCGTCTGGATCCAGTGCATCATTATTTAATATCATTATCAACCTTTTTATCGTCCTACTGCTAGGCACAGGTCTTCTCTCATACAGAGAAGGAGTTATATGTACTTTCTAAGTATATCTTGGACATCCAGTGCATATGGTTCCTTAATAGTGGGCATCGTCACGAGTATGATGTGAGGATGTTACGGGAACTAGGTTATACCCATCAAATACAAATCATAGGCGCCAAATTCCAAAAAGTTTATTGAAAAAAAGCCTTTTGAGAACGGTGTATACTTTTAAGGCCGCTGCCTCGAATCTTGCGGCCAGCGGGGCGGTGGCGGGCAGCGAGCGGTGTACTTCTCGCGCTCGAATCTTGCGGGCAGCGGGCGGGCAGCAAGCGGTGATTGAACGTTAGAAATAAATTTGAATTAAAAAGATGTTGCCGTCATTGTTCAGACATTTCTTTCGCTAATAAAAACAAATATCTCGTCGACACAATCGTGAACACAACACTGCGCGGCCATAGTGACGCGCAATCTGCCCGCTAGTTTCGAGAACGGATCATCCCGCCCGGCTCCCGCGCCGCTGCCGCCGCCGCCCCGCTGCCCGCAAGATTCGAGGCTGCGGCCTTAAAGTACTATTTCCACAATGGATAATTTAAAACCACATCATTTGGTTATAATAACAGATTTATCACAGGCCAGTTATAATAATGATATTTTATTGGAGCAGCAACAGCGCTGTGGTTGAAATTGTCAAATATGTGAATTTGTGGTTATTGGTGAGAAAATTGGCAACATTTCAATTTGCTTCAAATAATAGTGCGGTTCCAAAAGCTCGTATCAGAGTAATTACCTGATAATTTCGATTTAAACACAACATTACGCACGTAAGTTTTCTCCTACAGGTAAAGCAATACCCTTTTGTCAATTTTATCAATATTACCGCTTATTGTTAAGTAAGTTAGCTTATCTCCATAATTTATTTTTTGTATGCATGTTGTGGTTACCTATAAGTAATTAATGCACTGTTATTTTACCTTTGCGAATGTATTATTTGATTGTTATTGTGTAATCAGTTGTTGATGAACCTAATAAAAAAAAAGTATATATAACTTTTATACCCATATTTCGCATATGTCTGCTCAATAACGTTAATGAAGCCATTTGCAATTAATACTGTGATATGAAATCACCCGCAGTTTAAGTGATTAAAAATATGGCGATTAGAACACTTCAATTTACGTCGGGCGCTGACTAATTACGCTCTCTCGGTGGTAGGCCATAACATCGGCTGCCGGCAGAAGTTACCACCCACCATACAAAGTCTTGCCGCCAAGCGATTCGTCGTGTTCCGGCATGATGTCTGGTGAAGCCGTGCCGAGGGCGGATCTGAGAAGTTGTGTTGCGATGTGTGGCGGGTACGATGCGCCAAATGTTGTTGTGTCGGGAGTTTGGTCGTGGAGAGTCTCCAGATCAATCTCCCTCTAGCGCAGCATCGTGTGGTCGTGTTGGTCTTGGGTTTAACATTGCATCACCTCGCTCAACTGCCGTCATCCCTCCTATTCCTAAGTTTTTTAAGTGAATAGGCTTAATAAACTGGTGCGCTTTACCATTAACGATTGCAACACTGCTTACCATCAGGCGGGATTACAGTCAAGCACTAGTTTATAATTATTAAAAAAAAACATTGTACTAATCTCTCTTCTTCTCTTCTAATCAATCTTCTGTCCTCTCTCTCTTCTCTACTAATCAATCTTCTGTCCTTTTCCTAATGATATCTATACTAATCTATACTTCTATATACTGAAAAATAAAGCTGAAGGGTTTATTGTTTGTTTATTTGTTTCAACGCGCTAATCTCAGGAACTACTGGTCTGATTTGAAAAAATCTTTTTGCGTTGGATAGCCCATCAATCCAGGAAGGCTTTAGGCTATATAACATCACGGTGCGACCAATAGGAGCGAAGCATATAAAAAATATATCGAAACGGCGCGCAGCTAATATCGAAATAACTTTTTATTTCTATACGCTGAACTTACATCGAAAACCTCAACATTAACAAAATCTAAAAAAAACATAATGGCATAACGCAATACATTGATATATGTATTCACAATCTTCCTTGAGGAAATACTCGCTAAAGTAAATATGGAAGATATTTACTCTCGCGAGTATTTCAGACAAAGAATAAAAAAAAAATTTGATTTCAGACTAGCACTATAGAAAAAATTATAAATATGCTTGAAATTATAACGTAAACTGAACTTTATTTTGTAGGAATTATAGTTAATTTTCCATAAACTCATTTTTGTTGAAATTTTGGGTGAATGTTTCTCAAATACCCGACTACATAGTAACGTGCCGCTATAATGGCGACACATGTAGGCTAGTGGCCAGTAATCATAAATATGATAACAACATCATATAGTTCGTAATTTGAAAACTGCAGCCTGCGCTATTCGCCCAAATAGGGCTCTCTCATTCCTTCTCTCTCTTTCATCTTTTTACGCAACTCCCCGCAAAAACGGTAGCCAGAGCTGAATCCCCGGTCTGTCGTACCCTTAAAGTGCTGAATGCCCTTCTGATAGCCAACCTTGAATGTGATGTGTTTGCGGATGAATGAAAGAAGCTTATGCGTGTATGTTTGGTCTTCTGTGAAATAAGGTATGCGAGAGAGTCCACTATTCTATGTTAGTTTTAGTAGTAGTTTTTAAGTTAATTAATGTAATTGTTTGTCTCTATGTTAGTTAATGTAATTGGTTGTATACCGTTTTAGCTAACTCTTTCCATGTTTTTCATTTAAAATTCATTAATGCGATGATTTACCTCGAGATACACAAGTTTCTCGATGGAGAAGCGTGCGAAGAAGCTAATTAGTAATCCAGTTTTGGTAAGGAACAATCCAAAGCCTGAAGGAGTAGACTGGCCATCCTATAGGATGTTTTTTGAGAGTGTTCGCGGGAATTACATGACTTAATTCTGCCCTCACCGTTCCATCATCGGACGACCCTTTATACAGCGCAACTAAGGGTAGTTGTTGTTGACACCTCTCGATCCGGTCGAAGCATTTTGCCTCATCTTTTATACCACGTACATCGAAGGATTGAAACAATCTGCCTGGGGCGGTCTTGCCGTCTGATTACAATTTAAGTATGTTCAAGGCTAGATTAAATAGGTTCTTAATAAACTAATGCCTTATTCCATCAATGATTACATCACGGCTTACCACCAGGCGAGATCGTGATCAAGCACTAGAATATTTAAAAAAGTTTCTCCAACATTTTAGAACGATAACGCGAAATTGTATATGTTTGTGAAGTTAAAGTCGCCATTAGAGCGACACACTCTATACACATAATAGTAGCAACTGACAGCACTAAAGAAATAATGACACGATTCGTATAAAGCCTCGGAGGTAGGAAGTCCCAACAAAGGCAAGCCGGGTAGAGGATCATTGTACTCGAAGTCAATAAGTTTTGGACTCACCACAATACCGGCGGTAAGGGTCCTCTTTGAGGGGTGGCTAGAGAGGCGGCACGCCGTCCTCACCTTCCACCTGACGCAGGTCCTCACCGGACACGGCTGTTTCTTTAGGTTCCAGTTCCGGATAACGATAGGGTGTCACAACTGTATACTCTCACAACTATGGGGATCGCCTTGAAGATACGGTGGAGCATATGGTAGAGGTCTGCCCTCGGTGGCGGTCTCTTGCATCCGGTCCTAGTCCAGGCCATGGTCCGGAGCGTGAGTTCATAGCAGATCGTCATCTCCTTTAACTTAGCAGTGATGCTGGCAAAGGATGATGTGGAGCGCGTATGGAAGCCGGAACCTCAGCGCCCTAACACCTCTGGCCGCCGCAAGAGACACCCTAGTCGGGAGATAACATCGAACTCGGCCACCGTAGGCGCGGGCTTGCGGGCGGAGAACAGTGGGCAGCTCGTCGCCCGATAAGGACCAAGCCGGGGTCGTTTACGCTTTGTGATTCACGCGCACCTCAAAGAGATGTCATCACATCGGGACAGGGTCTACGAAGATCGATGCCTAGGTCAGGGTTGCGGGTTGGTCAAAAGAGAAACTGTGGCCCTGGCGCACAGGCAAGTGAAGAAACACGGGTGTAGTTTAGGCAGTAAAAGTCTGACATGCCCTTCCGCTCCGCCCAGAGCAGGAGAGGTCATTTAACTTCCCATCCACACCAAAAAAAAACAATACGTTTCCTACCTGTCACACTCTATAAACGGGCGTGATCTTTACACCGCAGCTATTATATTATTGTCATTATTTGGGACGGAGCCAATGATCTGTGCGAGGAATGGTCTTAGAGCATAGTTTCCGATGGGACGGTTCCAAAATATATAAAACTACATAACTTTTGCCGGGAGTTCATACGCAATAATATATAATATTATAATATATCCTGCGTACTTTATAGTAAGTAGTTGTAGTTTCCTATAGCTGAAAGAATTTTCGGAATCGGATCCGTAGTTCTAAATATCACTCCCGATATAAATATTACATAACATTACGCAGTCCCCGTTATTTTAAAACGAAATCTAACTTTAATTCCAGACATAACATTTGAGTCATTATTTGTATTTTGAACTTTATTGAGGTTACATAGGTTCTTAATATAAAAATGACAACTTAGTACTGAACTAAACTGTATTTTTTTATATAAAGAACTGCATTTTTATATTGTAGTGCAGAATTCAATAACCATATAATAGGTTTAAACCCAATCTAAATAAACTATGTTTATTACAATAAGAGGGAGTATCAAGAGTTCAAAGTTTAAGTCCAAGTAATTATTTTAAATAGGCATATAAAAGGCTCTTCTGAACGACAAAAGTTACAAAAAAAAGAGTTGTTGCTAATACCTCTCTGTAATATTACAATTTTCTTTCGTTTATACACAGGTTGCCAATGATAACTACCAACGAAAACGCAAAAAAGATACCCTTGTCAACATTACAGACATATGTATTTGCGGTTCTTTGGTATAATTTGAGGCTTGTCACACATGTTCAATATTCTATATAAGTGAATATTTAGAACCATTTAGATACTGACTGACACACTGACGTGGTTATGACGCAGCATTACTTTCTCATACGAAGTGAAGCATCTGCGAGTATTTGAGAAGTTGAGTCTGAACACTGATACTAAAAACTGAAACATATACACTGAAACACTCACACTTATTATTTTTGTATCATGCTTATTTAGATTCATTCCTACAGGCAAAATACGTATTCCAGTATTATGAGGCGCTGCTCTGATAATAAAAAGTGTCTGTGAGTTGATTATGGATGAATGATGAATCCTGGTGTAGTGGAAAATATTCGGAATAACACCTCATAGTACTGTAATGCATATTACGATCTATATGAATGAATCAAAATGAGTGTGACTGCAAATAATAAGTGTGATTATATTTATATGTATATACAACGTGTAACTAAAAGGGTATATACATACCAAGGGCATGGCATCTTTAGATGATATCAAACGATATCGGAAGGGTTTCAACTCAAAATCAGCCTCAGAGGCGCGCGCCGACACTCGCGCGCGCCTCCCTCTCGGGGTCCATCGAATAGGGGGCGGGGACTTCCCCATGTCCGTCGCCCCTGGACCCATTCATGGTGGGCAGAAGAGGACGTTATCCGCCCTTCTTCGGTGCCCGGTGCGTCTTCTGCGGCCCGGGAAAGACCGATACGCCACGGAGGCTGTCGTTATTAGTTGCACTCTTGCTTTGAAGACAATATTCAATTTTAGACCGCCGCAGGCAAATTGTTCCAGTCTTTCGATGTACGTGGTCGTGGATTAGAAACCAACCAACCACTTTACTATGTGGTAATAAATTCATCATTACTTCAAAACGATGAAAGAAAAAAAGCGATGGAAAACCTGACCTTTGAAGAAATGTGATATCTACCAACACGTACTGGACCCGTATAAAGAATAGTCGTGGTGGCCTAGGCTGGTGTTTTAACCAAAACACCAGCCTCTCAAGTATGAGTGTGTGGGTTCAATTCCAGGTCAGGCAAGTGCTAATGTAAACTTTCTGAGGTATATGTACTTTCTGTGTATATCTGGGACACCAGTGACTGATTATAGGGTGAAGGAAAAGATCTTAAGGAAACCTGGACTTTTAAGTCTGAAATGGCCCACCCGCATTGAGCAAGTGTGGTGATTATGCTCAATCTTTCTCTATATGAGAGAAGACCTGTGCCCAGCAGTGGGACGATAAAATGATGACGATGATGTTCTGGACCCACGGGTAGTTTATGGATCCCTCCCTTTCCAAAAGAGTAGGCGTGTGTCCCAGCTGGATTTATGACATATGTGCGTAAAAAATCATATTTATAAAAACCCAAATCATCTGATACCTGAGTGTTAAAAAGTTTTAAAAGCTTAATAGTTCTATTATAAGCAAATGACAGTCCATTTAGCAGCACGGCTATTGTCCCCGTGGATAATAGTACAGGAATAAAATCCATTAGGTTAAAGTATGCAAGTCATTTGGAGGGTCAAAAAGGTTTCATGTGACCAGAGTTATTATATTTCATAACTAGCTACAGTCTGCGACTTCGTTTGCATCATTTTTCGATCGCTTCCCATAATAGTAATAATAGTTAATTCATTACTAACATTAGGCTAAGCTTTATTTGTACTAACACTATATGGATAATTATGTTTTTTAATCCGAAATAAAATTTTTGAATTTGAATTTGATAATTATTTCGTCATCGATTGGCTTTATATTTGCTCAGCTCCTACCTAAGGTAGTAGCTTGATGTTGAATAACCTAAAACCTTCCTCAATAATTGGGCAACCATATGCAAAAAATAATTATTCAAATCCTACTTGTTGTTTCAGAGATTACACGTTAAAATAAACCAACAAACTCTTTAGCTATACATAATTTTATTATAGGCATAATTATTATTAATTCAAAACGTAACAGGCGAACTTAATTTAGTATTAAATTTTCTTCATATATTTTCAATTCATCACTCTAACGGCCAAATTTTCGAACATAATTCAATTTTAGATCCCTAATTGGGTCCCTGCTCCAACTTTACTGGCAGCAGAAAATCTTTTAGTACCTTAAAGTAAAACATATTTTAAGTACTCGCTGCTGCCCGCTACTCCGTCCGCGCGTTGATATAAAATAAGCACATGTTAAAATAATGGGAGCAATGTGTACGTCCGCATTTGCCCCCGTTTTCGCAACATTTTTTGTTTCTGCTCTGCTCCTATTGGTCATAGCGGGATGTTATATAGCCTATGTCCTTTCTCAGGCTCTAGACTATCTGTGTACCAAATTTCAAATATCCAATTTCGTTACAATCGCTTCAGTAGTTTTGGCGTGAAAGCCGAGCAGACAAACAGAGATACTTTCGCATTTCTAATATTAGTATGGATTAAAAAAGTTATTTTTAATAACGAATCAATGTTAAACTAAAATACTGGAAACGAAGATATTTCTCGGTACTTAGTTTTGAAATCCAATCCTATATTGAACACAAGCTGCATGTTTTGTCTTGAATTACATACGATTATAGGGTCTGTTTAGCTTTGGCTTTGGCTCCACTCCCATTACAATGCTTAGTAAGCTTGTAGATGGCACTTCACAAGCTACTCGGATACAATACCATATATCACAAAGATTCCTTGAGGATTTGACATATTCGACCTAATTAAACGAGCTTATCTTTCTTAGGTCCGTATTACAGAACGTCACTCAAAACTCAAGCTTTACTTAAGTCTCGTTTGAAGCCTTTTGATTGGTTGAATCTAGTTTTAAGTAATGCTTGAGTCTTGAGTAACGTTCTGTTTTAAATCTATACTTATAATAAATCTGTAGAAATAAAATTCCGTATATAGCAAATATAAATTAATTAATTATAAATAGTGATTATTATTTTTTTGTCTGTCTCTTTGTCTGTTTGCTCAGGCATCACGCAAAACTACCGGTTCGATAACGACTAAATTTTAGATTTTTTTTTTTTTATTATCCCGGAAAAGTAGATATATGTATGCAATAAAAAACAAACTTAATTCTGCGGATTTTAATTTTTAGTGTTATCACCGCTGATGAAACGCAATTCTATTTCTATTGTTATTAGCCAGCAAAATACCGGTATGCTCGATAGATAACGTTCTACACAAATAGCACTTGTCTGCGCCAACTAAATATTTACATACTATATCTATTTATATTTAGACGATGATAATAATTTTTACATCTCTCATTTTCGGTAAGTAGGTTCTTATTACCCTTAAATGGGGCTTGTAGGTGACCAATTAGCGCTCTAGGATAATAATGTAGCTAGAAAAGCCCTAGGGCGGTAATTTAAAAAAAAAAACACTACTCACTCTTTCAAAAGGTTCGCATGTATCTAACCATCATACTGGCAATAGACATCATGTATTCAGCCCAATTACAAAAGAGGTCGCTTCGCTGTTCAACCTTGTCTTCGTATGAGTATAATAGTCGTCAATTTTAAATATCGGACGGCGAAGCTCAATTTCGTTCTTGAAAAAATAGTTAAAAAAACATGAGGAATAGAAAACTATTACTTTAAATATTGTTTGCTTTTTTTATAATTACGTGCTAATTAGGAAAAAACATGAGTACTACAAGTGATGAAGATATAACTGCAATCCCGATTCAATGAAAATGGAAGCTGAAGCAGCAATTAACAATATTTTGCCTGAAAGTTCTACAATGTTTTATTCTTGTAATTCCGGTTCTTTTTTCTATTCACCTCACAATCGAGATGTAAAGCAGAGTAGTTAGCTTGGGTGTAAGCATGAATTGCATCCTCGACCTATTGGCGCCCTGGCTGCACTCGCGCGCCTAAATATCTCGGGCTGCAATTGATACCTTACAGCCCTAGGCTACTAATCTACTATTAAAACCACCAATGCGATATATATATATATATCTATATATATATTCATTACGTAGCCCAATCCTTAAAGAAAAATTTTAAGTTGCTGGTTGACATCGAGCTAGGACACTTAAAATGCGAGCAAAAAAAGAAGTGAGAACTAACGGTAAGCTAAAAGGAAGTAACAACGCGGGCCGAGGATGCGACGACGAAGTAGGTAGGTCGAAAGAGCATGAAATTTTATGCTAACAAAGCTAGTTTGAAAAGGAAGAAAGCTAGTCGAATAAATAAATAATTATACTTAAAAATTATTTATAAAATAAATAAATGTACTACGATAAAGAAAGTAAAGACATACAAAAGGTTTATTTTTTAGAAAATCACTCTTTAATTTTTAATGGAACATTAAAAAAAATTAAAAGTGAGTAGAAAGTATTCAACATAATCACTTTGTTTCTCCTCAAAAACACCAACACTATGCTAGGTACAGACGAAGGCACATCAAGTTACTACAGTTTGTAAATTTTTTTTAATGGATTTTCAACTTTATCAATAAAGCGTTAAGGCTCAAGGCTGATTGGGAATATTTGACAGTTTGTGTAGCTTAAACTGCTCTCGTTCGTACCTCTACAAAAATAATAGCATACGAATTAGCCAATAAGTCATCAATCATACTATAGATATAAGTCTACAATCTACTCGGCACTCTGAAGTATTAAGTCTTGCTTAATTTCCTAATGGATAATGACGTGTATTATATATATATAGATTTTTTTACCTTAAATAAGAATTAAACAAGGCCAAGGCAGCAATAACACGTTGGCACATTGTTTAGACTTAAGTTCGAGGCTTTTGACTGTAACATATTTCATGTATGTCTTTTTATTATATACTAGCTTTCCGCCCGCGGCTTCGCCCGCGTGGAGTTCGGTTATATCGCGCTTTTTAGATTTATCCGGATTTATCAAATTTTTCCGGGATAAAAAGTAGCCTATGTCCTTTCTTAGGGTCTAAAGATTGTCTGTGCCAAATTTCATCAAAATTGGTTGAGAGGTTTAAGCGGGAAAGCGTAACAGACAGACAGACAGACAGACGGAGTTACTTTCGCATTTATAATATTAGTATGGATTATTATTTTGTAAAGTGTGTTTTGTTTATGCAAAATAAACTAATTTTCTATTTGTCTCTTTCGCCTTTTTTTTTTGTGTATCCTCTCCCGCTCTGGGCGGAGCGGAAAGGCGTGTCAGCTTTTACTGATTAAAACCAACCCGTGTCCACTTGCCTGTGAGCCAGGGCCACGGTTTCTTTTTTAACCAAACCGCAATCCTGAACCAGGCATCGGTTTCGTGAACCCCGTTACGAAGTGATGACATCTCTTTGAGGCGCGCGTGAAGCACAACGCGTCGTCGACCCGGGCCTGCTACTTACCGGGCGGCGAGCTGTACACTTCTCGCCGCCCGCAAGACCGCGCCTGCGGAGGTCGTTTCGATGTAGTCTCCCGACCAGGGCGTCTCCTGCGTCGGCTTAAGGCGTGAGGGTGCTGAGATTCCCACTCCCTCATGCGTTCCGCCTCCTCCTTTGCTACTCTCGCTCCATCTGGTATTCCATTCAAAGGTTTTTTAAAAGATCGCTCTTAGCGACAAGACCTCCCATTGTGTCACCCTTTGTAAAATCTTCATATTAATATTCTGTAATTTATATGGTGTACTTACATAATAAAGATTATTCTATTCCATTCTTACAACCTTCGTCACACAAAAGTCTTGAATTCGATTCGCAAGTCGCACAAAGAGTTTTCGGGTTTTGCTATCAGCAGAATAATTCTGTTACACACTATCAGCAGCAATGAGTTTCATTTTGAGAATACAACAACCGGATTTTCCGAAGATATGTGTCAATGGACTAGCAACATGCTTCAAAATTATTTCAGAACGCAATTAGGTTGATGGAATTACCCAGAGCAGAAGTTAGAATTTTTGCACGGTCAATGGACTCACCCATATTAAACTTATTTGACGCTATTTGGCTATAATTAAAGTTACACATCCGCCTAATCCTTCAAGAATTATATACAGGCGTAATGTAACATTATTTAAATATATTATTTACATTCTTGATCCCCATTTGACTGCTTCATATAATTTGATCGATCATCTGTCTGCCTGTCAACTCTGGATTAAGTTGTATCAAAACAAAGTATCAAAGAAACAAAGGGTTTGACTGACAGGATCAAAACTGTTATTTCCCAATCTTCAATCTAGGGTTGTTTTCTATTATACCTTAGCCAATTGTGTATTAATGTTGTAACGCATAACTGTTTCTAATTTCTCGAAAATTAAATATGGCAAACTCAGATATAGTTTGGTTTTGACAAGCTCCATCGACCAAGTGGATTGAAATATCAATTTTAGATGTCAAAATTTGAATTTGATTGTATATCAGAAATACTTCGTGGAAATATTAGGAAATAATAATATAAGTTATACAGTCGCTATACTTATTAAAGTATGTATCTGTGTTGCTTTCAAATTAAACACAATTGTGTTCTCTCCAAATAAAGATACATAACATTGATATTTTAATTTCAACTTTTGTGATGAAAAACGATCATGAGTCAGTTGATTATCAAATTTAAATTAAACCAATTGCTATAAAATAAACTGAAATGAGCAAGAATACACTAACAGGAAATACGTTCTATTTGAAACCTGTTGAAACCCAATCGTGTCTTAACCTTTTGAACGCCAATCACTTCTATACAAGTTGGAGATTTTCGTGCCCTCAGCGCCACTACTTGATTAGAAGTAATCACAGTATAAAATAAATTTACGACTTTTACAAGACCTTTTATTTTGTTTTTATGGAAATTTGCCCTGTTATCAACCATATTTTTAACTTTTTCACGCATAATAATATCTTATTTGTTTAATTTTCAATAGAAACAAAAACGCCAGAAAATATTTTAATGCCGCCAGCGCCAATTACTTGATATCAAGTAAGCCAGTGATGGGACACGACGAAGACCTCGCTATATTTCATCTCGTCGAAATGATCATAAATACTATTATTGCAAGAAAATGACGTAAATATATAATATTTTATAAATATTGTACACTTTAAACTAGGTTTTATTCACCTTAATCAAGAATTAATAGGTTTTCTAATCATTGTCGATAGTGAAACCCCGTTTGAAAAACCCATCCCTACAAAGTTAGTTAGTTGTCGGTCCGTACGCGCCACCGACGTGTATAGAAGGAAATCTGTGACGTCATAAGCGGACGGGTTTCAAGGTCATAGTGACTTTGTGCATTTTAGTGTAGTACAATGTTTACATCTTGAGTTGGCGCACGTGTCATTATAAAAAAAAATGTGACTGTGAATATGACGAATTATTGCGAGTTGTTCAAGTCTGAATCAGAATTTTGAAATAGTTCGTCGTCTTGACATTCCGTTAAGTCGTCAACTTCCGTTTCAGGAATTTTCTCCAGTTTTCTATTAGTTTCTACAAACCAGAAAAATAATTGCGAGTATTTAGCGACACCATTAAAAAAAGGTCTTGTGTAAAACAGCCACGTACCCTCCATTTTATTTTATTTTTTAAAACGTAGAAGACCACGTATTTAGCTTCTATTAATTGTATTTGTTGTAAGTAAACGAAATAAATTATGCAGGAATCGGTTGAGTTTATGCACGTGTAACTCGACCACAGTGAATATAAAATATATATACCATAGAAATCTAGACATCCCTAGAACAGAAAGGATTTTGACGTGCCTCGAGCGCCAACTACTTGATATGAAGTAGAAGGATTACATTTGGAGACAAATAGGGATCTGCCTTGTAGAACACACGTCTAATAAATTTAAAATTCTTTTCTTTATTGTGGGGAATATATCCAGGTTTTCATATTGTTTTTTTTTTATGAAATAAAATAAAATATGAAATTACGATTACAGTTTTTATTTAGCTTCGTAAATTGGTGAATAAACATTATTTTAAATGTATAATATTATTTGTCGATAGGACACTAATCCCATCCCTACGTTTTACTATACATACGTTATACATTTGTAGTGTGGCGCAGGAGGACACATCGCGTATTATATAGATGGGCGTTCAAAAGGTTAATGTTAAAAAATGCTTCTAACTTCCCTAAATTTTGACAAGACATTTGTTTGTCGAGAACAGCGGTGGCCTACTTACAAGTTGTTGGTCGTAGGTTTAAACAGGTGCTCATCAGGTGCTTTACTTTGTGTAAATTATTTCATCACCACTGCTCTCAAAACGGTGAAGGAAACCATCGTGAGGAAACCGGCGTGTCCGAGAGGCAAAACTTCAAAGACATGTGACATCTAACAATCCGCACTGGGCCCGTGTGGTAGATTACGGCCCACTCCCTCTCACTGAGAGGAGGCCTGCGTCCCAGGGGACACATTATAGGCTGGATATGTTATGTAATGTTGTGTTATTTGTCGCCGTAATGAAACTGCGACTAGATTTAGAATGTTTGCAATTACGAGGATTGACCGTCTTATAATTGCCATTGCAATTGTTAAGCAATTAATAAAATATCATTAATGTTACAGTCAGTCGTCAGTTGCCACATCTAAGGGTAAATCTAAAGTCAGAGCAAGTCAAAATTCAATGGAATGTCAAAGGCTAGTTTTAAGACAACCAAAAAAGTCGGCTGCTTTGAAGTAGGTAATCGTCAAGTCTTGTAAATAAAATAGTTGCTGGGATGACATATTAGGCTAACTATGCTTGAGCTAAGTGGTAAAAGGAACCAATTTGAAAAAGGAGGTAATTTTGAAGATGGAGGAAGTAAATTTGAATGAAAATAAAACAGTTTTTTTTTTAATTCAATTTACTTTTCTCAATTCCTTAAAAAACAAAAAATGCCTTTTTTTCATTTTTGGCTTGACGATGAGCCCAAAAATCGTCGTGAAATGTTACAAACTTGACATGCTCTAACTTTGGAATTCCCTCCAATAATGACGCTGAACATGAATGACACTACACAGCTGACGCTCGGATAAAAAGCACTAAGGAAAACTATTTTTGGTATAATTATGACTCACTATAACATTACTTTTTCAAACTAACGTCATTCTTATTACTTTGTACACAGTTTCCATGTTTACACACTCCTTAAAACTCTAAAAGGCATCATAAATTCGAATCAAAGTGCTAAATCTGTGTGTACTGGCAATTAAAGCTACTAAATCCTGCCCGTTTAAAACCGCGGACTTTTCCTTGCCCAACTATTACAATTTATGGGAGATGCTTCCCTTTAGTGGCTGCTTTACGATTTGCTAAGTACGCAGCCGAGTGGAAGAATAAAGTTGTTTATTGCTCCCCTTCACAGTTCTATGCACTTTGAAAGACCGCATAGACTACTACAAAAATTGCTTGAAAAAGTTTATTAAAATTTTAAGTCCAGACACAACATGGCACATCGTTAAACAAAATTCTTGATTATTATGTCAACATTTTAATTTCTTTTCCTCGTTCCCACGGGAAGGACTACCGAGACAAAGTCTACCAACTATGTCTTGACCAAGGTCTTGAAATAATTGTATGCCAAGGTCATCAAATACCTTTATGCCAAATGTCATATAAATCTGTAATGAGGCTATAAGCCTGACAAACTTTCCCAATTAAAACATTAAATTACGGATTTATCCACTTCCTTATCCATTACGTAAACCCATCTAAATTAAGTCTCAAATGGAAATTTATTTTGTTATACAGACCCAGATTCACGTACCGTAATGTTTTAACTCCCAAATGCATACTTACACTACAAAAGTTTTCGGAAAGCGTATTGTCACACAAAACCCTAATAAATTACCGAGTTTTCCAGATAAATTAATTACTCAAAGTTTATTGTATTCCACAATGTGTACTTGGGTCTAATTCACTTAAGAATTCCTTACCGAAACCACGTCAATTCCTTAGCTAATCCCGCCAACCTCGCGTTGATTTCGCGTGGTTTCCTTCATTGTGTCACAGAGAATTACGGCGCTGAGGTGGTAATTTAAAATTTAATGTCAATATATTTTACCTTTTCGCGCTTTTAGTCAGAGAAAGCATAACAGTATTATGGGGAGTCTAATATAATGGCCGAAATCTATAACCTATTCACAGATGATGACTGATGGTAACTGTTAGTATGATATAGTCATACAAATCAGTACTGATATATGTATTGTAGAGTTTCTGACATCATTATCAGCGACTACGACATCTCAAGATCTACGACATTACTATACAAGGTCGTCCAACTAGTGACGTCAACAATTTTATTTTTCCTCGCACCTGGGTTATCGAAGATCTCAATTATTTTTATATCATAATTTAGAGGAAAAGTATCTCTATGCTTCTATTATTTTCTTTTTTTTTCAAAAACTTATCACGTGTTTCTAATTTATAGTCATCGATTTTAAAGTATCGTATTTCTTTTATTAATTAAGTTTCGAAAAAAATCAAATGATAGGGGTACGTATAACCACGGGTAAAATTGTAGAAATAAAATGCTCTAAAAGCATTATTCACGAAGAAATCAGCGGAATACGTTTGTATAGAGAAAGCATAACTAGAGTTCCCTCGTGATGTTTCAAATCCATTACAATTACTGTAAATATACGGATTTTGATCATTTTCTCCTCTTTTCAATGAAATCCACTTCTGAGCCTAAAAGTATAGGTATTATTCTACGTTATCCTGGCATTTGATTGTGCAGAAAGTTGGTTACATAGATAACTTAGATGACAACTTATTAACAAACTTTTAGTCAAGTAAAAAGTGCTAAATAAAACATGTATAAATCTAGAACTTTATTTTATTATGACTCCATCTGTTATTCCCCAGGATGTCATACTATGGAACTTTCATACACTAAAAGAAAGACTGTTGGATTCGTACCTAGTATTTTATAGGGAGGCTCGTAAAAATGACATTTATGTCTGTCTGTTATTTTCTAGCAACATTGCAGATATTGATGTCAAGTATAATTGAATTTAAGTAGATTTATGAGTCATTGGGACTTCAAAAGGAATAGCCAAAGTTCGTTCCTAAACAACAAAACATAGGAATTTTTTTTTCGTGATTTTTAATTAAAGTGGAGACAGTAAGACCAAGCTTATGACCAGGTTTAAGTTGCATTTGCGCTAAGAATCTCAATCAAGAGAAAATTAACATCATAAATTCACATCTTGATAAATATGTTTACTACAATTTTTAAATTACTATTTTGGGGTTAAAATAAAATTCAAATGATTAATTCCACGCGAACGAAGTCACGGGCGGCCGCTAGGTATACATAAAAATAACATATAAACTTACGATTTCTTCTTCAGTTGTATAGTTTAGGAATAATAATATCATACTTAAGTGCATAGTGCACAGTGGCGCAGCTAGTATAATATAAAATTTTACGTAATCATCATAGTAACAATACTAATGAATTTTGAAATAAACTTTTTTTCCCGCGAATTAATCCCAACTTGGCCGAAATTTGGTAATTTTTAAAAAGTGACAACACCATTTCGTCGGCATTATTATAAACGATGTGACCACGTGCCGCGTGCCCTGTCCCCCGACGCCCGCGCATGGATTGCCTATGGCACATGTATTAAGTTACCTCTTTTTGCGAAATAACATTTATTTTTTTTAGGGTTTTTTTTTTAAGTTTAGCCCGGCTTTGTGGGCTTTAGTAGAATCAGTTATTGATACCTAACAGTACCTTCACGGATCGGACAGCGTTTTCTTTACATATTGTATAAAATACAATAGATACCTTTATAAATACTACATATATATATATAGTATATAAATATAAATCAACTCAAATATATATTATGACGATTCATTGCCTTCATTTATTATGGTAGCAATTTACCTTAGGACGGAAGCAATCAATGTATTAGTAAGCTTTACTACTACCTACATAGCTACATATTATGTCTGTCAATTATATACGAGAAATGTCGAAACTAGAGCAGCGATATTGCAATTATCTGAAATACGAGTATATGGAACAGAATAATTGATAAGGCGTGGCGTGGGAAACACTAAATGATAATCCTCACATCACATCGCATGTCTTTGGTATTACATCCCTATTTCTTAACTGGGAAAAGGCTTATTGAATGATCATACCCATCTTAACTTGTGATGGTATACAGTTGTTTATTTATCACTTCACTACATTTTTTTTTAATCATTATAAACTAGTGCTTGGCTGTAATCCCGCCTGATGACAAGCAGTAATGCAATCGTTAATGGCAAAACCCACTAGTTAATTAAGCCTATTCACTTAAAAAAACTTAATGAATAGGAAGGAAGACGGCTGTTGAGCGAGGTAATGCAATGTTAAACCCAACAGCACGACCAACGATGCTGCACCAGACGGAGACTGATCTGGAGACTCTCCACGATCAAACTCCCGAAACAATAATATTTGGTGCATCGTACCCCGCACACATCGCAACACAATTGCTCAGACCCATCCTCCGTACGGCTTCACCAGACATCATGCCGAAACAGGACGAATCGCTTGGCGGCAAGACTTAAGGATTTAAGTTATTTGTATGAAAGATTAGGCGGTAATAAGCGGTTTACGATTTACGTCGTAAATAATTTCATTTTTTCTGCGTTTGCAGTGAAACGCAGGCAACCCTACGAGATTTATCAAAATAATGTACTAAATATTGTACACATTGAAAAGGTCTACAGAAAAGTCAGCGATGGTATATGTCTATCTCTTTTAGATATCCCACAATAATAATTTTTTGTCATTACTTTTTACGACAAATATTGGCTAATTTTCGAAGTGATTTTAACCAATAAAGCATTAGTCCTTATCCAATTTAATACCTTAAATACATTGTTGATTTTATAACGACACGATTGGTGCAGTGGTTGAGCGATCGACTGCTGCGTCGCGTGTCGCGGGTTCAATTCTCGCACGGACGAAATATTTGTATGGCCTACATACATACATATATGGAAACTCAACAGCTTATCAGTATTTTTATATGTGCAATATATGAAATTTACATACAATGAATATTCACCTCCCTATCAATGAACCGCCCAATGCTGTTACTAATTATAATAACAGAATTTCACTGCATTGATAAAGCTAGGTCAACTAAATTGAGACTCAATATAAATAATTTAAATATGCGGTTCATTAATACCTCTTCATTAGTTACTTTTGAGTAACACATGATGAAAAGTCACGTGTTCTTGTTAAAAAGTTCTTAATTAAACAAACGCTGCGCGGAGCAAATTCTAGACTAATCGCGCACATGATGCCAAGCCCTCTTTAGTGGCAGGGTCGCCAAATAAGGACGGGTGTCAGGTTGATTGAAACATCTCAAAGTATAATGCAGGTCTGCCTTTATTCCAAGTAATACACGAGTAAAAATATGAACAACACATTCAATATGTTAAGAAAACCCTATCCGACCCGTAAGGATATTAAAGGTTAGGTAAACACATGACCAAATAACATATTAAACAACTTCTCCAAAATTTGGTAATTTTTAAAAAGTGACAACATTATTTTTGACGGTATAATTCTGTGCGAATAGCAATGCGACCGCGTGCCGCGTGCCCTGCCCCTCTTCGCCAGCGCCTGGATGGCCTACCGCACATGTTTTAAGTTACCTCTTTTTGCGAAATAATATTCATTTTTTTAGGGGGATTTTTTGTAAGATTAACCCGGTTTTGTAGGCATTAGTAGAATCAGTTACCGATACCTAACAATACCTTCACGGATCGGATAGGGTTTTCTTTACATATTGTATATGGGTTACATAAATAGAATAATAGGTACTTACATACTACGTCACAGACACATTGTTCAAAATTATAAGTATATACCTACACACCTGGCTATGAAAGAAACATAATCCATACTAATATTATAAATGCGAAAGTAACTCTGTCTGTCTGTCTGTCTGTCTGTTACGCTTTCCCGCTTGAACCATTCAACCGATTTTGATGAAATTTGGCTCAGACAATCTTTAAACCCTGAGAAAGGACATAGGCTACCTTATATTTTGATATTCCCGAGAGAAATCTAAAAGCGCGATATAACAGAATTCCACGCGGGCGAAGTCGCGGGCGGAAAGCTAGTTATGAATAGATAGACACTTTTGTTGGATGGGGTAAAAGGTAGGCCATAACATCGGCTGCCGGCAGAAGTTACCACCCACCAGACAAAGTCTTGCCGCCAAGCGATTCGTCGTGTTCCGGCATGATGTCTGGTGAAGCCGTACGGAGGACGGGTCTGAGCAGCTGTGTTGCGATGTGTGGCTGGTACGATGCGTCAAATGTTGTTGTGTCGGGAGTTTGGTCGTGGAGGGTCTCCACATCAATCTCTTTCTGGCGCAGCATCGTTGGTCGTGTTGTTGGGTTTAACATTGCACCACCTCGCTCAACTGCCGTCTTCGTTCCTATTCACTATGCCTTTTTTATGTGAATGGGATTAATAAACTAGCGCGCTTTACCATCAACGATTGCATCACTTCTTACCATCAGGCGGGTATTGCAGTCAAGCGCTAGTTTATAATGATTAAAAAAAAAACGCTAAAGCTTTGAAAAAGCATTGAATTTGCGTAAGCGTGACCGATCCGACACCGTGACCATTTTTTGTTTTATACTTTTTATGTATTCTGTGTTTCTTAATCATTTCAGCAACGGTGGCCCTATGGTGTCGGCGGTGAGTGCGGTGACTAACAAGTTACAGGTCCTAGGTTCGAAACCCGTCAGGCGCATTACTTTTCTTAAATTATTTCATCACCACTGTTCTCAAAATGGTGAAGGAAAACATCATGAAGAAATCCGCACTAGGCCAGCGTGGTAGATTGCGGCCCACTCCCTCTCACCGAGAGGAGGTCTGGGTCCCAACAGTGGGGACATTTTATGCTGATTATGTAATCATTTCAGTTTTGACTTCTGTCGGTTAATCCAATGCTTGTTTTTTTTTTTGCATAGTAGGTATCTACTTAACCTTTCATATTATCACAACACAGCAAAGAAATACTTATGTTGGAAGTACTTCCTATACTTCAATAGCAGGTGGTCCATTAGGTTCACTTACTTTCTTCAAAATCCTGTAAATATAGCTCCCAAGTTAAAAACACTTTTACGGACAAGAGAAATGCATAAGAATGCATGCATAAACCATAAAAGAGCCTCCTGGTGAATTACACTCCGGTCATACGACCCAGCCATTTTCTTTTTAGTGGTAAGCAGTTTTGAAAAAACAAACATTTATTTTCCTCATAGGATCCTCGGCCCATAACTTGATGGATTATAGACAAATAAGAATATGGTAAAAAGATGCGATGAGTTTTTGCATCGTAACTGTAGGTACTTGGGGGTCGATAGAAAACTAAAACTTGGCTACAAAACAAATTTAACTTCCCGTCCAGTAGAAATATTCTTTACTAGCTTTCCGCTCGCGGCTTCGCCCGCGTGGAGTTCGGTTATATCGCGCTTTTTAGATTTCCCTCGGGAATATCAATTTTTTCCGGGATAAAACGTAGCCTATGTTCTTTCTCAGGGTCTAAAGATTGTCTGTGCCAAATTTCATCAAAATCGGTTGAGAGGTTTAAGCGGGAAAGCGTAACAGATAGACAGACAGACAGACAGACAGACAGACAGACCGACAGACAGATAGACAGACAGAGTTACTTTCGCATTTATAATATTAGTGTGGATTGGGATCGAAGGACCGAGTGAATGAACTAAATGTTTAAATAAAAACATAATATGATGTCATGATATGTACCTCCCGTGTAGACCAGGGCTAGAATAGTACGCATTGCATATCCTCCCGTGGATGTCGTAAGAGACGACTACGGGAACTCTCACCAGGAAGGCGGGCAGCAGCGCTTCTCTTGTGGAATATCAAATTACTGCGATCGCCGACCCGCCTGCCAAGCGGGGGATTATGGTAAACCCCAATGGAAAGAAAAACGTGGGGGAGACCTTTGTCTAGCAGTGGACCTCTTTGGGCTGAGAAGAAGAAGATGACATCACTTCTGTTTTAGTAACGTTTGACAAAGGCGAAACATGTGTACTATAAAGCATACTCACATTTAACCAGTTATGTCTTGACGGTTCGCCCCTGACCGAGCACAAGCCCTGGGGTCTAAGATTTCTTCAAAATAAATGTGTCATACTTTATGGACGATGATAGATTGCTTCGTGTTGTGTTTATGGTTCCAACATGACCGGTATAACTGACATCGTTAAACATGTTCACTGACGTTTTATAAAGCCTCTTCATATTTTGCGGGTAACATTATGCAATATAGCGCTTTTGTATAGTCAAAGTGACTACAATACTATACAGCAGTGTTTTTCAACCTTATACATGACACGGACCTTTTAATGTCGGAAAATATTTCGCGACCCCCTTCCCTGCTGCTTTTACTTTGAATTTATGTCAGTCACTTTTGGTATCTTTTGGTTTAACAGAAAAACAGATTACCTACAATCAACCACAGAAACTTTGAAGTGTTTGATTCCATTTGGAATCCTTACTAATATTATAAATCGGAAAGTGACTTTGTTTGTTCGTTCCGCTTTCACGCCGTAACTACTGAACCGATTGCTTTGAAATTTTGCAGACGTAAAGTTAGAAGCATTACCGAATTCCACGCAGGCGAAGCCGCGGGCGGAAAGTTAGTATTTCATAATTTTAAAGAAATGGCGACCCCTCTCAATGAGGTTTGTCGACCCTATAGGCCTTAGGGGGTCGCGACTCACACGTTGAAAATCACTGCTATTGCGAAACAATGATTACATTGGTAGGATCTTTGTTTAGAGATACGGAAATATGTTTCAACATTATCATCATTTGCATTTCCTAACAATGTTGAGTTTCACATTGAAATCAAATCGGTTTTTTTTTAATAATTATTAACTAGTGCTTGACCGCAATCCCGCCTGATGGTAAGCAGTGATGGAATCGTTGCACTCAAAAAAACTGAGTGGTTAGGAAAGAAGACGGCAGTAGAGCGAGGTGATGTAATGTTAAACCTAACAATATGACTAACGATGCTGCGCCAGAGGGGGATTTATCTAGAGACCCTACACGACTAAACTCCCGATACAACAACATTTGGCGCATCGCACCCGGCTACACATCGCAACATAACTGCATACAGTTTAGGATACAGCTGAATATTATTATTTTCTATGAGGCGACTGCCTATCTGGCCTGCATGACCTAGTTTATGGGAGAATACAATATCCCTTGGCAAGTGGTTGTTACACAGATATCAAAATTCTGAGTACCCTAACGACTGTTAAGGATCGACAAATGGTTGCCAGGATGTATGAAAATACTCAATTTCTAGTTTCTGTGAAGGATCACCATCAAGTACCTTTACGCAATAATGCAGTAAAACTATCTCGTATACACATAAGGGAGGATAATTCTGCCGTGCAGATTGTAATCACAATCATCATTCAGCTTGAAGACGGCCACTATTGGTAATATTCATCCCCAAAGCCTATGATCAGTCCAGTGCTTCCAGCATCCACATTCTTGCGACCTTCACTAAGTCAGCAGTGCACCTTGTTAGGGGCCTACCATAGTCATCAACTTTCCTGAAACTACAGCATCCATTGCCATCCGTTCTCTAAATTTACGCGGGCCGAGTGCGGGTTGGTAAATGTCAGACGTCTTTGAAGTTTTACCTCTAGAAATTGCCGATTTCCTCACAATGTTTTTCCTTCGTCGTGTTGAGAGCAGTATTGAAGAAATAATTTACACAAAGTAAAACGCCTGATGGGGTTATAACCTAAGGCCGCGTCCCCATCACGGCGCGGCGCCGTCACCGTACAATGTCATGACGCTTTCGCCACGATTCAGTCGATATTTCGCTGTTGAATGTGTTGGTTGAATGGGCAATGGACGGCGCACCGTTGGCGGCACCGTGCTGAGGTGCAGTGCGGTGTCGTGGCCGAAGACGCCGTGACGTTTTACGATGGGGACGCGGCCTAAGACTTGTGAGTCGCGGCCGATGCCACTAAGCTCAATGCCGCTGCTCTCAAAACACGATCGAAGATCTAAATCGATCGAAAGAACACCATCACCATCATCTCAGCGTATAATCCCCATTGTACCTGCAGCTATCGCGTTCGTTTTGCGCCCAGGGTCCGCTGGGATCGGGCATAAAAACCGCTAAAAAACTAAAAAGACGCTTATGCTCAGACATCTTTCGGCTAAAATGATTGTTATGACTTTTTTGTTGCTCTTACCGTGGGCGTAGGGGTCTTAAAATGACTCCTTATAAGTTCAGGCTCACTACTAAAGCTCCATCTTGATACTCCACAAAGATACTCAGTAGCCCATAAACAAGAGTCTACCTACGATAGTGTAAAACAATTACTCCAGAGTCAGCTATAACACGTTTTATCGTACGCAGTTTTATAGCTCATTGGACTGCCAATGGTCACTTTACGCCGTGTAGTGTTTCTTATGTATATACTTGCGTTTCTATTTCTTTATACTCATGAATATTTGTATTTTTATAATATTGATGACCCGGGTCGTACCGGGCCTAGAATAGTACCATACCATTTCCTCCCATGGATGGCGTAAGACTCCCGTGGGTGTCGTAAGAGCTGACCAAGGGAACTCTCACCAGGGAAGCAGGCAGCAGCGCTTCTCCTATGGAATACCAAATTGCAGCGATCCCCAGCCCGGCTTTGGCTAGCCCACTGCTGGCCAAAGGCAGGCACTATAGGCTGAAGAAGAAGAATATTGATAAAAGTGGTCAATCATCATTTTTCTATCCTTATTCAAATGTATATGTATGTGGGGGGTTTAAAGAATACAGCAAAACAACTTTGAGCGGTTTATTAAAATAAAAAAAAAACTCAACACACAATAACTTTGGAAAATTTTAAAAATAGGTACGTCTTCTCGTCGTGCTCCTCGTCGTGCCCAATCACGCCATTCGTCTCCTTTCTCCCTCTCACATCCGTCCTTTCACTCGCGTCGTTTGGATACACACCTAAAACATCATTCACTCAATCTATCAAACATTCGGATACATTCCATTCCCACATTCGGCCGTCCTGCTCTTAGTCTGTCCTCAGACTAAACACATGAAAATAAATCCTAAATACTACAAAACTACAATGTGGATCTTATGAGATATATTTGAGAATGGTAACAATATAGTAAGTACATAAAAACAATACAAACGTGGTACATCTTTAACAATATTGGTTACCTTACACTTAGTACACTAGTGTTTACAAAAATCAACATAACTTAAATTTTAAACATACTGAAAATAGGAACATTACAGTTAATAATCATACATCCTTCTATACTTAAAATATAATGTTTTAAAGTCACTTGAATAGTCAGGCCATGGTTTCATATGGTCTGCTGATGCTTTAGTTCTGTGAGGACCTTCCGCTTGTGGGTCAGCCTTCTCAACATCATACCTATCATTTCTTTTCACCTTTGCCACCTTGTAAGGTCCCAAGAACTTCGGCTTGAGCTTGAGGCCTGGACCAAATTGAGTCCTCTTCACTGCAACAAGTTCACCCTCTTTATACTTCCTACTTCGCTTTCTCTTCTTATTGAAGCTTCTTTTATTTTCCTCCTGAATCTTTAATATTTGTCTTTTAGCACTCTTCCTAAGTTCTTCCCGTATTATTCCTTGATCCAACCACTCTTGGATCTGCTTATCTACCTCGGCCTGGACGCTATACGCCGTGGGCGCTGAGCCACAGGTATATCATCTTTCAGTATAATCTTTAACTCGATAGGAGCCTCTTTGATCTGCTGTGGGTGGTATGTGTCTACCAACCTGACTACTTCTTCTCGCACATTCCAGTCCGTCACATAACCTACAACATCAACAGAACATGCACAACAATCCACATCACGTTACCAATCATTCGGTTTCATCCACACAGATCCACCTTTCATAACCGTAGTTACATTTTGTAAAAATTCGTGACCAATTAACACTTTGAATGGAATAGTGTCTCTAGGGATAACGTGAAACACAACATCACGATACGTTTATCCATCGATTTCAATATTAGTACAAATTTGTCTGATTGGAGTAATTTTTGTAAGTCCTAGCCCGGTAAGAGTTATAACACATTCACTGTTACACACAAGAGACCCTATTTCCTCGTAGAAGTCCAATCTGATCAGATTCACGTCGCTTCCGGAATCTATTAACGCGTCAGTTATATTTCCGCACAATAACTTCACACACTTTATCGGTTTTGTAGAAATACCGGGTTTGTTTACATCCAAAACGTCAACGTCGCCGCCATGACACTCGTCATTCTCCATGTTGGGTTCCGAGCCAATCGTAGCAAGCGCAGAGTGGCCAACCTTACAAACTCGATTGTCGCTCGTCGCGCTCCCTAGCGCCGTTGTGACGAATGTCCGCTTCGCAGAGTGGCCAACCTTACAAACTCGATTGTCGCTCGTCGCGCCCCCTAGCGCCGTTGTGACGAATGTCCGCTTCGGTTGTTGCCGTTGGGTTTCCGTACTTCTTCCGGAAGAACTTGGAACCGCCGGCGCCGCCGATGATGATGATGATGATGATGACTTTGATCTCACAGGGCAATTTGGGGAAATATGTCCAAACCCGTTGCATCTGAAGCACTTCTTTCCTTGATTCTTGTGCGGGCAATCTTCACTCCTATGATTTTCCTCCCCACAATTGTAGCACCTGTATGATGAAAACCCTTCTTCCTTCCGAATATTACGATTCATATCTTTTCCTATTTCATGACTCCGGCTCTTGTCTTTAATCATCTCATAAATTTTTAATTTTTCTTTTAACTCTGAGTAGCTCGTAACGCCATTAACATTACCTTATTGATTTCTTGGTCTTTAATTCCGTCGATGATATGTTTGATGGCTACGTAGTCCGCCATCTTGCCTCTTTTGCCCAGCTCCTTCATAACAAACATATAGTCGATACATGACTCGTTTGACCTCTTTTTCCTGGCACTCATCATCTCGTGGATGGTTTTTGCATCGATCGCGTCTGGAAATTCTTTTGCGATAGCTTGCTTCAGCGATTCCCAGCACTTAAAAACCTTTTCAGAGCTCAGCCACAAAGCCGCTGTTCCCGCCAGTGAACGCCGCGCAATCAACAATTGCTGCGTCTGCGTCCATCCAAATATATCAGCGTTGTCATCGATATCTTGTATCCACTTTGTTACAGGGTATGCCTTTTCCCTACCGTCGAACTTCTTTATGACGTCTTGCGCGTAGTGGAATGTGGAACGCGTTGGCCAGTCGTGTCCGCCATCTTCTTCGTCACACGATTGAGTCCGTCTTTTAGCCATCGTAACCGTCGTAAAACCGTGTAATCGTTGTAACCAGCAACGTCTTATCCACATTCACTGCCGCGCCACACAGGTGCTGCGGTCGCGTTGTCCTGTAACCGGCTTTTCGTTTCGTCTAACCGCCGCGGGCACGTGCAGCTCCCGGCCGTCGTCGTTTGCTGATTTTCTGATCCCGGACGAGCCCCCAGGTTGTGGGGGGTTTAAAGAATACAGCAAAACAACTTTGAGCGGTTTATTAAAATAAAAAAAAAACTCAACACACAATAACTTTGGAAAATTTTAAAAATAGGTACGTCTTCTCGTCGTGCTCCTCGTCGTGCCCAATCCCGCCATTCGTCTCCTTTCTCCCTCTCACATCCGTCCTTTCACTCGCGTCGTTTGGATACACACCTAAAACATCATTCACTCAATCTATCAAATATTCGGATACATTCCATTCCCACATGTATTAATACAACGTAAATTTCTACCATACTTTTGTATAAGCCATCATTTCGGTAGTCATACATTTTCTAAACAAATATCCTAAATCACGCACTTCACTCCAATATTTCTTTGGTTAGATTCCATATCTCGTAAAAAAAAAAAAAATATTATAGATGGAAATTATATAACTCTGTCTGTCTGGTACCTTTTTCGCCTTAGCAGCTAACCAGATAAAACTCAGTACATAGGTAAACCATTACCTGGGTTCGGACTTTTATCCCCTAATATGTTTTTGCGAAATAATCTAGAGATTATCTCACTAAAACATAATTTTCTTTCCAACCTCCCCGCACTAAAAACTACTTATTTATGAACAGCAGACTTTAACGGAATTCATAGCGCTGATAAACCTCTAACAAGGTGGACCTGGGGAATGTCGTAGAAATCTGCTGTATACGAAAATCATAGGACCAGCAGCGCGTTTCTGTAATCATCTTAGCGGGAAAAATTAGGTGATATAAGTGTGGAGTGAACTAATTCTAGGGACACTATTGACATCTAACTGTGAGTTCACTTCGCCTAACCGTTGTTGTGACGGTGCATAAAGCTATTTCCAATAGTAGACCTCTTACAGATGTACTTCCGACTAAAATGGTGAACATGATAAAATGGACTGTATAGTCATGAGCATAAATAATATATTGTCATGGACAGCTCGGCCATAATAACTAACTCACTCTCTTTATATCACGAAGCCAGATATTGTTGCCGAGGCAGATATAAATATGTGAGTCAACAAAATGATGGCAATTTTTGTGATCATCTGTGTAAGACAGATACAAGTGGTTGCATCGTCAGCCCAACTCTCAAACGGAGGTCATGACTACATATTATAAAACAAAGTCACTTTCACTTTCCCTATGTCCCTTTGTATGATTAAATGTTTAAAACTACGCAACGGATTTTGATGCGGTTTTTTTTAGTAGATATAGTGATTAAAGAGGCAGGTTTATATTAATGTATAATAACATCCATTAAATTATGGAGAAGTAGAACTTCTTCATAATTTCGCGGGACTGGAACAATTTGCCAGCGGCGGTGTTTCCGTCGGACTACAATTTGAGTGTCTTCAAGGCTAGAGTGAATAGGCTCTTAATAAACTAGTGCGCTTTACCATCAACGATTGCGTCACTGCTTACCATCAGGCGGGATTGCGGTCAAGCGCTAGTTTATAATTTATAAAAAAAAAAAGTATCTACTATTATTTTTGAGGTTTCTAATGTGATGTCGTAAATAATTACATTTTTTCTACAGTGAGAGTGCAGTGAACGCTGGCTGAATCCTACGGGATTTATCAAAATACTTAATATTATACACATTCAAAAGGTCTACAAAAAATTCCGCGATGGTATATGTCTATCTCTTTTGGATATTCCACAATATTTTTTTGTCCTTTACTTTTTATGACAAATACCGACTAATTTTCGAAGCGATTTTAACCAATATAGCATTAATCCTTACCCAATTTAATACCTTAAATATATTGTTTTTTACGGCGGTACCAATCGACCGAGGCCGAGATTTTTATATAACGTTCACGGTTTTTCATTTCTGTAGTGTATTTTGTATCAGCATTGCACCCGTGCGAAGCCGGGGCGGGTCACTAGTACAATGATAATCAGCCAAAGAAAAAGCAACTAAAAGGCATGCGTAAGATGACCATAGATAAAACATTGTTTGACACGTAACAATGGACTTTATGATAAGCTTTTGTCCATGATTAATTATGAAGATAGGTATTAATTTCTACTGCTTATTACTTTGCTTTGAAAATTCAATTTCTGTTCTGAAAAGCAAAACGGAATTAACGTCATATCAACCTTAAAATTAACATCAAGTTCGGATTATTTATTCATAATTACTCAGTAAAATGGTTTACAACATTACATAATATTAGATCTTAAGTGATATGCTTCGCTTTTAGATGGATTTAGAGTAATTAACAGTAACACTTAACAGTACTACCTATAACAAAACAGAATATTAAGTACACATTTATAGTATTTTTAAACACAAAATGTTTTTTAGTCATTTTTAACTATAGACATTTTGGTATTAATTACGTGGAGGCATGAGGAGTAGGGTGTAAAGTTCACACATCCTCCATTAAACAGGGAGGTTCTTCCGACCAGATAGGCGGGCACTTGCCCAACTGTTGATTTTGGGAAGAGGTGTGTATGCTACTTGCACGGTAAACTCTGATTGTGTGATGTAGAATTCGTGTAAGGTCAGTATGACGCGTTGTCTCTTTATCGAGTTTGTAGGTAGGCACCGCTACAATTATTTTATAGTTGTAGGTTTAAAAGTAGAGGAAGACCAAGAAAGCAATGAATGAATTTTGTGAAAGATAAAATGAAGAAGAAACGAGCACTGACCCCAGACAAATAGGAACTATAAGAAAAATTAGATTTTAGTTCTATATTTTAAAGTACCTATTACTAAAACACCTTACAAGAAAACTAAAACTAAATAAAAACAAATACTGTTTATAATATGACTATCTATCACCCATATTATTTTAAAACAGTCACACGATATTGGCTCTTGTAGAAACGCATTAAATCTAAATTTTATGGACTGACTATAATAGTAAAACAATATTAAACCGCTTAGAAACCAATTCTATTTATCCCCTCCTCCCCCCGATGTCAAAGATGGCGGTCGCAAAGTGAACTTTCTCCCGCAAATATATTGTAATCAAATATAAATTGGAAGTGATTCATCAATAAAACTATATAATTAATGATAATAACATCTAATAATTCAGTGTTATCGTTTGCAAAGCGAAATGCTACCCCAGTGATACTTATAAACAGTGTTAAGCGTGGGTCTCGGTGATTCCTAAAGAACTCTGGAAACCAAATAAATGTCTCATAATTTCTGAAGAAACGGTTTTACTGTATATAACCAAGATCGCTATGAACTTTTAACTCATCAAGCAGTGAAAACAATTGCAAAAAGTGCCAAAACTTAAAGTGATCGCTCATTCCGAATTATTATCAACCTACCTCCGCAACGGTAAAAGTGAGCGCGTTCCAGTTCAAAATTTGTTCATAACACTTTAATAAGCATATGTCTGCGCGTTCCAGTTAAACTTATGAACATATGAAGCATTATTAGCTCAAACCCCGTATTTCTTGGTGTATAGAAATTTAAATTAAAATTTGACATCAATAAAATTGTGTCAAATAATAGGAGTGCATCAGAAACTAGGAGTAACGTATATTGTAAAGTGATAACAACGGAGCGATTGTCTTGTATCCTGTTCTACAGCCAAACCACTGGAACAGTACCAACGGACAAACAGGTCAGAGAAAAAACCTCTTCACTCTCATTATCCCCTGGTACTTAAAATGTTTGAAACTGGCAATAAGTCGCTCTCAGATTCAAATTTAACCGAGCAAATGGACCAGCCCCTCACTCCCCCTAATTTCGTAGCCCGGCGAAACAAGAGAGTCAGAGAACACGGTTATGAAAACGAAGATTTCAACTCTTTTAAGGATGAGATCAAAGTTATGATCTCGGCCATGTTGGCAACTCAACAAGAACAACTTTCAAAAGTATATCCTACCCTAATGGATATAAAAACAACAAACATTAATATTGAGAATGCAATGGCTGCTCTTTCGGCTCAAAATGAAGACCTTAAAAAGAAGATTGAGTTTCTAGAAACCCGTTCAAAGAGAGATAATGATTATATTATAATCCTGGAGGACAAAATTGAGGATCTGCAACGGGCAGCACGTAAGTCTAATTTTGAAATAAAAAACGTTCCAAAAGCCTTGCAAGAAACTAGAGACGATCTAGTAAAAATGGTTCTGACTTTGTCCAAATCAGTAGAAAGTACAATAGATAAAAGAGATATTACAGATGTGTTCCGTGTGCAGAATAAGCGGCATAATACTAAGTCAAGCACTATAGTAGTAGAATTGGGTTCTACTCTACTCAAAGCTGACTTTATCAGGAAGATCAAGGATTTTAATAAAGCAAATAAAGAAAAAATCTGCGCCAAACACCTAGGTCTTAAGACAGGTGAATATAACCCTATCTTTGTATCCGAACAATTAACAGCAAAAGGAGCTAGGCTCTTTTTTCTGGCCCGAGATTTGGCGAAGTCCCGAAACTATAAATTCTGCTGGACCTCTTTCGGAAAAGTTCTGGTTAAGAAAGATGATAATGCATCCACAATTACCATAACAAATGAAGCTCAAGTAAACAGCCTTATGCAACAAATATGACTGGCCGGGTGTAACTTTCTGCCATGGTTACCCAATACTGTTCTCACGTATTGTTCTATGTTAGTTGTCCTTGAAATTTATTTTTATGTTAACAAATTTATTTTAATGTCAACAAATTTATTTTTTATGTATAAAGATGTATATCTAGCGCGCTCACATTCATATGAGACATAATATAACACTTCTATATCAAAGCAAGATCACTCAATTTATATCCTACACCCTATACTCATTCACAAAATTCATACCCGCCTACATAATTATAATCAAATACACATACACTTATATGATTAATGCTGGTCTACATTTCACTATATTTAACCAATGGATAGCACGCTACAAACTTTAAACAATATTGACAATACAGAAACTACCAATGTTTTTAGTTGTTCTTCAGAGGAGCTAAAAAGTCTAATTAATATAAGTCCTACGGACATTACCATTGTGTCACAAAACATACGTAGTATTTACTCCAACCATAGCGACCTGTTGCTAAATTTAATGAATTTGAAAAACAAGAAAACAGATATAGACCTCATAACATTAAATGAATGCAGACTCGACACCTCCAAACCTATACCTCAAATTAGCAATTACTCGGCTTTCCAAACTTCCAATCATATAAACAAGGCTGACGGAGTTGTTACCTATATTAAAAATACTCACAAAACCATAGTTAAGGAAGTTAAATTATTACAGGCATCCTGTCTTCAAATCTGTTTTCCTTCAAAACTAGTAGTCTTGGCTATATACAGATCTCCCTCAAATCCTAAATCCGACGAGTTCATTAACTCACTAAATGACCACCTTATTACAATTGCATCGAGTAAAAACATAATAATTACAGGTGACATAAATATAAATTTAATCTCTAGTGAAACTGAACACTCCTACGATCGCACAAACAGATTAAATTATTTAAATATGCTTGCTATGCACGGTCTACTCCCAGGACATTCACTACCTACTAGAGGTAATAACTGCCTAGATCACTTCATCATAAAACTAGACCCACTATATTCTACAGTATCCATAGCAATATTAAACACTACCATAACAGATCACTCCATGATTTTCCTAAAAATATCTAATAATAAATACAAACACGTAATATCCAAAACAAAAACTAAAATTGATTTCAATAAAGCAATGGAAAGTCTAAAAGAAAGTGAATTAAATAAGCTTGTGAACTTAACTAATCCAAATATAATTTGTGACCGTCTCATCCAAATACTACAATCTTGTCTCATAAATAATACTGTTACTATGACAATACCACAAAAATGCAGATTAATAAAGCCATGGATGACCATCGGGATGCTGCGATGCATCCGAAACCGTAATGATATGCAACGTAGGTTAAAAACAGATCCGTTTAACGAAATCTTAATTATCACTTACAAAAGATATCGTAACTACTGTAATTGTATAATTAGAAAACAGAAACGGAAATATGATCGTGAGAAGCTAACTAAAGCGCAAAAAAATCCTAAAAAACTCTGGGAAACAATAAATTCTATCACCCAGCGAAAACCTAAAAAATGTCCCAATACTGAACTATTGGAACTTAAGTCTACCCCAGAAGTCTCGTCCTTAAGTCTAGAATCTGCTGACACAGTAAACAAGTACTTCTCAAATATTGGTAAAATTCTTGCGAATGAAATCATTTCCAACACCACTGGTTTAGACAAAATTTATCATGAGACGCCCAATGCCCCCCCTTATTCGTCTTTTGTACTTTTAAGCACCGATCATTGCGAAGTCCATCGTGTATTAATGTCACTAAAAACCGATAGCGCTCCAGGCTGGGATGGCATAAGTGTCAGTTTCTTAAAAACAGCACATGCTCTTGTCGTTCCAATTTTAACCCACTTAGTGAACCTTTGCTTTGAGTTTGCTATCTACCCAAATTCCTTGAAACTAGCCTTAATTACGCCTGTTCATAAGAGCGGGGACAGAGCTGACCCATCAAATTACAGGCCAATTTCTGTATTACCGTCTTTGTCTAAAATACTTGAAAGATTAATGAATTCACGTCTCTTATCTTACTTAAATACCAATAAGCTTTTATCGTCCTCACAGTATGGGTTCAGACAAAATAAGTCCACAGAGGATGCAGTGCTGGCCCTTACCTCATCTGTTACTAGACAGGTAGACAACGGAGGCAGATGCCTCTGCGTTTTCTTGGACCTTAAAAAGGCCTTCGATACGGTATCTGTCCCCACTCTCCTTGACAAGTTGGAATCGACTGGCATAAGAGGAACACCACTTGCCCTGCTCAGAGACTACTTATGTGAACGTAAACAAAAAGTTAAGATCGGTGGAGTTGTTAGCTCTGAGGAGAACGTTGATTTTGGAGTCGGTCAGGGTAGTGTTCTCGGCCCTACACTCTTTCTGATATATATTAATAGTCTATGTAACATGCAAGTTGAAGATGGAGTTATTGTTTCTTACGCGGATGATACCGCTATTGTTTTCTGCGGTAAAACTTGGATCGACGTACAGGCAAGAGCCGAACGTGGCTTGATGAAAATTGCGGCATGGCTTGAACAAAACCTTCTTACTTTAAACACTTCTAAAACTAACTTCATTTGTTTTTCAAAATATAGTTCTTCTCAACCTCCCCCTGAATTCAAAATTAAGATTCACAAATGCCAGAATCCACCAAATCCAAACTGTTCATGTGTAGAAATAAACAGAATTAGATCAACAAAATACCTAGGCATTATGGTTGACCAGCGGTTGTCTTGGCACTCGCACATAGAATTAATAATGAAGCGCGTAAGGAAACTTATTTGGACCTTTAAAACACTTCGTTACATAACTTCTAAAAGTCTCCTGCTACAGATATACACGGCACTAGCACAATCCGTACTGGCATATTGTCTTCCGGCCTGGGGTGGTGCAACAAAAATAAAATTTCTGGACCTTGAGAGAGCACAAAGGTCTTTACTGAAGGTCATGCTCTTTAAACCTTATAGATTTTCAACAGAGAGCCTTTATCAGGAATGTGAACTCTTGACCGTTAGAAAGCTTTATGTACTTAATACAATTCTAATTAAACATAAATCATTGCCTTACAAGCCACATGAGACGACAAGCAGACGGAGGAACCCGGTTGCTCCCCCTGTAGCATCCAGGTCAGCATTCGCAAAGAGACAATATCCTAGTCAGTCATCATATTTGTACAATCTACTAAACGAAGAACTCAATATCTATTCACTTTCTTACCGTGAGTGTAAAAACACAATGACTGCATGGCTGAAAACTAAAACCTATGACGAGGTAGAAAATATTGTACAGTCAATAAAAATATAATTATAAACTAAACCAGAATGTTTTATGCAGTTAACGGTAAATGATGTGCTGCATCATTTTCCGATCCCAAGACCGTGTCGCAGGGTTAACTGGCATATACGCAATCGTTTTACCATGGTCACTCAAATCTAATAACCTGTTTGCTCCTCCAACATTACCACTCTCCTTAGACATCCATATACACACTTCCACAGTTTGATTCTCATCATAAACACATGCACATACTCCCACACTTTCACTCTCACAAACACACCCTCACATCAAACCGTATCACACTCCAGCGTGCGAAGTATTAATCCAATTTGCATTTTTTTTTTCTGCATTTCTTTTTGGTTTTCTATATATTTTGTTTTCTAAAATAACTTTTATGTTTTTGTATAACTTACGGAGAGCGGAGCATCCTAACACAAGCAAATTAATTGTTTAAAAGGATGCTCCTAAATGTAACTAGCATAGGTTATTTAAGTTGCTGAATAAACATTTTATTTATTTATTTATTTATTATTTATATTATAAGAGAAACGGACTGGCACTTAACCCAGCCATCAACAGAAAGCAATATTTGACGCCATTTAAATAGCAATATTTTGTAGAAAAATCTATGAAGCGATGGAATAACCTAAGGCGGCACACCCCGCCATTACGACACAACAACCGGCACAACCCGGCGGCTAATGCCTAAGGCATTAAGTCCGCCTCTGTACATTTTTCTTTGTGCGAAAGTATAAATAAATAAATGTTGAAAGATGCATGTCGGCAACCTTCGCCCGCGCGCGTTGCCCGCCCACATGTCGGCGGCTTGCCGGCGGCTAGCGTACGCAAGCGCCCAGTCGCCCGGCGACATTTCAGCTGTAGTGACGTGCTAGTATTTTAACTGCCAAACGAGTTTCTGATGTCGAGCCGCCGACATGTTTTACGACTTGCAATGACTGAAGCCGCCAACCTAGCCCACCGGCAAAATGTTGCCGACCTATGCTGCGGAGCCGGCGGCATATGTCGGCGACTTTGGTGTATAGAGCGCTTAACGCAACAGACATTATTACATCATATCAGGGGCCCTTGTCGGCTATTAAAATAGTATCTGGATGGTCGATCAGTTATTTCATAATGACCGTTTTTGACAAGTTTCGTAATCTTGTAACAATATGGCTTCAATATGAATTTCCAGTGGTCAGTCACTGACACTCCGCCTTTTAGCAATAAATGTTCAAATTCAGAAGTAGTTTTTATCATCAAAATCATTTCTACAATCGGGTTTTATAATAATGGCAATACGACAATGTCTTGTCATTCTATCACCATTCCATTACAAGGCGACTATTAACTGAGTATTGACCAATAATTGATCGATCATTATGAATTTAGCATATTACGAACTTTTAGCACAATGACAATAGAATGACAATAGAATCATGTAGGAATGCCAAATTTATAAAAAAAGCAGACTGAAATCTAGTTGCAGTCTCATCTCGGTGACAAACAATAGTCCAAAAACTAGTCAAATTGTAATATAAAGTCGTTATTTTGACAGATTGAGGCTGAAATATCAAATTGTAATGAAAAGTTGAAATTAGGATGTATTTCTAAAAATATGTCTAAACATGTCGTTGTGAAGATCCTTGGGCAAATCCTATGTCCAGCAGTGGACTTCTTTCGGCTGAAATGATGATGATGATGAAATATTTTTTATGGCAAAACAACGTTTGCTGGTTCAGCTGTAGTCTTTTTGGATGTCAAAACATCAATGGCTAAAAGGATTTCGATGCCACGAAGCTACGGACATGAGCTAGCTCTAGTTACCTACTAACCTCTCAAAAAAGCCTTTACTTTTCACACACTGTCTACATGCTAGGGGATTTTTTAATGAAATAAGCATCACCTCTGTGCGGTTTTTCAGTTCTGTTTTTCCTGTCTATTATTAATTTGTAAAAATAAATAAAAAAAACGTAATTACTTTATTAACAAGTCACATACAACAATTCATAACAGCGTGTTTGTTATAATCCCGACGCCATTACTAAATCATTGTTACAGCAACATTCATCATAGCAAAGAAATACTGCTTGGTATCACGTATACCCAGTAATTATACCTTTAGTTGGAACACAGAATACAAAATAATCCAAGTACAGAAAATTCACTTCGCTAAATCATTTATTTAAATTTCGGCTCTTGCTATGACACAATAAAGTATAATTTAAGTCGTTCCTGCCTATAAGGCCTCATTAAAGCTAAACCTAAGCCTTGTAACAAGGGTTAGGTTTAGCTTTATTGGTTGATTTGACGTTTTGGTTTACTAGTGAGCAGGAAATACATAACACAAAAAAGCAGAGGTGCGCAAAATCTGCTGCGACATCGTGCATCGCCGCAAATTTTGCGCGCCTGGTCCGAAGGTATGGAAGATGGTTCAAAGCAAAAAATTAACAGCGAGCTAGTGTAGTCTCGTCATCGATCTTATTCATGATCCAGAAGTCCATTACTGGAGATAGGCCTCCCACAAGGATTTCCAAAAAGAAAGGTTTGACGCGGTCAGCGATTATTATTAAACAAAATAATAAAAATGGCAAGGCATCAACAGCGCGCACTCTCTTTGGCTCTAACGTGTTGACTTCCATAATTCCCGCAACAAACAGAGATTAATACAGATAGAGATCCGTATATTTTTTTATACAGTAAGCGAGATAATTTTCATTGGATCCGTTCTATGATAAGCTTCTATTATTGCTCATGTGGATCCCGCGGACGAGCGCATTGTATTCAAGTTTGCTTCGTACAAAAGAATAATAGAGACTGAGAATAACATTCTTGTCCTTAAACCTACTTGTCAGTCGCATAAAAAATCCAAGTGATTTAAAGGCTTTTGATGAAATAAGGACAAAGGCGATTATATAATTTAAACTATGTATGTAACGCGTAAGTAAACATAACAATATGACAATACACAATGTGTTTAGATGAGAGAGTGTTGACCAGTAAAGGTCGGTAAATAAGAAGATTTCCTATTTATTTAGCATAGGCGTCCATACTCCAAATATCCTCTCCTGGACGCAGATGCTTTAAATGTAGACCCATAGATGCAGTGAAGTTTTCATGTTTTGGTCGAGAGAGTCCTTTCGTCGATATGTCGGCGACCATCTCTCCAGTGCATCTGTATTTAACCAGGATTACTTTGGCGGCAACCTTTTCTCCCACAGTTGTATCTGACGTCTAAGTGCTTGCTGCGTGCATGGTAGACTGCGTTTTCTGAAAGACTAATCGCACTTTGATTGTCGCAATAAAGGGTTAAAGGTGTACCTTTAAATTCAGGTTGAAATTCGTCCGGTCGAGTCCCCTGTGATAAGTACAACAAGCAACCAATTACTTGGTATAGAGTGTTCTGCAAGATTTCTTGTTGACTCTCCGCCTTTTTAAACTTGACATTCGGATCAGCAGGTGTCTACATCGGTTTAAATTTGTCTATGCTAAATCAAGTAATTATTTTCATCTTGAAATCTAATGCAACGTTTGGCCATTCTTAAATCTTTCATATGGAATGTTTCTTGTATCATGTGTATTTTCAGCTTTATTTTCTTCTACATCTGTGTTATTTTTAACAACTTCTTCTTCTTTTTCAGGTACTTCGTTCACTTTATTTCTTTTAATTGGAGCTTCGAGGAACACTACATCTCTACTCTAAGATCATATTTGTATCTAAGGTCAGTCTAAGATCTTTTATTTTGAAAACGCACTCCAGAAGCATCCCCAACATGTAGTAGATGCTGAATGGGTGCACGCAAACGGGTAAAATAAATAGTTTTGCCCTTATAAGTTTTAAATTCTAAGTGATTGGTTTCACTCCATTTCACTACTATATCAAAGTCCCTCAGCAGTGCCTTATAGTCAGGCTCGCTATAATACTAATACCAAGAATACCTTCAGGTCATCTGCAAACATTAGACATCGCGCCGGTCTGACAACCTTCGGCAGGTCATTAGCCATTTTAATAAATTACATAGGCCCCAAGGTACTACCCTGGTTTACACCAGAGCAAGTTACAGATGGGGCAGATCTATGTCCAGAGATTTGGACATACTGATATCGATATGTGAAATAACTCAAGAAAAGTTGAAGCAATTTCGGGATATTCTTTTTAAATAGAACGTCATTTTAAACACGATCGAACGCCTTCTTAACATTAAAATAAGCAACTTCATCTAAGTTTTTCTTACTTGTAGCTTCATACCTAAAACACGCAGCACACCTCGTCTGGTTGAGAGAACGAAGGTGAAAATAATGTTAGTACCTTATCTGCAGCTACTTAGTACCTATATACCTAAGAATTTTGGCACAATGTACTTCATTCGAACAGATGACTTCAGATGGAATCTATTGCACAATTCATCGTAATGTTAGTACCTTATCTGCAGCTACTTAGTATATATGCAACTAGTATTATAGTACCTAAGGATTTTGGCACATTGTACTTCATTCGAACAGATGACTCTCGGATTTAATTCAGATCTATTGCGTAAAGATGGTACTATTGACACTTTGATTATAAATTTAGTCAATTAATTTCAAACCAATGGCGGAGTACGTGTCGTCCGAGTATTCGTTAGATGACTTCAGATGGAATTCAGATCTATTGCGTAAAGATGGTACTATTGACACTTTGATTATAAAGTTAGTCAATTAATTTCAAACCTATGGCGGAATTCCTGTGGTCAGAGTATTCATTAGCAACAAAAGAAATTAACCTAACTATAGATGGCCCGATTCCCTGGGTTCACATACTAAACTAAGAATAGAAACAATTTAGATCAACCTCGGTTCAGACTGGCTAAAGTAAATAGTTCTTTTACGGGGTGTTGTGTAAAATTTTATAATAAAGTACCGCTAGAGATTCAACAACTCAATGAGTCCAAATTCAAAACATGCATTAAACGCACGTTTAAGTTTAGTGATTCTTTTTTCTTTCTACTTCTTAACAGAAGATAAATGTGTTTTTAATTCTGTTGAATTAATGCGCGCTTGACGTTAATTGACGTATTTTTAGTCGCTCTGTTTTTTTTTCTTTTACATATTATAAACCAGCGCTTGACCGCAATCCTGCCTGATGGTAAGCAGTGACGCAATCGTTGATGGTAAAGCGCACTAGTTTATTAAGAGCCTCTTCACTCTAGCCTTGAAGACACTCAAATTGTAGTGCGACGGAAACACCGCCGCTGGCAAATTGTTCCAGTTCCTCGATGTTTTTAATCGCGTCTTAACTGTTTACAGAGAATCTTAAATTGCCACGACTAAACTAATATTTTATCCTTTGTCCTCTTTTTAATGGAATATAAAGAAAAAGATGCAATTAATTTAAATTTACTTTAGTTGGTGAACATGAACATCGGGGCCAGTATCGGATTATCAACTCGAACATAACTAACACTGTCCGAACGTTCGCTAATGAGGATAATACGGTCGTATGTAACTAACAGGTCAGGCATCCTGGGCATCCCGGTAAGTGATATGGAAGCACTAACCACGTTATTACGAGATCTTATTAAAATTCTAATTAGTGTCATCAAGGGAACTGGAAAATTAAAACTCCGATGGGTAAGTCGTTAAGGGCGACAGAATTAATTTATTATGAGATTCAATCTTTTTATTTTATTAGACTTTCATCTTGGCTTGTTGGGTCTTCTTAATTGTAATGGTTTATTTTTGTGTGGTTTGAGGATGATAATTCGGATACTTCCTAAATTCTTATTGCGTTATAATTTATTAACATGTGACACAAAAAAAAATACTTAAATTAAGTAAGAAAAATACATAATAATGAATTCTGTTGACTACCCACAATTACAATATACTCAGATACATAATTATATACTTTATTGTATACGGAAGACAGCAGTTCAAGTTACCCGAACCTGCCAAATATTCCCAATCAACATTGGGCCTTAATGCTTTAGCGATAAAGTTGAAACTCTAATAAAGAAATTTGACAGATTGTAGTATCTTGATGTACTGTCATCTGTACACCAAAATCAAAAGACATATAATACATTCAACACCACAAAATATACAATTGGAGGCCTTTTTTTTGTTCTGGATGGAAAATCATCAAATTAATGACCTCTCCCGCTCTGGACGGAGCGGAAGGGAGTGTCAGGGTTTTACTAACCCACCCGTGTTTCTTCACTTGCCTGTGCACCAAGGTCACGGTTTCTTTTTTAATCAACCCTGACCCTGACGCAGGAGCCATCGGTCCTCGTGGACACCGTCACGATGTGCTGACATCTCGATGAGGCGCGTGAAACACAATATGCCGTCCAATCGGGCCTCTATTACCGGGCGGCGCGCTGCCCCCCGCTTACTGCCCACAAGACCTCGCCTACGGAGGCTGGGAGTTCGATGTTGTCTTTCGATCAGGGAGTCTCCTGTGACGGCTAGGGGCGTGACGGAGCGGGAATTCCAGCCCTTCGCCCCCCGCCCCCCGCTCCGCCTCCTCCTTTGCCAGCATCACTGCTTCGCAAAAGGAGGTAACGGCCTGCCATGCACTCTCGTTCCAGACCTTGGCCTGGACCAGGGCCGGATGTGAGAGATCGCCGCCAATCGCCACCACGAGGACCACCGTGTTCTCAGGGCGATTCCCGCAGTGGTGACACCCTGGCCTTTCCTCCCGTCTTATACGGAACAGAAAGGATGAGACTTATGTTAGGCGGAAGGTGCAGGCGCCCTGGCGCCTCTCTAGCCACTCCTCAAAGAGGGGACTTACCGCCGCTATTGTTGGGTTCCCAGCAATGGGAGGCCTTATCGCTAATACAAACTCTTCCAGGCTACCTTAAAATGGACAAAAATTTGGCTGTACATTAAATGGTACTTTCGTTGGTGCAAATATTATACATACAATACACTAAAATAGATACACAAATACTTACATATCCAAAATTAGAGATCATTTGATAGGAAGGAATTTTAAGTGCCAATATGGCTAATTGTACGCTAGATGTGTCTACCTGTGTGTGTGTGTGTGTAACTTAAGTACTTAAAAACGTCTGTTAAAACATGTTTTTTTTTTATTATTGGACATCATTCGTAACATACGTAATCGGCCTGAGGCGCAGGCCTCCTCTCGGTGAGAGGGAGTGGGCCGTTGACACGGGCCCATTGCATGTTGACAGATGTCACAGATCTTCGAAGTTTTGCCTCTAGGACACGCCGGTTTTCTCACAATGTTTTCCTTCACCATTTTGAGAACAGTGGTGATGAAATAATTTACCCAAAGTAAAGCGCTTGATGGAGTTCGAACCTACGACCTACAACTTGTAAGTCCCGGCCGATAGCACCAAGACACCGCTGCTATCCTTTAATAAAAATATTTTAAATTTAACTTATTTTTAGGCACTATAATTGTATGAGTTTTTTTTTACTGTTGGCTAAATGTACACCTTCCGTAACCTTCGTAACTCACATACACAAACAGGCAGACCCGGAACAACTACTTGTAGGTCACACATCTGTGCGAGAATCGAACCCGCAACACACAGTGCAGCAGACAATCGCTTCACCACTGCGCCAACGGTGCCTACAATAAATATGGTTTAAAAAACTAAAAAAACATGCTTTTAAAGAATATGATAACGGGAGGCGCTTTTTAGTTAGATATTCTTAAAAAAAAATGTATTGAAAACGGTGGGACATTTTACAGTAATAAGCCGCTCACTCGTAGTCCAAAGAGTTAGAAACGGACAAACAAACAAACAAGCAAGCAAGCAAGCAACCAAACAAGCAAGCAAGCAAGCAAGCAAACAAACAAGCTAGTAAAAACATGTAATAAAATAAACACCAAACCAAATGAATGTTCTCTGAATCCAACTTAAAGACCTAATGAATGTAAACTCCACATCGAATTAATCAAATCAAATTAGGGGTTACACCATATAGGCCAATATACGGGCAAGTGTGATAAACTTATCTTATTAGGGAGGTAAAGCCTTGGCCCGAGGCTTTTGAAATCTTGCCTAAATCCCGTTAACGGACCTTCTACGAGTTAATTGGGCATGGAATCATTTGGATATGCTTGAGCTATGGTATGATATGGATAGATGTGATTATTTGGGTAAAGGGTCCGATAAGGTTAGAATTAAATCTATCCTGGATCTTAAACCTACCGATATAGTATTTAGTTCTATTCATTATTCTGCTTGAGATAATATAATAATAGTTATAAGAGGCTGATTGGTGATCCTGATTTAACTCGAGACGGTCTCGAATGCCTAGAGCACAGGCGTAGAGTAGCTAGCCATTCGAGCATTTTGGGGAGTGTGCGAGGGAATTGCATGATTTAATTACCCCATCTCCGTTCCACCATCAGACGACCCGTCTTACGGCGAGTTTCCACCCTACAATCTTAACACCACTACGATCCGGACGAAGCGTTTCGCCTCCTCCTTTATACCGCGGACATCGACGGACTGGAACCATTTGCCAACGGCGGTGTTTCCGTCGGAATACAATTTGAGTGTCTTCAAGGCTAGAGTGAATAGGCTCTTAATAAACTAGTGCGTTTTACCATCAACGATTGCTCACTGCTTACCATCAGGCGGGATTGCGGTCAAGCGCTAGTTTATAATTTTTTTTAAAACAAAAAAAATCATAAGAATGGCTTCTGCGTCATGGCCAAAATAATAACAATTGCACAAGTTGTCAATCGTCAAGTTAAGCTATGCTTGCCGCGGTTTTTCTGTGGATGGGTGAACATTTTTATATAACGAGACCCCTCTGTATATTGGAAAGCACGTATTAACGTGCTTTCCAAGATTATTATTGTTGGCTGTCTTCGTAAATCATTTGTAAAATAAAAATTGTAACGGGTTGGCAGAAGTCTAAAAGTTTGACAACCACTCTTCATCCTTTTCTTTTATCGTCCCACTGCTGGGCACAGGTCTCCTCTCATAAAGAGGAGGATTGAGCGTAATCACCACGCTTGCTCAATGTGGGTTGGCGATTTCAGACTTCAGTCCAGGTTTCCTCAAGATGTTTTCCTTCATCTTCAGTCATTGGTGTCCAAGATATACTTAGAAAGTACTTATAACTTTAGAAAAGTTACATTGGTACTTGCCTGACCTGGAATCGAACCCGCGCACTCATACTTGAGAGGCTGGTGTTTGAACCACTCTTACCAAGGGGTATCGTATTACCCCGTAACTGGGTTGTGGGGGTCAGATAGGCAGTCGATCCATGTAGAATATTAGTATTCAGCTGATGATGATGAGAAAGATTTATTTTCATACGAATGGCTATTTATGTAAATTTATTTTTGTATCACCACATTTATATGTATACACCAATCAAACATCGAACAACAACATTCAACACAAAAAAAAACACACAATGGGCGCTCTTATCGCTAATGCGATCTCTTCCAGGCAAGCAAAGAATGGGCACATTCTCCTGAACCACAATTGGAACTATCGTTGGTGCACATTTAGCCAACAGTGAAATAATTTTCATACAACTGTAGTGCCTAAAAATATGCTAAAATTAAAAATATGTATTATTTAACAGGAGAGCAGCGGTGGCCTAGTGGTATCGACCGCTACTTACAAGTTGTAGGAACCTAATCATGCACTTTACTTTGTGTAAATAATTTCATCAACACTGTTCTCACAACAGTGAAGGAAAACACCGTGAGTCCTAGAGGCAAAACTTCAAAGACATGTGACATCTACCAATCCGACTAGGGCCAGCGTGGTAGATTTTGGTCCACTCCTTCTCAAAGAGAGGAGGCCTAACAGTGGGAACATTAGACGCTGTATCATGTATGTATTACAGGTGCAAGTAATTATGGTTTGATATTAGAGTATTAGATACTGACCTAATGCAAGCAAACTAGAATTATTCAAACCTGTGTTTCAGTTTATCATCTTACACGTTAAAGGCAAGGCTATATTTATTATTTTCCGTCACCATATACTGTATTGCGAGGGAAAAAGAGTTCCTGGAAAGACTCGAAGGAAGCCAGCCCTTTGTACAGCAGTCAGTGGGAGTTAACAAAAAATGCTATTATATAAATATATTTGCTACCAAGATTTTGCAAGTGATATAGTATTGTATAATGTAAAAACACTTTTCAAGTTTGTGAATGTGAAGCACCATGGACTATGATTTTTTTTTTATGTAGGTATAACTTGTTTGACATTACGAGATTGGCAGTTGAGAGTTTGTCATGCTCACTCAAATATCTTGCTGATGGTGGCGCGTGTTGTTGGGTCATTTGGTTCCCTTCAATATGGTTGAGCTAAGTGGGGCTGATGCGCGCGTCTCGCTCGTGAACGGGGGCCGTCAGTGGAGACAGGTCATCTCTTAGCTGCCAGTGGGCTTAATTCATTTTCTGTATTTTAAATAATTTTACATTGTGCTCACATGATAGAAGCAACATGAATATGTAACGAAGATATGTAACCCATATATTATGATTTTAAAAGAGTGTCCATGGAGTTTCTTGCACGTTCTTCTCCATAGAGATCTACGCTTTGGAACGTACAATTTGGCTTCACTTTTCTTGGACTGACCGACATTAACTATTCAAAAGTACCAAGTGATGGTTAATTTGAAATAAACAATTTTGATTTGTATTGATTTTGATTTTGAATGTTTATGATTTTTGAGATTTCCCTCAAGGGCAAATCTGGAACAGTGTTTTTCAACCTTTTACATAGTATGGCCCCCTTAGTATCGAAAAATGTTTTGCGGGCCCTCTTCCCTCCGCTGCTTCTAACTTAGAATTTCGAGTCCTATCACTTTGGGTAACTATTGAGTAAACAGAAAAACAGAATTCCCATAATCAACTACTGAAACTTTTAAGTATTTCATTTCATTTAGAAAATAAATAAATTTATAGAAGAATTTACTCACTCATTTTTCACTTAGGCGGTCGCGATTCACACATAGAAAAACACAGATCATAAAGATGTATTCTTGGTTACAGCGCGAATTATTAAAAAGTTACACGCTCTGGATTTTTACCGATGACAGCTTGTTCCCTGTTCTCGATAACGGTGAGCTATTATTTTTCAAATAATGTTCTTATCGAAATATTTATAAAATGAACTAGCTTTCCGCCCGCGGCTTCGCCCGCGTGGATTTCGGTTATATCGCGCTTTTTAAATTTCCCTCGGGAATATCAATTTTTTTTTTTCAATAAAACGTAGCCTATGTCCTTTCGCAGGGTCTAAAGATTGTCTGTGCCAAATTTCATCTAAATCGGTTGAAAGGTTTAAGCGGGAAAGCGTAACAGACAGACAGACAGGCAGAGTTACTTTCGCATTTATAATAGTACTAGCTTTCCGCCCGCGGCTTCGCCCGCGTGGAGTTCGGTTATATCGCGCTTTTAGATTTCCCTCGGGAACATCAAATTTTTCCGGGATAAAAGGTAGCCTATGTTCTTTCTCAGGGTCTAAAGATTGTCTGTGCCAAATTTCATCAAAATCAGTTGAGAAGTTTAGGCGGGAAAGCGTAACAGACAGACAGACAGACAGAGTTACTTTCGCATTTATAATATTAGTATGGATAAATAACATTTAAAGTCAAAACTTGTCTGTCTAGCTGTGGTTTCTACTACACTGGAGCATATTTGGCCTCGCATAGGTGTTTTTTATTTATTTACTAGCTTACCGCCCGCGGCTTCGCCCGCGCGGAGTTCGGTTATAACGTGCTTTTTAGATTTCCCTCGGGAATATCATATTTTTTTCGGGATAAAAGGTAGCCTATGTTCTTTCTCAGGGTCTAAAGATTGTGTGTACCAAATTTCATCAAAATCGGTTGAGAGGTTTAGGCGGGAAAGACAGACAGACAGACAGAGTTACTTTCGCATTTATAATATTAGTATGGATGGATTAAAACTTAATTCACAAAGAAAAACATTGCACAATGGCGGACTTAATGCCTTAGGCATTTTTTACCAGTCTACCTTAACCCGGCCGTAAGGTTAATATTTGTTACATCAAGCATAAGGTGTATGAAGTTAACTCATATAGTGCAATAGATATTTTAATATTTTATATATGTTTTTATTCACTAATGTAATTTTTTGACAATCCGAGGATTAGTTGAGAGAGGAAAATAAACCAAAACCAATACTCTTTAAAACTTACTTAGGAAGTTATGAAAATCAATATTTTTCAATTAAAGACAGCATGCTAATTGGAAATATAATAAAAAAAAAACAAGAAACTTAGCGACATTTTTTATTACTATCTAATAAAATTTGGAAACAAACGAGATCAACCTTGTACTTATATAATTATTCAGACTTCTCATAATCATCTTCAATTTGAGAGCAAAGTCCACACATAAAACAGTGTATTCTTTAAATCAATAACGATTGCATTTATGGCAAGTGTGGCTAGTCTTGCCGTTTTATTTTTGTGGAACATATTTCACATCTCCTGATAGACTTAGCAACTTTAGTTGCAGGATGTTGTGAATGTGAGGAGGATTCATAGACATGATGTAAAATTCTTTTGCGCAGCTCTCAAGATAAATACTGATTTCTTTTAAAGATTTTTAAAAGGCTTAATATTCTTCTTTGGTTTTCTTCGTATGACATTATTAATTATTTAATTTTATTTAAAATATAAAGAATACAAAGCAAAAAACGTTTACGCGAATATGTAACAAGAAGCGTAAGGTGGGTGAAAATCACCCAGCTGCAACTTAAACCCCGTCTAAAGACTTCGCCAATCGGCGGACAACTGGAACGTGATGCGGACGATGCGGTACGCTTACTTACCTTCTCCCGCGCAGCTACTCAGGCGCACAACTCAGTTTGACGTACCAGACAAAAAATATCGAAAGATTTATTGCAGGGTGGGTGATTTTCACCCAGACTTACGCTCGCCGGGTTAAGGTGATGCAGAGACAAAACTTGGTACGTGCAATGATATAAAAGATATTAAAGTTAAAAGAATACAAAAAAAATATATATATTAATATAAATACATAAATATATACAATATATAAATACCATATACATACATACAAAATATAAACAGTAGAGAGAGATAAAAGAAACTATAGATGGAGAAAAAGAATAAATTACATGTTTGATGAATCTGCCAATTTCTTGCGTAAGTATTCCCAAGCTTCAACTTTAAATGTGTACCGACTGGTCAAGTGACAAGAAATGAAGACTTAAGAAAACCAGAGCGGTGAGAAGGGCATCATAGAAGGCAATTATTTTTTCTTGTTAATAGTTTGGTTGTTATTACATAATGTAATTTTATTTTAGGTTTTATGTTTCTGTTTCACTGTTTGTATTTCCTGTGCGAGTCCTTAACAAAATATTTCATTTGTTGTACCATTACATTTGTACGTAGTTTTCATAATATGACTCGTGAAATTCAGGAACATACCCTAATGGCTTACAACTAGGGAATGCTGAAATCCACGTTCCTTTTTACGGCGAAGAAAACCTTATTTTCCTTAGGGAACATGAAGTCTGTAACAAAAATTTTAGTACTTAAATGAAGTATTATTTTTGGGAATACACTAAAAGAGATCAACTCTACTGCACGTTTTACGATAGGTAGAAGTCGACTAAAGACGAATTTCAGCAAAATTTTATATGTAGAATAAGTCTTAGATAAAGTTTAAATTTTTATTTTTTGATAGTTGTCTAGTAAAACAGACTTTAGTACAATCAAAAATACTATTTGCGATCTATATGGAATATAAATTGAGAAGGAAATAAAATACATTAATGGCACAAAAACACAAACAAAAAAAAATAATGAAGGTATTTGAAGAAGAAAAAGAATTTGTTCTATTTGCGATAACATTTTACAGTTAAACGGACTTCATTAAACATTTTGCCTGGAGCATTGTCCTGTATGCAATCATACATACACCTGGTAGCTCTCATACTCTTCAGATTAAACTAGACTATTTCCATGCTGTGCCATGAATTAATCAATAGAGCTGATACTGAACAATATCTATTAGAGAAATTGGAATCCATCAACTATGTTGGAGACATTATGTGAGAGAATATTAAATTAACCGTTGCATATGATAAAATGAAACTTCTCTCTACCTGTTTCACATTAAGGGCATATTCTAAAGTAAATTACGACTCTTTGTCTAGACAAAACCTCTTTCATAAAACTACCACAAATTTTAAATAAACACCCTCTTGCCACTTTATGCTTCCAATTTCATACACGTTTATGCTGTCATGAAAACAATATTAAACCATACAGCAGAATCAGCAAAGATAGCGCTGTACAGTACATACAGCATTCACGTTAACAATATACTCAACAAACTGGAAAACACTGAGTTGGGAAAACAGATTTTAATCTCACCAACTCGCCGAGTCGCTGAATACAGCGTTAATATATTCCGTACTGTAGACGGAGTTTCGCTTAAATTGTTTTTTGGAGTAACACATTCGTATTTGGAATTTGTATACAAATCTTATGCACATATGCAGACTGCAATACAATTAGATGAGTATGAGTTTTTGACAAGGCTGTTTGCGCTGGATCTGGAATAATCTATGTAGTTAAAATGATTAGCCGATTGTCTATGTATCGTAGTCAAAGTGACGCTTTCATCACATTGCTTATAAAGAGGATAGTCGTCATATTATTTTCACTAGGTATTTTCCATATCCAGCGCAAATCTGATACTAACTCTTAAGTTAGTATCATATTTTATAAGTAACATGCATGGTACAATAAAAAATAAATAAGTAAATATATACAACAAGAATATAGAATAAGCTAGCAAAATTTCAATGCCTTTGGATGACTATATTTATTTGTTATAGTTCTAGAAATTACTCCTGTATCTTGGGTGCATAATTATTATTTCAATATGTAAACTTTTTTTGAATCACAGAACTTTTGAGACTAGAATTTATGAGATAGATACTGCAACAGCTAATAGGGGCGCTTCAATAGCATATCTAGTTTCAAATACTGATATTTGTGACAACGATGACGATCTACAACGGCTAACTTTTTAAAACTACTGTGTCATGAACACTTCAGCAGCGCCAATATGCAAAAATCACACAGTCGGCAACTTAGGTGAATTGAACGCAGATTGAGCTGTCAGTACTTTCAATCCCCAGCATTAAATAGAACACAAACTCGATTCAAGTAAGATTTGTATAGAATAGACTGACAGTATAGTACAGATTACAGAATTTGTACAGTAAATTTACTATGAAATCCGGCAGTTTCTCAAAACTGCATTATAATTCTCATAATGTTGTTATCTGCCATTATAATTCTCATAATGTAGTCTGAAGCATAATAAATGATTCTGTTGGTTTAGATTAACAAGCGGTAACTAATGAGACAATTAATTAATTATTTACCTATTGTTGTGAAACTCTCTGAAGTTTAGTTACGGTTTTCGCTGGTAAATGTAAACAAGATGTGTAAACAGTCTGTGGTGACGAAAGTACGCGTACATACTTTCAACACTACAGAGTAGCTAAACGTCTAAACTATTGTCATCAACATCATCATCTCAGCGTTAATCCCAGTCACATCCGAAGCTTTTGCAGCTTTGGAGTCTGGGGTCCGCTTTACCAGTCTAACAGCTGATTTTGACTAAATTTTGATATTTTCCGTGAAGCGACTGCCGTCTAACCTCCACAACTCGAAGGCGATATCGAAGCATTGCAGTTAGACCAATTGTTGGACATTTTAGGGCTTGAACAACCAGTAACGATTGCCAATAGATGTATGTATGGACCAACGTCGTGCTTTCCAAGGCACGACCATACCAGTGCATATATTCATATTCATGCATACAAATATTTACACTGCGATCGAAACCGCGCCTCCTTGGGCAGTGGAAGCTTTAACTACCGCTACGCCGCGGAGGCTGTCCGTGACGTCTTAATTAATGTAATAGAACTAAAGTAATGTTTACCTTCTGTCCTTTTCTTAATGAGATAAAAAGAGTAAGATACACAAAACTTAAATTTAGTTAAGTTTGTGAACAAGGGAATTAGAAGCAATTTAAGGTAAACTAGTTAACCGGCTAAATGTATGTAGCGGACCGATAAATAAATATATACGGACAAATCACACAGATTGAGTTAGCCCCAAAGGAAGTTCGAGACTTGTGTTCTGGGATACTAACTCATCGATACTATATTTATAAAACATACATATATTATATAGATAAACATCCAAGACCCAGGCCAATCAGGAAAAGATCATGACGGAAATGACCTGGCCGGGGATCGAACCCGGGGCCTCCACGTCGCAGGCAGGCGTGTTGACCGCTGCGCCATGGAGGACGACCATACCACCACCAAAAACCAAATACCAGTCACCTTAGTTGTAAGTTACTTAGCAACGTAATGATTTGCTAATAACGTCTTCGAAAACAACAACAAAGTACATTTATTTAAAATGTTCACAGTGCTCAACAAACTGACGATCCATACATTTAAATATGAACGAAAAACGGGTGACAGAGAAAGAAAACAAATGCTTAAAGTGGAAAATAAGTTCAAAGCGAGCCCCGTATGCTCGGGCGAGAAAAGTCAGTGGAATGGAAACAGTTTCCACAAGAGCGGCTGGAGGGAACCCGAGAAGATACCAGGGGTTCTCATTCATAACACGGCCGAAGTTAAAGGAATATTCATTTTTATTTATTGGTTGAGGGTAAACCGCTGTTCGTAGCTGGCGGTTATACATTTTAGGTGACTTTTAAAAAGTTTGCTTGTCTCCGTGAGTTCAACGGTTTTTGTGAATTTAATTTTAGAAGGCACGTGCAGGTAGTCGCTACACGATGGTACCTACTACGTGATTTTGGTAGAACAATTTCCACAAAGGTATCAAAGACAATTTTCATGTCGCACTTGCTCAGCCTTTGTTTAGGTTTTATATTGTATATTGATTAAAATGTTCGATTGTATTCTGTAGGTTTTGGTGCAACAGTTTCTGTATACAGAGTGGTGCTGACAATACGACAATAAATGAAAACACAGACCATGCTGGTTCATAGGAATAATCCTGAGCCATAGAAAAAAACCTAGCATCAAAAATAAAAAACGAAAATTTGAAACTAAATCGCATAAAATTGCAAACGGAATAGAGCATCCTTTAAAATATTGGTCAATGACCTCCGATCAGCGGGCGACAGCGCGTTTCTGCATCGACTTGCTTTTTCGCGCCATTATTATTAAACTTTAGTACCGCTGGATGCGGCGGTCATCAACCTGTAAACGCTTCCTTATCAACATGTACACCATGTAGAAAATGTGAAAAATGAAAAATAATTTCCTGTGACAAAACTAATGGACATATTTATATATTTTTTTTAAGGGAGGATGAGAATGTGTTGTGGTACACGATGTTTAAATTATTGTCGTATTGTCAGCACCACTCTATATACCTACATCGATTTCACCAAGAGAACTGCCAATCTATTTATAAAAATCTCTGCATGAAAACTAAGACAAAGTAAACCTGAATGGAGTTGTCAATAGTGTAAACCAATGGCATGAGTGCACCTTTTTTTTGGATCGGATGTCGTTAAAATTCTGATCTGCTCCGCCCAGAGCGCAAGAGGTCATCCTCTTGGGCGGAGCGGTTCATTCTTTTACTGACTAAAATCCACCTGTGTTCCTTCATTTACCTACGCACCAGGAGCCAGGGTATCTCTTCGAATAACGCCCAGCCTTTTCAGGCATCGTTCCCCGTGGACCCCGTCAGATTGACAGCTTACTTCAAACTATCGCCTCCTAACTTTACAAGGTGAGATTTTTGCAGGATAGACGGTTGAATTAATTCACAAGATTATTTTTTGATGAGGAAGAGATCCGTTAGTTGTTCTATCAAAACAGTTTTCATATTTAATCCTTTACTTTTATTTTCAAGATTAAAGTTGAGAATAAAGTGGTTTTAAGCAAAAGGAATGGTTTCTTTTATGCTAGTTAGTGAAAGCGAGTATTTTAATAGCCGATAGCAATAAACTTATTTGTTAGAAAACCAAAGACCGTGGTTGTCTGGGTGCAGGGGAGAACTGAGATTGCAAACCAAAAAAATAAAGAAGTTTTTTTCTATGTAATTCTGGTCTAGATAAAAGAAAGAAAGAAAAGTCTATATTATGACACGGAACATAAAACTAAATAAGTTAAATACAATAAAAAATAAAAACAAGTTATATGGAATTTTTTTAGAAAAAATCAGAAAGTAAATGAACTAATAAACCTCAACAGTATACTTCAGTTAAGTAGTTTCTACTTATTTTCATGTATAATAGTCACCATTTTCTTTCCTTTCTTGAATATTTAACATTGCAGTGTCGCTTTGGTGAAGTAAGTTTTTTTTAATAAAAAATATATTACGGTTTTCTGCGGAACTCTGAACATTAGCGAATTGTGTAGAGAGCTGGGAAGCTTAGACTCTGATGCATTGAGAGCTTAGCTTAATTGAATTCTACTGCCTGAATCTTGGAGTACCTACCTGCTGGCCAATTTTCTCGTACTTTTGTGTACGAACACTTACTTTTAAAGGTTATCTGTTTTAACAAAAGTTTCCTGTGGTATTACTTTACAATTTTAAGTTCTGTGTTATGTGGGGAAAGCAGCTGTGTTTCGTAGCTTCGAGCGCTTTGCTTTGTAGTAATTATTTCATCACCACTACTCTAAAAATGGTGAAGAAAAACACCGGAGCAAACCGGCATGTCCTAGAGCCAAAAAATCGATTACACGTGACATCTATTATCTTGCACTGCGTGCTAGCGTGATAGATTACGACCCACTCCCTCTAACCGAGGCTGGCCTCACCTCGGTTGTCCCAAGAGTGGGAACATTATAGGTTAGGTTAGGGTAGGGATTATGTCGTATGTTGTGAAATAGGGAGAGGTTGTTATTTAACTTCTTCCTGTCGCTAAGTTTTATGTACCCAAAACTTCATGACTTCCACAGCATTGTCGTTGGTAGCACAGAGGTCACTTTGGCTGCAGGTTTCAGAACACAAAGAGTCTAATTTGTGGCATGACTGCACATCGAGGGCGCGTCCCCCCCCCCCAAACCTCTGTCTATGGAGAACAGAGGGTTGCGTAGGTCTTCTACCAATTAAAACCATACTGTGTCTTCTACCATAAGTCGGAGGCCCTGGAGATATATTAACACTCCCAGCACCCCGGCTTCTTCTTTTTTTCAGCATATAGAGGTCCACATCTGGACAAAGGAACCCCCCCAGGCTTTCCACGTTGACCGGTCTTGTGCTGCCCACATCTATCGGCTTCCCTCAACCTTCACCAGGTCATCGGTCCACCTCGTTGGGGGCCTCCCTACGCTGCATCTTCCAGTACAAGGTGTACGCCCCATCAGCCATCGAATCTACGACGAATGTGTCCCGCCAACTGCCACTTAAATTTAGCCACTCGGAGAGCTATGTCGGTGACTTTGGTTCTTCTGCAGATCTCCTCATTTCTGTTTCAATCCGGCAGAGATTTTCCGGGCATAGCTCCTTCCATCGCCGTTTGTGTGACCTTGGGCCTTCGTATGTGGCCCATTGTGAGCGACCACGTTTCAGTTCCGTACTAACAACACACATTGGTCAAAGGTCCCGCACCTAGCGATTATTAACCTGGCAAAAATCCATATCAAAACCTGCTACAAAGAAGTTTCTATAACGGATCGCATTCAGTTAGCCGGACGAGGTAGTTAGAAACATTATTAATTGATATAACGATATACTCTAAGGAAAATTGCTGGCTCTTCACCTGAAAACTTTGATATTAGTATATAATCTAATCAATCATTGAGTCTGAACCTCTTCTCTATGTAAGTAATTAGTTGATTTGCCCTTAAGTAGGTATCTCCGTTCCGTTCATAGTTATTTTACCTCTCAGTGCAGTAGCAATTTTGTTGTACTGAGAATAAAGATCAAAATGGTTTTGACAGACTTGTCGTAGGTAGCAATCCAACAAAACTCTTATCAGAATGAGAATAAAAACTATCGTATTATTACTATTAATAGCCCACGATCTCCCACTCCAAATCGAAGGCCTCTCTACTTTCCTTACACTTCTATCTGTGTAAAGCCTCTGAGCAACAGTTCTTGTTAAAGGACTGCAGCTCATCATTAAGAGGGACATTTTGGGTCATATATTTGGCCCAATCATCGTAATATAAATCATTCCAAAATCATTGTATAATGACTATGAAAAAACTGTACTTGTTAGCTTATTTGATTTAGTAATAATTTGTCAATAATGATTTAATTTCTCTTACTTACTTTGCTGATTCGAGTATTATGACTAGTATATGCTACAGAATGAATCAGTCGCTTAAACTTTAAGTGACATGATTCCTTGTCTATGCTTTATGACTTAAAGCATAGACAAGGAATCATGTTAAGATGGGCATAGACACGCGGATTTCTGTTTCTTTTTTTTTTTAAACATTGCGCCATACATAATTACTCTTGTATCATGGGTGCCTTTACAAAAATTATACTCACACACACAAACAGCTCAAATAGGAACACAAACAGCGCCAGTAGATTAAATAAATATTTTATTTTATTTGCTATTGTTGCATATATACTAAATATTAATCTAGTTTTAAATATCGCTGAGATATCTTAGAGTATTTTTGGCCTGGCACAGGACATTGTGTTTAACTTCCTTTTAATGTATTTTATTTTCAAACTAGCGGCCACCAGCGACTTCGTTCGCGTGGAGTTAGTTATGCTCCGCTCCTATTGGTGCAGCGTCATGATAAATAACCTAAAACCTTCCTGGATTAATCGGCTATCTATTGCAAAAATAATTTTTCAAATAGGACCCGTAGTTCCTGAGATTAGCAAACAAATAAACTCTTCAGCTTTATATATTACTATAGATTTGTATCCTTGTGTTTAGTTTGTGCTCTTCCTGTGCAAGTTACATCGTATGTTGCTCTATGGTCACAATAAATACTTTTTTATTATTACTTTTAAAACAAGTACACAATTTAGTCTTTGTTTGTTTAACTCCGTAAGGTACTACACCCAATCACTTCATAAAATAAATCAAAAATGAGACGGAGAGCGTAAGAAATTGACGATAATCTATCGAGGTTCCACAGTAACGTGAGATATAGTTCACCAATAGGCTTAGAAATTGTATTTGGCAAACGGACTGACCTCGGATATCACTGGCATCTTGGGGTCGATAACGCCCCAAGCTACATTTATAGGCGCGGTAGTCGAACTAAACTAACGGTGAGTATTTTGGAAAAATAACTTTATGGCCTTATAAATACAGGTCAATTTGCACTAGAATTTCAACATTGTCAATAGTTTTACATAATTTGTCTATAAGTAATGTTCCCACTTCTGGGACACAGGAATCCTCTCGGCGAGAGGGAGCGGGCCGTAATCTACCACGGGGCCCAGTGCGAGTTGGTAAATGTCACATGTCTTCGAACTTTTAGCTCTAGGACATGCCGGTTTCATCATGATGTTTTCTTTCATCGTTTCGAGTGTAGCGGTGATAATACTAATATAATATACGTATATACAACGTTATTTTTGGTTCATGCACACGTGTCCCGTATTTTTAAGTAAAGAATCTATGTACAAAATTTCAAAAAGATATCATGGAAAACCACAAAGTTATGAGCTTGTTATCTTACTTGGTTGTCCAAATAAAAATTTGGGCTCCACTCGCGCGCCCGCGTCTGAAGCAGTGCGGCGTGGGGGGCCTGTCTCACTGTGCTCCTAGTCCTATTATATACCATCAGCTGTGTGCGCTCGGTATCCGCACTGCCACAATGTCTAAATGTATTTGGGAAAAAATATAACATGGTGTAAAAATGATTGAAATCGATTCAGTTGCTTATTCTGAACAAACTGTATTCAGGTTTCGTTTAAAGTAAAAATAACGTTGTGTAAGACAAATTTTCTAGTCATTCAAAAACCAATTTTATTTGCATTGAGATAAAGTTCATATTTTGTTCAGTAGAAATAACATGACGCTTAACGGTACATCACAGTGGTTACGCTTTGCATTTACAAGACTTGTGGTTTATCAATTCGTCTTTAAGTCCTTGAGCGAGATGTGACAGCCGTTTTATGTAGATTAGAGGTACTCGTTTGATAAGTAAACTGACAATCAACTAGAAGTGACTGTATTGGGTTGTATCCTAAAAATAATGTCCATCAGACAGCTTTATAAAAAAAAATTGAACACTTATTTTGTATTTCATTGAAATACTTGGGTAGATATATTGATTTGACATGTCGCATGACGTCACGCCGTGGTACAAAATATACCACGGCGTGACATAATTAGACCCACTCCGTAACTTTAATACGCTATATCTCAGTAGTTCTTGATAATTTCGACAAAATAAAAAATACGGGTATTAGTTTTTTATCCATACTAATACATATTATTAATGTGAAGGTAAGTCTGTCTGTCTGTCTGTTACGCTTTCCCGCTTAACCCTTACAACCAATTTTGATGAAATTTGGCACAGACAATCATTATACCCTGAGAAAGTACATAGGCTAACTTTTATTGAAAAAAAATATATATTCCCGAGGGAAATCTAAAAAGCTCGATATAACCGAATTCCACGCGGGCGGAAAGCTAGTTATCTATTAGACGGACTAATTATTTTTTGATTTTCATACCTTGGATACATACACACTATACAGTCAGTATTATGGAAATCACAACAATAACTTTAGATCAATGTTATAAAATGAGTATAAAACGTATATCAATCTATTGATAAGCATATTTTTTAAAGTAATTAAACGGCTGCTTGAATACAAGAAACTGAAAATTTTCCACTCATTATATAAAGTAATATGTACCTATATATTAATGAAGAAAGTTTTCTTTCTAAGGAAAAGTAATGTTACACCAAAGAAAATGTTTTGTTCTCTTATTTTGAGACGAAACAATATTCGCAAACTTGTTATAACTACCATGAAGTTTCGATCTAACGTATAAGAGTACTTGGTCTGCTAACTTTTCCGATACGCCAAATGGTTTTATTCGGATAATATCTTTCTCGTAAATGCTAAAGCTGATCCCGTATATTTGTTGTGGGTATATTTTTTCGTTTTCCATTACCGATTAAATGATTAACTATGGCTGTAATGACAATATGTCGAGAAAAATCGTGTCCTTTTCTTAGAACCATTATATATATATATATATATTCATCATCATAATTTGTTTCATTACTTTTAATATTCATTAGGTAGATAATCTATATAAATAAAAATGAATTGTTGTTCGTTAGTCTGGTTAAAACTGAAAAACGCCTGGGCCGATTGATCTGATTTTGGTTTTAAAATGTTTGTCGTAGTCCAGGGTAGGTCTAAACGGTGAGCAAATAAGGCAAAATGATTTGATGTCATATTGCCTTTAAGGTGGAACAAAGATCACCGGGTCAGCTAGTAGTTGATAAAAATAAGCAAAAATTATGGTGATCAGTCCATTACTGGAATAGAAAATTCTGGATTGTCCTGCACTATGAGCACCAGTCCAACTAGCTTCACTATATAGTATAAAACAAAGTCGCTTCTTCTTTCCCTATGTCCCTTTGTATGACTAAATCTTTAAAAGTGCGCTACGGATTTTGATGCGGTTTTTTTAATAGATATAATGATTAAAGAGGAAGGTTTATATGTATAATAACATCCCTTAAATAGTGGAGAAATACTATTATTTTTGAGGTTTCTAATGGGATGTCATAAATACTTACATTTTTCCGCGTTTGCAGTGAACGCCCTACGAGATTTATCAAAATAATGTACTAAATATTGTTTACATTGAAAAAGTCTACAGAAAAGTCCCCGATGGTATATTTCTAACTCTAATGGATATCCCACAATAACATGTTTTGTCATTTACTTTTTACGACAAACATTTTCGAAGCAATTTTAACCAATAGGTACAGAATTAATCCTTATCCAATTCAATACCGTAAATACATTTTTGATTTAATATACATAGATCTATATCGCTCTTAACTCTTAACTTTAAATTAATATTTTCCAACTTATTAGATATTTATAAATTGCGGGACGTCTCGTTTGCGGCGGTACCGACCGGTCAGGGCTGCGGCCGGACGAAACGACGGGCCGCTATGGTTTTTTATACAACGGTCACAGTTTTTCTGTAGTGTATTTAATATCAGCACTGCACCTGTGCGAATCCGGGGAGGGTCGCAAGTTAAAAACAAAATGGGAAAACTTAAGCGTAATAAGTATCGAATGACCTGTCAATACTGACAGCCGTCAAAATCGAAGTGAAAGCATTTATTTCAAACAAAAGAAAATTTCGTATGCAAAATAATGGGCAAAAATATCCACATGTATCGAAGCCTCGCACCAGATGAACTGAAATCTAATCTTTATATAAGTTCACTCCAGCTCAATTTTCAGCAACAGACTAAACTGGCAGGTACCTAACTCAGGCAAACAATTCACGAAATCTTGTTTCCATAGCGAAACACGCGAGTAGAACTCTATTCTATTCTTTGTAAAGTTCATAAAATTAATTTTCATATCTGCTGCTACCATATTTAATTTTCTACCAAATAATTATGAACACCCTTAACTCCACCTCTTCGCCATACAGTGTCTGGTGCTAATTCACCTGTACCTCGCATGTGCAAACTGATAAATGAACGCAGCGACCTGGTTGACGTCCACGCTGACTCAATATCCACATTTGTCAGCCGTTATTAGTGGGTTAGTTGAAAAACTTACAAAGAGCACTTAGCATGTGGTGTTTGCCTGTAATTGGTTGTGCAGTTAGATTTAAGTTAATAATTTGTATGTATTTATAATGTGTGAAATATCTGTAGCAACTGTTGGCGAACCTTAAATAAATAAATACAACTTGTATATTGTAAAAGTGTACATTTATATTGCCAGACTAAAATATACATTTTGTCTGGATTTTTATCCGGCAATACACTCAATTCGGTCAAGCGTTTAGGTGCTACATATACTACCTATAAAAACTCGTCTCAAGCCGTATTTGCTCGACCGTTCAAATGTTTGGACGTACGTTATCTGAAGTATTGGAACTCAGGTAACAGATTGATATTTGATAGAAATTCAATAAAGTTAAGACTATTTTTTCTTTTTATATTTATTTGTACCGTAAGCAGCTGTTGCCTGCGACTTCATCTGCGTATGTTTTATCATGTTTAGAAGTAACTGTCTCCTTTGCGCTAATAAAGTGATGATGGTAAACATAGACATACGTTGAGTACCCTACTATGTCTGTTATAATTATTTTCCTATGATAATTTAAAGGTACAAGATCCGATAGTGGGTCAATTGATATTGCTATAATATGTCACTCAACGTATATTGTGAATAGACTATAATAGTAATAAACTGAATGTTATTGATTCCTTTTTGGTTTCATATACTCTCGATATATAGACTGTGAAATAGGCGCATGTTAGGTATATTGAAATTGAAATACGGAAAGAATCCGCGAGCAAGCACTCTTAAATAATTAAAAGGTTGGACTTACAGGGCTTCAGTCGATGTACTCCTGGTGTGCTGGATTGGATGGAGGCCTCCACCAGATGTTCACTTAGCGCTATAGACTTGCTAATAAGCTCTCTAGCCGGCGGCCAGTAAGCTTGGATTTCGGGTTGGCTTTTGAATTTCGGTTGCTTGATGTTGTTCACCAACCAGGTTTATGGTAACCAGGTATAAAGTATACTGACGGGTGAATGGAAAAACTTCTTGCATTTGTTCATTGTCCATTCCTCGATGCTGATTGGATGATCCACAAGGCAATGAGGTTGAAGGGAAAAAATGCGGGGATATTTGTATATGATTGCTTATTGATGTACCTAATTGTTATGTGCATTAACAGTTCCAGTCCGCCCGTCTGTCGAATTTCAGAACAATCAGTTAACGTTTAAAAAAATCACACCATAAAATAAATTGTATTTAGGTTTAATCCGCACATGTGATAAATAGACACCGATAATACCATATAAAAATCAATGAATTAATTTAATTTAAAAAAAAACCATAAAACTGTATGGTTGAGTCAATAAGATCAGCAAAATCCCAAAATACTAAACGCTGGGTTTAAAAAATCAAAGTAAAATCAAAACTCTAAATCGAAGTTCTCAATTCAAAAATTGTGACGTATTTGAAATAGAGTTTTCAATGGTCGTTAGTAGTGGCTTCTACCTACTAAAGTAGTGTATGCAGTTTGCCGCGGACTGCATAAGTAGGTAGGTATCCATACATCGCCAAGTTCTATGCCTCGTTAGTAAATACAGACTTATGTTATCTTACTTATCATAAGTATAATTAGCAGTAAGGTGTTCTCAAAACTGTATACATTAATGGTGCTTCACAGTAAAAACCCAGCCATTTAATAACACAACATTTCCAGGTGAAATTTTTCACGAGGAGCTCGAGTATGTTACATTAAAATAAAACTTTATTTTCCGTGACCTACTTCACAAACATGAGACAATTTCGTGATTTGAAATTGAAACAAAAAAAAAACGGGCCAAGTGCGAGTCCGACTCGCGCACGAAGATTTTCGTACCATTATCTTTAAAAACGGCAAAAAAAATCACGTTTGTTGTATGGGGGAACCCCCCTTAAATCTTTATTTTATTTTAATTATTTCTTTTTAATTTTAATATATAAACAAATATTCTGTGAATATTCCAAGCGTCTATCTGTTTCCGTTATTAATATGGAGCAAAAAAACGGCAAAAAAATCACGTTTGTTTTATGGGAGCCCCCCTTATATATTGTTTTTTTTTATTTTTAGTATTTGTTGTTATAGCGGCAACAAAAATACATAATCTCTGAAAACTTCAACCGTCTTACTATTACGGTTCATGAGAAACAGCCTGGTGACAGACGGCGGGGAGACGGACAGCGAAGTCCCATAAATAGGGTTCCGTTTTACCTTTTAGGTATGCAACCCTAAAAATTATAACATTCTTTCCTTAGAAATCGGGCACTATTTTCTTTTATCACTGATAGTTTGCTCGGCAAAACTTATCGCGGTACAATTGTTCGGGCCGGTAAAGTGTAAAATTCGCATGGATGCTCAGAATATTTATTACACTGACTAGAGAGTAGGTGCCATACAAAGAAATGGCGGATTGTCAAAGAATAGTGAGGCCTTTGTCTACGGGTGGGTAAAGTTGGGTTGAGGACAATGATGATGAAGCGAATCTGCTATCACAGCGTTATGCTGAGACACCTTTCGACCTCGTACAGGGCTTCCAGTTATTATTTACTTTCTTTTTTACATGCTTTTTATTAGCTTCACTTGTATGTTTGCTTGCTTGCTTGTTTGCTCGTTTGATTGTTTGTTTGTTTGTCCGTCTCTAACTCTTTGAACTACGAGTGAGCGGCTCATTACTGTAAAATGTCCCACCGTTTTCAATACGTTCGTACGTTCGTTTTTTATTAAAAAAAGAATATCGAACTAAAAATATGAAAATAAATATAGTTTAAAAAACTAATGCTTTTAAAAAATATCATACTAAAAAGTTAAAAATAGTTTTTAAAAAAGCGTGAAGCGCTTAATATACAAAAATTATGGCACAAAGCGTCTCACATTTTTTTTTTAATTATTTTTAATTTTTTAGTTTGATATTTTTAAAAGCATGTTATTTTTTTAGTTTTCAAAAGTATATTTTTTATACAATATGTAAAGAAAACCCCGTCCAATCCATAAGGATAATAAAGGTTAGGTATACACATGACCAAATAATATATGAAATTTTACATAATCATCATAGTTACAACGAATTAATTTTAGCTAATGAATTTTGAAATAATCTTTTTTTTTCCGCGAATTAATTCCAGTTTCCCCAAAATTTGGTAAGTTTTTGAAAAGTGACAACTACATTTCGATGGTATTATTATGAGCGATACGAGCACGTGCCGCGTGCCCTGCCCCCCTTCACCCGCGCATATATTGCCTAGTGCACATGTATTAAGTTACCTCCTTATGCGAAATATTATTTTTTAGGGGACTATTTTTAAGTTTTGCCCGGCTTTGTAGGCATTAGTAGAATCAGTTATCGATACCTAACAATACCTTCACGGATCAGACAGGGTTTTCTTTACATAGGTACCTATTGTATATAACGGAGTACCACGCTCATTGGAATTTTTAGAAACTGTAGTGTCAACAGATTTGACACCATTTTCTCCATTGCCAGGCTCAAATGTAGCAAAAATGAATACACCTAATTATTATTACGCATGTTTTTATTTTTCTGGTTTAACAGTGATCATAAATAAAATAAAGCCCTAAAATCTCAATTAATTACATAAATCATACTCACAAGTAACTACTACAAAACTTAATGTTTTTATAACAATTTGCAATTAACAAATTATTAGAGTTACAAACTATAATTTGGTAATTCGTATTACTATTTCTAACTCTTGATTTTAACATTGAATTAATTCTTATTTATTGCTTTAGACGTTTAAACATTTATTTAAAACTTCGCCATGCTTTTTCGTTTGATCAACAGTAGAAAAACTATTTCTATTAAACAAATAATGATATAAATCCATTATAAAACTAACGTATGTCGCTTATTAATCATGAAATTAATTAACAATAGATAACTATTTTTTTAAACCTCAGTTTGAATAAACCCTCAATTATGGATTGCTATCAAATCCTAGCGTAGATATATATACATTAAAAAGAAAGAAATTGACAAGCTATATATATATTGGAAACTGAATTATTTGTAAAATCAAATCCACATTTATTTACAAAATTTTCAACAATTAAGAAGACCCCCATTCGGAGTCAATATGAAAATCAACTAAGTATGTACGTTGAACTGTGCTAATGAAAAAGAAAACTGCGTTAATGAAAAAGAGTTTCTTTGGTGTTGCACCAAAAATTTTTAATAAAATACCTGCTGCTATAAAATGTATGCCATTAAAGAAATTCAAAAAGTGTCTTCACAAGTTATTAGTTGAGAAATGTTATTATACCTTGGATGACTATTTTAATGATAATACTATTTGATAAAATTCTGTAATTTTATAAATCTATTTTATTAATGTTGACTTGGATGACTATTTTAATTTTGGATGACTATTTGGTTAAATTCTGTAATTTTATAAATTTATTTTATTAATGTTGACTTGGATGACTATTTTAATTTTGGATGACTATTTGGTTAAATTCTGTAATTTTATAAATTTATTTTATTAATGTTGACTTGGATGACTATATTAATTTTGGATGACTATTTGGTTAAATTCTGTAATTTTATAAATTTATTTTATTAATGTTGACTTGGATGACTATTTTAATTTTGGATGACTATTTGGTTAAATTCTGTAATTTTGTTAATTTATATTACTAATATAACGGACGAATAATTTCTCGTATGTTCTTTTGTTATGATCTTATGTGTTTGTTTTTTTTCTTGTAGTGGACATTATTAAATAGATTATTTTAATGTATTTGTATAAAATTGATACAAAATTTTGTTAGCTTTGATGAACCTGACTTTAATATTTGTATGTCAACAATGACAAAGCATAGTGCAACGCTTATCTATTTAAGACCTTGACATGTATGATTAATGTATATATGTTCTTCACCTATGTTTCACAAATAAATAATTCTGATTCTGATTCTGATTCTGAACAACAAATAAATATAAATTAAATTATACCTATCCAGTCATATTAGCTATTAAGTCTAAACTTAAGGTTAATACTTATTTTTAAAGTTTAAGTTAGCTTTGCACCGACATACATATTTCACGTTTCTATAGTTCGTTTCTAGTTTCAGTTCTTTTGTAATACGAGATTCCTATACGAGACTCAGTCAATATTGATTCATTAATTTTACTTCTGTTATATAAAAGCTAGGGTTTTTATGTAATTTGTTTTTGAAATGTAAGTAGAAGCGCTGTTGAAAATAAAACGCATAATAAATGTCTCAATAATTTACTAATTATTATCCTAATTTCGTACAAAAAAAAAAAACAACCGGTCCTTCTCCTAAAACCAACAACTCTATGATGTATAAGAACTACAGGCTGATCTATAATAAACGTAGTATACTTTAATTTAATTTATTGACAGCCTCCGTGGCGTAGCGGTAGCGAATGCGGCCGCTGCGCAAGGAGGCGCGGGTTCAATCCCCGCACAGTGCAAATATTTGTATGCATGAATATGAATATTTGCACTGGTCTGGTCGTGCCTCGGAAAGCACGTTAAACCGTTGGTCCCGGTTGCCATACGAACATCTAGTGGCAGTCGTTACGGGTTGTTGGAGCCCTCAAAAGTCTAACAATTGGTCTAACTGCAATGCTTAGATATCGCCTTCGGGTTGTGGAAGTCAGACGACTGCCGTCTGACTTCGCTTCACGGAAAATATCGAAGTTTAGCCAAAATCAGCAGTTAGTACTAGTAAAGCGGACCCCAGACTCCAAAGCTGAAAAAGCTGCGGATGCGACTGGGATTAACGCTGAGATGATGATGATGACTTTAATTTAATTTATTATATATTTATTTATTATATTAGCATACATAAATAATAAATAAAATTCAGATATTAAACGTGACATAAAAGACAAATAACAAAGTAATTTAATTAAATATTTGAAACAAATTCAAAATATTTGTCAAGCATAAAATAATTTACATACTTTGAATATCTTCTCTCCGATGTATGACGCATCGTAAAGTTATTTTTTTTTTTATAAATTATAAACTAGCGCTTAACAGAAATCTCGCAACAACAAGTATGAAACATTATACATATTTTCCCGTGAATGTCAAAGTTCAGACACATTTTTACATTACCCAGCATTTTATACAGATATTTGCTAGCAGCATTCGTCAGAAGCTTGATTCCCTAGAGAAGTTGAAGCGACAAGTACACTTTTAAAAATGATAAAAGTATTTTATGGATTAGTAGGTACGGCACGATTGATGGAAAGAGCTAAAGACTTTGTGAGCTTGGGGAAATCATATTTACATCTCTCATACTCGATAAGTAGATCCTTATTACCCCCAAATGGTGCTTGTAGGTGACCAATTAGCGCTCTAGTATAATAATGTAGCTAGAAAAGCCCTAGGGCGGTAAGTATTAAAAAAAGAACTCTTGACTCTATCAAAAAGTTCGCGTACATCTAACCATCATACTGGCAATAGACATAATGCATTCAGTCCAATGACAAAAGAGGTCGCTTCGCTATTCAGCCTTGTCTTCGTATGAGTATAATAGTCATCAATTTTAAATATTGAACGGCGAAGCTCAATTTCGTTCTTGAAAAAATAATTTAAAAGAAGATGAAAAAGAGCGGGAATAGAAAACTTTTACTATAAACATTGTTAATTAATTAATTTACATATTGTATACAGATTCCCAAAACTACCAAGAGTACTCAAACTCTTTCCTACGTAAATTTGATGTTCAAACTGTACCTACAAGTACATTCCCGTACATTGGATTCCGCGCACGTTTGATGTCGAAAGAATGTGCGAATGCAATACGAAGCCACTGCATTCGTGCACGGTCGCCTATCTCCGCCAGGCAGCGTTGTCTGGCTTAGCAAAGTTATTGCAGTTTCGCATTGCAATGTGAACATTTCCGTTTTCTGTGCAGTGTTCGAGTGTTCGATTCATTTCCTACGAAATTAATAAAGGGGTTTTCAATGACCAAATATATTTGAATTGAAATTACATCACATCGATTGTTTACATTTTGGTAATATTTTCTTTTCTTTTTTGAGAGGATACTTTATAACATTATGTATGGAAAACCATTTAATATAAATGGCTACCTCAGTTTTATCCGGTAGCTTAAATAAGAAAGATCCAATTTTCCATCACGTTTTGATATAATGGCTTCTTTATCTCGTTGAAACCGCATGTGATACTTGACACTTGAGACTGATGACTTTTGAGTCTTCGACAGTTATACATACACCAATGATTTCACATAATCTCACAAAAAGTATTCAAGGCTCTGTAAAAGATCACTCTTAGCGATAAGATCGCCCATTGTGTCACCCTTTATATAAAATCTTTATAGTGTCAATATGGTGTAGGTACATCTCATTATCAAAGTTCCAAAGCATCATCAGCACCAAAATCCTCTGCTGGACATAGGCCTCCCCCAAGGATTACCGTAAAGACTGGTTGGACGCAGCTTGCATCCAGCGCTTCCCTGCGATTTTGGTCAGATTATGGTGAACATAATTAAGAGTATTTATTCTATTCTATTCTTAGAACATAAGTTTCTCGTGACGAAAACGATTGTCAAATGAAACTCCTGGTTTGATCACTTTAATCAATTTAGCGTTCTGTCCAACTGTACAACGATTAATCTTGATTAATGCCGAACGTTTAATAACTCATCAGTCATGAATTTGCGCCAATAGACAATCTAATATGACCGCCATTAGCTGTCACAGATACCAGCAGTGCGATTTCGTAACCATTTCACATTGAAAACTGTCCTACTTCATCTTTTTTCAAGGTGAGATTCAACCTCAACTCTTGATCAATGGCCTCTGTGGAATAGATACCACATTTTTTCCAATAACACGTGTAACAAATTATAGAAATTCTTTGAAAATTTTATATCACAATAATGGTGGATATCGCCAATGACAGTTGAAAAAGACGGCCGCGTGAGCCGTCTGTGAGGAAAGTTTGAGGCAAAGTCATGATGCGCCACTATGCTGCGATATTTCAATGTTCTTTATGAATTATTTACTGAATGCACTTTTTACTACATAAATCAGGCGCTTTTATTTAATAAACGGCGCTATAAATAGGTTTAAAAGTCCAATGGAAAATGCGCGTGACACTCAGCTTTCCCGTCAAAACTCCATTGAAAACTGACTTGAGCTGTCATTCCAACTAATGCTGCGAATTCCAATTAATCTATACTCTATACTTGATCTATAAAGCTGATGAGATTGTTTGTTTGTTTGAACGCGCTTATCTCAGGATCCACTGGTCCGATTTAAAAAAATATTTTTGCGTTTGATAGCCCATTAACCCAGGAAGGCTCTAACACGCTGTGACCAATAGGAGCGGAGCATAAAAATTAACTACACGCGAACGAAGTCCCGGGCGGCCGCTAGTGCATCAAAAAACGGGTAAGCGATTACAATGAAATGAATGAAAAAATGAATGAAAAATATTTTTTATTGTTAATACTATCGCTCCGCATGTGTTTAATGATCCTTTTTATCAATAGTGGTTTATTTCATATCATTGTTTAAGTCATTTATTGTATTAAAAAATCAGTAGGTACTCTGTTTTTTGGCAAAATCATTATTACTTTTTTTTAAATAATTTTAAAGTAGTGGTTTACTGCAATCTCGCCTGATGGTAAGCAGTGATGCAATGGTTGAAGGTAAAGCGCGCAAGTTTATTCAACCTATTCAATCAAAAAAAAAAAACTGAGTGAATAGGAAGGAAGACGGCAATTGAGCGAGGTGATGCAATGTTAAACTCAACAATGCTGCGCCAGAGGGAGATCTGGAGACCCTCCACGAGCAAACTCCCGACACAACAACATTTGCCGCACTCATCGCTACACAAATGCTCAGACCCGACCTCCGTACGGCTTCACCAGACATCATGCCAGAACACGCCGAATCGGTTGGCGGCAAGATTTTATCTGGTCGGTGGTAACTTCTGCCGGCAGCCGATGTTATGGCCTACCACCGTTAAATCATTAATTTTGAAATACCTCTGTACTGTGTTTGGTCGTCCTCCATGACGCAGCGGTCAACACGCCTGCTTGGGACGTGGAGGCCCCGGGTTCGATCCCCGGCCAGGTCATGATGGAAAACAATATTTTCCTGATTGGCCTAGGTCTTGGATGTTTTCAATCACTGCGCCAGAGCTCAGGATCTTTTGTTCCAGAGCATGGCGCAGTGGTCGATCCAAGTGGCTGTGGTCGCTGAGCCGTATTTCATCCCCGCCCGTGACGACTGGCTGGGATGCATTGACGGCTCGGTGGCCATTATTGGCGGGACTCTGATCGACCCGTCCCGGGGCCGTGGCTGGGTTGCTGCGGCCTCGGGCGGCATCTTCATCGTGGCATATTTCTCCCCCAACAAGAGTCTCGCCGACTTCGAGGGGTTCCTTGTAGAGTTGGGCGCCGTCATAGGCCGCTATCAACCTCGTCCCGTTCTGCTCGGGGATCTCAACGCCAAGTCATCGGCGTAGGGATCTCCGGTCACTGACCCTCGGGGCGAGGTGCTAGCGGAATGGGTGGGGACGACCGGTCTAGCCGTCCTTAATCGGGGTTCGGTATACACGTGCGTGCGGCAGCGGGGTGGGTCGATAGTAGACGTCTCTTTCGCTAGCCCCTCTGTTGCCGGACGTGTCCGTGACTGGCGTGTCCACCCAGACCGCGAGCGGCCGCCATCCAAGAGCCCTGATTAATGACGGCCCGCGCTGGGCGCTTAAGCGCCTCGACAGGGAACTTCTCGAGGAAGCTGCCATAGTCTAGTCCTAGATTTGGGAGTTGGCAACGGACGGCCCCGTCGACGTCGAAGCGGAGGCGCTACGGTTTTGCGGGGCGATGACGCAGATCTGCGATACGTCTATACCTCGCGTCAGCCAACAGTCCGTAAGGAGCAACGTGTACTGTTGGAACGACGACATTGCGCGGTTGCGCGTCGCGTGCTTCGCGGCTCGCCGCCAGTACACGCGCAACCGGAGGCGACGTCGACGGGATCCCGTCGAGGAAGCCGCGCGGTATGGGGTGTACCGCGCGGCCCAGGAGACTCTATGGCTGGCCATCGGCGACTCTAAGTCGCGGGCCAGGGAAGAGCTGCTGGGCTCCCTAGATCGGGACCCGTGGGAGCGCCCCTACCGTTGGGTACGGGGCAAGTTGCGTCCCTGGGCGCCCCCACTGGTGCAAAGTATGCAACCCCAGCTGCTGGAGGCGGTGGTATACACCCTCTTCCCTGAGCGGGCGGGACATGTTCCTCCAGAAGAGGAGGGCACCGATGTCCCCGAGGTGACGCAAGCAGAGACGGGAGCGGCCGTGTCGCGGCTCCGGGCCAAAAATAAAGCGCCCGGACCCAACGGAGTTCCAGGCCGAGCTCTCGTCCTGGCTCTGAAGGAGCTAGAGCCCCAGCTGAGGGGTTTTTTCACGGCATGCTTCGAGCAGGGTCAGTTCCCCAGTGTGTGGAAGGAGGGGAAGCTGATCCTGCTCAGGAAGGAGGGGCGCCCTGCGGACTCGCCGTCCGCATATCGGCCCATAGTGCTGCTCGACGAGGCGGGCAAACTTTTTGAGCGTATAATCGCAGATCGCCTCGTCGGCCACTTGTTCGGAGAGGGGGCGAAACTGGACGACAACCAGTTCAGTTTACGTCGGGGGCGCTCCACCATAGACGCCATCATGCGCGTGAGAGCCCTGGCGTAGGATACGGTGTCCCGGGGTGGGGTGGTGTTGGCGGTATTTTTAGACATTTCCAACGCCTTCAACACCCTACCCTGGAGCTGTATTAGGGAGGCCCTGAAATACCATCGGGTGCCTCCCTACCTCCGCCGCGTAGTAGGGGCTTATCTGGAGGACAGATGCGTCATCTATCGGGGACGTGACGGTGCCGGTCAGCACCAAATGTCGTGCGGTGCTCCACAGGGATCGGTCTTAGGACCGCTCCTGTGGAACATCGGCTACGACTGGGTGCTGAGAGGCGAGCTACAGTCGGGCGCCGACTTAACGTGTTTTGCGGACGACACGCTTGTCACTGCCCGGGGGAGCTCGCACAGGAAAGCGATGTTGGTAGCCACGGCTGCGGTGTCACAGGTGGTGAACCGCATCCGGTGCCTGGGCCTGGAGGTGGCCCTTGATAAGTCGGAGGCCATGGTTTTCCATGGCCCCCGGCGTGCGTCGGCACCGGGATCACATATCGTGGTCAGTGGGGCCCGGATAGCTGTCGAGTCCACCATGAAGTACCTGGGATTGGTGCTCGACAGCCGATGAGAATTCGACCCCACTTCCGGCGACTGGCGCCCAAGCTGATGGGTGCAGCAGGCGCGCTATCAACGTTGCTTTCCAACATGGGGGGCCCGAGCGCCGCCTGTAGGCGATTGAACATGGGAATCGTGCGGTCCATGACTCTGTATGGCGCCCCTGTGTGGGCAATGGACCTGACGGCCGGAACACTCACCATTCTGCGCAAGCCGCAGAGGGCGATGTCCGTCAGGGTCGTCCGCGGGTATCGCACGATTTCCTACGAGGCGGCTTGCGTTCTGGCCGGATCCCCGCCCTGGGACCTAGAGGCGAAAGTACTCGCGTCATTGTACCGATGGCGCGAGGAAGAGCGGACACGGGGCTCCAGTCCGGCGCAGCGGCAGATCGAGCTGCGCCAAGGGGAGCTTCGTCAGGTTCTGGTGGCGGAATGGTGGCGGAGGCTTATGCCTCGCTACCGTCGAGGCGATCCGGCCAGTACTCGACGACTGACTCGGGAGAAGGCACGGCTCCCTGTCGTTCAGAGTGACGCAGGTACTGTCGGGGCACGGCTGCTTCGGCAAGTACCTGCGTCGCTTAGGCAGGGAGCCGGATGCTCGGTGCCACCACTGCGTCCAATGCGGGGAGGACACGGCGCAGCACACTCTCGCCGAGTGTGTAGCTTGGGAGGAGCAGCGCAGTGTCCTCACAAATTAAGTAGGAGGCGACCTGACGCTGCCGGCAGTAGTGCGGAGAATGGTCGGTAGCGCAGTGTCGTGGGACGCGGTGGTGTCCTTCTGCGAGGACGTGATGTCACAGAAGGAAGCTGCGGAACGGGAGAGGGAGATCTCAACTCCCTTCCCGGGCCGCAGAAGACGCACTGGGCACCGAAGAAGGGCGGATAACGCCCTCTTCCGCCCCCCATGAATAGGTCCAGGGGCGAGGGACATGGGGAAGTCCCCACCCCCTATTCGATGGACCCCGAGGCGGAGGCGCGCGCGAGTGTCGGCGCGCGCCTCTAAGGCGATGCACGGGGTAGTTTAACACCCCACTACCCCGTGCAGGAGACGAGGCTCGGACAGACCGCGCCAGCACGAGAGGGTGGGGCCGTGGAAGAATTTAGACTCCCGCGGCCCCACGCGCGCTCGTGATAGAAGAGATACCGGGATGGTTTTAGTCAGTAAAAGTCTGACAAACCCCGTCGCCCACCCCAGGGCGGCGGACATCCTATGAGGATTTCCACCCCGAAAAAAAAGAAAAAAAATGTCTTGGATTTTTATCTGTATGTGTATCTATTATAAAGATAGTGTCGTTGAGTTAGTATCCCATAACACAAGTCTCGAACTTACTTTGGGGCTAGCTCAATCTGTGTGATTTGTCCGTATATATTTATTTATTTATTTATTTACTGTTAAATGTAATATACTAATCACCACTATATACATATATGGGGTTCATATCTCTCCAGACTGATACATTAAAAACACAACAATGAAGGGATCCCCAGTAACATTAAGCCCAAGCATTAATGTAAAACATTTACTAACGAACATAGTCTTAACCTTAATGAACGTTTGAAGGAGGCAATTAAACGTTAAAAGATGATTTTCAGATTCCAAACGCCTGTAGAAAATACATCTCAGAAACATTTGGCTTAATTACGTACATTAGCAGAAAACGTTCTCATTTGTGGCTAACTCTTAGACTAAGATTCGAATGTGGCATCGGATTTGTGTTTTTAACTCAGAATCTATATTTTAGATACAGTAGTAACATGACATTTTAGAAACACGTCCAATGTTGTGTGTTATTCTTATAATTTGAATAATAGAACAGATAAGCGATTGAATTAATCATCATCATCTCAGCGTTAATCCCAGTCGCATCCGTAGCTTTTCAGCTTTGGAGTCTAGGGTCCGCTATACCAGTCTAACTGCTGATTTTGGCTAAACTTCAATATTTTCCGTGAAGCAACTGCCGTCTAACCTCCACAACCCGAAGGTGATATCTAAGTTTTGCAGATAAACCAATCGCTAGACTTTTGAAGGCTCCAACAACCCGTAACGACTGCCACTAGATGTTCGTATGGCAACCGGGACCAACGGCTTAACGTGCTTTCCGAGGCACGGCCATACCAGTGCAAATATTCATATTCATGCATAAAAATATTTGCACTGTGCGGGGATCGAACCCGCGCCTCCTTGCGCAACGGCCGCGTTCGCTACCGCTACGCCACGGAGGCTTTCAATTGCGATTGAATTAATCTATACTAATATATAAAGCTGAAGAGTTTGTTTGTTTGAACCCGCTAATCTCAGGAACTGCTGGTCCGATTTTAAAAATTCTTTTTGCGTTGGATAGCCCATTAATCCAGGAAGGCTTAATGGGTTATTAGGCTATATAACATCACGCTGCGACCAATAGGAGCGGAGCATAACTAACTCCACGCGAACGAAGTCGCTGGCGGCCGCTAGTTTTAGATATAGTGTTAACATGACATTTTAGATACACAACCCAATGTTGTGTGTTATTCTTATAATTTGAATAATAGTTCTATGTTCTATGTTATTGGTTTGGTTTCCGCACTTAGTCCCTCCAGTAGACCATTGTGCGTGGACCATGGCGGCCTTTGGCGGTTATTCCAAAGGCTATATAGTTCTATTATTCAAATTATACATACACACACATATATGAACACATTAATTCAATCGCTTATCTGTTCAGATAAGCGATTGAATTAATGTGTTCATATATGTGTTCATATATTTCTTTATTTGTACTTCTGTAAAGGTGTGTTTACCTGTAAGAAAATACTCGTATCATAAATCATTTTAGGCAACGGCTCAGTTGAAATTTCGGTTGGTGAAGGTCGCGGGAACAGCTGAATGCGGCAGGCGCAGGATCGGTCGATATGGAGATCCTTTGGGGAGTCCTATGTCCAGCAGTGGACGTCTTTCGGCTGAAATGGTGATTATGATGATGAACAGACCGGTTTTACAGAAGAAGTAGTGTTAAAATTTCCTCTACGGCGGACGTCTTTGAACTGAAATGATGTAGGATCAAGTTAACCCCATGGAAAAGAGTCGTGAGTTTTTTTTACTGTATTATAAACTAGCGCTTGACCGCAATCCCGCCTGATGGTAAGCAGTGACGCAATCGTTGATGGTAAAGTGCACTAGTTTATTAAGAGCCTATTCTTGACTTCACTATAGCCTTGAAGACACTCAAATTGTAGTCCGACGGAAACACACAAATTGTTCCAGTCCCTCGATGTATGCAGTATAAAGGAGGAGACGAAACGCTTCATGCGGATCGTGGTGTAAACAACGTAAGGGTGGAAACTCGCCGTACGACCGCGACGGGTCGCCTGATGGTGGAACGGAGATGGGGGAATTAAATCATGAAATTCCCTCGCACACTCACCAAAATGCATCCTGTAGAACGAAGAATTTATGCATGAACTTGTGTAAAGCATCCATACTAGTAATATTATAAATGCGAAAGTACCTCTGTCTGTCTGTCTGTCTGTTACGCTTTACCGCCTAAACCTCTCAACCGATTTTGATGAAATTTGGCACAGACAATCTTTAGACCAGGAGAAAGGACATAGACTACCTTTTATCCCGGAAAAAATTGATGTTTCCGAGGGAAATCTAAAAAGCACGATATAACCGAACACCACGCGGGCGAAGCCGCGGGCGGAAAGCTAGTTTTAAATAATTGTGAATAAGTTGATAATTATAAACAAGCTTGTATAAATAAGTTCTACCAACATAACAAATCATATTTTACAACTAGTTATTATAAGGTTACAACGTTATAATAATTAGTTGTATCGTTAATAGAAGGCGATTCGAAGGCGCTTCTTGAAGTTCTTCTCTGTTTATATAGTACGTAAAGGAAACCCTGTCCGATCCGTGAAGGTATTGTTAGGTATCGATAACTGATTCTACAAATGCCTACAAAGCCGGGCTAAACTTTAAAAAAATCCCCCTTAAAAAATAAATATTATTTCGCAATTAGAGGTAACTTAATACATGTGCGGTAGGCAAACATGCGCGGGCGAAGGGAGGCAGGGCACGCGGCACGTGGTCGCATCGCTCTTAATAATACAGTGGAAAATGGTGTTGTCAATTTAAAAAAAAATACCAAATTTTGGGGGAGTTGGAATGAAAGGATCGAGGAAGAAAAGATTATTTCAAAATTCATTGGTATTGTTACTATAATGATAATGTTTCATAATTTCATATTTTATTTGGTCATGTGTTTACCTAACTTTTATTTTATGTGGTATAATAGGTAGGTACGTGTATGCAAAAATGGTAAATCAAATAAAAAAATAACACTCCATGTGTTATCTTTTTAAACATAAAGTTAATATTTATTTATTTATTTATCACTATTACAACTGTCCTTACAGGCATAGAATAAAGAGAGGGAAGTAGGTTATCTCCGACCCAATCCGCGATTTAATTGCCTATTAGGGTTGTCACGTTTAGCTAAATTTTAATTCAGTGTCTATAAATTGGCAAAGGTCTAAAAGTTGACGACTGTTCGCGCTTCGTCGGATTCGGTTGTCACCGAAACCGCTAACAAATATATATAGACTAAGAGCTTATATTTAAATTATTTGCTTAGTATTTAGTATAGGTACATTATAGTCATATACTGGTCAGTTTTTTTCATCATTTATTTAGTGATTTATTAGTAGTTTTGTACACATAAAGGACCATATTTATTTTTATTTTTCATACATCTACCTACTAAGTTTCAACAGTGTAGTCCTAATAGTTTCGGAATAAAATGGCTGTGACACACGGACAGACAGTCAGACAGATAGACAAACGAACAGACAGACAGACGGACGGACGGACAGACAGACAGACAGACAGAACGAATTTATAAGGGTTCCGTTTTTTGCTGTTTAGCTTCGGAACCCTAAAAATCGTAAAACAACATAAAAATACTAACAACTGCCTCTTTGACTAATCATTTCTGTTGTTAAGATCTGAACTTTATTTATCTAATTCACAAATAGTCAATTAGGTTCTTACTTATTTTTAATAACGATTTTGTAACTGTAAGTAGGTAGTTACTATACCTATAATAGGTACTGAGAAATCAGCATAACTAAATGTAAACAAAGCAGTAGCGCTAGCGGCAAATCAACTGACAGATCAAAAGTACCTTTAATCATTGATTTGTGTGAATAATAAATTCTAGTAGGCCACCTACTTCCCCTATCTGATAGAAAACTAATACTTACAACAAGAAATAAGTAAGTTTCTAGGTAGATATATCCTACCTAGAGACCTAGACCTTAAGATACCTATCTCATCATCAAGTAAAAATTATAATGCTAAAATAATAAGTGACTTGCTTACCTTTCCTGCTCAGTAGGTAATCTGAACAGAGACAATTCTGAAATCGATGAATTATTAAGACACCCAAACACACAGCAATACGTTCTCCTGCGATAATCACACATTGTTCTTTAATTTAGCTACGTAATATTCTGTAATCTGTGATTTAGTGAATGTGCCGAAAAGCCGTGACGCGCGAACCTCGTTCGGTGCTAGCCGCGACTAGCGCACTAGGGATGGGCAAAAAATATCGATATATCAAATAATCGAAATTTTTTCAGAAAAATATCGATATTTATCGGCGATATTTTTTTCTGCGATATATCGATTTTCGATATTTATTTTCAGGTATCAAAATCGATATATTATCAAAGCTCTGCTGTATGCTCATGTATTTGACCAATCCGATTTTTTAAATATAGAAAAAGAATAGGTACGCAGTAGGCTGTATGGGTTTAGTTTCTTTGCTACAAACATAAACAAAAATTACAGTCTATGACGATACGGGATTTTAGTGCTATTCTTGGCCTTTTCAAAGAAGCTACTGAGGAAATAAGTGGTGCGAATTATGTAACGTCAAGTTTAGCCATTCCTCTTACAAATAAACCTCTTTAGCGTTGATTGTAAAAAAAAGCTTTATTCAAAAAAGTTAAAGACAAACTGGCTTCTTTAAAAAGAAATCTTTTTCTCTCAGTAGCTTCTATTTTGGACCCTTGGTTCAAGCGTATCCTCTTTACCCCGCCAATTGTCGTTTCAAATGCTATATCCAAAATTCCAGAACATCGGCGTAGAGGACAACGTTCTCCGGATAAAAATCCTGATCAAGCAGCATCAGAGCAAGTGGGTCCTCTATCTCGTCCAGACATGAGAAATTATTCAATCTGAACATAGCTTCGTCAGAGATAGCACTAGCTGTGTCCCCAACGAACCGAAGCAGTATTTGGACTATTAGAACGAAAATCTGATTCAATAAAGTTCTGGGTAAATTATCAAAATTTCACGCCGATTCTCTCGGATATCGGTCTAAAATATTTGATTTGTCAAGCTTCTTCAGTCTCATCTGAAAGGGTAGCTTCAGTAGTAAATTTGGCTGTGCCAAATGGTTGGAGTAGATTAACAGTGGAACACATCAAACAAAGAGTGCTCCTAATGTCAATATCAGACAAATACTTGTTTGAATAATGTTATTTTCACTGTTGTTTTTTTTTATGTCAAGCAATTCGCACGCCTGATGACAAGCGTCACCTCTGCCCATGGACAGCTGCAGTGCTATACTGCCCTGCGTGACAGTTATTAGGCCTCGTATACCCAGTAATTATACTAGCAAAGTGTTATGTTGAAGATGTTGATTTTTTCTGTTACAAGAACCTGTTTTAGGTGTATTTGCTTTAGAATATCGAATATTTTGGCATTTTTTATAATAAATTGCAAATTGGGCATAAAATATCGATATATCGATTTATCGATATTTTTTGGGTGATTATATCGATATATTTGAAAAATATCGATACGATAAATATCGATTTATTTTTTCCATTTGCCCATCCCTATAGCGCACTGATAGGCACTCTAATATTGTGTTTAGGTGTGCGTGCGGCGACGCATAGATACGATGGCGCACACATACAAGCCGCGCGCAGTCCGTTTGTATGAAGATAACCTACTTCCCTCTCTTTATTCTATGTTACAGGTCTTACCCTGATGTGACAGTGCTGTTATCCACTAATACTTAAATATACACTAATTCTTAAATGATTTGTCAGATGATATATTAAACATCTAAGTGTTATAAAACATCTACTAGACATCATAATTAACCTTTCACTGTATTTCAATGTCTATTATAAACATAACAGAGAATTATTAATTGAACTCATCCGTTTTGGAAGTAAGATTTATTGGGCGAACCTCAATAGTGAAACACCTGGGAGATGGATTTATAGCTAACCGATAGTTTATTTAGTTTAAATTGACCTTTGATAAGGGTCGAAATATAAATGAACCTTTTAGTTGGCTTCCAATCTAACCTGATACTGCTGAACACTACAAGCATTTCACATTATAGTGACTGCGTATATTACTTCACAAAGTTAGTTAGAGGTTTCAGGTTTCACACATAAATGACGAAGTCCCCGAGGACCGATGCCTCCTGGACCAGGGTTGCAGGTTGGTTAAAAAATAAACCGTAAACCTGGCGCATAGGATAGTGAAGAAACACAAATGGGTTTTTGTCAATCGATCTCTGCAACAGTGAAGTAAGTACTTAACTACAAGCCCAGCTAGATATTAATTTACTTTACCACAATTACTTTCTATACGGAGTGCAATACCTTCTAAATAAAATGTTTGTGTTAAGTAAATATCATATACTTACCTACTCATAACTTCGTCATTTATCATGACATTTTTTTTGAAATTTTGTACATAGATTCATTATTCAAAAATACTGGACACGTGTTTTTTTTTTTTACATATTATAAACCAGCGCTTGACCGCAATCCTGCCTGATGGTAAGCAGTGACGCAATCGTTGATGGTAAAGCGCACTAGTATATTAAGAGCCTATTCACTCTAGCCTTGAAGACACTCAAATTGTAGTCCGACGGAAACACCGCCGCTGGCAAATTGTTCCAGTCCCTCGATGTACGCGGTATAAAGGAGGAGGCGAAACGCTTCGTCCGGATCGTAGTGGTGTTAACAACGTAAGGGTGGAAACCAGCCGTACGACGGGTCGTCAGCTGGTGGAACGGAGATGGAGGAATTAAATCATGCAATTCCCTCGCACACTCCCCGAAATGCATCCTATAGAACACCGAAAGGCTGGCTACTCTACGCCTGTGCTCTAGGCTATGGAGACCAACTCGAGTTAGATCAGGGTCACCAATCAGCCTCCTTGCACGTCTCTCCACTGAATCCAAAGTGGCTAGGTGACACTTGGCAGCACCAGCCCAAATGTGGCTGCAGTACTCCACACACGAACGGACCTGTGCTTTGTATAACATTAGAAGCTGCCCAGGTGTGAAGTACTGCCGGACCTTTGCGATTACGCCAAGCTTCCTGGCAGCCACCTTAGCCTTGGACTCAATGAACCGCCCAAAGTTAAGGTTCGAGGAAATCTCAACTCCCAAAAGCTGAAGGCGGTCGGAACACTCCAAGGACACATTCCGAAAAGTAGGGGCCAAGGTGAACGGGCTCCTTTTGGCGGTGAAAAGACACGCCTGTGTTTTGGCGGCATTGAATGCTACAAGATTGGCATTGCCCCATTCGGAGACCGCCTGCAGTGCAACACTCGTTCGCTCAACCATGGCCTCTCTTTCGGACCGGATTGATTCCCTACTAGCCCGAGCATCCGGCAGGTATCTCTCTACAACTGTGCTGTCATCTGCATACCCATAGATACCGGGCATCAGCAGATCGTTAATATGCAGCAGGAACAGAGTTGCAGAGAGAACAGACCCCTGAGGAACACCGGCATTAGTTGTCATGGGCTCAGAAGAGCATCCGTCGACAACAACTCGGAGGGACCGTTCAGTCAGGAAGTCTTTTACCCAGCCAGTCAGGCTAGGGGAAATGCCGTACGCTGGAAGCTTACTCAAAAGGCCAGCGTGCCATACCCGGTCGAAGGCCTTCGAGACATCAAGGGAGACAGCAATCGCTTCCCCATTCTTCTCGAGGGCCTCGCCCCACAAAAGAGTGGCATACACTAGTAGGTCCCCAGTTAACCGATTGGGGCGAAACCCGTACTGTCGGTCACTGAGGAGATCGTTACCTTCCAGGTATGCCAAGAGGCGCGAGTTCAATACACGCTCCATAATTTTGCAAAGTACAGAGGTGATCGAAATCGGCCGATAGTTGGCAGGATCGGCACGACTACCCTTCTTGGGCACGGGCTGCACGTTAGCAAGCTTCCAGGACTTGGGCACTATACCAGTCCTAAATGAGAGGCGATACAAGCGCGTCAATACAGGAGACAACTCGGGCGCACATGCTTTAAGAACAATCGCTGGTATACCATCCGGACCACTAGCCTTATTCACGTCCAGACGACACAGTACTCTCAGAACCTCCTTGTTTCTAATGCGAACCTCAGGCATTAAAGCTCCGCAATGAGGTAAATTAGGTGGAGTAGCACTGCCAGTATCAAGACGCGAATTATGGGCAAAGAGAGAAGCAAAGAGAGCTGCTTTCTCTCTCGCCGTATGAGCCAGTGTTCCATCAGGCCTAACCAGCGGAGGCAGTGAGGGCCGACAGAAGTTCGCCTCAACCGATTTGGCAAGGGACCAAAAAGATCTGCTACCGGATGGCTGCGCAGATAATTTGTTGCCAATATGGGTAATGCGGTCGAAGCGAGCCTTCTTGAGCGCCTTCTTGTAGGACTTGGCAGCACGGTTAAAGGCTCTCTTCTTTGAGCTTAGATCTGGAGCTCCGCGGTCACGAGCGTCAACCCAGGCGAGAAATGCCGTGTGCTTACGCAGCTTGGACACAATCGGCATTGAACCATGGGCGAGCCGAGCCACCGACGGGCACGTCATTGAATGGGATAAAATACTCCATAGCTTGACGCACCACATCGGTTATAGCGTCCGCACAGCTCGACGGATTGCCAGAAGAGAAGCAGACCAGCTGCCAAGGATAAGACGCAAAGAAGTGGCGCATCTCATCCCAATCCGCTGACCTGTATCGCCACATTCGCCGTTCACCACGAGAGTCGTGATCTGGTGGGGAGAAGGACGACACAGACTTCACCAGACAGTGGTCTGAAGTTCCCAACGGTGAGGAAACTGTTACAACACATCTGTCCGGATCAGTGGTCAGCAGAAGGTCCAAACAGTTGGCGGTATGGCCAACTACATCAGGCACCCTAGTCGCTTGCTTTACCAGCTGGGAAAGGCCCATAGAAAGCGCGAAGTTTCGCGCTTCTCTCCCAGCGTGGTCGGTCTTCTGGTATGGGAAGAGCCAGTCCTGGTGGCAGGCGTTGAAGTCCCCCAGAGCGACGAACTGAGCGTCAGGGTGCCGATGCAGCGCATTGTCAGCAGCCTCACTGAGGTGGTCAAATAATCTAGTTGTCTCCTGATCACCGCTGTGCGATCGGTAGACACAGGTGTAAACAATTTTGTCCACACCAGTGTCAACCAACAGCCATAGGGACGAGAAGTGAGGGTCTTCGAGGTGACGGAGGCGCCGGCAACAGATGTCATTGCGGACATACACACAGACCCCGGCACGCTGCAGGAAATGATGCTCCAAAGAGTATCCCGGGTAGCCGAGGTATGCCGCATCAGACGGACATCTGATCTGGGTCTCCGTCAGGAAAAGTAGATGTGGCTTTTCAGTCTCAAGGTAGTAATGTACTGCAATGAGATTGGAGTGCAGACCTCTAATATTTGCGAGGTGCACTTTAAATGAGAGGACGTGCGCCCGCTGTGCACACCTACTTTTCTTTATTGAACTTTTCATTATTTCAAAAATTGAGTGAATAGGAAGGAAGACGGCAGTTGAGTGAGGTGATGCAACGTTAAACCTCACAATGCGACCAACGATGCTGGGCCAGAGGGAGATTGTTCTGGAGACTGCGGGGACGCCCGAACCCCCCCAGGGATCGCCATCGGGTCCTCTCGTCCGGTCGCCAACCGGCACGATGGGGCCACCCTGGGATTTTTCGCAGTTGGCGGGGCAGCCTTTCGTATGTGGCTGGCACACTACTTGGGCCCCCAACTACCTGCGGTCGGCCAGCGGAGAACCGTGCTTCGGATCCCACTACCCTCCACGAACAAACTCCCGACACAACATCATCTGGCGCATCGCACCCGGCACACACTGCAACACAACCCAGACCCAACCCCCGCTCAGACCCGTCCTCCGAACGGCTTCACCAGACATTATGCCGGAACACGACGAATCGCTTGGCGGCATGTCTTTGTCGGGTGGGTGGTAACTTACGCCGGCGGTTGATGTTGTGACCTACCACCGAGAAAACGTGTTTCTGGTTTTGCATATACAAAATTAATATTGTATAAATATCTGAATCAGAAGGCCTTGTGTGATAATTTCATTATGTTCTTCATAATTATACTTGTAAGGAAGATTTTAATAAATGAATCCATAAAAAACACTGACAATATAAGTTTCTATAGTGATTTATACAACATTATTTTTTGTTTATTCTAGAAACACGTGTCCAGTATTGTTAAGTAAAGAATCTACTTATGTACAAAATTTCAAAAAGATATCATGAAAAACCACAAAGATATGAGTTTGTTATCCTACCTGGTTGTCCCAACAAAAATATGGTCCACGCTCCGTTTGTACGGACGAGCCGGGTGCATTGACCTGTGGTGTCAGCTGAGCGCGGGCAGACGCACGCGTAAGCTACGTAGCGCGCTCAGTAACCATACTGTAATAATTTCTAAATGTATTTGTAAAAAAATCTAACATGGTGTAAAAATGATTGGAATCGATTCATTTTCTTATTCTGAACAAACTATATTTAGGTTTAGCATAAACAAAAAAATAACGTTGTAATTGTACATCTTTCTTTATCTACCAGATTACATTAAGATGTAAAAGTACACTAAGGGCCGGTTTTTCAATCACTAGATAAACAAGTAGATAAGGTTTATTCGACAAATAGTAAAATGTTAAGTTTTTCAATACTCGGATAAGACTTATCTGACGAATAACTCGTTTACCTGAGGAATAAATCTATCTGCCGCTTCATTCGCCAGTTACAGCACTATTCGATTGATAGTTTGAAATTCGACGTTCGTTTTTAGAAAACTTAGATTTAATTTGAGGTTGTTTCTTGGATTTGAACGAAGTACTATTATAATCTTAATATAATGGATATTTTCAATAGTATTGACGACCTGGCTATCGAAGAAGAGACAAATGAATATTTAAATGCATCTGGAAGAAAAAAAGAATTGTCGGACCTTGGTCTGATGATTCTCTTTTTTTCAAACAATTTCATCGAAGATTCAGAGTTTTAAAAGAGTCTGTGCAATTTTTTAAATTCCATTATACACCACTTAAATTTATTTAAATTAAATTAAAAACCACATAAACCAAACAACATAACCTAAAAATAATAGGCGCGTGTCACGTGTGACGTTGACGCTATTGACAGAAATTGTAGAAAAACATATGTCTTGCTGTAATGCTTGTCTAGGCAATATATTTGTCTCGCTTCTTTGAAGTTGCAGTGACAGATAGTTATAAATGGAATAAATAACAGTTGAAAAACCGGTGAGCATTTATTCATGTGATAAACAGCCAAATAACTTTATTCTTTAGATAGTTATTGAACCTTTTATCTGAGAATTGAATAATTAGCCCTAAGTAGATAACTGCCTAATAAATTCTCCGTAACTGTACATAAAAGTTAATAGTCTGAAACAAGTACATATAAAACATCACATTAATGAAGTTATAGATCCCGGCAAATAACAAATCAGTGAGCCAACGAGATCTATTGGCTTACAAACTCATTTTACAAAGCTTATTTTAAAGACACCCGAGAGAGGGACGATTACTTCTCAAACCTTTACATGAATTATAAAGAAAAGAAGACATGACGAAATTGTGCTATGTAGGTTTATCATGTGCAAAATCAACATAAAAGAGAAACAAGTGAGGGTAAACATTATATATAGTTAACTGTAACCAAGTATTCACACATGATTTTAAACTATACATCGATAGATCTGACATGACTTTAATTATTAAATTTTGTCGTCAGAAAATTGTTGTTTGATAATTATTAATTTATTTTAAGACACTGATAAAGAATTTAAATAACCGCTGTACTATTTAAAGTATATGTACGAAATGACATACTATTTAATGTAAAAGTAACATTTAATTTATTTATTTATTTATTTATTTAATCCTTTATCTAATAAAGGTAATAATAGGCTTCTTTACATAATTAAGTCATTGGTTATCATGATTAAAAAGTGTCGCAATTCTTTCATTATTTTCGTGAAAAAAAGTAGCATAATAGGGATGTTTCCTGGGTAAAAAACAATTGATTCTATTTAGTCTGTCATTCAGATTATAGAAAAATATTGGATACGTATATTTTGTTTTATCAAATCAATAAAAATTTACAAATATAAAAGGCATCAAAGATCAGGAGTGGTGGCTGGTGACGTCACTGCTCGCTAAAAAGTGTAGCGTACAGTGACGTCACACGAGTTTTCAACGCACTGTGTCGTCTTCATTTTTTGTTTATATGAAAAAAGAAAAAATACGTGTCTAGTATTTTTTGGAAATCTGACTGACGGACTAATTAGTTTTTTATAGTCAACTGCCTACCCTATTATGTCACTGCTTCTTGAAATGAGGATAGACCGGCAGACAGACTGCCACACTTACAATATTGATGTGTACTTACTGAATATTGACTGTGACGTCGTTACCTAGGTTGAGACCCCGAAGGATACATAAATCCAAGTGAAAAGATATAGCGCAAAGAGATATGACAAGACGAACAGCGAGATATTAAAAATACTATCTGTAGCGGTACCACTACCTACAATCGCCAAAAATAAACTACGCGTCATACTGACGTCACACGAATTCTACATCTCGCAATCAAAGTTTGTTTACTGTGCAAATAGCATACATACAACTTCACAATTTCAAGCATTGGGCAAGTGCCCACCAGACATATTACCCGTCTGGTCGGAGGATCCTCCCTATTCTATGGAGGATGAGTGACCTTTACTCCTTGTTCTTCATGCCTCCACGCTATCCATTGAAGCTAGACAAGTGAATAGTTTAAAGCGTTTTGTATTTCTACAATGTCTTTCAACATCGCCATAATCCTAGGGTTTAGAACAAACCTGTTCAACCCCAGGCCCGCGGGCCATAATGTGGCCCGCGAAGGAATTTTGAGTGGCCCACACTAGTACCTACATATGCTTTGAAAATTTGATTTTGACTTTGAATTAAAACGTTGATTTACCTAGATTTGAGAAGATATACATACATAGGTACTTACCTAATTCAAAATTTGTTTCTTTATTTAAGTAATAATATTATTCTTAGGTACTTACCTAATTCAAAATTTGTTTCTTTATTTAGGTAATAATATTATTCCTAAATAAATAATTCATCAGCAACTTGCTCTCAAATACAGCCTTATGGAATCGGAGGTGCCGTACTACAGGTAAGTATATGCCCGACCCAGTTCTCGAAAATGGCCATATAACATTGTACTGGGATCGATCCATCATCACTCATCATCATCATCTCAGCGTTAATCCCAGTCGCATCCGAAGCTTTTCCAGCTTTGGAGTCTGGGGTCCGCTTTACCAGTCTAACTGCTGATTTTGGCTAAACTTCGATATTTTCCGTGAAGCGACTGCCGTCTGACCTCCACAACCCGAAGGCGATATCGAAGCATTGCATCTAGACCAATTGTTGGACTTTTGGGGGCTCCAACAACCCGTAACGACTGCCATTAGATGTTCGTATGGCAACCGGGACCAACGGCTTAACGTGCTCTTTCCGAGGCATGACCAGACCAGTGCAAATATTCATATTCATGCATACAAATATTTGCACTCCGCGGAGATCGAACCCGCGCCTCCTTTTGCAGCGGCTGCGTTCCCTACCGCTACGCCACGGAGACTGTCATCGATCCATCATCACTGACAGGATTATTTGTTAATAATCCTGATATAGTGATGGTGGATAGATCAGATCGGCGTGCAATGATTGTTGACATAACCATCCCGCAAGATGAGAGCCTCGTGAAAGCTGAGAAAGATAAACAAATCAAGTACATTGACTTGGCTCACGAAGTTGTCGACATGTGGGAAATGGATTCAGCAATAATTGTACCGATAGTCATAACAGCCAATAGCTTAATAGCCAAGAGCCTCGAACAACACTTCAGGAGGCTCTCGTTAGGCAGCTGGATCAAGGTCTCGGTTCAGAAAGCAGTACTTCTAGACACGGCTCGCATTGTCAGGAGGTTCCTCTCTCTGGAGCCCTGACCGCCGGTAGCTTGGACCCTGTTCCCGATACCGACGGGCCACTATTTTTTTATATTTTTAAATGATTTTTTAAATGTATTTTTCTATATAGAAATATTTAAAGATGTAAATTAAAATATGGAAATATGGTGAAATAAAGGACACATTCTTAATAAACAATAATTCTATTTTATATTCGTAATAATTTTTATTGCGCTTTTCGTGAGAGTAACTGGCTCGTCATTAACGACTAAATCTACTTTTTGGCCCGACTATTAAAAAGGTTGAACAGCCTTGGTTTAGAAGAACCCACTACTCTCCCTTATCTCCACGGTATTTGCGTAACAGACTGTCAGTAGCAATGAGTTTTATATTGGCAGTTCAACAACATACATTGCGTTATTTACGTGATTGAGCAGACATATTTTTGTAACATATAGAGCAATGGATTAGCAATATGCTTCAAAATGATGTAATTGATAGTTATAGTGTGTGTATAGAGCCTGGGCCAGCACTATGTACACTTTATCTAAATATTAGTAGACGGTATAGTTAACTGTTTTACTAATTTCCTATATTTTGGCTTACTTTTTATATACATTCAATTTAACTAGGCTAAGGAGTGCAACACAGCTAGGTACTAATAAATATGGTGGTCAGTAATAAGCGAAATAAGATTTTGACAGTGAAATTTGATTGACGTATCATGTATCTAAGGCTATCGTATCTATATTATCTACCCTAAGACAACGAAAAAAAAACAAAAGAAAATCCGAACGGCACACAAAACAAAAACAATCACTAAAAGCTCCGAAACACAATCAACTCAAATAAACACACAAAAGGGTTATCTCACTAAAAACGTTTCAAATAATGAATTATATAATAAAGTTTTATATTTATTCACATTTAATTTAACTTTTAATTAATTTAGTAGTATTTTTTATGAAAATCTATATTTTTTCCTTTTTATCTGTAAAACTAGCGACCCGCCCCGGCTTCGCACGTGGATAAATGATATAGGTACCTAAGCCTTCCTCAAGAAACGGTGACCCTTCAATAAAAATAATGTCTACTGTGCCGCCCATCTGCCAATATCTGACTCTGTAAGATACATCGACCTTATTGTCTATGAATGGCCAGTTCCACCACCTTCAAACAGAATGAAAGCCTACCGGGGTAGCAAGTTTGTTCGAAATAATGGTCCTCCGCTCCGGGCCACTCACTCCGCGGTTTAGGCAGAGAAACACTCAAGTAGCAGGCGGCCGGCAGGGGCGCGAGCGGCATACGGATTTTTTTTCTGGTGTTCAGTTTTGAATAAATCGTGATATCTCCCGAATGAAACAACCAATTCAAATCAATCCAATAATTCAAAAAGAGATCAGATGCTACTGAAATTACCTTTGATATGACGTAATTTATTTGGATAAGGATTAATAATATGGTACAAATAGTGGGCTCTGATTTCGACTGGCATTATAATTAACTTTTCAAACATAAAAAAGTAGTCATAATGAGGAAACTATAGTAGGTAGACATATGGTGTCTCAGACTCTTTTGTAGGCATTTTTAAGGTCTACAATACTGTAGTACATTATTTTGATCTATCTCATAGGGATAAGCCAGCGTTTGCAAAGTAAGATAAAAAAATGGGTTTATTTTGCGACATGTATTAGAAAGCTCAAAAATTATCAGTGTTCCTCTTATATATTATGCATGTTATAAACATAAAAACCTTCCTCTTGAATCACTCTATCTATTAAAAAAAACCTATCAAGATCCGTTGTGTAGTTTTATAGATTGAATCATACAAAGTGGCATAGGGAAAGTAAAAGTGACTTTGATTTTATAATATGTAGTGATGTATGTACATCACACCATTACTTATCACCACTATGTAGTGGTGGCCCAAAATGAAACATCTCCTTTGCTCGTACATATGAAGCAATTATTGGCAATATCTTTCAAAATTATTCAGATTTTGATTGATAGTGTGTTACTCAAGTTAGGCTGCAGGTTCCATACATACTTTCTATAGCCCATTGTCTGCTAAACAACGAAATGAACTCAATGAACGTAGCAGAACCGTCAAAGTGAAAGGCATTATGACCAAAGCCAATAAAAGGTCACAAGTGTATATATCAATACACTTGTGACCTTTTCGCCAAAATTATCGCTGAAAAAATGCTGTGTCACATCCATCATTTTTCTACAATCGGTGTTCCCAAATTACTTATTTTTACACAGAGTTAGACCCGACGAACAATGGATAGAGTATACCTGACAATATAAAATGGCTTCGGATCGTATGATATAGCACTTTCGGTGATCAAACATGATAAGTAAAGGGGGAAGAAAATTGGTGTTAAGTCAAGTATGAGAGGAATATATGGCGCCTTTATTGGAAGGAAAATTGGTATATAACCACGTTTCCCTCTACTGTGTAAGTTGGATATATTTCAAAAACTTTTATACATGGCCAAATTAAATTGAGTCATGAGACTTCTTAGATATGACGGGTATCGATATTGAATCCGATCGATCAATATTAAGTGATGGCATAAAAAATAACAGGTTGCAGGGAGTGCCAGCAGAAGTGAAACCTTGACATTTTTTTTATTATTATAAACTAGCGCTTGACCGCAATCTCGCCTGATGGTAAGCAGTGATGCAATTGTTGATGGTGGTCTTACGAATTTTCGGTCACGTGTTAGGAAACGTTTTACTCTAGTCAGGACCAGAATTAAATGGTTTTTTCCCATCCTAAAAAATTGCACAACTCCGCTAAAAATTGCACAACTCCGCTAAAAATTGCACAATTCCGCTTTAAAAGTGATAACTTTTTTAGCGGAATTGTGCAATTTTAAATTAAAATAAGGTGGCTATTTTCTGATCGGTATCAAGAGCTGCATTTCTATTTCCGCAGAAGTAATTATATTTCCTGTAATAATAAAAATACATAAGTTATTATTTTTTATCTCAGGCAACGACAGCACAGCAAGAATAAGCAGCTTACGTTTACGAATACAACGAACAATGCTAGCAGATGTAATTGCTTTTGAGCCAATACAGAAAAATGCAGACAATAATTTCGATGCATTTTCTTAACTATTTTATTCGCGTTAGGGATGTGTCTTGCGGGCATTACGCAGGGGAGGGGGTCCGCAATTGGTATTTTAAGAGGAATCGGGACCAACCCTATGTGTGTGTGATGTGATAGTAATCAACAGGGTTGTTTTAGTGAGGTATCAATCCACTATCCCCGACCTTCTTCCCCATAAGTCGGGTGAAGGTTATCCCACGAAAATAAGAAAAAAGGGTAGGTAACTGTTTTCTAATATCGGGTATCTGCAAAAAAGGTTTCGAAAAAAGTTTTGTAAGAAAAACGTAATATCATTACAACCATGCTTTAACAAACGGCACACGATATAAGCATAAATAGAAGAGTTTCTTTTTTGCTCGATTATAAAAAAATAGAGTTTAAAGCCGCGCAGCGAGCTGTGGAGCGGGCTATGTTGGGCGTCTCTCTGAAGGACCGCATCAGAAATGAGGTGATCCGACAGAGGACTACAGTCACCGACATAGCTAAGAGGATTAGCAAGCTGAAGTGGCAATGGGCTGGTCACATATGCCGCAGGACCGACAACCGTTGTTGGGGTAAACGAGTCCTCGAGTGGAGACCGCGTCTCGGCAAATGTAGCGTAGGACCTTGACGACCCTTGGGCGAGATGAAGCGACCACATCAAAAAGGTGGCTAGTAGTGGCTGGCGGAGAACTGCTCAGGATCGAGCTTGTGGCGTGCCATGAAGGAGGCCTATGTCCAGCAATGGACGAGTAGAGGCTGATGATGATAATGATAATGAGAGTAAGAAGTACTCTTTATTACGTACATCATATAAACTAAAGAACATAAATATAAATACGTAATTATGTGCTCTTAAAATATCCAAATGGAATGAAATCAAATCATTTATTTATTTAGGAACATGGGTAAATAATTGGTACATTAATGTTTCTATAAAACTTAATTCACCATGTGCTGTCTTCACATAGGCATGCTAATCATAATCAATTAAATATAATTTCAAAGAACAATTATAAATATTATAATAAGTAATTCCATTTTATAAATTTATTAATGTCAAATCATTTGAAAAAGAAAAAGACATAATATTCATCAAATGTTACTGGCTAATAATAAAATATTAAGTATGCACAGCAATAGATATAATATGAGATTGTCAAAAAAAAAATGTGAAAAGAAATAATTACTGTATCAATTAGTCCAAGTTATTTAAACTGTAACACCATTGAGAGCTTCATAATACATTTTAAAAACGAAATACCTACATATCGTATATATACATGTGTTGCATTTCTAACCTTTCCTTATTTTGTAACTTCTAACCAGGTCTGTCCCGCACACTCAGGAGAGAACACCAACTCCATTTAAAATCCTGGAACATCAAGAATTCATCTTGCAGCTGCTGTGTAACTTTGCGGCTGTCTTTTCAATCTTCAAGATTTAGTAGCCATCCAGTGCCTTCCACTTTACCTAAATTGCATAAAATCAGCTCACCTTCGATGCGATGCAATTTCGAACGAAGGAACGAAGTTAGCGCCGGTGACATGAACACGGTGAGAGCAGTAATCTTATTATCGAGGGTTGATAAAATGGCGGAGACTTTCTGCGATAAATGATAACTGACAACCGGTGATCCTGTTAGCTATTACAGAATATGATTGGACAAGGTGGGAGAGAAGTCTGGAAATTTGTCTACAATTACAGATTTTGTTCGGCTTCGTCTGGTCGTTCCTGGAAAAGCACGTTAAGTCGTTGGTCCCGGTTGCCATACAAACGTCTAATGGCAGTCGCTACAGATTATTGAAGCCCTCAAAGGTTCAGCAATTTGTCTAAGTGCAATGGTGCGATATCGCCTTCGGCTTGTGGAAGTCAGACGGCAGTCGCTTCACGGAAAATATCAAAGTTTAGACAAAATTAACAGTTAGGCTGGTAAAGTGGACCACAGACTCCAAATCTGAACAAAAAAAAAGCTTCGGATGGGACTGGGATTAACGCTGAGATGATGATTATGACAGATTTTGTTCGGCTTGTAAAATAGATGATGCAACGGGAACATAATTATACTTTGAACATCTAACAATAGTACACCATTGTTTTTCTTAATCATACAGAAAAGCTAGGGGTACTCTTTCCGTGTCTTAAAGCTATGTCAGATTGTTGATTCCCGTAATGGTAAGCGTTGAAAACTTAGTCGATATCTCAAATAAGCTAAAAGGTATGTCAAATCCATGACAAACTTGTAAAGATATTACAGGTATTTTCACCAGATCAGAGGGTGAACGTTTCAGTTCTGCTTTTATTTCTGACTTGCTGTCTGGCTGACCAATTAATTTGACTGCACGGTTAGCGCAGTGGTTAATATATTAACTGCACACAAATATTTGTATTGTTGTTCCGTGTCTGACTGTTTGTGAATGTGAGAAATTCCTAGTGTGGGGCAACGATAAATAAAAAAAGCGTATTAATAATGGAACAAAAATATTCATGAGCAAATAAGAACATTTAGTTTTATAACTAACTAACCTTTATAACTGTCTTTCTTTTGCCAAATCTATTGATTCTACCTTTAGCTAGCCTAGGGCCACTCTCTGAGTCGTGTCAAAAGCTGGTCGCTCTGATTAACTCAAGACAATGTTGGTGTTCCTTATCCAGAATTAGCTTACTGACACATTATATGAGTTCATATAATTTGCTTTTTACAATGGAAAAACGTGTGAGCTGTCACGCCCTTTATGCCAGGGGCTTTTATTTAGGTATGTAATAAGTTATTAGTTTTTACATTTCAGTGATATTTTATTTTTTGTTTTGCTTTTCTGGTATTTTGGCGTGGTTAGCTATATTTATATTTATTTTTAATTTTTTCACTTGTATTACCTACATAGTATTGTATAAACTATTGTGTTTTTTCTTAATGAACAGACAGCTGTGCTGCTGGGGAGTTTCTTCCGCCACTTCTTCTTCCCAGCGAAAGCACTTAGAAAGTGTCGATGGGTGGGCGTTTTAGGGGACTGTCTTATGTAACATTGACGTTCAAAAAGTGCTGAAAATGTTTGAATAAATGACTTTTGATTTTGATTTTGTCAATACCAAGACAGGCAGAGCAACGGTGCTGTAATGGTCTCGGCCGCGGCTTACTAATTATAAGGACGTAGGTTCAAATCCAGATAGAAGTGCTTTGTGTAAATTATTTCATCACTACAGACTGTTCTCATGATGGTAAAGGAAAATATCTTGGGGATTTCAGCATGTCCTAGAAGCAAAAAATAGAAGACGTGTGACATTTACCCGTACTGTCTTAAGTATTAATATTAATGTCAATTGGAATAATTTTGAAACATATTATTAATGCATTGCTCCTTATGTTCGCAAAATATGTTTGCTCAACAACGTAAATAACGCAATGGATCTTGTTAAACTGTCAAAATGAAACCCATTGCTACTGATAGTGTGTTATGCAGTTATCCTGTTAGCGTCGGGTCCCATCAGTGGGAACATAACACACAATTTCAGAATCTCCCACAACAGAAAAAAGTTAATTTCCGGGTTAATCAAGAACTGGAAGTTAAACCCTGGCTAACTTACTGCGCTTAGTTTTAAAAGTCAATCAAAGCAACTCTTTTAGTACATTACTAGAACTTCCCTTAAACCGCGACGGTCGAGTGACTCTCCTTATGTAAACAAGGCTTGGTCCTCATAATTTAATTGAAACGAAGCAACCAATATTTTGAAGTTAATGTAATCCGATTGTCATCCTTGTAGCTCCAATAACTTGATTTTAGAATTTTGTTTACAGTTATGTAAATAGTGAGCAAGTATTATTGGTATCGTTTTGTTAAATGTTAAATTGGAAAATTAAAACCTAAATTAAAACAGCCAGTGTTTTAATTACAAAAACATTTCTCTTTTTAAGGGTTCCCCATGGCTGAGTAAAAAAAAAGTTCTACAAACATCCAAGCTCTTTTGTTAAATAACATTATAAACCAGTGCTTTACTGCAATCTCGCCCAATGGTAAGCAGTGATGAAACCGTTGATTTAAAGAGCACTAGTTTATTAAGAGCCTATTTACTGTAGCTTTGAAGATACTTAAATTATAATCAGACGGAAAGACCGCCGCAGGTTAATTGTTCTAGTCCTTCGATGTACGCGGTATAAAAGACTTTATGAAAGACGTTGATTTCTTAAAAAGGTTTTAGCAAAAATTTACACATTTTTGTCAAAAAACAACTTAAATATAAAACTAGAGATGTTAACGGTATTCCCTTTCTGACTACTTTGAATATAAAGACCGAAAGATACTCAAAGATCCTCTATAGTTATAACGTTAAAGTACTGACGAACAGATAATGCATAACGGTGTGTATGAAGGTCATAATTATACAGGTGGTTAACCCCCATCATAAATCTGTTACCTATTTATTCCGCACCTGAGACAAAGTAGCAATACACAAACATTGTTCTTGACAAACGATTTGTATTGTGGAAAATCATTGTTTACGACTGCGCACAATATAACGCAAGCAAAACATTGTGCAAACTACATTACACCAAGCGACTATAATCTTTCAAATATCTTTAATAGATTTTCAACTTAATTCTCTAAAGCATTAAGATTCAAGGTTGATTAGGAATATTTGACAATTTCGGGAAGCTTGACCTGCTGTCTTCAGTATACAGTCATGTTCAGTTACGTTATAACTCGTGCAAAACAGTTCAATAACAAGCAGGAATAATATGCATGAAAATAAATATTTGCACTGGTTTGGCCGTGCATCGGACGCACGTTAAGCCGTGGTCCCGGCCATACGAACATCTGGTAACAGTCGGTACGGGTTGTTGGAGCCCTCAAAAGTCGAACAGTTGGTCTCACTGCAATGCTTCGATGTCGCCTTCGGGTTGTGGAGGTCAGACGGCAGTCGCTTTACCAAAAATATCGAAGTTTAGCCAAAATCAGCAGTTAGACTGGTAAAGTGGACCCCAGACTCCAAAGCTGAAAAAGCTTCGGATGCTTCTGGGATTAACACTGAGATGATGATTATGATGACACGAAGATTGCCCGCGATTCTATTATCCATCAATTCACCTACTCTTTAGGCGTTATTCGTTATAATTTCATTAATGCGATGTTAGACTCCTAAAAACGCCCCTGCGCTACAATTCTTTAAAAAGTAAAGGTTGCTTCAAATGAGTTTTAGAAATTTGTAAACGTGACACGTACGAGCCGTGCCGTTTGGCGCTGTGGTTAAGCGATGGGTGCTGCGCTGCATGTCGCGAGTTCGATACCCACATGGAGCAAACATGTTTATGACCTAGAAGTAGTTGTTCCAGGTTTGGCTATTTGCGTATGCAAAGTAAAATTTTTATAAATCCACCAAGTGGAGTGAAGTTTGGTGCAACATATAAAAAAAAATAGCGATTATATGTTCAATGTACCGGGTTTCCGCAAGTAGGACCATATTACAGAACCTTACTCAAGGTTTAAGAGTTACTTAACACTAGTTTCAATCAATCAAATTGCTTCAAACGAGATTTAAGTCAAGCTTAAGTTTTGAGTGAGGTTCTGTAATACGGACCTTAGTCCCTCCAGTGGACCATTGTGCGTGTAGTAATAATAATAACGTTTAATGAAATTGTGGAGTACTGCAGTCACATTTGGGCTGGTGCTGCAAAGTGTCGCCTGGCCGCTTTGGATTCAATGGGGAGGCGTGCAAAGAGTCTTATTGGCAACCCTGGTTTAACTCAAGACACACCGTATATAACCACCTTGAGTCCCAGGTATTACGTTACTAGTTACGTTAATCGTATTTCTAAAACCGTTATAACTCCGCTAGCGTATATGCAAACATGAGCGAGATATGTAAAAATCTGTGACTGTTACTAAATGTATCGTACATATAAATATGATTTTATAATATTCATTATATACAACTAGCTTCCCGCCCGCGGCTTCGCCCGCGTGGAGTTTGGTTATATCGCGCTTTATAGATTTTCCTCGGGAATATCAAATTTTTCCGGGATAAAAGGTAGCCTATGTTCTTTCTCAGGGTCTAAATGTTGTCTGTGGCAAATTTCATCAAAATCGGTTGAGAGGTTTAAGCGGGAATGCGTAACAGACAGACAGACAGACAGACAGACAGACAGACAGACCGAGTTACTCTCGCATTTATAATATTAGTATGGATTTCATCAAACCATCTGAGAGCATTCCGCTTGGGCATGTGTTGTCGACTTAGAAATCTCTCAACTACCTTTGGACCCAAGTTGGCCAAAGCCAAAGAGCAGCTCAGATCTCAAGTCTAGTTAGTCAGACTATGGCTAACCTTCCGGCCTTCGCCCTAATTTGTTTTTTGACTGCTTCAGTGAACGGAATTCACGCAACTGAATCTTGGGCGAAAGAATTTTGAACTTTTGGGCATACTCTAAGAATAAGAATATACTTTCCTTTGGTTCCGCCACAATTTGTTACCTGTAAATCCTCTGTCCCATAAACATTGTTGATCCTAAAATATTTAGTTCCATTTACACAGGCCTACATATTCATGCGTTCCTTTAGCAAAGTTGTACGGTTGGGTCAGTCGACCGTACTATAAGGAAATGGACTCCCGTGAGTCTTTTATTTGCAAAGTAGTGTTTAACTCGCTCGGTGGGTGACGTTGAGTGTATTGAATTTTTGCTGTAACTAATCTTGTTATGGGGAATCCTGTTGTCATAGTACGTTCATGTAAAGCAGAGTAGTGATTAAAATAAGGTGAAATTTCTGAATATGATTATATTGATAGTCATAAGAGAGAAGACCAAAGAAACAATGATGAAGTCAACTGAATTTATGAAATACTATTATTTTTGAGGTTTCTAATGTGATGTCGTATATAATTAAATTTTTTCAGCGTTTGCAATGAAACGTAGGCTGAACCCTACGAGATTTATCAAAATATTGTACACATCGAAAAGGTCTACAAAAAAGTCCGCGATGGCATATGTCTATTGTCTATCTCGTATGGATAACCCACAATAAAATTTTTTTGTCATTTACTTTTTACGACAAATATTGGCTAATTTTCGAAGCGCTTAGATTTAGATCGCCGTTTACAGCATATGATTTAAATGAATATTTAAAAATTGCGGGGCGTCGCGTTTTTCGGCGGTAGGTATACGGCGTGGCTTTCGCTGCTGTTTTTATACAACTTTCCAGTTTTTCTGTAGTGTATTTTATATGTAGTATTAGCACTGTACCCATGCGAAGCCAAGGCCAGTTGCTAGTCATAAATAAATCATCATCATGATCATCATCAACCTTTTTGTCGTCCTACTGCTGGGCACAGGCCTTCTCACATACAGAGAAGGATTGAGCGTAATCACCACGCTTGCTCAATCGGGTTGGCGATTTCTGACTTAAAGTCCAGGTTTCCTCAAGATGTTTTCCTTCACCTCGTAATCAGTCACTGTTGTCCAAGACATACTGAAAGAATGTACAGTCAAGACCAAAAGTCGAGTTACAATCTCACAAAACTATGGCCAAGCAATACTAGTTGTAGTTACGACCTTCTTCTATAATAAAGTTAGATACACACTTACACACTTTGACAACTTGCTGCCCGCTTATGATTGTTAGGTACTACTTACTAATTTCAACGCTCACAGTAAGTGTTTAAATAGCCTAGTGGTTCTCGTCTTGATTGGCGTTCAAGGTGGTTCGAGTTCAAATCTAATAACTTACAAAATATTTTTGAAATGTTTATTGGTGAGTTATGAATGCTGACAACAAAATTATGTAAAAATACCGATCCGCAACTTAACGATGATACTTTATTTTAAGATTTTTTCTATATTAGAGTCATTATAAAAAGATGACGGTAGATTTGAAACAAACTGAACAAAAACTATTCCACTACCTACAATAACTATTATTAACCACAATAACTCAAATAATATTACTTAGCTGTTGTTGGTTGGTGAACATATAGTTACGAGTTCGTGTTATTAGTTTTACTTTTTTAATCAATATGCAGGCATATGCAGCAATATATCTCAAATATCATATTATGAAACCGGCTTTTGTGTAAGTTGTTTTTATTATTATTTGGGTAAGGTGCAAACCAATCTCTTGTTGAAAGTTTGTAATAAATTTGTTATTGTTCTAGAGAACTACTGTAAGCCAAAGTCAAGAGGTTGGAGGACGAAGGTGGCTTATGTGTCGAGACAAGTGGAACGAAACAACAATATTTACCGTTGAATAAACCTTTGAATCTTGCGAAGAAGAGAGGTTGCATTTGTGGTTTAAAAATAAACTGGCGATACTGGTGGAGACTTATCGAGCTAAACAAAAAAAACAATTTATAACAATCACAGTGCAGAAGTGTCCTACAAAGTGTTTTAAATATATGTCATTATATATCGTAATAACGGACTCTAAACCAACTCGTAAAGTAATTTAGCTAAGTGACAGTAATATGTTCGGTTGGCTTAATGGCTAACAGATGTCGCCTTTTGCAATTTCAATACAAATTACTTTTGGTAAATTATAAAAACAATAATTTCGGAATTCGATAAGAAATAAGTTCGTTTACTTTTGAACTAAGAAAGCGCTTGAAGATTATAATCTCATGCCTTCAAACTCCGAAAAAAGGCACTGCAGGATGCATGCTATACACGCAAAAAAATTGTAAATGTAATAAGCACTGTTTTGTGTTCTAAGTATAGATTATTTTATGATTGTAATAATATTCAGGTTAAGCTTCAATCCTCTTTTCTTTATGAAAATGAATAATTAAGCTATAACCTCTTTAATGATAACATAAAATACTATAACTTTCATATCTAAAAACCAAAAATGTTTTTTATATTTTTTACCATAATAATATCATAAGTTTGTCAAGGATTACTTTTATATAAAATATTACAATGCTGCCATTTCAACGTTTGTTTCATTTATTAGTATAAGTATATCTATACCGAATAATTTATAACTTTATAATATACTAGCGGACCCGGCAGACGTTGTCCTGCATTTGATATTTCAAGCGGTTAGGGTATTAAAAAGTATGAAAGGAAAGATCAATAATATTATTATTATTCAGTGGCAAGTGTTGTTAGGTAATTTGGTTCCCTTCAAAATGGTTGAGCTAAGTGGGGCTAATGCGCGCGTCATGCTCGTGAACGGGGGCCGTCAGTGCAGACTGGTCATCTCTTAGCTGCCAGTGGGCTTAATTAATTTTCTATCTTTTCATTGATTTTTATAATTATACATTGTGCTCACATGATAGAAGCAACAGAAATATGTAATGAAGATATGTAATCCATATTATGATTTTAGAAGAGTGTTCATGGAGTCTCTTGCACGTTCTTCTCCATAGAGATCTACGCTTTGGAAGGTGCTATATAGCTTCACTTTTCTTGGACTGACCGACATTGACTATTCAAAAGTACCAACTGTTGGTTAATTTGAAATAAACAATTTTGATTTTTTGATTTTGATTCTTTATTTTGAAACAACATCAATTTTTCGAAAACAATTCGTTATAATCAATAATTGCACGAAAAACTTGTTAAGATGCGACGAATGTTTTACAATAACCGCTGAAACCTTCAAGTTTTGCATCAAATGCGGTCACAATTTGAGCCAAATAATACGAATTAGTAGGGCTAAGGAACAAAAAAATCGAGTGAAGAAACTACTTGTTAAAACGGAAATACATCTCAACAATGTCACCATCATCTTCTGAGGGAATAACATTTTCAGAGCTTAATTTAACTGCCGAAGAACTAAACGATTTAAATGAGATAAAAAAAGTCAGGAGCGCCTGTGATGTTTGATTAATTACTATATGTTGCCAGAGTGATTAATATAGTCTAGGTATAATAAAAAAAAAATGTATCAAATTAAAAAAAAAATCGTACAAATCGGTCCACCCGTACAGTTGCAGTATAGATAAATAACCTAAATACCGACTACAGCACCATCTGCCGAATTGTTTTTTTGTGAATGTAAATTTTCCAGTAAAATGTATAAACAAAAATTCATTCAAATCGATCCAGCCGTAAGGGATAAATAACATAGATACCGACTGCAGTGCCATCTGCCGGGCTGATTTGTGAATTTAAACGATCCCGGGCGTTACCCAAACGCAAACAAAAAAAATCATTCAAGTCAGTCCTGCCGTTTAGTTGCAGTAGGTATAGATAAATAACCTAGATACCGACTGCAGCGCCATCTGCCGGGCAGATTTGTAAATGTAAATTTTCCAGGCCCCCACTTGAATGTATAAACAAATATTTATTCAAATCAGTTCAGCCGTTTAGGATAAATAACCTATACACCGACTGCAGCGCCATCTGCCGGGCTGATTTGTGAATCTAAACCATCCAGAGCGTCACCCAAACCCAAACAAAAAAAATCATTCAAATCAGTCCAGCCGTTTAGGTGCAGTAGGTATAGATAAATAACCTACATACGACTTGAATGTAAAAACAAAAATTCATTCAAATCAGTTCAGCCGTTTACGATAAATAACCTAGACACGACTGCAGCGCCATCTGCCGGACTGATTTGTGAATCTAAACAATCCAGGGCGTCACCTAAACGCATAAAAAAATCATTCAAATCGGTCCAGCGCTTTAGGAGGACTTCAGTGGCGTACACACGTACAGCAGAATAAGGAATATACCCACGGAAAGCATTGTCATCTACATTTTGTAACAAATTTAACACACCTCTCTCTACCCCTAGAGCTCTTGTTTCAGAAGTTAAATAAAAAATTTAAAATATTTATTTCTTTCTATTTTTTTTTCTTTTAGTTCTTAAGTACAATTTTAATTAAATAAAAAAAATATATATTTATTTTTATTTTTTCCCCTTTCAATTCTTTTATACAATTTTCTTTTTAAGTAACTCCAAAAACCAAAAAAAAAAACTATAAACTTGTCTAAAAACAAAAAAAGAAGTACTTGAGTCTGCCTGGGTTTGAACCGAGGAACACCAGCCATCGCGAGTAGAACCATACCTCTATCAACCACGCCACAGCCGCAATGTCAAACCGCGCGAAATTAGCGCCCATATTATGCGTGAAATATTGCGAAAGAGAAAACTCGAAAACATGCGCTTCCGCAGACATAAGACTGAGCTAGATCGATTTCTCGTCCCCGAAAACCCCACATATCAAATTTTAGCGAAATCGTTAGGGCCGTTTCCGAGATCACATGCTTTTTCAAGCAATCAGCGCCATCTGCCGGGCTGATTTGTGAATCTAAACGATCCAGGGCGCCACTCAAACGCATACAGAAAAAATCATTGAAATCGGTTAAGGCGTTTAGGAGGAGTTCAATGACATACACACGTACAGTAGAATTATATATATAAAGATTGCATTATATTATTTATTATATTATATCTATAGTAAACTAAAACATATAATAAAAACCTATTTTGGTATAAAATTCGTTTAAATATTATTTGCAAACATTTTTATTTTAAAATACAAATCAGTTATCATAATTTTAAATTATATGAAACAACAAAAAGATTTGCCGTTATCAAGGATCGAACCCACAATCGCTCGCTTATGATAGACCATTGTTAAGTGCGGCCGCTAACTTAACTTCGAATGAAGTAACGAAATTTTGCATTACTTTAAAGAAAGATGAAGACTGCGATAGTAAAAATAATGCGTTAGTGTGCGTGGCCGGTTTAGCGCAGGCGACAGTAGTCTTTAAGGTGGGAATGGACTTCTACAGCTGATTGCTAACGCATATAACTTAGAAAAGTTGCATTGACCTCACGTGGATTCGAACCGGCAAACTCATACTTGACAGGCACGCAAATAAATAATCACTGATAATACATGCGGTACAGTAAAGGGGGACGAAATATTATGTGCTATCTCCCTAATACTCGATGTGCTATTTTAACATTCGGGTACAACTGTTAAGCAGTCTTCAGACAATCTACCTAAGAAAGTGGCCCGATCTTAAAAATGAAATTGGCTCAACAAAAATCTTTCTTCACACCATTTTTTATAGACTTTGTAAGAAAATTAGCTTCCCTTGGGACGACTCGAGTTTAGCTCAAAGCAATTACAAGGACCAGTTAGATTAAAGAAATATCCAGAGAAAACGATGCGAAAATTCGCATCGTTTTCTCAAATTTCTTTTATTAGGTAAGGCTTATCTACCTACTGAGGACCAGTTTATTTTCTACCATTGTGTAGGTTTATAAAACCATAACTATAAACTGAGAACTAACTATGCTACTAGTACAATCCAAAATTTTAGAGTGGGTAATCTTTGTGATTGGGTTTTTTGGCAATTATACCGTACATTTTGGTTAATGTCTACTGCATGTTTTATTTAAAAGTTAGAGATAAGATCTCGTTTATACTTTGTTTAGTAATTAGGGGAGTTCTAGTAAGTAGTAGTAAGTAGGGGAGTAGGAGAGATCTGGAGACCCCCCACGACCAAACTCCCGACACAACAACATTTAGTGCATCGTACCCAGTACACATCGCAACACAACTGCTCAGACCCGTCCTCCATCAGGCTTCACCAGACATCATACCGGAACACGACGAATCGCTTAGCGGCAAGATTTTGCCTGGCGAGTGGTAACTTTTGCCAGCAGCCGATATTATGGCCTACCACAGAGGAACGTAAGCACTAATCAGTAGATATGTATAAACTTTTATATACCATTGTCGTTAGTAAACAATATCAAAATCATAGTCACAGATTTAAACTTCGAAGTTAATTAAAAAGGACTCCTAAAACTCATGGTCACTGATATAAAGGCACAAACACAACTGAGGGAACTTTTCGTATCAAGTTGTTGCCTTTTTCTTCAGTATTAATTAAGCCTAGCTTTATTTCTGAAAGTTAACTGAAAAGTACCTTTTTTTTAATGAATAACAAACCGTTCGTCTCGTGGAATGACAAAAGTTGTTGTGTCCTTTAAATGAAATTGCATTTTATTATCAACTCCTTTCATAGAAAGGTAAATTGAAAAAGTTTTTTACTTGCATTGGGTTTTGTTTTGTATATAACATTGCTTTGAAATATCTAGACGAGAGGAACAGTGTCCTAGTAGTAACGGCCGCGTCTTACAAGTTGTAGGGCGATTCTAACCCCATCGGGCGCTTTATTTATGTAGTTCACCCTTACGTTGTTAACACCACTACGATCCGGACGAAGCGTTTCGCCTCCTCCTTTATACCGCGTACATCGAGGGACTGGAACAATTTGCCAGCGGCGGTGTTTCCGTCGGACTACAATTTGAGTGTCTTCAAGGCTAGAGTGAATAGGCTCTTAATAAACTGGTGCGCTTTACCATCAACGATTGCGTCACTGCTTACCATCAGGCAGGATTGCGGTCAAGCGCTGGTTTATAATATCTAAAAAAAAAAAAAATACTTTTTACAATGTCTAAACATGTGAGCTGTCATGCCCTTTATGCTTGGGGCTTTTATTTAGGTAATAAGTTTTTACTTATTTACATTTCCATTTTAATGATATTTTATTTTTTTGGTTTTGCTTTGCTGGTATTTTGGCGTAGCTAGCTGGCATATGGTAAATAATTTCATCGTTGTTGTGTCTTCATGTGTTCATTACTGTACCTACAAAGTATTGTATAAAGTCACGTGTTGCTTTAAATGAACAGACAGCTGTGCTGCTGGCAGTGATGACGGCTTCCGTGGCGTAGCGATAGCCGTCGCGGCCGCTGCGCAAGGTGGCGCGGGTTCGATCCCCGCACAGTGCAAATACTTGTATGCATGAATAAGAATATTTGCACTGGTCTGGTCGTGCCTCGTGTTCCGAGACCACCTAGAACATACGAACGTCTAGTGGCAGTCGTTAAAGGGTTGTTGAAGCCCTCAAAAAGTCCGACAATTGGTCAGCTGCAATGCTTCGATGTCACCTTCGGGTTGTGGAGGTCAGACGGCAGTCGCTTCATGGAAAATGTCGAAGTTTAGCCAAAGCCAAAGCTGAAAAGGCTTCGGATGCGACTGGGATAAACGCTGAGATGATGATGATGATGACAGCTGTGCTGCTGGGGAGTTTGTTCCACCACTTCTTCGTCCCAGCGAAAGCACTAGGAAGTGTCGATGGGAGGGCGTTTTGAGAGACTGTCTTATGTAATATTGATGTTGATAAAGTGCTGATTCTCAGCCTAATTTGAATAAATGACTTTTGATTTTGATTTGTGTAAATTATTTAATTACCACTGCTCTCAAAACGGAGAAGGAAAACTTCGTAAGGAAACCGACATGTCCTATAGCCAAAACTTTGAAGACATGTGACATGAGTCCGAGTCGTAGATTACGGCCTACTCCTGGAAATGAAATGAAATGAAATCGTTTATTAAGCAAGTAGGATCACTGATCACTTTTACACGTCATGTTTATTTTCTATTTTATTTTTTTTAACTAGATGAAGCCGGCATTTCCTAACTGACTACCTCTGAGAAGAAACAGCCGAAACAAACTCAGGGATCATCGTCTTTTTTTCAAGTCCAGACATTAAAAATGAAAATGTTTACAATAATTTACCTTATAATTACGCATATTGCTTAATAACAATTAACAATGCTTAACAGAGCGAGCAGCTCAGTCCCAAACTTTTTTGTCTTCTAAATAATCTGTGATTTTATAATACCCCTTTTTGCAAAGTTTGGACTTTATATGGTTCTTAAATCGTTTAATGGGTAAGTTTCGAACGTCCATGGGAAGCTTGTTGTAAAAGTGTATACATTGTGGGCCTCGGGAGTGGACCGTGATCGTCGTACCGTACCGTAATGACTGAACATATTGGTCTGATTATGTTATATATCTAGACGATAATGGAGGATGGGTGTGTGGACAGTGGACTGTAATAGTCTAAGTTGATTATTTCACTGAACCGAAACGATTACCTTGCGGGATGCAGGACAAGATTCGCTATTGGCAGTTATGTCAAGTAACTTGGAGGCGTTCAATTCGAGATACCACAGTGTCTCACTAAAGTCTTTGACCAGTGTGTGTTGCCAGTGATGACTTACGGAATTGAAACGTGGTCGCTCACTATGGACCCCATGCGAAGGCTCAGAGTCACACAAAGGGCGATGGAAAGAGCTATGCTCGGAGTTTCTCTGCGTGATCGAATCAGAAATGAGGAGATCCGCAGAAGAACCAAAGTCACCGACATAACTCTTCTAGTCGCTAAAATTAAGTGGCAGTGGGCAGGGCACATTGCTCGTAGAACCGATGGCCGATTGGGCAGTAAGGTTCTGGAGTGGCGGCCATGTACCGGAAGATGCAGCGTAGGGAGGCCCTCAACAAGGTGGACCGATGACCTGGTGAAGGTCGCGGGAAGCCGATGTATGCGGGCAGCACAAGGTCTGTCATCGTGGAAAGACTTGGGGGAGGCCTTTGTCCAGCAGTGGACCTCTATAGGCTGAAGAAGAAGATGAAGAAGAAGTTCAATTCGAAGCGAATAGCCGCGTGACTTTCAAATCAATGGACATGTATTCTCACCAAGCGCATATAAAAAATTAATTAAACTATAATCTAGAAGCGACTCCTAATACAAATCAATTAACTTGTGAAGGCAACAGTTCCAAAGTTCCAACATTATTCAAAACTTACTCATAGCTACTATAAACTAATGAACTCCTTTATAGAACACAAATTTAATTTAATATGATTTAGTTTTACATTAATCTCCAGCCAGACTGCTTGTAAACAATTGATTATTAATAAAATTACTAATTAGTATCAATCTTCTATTCATTTATTAGTCTGTGGTTACAAATAATTGAGTCTTCATCTTAATAATATTAATAATAAATTTATTAGTACGTAAAACAACAATGCAGTGCAGTACATGACATGTTTAAACAAGGTGTTGTATTACTAAGTTTAAAATTATTATCAGTTCTCCGGGCACCTAAACCACATACATAAGTACGCAGACCTGTGTCTTAGGAGGACTCAGTGGCTTCAATTTATACAACGTGTAACAAAAAGGGTATATACATACCAAGGGCATGGCATCTTTAGATGATATCAAACGATATCGGAAGGGTTTCAACTCAAAATAAAATACTCAAAAAATTGGTACCAAATTTTTGGTTTCGTGTGTTTCTTAAAATCAAATCATAAAAACGTGGCAGTACACTACATACGTAAATAACCACTCGTTACCCGTCACGTTACTTGCCAAAATCTGATAAATGCCTTCAATATCTCTGTGCGACTAGTATGATAGTAGCCTATTACAGACGGTGTTTTCCCTCATAACTTCCTAACATAAAGAGATAGGATTAAAAAACCCTTTCAATATTGTGTGATATCATGTAAAGATGCCATGCCTTTGTTATGTATATACCCTTCATGTTACACGTTGTATAACATTATTTTTTGTTTATGCGAAACCCAAAACACGTGTCCTGTATTTTTAAGTAAAGAATCTATGTACAAAATTAAAAAAGATATAATGAAAAAGCATAAAGTTATGAGCTTGCTATTTATTCTACTTGGTTGTCCCAACAAAAATATGGTCAAAGCTCCGATGCGCGGGACGTTGACCTCTGGCGTCAGCTGTGGCGCTCCCGCAAATAGTAATATAATCTATCGTAAGTTCGTAACCAGTCGGTAACATGGCGTAAAAATGATTGGAATCAATTCAGTTGCTCATTTTGAACAAACTATATTCAGGTTTCGCATAAACAACAAATATCATTGTATAATACAACCATATCCATTGTGTTTGTTTACGATGATTTTTACCTTCCATTAGAATGACACTTATGAAGGGTATGAGGAACAGGGTGTAAAGTTCACTTATCCTCCATAGATAAGGGAGCATCCTCCGATCAGACGGGTGTTATGTCTGACGGGCAGTTGCCCAGCGGTTGATTTTGGTAAGTTGTATGTATGCTAATTGCACGGTAAACTCTGCTTGCGAGATGTAGAATTCGTAGGTACCGCTACAGCACGCAAGTAAGTCGTGTAGAGGTAACAGCAGCGTGATTCTGTAACCATCTCCTAGTGCAAACTTAGGTGAAGTGGGCCTATAGTGGGCTGTGATTCCGACAAATGCCATTACTGACATCTCACCCTACATTGACTTTACCAAACTGTTCACGGTGATATTTTCACAGAATTGGCAATAGGGTATTTGACTAAAAAACTAATTAGTCCGTCAGTCAGATTTCTAAAAAATACTAGACACTATTTAAGTATTTTTTCTTTTTTCATATAAACGAAAAATTAAGACGACACTGCGCGTTGAAAACTCGTGTGACGTCACTGCACGCTCCACATTTTAGCGGCCAGTGACGTCACCAGCCACCACTCCTGATCTTTGATGCCTTTTATATTTTTCATTTTTTATTGATTTGATAAAACAAAATATACGTATCCAATATTTTTCTATAACCGGAATGACGGACTAAATAGAATCATTTTTCTTTTACCCAGGAAACATCCCTATGGTGTCGATAACTAGTGCTCGTGTTTTTAAATACCGAACTGAACACACACGAGCTTCAAGTTGCCTGCATGTCACTTTTGTGTGACACACACAAAAGTACACACACACACGCACACGCACACACACAGACACACACACACGCACATACACACACACATACATAGACGTAAGTTGAAAAAAGGGGGAAGAGAGATTTTTAGGGTGGAATCATCCCCGGCTATTTTGTCTTACAAACTACACAAGCACATCTACATGAAACATTAGGTATTTGTAATGTAGTGTGTAGGGCATATAGATGCAAATGATCCTGTATAAGTCCCCGTTTATACTTTGATTAGTAATTAGGGGAGTCCATACGTGTTCCCAAAATGTCTCTCGCAGTGAATGTTGTTGAACTGTCAAAATGAAACCCATTGCTACTAAACGTAAGTTACGCAATTACCCTGCTATTACGATTCAGAACATAATTCTGATTACATTTGTAATCTAGAACCATGTGCTGAATTTATGATTACAGTTTCATATGTGAAGTATATTATCAAACAATTTCATGTTAATCGACTTCTGTTGATGATTGTACCCGCCAGCCTGTATTTAAAACGATTGAAAATTGTAACACCGGTGAAATGACGTTGCCACGTCGCGTCGTCTTAAAGGCCAAGGTTTAACCTGATGAGAGACGCAGGTGTCTTTAAAACAAGAAAGGGATTATGCCAACGGTTACCTACGTTGGGACGTCCTCCACCCTGCTAAGTGATAATGATAAACGGCAATCACAAATTTGTCCACAGAAATGATTACCGTTTTGCAAAAATGGATTCGTTAGCACGAGTTTATTAAAATGTTATTATTACTATTTTTTTATAGTTGTGCGTGTTTAATGTGTACATTTGCGTAAGTATTTGGGCGTGGATGTGTATATGCGTGTGTGCCTAAATGTACGTGCGTGTGTGTGCACGAAAACATACACGCCCAAACTTATAAAATGGATCGGATTATGTTTTCTTTCGTTTTTTTATCGTTTTTCCCTTTTGGTTCCTCCTTGATATGCATGATATGAAATAAACTTATTTTATTTTATGTTCAAAAAGTTAATAAGTTTATATCACTATATTACAGTTAAATTAACAAGTACACTTTTTTTGTTGGGATGGGAAATCATCAAATGACTTCTCCCGCTCTGGGCGGAGCGGATGGACGTGTCAGACTTTTACTGAATAAAACCCATCCGTGTTTCTTCATTTACCTGTGCGATGGTCAGGGCCACGGTTTCTTGTTTAACCAACTCGCAACCCTGACCCAACAAGTACACTTTTGTTTAACAACTGTTAAGCCAATTGAAAACCTGATTGAGTTTGCAATGTAGCCTTTGCTCACAACTGAGAAAGAATGACAGTTGTGATTTGAATATCGAGATCGGATAATTTAAACTGATTACTCAAGCTCAAAGCTATTTATTCTAATTAAACCATTTACAGACACTTGAACTGTCGAAGCGTAATTGGTCCTTATGAAGAAGAAAGGGAAGCAAACTCTAAAGACAGGTCTCTCTATAGACAGAGTGTCCCAAAACCCTACGCCAACCCGAAACGGGGTGACAAGATTGATTGTAACCGTCATCTATACTTACTATACTTACTCTTATACAATATGTTAAGGAAACCCTGTCCGACCCATAAGGATAATAAAGGTTAGGCAATCACATGACCAAATAAAATTTGAAATTTTGCATAATCATCATAGTAACAATACTAATCAATTTTGAAACTATCTTTTTTCCCCGCAAATTTACGCTAACTTCCCCAAAATTTGGTGTTTTTAAAAAAATGACAACACCATTTTAGGCAGTATAATTGTCGGCTTTCCTTTTATTGTTTTGTTAGATTATTTATTTCTGGCGGCGTCGCGCGTGAGCTTTGTCGGCGACGTAAAAGAAATAACTAGTGATGCACTAATTTTTGCGCAATAACGTTTTTTTAACGATATTAATCGAAACTTGTATCTGGTTGAATGATTTGTTAAAAACACAGATTACCCAATGGTAAAAGTACTTTTGTTTGTTTATCGATTAATTACTAACAACATTATTATAACACAAGTATTAGTAAACAGAAACGAGAAGGACTTATGAAACACAATTTTAGTAAAATTTTACAAATATTTTAACGGTCAATATCATCGATTTTGAGACAGAAACTGAAATTAAAAATTTGGTATGATTTTCATTTACAGCAGTGTACCTAACTAATTTAAATTTTGTAAAAGTTCTAAACAATTCCATGCGATGTTGAATCTAGAATGAGAATGAGAAACTACAATACTAAATCGATAACAAAAATAGACGAGTAAATTGTTTCCATCGAAAATCAATATTTTGATTACTTACACATCCCTATTTACTCAAAGGATGCCGCGAGGTCAGCCCCGTAGGTACAATTCTAAAAAATAAAAATCATTTTTACTTTAAATTATCAGTAGCGTGTAAACATCGCTCTCGTGAAGACTATTCGTGTATTGTGTGATCATGTCGTTTCCTAATGTAGAGTAATGTAACATGCTGATGGAAGGTAGCAACTGCTGTTTTGTGATCAGGTGATTGTGGTCAATGTGGTTCCAGTATGACAGTGCGTCACCATATCTTTGTCCTGTACGTGAGAACCTCCATTATCAGTTCGGCGAGCAGTGGATTGGTAAGGGTGGACCAACTGTGGCCAGCGCGGATTTGACACCACTTGATTTTTATTTATGTGCATGTCCGTGCAAATCTCGTGCGACGGTGCCAGCTGGGCCTGTATCGTTATTAGTGAACGAAATTGGAACAACATCTCCGCCACAGCCATTAAGCTCATCGAATGAAATGATACATTTGGAGAGTCAGACGACCTTCCTACTTAAAAAAAAAGTTCTTTTCACGAGCTGCCTAAGTATCATTATTTCTTTCGAGACTCGATAAACGTGAATAAATTACCTATACCTACATGCATGAGGTCAACTGAGGTTATGAACTGTGCCTGTGTTGCCATGAAATTACCTATTTATTTTATTTAAGTTATTTATTTTTAGGGGGAATTTTTTTTTAAGTTTAGCCAGGTTTTGTAGGCATTAGTAGAATCTGTTATCGATACCTAACAATATCTTCACGGGTCGGACAGGGTTTTCTTAACATATTGTATAAAGCTGAAGAGTTTGAAAGCGCTAATCTCAGGAACTACTGGACCGATTTAAAAAATTCTTTTTTTGCGTTAGATATCCATCCATCATTAATCCAGGAAGGCTTTAAGGTACATAACTTCACGGTGTGACCAATAGGAGCGGAGCATAAGTAACTCCACGCGAACGAAGTCGCTGGCGGCCGCTATTGAGAAAATAAGAGAAAAATCCATCTATCATGCAGTTTGAAAATTATGGTCAATTAAGAGAAATCTACAAATTTGGTAAAACTGCGATTTACCTTCAACGATTGCGTCACTGCATACCATCAGGCGGGATTGCAGTCAAGCGCTAGTTTATAATTTATATATATAAAAAAAAAACTAGGTGAAGATTTTGTACGGACGACAGCAGGTCAAGCTACCCCAAACTGTAAGATATTCCCAATCAACCTTGAGCCTTAATGCTTTAGAGATAAAGTTGAAAATCTAATAAGGAAATCTGACAGATTGTAGTTGCTTGATGTGCTGTCTTACTTACTTTTCGTTGTACTTACTTTTGTTGACTTTGGTAAAAATGGCGTCACTGTCCCGCTCATTCATGGCACACATCTCCAATATTCAAATCTGTCATTATTTTGCCGTAAAAATTAAGAGCGTGGATATTAAACATATTTTGAACTGAGTAAAATGTGGTTAGCTAAAATCGGTTGATATTTTTAGTTTTTACTCGTTCTTTTTAGTATGAAAGTAACAAGTATTGCATTGCAGGTAATATAATATAGTGCAAGGTAAAATAATATAGGTAGTTGTTTAAAATGAAACCCACTGATAGTAATTGTAAACCATACTCTAAAAAATATAAGATACTAGCTTTCCGCCCGCGGCTTCGCCCGCGTGGAGTTCGGTTATATCGCGCTTTTTAGATGTCCCTCGGGAACATCAAATTTTTCCGGAATAAAAGGTAGCCTATGTTCTTTCTCAAGGTCTAAAGATTGTCTGTGCCAAATTTTATCAAAATCGGTTGAGAGGTTTAAGCGGGAAAGCGTTACAGACAGACAGACAGACAGAGTTACTTTCGCATTTATAATATTAGTATGGATTGACATTATCTTACCTGTATATATTAGAAGTAGCTTTGCTTGTGAAGGCAAATCCGAGTCGTTTCAGACGTAGAGCTGACGTTTTTCCCCGTAATAGACGCTACAATACCTTGCTTTGTCAGGAGCCAGCTAAGACAGCACTTATGCGCAAAAGTGTCTACTGCATCACTCCAGTTATTTATAATAAGGTACCAAAGAGCTGGATAGAGCTTCCGTTTTTAAAATTATTTAAAAAAAGACTCCGAAGCTTTTTCGTCGTTAAAACGTACTATAATATAAGTGAGTACCTACCATACTGAAAAAGATTTTTCTTTTAAGTTAGAATAATGTAGTTTTTAAATATTTTCCTAAACTGTATTTTCTAGTGTAAAGTTGAATGTTTAAAAAAGAATTGCATTCCTAAATGGTAAAACATATCTGAACCTGTCATTATATACCTACATTTATTTTTTGTCATCGTTACTTACCCACATTTGCAAAATAAAATTATCTTTATCTTTAGTGCATTTTAGTACTAGCTAACCATAGCTAGCTACGACTAGCTCCATGTTCCTGACCGACCTTCTGACAATTCAAAAGTGCCTGTAAATGGTTTATTTGAAATAAATGCCTTGATTTTGATTTTTGATTTTGAGTATATTAAAAGAAGGCCTTTCAAACACGAAATAAACTGCATGCGAAAGATTTTTTTTTGTCATGATGGTTACAATCAATCCTAATTCCTATCACCCCGTTCCGGCTTGACGTTGAGTTATGCGACACCCTGTATATCTAGAGAGATGCATAGACAGAAAGTACAAGTTCGGTGCAATGGCAGAGTGATCGACTGCGGCACTCCCGCACGGAACGTGTTGTGTAGAGTCTGGCTGTTTTCATAGGTATTAAATATTTGTAGACTCATCCACGATGCAGAAGTAACTCCTAGAATAGGGTCAGCATCAGAATCTAATTTTATTTGTAGAACATAGGTGTATACATAAAGGTCTTACAATAGGGATGTTTCCTAGGTAAAAAAAATATGATTCCATTTAGTATATGTATGTTGTATTTATTGTATGTAATTCAGATTATAGAGAAATATTTGATACGTATATTTTGTTTTATCAAATCAATAAAAATTGACAGATATAAAAGGCATGAAAGATCAGGACTGGTGGTTTTAACGCGCTGTGTCGTCTTCATTTTTTGTTGATATGAAAAAAGAAAAATACGTGTCTAATATTTTTTGGAAATCTGACTGACGGACTAATTAGTTTTTTTTTTTAATCAAATACCCTATTAGTTAAATGAGCGCTATGTTTTGCCGTGAATGCATACAAATATTGAGATCATAAAATCTTTAAAAACTAAAAATAAATAAAATTAAAAAAAAAATGAAACTCTCAAAAAAAAAAAACATTAAACATAATAAATTTATAATCAAAGAAAACTTACCATTCAAAACAATTATAACAAGCAGCATGCATGTAAAATATTAAAAGACATCTCTTAAAAAATCTACCGAATAATACCATTTTTTTATCAATAGAGATTTACTTTCTAAGTATATCTTGGATACCAATGGCTGAAGGTGAAGTAAACATCTTGAGGAATCCTGGACTTTAAGTCTGAAATCGCCAACCCGCATTGAGTAAGCGTGGTACTACGCTCAATTCTTCTCAACTTCTTCTCCACACGTGGCATTCGTGTGAAAGGTAAAAATCACCGTAAGTAAACACAGCTGATGCTGGGAAGTGATTACGCTCAATCCTTCTCAGTATGAGAGGAGACCTGTGCCCAGCAGTGGGCCGATAAAAAGGTTGATGATGATGATCAATAGAGAGTGGAGACTTTTCTTAAAATTAAGGGCAAATATTTTTCAAAAAAGAGAAGATATTACATACATCGTTACAAAGGCAAATGTGAGCATGAAGGCAGAGAGGGTGTCATAGAAGCCTTAAGGGAAGTTTAATGACCTCATTGGTAATGTTCATCCGAAAGGTCGGGTGAATAATAACCGTGACCGGCGTGTGTGAATGACCAGCAACCTAATTGGGCAACACACTATTGCTATTAATTCTAATGATTTTGATTCATCATCTTCATCATCATCATCATCATCATCAACAACCTTTTATCGTCCCACTGCTGGGCACAGGTCTCCCCTCATACAGAGAAGGATTGATCGTAATCACCACTCTTGCTCAATGCGGGTTTCTCGATTTCAGATTTAAAGTCTGGGTTTCCTCAAGATGTTTTCCTTCACCATCAGTCATTGGTGTCCAAAATATTTTTAGAAACAACATATAACTTTTTAAAAGTTACATTGGTACTTGCCTGACCTGTAATCGAACACGCGCACTCACTTGAGGGGCTGGTGTTTTAACCACTAGGCCACCACAACTTACTAGGCCACCACGACTTCGACGTTCCTCCATAAGTTTATGAAACCTACTGGTTTGTTGAAATCATAGATGTACACACGGTAGTTACTAAGTGCAATAATTCCAAACTCATTTATATTCAACATGCATACTCGTCGCATAGCGTTATCTTGTACCAGCAATTACCAACTCCCTGACATCAACATTACAGATATTTCCAAATGTTAAATTTAGTAGCGTTTATCCCGGTTGCATCCGCGGCTTTCGCGTTGGAGCCCGGGGTCCACTTTCTTGCTTAATTTCTTCCATTTCGCGTGATTTTTAGGATCCTGTGGTATGAGATTGTTGGCACGCATGTCATCTCTTACAAACGTCAAACCAGCACTTGGTGGTTACTATATGCAATAATTCCAAAACTCATTTACATATATTCAGTAATCATACTCATCGCATAGCGTTATCTTGTACCAGCAATTACCAACTCCCTGATATCAGCATTACAGATATTTCCAAATGTTAAATTTAACAACCTATAAACGACCCCCGGGACAATAAAATGCGATATTACTCCGTAATCGTTTCAATTAAGTGGAGCCCTAAAGTGCTCGAAATAAAATTTAAAAGTACTCGAAATAAAACGCAAATGTGTTGTTTTAGTCAAGAGTTACTTTAAGAAAAGTGATGTTATGTTTGAAAGGCCGTCTTAGGAGTTACGCACTTTGCGGTAGCGTAATATTATTTTAACTAACTGACCCGTACGAAAAATTCGCACTATATAAAATAGTATTCCATGGTACCAGGGACGAATATCTGTCGATTGGTGGGTCGGACGTTCAGATTGGTTCGATAGAAAGAGAGAATAAAAAACCGGCCAAATGCGAGTCGGACTCGCACACCGAGGGTTCCGCCGTACAAACGTAGCGGTTTACAATTTATGACGTACTAGCTTTCCGCCAGCGGCTTCGCCCGCGTGGAGTTCTGTTATATCGCGCTGTTTTAATTCCCCTCGGGAACATCAAATTTTTCCGGGATAAAGGGTATCCTATGTTCTTTCTCAGGGTCTAAAGATTGTCTGTGCCAAACTTCATCAAAATTGGTTGAGAGGTTTAGGCGGGAAAGCGTAACAGACAGACAGAGTTACTTTCGCATTTATAATACTAGCATTGGTTTAGAATTTTTCACAGTTTAGAGGCAATTAGATTTAAGAAGTGTTTGATATGAATTTCAACTTTAATATCTCTACGCGTTCATGTGAAAAAGGTAGGTAGTAAGTTTATAATTATTAAAAAATATTTTATGTCATGTAAGCAAAAATAATATTTTAATATTTTATGTAACTTCAAATTTATCATTTTCACAATTTTTCCTTTATCTGTCTGTACTATAATATAACGTTGCTTCCTGCCGAATTTCAAGATTCTGAGTTCACGGGAAGTACCTTGTAGGTTTTGATTCCCTAGCGTGTGACGGAAATTCGTCTAAGGTGTCGGCATAAACTGTTGTATCTTTTGATCGCTTTAACTTAGAAGTTTAATTTTTTCACGGCTTAAAGGGACAATAGACCTAGGTATTCGGTACAAATTTCAATTTGATACCTTTATTAGTTCGTGAGAAATAAGGTAGTAAGTTTCATTTTTATTAAAATATGTTTATTATATTATATAACTAAAAAAATGTGATTTTCGCAATTTTTCCTATATTTGCATTATATGACAATGCTTCATGCCAAATTTCAAGATTCTGAGTTTACGGGAAGTATCCTGTAGGTTTTGATTCCTTTGCGAGTGTCGAAAATTTGTTGAAAATATCGACATATCGCCTGTATCTTTTCATTGGCTTGGCTTAGAAGTTTGATATTTTCACAGCTTAAGGCGGCTCCAGAGGAAAAACACACCGCAAGCCGTTTTTATGTAGTTTTCCGGAGCTATCTACTCTTTATCCAAAAGAAATATCAACTTATTAAAAATACGTAAATTTTCTCCATAATCTTGGCTCCAAAATTGTAGATTTTTTTTTTTATTTTACTAAGTATAATGTTTAAATAATTCCTTCACAACGAAACCACTGACAAGATAAATAATTATCATAAACGTGCATCTCCTCGGAAAGTAAGCATTATTTAGATTGCGTTCTTACACTAATGGATAGGTAATTTCATGACGAACATTATTGTAGAAATATTTTTTTAAAACGACCAATATCAAAATTTTGTTCAACAATCTGAGCGCATTCGCCATCATTTCTGTTGCCCGGGCTATTGAGATTCAGTATGCCACAAGCTCTCGAAGGGGGAACCCGTGTCGTTCGTCATCGCGCGCTCCGCTAGCATAAGCGGGCGGCGCGTGAGCGAGAAAGCATCTGCTTGCTCGCTCACGCACCGCATGTCGCATAGAGTATAATACTATCTTAGAGTATCTCTGTTATTGATGTTTATTTTGGTGTTCGTTTTTTTAACCGATTTCAAAAAGGAGGAGGTTGCTCAATTATATGTTTTTTATGTTCAATTTTTAACCGACTTCAAAAAGGAGGAGGTTACTCAATTCGACCGTATATGTTTTTTTTATGTTTGTTCGCGCATAACTTCGTCATTTATAAACCGATTTTGATAATTCTTTTTCTGTTGGAAGGAAGACGTTCCCAAGGTGGTCCCTTGATAAGGATATCAAGGTTTGATGGTGGAAGTCCAGAGAAAACAAGCGGAACTTTAAAAAATTGGGGGCGACTAGTGCATTTCTTAGCATTTTCATTAAATATTTTAAAGCACTACAATTTAATAAAGGTCTGGAGTAGATCTGATGATGGAGCCGAGAGACAGTCGAAGGAACTCCTCAACAATTGACAGCAGCTACCTTGTGGTTGGGCTCGATTAATTTGTATTGATAAGAACTTTACACCTAGATGGGTTGCGACTCTCATAAGAGCTCTAATGATGAAGACAAAGGCCAGTTCCGGGAACTCCTCAACGGTTTCCAGTAGCTACTTTGTGGTTGGACTTCATTCATTTATATTAATAAGACCTTTACTCCGATTAGGTTAAAATAATAGTCTACAGTAAATTTAATGATGAATACCATAGGCAGTTGAGGGAATAGGTACTTACGGGTAAAAATTAAAGTAAACAAAAGTACGTCATTTCCCAACTATATTTGCGTCAGCTTCCAGTCTGACCGGATGCAATTGAATACATAGTACTTTTAACAACTAAAAAATGTAAAATAAAAGCTTTTTTAGAAAAAAACAACCGACTTCCAAAAACCACTATGTAAAGTGAAAAATAACTAATTTCGGAACTCGGTGTCAAAAACGAATATACCAAACGAAAGACACCAACTTCCGAAATTAGTTATTTTTCACTTTGTAGTGGTTTTTGAAGTCGGTTGTTTTTTTGTAAAAAGTTTTTATTTTTATGTTTGTTTGCGGATAACTTCGCCTAAAATTTGGTATTTCGATGAATTTTTGGGTGTTTCGACATGGGTGTCGTGATAGGGGTTTTCGGGAGTGCAGATCACGAATATGACGTAATTTTTGAAATCCAAGATGGCCGACACCAATTTTATGATATTTTGACATGGGTGTCGTGAAAGGGGTTTTGTGGGTGCTAATTACGAAAATGACGTCATTTTGGAAATCCAAGATGGCCGACACCAATTTTATGATATTTTGACATGGGTGTCGTGAAAGGGGTTTTTGTGGGTGCTAATAACGAAAATGACGTCATTTTGGAAATCCAAGATGGCCGACACCAATTTTATGATATTTTGACATGGGTGTCGTGAAAGGGGTTTTGTGGGTGCTAATCACGAAAATGACGTCATTTTGGAAATCCAAGATGGCTGACACCAATTTTATGATATTTTGACATGGGTGTCGTGAAAGGGGTTTTTGTGGGTGCTAATCACGAAAATGACGTCATTTTGGAAATCCAAGATGGCCGACACCAATTTTATGATATTTTGACATGGGTGTCGTGACGGGGGTTTTCGGGGGTGCAGATCACGAAAATGACGTCATTTTTGAAATCCAAGATGGCTGACACCAATTTTATGATATTTTGACATGGGTGTCGTGACGGGGGTTTTCGGGGGTGCAGATCACGAAAATGACGTCATTTTTGAAATCCAAGATGGCTGACACTAATTTTATGATATTTTGACATGGGTGTCGTGAAAGGGGTTTTCGCAGGTGCTAATCACGAAAATGACGTCATTTTTGAAATCCAAGATGGCCGAAATTATATATTATGAAATTTTGACTTGGGTATCGTGACGGGTTTTCGGAGCGCTGATCACGAAAATGACGTCAATTATAAGCTGTGGCATAGCTTCTATTTCTTTATCAAAGTCAAAAATAAAACATCAAATATAGTTTAGTCGCTAAATCGCCACCATTTTTCGCACTCCTTCAATGACGTCACTGGTAAAAAATAAATAAATAAATAAACTACAAAAAAGAAAATACATACTTATACAAATGTATACGTTAATTAGCAAAATAAAAAAAAATACTATGTCATAACTAATAAAAAATTTCCTACTAACTACATACTGCGGAACTCGGTGTGCACACCTTTGCGATTTACCCCGCAGCCACGCGCAGGATTGCGTTTTTTATCTGCATTTTCATGCACATCTGCAGCCCTGCGCGTGAGCGCAGATTCAATGTATAGTACCATGCGTTTCTCCATACAAAATTTGGTACTAGCGAACATCTATCTTATATATAAAATTCTCGTGTCACAGTTTTCGTTCCTATACTCCTCCGAAACGGCTTGACCGATTCTCATGAAATTTTGTGAGCGTATTGAGTAGGTCTGAGAATCGGCCAACATCTGTTTTTCATCCCCCTAAATGTTAGGGGTAGTCCACCCCTATTTGTTTTTTTATTTTTACACAACATTTTTAGTTTCTATTTTTTACAACATACAAAAATACATACAATCCTAAATTTTCACCCTTCTACGATCAATCCTTCAAAACTGATCAATCGTCATTTAATTAGTTTTATTCCCATGGGAAATCTAAAAACGCGATATAACCCAATTCCACGCGGGCGAAGCCGCGGGCGGAAAGCTAGTACTAATATATAAAGCTGAAGAGTTTGTTTGTTTGAACGCGCTAATTTCAGGCACTACGGGTTCGATTTGAAAAATTCTTTTTGCGTTGGATAGCTCATTAATCCAGAAAAGCTTAAGGCTATAAAACATCACGCTGCGACTAATAGGAGCAGAGCATTACTAACTCAACGCGAACGAAGTCGCTGGCGGCCGCTAGTATAAAATAGCTTTACCGCGGCAGCCCCGAGTGCCACATGTTTTTGTTTTATTAGAAAGACGATATCTTCAAGGTAGTCTCATGTTTAGGAAATTAGGGTCTGATGATGGAAGACTAGGTAAATCTAGAAGAAATTTAAAAAATCAAAGGGGCGTCTAGGGCTTTTCTAAGTTTTTTCATTAAGTGTTTTAACGCACTACAATTTAGTAAAGTTCGGAGTTGATGATGGAGCCGGGAGACAGCCGAGGGAACTCCTTAACGATTCACATCAGCTGCCTCGTGTTTGTGCTTAATAAATTTGTATTGATAAGAACTTTACACCTAAATGAGTTGTGATCATCATTAAAGCTCTGATGTTGAAGACAAAGGCCAGTTAAGGGAACTCCTTAAAGGTTTACAATAGTTACCTTATGTTTGGACTTATTTCTGTTCATTTATATTGATGAAAACTTTACACCCATATAAGTAGGTTAAAATGAATGTCTGCAATAGATCTGATGATAGAGCCGAGAGAAATTCGAGGGAACTCCTCAACGATTCACAGCAGCTACCTTGTGTAATATCTTGATTAATTTGTATTGATAAGAGCTTTACACCTAGATGGATTGTTATGATCATTAGGAGTCTGATAATGAAGACGAAGGACAGTCTGTTGAGGGAACTCCTCAAAGGTTTACAGTAGCTGCTTTGTGGTTGGACTTAATTCATTTAAATTGATGAGAAATTTGCACCCATATGGGTAAAAATTAAAGTCTGAATTACATCAGATGATAAAACCATAGACAGTCGAGGGAATTCCTCAACAATTTACAACACTCTACTTTAACATAGTACAAACACTACCTACTCGTCATGCTTATGCAAACATCAATTAAAATCAAGAGACTGAATTTAAGTTGTGTTATTTCATTGCGTTATTTCTAGAAATGCTCATACTTTCATTGTGGTCTTAAAGGAATTAAAGCAAACGAAATAGGTCGTTTGCTTGCAGGCCTTTTCCAAATATGCTGCCGTCAACGTCCAGTCTGATCGGATATTGTATTAGTCGGATGTTTATTATTTTTCTGCAAAAGGAAGCTTTGCGTAAATAATATTATAGTATATGTATTTGTTATTTATTTTGATATACGATAGTTTTATTTTTTACAATTTACGTATTTGTTTTATTAAACGAGAATAATAATATAATTTCACAGTCTTGCCTGGTCCAAAAAAAAATCATGTTTTTTTTCTTTAATTTTTACCCATATGGGTGCAAATTTCTCATCAATATAAATGAATTAAGTCCAACCACAAAGCAGCTACTGTAAACCTTTGAGGAGTTCCCTCAACAGACTATCCTTCGTCTTCATTATCAGACTCCTAATGATCATAACAATCCATCTAGGTGTAAAGCTCTTATCAATACAAATTAATCAAGATATTACACAAGGTAGCTGCTGTGAATCGTTGAGGAGTTCCCTCGAATTTCTCTCGGCTCTATCATCAGATCTATTGCAGACATTCATTTTAACCTACTTATATGGGTGTAAAGTTTTCATCAATATAAATGAACAGAAATAAGTCCAAACATAAGGTAACTATTGTAAACCTTTAAGGAGTTCCCTTAACTGGCCTTTGTCTTCAACATCAGAGCTTTAATGATAATCACAACTCATTTAGGTGTAAAGTTCTTATCAACACAAATTTATTAAGCACAAACACGAGGCAGCTGATGTGAATCGTTAAGGAGTTCCCTCGGCTGTCTCCCGGCTCCATCATCAACTCCGAACTTTATTAAATTGTAGTGCGTTAAAACACTTAATGAAAAAACTTAGAAAAGCCCTAGACGCCCCTTTGATTTTTTAAATTTCTTCTAGATTTACCTAGTCTTCCATCATCAGACCCTAATTTCCTAAACATGAGACTACCTTGAAGATATCGTCTTTCTAATAAAACAAAAACATGTGGCACTCGGGGCTGCCGCGGTAAAGCTATTTTATACTAGCGGCCGCCAGCGACTTCGTTCGCGTTGAGTTAGTAATGCTCTGCTCCTATTAGTCGCAGCGTGATGTTTTATAGCCTTAAGCCTTTCTGGATTAATGAGCTATCCAACGCAAAAAGAATTTTTCAAATCGGACCCGTAGTGCCTGAGATTAGCGCGTTCAAACAAACAAACTATTCAGCTTTATATATTAGTACTAGCTTTCCGCCCGCGGCTTCGCCCGCGTGGAATTGGGTTATATCGCGTTTTTTTAGATTTCCCATGGGAATAAAACTAATTAAATGACGATTGATCAGTTTTGAAGGATTGATCGTAGAAGGTGAACATTTAGGATTGTATGTATTTTTATATGTTGTAAAAAAATAGAAACTAAAAATGTTGTGTAAAAATAAAAAAAACAAGTAGGGGTGGACTACCCCTAACATTTAGGGGGATAAAAAACAGATGTTGGCCGATTCTCAGACCTACTCAATACGCTCACAAAATTTCATGAGAATCGGTCAAGCCGTTTCGGAGGAGTATAGGAACGAAAACTGTGACACGAGAATTTTATATATAAGATAGATGTTCGCTAGTACCAAATTTTGTATGGACAAACGCATGGTACTGTACATTGAATCTGCGCGTGAGCGCAGATTGCAAGATAGGGTAGATAGGGTTGCAATGCAGGGCTGCAGATGTGCATGAAAATGCAGATAAAAAACGCAATCCTGCGCGTGGCTGCGGGGTAAATCGCAAAGGTGTGCACACCGAGTTCCGCAGTATGTAGTTAGTAGGAAATTTTTTATTAGTTATTTATGACATAGTATTTTTTTATTTTGCCAATTAACGTATACATTTGTATAAGTATGTATTTTCTTTTTTGTAGTTTATTTATTTATTTATTTTTTACCAGTGACGTCATTGAAAGAGTGCGAAAAATGGTGGCGATTTAGCGACTAAACTATATTTGATGTTTTAATTTTGACTTTGATAAAGAAATAGAAGCTATGCCACAGCTTATAATTGACGTCATTTTCGTGATCAGCGCCTCGAAAACCCGTCACGATACCCAAGTCAAAATATCATGAAATATAATTTCGGCCACCTTGGATTTCAAAAATGACGTCATTGTCGTGATTAGCACCCGCGAAAACCCCTTTCACGACACCCATGTCAAAATATCATAAAATTGGTGTCAGCCATCTTGGATTTCAAAAATGACGTCATTTTCGTGATCTGCACCCCCGAAAACCCCCGTCACGACACCCATGTCAAAATATCATAAAATCGGTGTCAGCCATCTTGGATTTCAAAAATGACGTCATTTTCGTGATCTGCACCCCCGAAAACCCCCGTCACGACACCCATGTCAAAATATCATAAAATTGGTGTCGGCCATCTTGGATTTCCCAAATGACGTCATTTTCGTGATTAGCACCCACAAAAACCCCTTTCACGACACCCATGTCAAAATATCATAAAATTGGTGTCGGCTATCTTGGATTTCCAAAATGACGTCATTTTCGTGATTAGCACCCACAAAAACCCCTTTCACGACACCCATGTCAAAATATCATAAAATTGGTGTCGGCCATCTTGGATTTCCAAATTGACGTCATTTTCGTGATTAGCACCCACAAAAACCCCTTTCACGACACCCATGTCAAAATATCATAAAATTGGTGTCGGCCATCTTGGATTTCAAAAATTACGTCATATTCGTGATCTGCACTCCCGAAAACCCCTATCACGACACCTATGTCGAAATACCCAAAAATTCATCGAAATACCAAATTTTAGGCGAAGTTATCCGCAAACAAACATAAAAATAAAAACTTTTTACAAAAAAACAACCGACTTCAAAAACCCCTACAAAGTGAAAAATAACTAATTTCGGAAGTTAATAATATAATTTCACAGTCTTGCCTGGTCCCAAAAAAAAAACATGAATTTTTTTTTAAATGTGTCAGTTCTGCAGAAATTTATTTGACCCTGATTACGTTTTCCCTTAAAATAATAAATAATGATAAATTAAACTTTATTATATTATTTTTCTATCCCTTTGTCCATCTGACTTAGCTAACTTTCAATCTACAAAACTAACTTCCAACCCTGAAGTTACAGTCATAACATATTTAGTTCTATAGGTCTAATCAATACACATTAAATAAGCCCAAACACGTGACAGTTGCTTCCGATGTGGATTCCCTTGATATTCTGTCATCTCCATCATCAGGTCAGGCCCAAATCTTCACGGTTTTATAGTATCATCCGATATAAACACGAGCATCAAGTTGTCACCCGAAGCGTGCCTACAATTTTCGATAATTGGCCTAAATTTCTCAGAATTTCCATTATCGACACTGACGTGGTAACAATGGGATTACATAGGCAGCATATCCCTTCATATAAAAATCAAAATAGGTTCATTAACCATAAAGTTATCAGCGAACACAATAAATTGAACTGAGAACCACCTTTTCTGAAGTCGGTTAAAAAATAAACACTGCAGAATTTTTATTATGAAGTATCGTCAACATTTGTTTGAGTACATAATAACCAAAAGTATTTGGGCGCACCAATAAACAAAAATAAAAGTGCCATGTCTGTTACTTCTGTGGTCTGTGAATTTAACTTGTATTTGTAAGTACTTCGTCCGCCAGACGGCGCTAGTAATATTTTGCGAAGTATTGTAGAGGTGGGGCGCGGTGAAGAGGGAGCAAATGCTCGAGGTCATTTGGTGAGGGTACGACCTTAAAGGGACAATAGACCTAGGTATTTGGTATAAATTTCAATTTGATAACTTTATTCGTTCGTGAGAAATAAGGTAGTAAGTTCCATTTTATTAAAATATGTTTATTATATTATACAGTATGTTAAATAACAGAGGGCGTTCCCTTAAACTCGTTAATATATATCATTAATAGATTAAAATAAAAATATCAGCATAGAAAAATAAGCATTAAAAAAATCCGAATAAAAAAAAATTATAATTGAAAATAAATTTGAAACCTCCTGTTTTAAATCAAAATAATAGTCGTCATGTATAAATAAATTGCGACGTTGCCGTCTTTCATGTTCGCGTGTACAGTATGTTTCTTTTACATGTCAATTTAAAATTTTTATTGAATATTTTCATATTGGAAATTTTTTTAAAACATTTTGTTTTCGAATGGAAATAATTTTTTTAGCATGTATGTATGCTATACTATTTCGGGTTAACGGGAACGCCCTCTGTTAGTTAACATACTGTATAACTAAAAAAATGTGATTTTCGCAATTTTTCCTATATTTGCATTATATGACAATGCTTCATGCCAATTTTCAAGATTCTGAGTTTACTGGAAGTATCCTGTAGGTTTTGATTCCTTTGCGAGTGTCGAAAATTTGTTGAAAATATCGACATAATCGGCTGTATCTTTTGATTGGCTTGGCTTAGAAGTTTGATATTTTCACAGCTTAAAAGGACAATAGACCCGAGTATTTCATGTGAATTTCAGCTTGATACGTCCACGCGTTCTTGAGATAAAGGGTCTTGACAGACAGACAGACAGACAGACGGACAACAAAGTGATCCTATAAGGGTTCCGTTTTTTCCTTTTGAGGTACGGAACCCTAAAAAGGGAGAAAATGGTTTCAGACCCTTGGAGAAATAATATATGTTGATTGGTTCTTTTAGTGGTTCGTGCTTAGTTATTATTATTGATTTTTTTTTTTTTTCATATTAACTGTTATATCTTATCTTATCCTGCTAAAAGTATAAATACGAAATTTTGTGAGTATCTATGGATGTTTGTGACTCTGTCACGCAAAAAGTACTAAGCGGATTCGAATGAAATTTAGCACAGATGGTTTACTATCTATACTAATATATATAGCTGAAGAGTTTGTTTGTTTATTTGTTTGTTTGTGCTCGCTAATCTCAGGAACTACTGGTCCGATTTGAAAAATTCTTTTTGCGTTGGATAGCCTATTAATCCAGGAAGGCTTTAGGCTATATAACATCCCGATATGACCAATAGGAGCAGAGCAGTAACAAAAAATGTTGCGAAAACGGGAGCTAACGCGGACGGAGTCGCTGGAAACAGCTAGTAGTTTATAAAACCAAGATTAAATCATAGGATACTTTTTATTCCGATACTTTTTTTTTTTAATGGATGGGAAATCATCAAATGACTTCTCCCGCTCTGGGCGGCGCGGAAGGGCGTGTCAGACTTTTACTGACCCACCCGTGTTTCTTCATTTGCCTGTGCGACGGCCAGGGCTAGGGTTTCTTGTTTAACCAACCCGCACCCTGACCCAGGAGGCATCGGTCTTCGCGGACCCCGTCACGATGTTCTGACATCTTTTTGAGGCGCGCGTGAAACACGACGCGCCGTTCGACTTGGGCCTAGTCCTTACCGGGCGGCGAGCTGCCCACTGCTCACCGCCCGCAGGCCCGCGCCTACGGTGGCTGGGAGTTAGGTGTCGTCTTCCGACCAGGGCGTCTCCTGCGGCGGCTAGTGGCGCGTTTTCTGTTGCTTCACGCGCTCCGCCTCCTTTGCCAGCATCACTGCTTCGCAGAAGGAGGTGACGGCCTGCCATGCACTCTCGCTCCGGATCATGACCTGGACCAGGGTCGGACGCGAGAGATCGCCACCGATCGCCGCTACTAGGACACGGTGGTGCTCTACCCAAGCCGTGCAGACCTCCACCGTATGCTCCACCGTATCCTCAGGGTTTTATTCCGATACTGGCTCGGGATCAAAACTTATGCTGGTCAAAAACCGCGGGGCTGCCTGGCAGAAATTACCACCCTCCACACAGTCTTGCCGCCAAGCGATTCGTCCGGGGGATGGGCCAAATGTTATTGTATCGGGAGTTTGCTCGTGGAGGGTCTCCAGATCAATCTCCCTCTGGCACATCATCATCGTTGGTCGTGTTGTTAGGTTTAATATTGCAGCACCTCATTACACTGCCGTCTTTTTTTTTAAATAATTATAAACTAGTGCTTGACTGCAATCCCGCCTGATGGTAAGCAGTGATGCAATCGTTGATGGTAAAGCGCACTAGTTTATTAAGCCTATTCACTTAAAAACTTAGGAATAGGAAGGATGACGGCAGTTGAGCGAGGTGATGCAATGTTAAACCTAAGACCAACACGACCAAACGATGCTGCGCTAGAGGGAGATTGATCTGGAGACTCTCCACGACCAAATTCCCGAGACAACAACATTTGGCGCATCGTACCCGCCACACATCGCAACACAACTGCTCAGACCCGTCCTCCGTACGACTTCACCAGACATCATGCCGGAACACGACGAATCGCTTGGCGGTAAGACTTTGTCTGGTGGGTGGTAACTTCTGCCGCCAGCCGATGTTATGGCCTACCACGGAGAAAACCCTTCCCTACACACAGTTTTTTTTTTTTTATTAGTTAATAGGCTCCTAATAAACTAGCGTGCTTTACCATCAACGATTGGGTCACTGCTTACCATCAGGCGGGATAACGGGCAAGCACTAGTTTATAATTATAAAAAAATACTACCATTATTTGCTTTCAGAAACAAATGCAACACTGAACTTTCAGGTGGTAGTAAACGTTTTAGTGTATCTTTAATTTATATTTTGTGACAGTTTATAGTAATCAGTTTTTTTCATGAAAACGTGCCAAAGGATAAAGTAAAGTAAATCGTATTCCATCCATACTAATATTATAAATGCGAAAGTAACTCTGTCTATTTGTCTGTCTGTATGTCTGTTACGCTTTCCCGCTTAAACCTCTCAACCGATTTTGATGAAATTTGGCACAGACAATCTTTTGACCCTGAGAAAGGACATAGACTACCTTTTATACCGGAAAAAATTGATATTCCCGAGGGAAATCTAAAAAGCGCGATATAACCGAACTCCACGCGGGCGGAAAGCTAGTTTCAAATAATCTATCCCTAACGTTGATTAAATATCACCTTACATAGCGGTCTATAATCTCCCAACCCACAGGACGGACGAATACAGGAACTTGGTGAGAGAGTGGGCCAAAATCCACCACGCCCGCCGATCCAATGCGGGTTGGTCAAATCACCCAAAGGATTAATGAAAAGGCTTTACATTTTACCTTTTACGGAGAAGCTAATCTTCGATTAATTATAATACCTATAATATCCCAAGAGATGATATCAGATATAGAGGTATTTAAGTGTCCCTTTTGCGTTGACCTTTAAAATAATTGTAATAATATCCCATGGGATATATAGATCAGGGAAAGGCCTACTATAGAGAAATCTTCTATTTATGCATGATTTGCTCCCTAGATCTCATAATATGGAAATCTGGCTTTTCATTTTCTCTGCAGCCGAGGTTTACGTACTTCACACTGTGTAGGTCTATATTTTTATACTAACTCTTCATGATCTTGGATTGTGTAATAAAATACTGGGTAAAGTTATACATAGCTCCTCCAAGTCTTTGAATAATTTTATTTAATAAAGTAAGCAAGAACTTCCATTTTCCGATAATAATAAAAGTTTTATGCAATAAGGATTGGAATATTTTCGCCATATTCCCAAATTACGTTACTGAGATTTACTTATAAAAACACCCTTTACAGTACAGAACTGCAAAGGGATAAAACTGTAAATTGTAATAGTACATTACGATATTAGTGCGTAATGATGGTTATAACTTGCGAGGCGGAATTTCAGCCCGAGCCGAAGGCGAGGGTGTAATTGAGACGAGCATGTTATAACCAATACGCACGTATATCGTACGACATTTTTTAACACACTTGCGAGGAAACAGAAAAAAGATATTCAGAATACAAGTACAAAGAAAAGAAAATTTGAGAAAAATGGCGCGAGGTTTATTTTCTGCCGTAGCTGCGTGAAAATGTTGGCAAAGATGCCAGAGCATGCAGTCAAGTTTTTAAATTACCGAATAAACTGTTTTTTTTTTTACAAATACTCATTTAAATACAAACAAATACAAGTTTGTTTATTTCAAATAGGACATCAGTTATTTTAAATAAACTCAATCTGTGAATGCACACTGTTGCTTTCCCGCCATTAGTATTATTATTTGCCATTTCAAATATGGAACAGCGCGCTGCTCACTGGCTAGAGCCACGCGGCGGCGATCAGTTTCATAATTATTTGAAATGACAAATAATGCTGTTATGGAATTTGTATGGACTATAACTTAACTATTTGTTTTGATAACACACGCGTTTGTTATGGCCTGCTTTACATACTTAAAACCGGTGGGATTACATCAGCTTTACGAGCAAGGGTGTTAAAAAATAGTCACAACATTGTTTTACAGTTTATCAGTCTATCTATATGTTACCACACGAACATACAACATGCAGTTGTTGTCATGGCGACATGGAGAGTGCGATTGTCGCAATCCAGTGCTGGGCACGCCGCAATAGCGGCGGTAAGTACCCTCTTTCAGTAGTGGCTAGAAAGGTGCCACGGTGCCCGCACCTTCCGCCTGATGCAGATCCTCACCGGACACGAGTGTTTCGGAAGGTTCCTGTTCCGTATAAGGCGAGAGGAGACGCCAGTGTGCCACAACAGTGTGGATGGCCCTGAGGATACAGTGGAGCATACGGGCGAGGTCTGCCCGGCTTGGGTAGAGTACCTACCGCCGTGTTCTTGTGGCGGCGATCGGCGGCAATCTCTCGCGTCCAACCTTGGTCCAGGCCATCGTCCGGAGCGAGAGTGCATGGCAGGTGGTCACCTCCTTCTGCGAAGCAGTGATACTTGCAAAAGGAGGAGGTGGAGTGCGTGAGGCAGCGGGAATTCCAGCGCCCTCACGCCTCTAGCCGCCACAGGAGATGCCCTGGTCGGGAGACAACATCGAACTCCCAGCCACCGTAGGCACGGGCTTGCGGGCGATGAGCAGTGGGCAGCTCGCCGCTCGGTAAGGACCAGGCCCGAGTCGACGGCGCGTTGTGTTCCACGCGCGGCTCAAAGAGATGTCAGCACATCGTGACGGCGTCCACGAAGACCGATGCCTCCTGGGTCAGGGTAACGGGTTGGTTAAAAAAGACTCCATAGCCCATAGCCACCTGTGTTTCTTGTTCCTTCACTTGCTTGCAGCCAAGTGAAGGAACACGGGTTTAAACGTGAGTTTTTTGTTTAGTTTTTCGGTGGTAAAAGTCTGACACGCCCTTCCGCTCCGCCCAGAGCGGGAGAGGTCATTTGATCATTTCCCATCAAAAACAAAAAAAGACGTCACACCTTACGCCTACAGATTTGCGGTTTCCACTCAAGAACACGTCTACTTCAACGGTAATCGCTTCTACGGCTAATATGGCCGGCCTATTGCCACTTCACTTTCACTTCACACTTCAGTTTGCTTATTCTATGAGGATCGATTATTCTATGAGCTCGACAACTCGAACGAGCTCGAGCTCGACGACAACATGAATTATGCACACACTGCTACTCCTACACTATCATTTGTATTGGAACACACGGATAACGATGAGATAGAAACTATTAATTCGCTCCGATCCAACGCTGCCACTGGTTGCGATGGCATCTCTCCCACCATATTGAAGAGATACCGGAGCACTCTGGCGCCTGTCTTGACCTACATATTTAACCTCTGCTTTCATACTGGTAACTTTCCATCTGCCTTAAAAAAAGTTATTATTCACCCTATTTTCAAAGGTGGAGAAGGGAACTCATTTAACAACTACCGTCCCATAGCTATACTTCCTGCTCTGTCGAAGGTACTTGAACGTCTAATTAACAAAAGATTGGTTAGCTTTCTTGAGAAAAATAAAATAATTTCTTCCCAGCAATTCGGATTCAGAAAAAATAAATCTAATTGTGATGCTGTACATGAAGTTACTGATTTTATTGTAGCGAAAATGAACGATCGCAAAAAGGTTCTAACAGTATTTCTTGACCTCGCCAAGGCCTTCGACACCATTCCTACTTCTACTTTTCTATTAAAACTAGAGAGAGCGGGCATCAGAGGGCTGCAGCTTAATCTCTTCGCCAGCTATCTCTCAAATAGACAGCAAATGGTGAAAATCGGTGAACACACCAGCAACGACCTTTCCATTTGTTATGGAGTGCCGCAAGGTAGTGTCCTTGGTCCTACACTTTTTCTCATCTTCATTAATGACCTATGCAACCTTAATATCCATAATTCGAAAATTGTGTCTTTTGCAGTTGATACTGCCCTTACTTTTTACGCTAATTCTTGGTCCGAGCTTCAGAATATTGCACAAGATGGTTTTAATTCTGCCTTTGATTGGCTTCGTTTCCACACACTCACACTTAACACAGCCAAAACGAAATTTATAACTTTTTCTATCTCATCGACTTCACAACCAAATATTCCGATCTGCCTAAAGGCCCACTCCTGTCACAACTCCTATCCAGGTACTTCATGTGAATGCCCCAGTATTATCGTAGTTGACAATATTAAATACCTAGGTATAACCTTAGATCGGCATCTTAACTACAAAACACACATTAGTTTACTTACAAGTAGAGTCAGAAAGCTCATGTATATATTCAAAACTCTTCGTCACGTTGCTAAGCAATCTGTTATTCGCAGTGTATACTATGCATTATGCCAGTCAGTCATTACATATTGTATTAGCTGCTGGGGTGGCGCACCCAAAACTACTCTCAAACCTTTGGAAGTGGCTCACAGAGCCATACTAAAAATCGCAACATTTCGGCCCTTTCTGTATCCAACCAGGGAACTATACCAAAATTGTTACGTTCTTAATGTAAGACAACATTTCATTCTGCACACCATTCTTCGCCAACATTCACAAACACCTTTTACTAAAATCACGAAGCGTCGCAAAGATATCATTTGCTCTGTTCCGCCTCCTAAATTCACATTTACTAAAAGATTTTTTTACTATCTCGGTCCACATTTATACAACAAAATTAGTTCAACTTTACCTATTTATGATTTACCTTACACCAAAAGCAAAACTGTCCTTCGTTCATTCCTCCTCGGTAAAACCTACGAGGAGACTGAAACGTATCTTTCGAGTTTTTAATTAATGTACTTACTCATACTTACTGGCATGCACACCACCTTTACTCACCTCATCGCAGTACACCACATTACATCACATCACATTACAATACAATACACGACACCATACCACAGCACACTACAGCACAGCATACCATACACACCACACCACAACACAACACACCACACTATACCTCAGCACGGCACAACGCAACACAGCACAATACATTACATCACAGCACAGCACACCACATCACATCATACCACATGACATAAAAATACCACATACTCCAACACATTTTATATACTACACATTTTAGAATACTAATGCCTTGTTTTTCTCACTTAATATTGATTTTCTTTCACTTATTTTTTGTACCCACTAGCTAGTGGCTAATTGATAGTCCCAATGGGTCCATATTATAATCTCAAAAACATGCAATGTTATTGTTACTCTACTGGGGAGTGGAATCTGTTTCTCCTTAACACAGATCACTTGGTGATCTAGCTAGGAGATCAGCGCCTCGCCCAAGTATTTGTATGTACTACATGTTCTTTGTTATGTTCTGTTTCTAGACTGTATTAGCCCTTCATGTACTGCAAATAACCATGTATCATTTTACTGTCAATAAATATTATTATTATTATCTTTTATTCCATTATATACACTTATAAATTATATTTTTAAATATTTCTATATAAAAAAATATATAAAAAAAACATTTAAAAATATAAAAAATAGTAGCCCACCGGTATCGGGAACAGGGTCCAAGCTACCGGCGGTCAGGGCTCCAGAGAGAGGAACTTCCTGACGATGCGAGCCGTGTCCAGCAGTACCGCTTTCTGACTCAAGCCCTTGATCCAGCTGCCTAACGAGAGCCTCCTGAGGTGTTGGTCGAGGCTCTTGGCTATTAAGCCATTGGCTGTTACGACTATCGGTACAATGATTGCTGAATCCACTTCCCACATGTCGACAACCTCGTGAGCCAAATCAAGGTACTTGATTTGTTTATCTTTCTCGGCTTTCACGAGGTTCTCATCATGCGTGATGGTTATGTCAACAATCATTGCACGCCGCTCTGATCGATCCACCATCACTATATCAGGCTTATTGGCAACAATAGTCCTGTCAGTGATGATGGATCGATCCCAGTACAATGTGATATGGCCATTTTCTAGAACTGGGTCGGGCATATACCTGTAGTACGGCACCTCCGATTCCACAAGGTTGTATTTAAGAGCAAGTTGTTGATGAATTATCCTGGCTACAAGGTTGTGTCTATGCAAGTACTCTCCGTTAGCTAGACGAGAACACCCGGATATGATATGCCTTATTGATTCCCCCGGCCGGTGACATGCCCGACAGATGTCAACTGCGCCGTCTTTCACAATAAATCTCCGGTAATTGTTCGTCATCATAACTTCGTCCATAATTGCACATACAAAACCTTCGGTTTCCCCAAAAAGGTCACCGAATCGTAGCCAGGCTACGGACGCTTGTAAGTCTATATCGGGCCCGTGAAGGGCTCGGAAAAAGCGTCCGTGAAGCTCTTTGCTCTTCCATACCTCCATGCGATCATTTGTGTCAAGCACTACTGGTTTACGCCAGTTCTCTTTAGCCAAGGAGAGCGGAGTGAGGCCCTTGTCAACCGCGACCACATCCCGATGCATCCCCACGTCGGTTTCTAGAAAATATTCTCTGAGACTGCATATCTCGCGATTATGGAGGGTCTTGGCGTTTAAAAGGCCACGACCTCCACATTTTCGCGGGATATACAACCTCATAACCGATGACCGTGGGTGATGCAATCGATTTGCAGTCAGTAGCGTACGGACTCTGATCCAGGGCGTCAAGTTCGGTCTGAGTCCATTTGAGTATGCCGAAAGAGTACATCAAAACCGGCATGACGCAACCGTTGAAAGCGCGCACCTTGTTACCGCCTGATAGAAGACTATTAAGTACTTTTTTCAAGCGGCCAAAGAAGCGTTACTTCAACGATTGCTTCATATCAGTAACATTGATACCCAACGCTTCCGACATACCCAAATACTTATAGGTTTCGGATGCAGAGAGGGCTCTAAGGTTTATGGAACTCGTGCGTTGGGTTCCCACGGATTCCACAATCTCTCCTCGCTTTATATGCATGACCGCACATTTGTCCACACCAAATTCCATCCTGATGGCGCTACTGAAAGTTTCAGTAATTTTCAATAGCTCCTTCAGTTGTAAATTGTTGGGAGCAAAAAGTTTCAAGTCATCCATATAGAGGAGGTGCGATATAACCTGACCACCTCTCCTCGACCGATAGCCTAGACCTGAATCCTCCAACAGTGTGCTTAGAGGATTCAGTGCTAAGCAAAACCAAAGCGGACTCAAACTATCGCCCTGAAATATACCTCGCTCGATCCTTATCGGTTCGCTATTCCTCTGAATATTTCGACATCCTGGATAGCGAAGGACTGTCCTCCATTGCCTCATACACGTCATCAGGAAGGTGCGTAGAGTTGTATCCACTTTATACAACTCCAGCACCCGCATGAGCCAAGTATGCGGCACTGAGTCATAGGCCTTCTTATAATCTATCCAACATGTCGATAGATCCTTTCGGGAACGACGAACTTGTTGGCTAATGGCCATATCAATGAGGAGTAGCTCCTTAGTACCGCGGGACCCACTTCTACATCCATTTTGAGAGACAGACATGATCGAGTTGCTGTCAATGTGATTGTTAATTTTGGCTTTCCTTTTATTATTATTATTATTACAACTTTGGTTCTCTACAGGATCACCTTGTTCGAACCATTTCAATCTATCTTTTAAAGCATGCCATTACAAGTAAGTAGTATCAAAATAAATTCGTTAGAAGCAACACCTCTTTTAAGTTACTCCATATCCTTACAAAGTATACTGAACCCTATCTACACCAGAACACACCTCATTGCGGATTCGATCCCTAAGAGAAACTCCAAGCGTAGCCCTTTCCATAGCTTGCTGAGCTTGATGATACGATAAAAATAAATCATTCCAAACTACTGACAAAACCTGTCAAAAACGTGTATAAAAAAGTTGGAATCTTTCAAGGCTCATGCAAATTGTGATCGCCCAATAATACCACTCGATGGCTTTATCACTCCCACTCGAATCAAATTGCTTTGCCTCTTCACCGGGTAATGTAAAGAACTTCCGAAATCTGGTGTTGAAGCCGAGATGTTTCCGGAATTTAGATCTTATTTCAATACGTTATTTCTTTATCTTTGAGGGATGTGTTAAATAAATGTTTGTGTGTGTCGTGGTGGTGTGTGAATGGAATGTGTATTATTATTTATGTAGCGCTATATACAACGTGTAACATAAAGGGTATATACATAACAAAGACATGGCATCTTTACATGATATCAAACGATATTGGAAGGGTTTTTTAATTCTATCTCTTTATGTTAGGTTAGGTTAGTTTAGGAAAAACACCGCCTGAGATAGGCTACTATCATACTAGTCGCACAGAGATATTGAAGACATTTATCGGATTTTGGCAAGTAACGTGACGGGTAACGAGTAGTTATTAACATATGTAGTATGCTGCCACGTTTGTTATGATTTTATTTTAAGAAACACACGAAACCGAAAATTTGGTACCAATTTTTTGAGTATTTTATTTTGAGTTGAAACCCTTCCGATATCGTTTGATATCATATAAAGATGCCATGCCCTTGGTATGTATATACCCTTTTTGTTACACGTTGTATATACCATGCTGCTATGAATATTCCATACAGATGCACTGGGTGGGAATAGTCATGGGAATGTTTTGATTGTAGGAGTGTATGTTCCAGTAGTAAGTACCTACGTACACAGATCGTACAAACAGTCATGGTGGCCTAGTGGTTAAAACACCAGCCTCTCAAGTATGAATGTGCGGGTTCTATTCCAAGTCAGGCAAGTATCAATGTAACTTTTCTAAGGTTATATGTACTTTCTAAGTATATCTTGGACACCAATGACTGAAGGTGGAAGAAAACATCTTGAGGAAACTTGGACTTTATAAGTCTGAAATCGCCAACCCGCATTAAGCAAGCGTGGTGTTTACGCTCAAACTTTCTCTAAATGACCTCTCATTCAGAGAAAGATTGGTCTCCTCAGACCTGTGCCCAGCAGTAGGACGATAAAAGGTTGATGATTATGACATATTTGTGTAAGGAATTGAGATATGTTTTTAATCATACAACATAATATGACGACACGATTGGCGCAGCGGTACAGCGATCGACTGCTGCGCTGCGTGTCGCGGGTATTCGATTCCGGCACGGAATAAATATTTGTATGGCCTATATTTAGTTGTTCCGAATCTGGCTGTTTGTGTATGTGATTTTGTATATTTATAATAATAATATAATTTAAAAAAATAAAAAATATAATTTTGTATATTTACTCACATACAGGAGAAAGTCCAAGGGAGGGGCAAAGTTTTATTTAAAAAAAAAAAGATAACAGAAAGAATGTAGAGGCAAAATATGAGACAATAAATAATAAAAACTTCTTTACAAAAAAACAACCGTCTTCCAAAAACCACTACAAAGGGAAAAATAACTAATTTCGGAAGTCGGTGTCTTTGGTTTTGTATATTTAATTTTTGACACCGACTTCCGAAATTAGTTATTTTTCCCTTTGTAGTGGTTTTTGGAAGTCGGTTGTTTTTTTGTAAAAATGTTTTTATTTTACACTTTTTAGTTGTTAAAAGTACTATGTATTCAGTTGCATCCGGTCAGACTGGAAGCTGACGCAAATATATTTGGGAAACGACGTAATTTTGTTTATTTTAATTTTTACCCGTATGTATTCCCTCAACTGCCTATGGTCTTTATCATCAAATTTACTGCAGACCATTATTTTAACCCAATGGGTGCAAAGGTATCATCAATATAAATGAATTGAGTCCAAATACAAGGTAGCTACTGTAAATCGTTTAGGAGTTTCCTGAACTGACCTTTGTCATCATCATCAGCACCCTAATGACAGTCACCACCCATCTAGGTGTAAGGTTCTTGTCAGTACAAATTATTCAAGCACAAACACAAGGTAGCTGCTGTGAATTGTTGAGGAGTCCCTTGACTGTCTCCCAGCTCCATTATCACATCTACTCCAGACCTTTATTAAATTGTAGTGCTTTAAAATACTTAATGAAAATGCTAAGAAATGCACTAGTCGCCCCTGCAATTTTTGAAAGTTTCCCTTGTTTTCTCTGGTCTTCCACCATCAAACCCTGATATCCTTATCGTGGAACCACCTTGGGAACGTCTTCTTTCCTACAGAAAAAGAATTATCAAAATCGGTCCATAAACGACGAAGTTATGCGCGAACAAACAAAAAAAAAGCATATATACGGTCGAATTGAGTAACCTCCTCCTTTTTGAAGTCGGTTAAAAACACTGACAATACTGCAATACACATACGAGTATTTTGAACTAACGAACTTTGAGGAGTCATTTTTAAACAAATTAGTAGTAATTTGCCGACTTTGGGTTTTTCCAATCTAGGACTATCTAGAGTGAATAACAGTCCACGCACAATGGTCCACTGGAAGGACTAAGTGCGCAAACTAAAACCGTAACACAAAACATGGTGACTAAACTTTTAAGTTACAAACTAGGACTTGTCGGCAACCCCGACTGGTGGTAAACAGTGATGCAATAGTTGGTGGTAAAGCGCTATAGTTTACTATAACACTTAACATTTAAATTACTTCCCTAAGATACAGGCCTAGCCTAGTTCCCCTAAACTAGGCTATTGTATTATAAACTAGGCTATTGTAATATAGTATTAATATACACAAAAATTGTATATTTGTAAACTGACAGGAAGACCATCGCAACCAGAATATTTCTGTCCTTCGATATACGTGATATAAAAGAAGAGGCGAATCACTTCGTCCGGATCGTAGCGGTGTCGACAGCGTAAGGCGTCGTCCAAATTGGCAAAGATCGCACGAGCGCGATCACACGATCGTCACGAAAATGAGTTCAAACATACAGATTTCATCAGAGTGTCCACAGATACTTAATAACGATCGTACGCATTGACAATCTTTGCCAATTAGGACGACGCCTAACAGTGGATACCTACTGGTCGTACGACGGGTCGTCCGATGATAGAACGACTAAACCTTTGATTCAATTTTATATACAAGCTGGGAACGACATTATATCGCATTGTGCTTACCATGTCATATAAACGATTGTAGGTATATTGTATGTATATTTTCTCAGATAATTGTAATGATCCTTTTTTATTTGATTAATTGCGTGTAAAAAATAGCGGGGTAATTGCGTAACACAATACCAACAGCAATGGCTTTCGTTTTGACAGTTCAAGAATTGAATTCATTGCGATAATTCTTTATTTTTGAGCTGGCAAATTGTCGAACATATATTTATGAATCCTTGAATTAGTAATATCGTTCAAAATAATTTAGATTGTGACCTAAAATCTATACTAATATATAAAGCTGAAGAGTTTGGTTGTTTGTTTGTTTGTTTGAACGCGCTAATCTCAGGAACCACTGCACCCGATACTGCGACCGCACAGACCACCACTATGACGCACATACTGCATGTCCCCTCCTTGAGCCTTAGCGCTCGAACGACGCCACGGCCCCAATTTCGCCGGTGGTTGCGAGAACGAACACTTCTTCCGCAGCCCCAGATTGGTGCCGGCCCGCCAATGTGGGCCTCCTCGATTGATTGATACACTTACCCTATTATAAGGGTTTAACGTTATTCGGATTAACGTGCTTTTTGAACGGAAAAACTGCTAAAGCTCTATACTATCCAATGTTAGTCGAATTCTGGCATCCATTGAAGCACGGCCTATGTACAATCGAAGAGCCACTTTGCATACACGCAACTAACTTGCAACTACTTTTAAGCAACATTGTGCGTATTCCTAACAGTGTAAGATAATCCCTTTACACCAGTCTCATAAGTATGCTATAAGTTTAAAAGTGATAACGCACATAATAAAAATGAATATCGGCAATATAGTGAGAAGATGAATGTACATTGTACAGTCAGCAAGAAAGTCGATTAACACTTTTTGAAATCTTAATTACTGAGCGAAATATTTCATTAACATCGGAATCCAACACACATCATTATAGAACGGCACTTTGATTCTCTCTCTTTGTATACGTATAGACGAGACAGTCGGTGCAGTGGCTAAGCGATCGACTGCTGAATTGCGTGTCGCGGGTTCGATTCTCGCACGGAACAAATATCTTATTATAATAATATCTTATGACTTTTCCAACCATTATATTATATTGTATTACAGAAGATTACGCGTAGAAGGCGCCACAAGTACATAGTAAACAAACCGCCATATTGCACTCTGGTGGCTGAATATTGCAGTATTATCCCCTATTGAAAAATCATGGACGAAACTAGGGACGAATTACACATCGGCGTCGGGTCGACGATGAAGTACCTGGGACTCGTCCTCGACAGCTGGTGGAACTTCAAGGAGCACATCCGAAGTTTGGCACCCAGACTGGAACGGGACGGGTCTGCCCTGAGGTGGCTCCTCCCCAATCTAGGGGGACCAAACGCCTCCCGCCGGAGGCTCTATGCGCGGGCCGTGCGATCCATGGCCCTTTACGGGGCACCGGTGGGGGTCCGGTCGCTTGTAAGGCAGCGACCTGGGATCGGCTGATCAGGGGATACCGCACGGTCTCCGCTGAAGCGGCGAGCCTCCTTGCCGGATTGCCGCCATGGGATCTGGAGGCCAAAGCCCTCGCCCACATGTGGGAGTGTCGAGAGGAGGTAAAATGCCGGAGCATAACTCTGCTGCCGTGAGAAATCAACGCATGGCGGACAGCGGCGGTACGTCCCCTCTTTGAGGAATGGCTATAGAGGCGTCACGGCGCCCTCGTCTTACGCCTGACGCAGGTTCTCACCGGACACAGTTGTTTCGGGAGGTTTCTATTCCGGATAAGGCGGCAGGAAACACCAGGTTGTCGCCACTGTGTGGATTGCCCTGAGGACATGGTGGAGCATACGGTGGAGGTCTGCCCGGCTTGGGTAGAGCACCGCCGTGTCCTCGTGGCGGCGATTGGCTGCGGTCTCTCGCGTCCAACCCTGGTCCAGGCCAGGGTCCGGAGTGAGAGCGCATGACAGGCCGTCACCTCCTTCTGCGAATCAGTGAAGCTGGCAAAGGAGGAGGCGGAGTGTGTCACTAGCCGCCGCAGGAGACGCCCTGGTCGGGAGACGACATCGAACTCCCAGCCACCGTAGGCGCGGTGAGCAGTGGGCAGCTCTCCGCCCGGTAAGAAGTAGGTCCGAGTCGACGGCGCGTTGGTTTCATGCAAGCCTCAAAGAGATGTCAGCACGTCGTAACGGGGTTCACGAAGACCGATGCCTCCTGGGTCAGGGTTGCGGTTTGATTAAAAAAGAAACAAACAAAAAAAGGGTATAATATTAACCTCTATCGATAAATTAAAAACATCTTAGAGGCTGAGTTTTCAATCAACAGGTAATACCAAATTTTTATTATATGACAGAACTGACAAAAAAAAATTCTCTGAAACAATTATATGGCGTTGAAAAATCAGCCCCAGGATGATTTAAAATTAGATATAACGATTTCAGATCCTTTGTTTACATTTTCATCGGGCATAGATACTTGAAACAGAAGTTCGTTCCATTTACGAAGAACTAAGGATCGTTTTCGATCGTTTCGGCGGAATCGATCCGGTAAATAGATAACAAATCTAGCCATAATCTCATCTAAGCGACGATCAATAATTTATACAATTTACAAAAACTTGGTAGCGAGTTTAGTAGGTTTTTTTTTGACATTTTGAGACTGGAGATCAGAGAGTTTCATTTCAAGCCCAATATGTCAAATTACCTAAAATATTCCCTCATTTTGACAATTTTCTGGGAATTTTTGACGGGAAAGCTAAGATGAGTGTCACGCGCATTTTTCATTGGACTCTTAAAATTATTTATAGTATTATTTACGAAATAAAATCGCGTGATTTATGTAGTAAAAAGTGCATTCAGTAAATAATTTATAAAGAACATTGAAATATCGCAGCATAGTGGCTACTTCATGCCTTGCGTCAAACCTCCCTCAGACAGTACACGAGGCCGTCTTTTTCATATGTCATTGGCGATATCCGCCATTATTGTGAAATAAAATTTTCAAAGAATTTCTATAATTTGTTACACGTGTTACTGGCAAAATTGTGGTATCTATTCCACAGAGGCAAATTGATCAAGAGTTGAGGTTGAAATCTCACCTTGAAAAAAAAAATAAAGAAAGACAATTTTCTGACATTTGTTTATCGCCGAGATGAAATTGCGACTAGATTTTGAACATTAATTTTAAATTACAAGAATGAGATTTCAGATAGTAAACGTTCTTCAAATAACGATAATTATCCCTCTGGGGCGCTAATATGATGTTGTAAAATCATTATTGTTGCGTTGTGCAAAAGGTATAATGCCATTCATCTTCTATAGCTTCAACTTTGTCTAACACTGGAATACTCGTTTCAACACGTCATAGTAACCTTCCTGGTCATAGGCACATATACATCTTCTTCTTCTTCAGCCTATAGATGTCCAATACTGGACAAAGGCCTCCCCCAAGGCTTAGGTTTGCTATAATTCCCACGACTGGCAGGTGGGTTGGGGATCGCAGTAATTTGATAATCCACGGGAGAAGCGCTGCTGCCCGCTTCCTTGGTGAGAGTTTCCTTAGTCACCTCTAACGACACCCACAGGAAGATATAGGTTGGAACTATTCTAAGCCCGGTACCATACGGTTATGATGTACATCTACATATGTATACATCAGTTCTTGACAATGCAGTCCACAGACACGAAATAGTCTATTTGGTGAGTGTACAAGGGAATTGCATGACTTTAATACCCCAGCTTCGTTCCATCATCGGACGACCCGTCGTACGGCGACTTTCCACCCTTACGTTGTTAACACCACTACGATCCCGACGAAGCGTTTCGCTTCTTCTTCTATACCGCGTACATCGAGGGACTGGAACAATTTGCCAGCGGCGGTGTTTCCGTCACACTACAATTTGAGTGTCTTCAAGGTTAGAGTGAATAGGCTCATAATAATCTAGCGCGATTTACAATCAACAATAGTATCACTGCTTACAATTTATATTAAAAAAATATATATGTGTAGGATATTATGCATCAGTCATAGTAGTCAACATTCTCTGTATCCGATGCATCATCTCTCGAATGTGGTTTACGAGGATTTCTAATATAGACAAATAGGATTTGACTCTGTAGAGAACATATGTGAGAATCAAGATTAATTTTATACCTGCTGTAATAAGAGTTAGTAACAATATTATCATACATAAGCTTAAAGAAACTTTACTACAATTTAAGTGTCTTCAAGGCTCTTAATAAACTAGCGCGCTTTACCATCTACGATTGCATCACTGCTTACCATCAGGCGGGATTGCGGTCAAGCACTAGTTTATAAATTAATAAAAAAAAACCAACAGGTATTTGTATTGTACACAAAAATAAAGTGGCTAGATATTTATCAATCGGATCATTTCCGCTGATATCTCGAAAACTTCTAAATGAAACCGTTTTGTAGGTAGGTAATAGCCACGCTTTTCCACTTCAATACGCATGAAATATTATTCTTAAGAGCTTTTTTACTTCTTCTTTCCTAACACAGTTCTTGTTTTAGTTTCTTTCTTGCAAACACCATTTACTTTACGTTGTTCAGTGATTAGCTGCAGAGTCTTTTCCGAAAGTTTGGACTTCCTGTCCGCCCATCGCGTTTTTTTTAAATCGCGGTCCTTTTTTCGTTCTGAATGGGAAATCATCAAATGACCTCTCTGGGCGAAGCGGAAGGGTGTGTCAGACTTTTACTGACTAAAACCCACCCGTGTTTCTTACTCTTAGGATCTCTACCATTTGGACAAGTTCCTAGTCAACCTCCCATCAGGCTGTACTTGACAATAACCTATCTATTATTACAAAGCTTAGCATCATTACCCATGTACAGAAAATTTAACATAAAGGAGATGTTTTTTTTTAGATAAAAAGGAAAAAAATAAATATTTTCAGTAAAATACTACTAAATTAATTTGAATAAAAATACAGGTATATATACATAATTAATTATTTGAAACGTTTTTTAGTGAGATAACCCTTTATCAAGGTAGCCATGACAGTGGTTATGACGTTTGATTGACGACTTTGATAGTTCTGTTTTCCCGTAGTGTTCGTAGCGAGTGTTGATTTCAGTTGATTGTGTATCGAAATTTTTAGTGATTGTTTTTGTTTTGTGTGCCATATGTCCGGAATTAATGTTTTGTGTTTGTTTTGCAGTCATCTAGTAGATAATATAGATACGATAGCCATAAAATCTTATTTCGCTTATTGCTGACCACCATGTTTATCAGTAGTTGTGTTGCACTGCTTGGCCGAGTTATATTGAATTTGTATAAGAACTAAGCCAAAGTATATAAAATTAACATAAAAAAACAGTTAACTGCAATGTATACTAATATTTACATTAAGTGTACATAGTGCTGGCCCAGCTGAAACATCTCCTTTCGACTATACGAAAATTAATTGTACAGAACAACGTAATGGGAGCCAAACACTAAACAGTAATTATAATAATTGACACAGTATCTAATGCCAGCTAGAAACGTACCGATATTATAATAATTATCGTATTGTTATCATCGTTTTCTTGCCTTTCTCAATTAATTTGATGTTGGCACAAATATGTTTTTCTTCCATTCTTCTCCAGTATTCTTCATCTCAGTATCTACCGTCTTTTTAGCTTTATCATCATTTTATTTCACTACAATATAGATTTATTTTACTACAATAAACAGACATTCAAAAAATTTATAGTGGAAACTATAGACGCGGACAAATGACAGGCAGCTAACCTTCTTCATCATTTTTTTCTATCTTCTGCTATCAATGTCCAGCTTAATTTGTTTTAAGTTTAATTTCATAAATGTCATACATAATATATATTGTTAACAATGTCTTGTATTGTATAACCTTGTGTATTGTTTTATTATTTTTAATTGTAACTATTTGGTATTATTCTGTTCGCATGCTTTAAAATTATACATCCCAGTTACACAGGGAAATTGGCCTATAATTGGCCATAAAAAAATGTAAGACTCATATTTGTAAAATATATTATGTATCGCTGTTGATTACCCAACTAAATAAATAAATCATCTTCTGTACGTCCTTGCTTCATCTATCAATTCTTTGGCCTTCCTCTTTATAGTTTTCCAGACCAAATTTTAGCAATGGCAGTCAATCTCAACGCAGATGATAGTGCACCAATGTCGGCGTACAGACGACACCCTCAGGATGTCCAATCAAACCAAGGCGGGCCAATCGTTCTATAATTCAAGTGTGTTTAAGACTAGAATGAATAGACTCAAATAAACTAGTGTATTTTACCTTCAACGATTACATCACTGCTTACCTTTAGGCGGAATCGCAGTCAAGCAATAGCTAAATTAAAATAACATTTAACAAAAATTCGGTTTACATAGTTAATTGCGTTTCATAGGGACTTATTATATTAGTGTAGTAATTACTTACAATTATTAATGCAACTAACAACTTTACTTAATAGTTGTTAGTTTGTTTCTACTGCTTTATTAACTTATACCTCCTTATGTGTAGCGTAATCGAACTTTCGTTCCAGACTTAACCTTTGAGTCAGTATTTGTATTTCGAACTTTATCAAGTTTAAGTCAAAGGTCTTAATACAAAAGTGACAAGTTAGTACCAAACTAAGTTGTCATTTTTATATTATATAAATCACAACCTGTTTTAAATAAAATTCATAATATAATAACGGGAAAAATGTTTAACTTTCAGTAATTTTATCTCTCCGGGTTGCTCTCTTACAGTTATAGATTTAAAACTAACTGGCAAAATGTGATGTACAATATAATATATGTAGCCTATATACTTACAACACTATCTGTATTTTTTTAAGATCGGTGGTAGGCCATAATATTGGATGCCGGCAGAAGCTACCACCCACCAGACAAAGTCTTGCCGTCAAGCGATTCGTCGTATTCCTGCATGATGTCTGGTGAAGCCGTACGGAGGACGGGTCTGAGCAGTTGTGTTGCGATGTGTGGCGGGTACGATGCGCTAAATGTTGTTGTGTCGGGAGTTTGGTCGTGGAGAGTCTCCAGATCAATCTCCCTCTAGCGCAGCATCGTTTGGTCGTATTGGTCTTGGGTTGCATCACCTCGCTCAACTGCCGTCATCCTTCCTATTCCTAAGGTTTTTTAAGTGAATAGGCTTAATAAACTGGTGCGCTTTACCATCAACGATTGCATCACTGCTTATATCAGGCGGGATTGCAGTCAAGCACTAGTTTAAAATTATAAAAAAAAAGATAGGGCAACGTATCTACAAAAAATACAGATAGTGTGACAATAGTAATTACTTCTGTATCGTGGGTACTTTTACAAATATTTAAACCCACATACACAAACAGAATACTTGTTCCGAGCGGGCATCGAACTCGCTACTATACAGATATTCGTTTTTTTTTTAATCTTGTAACACGGAAGTAGACAAAATTTTAAATCGTAAAATTCAAATTAATTTTACCCAAAAATTTGACCATAAACTTCTTACAAACAATTAACGAACAAATCAATTCCATGTTTCGAAATAATTTGGTACTTCCAAACAGAGAAGTTTTACGAATTAAAAAGTTGAAAAAGTTTGGACGTGTCTCGTCATCCATATCCTGGGCATAATGAAGAAGCGAGGTTGAAAATAAAATTCCAAAAGCTCTGACGAACTTACTGACACAGTTGACTTGTTATAAAAACTTTTAATATGCTGAGATATACAATATGTTAAGAAAACCCTGTCCGACCCGTGAAGGTATTATTAGGTATCGATAACTGATTCTACTAATGCCTACAAAACCTGGCTAAACTTAAAAAAAAAATTCCCCCTAAAAAATTAATAACTTAAATAAAATAAATAGGTAATTTCATGGCAACACAGGCACAGTTTATAACCTCAGTTGACCTCATGCATGTAGGTATAGGTAATTTATCCACGTTTATCGAGTCTCGAAACAAATGATGATACTTAGGCAGCTCGTGAAAAGAACTTTTTTTTTTAAGTAGTAAGGTCTTCTGACTCTCCAAATGTATCATTTCATTCGATGAGCATAATCGCTGAGGCGGAGATGTTGTTCCATATTAATTTAAAAAATTAATTTATAAATTTCGTTCACTAATAACGATACAGGTCCAGCTGGTACCGTCGCACGAGATTAGCACGGACATGCACACAAATAAAAATCAAGTGGTGTCAAATCCGCGCTGACCACAGTTGGTCCGCCCTTACCAATCCACTGCTCGCCGAACTGATAATGGAGGTTCTCACGTACAGGACAAAGATATGGTGACGCACCGTCATACTGGAACCACATTGACCACAATCACCTGATCACAACACAGCAGTTGCTGCTACCTTCCATCAGCATATTACATTACACTACATTAGGAAACGACATGATCACACAATACACGAATAGTCTTCACTAGAGCGATGTTTACGCGTAACTGATAATTTAAAGTAAAAATGATTTTTATTTTTAAAATTGTACCTACGCGGCTCGGCCTCGCGGCATCCTTTGAGTAAGGATGTGTAAGTAATCAAAATATTGATTTTCGATGGAAACAATTTACTCGTCTATTTTTGTTATCGATTTAGTATTGTAGTTTCTCATTCTCATTCTAGATTCAACATCGCATGGAATTGTTTAGAACTTTTACAAAACTTAAATTAGTTAGATACACTGCTGTAAATGAAAATCATGCCAAATTTTTAATTTCAGTTTCTGTCTCAAAATCGATGATATTGACCATTAAAATATTTGTAAAATTTTACTAAAATTGTGTTTCATAAGTCCTTCTCGTTTCTGTTTACTAATACTTGTGTTATAATAATGTTATTAGTAGGTAATTAATCGATAAACAAACAAAAGTACTTTTACCATTGGGTAATCTGTGTTTTTAACAAATCATTCAACCAGATACAAGTTTCGATTAATAGCGAAAAAAAACGTTATTACGCAAAAATTAGTGCATCACTAGTTATTTCTTTTACGTCGCCGACAAAGCTCACGCGCGACGCCGCCAAAGAAATAAATAATCTAACAAAACAATAAAAGGAAAGCCGACAATTATACCGCCTAAAATGGTGTTGTAATTTTTTTAAAAACACCAAATTTTGGGGAAGTTAGCGTAAATTCGCGGGGAAAAAAGATAGTTTTAAAATTGATTAGTATTGTTACTATGATGATTATGCAAAATTTTAAATTTTATTTGGTCATGTGATTGCCTAACCTTTGTTATCCTTATGGGTCGGACAGGGTTTTCTTTACATATTGTATAATACTAGCTTTCCGCCCGCGGCTTCGCCCGCGTGGAGTTCGGTTATATCGCGCTTTTTAGATCATCAAATTTTTCCGCGATAAAAGATAGCCTATATCCTTTCTCAGGGTCTAAACATTGTCTGTGCCAAATTTCATCAAAATCGGTTAAGAGGTTTAAGCGGGAAAGCGTAACAGACAGACAGACAGAGTTACTTTCGCATTTATAATATGAAATGAAACAGAAAATATGTATATCAATCCATACTAATATTATAAATGTGAAAGTGACTTTGTCTGTCTGTCCGTCTATCTGTTACGCTTTCCTGCCTAAACCTCTCAACCAATTTTGATAAAATTTGGCACAGACAATCTTTAGACCCTGAGAAAGGACTTAGGCTACCTTTTATTAAAAAAAAATTATATTCCAGAGGAAAATCTAAAAAGCGCGATATAGGCGGAAAGCTAATCTATACTAATATATAAAGCTGAAGAGTTTGTTTGTATCTTTGTTTGTTTGTTTGTACGCGCTAATCTCGGGAACTACTGGTCCGATTTGAAAAATTCTTTTTGCGTTGGATAGTCCATTAATCCAGGAAGGCTATAACATCACGCTGTGACCAATAGGAGAGGAGCATAACTAACTCTACGCGAACGAAGTCGCTGGCGGCCGCTAGTTTGATATATTTGGGAAAAGGTTCATTAGGGCAACCCACATTTTCTAATAATATGTAAGTTGTAGTCATTAAATTCATCTAGCTCAAATATAAGCGAAGGAATCCTTTATAATATTATCAAACGTTTTGACGAAACTCATATGAATAAATGAATATATAGTCTAAGAGTGATTATGATTGCGTACGTATGCGTTTTTCCTTTCTGTTAGGTATTTTTATAAGACTTCAAAAAAGTAAGAGGTTATATGTTCCTTATCTACATTTTTTAAGCATGTTCATTAATATTTTCGTCAACTGTGAACCGATTTTGAAAATTATATATTTATGTATTATCTTCGCTTCGGTAGTTTTTGATTTAGCTTCGAAAATACGTATTTATTTAACTTTTTGTATCTTGGTAAAGTTATCACAGTTTTTACATATAAAGGACTGGTATTCGAGTAGATAGGTCAGCAGGGTAATTGCATTTAATAACATACTGTCAGTACTGATAGAATTCACTTTGACAGTTCACTTCATTGCGTAATTTGCGTTGTGGTGCAGTCAAATTTTACGAATTTATGGAGCAATGGATAAGCAATATGCTTCAAAATGATCCCAATTGTTAGTAATAGTCATCATCTCAGCGTTAATTCCAGTCGCATCCGAAGCTTTTTCAGCTTTGGAGTCTGGGGTCCGCTTTTACTAGTCCAACTGCTGATATGGCTAAACTTCGACATTTTCCGTGAAGCGACTGCCGTCTGACCTCCACAACCCGAAGGCGACATCGAAGCATTGCAGTTAGACCAATTGTTGGACTTTTGAGGGCTCCAACTACCCATAACGACTGCCACTAGATGTTCGTATGGCAACCGGGACCAACGGCTTAACGTGCTTTCCGAGGCACGAATCGTTAGTAAAAGTACGTTACACAATTAGGGTGCCGGTCAGAAACTAAATCGATTATTATAATCATATTCGATAATGTACTATATGGCATTTTATAATAAAAGCTAAGAGTTAAAGAAGTAAGAAAAATAACTAGAATGATGTTCTTTGACTTCACTTTGTTATTAAGACATCGAAAAGAAAAGTATTAATAGACTTTTGTTATTGACTCAACCATACCTAAAAAGTGATAATATTGATTTTCTTATTGACTTTACCGTAACTAAAAAAAAATAAATATTACAAAATTATACATTCGACAAACGAAAATAATTGAAGTCGGTGTTTGGTAGGCGCTGTAACATTTTGACACCGACTTCTGAAATTACAGTTATATTTCACTTTGTAATGATTTTATTTGGCAGTCAGTTATAAAAAGAATCCCCACAATACTGAAAAGCATAAAACTTTTCTGATAGCTAGATATCTTGTCGAAGTTCAGAGTTATTTGCAAAAACGAAACCTACAAACTACTTACAAACAGTGAGAACAGTAATAACTACAACAATAACAGCCTGCCATGAAATTCCCAATAGACACAGAATTCCCAAATGAAACTTCTGATAGACACGTAATAAAATGAACTTTCAATCAAAGGAATCACCGAACCAATAGCGTTATAGAAAAGCTGCGAAACGCACCTGTCGTCACGAATATGGATTATTGATGTTTGGGCGAACGTGAGGCACCCATTCATTGTTGATATGAAACTGTACGACAGGTCTACACTGATATGCTCTCTACAGCCTGCAGCCCTATGATGTTTCGGTCTGGCGCAGCATCGGTGATCGTATTGTTGTGTTTAACATTGCATCACCTTTTTTTTCCGGGGTGGAAATCCTCAATGGATGTCCGCCGCCCAGGGGTGGGCGACGGGGTCTGTCAGACTTTTAATGAATAAAACCACCCCGATGTCTCTTCTATAACGAGCGCGTGGGGCCGCGGGAGTCTAAATTCTTTCACGAACCTACACCCTCTAACATTGCATTACCTTTTTTTTACGAGTGGAAATGCAAATGCGACGGGCGTGTGTGGGGCTCGCCCAACCGGAGCCGGGAATACCCACTAAAACCACTCGGTTCCCCTCGAGCCCTGCCTTGAGAGTGACACGGGATCAGCCCGAAGGCCTAACTCCGTGCCACTCTCGGGGCTTACCGGCCTAATTTAGCCCCGGTTTCTGCGCCAAGGGAGGATTACCTGGTACCGGAGTAATCCTCAGACGTGGTGACCAGTGCAATGTGCGTGCGGGAGCTACCCACACACGCTGGCCACACTTCGGGGCTAAAGGACACCGGGGTTCGTCCCCCACCTTCTTCGCCGCGCCTAACCTAGCTGAGCTGCCGTCTTCCTTCCTATTCACTCAGTATTTAAAATGAATAGATTTAAAAAGAAAAGACTTTTCATGGACATTAGAAAACAGACCTAGAAAAGTGGTCTGCAATGATTTGCATTGCAGACCACTTTTCTAGGTCTGTTTTTACCTTGACGTATATCACCCGATATTTTATGCCTTTTTATCAGAAGCATTTGATAGATTAATCATTTTAATTGCACTAAACGGCAGAGACTAAATTAAGGAACTTTCTTTCTTATTACACAGTTCAACTAAATTCAATTGAATGATATTTCAACTAACTTTATAACGAAGCCTTTTGAAATACTAATTCTTTGTTAGATTTCATTTGTAAAGACTGTATATAAAACCGTTTCTCAAAGTTTATAAATAACTTTAGAAACTCAGTGTATATACAGAAATTATTAATTTTTTCCGCTTCAATTTTGATTTTACATTATAATTTACAATAAACCTTCTCTACTCAAGATTGTCGACATTTGAAAGGTGAACTTAGCTTACATTTTATTTTATTTGTTCAGGGACAATAAACAGCAGCAATACGTGTTATAAAAGAGGAACGATAAAATATAATATTAGCAATATTTTAGCCCATTACATTATCCACATATTAACAAAAGAAAATATGATAATGAGTGCCACTAGATAGTTAATAAATAATTAATTAGATCACATTCATAATAAATAAAATATTAAGAAAAACCGATTAACAGTCATTATATAAATAAATAAAAATATTAAATACATCATGCATGTGGAGGCATGAGGAACAGGGAGTAATATTCACTCATCCTTTATAGAAAAGGGAGGATCCTCCGACCAGACGGGTGTTATGTCTGGCGGGCACTTGCCCGGCTGCTGGTTTCAGGAAATTGTGTGTATGCTATTGCACGGTAAACTCTGATTGCGAGATGTAGAATTCGTGTGACGTCAGTATGACGCATTGTTCCATGTGGCGTTTGTAGGTCCCGCTATAATGCAAAAAAGAAATTCCAAATTCGATTGCTTGGCAATTAGAAAATAATGAAAATAATTAACATTAATAACAAATAAATTATAATAAAATCTAGTCTAGCTTACGTTCCTAATGACATTCTTATGGTTATCAATAATAATTTTCTTAACATTACAATTAAATTTAGATTTGGAGCATAGAAAGATATAATTTTTACAAAATTTTTACATAATTTCTATTATAGGATTCAACCACTTGACGGATAGGGCAGCGCAAACCAGAATTAGTTCGACAGGTATTGATAGTAAATAAGGTACCTGTTCGGGTACTATGTATGTTGATAGTGCGTGGGACTACATAACATAATTTACTTGTGAGATCAATACAATCAAAATCACCATGAACAATACCATGCAATACAGAAGGTTCAAGATGCTTTCGTTTGGATTCTAGGTCAACATTATGGTCTGAATTCTATATTGTTGAGATTGTCATAACGGCCAATGGCTTAATGGGCAAAAGCCTCAATCAATATCTCCCGAGGGTCTCGTTAGGCGGTTAGATCAAGGCTCTGATTCAGAAGGCCACACATAACGTATATTCTGAGGAGGTTATTGTGTGTGGAACCCATTACAAGCTTGAACCCTGTTAACACCGGTGGATCCTTATATATTTTATTTTTTATATATTCTGTATATTTAAAAACGAGACGGATCGGCCTCCACTCTCACCAGATGCATCTGGTACTCCGTCGTATCTTTTTTTTCTAAATCACACAGATTGAGCTAGCCCCAAAGTAAGTTCTAGACTTGTGTTATGGGATACTAACTCAACGATACTATTTATAACAGATACATAATATAGATAAACATCCAAAACCCAGGCCAATCAGGAAAAGATCATTTTCCATCATGACCTGGCCGGGGATCGAACCCGAGACCTCCACGTCGCAGGTGATCGTAGATCGTATCTGGTGAGAAGGGAAGCCGATCCCAATATAGTCAAGAAAAACCTACGCAGATGATGATTTAAATACAAACCGATCGATAGGATTTCCCATGGAATGACGAACTTCCGAAGAAACTTTCATCTTCTCCTTTGGTGCTCGTTCCATACCTTCATCTTCAATACTCACCTTCGTTATACAGACATACATAGATATGCAAACACAGCTTTTTTTTTTTGAATGTGCGAAAATGTTCTTTGTATGGCGGTTCAGAATAACGTTCTCAATCCCTGATCATAGTTTGCGTGTAAATATGCAAACTGGAACCATACCGCCGTGTATAAAAACTAAAACTCTTATGCTAAATTTCAAGCTCAGCTGTTTAGGCTGTATGGGCCTTCAGTTAATATAAGATTTGTACAATATCGTCATCAACCTTTTTATCGTCCCACTGCTCAGGTCTTCTCTCATACACATAACACGTGTTTAAACCACTACGCCACCACGACTATTGATTCATACATGTAATTGGGAAACTATCCATATTATTATCCATACTAATATTATAAATGCGAAAGAACTTCTGTCTGTCTGTTACGCTTTCCCGCTTAAACCCCTCAACCGATTTTGATGAAATTTGGCACAGAAAATCTTTAGAACCTGGGAAAGGACATAGGCTACTACTTTTATTGAAAAAATTGATATTCCCGAGGGAAATCTAAAAAGCGCGATATAACCGAATTCCATGCGGGCTAAGCCGCAAGCGAAACCGCGGGCGGAAAGCTAGTAATATATAAATATAAACTATAATATAAGATTTATACATGTATTTGGTAAACTATAATATACGAAGTAATAAGAGCATTTTCTGTTTATTCCAGATATGTAAGACAGACCACAATGGCAGCTCTGCACGTGGCGCTGAGGGTTCACAGCCAGCTGGACAGCTTCCTCATGAAAGTCGACACCAAAACCTGAGGATGAACAAGCACCGCTGGAGCCAACTTCTATAAAATGGAGTTCGTCTCTGTTTTACCTACCAACGTGAGTATAATATAAATAATTTATTTTATTTAATGACAATATGATTTTATTATCGATCTGCTGATTCCCGGTATCTATGGGTATGCAGATGACAGCACAGTTGTAGAGAGATACCTGCCGGATGCTCGGGCTAGTAGGGAATCAATCCGGTACGAAAGAGAGGCCATGGTAGAGCGAACGAGTGTTGCATTACAGGCAGTCTCCGAATGGGGCAAAGCCAATCTTGTCGCACTCAAGGCCGCCAAAACACTGGCGTGTCTTTTCACCGCCAAAAGAAGCCCGTTCACCTTGGCTCCTACTTTTCGAAATGTATCTGTAGAGTGTACCGACCGCCTTCAGCCTTTGAGAGTTGAGATTTCCTCGAACCTAAACTTTGGGCGGTTCATTGAGTCCAAGGCCAAGGTGGCTGTCAGGAAACTTGGCGTTATCGCAAAGGTCCGGCGGTACTTCACACCAGGGCAGCTTCTAATGATGTACAAAGCACAGGTCCGTTCGTGTGTGGAATACTGCAGCCACATTTGGGCTGGTGCTGCTAAGTGTCACCTGGCCACTTTGGATTCAGTGGAAAGGCGGGCGAAGAGGCTGATTGGTGACCCTGATTTAACTCGAGACGGTCTCCAAAGGCGTAGAGTAGCCATCCTTTCGATGTTCTATAGGATGCATTTTGGGGAGTGTGCGAGGGAATTGCATGATTTAGTTTCCCCATCTCCGTTCCACCATCGGACGACCCGTCGTACGGCGAGTTTCCACCCTTACGTTGTTAATACTGCTACGATCCGGACGAAGCGTTTCGCCTCCTCCTTTATACCGCGTACATCAAGGGACTGGAACAACTTGCCGGCGGCGGTATTTCCTTCGGACTACAATTTGAGTGTCTTCAAGGCTAGAGTGAATAGGCTTTTAATAAACTAGTACGCTTTACCATCAACGATTGTGTCACTGCTTACCATCAGGCGGGATTGCGGTCGAGCGCCAATTTATAATTTAATAAAAAAAACGAAAATGGTCCAATGGTTAGTAACTTATCTACTAAGGGTCAGTATCACTTAAAAATTAATCCTGACTGCCGCACATGCAATGCTAACCAGTGCCTAAGCACCGGCGCATCGTACTTGTCAGCCATGGCTTGTAGGATGCTGTTAGCGCTGGTCCTAGTTCTAGCTAGCAACGAGGCCGCCTTTTTCCTCATGATGCTGCCTTTTTTTCATGCAAAAGTCATCAACCCGTGCCAAAGCAAATATGCCGAACACACTGCAGTACCTAGATAACCCTAACAGCATCCGTAAACCATTATTATATTGCAAAAACTAAAACTAATTTTTAGTTCAGTGTATCTTTTCCTTTCTATTTTATTAACAGAAGAAGATAACAAGAAGAAATTAATAAAAGAAGATAACATATTAGTTTACTCCTGTCAAATTAAGATATTCCATAGACAGTTTAAATGTAATGAAAAACACGGCGTCTAAAAATAAGTCAGTTTACGTCAGGCGCGGACTAATTTGACAGGACTAAATTGATATTTATTCTGAGCTCTTCTTAATAATATAAAAAGAATAAGATTCGTTGAACTTAAATTTGGTTTAGATTGTGGACAAGGGAGTCGGTTCCTTAAAATGCCTAATATTACACCTGCTTTATCTGGAAATCACACATAATGTTTTAAATTTCGTTTAATAATTTATTAAATTCTTTCACTCAAATCATTTCTTAGATATAATTATAGAGCTATTAAATAGGAAACTACATGCAGTTAAACAAATATACAATAACAAAAACATAGAGGTGCATGAGACAATACATCTGATGATAAATAATCAAGTTTTGTGTAGTGGAATGCGTTGCACCTACGCCGTAGCTGATTGTGTAGTAGCTACGTCGAGCTGGTTGCGTAACAGCTACGCCGTAGCTTATTGCGTAGAAGCTACGCTACGCTAACCGTAGCTGACTGCGTAATAAATATAATATTATTATCTATGTCGAACTCTTTTATGTACATCACGTCGTTAATCGTCAGTATTTCACGTCTTTAGTAATTATTCTGCTTCAGAATGCAACTAAAAACAGTAACAAAATCATAAGTAAAAATCATTTAATGAGGACTTTGAGATATTATATTCACATAAGTTGGTCCCCAAAATGACCAAGTTTCACCATTTCCTAGTGCTTTCAAGTAGAAGAAGTGGCGCAATAAACTCCCCAGGAGCACAGCTGTCTGTTCATTTAGAAAATTATTGAATATAGAATTCTTGGTATGAAAACCGACACAGACATTAAATTGAGTTAATTGATATGGAACATCAGTTAACCACGCATATACAATATGTAAAGAAAACCCTGTCCGACCCATAAGGATAATAAAGGTTAGGTTAAGCACATGACCAAATAAAATATGAAATTTTACGTAATCACCATAGTAACAATACTAATGAATTTTGAAATAATCTTTTTTTGCTGCGAATTAGTTCCAACTTCCTAAAATATGGTAAATTTAAAAAAAAGTGACAAAACCAATTTCGTCTGTGTTATTGCGACATGATCGAGTATCGCGTGCCCTGCCCCTCTTCGCCCGCGAGTATGTTGCCTACCGCACATGTATTAAGTTACCGCCTTTTACGAAATAATATTTATATTTAGGGGATTTTTTTTAAATTTTAGCCCAGCTTTGTAGGCATTAGTAGAATCAGTTATCGATACTTAACTATACCTTCAGGGATCGGACAAGGTTTTCTTTGCATATTGTATACTAACAGAAATAAGGAAAACTATGCTCAAGCTAAAAGTCATCATCATCCCAGCGTTAATCCCAGTCGCATCCGAAGCCTTTTCAGCTTTGGAGTCTGGGGTCCGCTTTACCAGTCAAACTGCTGATATGGCTAAACTTCGACATTTTCCGTGAAGCGACTGCCGTCTGACCTCCACAACCCGAAGGCGACATCGAAGCATTGCAGTTAGACCAATTGTTGGACTTTTGAGGGCTCCAACAACCCATAACGACTGCCACTAGATGTTCGTATGGCAACCGGGACCAACGGCTTAACGTGCTTTCCGAGGCACGACCAGACCAGTGCAAATATTCATATTCATGCATACAAATATTTGCACTGTGCGGGGATCGAACCCGCGCCACCTTGCGCAGCGGCCGCGTCCGCTACCGCTACGCCACGGAGGCTGTCATGCTCAAGCTAAAAGTAATAACTCATAATTCCCCAGCCCTTATCCCAATTTATTTGGGATCAGCCCAATACGGCTTTTTCTTCCATACTTCTCTATTAGACATCATCTTCTTAGTCACTTCCTTTCTAACCATATTTTCATTCGCACATTGTTCCGTCCATCGATTAAATAATAACCAAACGTTGAAAATTTATAGAATACTTATTAATAATATAATAATAATATTTTTATTATCAAACCAGGGTCCATATAAATAACATTACAAAAATTAAAATATACAATTAATGAAATGTTATAAGTGTTAGTAACAATTTTCTAATGATAATTTGATAATCATCATCATCAAGCTTTTTTTATCCTCCCACTGCTGGGCATAGGCCTCCTCTCATACAGACAAGGATTGGGCGTATTCACCACGCTTGCTCAATACGGGTTAGCGGTTTCAGACCTAAAGTCCAGGTGCCCTCAAGATGTTTTCCTTCACCTTGTAATCAGTCATTGGTGTCCATGATATACTTAGAAAGTACATATAACTTAGAAAAGCTACATTGGTACTTGCCTGACCTGAAATCTTGTCTTTTCGTTTTAACCCCTAGGCCACCACGACTGTTTCTAGGCCACCACGTCTGTACGATCTATGTAAGTAGGTACCTCTCTCTCTCTGCAGTCGGTCCCTCATGTCTGAGGATCGTGGTCAGCGTTGGGGCAGCATTTCGAGCGGATGATCTGCCTCGTTCGGTTTCGATCCAGCGCGTCTCTCACCACCGCGTAGAATTTAGCAGACGATGAGTCTTTGACTTGATCGGTCCATCTGGTTGGTGAACAACCGCGCGATCGTTTGCCTTCGGTGTTCCCAACGACAATATTTTTTTCTATACTCTCATCGCCTCTACGCATTGTGTGACCGAAATAGGACAAAATACGTTGCCGTATGGTCGACAAACGGGTTTTACCTTGAGCTGGTTAAGAATCGATACATAAAATAAAACAACAGTAAAGTAGGTACCTAACACTAGAAAATACATTCCTACAATCAAAACATTCACATGACTATTTGCACCCAGTGCATCCGTATAGAACACTCAAAGCAGGACGCTATCATTTGTAAAAGGCTGTTGATGCTACTGCGCAGTCATTGCAAACACTATGGCGTGGGTTAATCTATACAGCTCTCCAAAACGGCTGAACCGATTTCAATGAAATTTCGTATAAACATTCATTAGGCATTGGAAAAGGTTATTATCTATTTTTTATATTACTACTACTTACGCGGGTGCAACCTCAGAGCACAGCTAGTACCTGAATAAAATCCTCCAGACATAAAGGGCGTGACAGCTTACAGATTTATGTAATGCTGGGTTATGTTGACTCAGCTATACGTTAACGACTTAAACACATTAACCACATACTTAAGAGGGGACTTTAGTGCCGATGAATTTGGAAAATAGGTATTTGAAGAAATTATTGCCATCGCGCTGCTTCCAACCTCTCCCGGTAAAGTGCGAAAAGGACAGTTGCAGCACAGGCTGATTTTACCTACAAAAACGTCGACCAAAAGACGTGTGGTATTCCGCTGTTTTCTTTTTCGATACACCACAGATATATATTCTCGGTGGTAGGCAACAACATCAGCCGCCGGCATAAGTTACCACCCACCAGACAAAGTCTTGCCGCCAAGCGATTCGTCGTGTTCCGGCATGATGTCTGGTGAAGCCGTACGGAGGACGGGTCTGAGCAGTTGTGTTGCGATGTGTGGCGGGTACGATGCGCCAAATGTTGTTGTGTCAGGAGTTTGGTCGTGGAGAGTCTCCAGATCATCCTCTGGCGCAGCATCGTTGGTCGTGTTGTTGGGTTAAACATTGCATCACCTCGCTCAACTGCCGTCTTCCTTCCTATTCACTCAGCTTTTTGAGTGAATAGGCTTAATAACTAGTGCGTTTTACCATCAACGATTGCATCACTGCTTACCATCAGGCGGGATTGCAGTCAAGCACTAGTTTATAACTAATAAAAAAAATAAAAAAAAAAGATCTCAATTATTTTTAGATCAAAATTTAGAGGAGTATACCTACTGTAATTGTACCTAAACTATCCTAGGCTGATAAAATTTTCGTTTTTCCTAATTGTGGTAATATTACAGTTAAATGCGGCTCTCCCTGCGGGAGAGGAAACACGCCCCATCCCCGCGTGTAACTGTAGGAATTCGTCACCAGACTTGGTTATCCTCCCACCGATATAAGAAATGAATTCCCATGAATTAATCCCCTTGTTCCCGCTTTAGAAGTTAAGGGAACAAGGAGTGGACAGAAGGAAGTTAGTATGGGAATTCACAGTTAGGACACACAAGTATACAATTTATAATAATAGATATGATATGACGCTAAGAAGACGAGAGGAAAAGCAAAATTATATAATGTAATATATTAAGAACTATTATATAAATGCTGCACGCGGGCTGTCTCCGTCATCTGTAATAAACCTTATTATGTGGCGTGGTGGGGATCGTTACGCTTGCACTTTATAAGTAATTTTAGATCACGTTACTTTATCTACTACGAATTATACCCACTTTAGTGAAGCCGGGAACCGTTATATTAACGTATGCTTCGTTGCACGTGTTCTGTTAGACCTAACGCATAGAACCTCTGAGGATACTATTACGATTCTAACAGAACACGCTCCCTAGACACTAAATAAATGTCTCCCTCCACCCTAGGACAGGGGAACTGCGAAGCTCCCTGTTGTCGAGGGAGACAAGTTCTGAGTTTATGACTTGTAAATATATTATGTGATTGACACCCTTGACAAACCGTCCCAATTCTAAGGTATTACACCAGTTAGTACAAGCGTACCGTAGACTCAGTCTCTAGCAGAACTCATTGCGATTATTCCTGCTGCACACCGAGGTGGAATCTCGTCATCCTCACATTCCCTTAATCTGCCCAAGTCGAAAGACGCATTGCATCTTGTAGTACTCGTGTTTCGATAAACAGTGACGATTCAGAAATATGTCCTATCAAGAGCGGACGGGTTGGATTTTATCGAAATACGTTCCCTAGTGTCTTTTGACACCTACTGATTCAGTTAGTGATATTTTGTAAAGCCTACCCCACTCCCTGGGAATGTGTGCGCGTCAAGTCTTCACGCAAGTGCTCTGTGACAAGACCTTTTTGGAAGCGGACATTATCAATAACGTTTGGCTGGTAATCTGATTCTAGATAGGCGGTTTGCCTAATTAGATTTGAATGAGCTGCGTGTATTACGGTTCTGCCCTCCTGTTATAGTCAGTAGTCGTCAGGAGTCTAGAGTCCAGAGCATCAGGGCTCATGGTCAAGTTAGGCGGAGGGCTGTCTCCGTACATACGATCCTTCCCCTATAGCCACCCGAAGCTGATAAATACCCGCTAAGGTAAGGACCAGGATATGGGCACATAAAACTAGACAAATCGGCTCCAATGATTGAATACAATCACATAAATGGTTTATCTGGAGTCAGTCTGGAATAAATTATCATTAGTAGCTCCTCTGCTGCATCACCCGTACTGAGTTCATACTATAAATGCATTTATAATAATAAATAGGGACACGTATCTGTCTGCTTAATTACAGGAACTATAGTAACTTTATCAGCCTGGGATAATTATTATAATAAATGACTCACCCAATCACGCTAACACTTACACGCACTTAATATTCTATATTATATTATACTATACTAATCTATTCTGGGCTTTAACCCGACTATGTCTGACGTAATTATTTCACTCACTACTTCGCGATATACTAGGACATAGGCTACTTCCCAAATCTCCTAAATTAACTAGCCTGGACACTAGCCCTCGCCCTATCGCAGTTCAAGATCGCCCCTCAACCGTCGCTTGTCGCGGCCAGAAACCGACTGCCCTTTCCCCGTCTCTCCGTTTAAAATTCATAAAATCCCACACTACCAAAAGGTCCATGCTGGAGTCATTCTACCATTTTTTCTGTAGCCGTCCGTCAATTGTCCCAGATGCACATGTTCGAGAGGCCGATTCTTTTAGGAATTTGCACAGAATCCGTCGGCTTGAATTGCTCTAAGTTATTGCTAACATGTGCGGGCCGATGCCGGCCGCTGTACTTCGACCTTCTAAGAATTTCGTCCAAAATCTTAAAATGCTTTATTTTAAGGGTTTCTTTGAGTTCGGGATGCCCATAAAATATCAACGAATAGCTTTCTAAGACGCTTTTGTGTAGTTTTTACTAACTTAAAATAATAGGATATTTTGTTCTTAATTACGGTCGGCTGACAGGCCATAAGATTAGAAATTAATGGATTGGTAAGAGTTTGACATCGTGTAACTTGTCATTTTTAAACTATTGATATAACGCATGTGGCCAACAGTCACACTACCTATGCTTTTATTATTTTCTTTTTTGTCAAAAACTTATCACGTTTGTCTAATAGTCATCTGAACATCACGGTAAAAATGATTATTTTTTTTCGCCATTTTGAAGTATCGTATCTCTTTTATAAATAAATTCACAGACACGTAAACACGGTGTAAAATTGTAGAAAAAAATGCTCTAAAAGCAATATCCACGAAGAAAACAGCGGAATACGTTTGTATAGAGAAAGTACCATTAGAGTTTCCTCTTAAACTATCTATTAACAAACATCTAGCAGACAAATTGGTGATGCGGGCTGATGTTCGCAAATCCATGAAAATGTGCCTATTTTGCGTGCGGGTGGGACCATTAGTCATTCGATCTACCCTGACCTCTCAAGGAGAGCGATAAACGCCTTGATGTTACTGACCATCTCACGTTGGATACTTGGGTTACTAAAGTACATTGCTCTCCGTATGTGGTGACCAACGAACAGCTTAGCAGCAGATCTGTCACCATCGTCTCATCGTCCTGCATGTAAAGAATAAAAATCTTTTTACGTAGATACTGACGCCGATTCTGTTATGCGCTTTACCATCAACGATTGCATCACTGCTTACCATCGTAAGCAGTAATGCAATCGTTGATGGTAAAGCGCACTAGTTTATTAAGCCTATTCACTTAAAAAACTAAGGAATAGGAAGGATGACGGCAGTTGAGAGAGGTGATGCAATGTTAAACCCAAGACCAACACGACCAAACGAAGCTGCGCTAGAGGGAGATTGATCTGGAGACTCTCCACGACCAAACTCCCGACACAACAACATTTGGCGCATCGTACCCGCCACACATCTCAACACAACTGCTCAGACCCCTCCTCCGTACGGCTTCACCAGACATCATGCCGGAACACGATGAATCGCTTGGTGGCAAGACTTTGTCTGGCGGGTGGTAACTTCAGCCGGCAGCCGATGTTATGGCCTACTACCGAGAAAACCTGAAAACCTGTCAAATTAGTGTGCTCCTGACGTAAACTGGCGTATTTTTAGTCGCCATATGTATAATCGCGTCTAAACTGTCTATGGAGTATCGTAATTTGACAGGATTAAATTAAAATGTTATCTTCTATCCTTTTCATAACGAAATGGAAAGAAAAAGATGCAAATAACTTAAAATTAGTTTAGTATGTGAACAACAGAATCGGCGCCATTATCTACATTCCATTATTTTTCATACGCAGCAAATAAATGTTATGAAAACACCAAAATTCTGTTAATTTGAATTGTAATGTGCTGATGAGTGCACAATTTATGTTAATAACATTCCACAATACCTACACAGTATAATCGTAAATATTTAAGTAGTGTATAATACTTAATACAATTCCCCCATCTCCGTTCCACCAGAGGACGACCCGTCGCTCGGCTGGTTTCCACCCTTACGTTGTTAACACCACTACGACCGGACAAAGCGTTTCGCCTCCTCCTTTATACCGCGTACATCGAGGGACTGGAACAATTTGCTAGTGGCGGTGTTTCCGTCGGACTACAATTTGAGTGTCTTCAAGGCTAGAGTGAATAGGCTCTTAATAAACTAGTGCGCTTTACCATCAACGATTGCGTCACTGCTTACCATCAGGCAGGATTGCGGTCAAGCGCTGGTTTATAATATGTAATATAATAGTAATAATGTTAATCGTGCAATATAAAAATGAATTTCAACCAAACCACTATATAAATACATGTATGAAGTATAAATACCATAAAACATAAAAAAACTGTTCTTTAATGATACCGTTTTAATCTATACTAATATATAAAGTTTTTGAACGCGCTAATCTCAAGAAGGTCCCAATTGAAAAATTATTTTTGCGTTGGATAGCCCATTAATTCAGAAAGGCTTTAGGCTATATAACATCACGCTGTGACCAATAGGAGCGGACCATAACTCTATGCGAACGAAGTCACTGGCGGCTGCTAGTCATTACTTATTTTTCCTCAACAAGAACGCCTTCGTCCTCTCTCCTATAACAAAATTAAAACAAAATACTTTGCTGTGCTCGACAGGGTCCATAATTGATTCTAAACTTTAATATTCGAACTATTATGTAACATTGAATGCAATAAATTATTGACTGCTGAGTATAGTAGGATCTCTCCACAGTGGACTGTCTGTAACTCCTATTACACCCAGTAGACTAACAACTAACAAAACTATTATAATTATCTTATCCTCCATTCATAATTATTATTAATTATTATTGTTCTTTGTTTATTTACGGATATATCTTTGGGCTGATTGATCGGTAAACAGATAAAATTATAATAGTGGAATAAAATGTTAGATACATTTTATTCCACTATTATAATTTTATATACACAAAAAATATCATGAAATTAAAATTAGATAATATTATAAGGCGTCTCTCTGAAGGACCGCATCAGAAATGAGGTGATCCGACAGAGGACCAGAGTCACCGACATAGCTGAGAGAATTAGCAAGCTGAAGTGGCAATGGGCTGGTCACATATGCCGCAGGACCGACAACCGTTGGGGTAAACGAGTCCTCGAGTGGAGACCGTGTCTTGGCAAACGTAGCGTGGGACACCTGGCAAGATGGAACGACGACATCAAAAAGGTGGCTGGTAGTGGCTGGCGGAGAACTGCTCAGGATCGAGCTTGTTGGCGTGCCATGAAGGAGGCCTATGTCCAGCAGTGGACGAGTAGGGGCTGATGATGATGATGATGATGAATATTATAATCGTGGAATAAAACTGTCCGAGAAAATTATAATCATGGAATAAAATTGACAAGCAAAATTAAAATCATAATCATGCAAGAATTATAGTCATGCAATAAAATTGTCGTCAGGCAGAATTCGTATGAAATGACTGTCAAAAATTTAAATTTAAATTGTCAGCTCTTAGATAATTAAACGAACTTAGTTTAAGTAATATTTACTAACAAAATTTTGGGTAACGTTCCAGAACTAAAGATAAATAAATAACGCACGCTATGACGCACTACAAACAAATTACCGGTACCGACATTAAATTTTGTACTAGTGATACGTCGCCTGTCCAATCCAGTTACGAGTTACCTGAAATCATCGAACTAACTTAACTTATTTAAGTTTAATAACATTTGATGAGTATTACCTTCGTAGCAATATATGGTTAAATTGCTTCACCAAGAGTAAGTGGTTGTGGAACTATCTTGGGTAGAGTTCGGAATAATTAAAATACGCAGTTATCTCAAGTTTGATTTCTTGGTCTATCTTGATTATTACCTGTTATTGGCATACGTTATGGTTGACAGCCTCCGTGGCGTAGCGGTAGCAGACGCGACCGCTGCGCAAGGCGGCGCGGGTTCGATTCCCGCACAGTGCAAGTATTTGTATGCATGAATATGAATATTTGCACTGGTCTGGTGGTGCCTCGGAAAGCACGTTAAGCCGTTGGTCCCGGTTGCCATACGAACATCTAGTGGCAGTCGTTACGGGTTGTTGGAGCCCTCTAAAGTCCAACAATTGGTCTAACTGCAATACTTCGATGTCGCCTTCGGGTTGTGGAGGTCAGACGGCAGTCGCTTCACGGAAAATATCGAAATTTAGCCATATCAGCATTTGTACTGGTAAAGCGGACCCCAGACTCCAAAGCTGAAAAGGCTTCGGATGCGACTGGGATTAACGCTGTGATGATGATGATTGGCATAAGTTATGGTTAAGCACGATGAGCATTAAATAAATAAATAAGCCATTTATTTCTTGCTTTTACAAGTTTAAGTAAGCATTTTATGGTTTTAGTAAATGTCAGCATAAACTCCTGGATTGGGTAAAGGCCTCCTCCAAAGATTAGATAAGCCTTATCACTTCACTATATAGTATGAAACAAAGTCGCTTTCCCATTCCCTATGTCCCTATGTATGATTAAAACTTTGAAACTACGCAACGGATATTGATGCGGTTTTTTTTAATAGATAGACTGATTAAAGAGAAAGTGTTATATCGGTAATAATATCCATTAAATAGTGCAGAAATTCTATTATTTTTGAGGTTTCTGATGTGATGTCGTAAATAATATTTTTTTCCGCGTTCACAATCAATCGCTGACTGAATCCTACGAGATTAAAATAATGTACTAAATATTGTACACATTGAAAAAGTCTACAGAAAAGTCAGGAATGGTAGATGTCTATCGGATATTTCATAATAACATGTTGTCATTTACTTTTTACGACAAATAATGGCTAATTTGAAGCAATGTTAACCAACTCAGCATCCTCATACAATTTAATACGTCAAATACATTATTGATTTAACATAGACCTATATCGCCCGTTATGCATGTGATTTAAATGAATCATTTCGAAGGTATTACAGATTTAAAAATTGCGGAGCGTCGCGTTTGCGGTAGTTCCGACCGGCCGGGGTGGTGGGAGTGGCCGGCAGGCCGTTATGTTTTTTATACAACTTTCACAGTGTATTTAGTATCACCATTGCACATGTGCGAAGCCGGGGCGGGTCGCGAGTTAGTGTATAAACATAATAAATAAACACCTCGTTAAAAAAAAGATCCGTGAGTCGCGAACTGATACTGTTGCATGATGACTAACTAATTAAGACAGAGGGAATATATAAGGCGTAGTAAATATTGAATAGTAATCATATATACAGGTTTCGATCTATGCCTACCTCCAAGTTGTCAGTTATGAATCTATGTCCCGACTGTTCATTCTTAATTCCATGTATAAAAAAGGACGCTTACGAAAAACAAAACGGGACTTTTTTCCCTCATAGACACACCAAACATCCGTCAATTACATACATGACATCACGCCACCCCTCAAGAATGTTGCCAGCTCAATAATGATTACCTGCCACAGAGCAAGGAACCTACCAAGCGAACCTTTTGTCAACAAACATAAGACAAATATGTATTTTATGCCACTTATTTTTAAACAATGCAGTCTTTTCGTTATATGACGTATATCAAAAAATCACAAATAACAAACCTAGTACCTATGTACCTTCTGAAAGTATTTTATCGGGAAGCGTTGCGAAGATATCTTGATTTTTCATAGTTAGGTACTTCTTATTTTTTTTTTCGTAAAAATATTATTACTTCGTCCTCGGTTTTTCAGTTGAATTATTTTATGAGATATATTTTACCATAGCAATGCTAAATGGAAGCAATTTCAAGCCCAAAAAATGACCTTATAAAACTTTAAAACGACATTTTCGTTCGTGCGTTTAGTTCGGCGCGTAGATTCCGTGGTCTGTGTTATCTACCGTCTTCGAAGAATGTTGCTATATGAATAATTCATGTGTTGTCGTAGGTGGCGCTTCAGTTCAACGAGACGACGGTGGTATATGACGAAGGAGATGACCCAGATGCTGTGACGTTGCTGTCCATACTGCTTGTCGGTTAGTAATGAAATAATAGTAATAACTATTTTATAATAATACGGAATATTTCCATAAGTTTAAATATCTATGATAAAAACTATTTATACAGTCACAGGAAATACTAGAACTTATATATTAACAAAATTAAATCTAAATTTTAACAAAAAATAAACATTAAAACTGCTTAATTATGCTTGCAATTTAGCAACCATGATCGACGAAACTGCGTTTCAATACGAAACATGGCCGCAATAATTTAAAACTTACCCAGAACAGGAAATTAAAAAAAAAATGTATCTTCCAAACTCGATCATTTTGTGGGTGGTTTTGACTTAGTTCTGACTTACAGTATTGTTGATACGTCTACATTTAAACGAATAGTTTCAATACTCGTATTTAATGCTAATACCCGAAACCTAGTTTTAGTTGGTTACAACTACCTAAGTGTAACCGGTCACATGCGGTTAAAATTAGATGTATCCTACTTATCTTCCGTTAGAACTGGGTTAAGTCTTAATCATAGCGGCTAGAACTAGTTGCAACCGCACACCGGTTGTTAAACTTAGGTGTATCCTATTGATGATCGGCTAGAGCAGGTTTTCAATACAGTTAAGCAGTGAGGTTTGGTTTTGAAATTCTTCTCTTGGACTAACACAATTTCATTTCAGTGCATACACTGCCAAATTCAATAAAATTATAAATCTTGTTTCCGACATGGCTTGTCAAGGGTAAGTCAACAGGGATAATACAAAATTGAATCAAATGGGAAACTCAAGATAAGAATCTCAAAATATTACCAAAATGCGTAACTGTTTTGCGAAATGCTTTCCCCGGGGAAAGTGCTCGTAGAAACGTCTTTCAAATCAGTGAACGGTAAGTCTTGTCGATTTTACACGTTCATTATCAGTAAGTACCTTTCAAATATCGTTGCGTAACTCTGACTCATTCATTCTCAAAAAAAAGTGGGTCAAATACGAGAAAGACTCACGTACTGAGGGTTTTGTTATCACAAAGAAAAAAGAAAATACATTAATTTGCGTTAATCATGGCGCAGATAATGAACACCAACCCAAAAAGAACGAGATAGGGTATATATGCATCATATGAAGGTAAAGAGGTCATCGCTCAGCATAATGCTAGGAATCTATGCGACAGTCGGTATTGTCACAAAAACTGTGAAAGAAATATCTACACCAAGTGTAACGCCTGACTGAGTCCACGACGTACAACCACCAATAGGTGTTGTAGACTACCATAGTGGTTGTGGTAGTCCACAACCACTAACACAGGCCATTGACACTGATCCATCGCTTCCACATCCCCCAATAACACACCAAATGTACATTGGTGAATTATACCCCTCTTACACCCTTTCGGAATAATTACGTGATATTAACACGTATTAAGAAACCGTTCCCCCTTTTGAAAAAAAAAAACTTTACGCCAGTATGAAGGTATAAGAAGCAGCGTGTAAAGCTCACTCATCCTCCATAGAAAAAGGGGTCCTCCGACCAGACTGGTTGTCTGGTGGTCTACTTGCCCAATGGTTGAAATTGGGAAGCGTGTAAAGCTCACTCATCCTCCATAGAAAAGGGAGGATCCTCCGACCAGACTGGTTGTCTGGTGGGCCACTTGCCCAATAGTAGAAATTGGGAAGCGTGTAAAGCTCACTCATCCTCCATAGAAAAGAGAGGACCCTCCGACCAGACTGATTGTTTGGTGGGCCACTTCCCAACGGTTGAAATTGGGAAGTTGTATGTATGCTAGTTGCACGGAAAACTCTGATTGCGAGATGTAGAATTCACGTGACGTCAGTATGACGCGTTGTTCGCATGATGCGTTATAGACACCGCTACAATAATTTTACCGACACACTTGTCGATGATTGCCGGGAGGTTTGACTGGGCGTATATGTATCTGACATTACTGTAGCAGGTATGTGCTAGCTTGTTTCGGGAGGTTCCTGTTCCGTATTAGGCGGAAGGAAACGCCAGGATCTCACTATTGTGTGGATCGCCCTGAGGACAGGGTGGAGCATATGGTGGAGGTCTGCCAGGTTTGGGTAGAAACACGGGTGGGTTTTAGTCAGTAAAAGTCTAACACGCCCTTCCGCTCCGCCCAGAGCGGGAGATGTCATTTGATGATTTCCCATACCAAGAAAAAAAAAGGTATGTGCTAGCTGTGTCCGGTAACTTATGTTTCATGTATTGTGTTGTGTGTGTATGTGGTTGCTGCATGGCGGCTTTTTTGGGTTACCTAAAATAAATGTTGTTTTTTTACAACTACCAATGTTAAGATTGAGAAATAAATCCGCGCTACCTCGAAGAAAAACATCCTACAATATATTTATCGGTCTCTAGTAATTTGCTCTGCTTCAAAAATATACCTAAAATGATAAGCGTTCACTAAACTGCGTTAAACCCGGGTTCAATATGGAAATAAGATTCCGACGTGCTCCTGAGGTATCCCGAATCCTTATTATAGGTCGCTGTCCTCATTTAGTATTTGGGTAGCCGGTACAGAAGGTTTTGTGCTTAGCCAGTAATTAGGTTATGAGGCAGCCGCTACGTGTAAAATACAAGTATCCAGGTACATCCTTAGACTGAAAGCCGGTCAGATCTTAATTGGAATAGGTGCTTCAGGTAATGGGTACAGCCATTTTGTAATACACATCATCTGCAAATTCTAGTCGCATCCGAAGCTTTTTTTTTCAGCTTTGGAGTCTGGGGTCCGCTTTACCAGTCTAACTACTGATTTTGGCTAAACTTCGATATTTTTCGTTAAGTGACTGCCATCTGACCTCCGCAACTCGAAGGCGATACCTATCGAAGCATTGCTGTTAGGCCAATTGTTGGACTTTTGAGGGCTCTAACAACCCGTAACGACTGGCCGGCTGGTCGGGACCAACGGCTTAATGTCCTTTCCGAGGCACGACCAGATCAGTGCAAATATTCATATTCATGCAAACAAATATTTGCACTGCGCGGGGATTGAACCCGCGAACAATCAACGCTATTATGTCAGTTTTAATGCGGGATTTGAACTACCAAAATGTGTTACCAGACAATGAATCCCATTCCCACAAAAATAAACACCATTTTATTTTACCCATACGCTGGCCCATTTTTCTCACCCACATCGAAAATGAAGGAAATTACATAACATTTATATACACCGCTATCTGACGATGGAGTGAGCAAATAGGAAAACCCGATTTCTACTGCAAAAAGGTAAGGAGTGAGAACTATCTGAGCGGAGCGGATAGCTAAAATAGGGTTTACCTTCCACTAAAAAGTATTTTGCCCTATCTTATATACCTATTTTTTTACTTACAATTTCTTATTCATACATTACTATACTCCATTTATTATAGCATTAGACAGAAGTTAAAAAAGGCTCTTTTAAGTGCACAGTTTGCAAAAAAATACAATAAACACTATTACAGTCAAGATTGATGTAGAGTTAAATATTATCAATTTAAATAGCAACTGTCACACCTAATTTGTACTTATTTAAGCCATCTACGTTCTTAAATTACATGTCCTTCATTTAATATTATTTATTTTTTAAATAAAATAATGTCGTGTCAATGCTTAAAATCTAAAAGAAGCAGAGGCAGACAACGCCCGAAACGTTTTTTCATGTAACTATAACTCAACCAAATCTAAAATGTTACCTATTCCCTTCCTAAGTTGTGGCAGCACGTGTTTTTTAATTTTGTTGGTTTATAATATCATCTATCTGCAATTGTCAATATTGACATACCGTTATTCGCTTGTGGATACTTGTGAATGCTACGCCTTCTCTCGTTGTTATTGTTGAATATTCGTGGTTTAGTTGTCATTTGTTACTGTTTTTCTGTTTGTTATTGTTATTAGTGTTAGTTTTGTGTTGTACATACAAAACAGTACGTTTTGTTGAATTATGAACACGGACTATCTCGGTGCAGGTCCAAGTGGCTTGCAAGCACAACATGTACGTTCTGAAACTGCTGGTAAAGCTGAGCAACGTCAACAGCGAAAAAAACGTGGCCCCAACGTTGATCATGAGGTTAAAATATTGTCTCCCAAGAAAAAGCGATCAAAGCAAAGACCTCTTTGTTCTGCAGAAAAAACAACAGTTATAAATATTCATAAAGACGTCAAGGGATCCATGCCAGAAGGTACCCCTGCTTATAAGACGCAGTTAATTAATAAAACTGCAGAAATTGCAGGTAAAGATCATATCCAATGCAGAAATTGCAGGAATTTAAGGATTTTACTATAAAAAATAAATATATTTGAAAATAGCATGCTTTGTGAGGTACTAATATACACTATTAATCATTTTATAGGCATATCTCGTGCAACGGTCTATAATATCCTCAAAGAGTACAATATAAAAGGTCGCCTGCAATCACCCCCTCCTCGCCAACGGAAATACTCAAAATCTGATGAATATGATGATATAACATTAAGTGGAATACGAAGAAAAATTCATTCTTTTTTCTTTGATAATGAATTACCAACATTGGATAAGATTCTGGAAGCCGTAAATAGTGATGAGTCTCTACCCGATTTTAAAAGAAGCACTTTATATAATTTAATTAAGAACAAATTAAAATTTACATATATTAAAAGAAGTAGAAAAAGTGCCCTTATCGACAAACAAGAGATTGTGTTATGGAGGGTGAAATATCTTCATGAAATTAAGAAATTAAGGAATGAAGGAAAAAAAATATATTATTTAGATGAGACTTGGCTAAATGAAGGTACAGTGCTGCTAATATTTATGAAGTCTGGAAGAAGGGGGCTTTACATAACTCGGTAAATAGCTTATCAAGTTATGTAAAACCTCCTTTATGCAAAACAATACAGTGAAGTATTATTAGTTCAACATAAGTTGAATTAATATTGCATTTACATCTACAACTTTAATTATACAAACAGGACACACAAAAAGCAAGGTATGGCAAGACACCACTATTAAGTCTTCAAAGGAAGCACACCGAGCAGGCTTATCAACTGGTTTAAAGAACCCAACTGGAAAAGGGAAACGTCTTATCATTGGCCATATTGGTAAAACTTTTATTTTATTTTTAATTCATTAACAATTGTCACATTACCAAAACATTAATAAAATGACCACTGCATTTTCGGTCACTAAAACTGGTTAAGTCTTAATACTTTCCCTCGGAGAAAGATGTTTATGGTTTTAGAATCATCTGTTCAAGGACATTAATGATGCAATTAATTTCGGTTGCTATTTAAAGGTTAAAATCTATTTCCAGCAATCAAGTATTCTATGCCACCGGTACACAATTATTGATTTGTTTTTATTTCATTTCACAGGATCAACAGATGGGTTTTTAATGGATGGTGAACTAATATTTGAAGCCAAAAAGTGTGATGGAGACTACCATTCTGAAATGGATGCACACAATTTTGAAAAGTGGTTCAAACTAATATTATCTAAAATCGAGAGTGGTTCAGTTATTGTTATGGATAATGCGCCATATCATTCAAGAAAAGTGGAGAAGCTGCCAACTACAGCCACACGAAAGGCAGATATTCAGGAGTGGCTGAAAAACAAAAGTATTCCTTTTGAGGAAAAAGACCTTAGGGCCACTTTATTAGAGAAAGTGAAACAAGTAAAACATTTGTACCAAAAGTTTGTAGTAGATGAGATGGCTAAAGAAAAAAATGTGTTAGTGTTGCGCCTCCCACCTTACCACTGCGAGCTCAACCCAATCGAATTAGTATGGGCTCAAGTGAAGGGATATGTAGCACAAAACAATAAATGTTTTAAATTAGAGGAAGTGAAGCAGTTGCTCCCTCAAGCACTCACAAATATAACTGCAGAGAAATGGCAATCTTGCATTGCTCATACGATTAAAGAAGAGGAAAGATTTTGCCAACTTGATGGTATAATGGATAATGTTGTAGAAAGATTCATTATTAACGTTGGTGAATCTTCTTCATCATCATCAGAGGATGATGAATAAAGAATTCACATATCTATCACATCCATTAATTATATCATTAAGGTGGCAAAACCTTTTCCCTTATTTAATAGCCTTAAATAATAGTTTTTAATAAACTGATTGTTACTATTTTTTTTCATTTCATGTATCTATTCCAAGCATCGTCATGAGTAGATACATAGAATACGCTTTGCCATACATAGAAGTCATACACTTACATTAAAATCACATACATTATTTGTTAAAATTGTTCGAACTTGACTTCAAAATAAAAGGTTTTGTACTCCTGCTTCTGCGAGCCTCTTTTTTCTAATGTTATAATAAATGGAGTATAGAATATTGTTGTATAAAAAGAAATTGTAAGTAAAAAAATATACATTAATATTCTATTAATGTACGAAAAAGAAATTGTTTAATCTTACTTTCTTTCTTTTTTTTTTTTTTTTGATGTACGATGCGGTTGCAGTTTGTTTTGTAAATAGTGTTTCGGAATCACGTTTATACGTCATATTAAAGAAAGCTAGGTAGAGAAACAAACTCAGCGTTCTGAGCTTCATTTAAAATCATTAAAAATAATCTAAATCTGGTCTTGTAAGGACTATGTGTTCGAAATTGTCTCTTGGAATAAAGAACAATAGAAATACGGATAGAACTGTATAGGTTATCTTTATATATATAATTCTACTGTACGTGTGTATGTCATTGAACTCCTCCTAAACGGCTTAACCGATTTCAATGACTTTTTCTGTATGCGTTTGAGTGGCGCCCTGGATCGTTTAGATTCACAAATCAGCCCGGCAGATGGCGCTGATTGCTTGAAAAAGCATGTGATCTCGGAAACGGCCCTAACGATTTCGCTAAAATTTGATATGTGGGGGTTTTCGGGGACGAGAAATCGATCTAGCTCAGTCTTATGTCTGCGGAAGCGCATGTTTTCGAGTTTTCTCTTTCGCAATATTTCACGCATAATATGGGCGCTAATTTCGCGCGGTTTGACATTGCGGCTGTGGCGTGGTTGATAGAGGTATGGTTCTACTCGCGATGGCTGGTGTTCCTCGGTTCAAACCCAGGCAGACTCAAGTACTTCTTTTTTTGTTTTTAGACAAGTTTATAGTTTTTTTTTTTGGTTTTTGGAGTTACTTAAAAAGAAAATTGTATAAAAGAATTGAAAGGGGAAAAAATAAAAATAAATATATATTTTTTTTTATTTAATTAAAATTGTACTTAAGAACTAAAAGAAAAAAAAATAGAAAGAAATAAATATTTTAAATTTTTTATTTAACTTTAAGAGACTGAAACAAGAGCACTAGGGGTAGAGAGAGGTGTGATATATTTGTTACAAAATGTAGATGACAATGCTTTCCGTGGGTATATTCCTTAATCTGCTGTACGTGTGTACGGCACTGAAGTCCTCCTAAAGCGCTGTTCCGATTTGAATGATTTTTTTATGCGTTTAGGTGACGCCCTGGATTGTTTAGATTCACAAATCAGTCCGGCAGATGGCGCTGCAGTCGTGTCTAGGTTATTTATCGTAAACGGCTGAACTGATTTGAATGAATTTTTGTTTTTACATTCAAGTCGTATGTAGGTTATTTATCTATACCTACTGCACCTAAACGGCTGGACTGATTTGAATGATTTTTTTTGTTTGCGTTTGGGTGACGCTCTGGATGGTTTAGATTCACAAATCAGCGCGGCAGATGGCGCTGCAGTCGGTGTATAGGTTATTTATCCTAAACGGCTGAACTGATTTGAATAAATATTTGTTTATACATTCAAGTAGGGGCCTGGAAAATTTACATTTACAAATCTGCCCGGCAGATGGCGCTGCAGTCGGTATCTAGGTTATTTATCTATACCTACTGCAACTAAACGGCTGGGCTGATTTGAATGATTTTTTTTGTTTGCGTTTGGGTGACGCCCGGGATCGTTTAAATTCACAAATCAGCCCGGCAGATGGCACTGCAGTCGGTATCTATGTTATTTATCCCTTACGGCTGGATCGATTTGAATGAATTTTTGTTTATACATTTTACTGGAAAATTTACATTCACAAAAAAACAATTCGGCAGATGGTGCTGTAGTCGGTATTTAGGTTATTTAACTATACTGCAACTGTACGGGTGGACCGATTTGTACGATTTTTTTTTTAATTTGATACATTTTTTTTTATTATACCTAGACTATATTAATCACTCTGGCAACATATAGTAATTAATCAAACATCACAGGCGAACCCGGCTTGCTGATGATGTCTTAACTTGGCTCGCCGAACTTGACAGCGTGGCGGGAGGCCTCGGTGACTCGGACAAGTCTGGCTGAACCAGAATATTGCCGATGTAGCGCTCCTGACTTTTTTTTACCTCATTTAAATCGTTTAGTTTTTCGGCAGTTAAATTAAGCTCTGAAAATGTTATTCCCTCAGATGATGGTGACATTGTTGAGATGTATTTCCGTTTTAACAAGTAGTTTCTTCACTCGATTTTTTTGTTCCTTAGCCCTACTAATTCGTATTATTTGGCTCAAATTGTGACCGCATTTGATGCAAAACTTGAAGGTTTCAGCGGTTATTGTAAAAGATTCGTCGCATCTTAACAAGTTTTTCGTGCAATTATTGATTATAACGAATTGTTTTCGAAAAATTGATGTTGTTTCAAAATAAAGAATCAAAATCAAAAAATCAAAATTGTTTATTTCAAATTAACCAACAGTTGGTACTTTTGAATAGTCAATGTCGGTCAGTTCAAGAAAAGTGAAGCTATATAGCACCTTCCAAAGCGTAGATCTCTATGGAGAAGAACGTGCAAGAGACTCCATGAACACTCTTCTAAAATCATAATATGGATTACGTATCTTCATTACATATTTTTGTTGCTTCTATCATGTGAGCACAATGTATAATTATAAAAATCAATCAAAAGATAGAAAATTAATTAAGCCCACTGGCAGCTAAGAGATGACCAGTCTGCACTGACGGCCCCCGTTCACGAGCATGACGCGCATTAGCCCCACTTAGCTCAACCATTTTGAAGGGAACCAAATTACCTAACAACACTTGCCACTGAATAATAATAATATTATTGATCTTTCCTTTCATACTTTTTAATACCCTAATCGCTTGAAATATCAAATGCAGGACAACGTCTGCCGGGTCCGCTAGTGTTATATATATATTACATAGGCCTCCCTCCAGGTCCTGCGCCTCCCGCACCCAGCAGCTTCCCGCGACCCTTTACCAGGTCGTCGGTCCACCTTGTCGGGGGCCTACCCACGCTGCGTCTCCCGGTACGTGGTCGCTACTGGCAATGTGGCCGGCCCACTGCCACTTAAGTGCAATTCTTCGGGCTATGTCGGTAACTCTCGTTCTTCTGCAGATCTCCTCATTTCTGATTTGATCGCGCAGTGAAACCCCAAGCATAGCCGTCTCCATTACCCTGTGAGCGACCTTGAACTTTCTTATAAGGCCCGCTGTTAGCGAGCACGTCTCAGTTAAATCATCACTGGCAACACACACTGGTCGAAGACTTTTGTCTTGAGACACTGCGGTATTTCGGACGAGAAAAGTCTACGTAGCTTCCCGAAGGCAGCCTAGCCGAGTTGGATTCGACGATTGACCTCTTTCTCGAAGTTGGACCTACCTAACTGGATAGTATAGGCCTGTATAAATGGACCTGTAGTTCCATCGTTGTGGATATAGGTAATTTTAACAAATAAAAGGGTATAATTTGTATAGCGCTAGAATGAAGTGACCTATAGTTCCAACTAAACCTAGGAATTGATATTGTTGGTGGCTGACGGTAAGCTCACTTCACTTCACAACCGAACGTTACAAAACCAATCGGCTGGCCGAAAAATAATAAAATGAATATTCTAATATGAACACGGTGAAAAATAGAGAATAACAATAAACTAGCGCACTTTACCATCAACGATTGCATCACTGCTTACCATCAGGCAAGATTATTTAGAAGACAAAAAAGCTTGGGACTGAGCTGCTCGCTCTGCTAAGCATCGTTATTAAGCAATATGCGTAATTATAACGTAAATTATTGTAAATATTTTCATTTTTAATGTCTGGACTTGAAAAAAGACGGTGATCCCTAAGTTTGTTTCGTCTATTTCTTATCAGTGGTAGTCAGTTAGGAAATGCCGGTTTAATCTAGTTTAAAAAAAAAAATATGACGTGTAAAAATGATCAGTGATCCTACTTGCTTAATAAACGATTTCATTTCATTGCGGGCAAGCACTAGTTTGTAATTACAAAAAAAGACACATAGATTAAGTCAAAAAGTAAATAAAAGTATCATTCCTTGTGTGTCTTCAAAATATATGTACATATATTTGCATTCTTGTTCCGAAAATAAAAATATGCGTAACAAGTTCGGTCCTTCTATCCTTTCATCTAAACTCATTGCTGGTGGAAGTTTACTCTTGACCTCTTTTAACTCGACAAATACTATTTGGAATGGCGGACTCCTTCACAATTCGAAACTGCCTATAAATGGTTTATCTAAAATAAATGTTTAAAATTTCATTTTGAAGTGGTGCTAAACAAGGTTTTTCTTTAGATTCCGACCTCTTGTTTACCGTTCCATATTTGAATTTTTAATTCTATTTCTATAAAATTGAGCTTCTAATTACAATCAATAACTACCGTCACACCCGTATCTAAATGTTTGCCTACCATTTTGTATTAATTAAGAACTTTAGCGTACTCTGAATAAAGTTTATAATAGGTGTAATAACGAACTCGTAGGTTTGGGCACAATGCTTAAATTAGAGTAAGCTTTGTGATAAGACGTCTAATAACGGTCGAACCCAATAACCTATTTTCAGTGAGAGACAGATGGTCTACTGATGATAACCAGTATAATCACATCTATCCTTCAATGTCGTCCCACTATCAGTAGGCTATCTGTCTAGCGACAGCAATTGATATGGATATATAAAGCTGTATACTTTTCTCCTCCCATATCTTAGGTATAAGGAATTTAATTTTAAAGAAGTTTTTTTATAAAAAATGTTTTTTATTTTTTAGTAATTAATTTAGTCCAAATTTGAATGTATTAGACAAGAATTGGTCCTCAACAGCTGTACTTTAAAAAACAATACTAATATTAACTGATGGAGACTATCATCAGATTTTGAATATGACAATAAAGTCACTATGTGACAGATTATACACCTATAGCCAGTAACATTCTACAAGAACCAACATCCAACAATAACCCCTATATCGTGGGTACGTTTACAATCACATATTTCAACCTACATACATAAACAGCCAGACCCGGAATCTGGCCTGTAGGTGATTCAAATATTTGTTCCATGCTGGAATTATACCCGCGACACGCAACGCAGCAGTCGATCACTCACCCACGGAGCCAACCGTGTCGTCTCTTTAAACAGAAAGCAGTGGAAATAGAGTAGGAGGTAGAAGGCCTTTGCCCTGCACCGGGTCATCAAGGGCTTGTAGCGGTACCTACAATGCAACATGCGAACAACGCGTCATACTGACGGCACCCGATTCCTGCATCTCGCAATCAGAGTTTTCTGTGCAACTAGCATGCGTACAAATCCGCAACTTCAACCGGCGGCTAAAATAGCCCGCCAGACAACCAGTCTCGGCGGAGGATACTCCCTTTTCCATGGAGGATGAGTGAGTAAAGTGTATGTGGTGTGCACACATTTCCAGTTCCTCATTCATACCTCTTCACTGGTGACCCCGAAATGATCCTTAATTTATCACCACGAACCGAACCGATCCCTAATTGTTCCATAATTGACCCCGACTTTCCCCAAGCAATCCCAACCCAATCCCGATCCGATCAACGAACTATACTGATCTTGACACGATCCCGGTCCGATCCCGAACCGATCTCGACCCCAATCCCGGTCCGATCCCGAACCGATCCCGACCCGATCCCGGTCCGATCCCGAACCGATCGCGACCCCAATACCGGTCCGATCCCGAACCGATCCCGACCCGATCTCGGTCCGATCGACCAAACAAACCGATCTCGATCCGATCCCGAACCAATCTCGACCCGATCCCGCTCCGATCGACTAACCATACAGATCTCGACCCGATCCCGGTCCAATCTCGACGAAAAATCGAAACCCTCCGCCGGAGGGGAGTAATGAAGTGTGCTTACAACGCAACATGCGAACAACATGTCATACTGACGTCACGCGAATGCTGCACCTCGCCAATCAGAGTTTTCTGTGCAACTATCACGCATACAAGTTCGCAACATCAACCAGCGGGCAAACTGCCAGCCAGACAACCAGTCTGGTCGGAGGATCCTTTTCTATGGAGGATGAGTGAGTGAAGTGAAAGCAAGAGACAGCATGCATCTTCTGGGTACGCTTGATCCATTACAGACCTCTCCGTACATAATCAGGCTATAATATTCCCACTCCTGGGACACAGGCGTTCTCTCGATGAGAGCGACTGGGCTGTAATCTACCACGCGGGCCCAGTGTGTGCTGGTAGATGTCACATGTTTTCGAAGTTTTTGCTTCTAAGACATGGCGGTTTCCTCACGATGTTTCTCTTCACTGTTTTGAGAGCAGTGGTGATGAAATCATTTAGACAAAGTAAAGCGCCTAACGGGTTTTAAACTCTTTTATTCAAATAAGGCTAAGAATCAGCACTTTTTGGACGTCAATGGCTCTCAATAGCACACTCAATTAGAAAGACAAAAGAATAAATAAGATACTGGCCCCTAGGAAAATTAACACTTTATTTCATATTATTTTAACGTTCTAATGTTAAACTGAGTCTGTACGTAGCTAGCTCCGTTCGCAGTGGGACGGTGCTCAGTTTATTTCGCGCCTCGTTCGACGCTAAGCGGTTCAATTTCCTGATGGTAACAAACTCGTAGAGGCGATTTTCGTATCGCGCTGATCTTCGTAAGTGTAGACGTGTCGATGATAGGTGCTCGTTGATAAAAGATAAAAGGTGAATACAGGAAAAGCGGTGTTTGGTTAGAAATTTGGGAATCGGTAATGTAGAAAATATCCCGTAAGACGATACATAAAAAAAAATTGTTATAAGTTTTTCAAAAATAGCTTGGTTCCGTTTTCACATATATCTGGTATGGCGGAACGAGGTTTTATTTTGGCAGAATTGAATACGCATATGTAATGTAGTAACTAGTAAGTTTTATATGTTTCATTGGTGTCAAAAAAATGCAAACACATTCACAACAAATAAATGACTGTGGAATGTGTGGAAGAATGTGGAAGTCCGCCATCTAAGAAGATGGCTGACTTCCACACGGAGCAAGTCGTAAAAATAGTCCATAATAGTTATTGTTATACATATCTTAAAACATACACTGCTAGCTGCGCCCCGCAGATTCACCCGCGTAAGTTACGATCCCGGTGGAATATCGGATATAGAATATAAGTAAAGAAAACCCTGTACGATCCGTGAAGGTATTGCTAGGTATCGAACTGCTTCTATTAATGCCTACAAAGCTGGGCTAAACATAAAAAAAAATCTCCCTAAAAATAAATATTATTTCGCAAACGGAGGTAATTTACATGGCAATACATGCGCGGGCGACGAGGGGCAAGGCACGCGGTTAAACAAAATGCCGTCAGTGTTGTACATTCATTTATACAAGGTATACCGTAAAAATAGGTGTTGTCACTTTTTAAAAATTTACCAAATATTGGGGAAGTTGAAATTAATTCGCGAAAAAAAAGATCATTTCAAAATTCATTAGTATTGTTACTATGATGATTATGTAAAATTTCATATTTTATTTTGTCATGTGTTTACCATAACCAACCATTTACTTAACCATTATTATCCTTATGGGTCGGACGGGGTTTTCTTTACATATTGTATACAGTCCGACCGTCGAGATGCCGTGTTCTTGACATGTGGCAGTTTGATGCAAACGAACACGTGTTTGTATTTTGCGAATTTGATCTTCTAAATTTGTCGCACTGCCTGTTGTCAAAAATTTTCGTGTTGTGAGGTGGCGTCGAGAGATTCCTAAAAAGATTATGCTATAGCGAGAGTTACAGGGAGGTATTATAATGTGTGGTACCAGACTTAGAGTAGTACGAACCCATTACCTCCCGTGGTTGTAATAAGCGACTAAGGGAACTCTCACTAGGGAAGCGGGCAGCAGCGCTACTCCTGTAGAATATGAAATTATTGCGATCCCAACCCGCCTGCCAAGTGTGAAGATTATGGCAAAACCCAATTCAAAGAAAGCCTTGGGCGAGGCCGTTGTCCAGTAGTGGACCTCTATAGGCTGAAGAAGAAGAAGCTATAATCTCAAAATTATTTATTATTTTAATAATTAGTGTTAAGCACCTGTCCCACTGCCAGCGACTAACGAAAAGGGTATATAGTTGACTTTTAAAAATTTGTTGACGAGCAACTGGCAGCGAGTGAACGTCGGCGGCGAGCATTCATCATCATCAGCCTCGACTCGTCTACTGCTGGGCATAGGCCTCCTCCATGGCACGCCAACAAGCTCGATCCTAAGCAGTTCTCCGCCAGCCACTACCAGCCACCTTTTTGATGTCGTCGCTCTATCTCGCGGTCGCCACTCTAGGACTCGTTTACCCCAACGGTTGTCAGTCCTGCGGCATATGTGACCAGCCCATTGCCAGTTCAGCTTGCTAATCCTCTCAGCTATGTCGATGACTTTGGTCCTCTGTCGGTTCACCTCATTTCTGATGCGGTCCTTCAGAGAGATACCCAACATAGACCGCTCCATAGCTCGCTGAGCGACTTTAAACTTATGGACTAGTCCGAGCGATAGTGTCCACGTGAGTGGCGAGTATTGCCAAGCGTATATTCTGTGTGCCAAGATTATTATTCTGTCTTTCAAAGATCTGGTCGCTACGACAAACAATTACTTTTATGAACATGAAACCTAACTTTTGACGTAGGAGTTCGACTAAATTCTTCGTCATTCCCAAACGGAGGGTAATAGCTAGTCACTTCCTTGTCGTAAGCTGCTGACGCTATTGTTGGGCTCGTATAATGCTACTTGCGACGCGTGAATGTTTCCGTCCGTTATCATTTCGCGTATCATGTTGGATGGCCAAACAAAGTATTTCATTTGTTTTCTCTGCAACCACTAACGCGAGACCGCCACAATAATCATGTAAAACACTCTCAATTCAAAATCATTTTGAAGTATATAGCTAATTCATTGCTCCATTTGTTCTAAAAACGTGTCTGCTCAACAACGTTAATAACGCAATGAATGATTGTTGAACTGTCAAATGAAACCAACTGCTACTGATAGGGTTTACGGAATTACCCCGCCGTTTCGCTTGTGGTGTGACCATGGGGTAATAAACTGCCAAAAATGGATTTCGATATAGATCAGCGAGTGACGCATCGCGGAAAAGGTTATAATCGTCTAGAGATTATAACCATTTCCGCGATACGTCACTCGCTGATCTATTATATTGTCTTAACTGCAATAGCTATATATAAATAGCTATAGCGATTCCCGACCAAAGCGATATTATTAATTACCTTTTGATCCTATACCTATAAGTATATAAACAAAAAAAATATTTATTTCTCTCTTCACAACATTGATTTAACAATATTTTTACTTATATTCCACCATTGGAAGAGACTGGTGCCTGAAGTAGGTTTTTGACCAAGCCTGTGTTAGCCAAGTCACCCCAGCCTCCTCTCCCCCGCAGCCCCGTTTAAATACGATCTTGAATAAAGATTTTGATGATGCCAAGAAGAAACTCGATTTAATCTAATATTTCAGTGTGTCAGACTTTTACTGACTTAAACCCAACCGTGTTACTTCACTTGCCTGTCCGCCAGGGCCACGGTTTCTCTTTTGATCAACCCACAACCCTGACCCAGTCTAGAGCTTGCTTTAGTATTCTTGTTCAGGATCCCTTGGAGCGTGTGGCCGATCCAGTTCCATTTGCGGCTTTTAATTTCCTTCTCGGCCGTTTGGCTAATATCAAAGGGTAGATTATAGCCCATTCTGTTAGTAAGTAGTACGTAATTAGTACTCTCTTGCCTGTGCGCCAGGAGCCACGGTATCTTTTCGAACAGAAAAATATATCTTTCTAAAGAGTGCCTTATTAAACTTTGTAATAGTGAATGAAACTTACAAACTTTTGCAGATGTTACTTAGGTTCTCATAATGAAGTTCAAATAACTTTTAACAAGTAGCTATTTGACAAGCTGCAATAATTTAGTCTACTTAATAAGTAGCTATTAAGCTTACTTTGACGTCAAATGAGTTGGTATTGTACTCTTATATTTAACAATAACCTTTTTTTTATTAATTAAAAGACAGTCGTAATAAGTTTTGGTTTTTAAAGATCGCTAAGCTACGAGGGTTTACCAAAATTTTGTGCTTGCAATTTATGACATTGTGAAGTCAGAGTTAGTAATAGCCAGGCCAATGTTGTTTTTAAGTTTTCATGTTTGAGTACGAGGTTTTTGATTATAATATATTTTATGTCTTTTTTTCATTATTATTTGCTTGTAATGGGTAAAGGAAAACATCTTGAGGAAACCTGGACTTTATAAGTCTGAAATCGCCAACCCGCATTGAGCAAGCGTGGTGATTACGCTAAATCCTTCTCTGCATGAGAGGAGACCTGTGCTCAGCAGTGGGACAGTAAAAAGTTGATGATGATGATGATGATGATGAATGGGCATTCCAACACGAGCAAAGCCGCGGGCTATAACGGGTTTTTTATAGTTACTGGCTACAATACGTTTTTATTTGACTGTACTACACGCTCGCGAGTTGACGACAAAAAAGTCGCGGGCGGCCGCTAGTAATTTGTATAGCGTGATTGCTAACTATAGATAAACTGCAAACTATACCATACTGCTTGCAATATCTTCGGCATTACCACGGTTGGTGCAATGGCTGAGCGATCGACTGCTGCGCTGCGTATCGTGGGTTCGATACCGGACGGAACAAATATTTATATTGTCTACAAGTAATTGTTCCGGATCTGGCTGTATGGGTATGTGAGTTTTAATGTTAGTAAACGCACCCACGATACAGGAGAAATTCCTAGTATGGGACAACGATGTGATCTAAAACAAATAAAAAGTTATTCAAAACCTAACCCCGCAGGCGTCTTCTTGCTGTAATCGTAGTGGGATTGGTATATATACAATATGTAAAGAAAACCCTGTCAGGCCCATAAGGATAAAAAAGGTTAGGTAAACACTTGACCAAATATAATATAAAATTTTACCTACTTAATCATCATAGTAACAATACTAATGAATTTTGATTTTTTTTTTCCGGGGAATTATTTCCAATTTCCCCGAAATTTGGTCATTTTTAAAAAAGTGACAACACCGGTATTATTATAAGCGAATAGCGATGCGACCACGTGCCGCGTGCCCTGCCCTCCGCTGCCCGCGGTAGGGTTGCTTACCACACATGTTTTAAGTTACCTCTTTTTGCGAAATAACATTTATTTTTTTAGGGGGATTTTTTTTAGTTTAGCCCGGCTTTGTACCCATTAGTAGAATCAGTTATCGATACCTAGCAATACCTTCACGGATCGGACAGGGTTTTCTTTACATCTATATATATAAAAATGAATTGCTGTTCGTTAGTCTCGCTAAAACTCGAGAACGGCTGAACGGATTTATCTTATCTTGGTCTTGAATTATTCGTGGAGATCTAGGGAAGGTTTAAAAGGTGAGAAAAATTCGAATAACTGCCGGGAAAATCCTCAAAACAGCATTTTTCTATTTCCCATACAAACGTTTTCTAAATAAAATGGAGAGTCAATTTGTAATTTATTACCGCTGCATAAAGTTCAAATTCGCGTGCGCGTTAGAGGATCTAATATCGCGTTCTGAAACTCAACAAACGTGAAAGTGAATCGGGAACGCGACAAAATTGCATAGTCTCAAAATACATATACATAAATAGTGGTCGGCTTCGAGAAACTCAATTTTAGCTAACTTCAGTTGTTAATCTGTTAACCAGGGTAGCACAAAAGTGTAGGAGAAGTCGAAACAATGAAGCTCGGAGTTGCAAGGTACCAGGGTCGCAGAAAAGTGTAGGACAAGTCGAAACAATGAAGCCTCATTCAACATCATTATTAATCTAATATTACATGAATAAAGTTTCATTTTGCCTACTTTGAGGAGTTGCAAGGTACCAGGGTCGCACAAAAGTGTAGAAGTCGAAACAATGAAGCTCCATTCATCATTATTAATCTAATAATAATAAATATTACATGGATGAAGTTCTATTTTGCCTACTTTGAGGAGTTGCAAGTTATCAGGGTCGCACAAAAGTGTAGAAGTCGAAACAATGAAGCTTATTCATCTCTGTTAATCTAATATTACTTTTGCCTACTTTGAAGAGTTGCAAGGTACCAGGGTCGCATAAAAGTGTAGAAGTCGAAACAATGAAGCTCATTCATCATTATTATCTATCTATCTATCTAATATTACATGGATGAAGTTTTATTTTGCCTACTTTGAGGAGTTGCAAGGTACCAGGGTCGCACAAAAGTGTAGGAGAAGTCGAAACAATGAAGTTCATTCATTCACACAGGAACGACGGGAACGGGGTAAAAAGGATATCCTATGTCCTTCTGCCAGTTCTTAGCTACCTCCCTTCTAATTTTCAGCCAAATGGGTTCAGGCGTTCTTGAGTTATAAATAGTGTAATTAACTCGACTTTCTTTAATATATATAGATTATCCTAATTTAAAAAGTAGTAAATAAGACCATGCCATATTGCCTTTAAGGCGGAACTTTATTGATAAAACTTTTATTTTATTTTCCTTTTGGCCAGTAATATCATAATGTCCCATCAATGACCTCTGAGTTTGTTTCGGCGTTTCTTCTCAGAGCTAGATGCATTTATGCAAGGTGAAGGAAAACATCAGGAAATGTGGAATTTACGTCTGAAATCGCCAACCCGCATTGAGCAAGCGTGGTGATTACGCTCAACCGAAATGATGAGCTTCATTGTTTCGACTTCTCCTACACTTTTGTGTTACCCTAATTTAAAAAGTAAAAAATTGGATCATGTGATATTGCTTTCAAGGCGGAACAAAGTTCGCCGGGTCAGCTGCCACTTTCTTTCTAATTTTATAACTCAGGAACGGACTCACCTATCCAAACCAAATTTTTAGGCTTTGTTGTGACTAATTAGTAGATGGTTTGTATGAAGTTTGAATAAAATCCGCTGAGCGGTTCTTCATTTATCACGTTTTCACAAATGAATTCAATGAACGGTGGATCATCATCTCATCTTCTATATATATAAAATGCAATGCCAATTTCTTTGTATTTTTTTTAATCCACCAAAACTGTGTAATGGCACCAGATTGACAGTTAAAAACTTATTGCGAAATTTAATTGAATCTACGATTTCAACTGGTATATCAAAAGGAGAAGTTTGTATGTTACGGAGTATCCCTATGATCCCAATTTATATGCCATTTGAGTTCAAACGATTACAATATCCTGTGCGTTTATCATTAATGAATGAACTTCATTGTTTCGGCTTCTCCTACATTTTTGTGCTACCCTGGTACCTTGCACCTCCTCAAAGTAGGCAAAATAAAACTTCATCCATGTAATATTAGATTAATAATGATGAATGAGCTTCATTGTTTCGACTTCTCCTACACTTTTGTGCTACCCTGGTACCATACACCGTACATCTTTAAAAAAAAAAGTCTCACCCGTTGATGCATTCGGTTAAAGCAAGAAATCCATACTAATCCATACTAATATTATAAATGCGAAAGTAACTCTGTCTGTCTGTCTGTCTGTCTGTCTGTCTGTCTGTCTGTCTGTCTGTCTGTCTGTCTGTCTGTTACGCTTTCCCGCTTAAACCTCTCAACCGATTTTGATGAAATTTGGCACAGACTATCTTTAGACCTTGAGAAAGAACATAGGCTACCTTTTATCCCGGAAAAAGTTGATGTTCCCGAGGGAAATCTAAAAAGCGCGATATAACCGAACTCCACGCGGGCGAAGCCGCGGGCGGAAAGCTAGTATTGTATATATATATACCAATATGTATAGAAGCAACATAAATATGTAACGAAAAAATGTAACCCATATATTATGATTTTAAAAGAGTGTCCATGGAGTTTCTTGCGCGTTCTTCTCCATAGAGATCTACGCTTTGGAACGGGCTTTAAAATTTAGCTTCACTTTTCTTGGACTCACCGACATTGACTATTCAAAAGTACCAAGTGATGGTTAATTTGAAATAAACAATTTTGATTTTGATATGGATAAAGAGAAAGAACTAGAACTTCGAAGCCATGTCGGCTTCGAAGTTCTAGTTCTTTCTCTTTCTAGGAAAAGCCGATTTCCTCTCGATCTTTTCCTTCGCTGTTTTGTCAGCAGAATGAAATGATTTACACAAAGTAAAGCACCTGACAGGCTTTCAACTTACGACCTACGCCATGTACAGTAAGGGTAAAAAGGGGAGTACCACTTTTAAACTTATTGTTGTTACAATAAAGTTCAAAAGTGGTAATGCACTTTGACCCTGTAAATAAGTCGCGGCCATTCAAACTTGTTCACTGCCGCCCAACATAACTTACGTTATCTGCGGATAACCGTCAGATTGAGAATGAGCCTACATTTATAGTCAAGGTTCATAATCTATCAGGCCTTATGAACCGTAAAATTGGGTACCCTCCCTGATTTGTCAGTCTTGACGGTAACTGAATTAATCGCAGTAACAAAGACGGCACCGTAACTGCGTACCACAATATCACTATCACTTGAAATAATTTTGTAGCGTATTGCTATTTCATTGCTTCGTATGTTCGAAACATATTTCTGGACAACAACGTAAATAAAGCAATCATCGACTCAGCCCTGCTGGACATGGACCTCCTCCAAGGATTTCCAAAAAGAACGGTTGGACGCGGCCTGCATCTAGCGCTTCCTTGCGATTTTGGTCAGATCATCTGACCTCCGACGCTGCGCTTGCCGGTACGTGGTCGCCATTCAAGAGCCTTTTTGCCCCATCGGTTATCGGCTCTACGAGCGATGTACCCCGCCCACTGCCTCTTCAGAGAGGTAAACCGCTGGAATATGTCGGCGACTTTAGTTCTTCTACGAATCTCCTCATTCTAGATTTAATCACGTAGAGAAACACCTAACATAGCCCTCTCCATAGCTCTCTGTGCTACCTAAATAAAGCAATTCTTGTGTTCATCACTATACAATATACATAGTATTGTATAAAGTCATGTGTTTTTTAAATGAACAGACAGCTGTGCTGCTGGGGAGGTTCTTCCGCCACTTCTTCTTCCCAGCAAAAGCACTAGGAAGTGTCGATGGGTGGGCGTTTTGGGGGACTGTCTTATTAATATTGACGTTCAAAAAGTGCTGACTCTCAGCCTAATTTGAATAAATGACATTTGATTTTAAATGAATATTGTTAATCTGTCAAAATGAAACCCACTGCTACTAATAATGTGTTACGCAATTACCCGCCAGGATAATGGACCAAAGTGGTTATGTTAGAACTGTGAACAACCGCTATTTCCAAGTCGCGATTAATTCGGTTTTATTGATATTATTTGTGATTCCTATAACACAGCTTACTACCTAGTGCAGTCAGGATTTCCATATATTAATGTAACATACTTTTGTGTCAATTAATACACCATCTGTCTCGCTCGCTCATGGCAAACATGTCTATTATTCATCTCTCTCATCATTTTGCCGTAAAATTACCTACCAAGAGCTTGTGCGAATAAAAATCATTTGAACTGGATAAAATAGGTTAGCAAAAATCGGGTTACTTGAGGTTTTTATTTTTTTACTCCTTTTTTTAAGTGTGAAACTAACAAGTATTGCATCATTTTACAATTCTGATTAAATTCGCGAACTTTTGATGCCACTTGACAAGGCACTTTATTTATTTTTCTCCTAGTTCTTACACACTATTGTCTACATTTCTGTTTTACTTCTCCTTTCGCAGGTCTGCTGGAAGAAATTTCTTAAGAAATAAGCAGCACCTTTGTACTCAGATTTTATTTTTGTCATATCCTTATTTCTTTTATTGTGTGTACATAAATAAATAAATAAATACAGGTTGATCGCTTTGGCATTACTTTATTCTGATTTTAGTTTCTGGTGGGGAATTCTAATTATTTCAAAACTGAAAGTGCTGATGGCAATGCTGCCAACTTTGCCACCCAAAGTGTTAATAACCTTTTAGGTAGTTGTCCAATAAGCCTTTTTCTTTTTTATTATATAGTTGTAAAAAAATTTATATAGATATTTAAATTCAAAGTCATCATCATCATCAACCTTTTTATCGTCCCACTGCTGGGCACAGGTCTCCTCTCATACAGAGAAGGATTGAGCGTAATCACCACCCTTGCTCAATGCGGGTTATCGATTTTAAAGTCCAGGTTTTCGCAAGATGTTTTCCTTCACCTTGTAATCAGTCAAACTCGAAGTAATATTAATTTATTTTATTACTTAAACACACACAGTAAAATACATATTACTTAATTTTCAGATTTTATCTATTTATTCATTAAATATGCTCCAAAAATTTAAATCAAAATTCTATTGTTATATACTTACATTTCAAACATTTCCATTACGCGGCTGTGCTGAGACTTCAGCGTCATACAGATATCGTATATAATTTTATAATAATAATATATATATATATATATATATATATATATATATATATATACTAGCTGACCCGGCGAACTTCGTTCCGCCTTAAAGACACTTGACTACTTTTTAAATTAGGATAATTTTAAATAAATGAATATTATTATTCAATGATTCTTTATTTGGGAGCACAATCCTGGCGGTTCTCCGGAAATCTTTAATAGCTACAAATACTCGCAAACAACATCCATTGGCCCAATGCAAACGCCATTGCGCTATATATGCGTATTGAAACGCTACCTGATTCCAATCAGTATTTGATGAATTTGTTCTTGTGCTTCATAAATTATCTAGCGCTTGATCTCTAAGGTTTGCTCGACGATTTCGCATTGCCAACCGAGCACGAAGTCGAGCCATACTAAGGCTGCGCTCTTCAAATGCAATTTCTTGCTCTTCTTCAGTTCTTTTTTTTGTGTTGGATGGGAAATCATCAAATGACCTCTCCCGCTCTGGGCGGAGCGGAAGGGCGTGTCAGACTTTTATTGACTAAAACCCACCCGTGTTCCTTCACTTGCCTGTGCAACGGCCAGTGCCATGGTTTCTTTTTTTACCAACCCGTAACCCTGTGGACCGGTCCTCATGGACCCCGTCAAGGTATGCTGACATCTCTTTGAGGCGCGTGTGAATCAAAACGCGCCGTCAACCCGGGCCAGGTTCTTACCAGGAGGCTAGCTGCCTATCTCTCGCCGCTCGCAAGCCCGGGCCTACGGTGGTCGGGAGTCCAATGTTGCCTCCCGACCAGGGCGCTTCCTGCGGCGATTTGACGCGTGAGGGTAGTGGGATTTCCGCTACCTCACGCGCTCCGCCTCCTCCTTTGCCAGCATCACTGCTTCACAGAAGGAGGTGAAAGCTTGCCATGCACTCTTGCTCCGGGCTATGGCCCGGACCAGGGTCGGAGGCGAGGGATCGCCGCCGCTGGCCGCCACGAGGACACGGCTGTGATCTACCCAAGCCGGGCAGACCTCAACCATATACTCCACCGTGTCCTCAGGGCGATGCACACACTGGTCACCCTGGCGTTTCCTCCCGCCTTATACGGAACAGGAACCTCCCGAAACAGCCGTGTCTGGTGAGGACCTACGTCAGTCAGAAGGTGAGGACGTGGCGCCTCTCTAGCTACTCCTCAAAGAGAGGACTTACCGCCGCTATTGTGGCGTGCTCAGTGCTGGATTGCGACAATCACACTTTCCATGTCGCCAGAGATCTCGCCGGAGCTCTGTCCGCTGTACTGCGACACATGTGGGCGAGGGATAGCGTTTCTCCACAATTTAATGGATGTTATTATACATATAAACGTTTCTTTTTAATTACTCTATCTATTAAAAGAAACCTCATCAAAATCTGTTTCGCAGTTTTAAAGATTTAATTATACAAAGGGACATAGGGAAAGAGAAAGTAACTTTGTTTTATAGTATGTAGTGAAGTGGTAAATGGCACAGCAATACAATATTAGATATTTTGAAGTTGAAGTTTGCTTTGGGGCTTTTATTAAAAAAAACTAAACCGGCAGGGAGTATTTATATTCCTTGCTTTAAATGAATGCATCAACATTAAACCGGTAAGACTTTACCATTTCTCATGTCACGTCACACGGGAACAACGGGAACGGAATAAAAGTATCCTATGTGATATGTCCTTCTCCCAGTTCTTATCTACCTCCCTAACAATTTTGAGCCATTCTGGTTAAGCGGTTCTTGAGTTATAAATAGAGTAACTAACACGACTTTCATTTATATACATAGACTTCATTCAAATCGGAGCAGCCCTTTAGGAGGAATTCAGTGACGTACACACGTACAGCAGATTTAGGAATATACCCATGGTAAGCATTGTCATGTACATTTGTAACAAAGATATCATACCTCTCTCTACCCCTAGAGCTTCTACAATTTTAGATAAATATTTTTTTTTTTTTTTTTCCCCTTTTATTTCTTATGTACAATTTTCTTTTTAAGTAACTACAAAAATTAAAAAAAAACTATAAACTTGTCTAAAAACAAAAACAAAACTTGTGATTGGCCGGGTTTGAACCGAGGAACACCAGCCATCGCGAGTAGACCATACCACTCTCGACTACGCCACAGCCGCTATGTCAAACCGCGCGAAATTAGCGCCCATATTATACGTGAAATATTGAGAAAGAGAAAACTCGAAAACATGCGCTTCCCCAGACATAAGACTGAGCTAGATCGATTTCTCGTCCCTGAAAACCCCCACATATTAAATTTCAACGAAATCGTTAGGGCCGTTTCCGAGATCACATGCTTCATCAAGCGATCAGCGCCATCTGCCGGCTGATTTGTGAATCTAAACAATCCAGGTCGCCACTCAAACGCATACAGAAAAATTCATTAAAATCGGTCAAGTCGTTTAGGAGGAGTTCAATGACATACACACGTACAGCAGAATTATATATATAAAGATATTATAGGTATAAGGTTATTAACATGCCAATATATTGTCACCAGGTATTTTCCTGTCACTGCTGATCTTCCTCAGTGTAGCAGGGAACATACTGGTTTGCATCGCAATATACACAGATCGAGGGCTACGGCGTATCGGCAACCTGTTCCTAGCATCGCTGGCGATCGCTGACATGTTGGTTGCTGCTGCAGTCATGACATTTGCTGGCGTCAATGACTTGCTCGGGTAAGTTTAAAAATATCTACTAAATAAAATACTAAATATCCACTTTATCTCTCTATGATGATATGAAATTTGCTTGATATCGAACCGCATCCACAGGGCCGTAAAATTTGTGGTGCGTAAATTGCTTCATAGAATACGCATATCTCCTAAATTCCGACCACGAACAATCTTTCTTCGCACGTCTTTGAGAGCTGCCGTCAACTCACTTAGGATAGTACATGAATCTTGGTTAAGGCATAAAAGTAAGTGACCCCTGTATGCATTCTTTAAGGTTTAAAGATCTATGGTAAGATGTATTGGATTTTCATTGTGGCATTTTTATCAGCGGATCTGAATAAATTTATGCTTGACTTATTATGATGCAACGATGTTAATCAAATGATAAAGGTTTTTTTAATAGTTATAAACTAGCGCATGACTGCAATACCGCCTGATGGTAAGCAGTGTTGCAATCGTTGATAGTAAAGCGCGCTAGTTTATTAAGCCTATTCACAAAAAAAAACCTTAGTGAATAGGAAGGAAGACGGCAGTTGAGCGATGTGGTGCAATGTTAAACCCAACAACACGATCAACTATGCTCCGCCAGAGGCAGATTGATGTGGAGACCCTCCACGACCGAACCTCCGACACAACAACATTTGACGCATTGTACCCGGCACACATCGCAACACAACTGGACAGACCCGTCCTCCGTACGGCTTCACCAGACATCATACCGGAACACGACGAATTGCTTGGCGGCAAGACTTTCTCTGGTGGGTGGTAACTTCTGCCCGCAGACGATATTATGGCCTACCACCGAGAATCATTAATTTTTTCGTTCATTTATTTTTAAATTAACGGACAGAATAAAAAGAGTTTCTTCTTAAATTAACACTTGTCTCTTTCCCCAGATACTGGGTATTTGGCGAGCAGTTCTGCGACACCTGGGTGGCCTGTGACGTCATGTGCTCAACCGCCTCCATACTCAATTTGTGCGCCATCTCGCTCGACAGATACATACACATCAAAGACCCTTTGAGGTGAGATCTATCACGTTAAAGACTGAGTTCAGTGGTTTCGGGTGAAGATAACAGATGTATATCTTATTGAAAGGCGTAATTAACGTGAAGTAAACAAATACAAGCTTATGGAAAAACAATTTTCACTTCTGCATGATAAAATTCAGTTTACGCTTTAACTTCAAACATTTTTATCACTTTTACAATATTTATCATATTGTGTGGCATTACTTACTGACATATTACATGTTATGTTGTGTTAGAGACTAGCCTCCGTGGCGTAGCGGTAGCGAACGCGGCCGTTGCGCAAGGAGGCGCGGGTTAGATCCCCGCACAGTGCAAATATTTGTATGCATGAATTTGAATATTTGCACTGGTCCGGTCGTGCCTCGGAAAGCACGTTAAGCTGTTGGTCCCGGTTGCCATACGAACATCTAGTGGCAGTCGTTACGGGTTGTTGGAGCCCTCAAAAGTCTAACAATTGGTCTAACTACAATGCTTCGATATCGCCTTCGGGTTGTGGAGGTCAGACGGCAGTCGCTTCACGGCTGGTAAAGCGGAGTCCAGACTCCAAAGGTAAAAAGCTACGGATGCAACTGGGATTAACGCTGAAATGATGATGTTATGTTAGAGATTAGAGTCATTCCATACTATTGCTAGAAAATACCAGTTGTAACTTGAATATACAATAAATTTAACTTAATAGTCAACTTCCTAATCGCTCTGTTTCCCTTGCCTGTACAAAATTAACTCTATAGGATTTGTGTGAAGATATATACAGAAAGATAAACGTAAACGTTTATTTACGGTAAACATAAAGCAAATAATTAATTTAAAGCGGACCCCGGGCTCCAACGCGAGGGCCGCGGATGCAACTGGGATAAACGCTGAGATGATGATGATGATAAAGCAAATAATTACAAAAACACAAAAGTATAAGAATTTGTTAAGGGAAACATGCCTTACATTCACTCATAACAGCTGTCGCTTAGCATTATGCTGCGATCCTATGCAAGACAAAGCCCCAACGCTGGTTGTGGTACACTGAGTGGGTGATTCAGTGGTGGACATCGCGTTTGCCAGCTTCGCTCTATCGCCGCATGTTCTCGACTGGCGCGTCATGAAGGAGGTGGAGACTTAATCCGACCATCGGTATATCCGGTTCGACATCTCCGCCCAGACCTCCAGCGCGCTTGTCCAACGGGTGGTCCGCGAGGGGCGCTAAAGTAGCTGGACCGGGAGCCCCTCCTAGCAGCTTCGATCGTACAGGTCTGGGTGTCACCACTGGACAGTCCTGTTGACATCAACGACAAAGCGGAGTGGTTCCGGGTTACGACAATCGCAGTCTCCATGTCGCCATGAGATCCCGCCGGAGCTCTGTCAGCTGTACCGGGATTTCTCCCACATGTGGGCGAGAGTTTTGGCCTTCAGATCCCATAGCGGCAATCCGGCAAGGAAGTTCGCCGCCTCAGCGGTGATCGTGAGGTATCGCCGCACTAGCCCAACCCAGTGTTGCGCACGCCACAATTGCGGCGGTAAGTCGCCTCTTTGAGGAGTGACTAGAGAGGCAGCACAGCGCCCTCACCTTCTGCCTGACACAGGTCTTCATCAGACACAGCTGTTTCGAAAGGCACTGTGATCGCCTTCAGGACACGGTGGAGGTTGAGGTCTGTCAGCTTGGGCGGAGCACCGCTCGTGGCGGCGATCGCCGGCAGTCTCTTGCGTCCGGCCCTGGTCCAGACCATGGTCCGTATCGAGAGTGCAAAGCAGGGCGTCACCTCCTTCTGCAAAGTAGTACTGCTGTCAAAGGACTGCTGCGCTGCGTGTCGCGGGTTTGATTCCCGCACGGAACAAATATTTGTATGGCCTACAATTAATTGTTTCGGGTCTGTTTGTGTATGTAACTTTATATATTTGTAAACGCACCCACGATACAGGAGAAATTCCTAGTGTGGGACAACAATTACAAAAAAAAATTGTAGTTAAGAAAAACCAACGCAAATTAGAGAATGCAAGTGAATGAAAGAAACACCAATATATTCCGAAAAATTGGCCCATTCGTCTGACACACAACAGCTTATAAAGTAAAAAATTCTTTATTTTGGAACTAACTACGTAATATATAATAATATATGTTATGAAAATCTCGTACATTTTTGTACGAGGTTGATAGCGTCCTCGTACCTCGTACGGAAAACCACAAATCTCGTATTTGTACGAGGAACCTCGTACAGTTGGCAACCCTGAATTCATGTGAGCGAACACCCGACACCGTGATCGATGCAGCGAGATATACATAAGTATACTGCGCATTTATTTTTTTAATAATATTAAATCTATAAATAATAAACGCATAATAATGATTTCAGTTTTCACTTTTGTCGGTCAGTCCCACTACTATTTTTTATTCCCTACTTGGTGTCCCACAGCTGGGCAAAGGCCTCCCCTTTTTCCTTCTTAACGTCCCTATCTTATGTTATCTCTGGCCATGTGGGCCCTTCCCAGACCTTCCAAGATAGTTGCACCAACTTCGCCGTGGTCTACCATAACGGCGATGGCCACTCAGGCGTCAGTGAACGACGATCATTGCCCATCTCTCGTAATCCATTCGCGAGACGTGTCCAGCCCACTCCTACTTCTGCCTGACTGCTTTTTCCCAATACCCGCTTCTCCGAAACACAACAGTAAAAAGATAATAAGTTTGCGATACATAAAGTTGACCCTAGTCAAATGTTTTATGGTGTGACAGTTTCTGGACTTGGTATGGTTATAAATTGATATGAGGTCGGGAAAAACGTAATAAACCTGGGCCAATAAGTGACGGTCATATAATTTTACTGACGACCCATCAGACCGTGTTAGCTGGCTTGGGATGTTTTTATTGTCATCTGTTTTTTATCATCGCTTACACGGAATTTTTTTTAGGAAATATTATCGGTATGTGTTGCCTGAGGTAGAGAAGCAATGAAAAAATATGGTAGAAAATACGCAGCCAACAAAATAAAGCCACGAATTCAGTAAAAAATTCAAGACACAGTTTAGAAATTTTCTGTACTTGACGACACGATTGACGCAGTAGCTAAGCGATCGACTGCTGCCCTGCGTGTCGCGTGTTCTATTCCCGCACGGAACAAATATTTGTATGGCCAACAATTAATTGTTCCGGGTCTGGATGTTTGCGTATGTGACTTTATATATTTATAAACGCATACCCACGATACAAGGAAAAATCCTAGAGTAGGGCGAAGTTTTTTTTTTTTTAATTGATACCTATATAAAGTTGGTAAAAGGCTAGACAGAGAATGCTAATGACCCTTTGTCAACCATAATATGAACGAAAGCATCTAAGTGCAGCCGAGTGAAAGAGGTCTGATGCTGCACACCGCTGCTCTATTTAAGTTAAATAAATATCAACGTTATTTCAAACATAATTAAATTGATTTCAGAGTAAGTAGCACTATTCGAAAAGTTATATAAATGTTTGAAGTTATAGCAAAAACTGAACTTCATTGTGTAGGAATTTAAGTTATTTTTCGCTTAATTCATTATTTGTTAATATGTAGCATTTTTTAATTTCTTTTTTTTTTTGCGTCCAATTAACGTTTTGAAAATAGTCCTACAGAATATTAAATTTTACCAGTAAACGATAATTAAGTAATCTTTACAGATAAGTAGCTGCTTCTGAATCTAAAGAGCGTACACCCAAGGGAAAACTGTTATAAATATATTGTAACTTATAACAAAATATCTACTACTACCTCCATCTATTGGTATATGAGTGTAAGTAGGTAGGTCTTGTACTATCTTAAATAAAACATCAGTCTGTTGCAAACCGCCAAACGAGTTTTATTATTTTTATCAGGTTATGGGCCCAGACCCGTTAAAAAGTGAAAAGTAATCAGTGTTTGCAGACTTTCGGTATTTATTTTTATAGACTATCAGTGCTAAAATGTCGTCAGGTAATTACTCAGTAAACGTCCCTAAATTAAAAGGACGTGAGAACTACGACGACTGGGCGTTTGCCGTCGAAAACTTTATGATCCTGGAAGGCGTAGATGTAACCAGCACTACAGGGCTATCGGATGCTGAAAATAAGAAGGCAAGAGCAAAAATCATTATGACTATTGATCCGTCGTTATTTGTCCATATAAAAACTGAAGCCACGGTACAAGATTTGTGGGCGAAACTGAAATCGTTGTTCGATGATTCTGGTTTTACGCGCAAGATTACTCTTCTAAGAAGCTTAATATCAATACGTTTGGAGAGTTGTGATAGTATGACCAGTTACGTTAATCAGATTGTGGAAACGGCTACACGATTGAAGGGCACCGGATTCGAAATAAACGACGAGTGGATCGGCTCTCTGTTGTTGGCAGGACTACCAGAAAGGTTTAGCCCAATGATAATGGCAATTGAACATTCAGGATTGAAAATAAGTGCTGATGTTATAAAAACTAAATTATTAGATATGAGTTCGGAATTTGAGGGTAAGTCAGAAGGCGCGCTAATTGCACAAGTACAGAAACGCCATCTACAGGCGCATAGTGGCAGTAACAAAAACGAAACGTCATCTGTCAGTGGAAACGTCAATGTCAATACAACCCAGAAAAAACAAATTCGTTGCTACCATTGCAAAAAGATCGGACATTTCAAGAGCCAGTGCCGTTTATTAAATAAAGACAAACAGAAATCAACTTCGAACGTGTTCAGTGCAGTTTTTCTTACGCGAGAGTTCAATCAAAACGACTGGTACGTTGACTCTGGCGCAAGTGCTCACATGGTGTCTAACAAGAACATGTTGACAAACATATCTTACGAACCGAAAGTTAATGAAATAATAGTCGCTAATCGCACGAAAGTTCCAGTGTTGTGCTCCGGAGATCTTCGGCTTACTACGCGAGTGAAAACAATCACACATGAAGTGCAAATAAAGAATGTTTTGTGCATACCAACACTCACCACGAATTTGCTTTCAGTCAGCAGAATGATCGCAAATGGTAACAGAGTATCCTTCAATAAAGAGGGATGTTACATTTACAATACTCAGAATGTTTGTATTGGTGAAGCGAGCTTGGAAAATGAAGTGTACAGATTAAACATTGAAAAGTCGAAGCAGCTTTTAGCGGCAGTTGCACAGACCTCATGCAACACTTGGCACAGACGATTGGGTCATATTAATATAAGTGATCTTGAAAAAATGAAAAAAGGAGCAGTTAAAGGTGTAAATTACCAGGAAAAACAGAATATAAGCAAATCAAGTTGTGTAGTTTGCTGCGAAGGCAAACAAAGCAGGCTGCCTTTCTGTGCTAGTACCAGCACGAGCAGCAGGGTTCTAGAAGTGGTGCATACAGACCTGTGTGGCCCCATGGAGAAGAAATCACTTGGTTTGGCCAGATACTATCTGTTGTTTGTGGACGATTACAGCCGTATGTGTTTTGTTTACTTTCTTAAGGAAAAGAATGAAACTTTTAAGTATTTCCGTGATTTTAAAGAGCAAGTTGAGAATCAGCAATCACAAAAGATTAAGATATTGCGGTCTGATAATGGTGGGGAATTCTGCTCAGTGGAGATGGAGAATTACCTAAAGCAACATGGGATAATTCATCAAAAGACAGTTGCCTATACACCAGAACAGAATGGCTTAAGTGAAAGATACAATAGATCAATTGTAGAAAAAGCGCGTTGTCTTCTGTATGACACTTCATTTGACAAACGTCTATGGGCAGAGGCTGTGAATACAGCAGTGTATTTGAAGAATCGTTCACCAGCTGCAGTTTTAGACAATGATATTACCCCATATGAGATGTGGACTGGCAGAAAACCTAATCTACAACATATTAGAGTGTTTGGAAGTCCAGTTATGGTTCACATTCCAAAAGTGAGACGTAATAAATGGGACAAAAAATCGCAAATGTTACATTTGGTTGGGTATTCAGAAAATACCAAAGGCTACAGATTATATGACCAGAAAACAAATAAAATAACTGTGGCACGGGATGTTGTGGTCATGGAGAGCCATATGAATGACACAGTAGAAGTTGTGGTTGAAGAGAGGGAGCCAGACAAAGGTATAGAAAAGAATACAAGTATTGAGGAGCAAAGTTCAACAAGCATTGAAGACAATGAGAGATCTGACAGAGAAGATCCAATATATGTTCCTTCTAGTGATTCATCAAGTGATCAGGATGATGAATATAGTGAATGTTTAATAACAGATGACAGTTTGGTCGCGACTCAGAGTGATGCTATCATTCAAAAAGAGAAGCGTGTTCGTCGTGTACCAGAGAGGTACGGTTATTCCAATATGTGTGTTGAAGACTTTACTAGTGAACAACTATCTGTACAGGATGCTCTTACGGGACCCAATAGGGTGCAATGGTGTAGTGCTATGCAAGAAGAACTGAAATCTTTTAGGGACAATGACACTTGGGTTTTAGTGGATAGGCCAAGTGAGGGCACAGTGGTGAAAAACAAGTGGGTGTTCAAGGAAAAGTGTGACAGTTATGGTAATGTACGCTATAGAGCCAGACTGGTGGCTAAGGGTTTCACTCAAATCAAAGGTATGGACTATAATGAAACATTTTCTCCTGTTGTGCGTTATTCTACCTTGAGACTACTTTTTGCATTGAGTGTTCAACTAGACTTAAAAATGAACCATTTAGATGTACCAACAGCTTTCTTAAATGGTAATATTGATGAATGTGTATTTATGGAAATACCAGAATATTCTAATTTCAAAAATTGTAAAAATAAAGTTTTGAGGTTAAAAAAGGCCATATATGGGCTGAAGCAGTCAGCTAGGGCCTGGTACATAAAAGTAGAATCCAGTTTGTTAAAGTTAGGTTTCAAGAAATCAAAATATGAACCTTGTCTATTCATGAAATGTCATAATAATGTAAAAGTTTATATAGCTATATTTGTTGATGACTTTTTTGTTTTTTACAACTGTGATAATACTTACAGAAAGTTGAGAAGTGTATTAAAGTCAGATTTCAAGATTAAAGATTTGGGTCAAACAAAAAATTGTCTTGGCATGAATGTAAATGTTCAAAAGAATTGTGTAACTTTGAGCCAAGAGAAATTTATTGACAATATTTTGAAAAGATTTAATATGATTGATTGCAAAACTTCAGAAACTCCAATGGAAGTAAATTTAAAATTAGAAAAGGCTGTTAATGATCATTGTAGTAAGACTTATCCTTATCAACAATTGGTTGGATCACTGATGTATCTTTCAGTTCTCACAAGACCAGATATTTCTTACAGTGTAAGCTTTCTGAGCCAATATAACACATGTTATAATGAAACACATTGGAAACATTTAAAAAGATTGTTGAGATATTTGCAAAAAACTAAGCATTTTGGCTTAATTTTCAAGAAGAATAGTACTGATTTACATGGTTTTGTCGATGCTGACTGGGCATCTTGTAATATTGACAGAAGATCTTATACAGGTTATTGTTTTGTGTTGTCAGGTTGTGTGATAAGTTATGAGTCTCGAAAGCAAAGAACAGTTGCTCTGTCAAGTACTGAGGCAGAGTACATGGCACTAGCAGAAGCTTCTAAAGAAGCAATTTATTTAAAAAACTTAATGTCAGAACTTGGTATGTGTGGTAAAAATGAACCTTTAAGGTTGTACAGTGACAGTCAAAGTTCTTTAAAATTGGCCTCTAATCCAATGTTCCACAAACGTACCAAGCATATCGATGTACGCCATCATTTTACTAGAGAGTGTGTGGTGAATAATGAAATTTTAATTAGTTATGTACCAACCTCTTCTATGCCAGCAGATATATTTACTAAAGCACTTTGTGCAAATAAACATTATAAATTCATGGATCTGATGGGCATAGGGGAAATAAAATAAGTGTGTAGGACTTGTGCAATTGTCAGGATATTTTGTTAAGAGAGGGTGTTATAAATATATTGTAACTTATAACAAAATATCTACTACTACCTCCATCTATTGGTATATGAGTGTAAGTAGGTAGGTCTTGTACTATCTTAAATAAAACGTCAGTCTGTTGCAAACCGCCAAACGAGTTTTATTATTTTTATCAAAAACTTAATATTTGTGTGACACGGAGGCCTACGTAATAAGGGGAGAAGTTATTAAAAAGAAACTCAAATTTAATCAAAATAATTACTATAGCAACAAAAGCAGATTAACACTTCAGTTTTTAAAATATTAATTACTGAATGACACATTTTATTAAATTGAAACCGGAGTGACATTTAATTAAAGAAAAACACTATGTTTCTCTCTCTCTTTCCGTCTCTTCTTTAACTAAAAAGAAAGAAAGAAAGAAATATTTTTTATTCCGCAATAACAAAACGTAAATACAAGTAAATATCATAAAATAATAAAAAAATAATACAGTCAAAAATCTCGTACTCGAATATTCAAAATAAATAATGTTGACTTAATGTCAAAGCTAGGGTCATAGACAACACCATCAACATATTATACTAATGGACATGCCTTAGAGATGAGAATTGTGGCACTCCGAAAGAAAGAGAGGAAACGAAGTTTCGTCTATCTATATCTCTCTCAAAATCATCAATCATCTATGAGGAAAGATATAGTGCTAGACCGAAAGCATAGGCCATCTCTCTCACTCTTTTCAACCTAAAAAAGTTACTGTTGATTATACGCGTACAGCATGTCCATTAGTATATGTCTATGGACAACACACATTATCTGACAATTGACTTTAGATCCGGAGTTTTGGCGGGAAAGTCAAGCTGAGTGTCATGCTCATTTTTCATTGGACTTTTAAAATTATTTATAGTATTGTTTACTTAATAAAAGTGCGTGATTTATGTAGTAAAAAGTGCATTCAGTAAATAATTCTTAAAGAACAGTGAATTATCGCAGCATAGTGTAGTGAGTGTAGTCTTTTTCGACATGAATAATTCATTGCGTGACATTGGCTAAATGCACAAACCGTGGAAGCCAAAAAAGTAAGAAAGAAAGACATTATATCCGTCTGTCATTCGTGATGCGCCCGCGATACTGGCAGATGACAACAAACCAAACAACAAAAATCAAACAAAAACAAAAAGATAATTGCAGAGTGGAAAAAATAACTAATTGTGTTACAAAATAAATAACAGTTAATCCTGTGCAACTCTTATCTTCCATAATAAAATGCCAAAAAGTACCTACTTTATCGAAAAATTTCGTGTTAATCGAATTTTGTTGGTGACCGTACGCACTTTCTTGGGAGCCTGAAATAATATTTCCAACTTGATCTTAATAATACTCGTATTCAATAAGTTGGGACAACGCAAAAGTGATACTGAAGTGCTTTTGTCATTTCTTATCCGTCAACCCCGGTTTCTGGAGCTTACAACAACTCCGTCGTAATTTTCTACAAAAGCTTTCATGCAACTCTGGTCTGTATTAAAAAGGGAGTTAGAGTGAATATTGTGTGAATATTTCGGGTCACGTCATAATATGAATTCTTTTGTTTCGAAAGTAAATGCTTTCACAATTCATATATTGTGTTAAGATTTGTAGGATTTTTTTTTTTATGTTGCTACAATTTTAGTTTTATTAGTTTTTTTGTATCATATATAATATACTTTATGTGATAATATTCTTTACATTATCATATAAAGTAAAAACAGCACAAAAGGTAAGAAAATATCATTAAATGTGAAATAAGGAGGATAATACGTATATATTATACTGTACATTATTTCGCACCTTATAATATTATTTTACCTTTTTTTTTCTTTTTAAGTATTAAAAAGATAATAGAGAGGTAGGATAGTACACTGTTGGTGATAACTATGAATTTTGACAATAATTATAGTCCGAACGGCGAAGAGCGTGTTCGGCATGCAGGCGACGCTTTCTGCGATTTTCGCGGACTTGCATTCACGCCTTAGTAGTCGTGAACGGTCAGGGAATTTGATTAATAGGCAGATTGATGCCCCATTTTATCGTGTCACGACTATTAAAAACGACTAAGTATCAAAAAAATACAAGGAGCTTAAAATATCAAACCGGCAAGATTTCAACTGTCTAGTTAACACGTTTCATAAGATACAAACAGTGAAGTCTTGGTAAGATTCTGTTTTTACCCAATTACTAAGTACGGTCTCTTTTGTGTTATCTCCAACGGCAGCTTTTACCACGCACGTCTTTCTGCCTCGTTCTCACATGGATAAATTCATCATGAATGATCATCATCATCATCATCAACCTTTTTTTTTATCGTATCACTGCTGGGCACAGGCGTCCTCTAATACAGAGAAGGATTAAGCGTAATCACCACGCTCAATGCGGGTTAGCGATTTCAGACTTAAAGTCGGGTTTCCTCCAGATGTTTTCCTTAACCTTGTAATCAGTTATTGGTGTCCAAGATACTTATATTTAGAAAAAACATATAACTTAGAAAAGTTAGATTGGTACTTGGCTGACCTGGAATCGAACCCGCACACTCATACTTGAGAGGCTAGTGTTTTAACCACTAGGCCATCACGACTGCAATGAATGATGTAGCCTGCCTGGTCCGGCCATATTAACCATAGAAACCGTGCCGTAGGAGTAGACGTGTTCTTGAGTGCAGACAGCGAATCGGCAGGCGTAAGGTGGGACGCCCTCAGTAGGCCTAGTATGAGTTTTCATTACGAGACTCGATCGTCGATATCGAGCGCGTTTGGCGCTCTCATTGGTGGGAGTTCTTAAAACCTTGAAGCGGGCCAATCAATGAGTCAAACGCGCTCGATATCGACGAATGAGTCTCGTAATGAAAACTCATACTAGGCCTACAGGTTAGGTGGAGCGGCGAACTTCGCAAGATGACTGTTGTTAACTGGCTGTCTCGGCAAACGTAGCGTAGGACGCTCTTGGGCGAGATGGAGCGACGACATCAAAAAGGTGGCTGGTAGTGGCTGGCGGAGAACTGCTCAGGATCGAGCTTGTTGGCGTGCCATGAAGGAGGCCTATGTCCAGCAGTGGACGAGTAGAGGCTGATGATGATGATGATAATGATGAACTGGATGAGAGTTGTCGAAAATCGAGTTGAATGGCGTAAAATAGGACAGGCCTATGTCCAGCAGTGAACTGCTATAGGCTGATGATGATGATGTAATTAAATAATTTGAGAGCTTTATGATTTTAAAAGAGTATCGTAGAGTTCTTTGCCCGTTACTCTCCGGAGAGACCTACTAATTGGAATGGGCGTCTAGATTTATCTTACCGCTTATCTGGTTATTTGTTAGAATAGAAAAGAATAGAAATTTCAACCCTAAAAAACAATGACCTAACACAATGCACTAAAAGCCTCTTTCTCCTCAGATACGGTCGCTGGGTGACTCGAAAGGTCGCCGTAGTTACCATCGCCATGATCTGGCTGCTAGCCGGCCTGGTCAGCTTCCTGCCCATATCGCTTGGGCTCCACAGGCCTGATGAAGAAGCCCTGGCTACACAGAAGCCGCCGAGATACCCCACGTGCGCACTTGTCCTGACGCCGACTTACGCAGTCGTCTCCAGCTGTATATCCTTCATTCTACCGTGTATTGTTATGATAAGTATATACTGCAGGTGGGTTGCTTATTTGTTCACTTGTTTCTATCAATCACATTATAAATAATTGTTTTAATCACATAAAAAAAAGACGATTATCTGTAAAGTCGGTTCATTGACGATGGTTGAACGTGACAACATCATAAGAAAATACTCATGGAATGATTGCATTTTTTCAAACCTTTATCGTCGCCATTATCGTTGCTATAAACAATTGACACCACATTCACTTTTCACTGCACTTCAACCTGACGAAAACATGTAAATGTATTATTGTATAGCAGCTGTCCACGCGGACGCATCGCTCACTTAGTAGGAGAGAGACAGATGTCGAACGCTGCCGATCGCGGAGGCCGATTGTGCTACTTTGTCGCTCGTTTCGCGCTCTCGCTTACACTTCAAGCCTTAAATGGAACAGGGTAACGCCGCATGAGTCATGTTTTTTCGTGCGTTCAGCCGGCTCCATCTAATTATATGGCCTTGTCACGTCAATAAAAAAAGGTAGATAGAATACTCAAATTGGTTCCGACAGATCTCACGCTTTTCTCCCTTCTTAACTCACCCACTCCTCCTTCTTATCCTGAGACTCACTTCCAATATTTATGTTCTTCACACCCTAAGAATCTGCGATCTTCTAACAATCTTCTCTTACTCTGTCCTTCACATACGTCTGACTTTGTTCACTCTTCATATCATATTCAATCTATTCTTCTGTGGAATGCGCTTCCTCTTGATATCAGGATGGCCGCCAGTCGGTTTGCATTTAAGCGGAAATTGCAGAGTTATTTTCGCAACAGTTAGGGTAGAGTCATTTCAACACCTCTCTCCTAAATTTTTAGTTTTGTACGTATATATTATGGTAATAGTATAAATAAATACTTAAATAAGCCATATACACATGTATATGCTTATTTAAGTATTTATTTAAATAGTATAGAGCTGTATTCATTATAATGTTTTCAATTAAAGCACCTGCTATTAATCTCTTCACCACCTATGGTTGACTGGTAGAGAATGCCTAAGGCATTAAGTCCGCCTCTGTACATTTTTTTGTGCAAAGGAATAAATAAATAAATCTCATTGAGGGGCTCGTGACTGTATAGCAGAAATCAGTAAACAGAAATATTTTATTTGTGATACATAGGCACCTACAGTGGTTATTCATATTTGAGGATAAAGTGCGCTATGATCAGTCTATTATAGGCATACAAATACAAAGAATAAAATAATAAAAATAACTAAATAAATGATTACATTATAATAGGGATAATTAAAGTTAAAAAGTCATAATAATTTTTAAGTTAACGTCAAAATCATTCTAATTTAAATACAATATTGTCAAATAAGCAAATCATATAACGTTATCAAAAATGAAGTCTAAACAATTAGTTAAATAAATGTCAAAATAATTTGGACTATATTTATTTTATTATTCAATGTCAAAGAAAAACGTAACAATTATACAATGTCAAGATTTATCCAATAAAAAGTCCGATACACTATAATAACATTTCTAACACAGCATACCTACTTCTTAGTTTTAGTTTAAATGAATTAACAGGCATATTTTTTATCTCTTTCGGCAATTTATTATATATAACTGGTGCCATGTGAAATACACCTTTATACATTAAGGCAGTATTTGTTTTTGGAATACACAGACGACTTTCGTCCCTTTGGGTCCGATTGAGAGCTACAGATACTAAGGTAAACAAATGAGGATTTTGTTTAACGAAAGCCGCTACTTCAAATACATCTATTGGCGGTAATGGTAGAATGTTGTGTTTCTTAAAAAAAGGCACACAGCTCTCTGTTGACTTTAAACCAAACATAGCTCGAATGCAACGTTTCTGCGCTTTAAAGGCAATATATTTGTCGGTGGAATTCCCCCCAAAAAATATGCCGTATCGGAGAATTGATGCCACCAGCCCATGATACGCAATTATAAGGGCACCGGAGTTTATTTTATATGCAAGTGTACTCGTATATAGAGCATAGGCAGATTTACTAACTCGTTTGCATAGTTGTTGAATATGTGTCTTCCAGGTCATTTTGTCATCATTATATAGGCCTAAAAATTTGTAATTGTATACTTCCTCTATTGTTTGCATATTATAATTTATATTTAGGTTATTTGGTTAACGTTGTCTAAAGTACATTAATTTAGTTTTGCTTAAGTTGGCTTTAAGGTTATTGATATTAAGCCAATTCATGACTAAGCTCAATGTATTGTTTATGTATGTCATCTTCAGAAATATTTATATCTTTACACTTAACGGTTACTGTACTGTCATCCGCAAAAAGAGTTACAGGATGTCTGGTGAAGCCGTACGGAGGAGGGTCTGAGCAGTTGTGTTGCGATGTGTGGCGGGTGCGATGCGCCAAATGTTGTTGTCTCGGGAGTTTGGTCGTGGAGAGTCTCCAGATCAATATCCCTCTAGCGCAGCATCGTTTAGTCGTGTTCGTCTTGGGTTTGATATTGCATCACCTCGCTCAACTGCCTTCATTCTTCCTATTCCTTAGTTTTGTGAATAGGCTTAATAAACTAGTGCGCTTTACCATCAACGATTGCATCACTGCTTACCATCAGGCGGGATTGCAGTCAAGCACTTGTTTATAATTATTTTAAAAAAAAAGTCATTGATATACAATATAAAAAATGGTGGCCCCAAAACGGTTCCTTGAGGAACACCGTAATTTAGTTGACGTTCACATGATCTGAAAGTTTCTTCTTTTTTTGTGAAGATATTCACTCTAGTCAATTCAGTGTATTGGCGACGGTCTTTGAGGTAAGTTTCAAATAATTTTAAAACATTACCTCTTATTCCATATTCATTAAGTTTACCCAACAATATATTATGTTCAACATAATCGAAAGCCTGCGTCATATCCATAAAGATAGAGCAGATAGGTATTCTTTTATCAACATTAACCATAACAAAATTCATAAAGTCATATATGGCCATATTTATTGATTTATTTTGTCTGAAACATTTTGTTCTTTTGCCAGAATATTGTTACTCTATAAATAGTAATTCGGTTCTTTGTTGATATGTTTCTCAAAAATTTTGGATATAACCGGAACCAAGGCAATAGGTCTATAGTTTTCAAGACATTCACTATTATATTTTTTGGAGAATGGTTTTATGATACAAGTTTTTAATTTATCGGGGTAAATTCCAGCTTATATAGATATATTTATCAAATAGGAAAGATGAGTAGAAATATTGGTAGCAATGTACTTCAAGACTTTAGTTGATATCCCATCATAACCTACACTGTTCGTGTATTTTAAACTTCTAATAATCTGAAATACATCATGTGATAGATTTCTGCTTAGTAGGCGTTAAAAGTTATACTGCATGCTGAGTGAATCATCCCTGGGTACAATTTTATCTATGAAATAATTATTAAAAGCGTTAGATATTTCACAAGGGTCAGTTATTATTTTGTCATTTATTTTAATGCTAGATATAGTGTCATTTCGTAGATTTTGTTTAGATTCATTTTATGATTTTCCATGCTGATCTACTTTTATTATCTAACACTCAAATTAAATGATTATTTTGTGCGCGCTGTGTAATTTGATTACTTTTTTATAACTTTTAGAAAGAACAGCACAGATCGATTGAGCAGGTTAGCCTAAGCGGTTGGTCTGTGAATGGGTGATCTTAACATACCGAGACCACTTCTTGCCTTGGAAAGCACTTTAAGCCGTTGCTTCAGATTGTCGATCGTAGATCTTTGATAGTCGCTACAGGTCATCAAAAGTCCCGAAGTCTGACCACCATCATGAGCGTACCCAGAGGGGGGTAGGAGGGGGGCAACTACCACCCTGGAACTCTCGCAGAAAATGTATGAACTCCCCTAATTACTAATCAAACTGTTAACGGGAACTTATACAGGATCATTTGAGTCTATTTGTCCTAAAATACCTAATGTTTCATGTAGATTTGTTTTCTTTTTATTTTTAGAATATTATAGTTCTTTATTTGCGTAGAAAATACAGATATTAAGTTGTAAGTAAAGCTTGTGTAGTTTGTAAGAAAAAATAGCCAGGAATGATTTAACCTTAAAAATGTGACTCCTTAATCATCACTACATATTATAAAAACAAAGTCACTTTTACTTTCCCTATGTCGCTTTGTATAATTCAATCTTTAAAACTACGCAACTGATTTTGATAGGGTTTTTTTAATAGAGAGAGTGCTACAAGAGGAAGGTTTTTATGTACATAACATATAAAATGCATTATATATAAGAGGAACACTGATAATTTTTGAGGTCTCTAACGCATGTCGCAACCCATTTTTTTGAGCTTACATTGCAAACACTATGATATAGATCAAAATAATGTACTGCAGTATTGTAGACCTTAAAAATACCTACAAAAAAGTCTCCGACACCATATATCTACCTACTATAGTTTCTTCATTATGACTACTTTTTTATGTCTGAAAAGTTAATTGAAATGCCAGTCGAAATCAGAGCCCACTGTTTGTTTCTTATCCAAATAAATAACGTCAGATCAAGTCTAATTTTAGTAGCAGCAGATCTCTTTTTGACTTATTGGAATTGGTTGTTTCATTCAGGAGATATCACGATTTATTCAAAACTAAACACCAGAAAAAATCCGCTTGGCGCTCGCACCTGTGCTGGCCGCCTGCTATTTGAGTTGTTTTCCGCGGAGTGAGTGGGCCGTAACGGGGGACCATTATTTCGAACAAACTTGCTACCCCAGTAGGCTTTCATTCTGTTTGGTGGTGGTGGAACTGGCTATCCATGGACAATAAGGTCGACTGATGGGCGACACAGTAGACATTATTTTTACTGAACGGCCACCGTTTCTTGAGGAAGGCTTAAGTACCTATATCATTTGTCTATGTGAGAAGCCGGGGCGTGTCGCTAGTACTAAATATAAGCAAATAATGTAGCTACACAAAGAATTATACTAAAATATCATTTATATAAATCATTATTCTTATTTACTTACAGTCAAAACTAACAGCAAGTTTGTTTTGTCGAGAATAAGGAGCAAAATAATTTTGATAGACTTGTCAATGACAGTAACCCAACAGTGACCTTATTACAATGAGATTAAAGATCAATGTCATTTGGACAGGGATGCAATATTAGAGAATCAACATTACAACATTCGATTTAGAAATAAGGCCCTGTTGACGCTTGAGAGACCACAAAATGATGAGGCTCTAAGAACCATAAAATGCGGTCGAAAGAGAGAATGGTCAATCAAGGGGAGTATTTCCATAGGTTTAAATAAAGTGGTAAAAGAATTCTACCCCCTAGACAAAGGAAATCGCTGTACAACCACTTACCTTCAAACCCGGCTGCCTGGCGTTATTCCTCGTCATCCACGAGGGGGATGATTCTTGCGGTCCTTCGATTCCTTTGTTCACAAACTAAACTTAATTTTCAGAGTTCAGAGCAACTTTTTCTTTCTATTTCATTAAAAAAGGACAGTCTAGTCCTGTCAAAGTAATCCGCGCCTGACGTAAATCGACGTATTTTAGTCGTCATGTTTTTAATCTAAACTATCTATAGATTATTTTATTTTAACAGATCTAAACTAATATTTTATCTTCTATCCTTTTCTTAATGGAGTAGAAAGAAAAATATGTATTGAACCTAAATTTAGTTTAATTAATGAACAAGAAAATCCACAACAGTGTCCCACTATTAGATTACACTACACGTGGAATTAGGTAGGTCGTAATTGTCGAGAGTGAAAAGAGACAAACAAAAGAAAACTTGGCTAATTAGTTAAGTTTTGACGTGCTTGCGGAGCGCGTAATGACCACGAAGTACATTGTTATAGATAGTTATAACAATGTACTTGTTTTACTATAAATATCATTTGCATTTTTTTTATCGTATTCCATCTATTAAACGGTAAATTTTCGTTGTGACCGCGACATGACCACGTAGTTAAGAGGCCCTGGTGACCTGTAAACACAGGTAATTCTAGTACATACTCCAGTTTCCATACCATCATTGTATTTTTTTATACTTAACTAGCAGCCGCCAGCGACTTCGTTCGCATGGAGTTAGTTATGCTCCGCTCCTATTGGTCGCCGCGTGATTGTATATAGCCTTAAGCCTTCCTGGATTAATGGACTATCCAACGCAAAAAGAATTTTTCAAATCGGACCAGTAGTTCCCGAGATTAGCGCGAACAAACAAACAAGCATACAAACAAACTCTTCTGCTTTATAATTATACTAGCAGCCGCCAGCGACTTCGTACGCGTGGAATTAATTATGCTCCGCTCCTATTGGTCGCAGCGTGATGTGATATAGCCCAAAGCCTTCCTGGATTAATGGGCTCTCCAACGCAAAAATAATTTATCAAATCGGACCAGTAGATCCTGAGATTAGCGCGCACAAACAAACAAACTCTTCAGCTTTATATATTAGTATAGATTATGTATTGAACATACGTTTCATTGTGTGGTGAAAAAATAAACGTTTTTATTATTTAGTTAATAATAAAAACGTCTATTTTCTTCTGCTTTCCGCCCGCGGCTTCGCCCGCGTGGAGTTCGGTTATATCGCGTTTCCAAGAGAACTCTTCAAAAGTCCGGAATCAAAACTATGTTATTTCTCAAGGTCAACTCTATCTTCGTACCAAATTTCTATAAAATCAGTTCATTGGTTTAGACGTGAAAGCGTAACAGACAGACTGACAGACAGGGTTACTTTTGCATTTATAATATTAGTAGGGATTTTGAACGCGTTCTGTATTTAAAATACACATTTAAATCCAAATTGACAGCCATGTCTCTACGATTAAAAATAAAATATCTGTGACAATTAAGGTCCATATTTAAAAACAAATTGACAGCCATGTCTCTATGATAAAAAATAAAATATCTATGAAAATGAAGGTCCATATTTAGAACCAAATTGATAGCCATGTCTCCAGGATTAAAAATAAAATATCTATGACAAATAGTGGGTAGTGTGGTCGCTCTCCAGCTAGATAGATCGACAGCAATAAAAAGGGGACAGAGGCAGGTCTGCCTATATGACTTTTTTATGGTCGTGAAAGGATGCGGAAGGCGGAAGCCAGAGTTATGTGGCTTTTCCATTAATATCATTTGTTTATACGGTACTAGCTTTCCGCCCGCGGCTTCGCCCGCGTGGAGTTCGGTTATATCGCGCTTTTTAGGTTTCCCTCGGGAATATCAATTTTTCCGGGATAAAAGGTAGCCTATGTTCTTTCTCAGGGTCTAAAGATTGTCTGTGCCAAATTTCATCAAAATCGGTTGAGAAGTTTAGGCGGGAAAGCGTAACAGACAGACAGACAGACCGACAGACAGACAGACAGAGTTACTTTCGCATTTATAATATTAGTATGGATTTTAATCGAATTGCACCTATCATACGTCAATCTTGTTCGCGTTCTAAAATTAAGCTCCATATTTAGATCCAGATTGCCAGCCATAACTTCACGATTTAAAAATAAAATAAAATTAAGGAATAGTGCGTAGGTTGCTCCTCAACATGTAGAGGAACAAGTCTGCCCCTTTGCATACTACTATATGTTATTTACTTTTTAACACCCTTGCGCGTAAAGCTGATGTAGTTCCACCGGTTTTAAATATATAAAGCAGGCCATAACAAACGCGAGTGTTATCAAAGCAAATAGTTCAGTTATAGTCCATACAAATTCCATAACAGCATTATTTTCCATTTCAAGTAATTATGGAACTGATCGCCGCCGCACGGCTCGCGCTGCGCGCTGTTCCATATTTGAAATGGCAAATAATAATACTAATGGCGGGAAAGCAACAGTGTGCATTTACAGATTGAGTTTATTTAAAATGAACAAAATATAAAATACTTTTTTTCTGTTTCCTCGCAAGTGTGTTAAAAAACGTCGTATGATATACGTGCGTATTGGTTATAACATGCTCGGCTTAATTACACCCTCGCCTTCGGCTCGGGCTGAAATTCCGCCTCGCATGTTATAACCATCATTACGCACTAATATCGTAATGTACTATTACTTTACATTATTTTATATAGTCATTTGTTTTTTTAATGAACAGACAGCTGTGCTACTAGGGAGGTTGTTCCGCCACTTATTTTTCTCAGCGAAAGAACTAGAAAGTGACGAAAGGCGTTTTGGGTGACTGTCTTATGTTATACTAGCTTTCCACCCGCGGCTTTGCGCGCGTGGAATTCAGACAGTGTTACTTTCGCATTTATAATATTATTATAGATTTACATTAAAGTAGTACTGATCCTCAGCCTAAATTAAATGATTGTGTTTTTATTGTGTGCTGTATTTGGTCGTGTATGGAAGCCAGAGTTATGGGGCGCAACCGACAGGCCTATTTCAAGCAGTGGAGTAAGACAGGCTTAGTTGATGTAATTGAGACTAGGGGTCGGGACCTATTGTTCTAAATCAGAACCCAAAACCTTAATCTAAATCAAATAATATATACAGCTTCTATAGACGAAACAGCCATTGATAAACATATAGACGGTGTAGCGGTACCTACAACACTACATTAGCACAACTCGTCATAATGACGTCACGCAAATCCTACATCTCACAAGCAGAGTTTACTGTGCAACTAGCATGCTCATATGACATCACGACATCAACCGGTGACTCTGGTAGGAGGATCCTCCCTTTTCTAAGGAGGATAAGTGAACTTTACACGCTGTTCCTCATGCCTCTAAAAAGGCAAACATCGGAGATATGTGACATCCATCAACCCCTTACTGGGCCACGTGGTAGATTACGGCCCACTCCCTCTCACCCAGAGGAGGCCTGTGTCCCAGGAATGAAATGAAATGAAATGAAATGAAATCGTTTATTAAGCAAGTAGGATCACTGATCACTTTTACACGTCATGTTTATTTTTTATTTTATTTTTTTAACTAGATGAACCCGGCATTTCCTAACTGACTACCTCTGAGAAGAAATAGCCGAAACAAACTCAGGGATCATCGTCTTTTTTCAAGTCCAGACATTAAAAATGAAAATGTTTACAATAATTTACCTTATAATTACGCATATTGCTTAATAACAATTAACAATGCTTAACAGAGCGAGCAGCTCAATCCCAAGCTTTTTTGTCTTCTAAATAATCTGTGATTTTATAATACCCCTTTTTGCAAAGTTTGGCCTTTATATGGTTCTTAAATCGTTTAAACGAAACTTACCCATGTTTCGAACGTCCATGGGAAGCTTGTTGTAAAAGTGTATACTTTGACCCATGAACGAGTTGCCTACTCTGTGGAGACGAGTGTGATGTAAAGCAAGATTGTGTTTGTTCCTGGTATTTATATTATGAATATCGCTTATCTTCTTAAAATTCGAGATATTTTTATGAACATACATAAGATTTTCAAATATATATTGTGAAGCTACAGTCAGAATGTTCACCTCTTTGAACTTTTCTCTAAGAGATTCTCTAGGACCAAGGTTATAAATGGCTCGAACAGCCCTCTTCTGTAAAACAAAGATGGTATTGATGTCCGCACAAGTTCCCCAGAGAAGAATCCCATAAGTCATAAGACTATGAAAATAACTAAAATAAACAATTCTGGCTGTATCCACATCAGTTATCTGTCTAATTTTCTTAACAGCAAAGGCGGCAGAACTGAGTCTACCCGACAGCTTCTCAATGTGAGGACCCCATTGTAACTTGGCGTCAATAGTTAATCCAAGAAAAACTGTCGACTCGACAGGGATCAACTCTACTCCATTCAGTTGAACATTGGTACTTAGCTGCCTGACATTTGGCGTAGAAAATTTAATGACTTTAGTTTTTTTTTTCATTTAAAAGGAGGTTATTTACATTAAACCAATGGACAACTTTAGAGAGTGCATTGTTAACTTCGTCAAAATTTGTTAGCTGACGCTTGACTTTAAAAATAAGAGAAGTGTCATCCGCGAACAATACTATGTTGTGATTATCCCTCACGTGATGAGGTAAGTCATTAATATAAATTAAATACAAGAATGGACCTAGAATTGAGCCCTGCGGAACGCCCATGGTGACCACAGATCCCGCAGATCTCTTGCCATTAACATCAACCCTCTGAATTGGATTATTCAGATAAGAAGTCAGAAGGTCGAGAGCTCTGTCCCTCAAACCATAATGGTACAATTTCCTGATAAGAGTATCATGATGTACGCAATCAAAGGCCTTGGACAAATCACAAAAAATACCAAGAGCATCTTGCGATTCCTCCCAGGCCCCAAATATGTTCTTTAGCAACGCCACGCCCGCATCTGTAGTTGAACGACCCTTTGTAAAACCAAATTGTTTCACGTGCAATAAATTGTGTAAGTTAAAATGCCTCAGCAACTGTTTCAAAATTAATTTTTCAAAAATTTTGCTCAAAGTTGGTAATATCGATATGGGCCGAAAATTCGTGGGATCAGTTGTACTACCAGATTTGAACAGTGGAATTACTTTGCTTAGTTTCATCAAATCAGGAAATACACCAGATGTGACACAAGAATTAAAAACAATTGCTAAGAAAGGTGCGATAACATCTATTATTGAAGCTACAGTGTATACTGATAAACCCCAATGATCGGCAGTTTTTTTTACATCAAGATCCTTAAAAGATTCTATAATGTCTTTAGCAGTCACAAATGTAAATTCAAAGTGATTGTCACATTCTGGAACACATTCTTTTAGTATGGCATAAGCAGAAGTGGAGGAAGAAGACAAAGTTTTTGTTGTCATTATTGGAATATTAGTAAAAAAATTCTCAAACTCAGTTGCTACCTCCAAGTCCGCCTTTATATCTTCATCGTTAATTTTAAGATGGAAATCTCGATTCTGTACTTTGGTTCTTCCAGTTTCAGAATTTATAATTTCCCAAGTTGTTTTGATTTTATTGCCAGAAGATTTTATTTTATTTTTAATGTGTATGGCTTTTGCTGAGGAACAGGCTCTTTTAAAAGTTTTTGAATAATTTTTAACAAAATCTTGAAAAGCTTCATCATGGTTAAATGTTTTTTCCTGATATAATTCATACATTTTTTCGCTGCTTTTATAAATACCTGGGGTTGCCCAGTCACTAAATATAATACGGTCGCTAACAGGCAATGGTTTTTTTTGTGAAAATTTTCATAAATTCACAATTAATGAGGTTAAATAGTACACTATACGCATGATCCGGATTGGCGTGATAAGGCAAGTCCGGTAGCTTTTCAATTAAATTATTTTTAAATTGTCCTAAACGATTTTCATTTATAGGAACAAAACTCACAAGTTTTCTTTGAGCTCTGACTTCACTTTTCTGAGTAAAAGTAACTAACTGGCCACAGTGATCAGAGTCTAACTCGTTTATAATTAAATGGTCAGAAGGTCTTGAGTTAGTAAAGATGTTGTCTAAACAGGTGGCACTCGTGGCAGTTATTCTAGTCGGCTCAAAGAATCTTGCGTACAAGTTATAAGACTTAAATAATGACATAAATTTATTAACTGTAGCTGATTTCTCTAGAACATTAATGTTGAAGTCTCCACAAACAACAACTGTTTTGTTACTGCGACAAGTCTTTAATAAAACTTCCTCCATATATTTCTCAAAAATATCATAGGAAGCACATGGGGGCCTGTAGACACTTATTACAATGAACCGCTCAAGCTCGATGCAAGCAATTTCAATAACCCGCTCAACAGAGAGGCTTACGATATCAGTCCTTTCTTTAAATTTGAAATTGTTACGAACAATTATTAGGGAGCCACCCCTTATCATATTCACTCTGCTGAACGAGCTAGCAATCATGGGAAGCACTTGAGGTGAAATCGGTCTAGCTTACGGATGTGACGGCGATACGCTGTCCATATGTAGGCAGAGTAGTTTATTTATTTATTCTTTATACAAAAACTGTTTTTACATGCTTTTTATTAGCTTCACTTAAATGTTTACTTGCTCTTGTATATTTGCTTGCTTGTTTGCTTGTTTGTTTGTCCGTCTCTAACTCTTTGGACTACGAGTGAGCGGCTCATTACTGTAAAATGTCCCACCGTTTTCAATACGTTCGTTCGTACGTTTTTTTTTTAAGGATATTGAACTAAAAAGTTGAAAATAAACGGAGTATAAAAAACTAAAAAAACACGTTTTTAAAAAATATCAAACTAACAAGTTAAAAATAGTTTTAAAAAAGCGTGAGGCGGTTAATATACAAAATTATGGCACAAAGCGCCTCACGTTTTTTTTAAATTATTTTCAACTTTTTAGTTTGATATTTTTTAAAAACATGTTTTTTTATTTTTAATTTACTAGCGACTCGCCCCGGCTTCGCATGGGTGCAATGCTGATACTAAATACACTACAGAAAAACTGTGAACGAATATAAAGCATAGGGGCTCGCTGCCGCTCCTGCCGCCCCGGCTGGCCGCTCCTGCCCGCAATTTTTAAATCTGTAATATGTTCGAAAATATTCATTTAAATCATATGCTGTAAAGGGCAATATAGATCTATATTAAATCAACAATTTATTTAAGGTGTTAAATTGGATAAGGATTACCTAATGTTGTATTGGTTAAAATCACTTCTAAAAGTAGCCGGTATTTGTCGTAAAAAGTAAATGACAAAAAAATATTATTGTCGGATATCCATAAGAGATAGACATACAGCTTTTTTTTTGGGACAAATCCCGCCACACAGTTCCCAACCCACTGCAACTCCTGAAAGCCAGAATCAACAGTGGAGACCGCCAGAAAAACGCCGAGCAATGAAGCTCGATGAGTCCCGGAGAAACGATTCAACTGTCTTGGGTTCCGCAACGAAATTAATCAGAAAAGAATAGCGGAGGAGTAAGAAAAAAGACATTTTTTCCACTTCCCTCCATAACAAGCAGGAGACAGAACAGAACTAGGCCAGTCGGCACAAAGGGACATTATTGCAACTGGCAGAAGCCCAGATTGCCAAGCACCACGGAATAAAATTAGATTAAGTTAATGGGTCCTAAGTACTGTGCTGTTACAATTGATTCCAATAATAGGTATGGCAAAAGCGCCTGAACGCACGGAAATTAGTTCTAGTTTCTACAAGGTTCGTATAATAAACGACTCCGGATGTAACTTGTACACTATCCAACATAATATTGCGTTCATTCTGCCAAAGAATACACTCCCACAAGATGTGAGATGAGGTAGACATATACAATTGTGGACTTTTTGTAGACCTTTTCAATGTGTACAATATTTAGTACATTATTTTGATAAATCTCGAAGGGTTCAGCCTGCGTTTCACTGCAAACGCGGAAAAAATGTAATTATTTACGACATCCCTTTAGAAACCTCAAAAATAATAAAATAAAATAAATTTCTCCACTATTTAATGGATTTTGTTATACATATAAACCTTCCTCTTCAATCACTCTATCTATTAAAAACCGCATCAAAATCCGTTGCGAAGTTTTAAAGTTTTTTTTTTTCTTTTTATACAAAGGGACATAGGGAAAGTGAAAGTGACTTTGTTTTATAATATGTAGTGATATACATTTTTTTTATTTACTATAGACTAAGAAAACAATTTCAACGAAAACATTTCTCACACCGTTTCTCGGAACAAAAGCATAATTTATTCTGTAAAATTAATTGAAAATTTATTTGTAATTTTGCAATAATGAAGTGGAAGGAATTCTTTAAATAAAATTATGAACAGGAAATAGAACGTTTTCTCAAGCTGCTTCAATAAGAGTTTCGTAAATTTTCATTGAAATAAACGAAAATTTAATTACGTTTTCACTTCTCTTTGATACTTCAAAGTTATTCGGGCTATAGGTATCTAGTTACTTCCATAGTTATTTAATATTGTGTAGCTGATAGAATGTCTATTCATATCGGCGCCCGTGAGAAATATTGCCTAGAGACTATACAATTTATGAAAATCATGGTTTTGTATTACATAGGGAAATTAAATTATATGCAACTATATATAACTATACCATCAACGATCGCATCACTGCTTACCATCAGGCGGGATTGCGGTCAAGCGCTAGTTTATAACTTATAAAAAAAAACTTTAATTACTGTCAAATCTAATCATTTATTTATTTATAAACAAAGTTAAATCTTTTGGTACATACATCTTAAATATAAAATTCACCTGTCACAGTGTTTGTCCTTGAACTCCTCCAAAACGGCTAAACCAATTTTAATGAAATTTAGTATATACATTCGTTAGATCTCAAAGTAGGTTTTTATCTATTTTTATTACTACTACAAACGCGGGTGAAACCGCAGGGCACAGGTAGTGTTTCTATAAAAGTCTAGTAGTCTAGTAGTAGTCTTCTGGCGTTACATGAGCATGCAAACCATAATTCATGCAATCATTTGAAACAAAATAAATTAAAAATAATAAAAAGAGTTCACACCTGGGCAGCTTCTAATGTTGTACAAAGCACAGGTCCGTTCGTGTGTGGAGTACTGCAGCCACATTTGGGCTGGTGCTGCCAAGTGTCACCTGGCCACTTTGGATTCAGTGGAGAGACGTGCAAAGAGGCTGATTGGTGACCCTGATCTAACTCGAGATGGTCTCCAAAGCCTAGAGCACAGGCGTAGAGTAGCCAGCCTTTCGGTGTTCTATAGGATGCATTTCGGGGAGTGTGCGAGGGAATTGCATGATTTAATTCCCCCATCTCCGTTCCACCAGCGGACGACCCGTCGTACGGCTGGTTTCCACCCTTACGTTGTTAACACCACTACGATCCGGACGAAGCGCTTCGCCTCCTCCTTTATACCGCGTACATCGAGGGACTGGAACAATTTGCCCGCGGCGGTGTTTCCGTCGGACTACAATTTGAGTGTCTTCAAGGCTAGAGTGAATAGGCTCTTAATAAACTAGTGCGCTTTACCATCAACGATTGCGTCACTGCTTACCATCAGGCAGGATTGCGGTCAAGCGCTGGTTTATAATATTTAAAAAAAATAATATTCATCAATAGTCACTAGATTATACAATATAGGTAATAATAAAATATTATATCTGTATAATAGTAAAATATGAATTATTATTTAATTATTAATTAGTTGGTGTTACATATATTTGAAGTTTTATCTCTAGGACACGCCGGTTTCCTCGCGATGCCTTCCTTCACCGTTTTGAGAACAGTGGTGATGAAGTTATACCTACTTTGATCATACCTGATGATCCTTGGTGGTAGGCCATAACATCGGCTGCCGGCAGAAGTTACCACCCACCAGACAAACTCTTGCCGCCAAGCAATTCGTCGTGTTCCGGCATGATGTCTGGTGAAGCCGTACGGAGGACGGGTCTGAGCAGTTGTGTTGCGATGTGTGGCTGGTACGATGCGCCAAATGTTGTTGTGTCGGGAGTTTGGTCGTGGAGAGTCTCCAGATCAATCTCCCTCTAGCGCAGCTTCGTTTGGTCGTGTTGGTCTTGGGTTTAACATTGCATCAACTCGCTCAAATGCCGTCATCCTTCCTATTCCTTAGTTTTTTTAAGTGAATAGGCTTAATAAACTAGTGCGCTTTACCATCAACGATTGCATCACTGCTTACTATCAGGCGGGATTGCAGTCAAGCACTAGTTGATAATTATTTTAAAAAAATACCCCACTCTTATAGTCCACAAAATATTCCTCACTACATATTTTCCGCAACCTAGATTAATAATACTTCTTAAAATGAAATCTAGGCATTGATAAAATATTAAACTAAGGTAGATAAGTCACTAGCGCACTGAAAATGAAGCGTACAAATGGAGGTAAGTCCAGTATCTCGCTTTAGTCACTCTCGATACACTCGTAAAAACAAACGACAAACACTAGCCATCTTTTTCTTTTCTATGCTTTAGATTGCGCCCCATCTCACGCTTACTGTACCAACGTGTGAAATGTACGCAGAATAAAAAATTTACATATGTATGCTGTTGCTCCGATCGGCACATTTATTTTGGTTAATTTGTTAGAGCATATCATATCTGTTTAATATTATATCAATGAATCTAGGCCACAAAAAGAAGACAAAAAAGAAATGCTGAACTAAAAACGAAAACATGACAAGGAACAATTTTGCATCCAAAGTTCCATAGTAAGTGAAACTCATCAATCAATGTTTTATTCCCAAGGGTACGGACCGATGGACTAGTACAGTTTATACACAATCCATCATCATTTACAATATTATGTTTTTGTTGCTTATTTGCACATTGGTGTTCATTCAATTGAGTTCTTAAGCTTTAGAAAAAGGCGTCTTTGAACCTTTTTTATTATCTATAGGTTGACTAAAAACTTGTCCCTTCCAGAACACGATAGTGTGACCCATTTTCAACGATTGAGCGCCCCATAAAACCTAGGCGAACATTCATGAGATTAGAAAAAATTCATAGTCTAGAAAAAATATCACTTTACAATTTCGAAATGAATGAATGGCCTTCATTGCTAACGTATACCTAACACTTTAATAAAGTTTTTATTTATTTACTAGCTGTTGCCCGCAACTCTGTCTGCGTGGACTTCAGTTTACAGCGCGCGATGGTTCCCGTTTCCGTGGGAATGTTCATTCCGAAAAAAATTCAAAAAGGTTTTGTTGATATAAAATAAGCCGTTGTTAAAATAATAGGAGCAATATGTACGACCGCTTTTACTCCCGTTTTCGCAACATTTTTTGTTACTGCTCTGCTCCTATTGGTCATAGCGGAATGTTATATAGTCTATATCCTTTCTCAGGCTCTAGCCTATCTGTGTACCAAATTTCATTACTATCGGTACAGTAGTTTTGGCGTGAAAGCCGGACAGACAGACAGAGATACTTTCGCATTTATAATATTAGTATGGATTTTAGGATCTTCAACAAAAGACACGATAACACATGACTGGTAATTAACAACAACAACTAATGTGATATTAAAATATAGGAACAAAAAAGAATATAATACCTAAAATAAACATAAATATCTAAAACTACACATTTGCCGCTGTGCCAAGATTATGTAGGTTATGTAAAACTAGTTAAAAAAAGAAAATACGTTTATTTTGCGGTAGATAAACATGACGCAAACAAAAATCTAAAAACACAAAAAATAAGAAATGCTTGAGGAGGGAACCATTCGTCACATCTACACAAAGCGGCTGTCGCTCAGGATTATGCTGCGACCCTATGCAAAACAGAGCCCAACACTGGTTTTAAGCGACAGTTACGCGTTGTAATTTTAATCCCTACTTGCCCAAAAGTTCAATACAGTCTACTGATATTATTATGAAGGATAATAAAAAAGACCATTTTTGTCCTATGACTATGTAGTATAGTATTTCTATATTATAGCGTCTCAACCTTTCATTGTAGTTAATTAGCTGTTTAGCTAAGTGATCTTAATATCAAAGATGGTAAAGGAACCTTTTTTGCACACCCTCTAATCGCTAGGTGTTGTAAACCTCCTAGTAATGCGGCTACAGTGGTAGCCGAATAGTGATTCACACAGTAGTGAACAGAATAGTGATTCTAGGGAGCCGTAGCTTGACTATAAATCAAACTGTTCATAAAGATTCGCTAAAAGCAAATGGCATTTACAATATTCTTCCTTCAAAATAGATTCGGACGAAGCGCCTCGCCTTCTTTTTAGCCTCGTCTTTTGTACCGCGTACATCGAGGGCCTGTAACAATTTGGCTGCGGTGATCTTCCCATCCTGTTGTAATTTAAGTGTCTTCAAGGTTAGAGTGAATAGGCTCCTAATAAACTAGTGCGCCTTACCACCAATGATTGTATCACTGCTTACCATCAGGCGGGTTAGCAGTCAAGCAACCGACTTCTCAGCTAACCCCAACAACAAGAAGGATATTTTAATATTTACACCTAGTTTCATACAATTATGAAAAATGCATCGTGATCGATGAAACTTTAAAATGAAACTGTGACGGCAACATGCCTGCCGGCTGCCATGAAAGATTTTAAAACAGGATTCAAGTGGACTGTATTTAGGATAGCAATATATTAGAAACTGTTAGTAAATATGCTATAGAATGGTCCCTTCGGAGTATGTCTCTCCGATTAAGGTGCTAAAGTGGCTAACCACTTACCTTCAACCTTCATATGCGGAATTCGTAGACCACCAGACCAGATCACGAGAAGTCACAATTTACTGGCAGACTCCCTAGCTTTATTAATTTTGAGGCTTAATTCCCCCCGGGGGTTACTTCAAATACTTAAATTTGGTGATCGTTAATAGATTGTGGCCATGACTCGCTAGCTTGCCAGTTCGGAAAGAAATGCGTTCGGCACGCCGCGGCGGCGGTCAGCGGTAGGACCCACACTACTATGGTCGCGTTCCGTTTACTTTAAATTTTCGGTAGCGTTCACCGTCGATAAACACAAAAACCAGAGGAGATACTTAACAGAAACTCTGGTACAATTCAGCTACAATTCAAAATATATTTAAAAAAAAGATATATACAATATGTAAAGCAAACCCTGTCCGATCCGAGAAGGTATTGTTAGGTATCGACAACTTATTCTACTAATGCCTACAAAGCCGGGCTAAACTTAAAAAAAAATCCCCCTAAAAAAATAAATATTATTTTGCAAAAAGAGGTAACTTAAAACATGTGCGATAGGCCATCCAGGCGCGGGCGAAGAGGGGCAGGGCACGCAACACGCGGTCGCATAGCTATTCGCTCAGAATTATACCGTCAAAAGTAATGTTGTCACTTTTTAAAAATTACCAAATTTTGGGGAAGTTGGAATTAATTCGCGGAAAAAAAAGATTATTTCAAAATTCACTAGTATTTTGTTACTATGATGATTATGTAAAATTTCATATGATATTTGGTCATGTGTTTACCTAACCTTTGCTATCCTTACGGGTCGGACAGGGTTTTCTTAACATATTGTATATATGTATAAATAACAAAGTCTTCAGAAAAACAATATCGTTAACATTAGTCTACCTTCTTATGTTATAGGTAAAAGAACTATTACCAATAAGATAACAGGTATAGGTAGGGTAGTGTTACCTAAATGATGTACCTAAATGTACCAAACTGAGAACTATTTGTTAGGTAACTATAGAAATGTTCATGATCGTAATAAATAAAACATAATAGGCATCTGTACACTTCAACTACCCAAAAAATGGTAAAATTATTTCTTAGAAATAAACCGAGGTAACATATCCATACCTTTAGGTATATTACTTTATCGGTATTATTATTATCATACTAATATTATAAATGGGAAAGTGAGTTTATTTGTTTGTTTGTTCCGCTTTCACGCCGTAACTACTAAACCGATTGCTTTGAAATTTTGTAGACGTAAAGTTAGAAGTCCGGATTAAATGATAGGGTAGGCTTTTTATCCCGGATAAAATTGATATTCCCAAAGGAAATCTAAAAAGCTCGATATAACCGAATCATACTAATATTATAAATGGGAAAGTGTCATACTAATATTATAAATGGGAAAATGAGTTTGTTTGTTCTGCTTCCACGCTGTAACTACTGAACCGATTGCTTTGAAATTTTGTAGACGTGAAGTTAGAAGTCCAGATTAAATGATAGGGTAGGCTTTTTATCCCCGACAAAATCTATATTCCCGAAGGAAATCTAAAAAGCGCCGATACTATACAACCGAACTCCACTCAGGTTGAAGCTGCTCACGCACTGCGTAAGCTAGTAGTAAATAAAGTGATTAGATTGTTTTCCTACCTTCCACAAAAAGAAAACCAACAACATCATTACAATCCTTCAATATATCTCTTGTTCCTCGTCCTTTCATACACTGTCTTTTCAAAACAATCAAGACATGTTGCCTGCAGGCTTTAGAGCAATATGAGGCCCATGTAGAATGTCGAAACACAAACAGAGCACAAACTACAGCCTAATTAAAGACGGTTTCAGACACCACAACTATTTGCCGCGCTGAGATATAAACAGAGCACGGAAACGGCTAGCCTTTGCTAGACGCGGCACTGTCAATACAATCTATACAAAGCGATCGAGTCACTGTTTACTTGCATGTTACAAATGACGTATATAGGCAGAAACTTGCGGCTCTGAATGGCGATGATAGAAGTTGCGCGCTCACCATACCTTCGGCGTAACGAATTGTAATAGGGTATTTGACTAAGAAAAATAATTAGTCCGTCAGTCAGATTTCCAAAAAATACTAGACACGTATTTTTTCTTTTTCATATAAACAAAAAATGAAGACGAAACAGCGCGTTGAAAACTCGTGTGACGTCACTGCACGCTACACTTTTTACCGGCCAGTGACGTCACCAGCCACCACTCCTGATCTTTGATGCCTTTTATATTTGTCATTTTTTATTGATTTGATAACGCAAAATATACGTATCCAATATTATTCTATAATCTGAATGACGGACTAAATAGAATCAATTTTTTTACCCAGAATACATCCCTATTGTTATACGAAAAAGATCAAGGCATTCACTTTTACACGTATTTTTTTAAACCTGTTTAATTCAATTTTAATGGATTACTCTGAGAAGAAACAAACACTCGCAACTTAAAGGTTACAAGCTCTTTTAGGTCCGTATTCCAGAAGGAAACTCAAGCATTGATCTCTGCTTAAGCATTACTTAAAACTAGTTTCAACCAATCAAAAGGCTTGAAACGAGACATAAGTAGAGCTTGAGTTTGAGTGACGTTCTGTAATACGGACCTTACAGCCCTGCGTCCTAATGGAATTGCATCTGTATCATTTGTATATTGCTAATCCATTGATTTACTTATACACTCGCTCACTCAGACAATTAATCGCATTTTATTTCGTTTTTAGAGTTCCGTAGACAACTAGGAACCCTTATAGTTTCGCCAAGTCTGTCTGTCTATTCGTCTGCGGATCATCTCAGTGGCCGTTAGCACTAGAAATCTAAAAATTTGTACTAATCTGTATTAATCACGCTGAAAAAGTGGTAAAACAAAAAGTGGTAAAATAAAAAGTGGAAAAATGTTTTATTAGGGTACCCAGACATGTAAAGTGGGGTACTTTTTTTTCATTGTCACCCTACCGTGTGATATATTGTTAGAAAGATATTTAAAACTGAATAGGCGTTTACTACAAGCATTTTTTTTTTATATTTTCGCAAATAGTCGCTCCCGAAGTAAACTGACATCAATTAGCCTTACTTTTGAAGTCTAAAAATATGAAGAAGTCTCTAAAATAGAACTTTATGAAGACTTTTTAGGAAAATTATTTTGAAATTGATGGGTAAAAATATCATAAAATTATTTCTGCACAAGTTTGTAATTAAGCCGTATATGCAAGCATTTTTTTTTATCTTATTATAGATATTTTATGACTCTTAATGTATCTTCTTTCAAATAAAAGCAAAAGAATTATTAAAATCGGTGCACGCAATCCAAAATTACCACCGAAAACAACTCAATATTTACGTACATGGCTATGTATGTTGAATTTGTTGTGAGACGAGTTTGTCTATTTCGTATAAAATAGTAAACCGATTATTCGAGAGGTGGTGCTATATTTTGGGCTACTTCACGCTGTTTAGATTTTTCCTCTGTTGATGCGAATACTTGAAATCTAGTGGGTACTTTTTATTTAGTCATAACCATCTTTTGAGGGCCTGTTTTTAGAATTCCGTACTTAGTATGTCAACTTTTTTTTTTAATAATTATAAACTAGTGCTTGACTGCAATCCCGCCTGATGGTAAGCAGTGATGCAATCGATGATGGTAGAGCGCACTAGTTTATTAAGTCTATTCACTTAAAAAACTAAGGAATAGGAAGGATGACGGCAGTTGAGCGAGGTGATGCAATGTTAAACCCAACGATGCTGCCCCTGAGGGAGACTGATCTGGAGACCCGCCACGACGAAACTCCCGACACAACAACATTTGGCACATCGTACCGAGCGCACATCGCAACACAACTGCAGACCCGACCTCCGTACGGCTTCACCAGACATCATACCGGAACACGACGGAAAGCTTGGCGGCAAGACTTGTCTGGTGGGTGATAACTTCTGCCGCCTGATAGTAAGCAGTGATGCAATCGTTGATGGTAAAGCGCACTAGTTTATTAAGCCTATTCACTTAAAAAAACTAAGGAATAGGAAGGATGACGGCATTTGAGCGAGTTGATGCAATGTTAAACCCAAGACCAACACGACCAAACGAAGCTGCGCTAGAGGGAGATTGATCTGGAGACTCTCCACGACCAAACTCCCGACACAACAACATTTGGCGCATCGTACCCGCCACACATCGCAACACAACTGCTCAGACCCGTCCTCCGTACGGCTTCACCAGACATCATGCCGGAACACGACGAATCGCGGCAAGACTTTGTCTGGTGGGTGGTAACTTCTGCCGGCAGCCGATGTCATGGCCTACCACCGAGAAACACAACCTGCAATTCAAATGAAAGCCAATGAAATAATCCATACTATTATTATAAATGCGAAAGTAACTCTGTCTCTCTGTCTGTTACGCTTTCCCGCTTAAACCTCTCAACCGATTTTGATGAAATTTGGCACAGACAATTTTTAGACCCTGAGAAAGAACATAGGCTACCTTTTATCCTGGAAAAATTTGATATTTCCGAGGGAAATCTAAAAAGCGCGATATAACCGAACACTACGCGGGCGAAGCCGCGGGCGGAAAGCTAGTATAAAATAAACGGTTGGTACAGAGGCTGAGCCTTCGAATGCTGAGCTGCGTGTCACGCGTTCTATCTCCGCATGGAACAAATATTTGTATGGTCTACATGTAGTTGTTCCGGGTCTGGTTCTCTTTGTAAACGCTCTCACGATACAGGAATAATTCCTAGAGGAGAGCAACGTATTTCTTTTTTTTATTACTTTCTTTGTGAAAAATTATTTTGTTCAAGCACGTAAATAATATAATGAATGTGGTTGAACTGTCGAAACAAGAGCATTACTTCTGTTATTATGTTATGTATGGCATGCACAGGTATTCATTCCGTGCTCTATGGCTACACATTCCACCTACCAGATTTGTCAAATAACTAGTCTAACTTCAGCAAAATTTATTACACTCAATTATGTAACTATTAATGAAAGAGATTACTCGTGAGCTGGTTTTCAGTAAATTACATCAACATTTTAGTTAATAATTTTGTGAGAGCCAAATTATTGACGTAATTTCGTTTGAGTTCTAGAAATTTTAATTTTGTGGGTTGATATAGACGAATGAATAAATTACGCCTACCCTTATTTCGTTTGCGATTAAATAACTCGTACAGATTATTTATATTGAATGCGTTCCGGCATAGTTTTTTTTTTTTGTTTTGTTTGTTCCATTTGGAACCGGCTAAGGTCAGAGACCATACTGCCATATCTTCAGTAATTAATTTTCAACTATCCTATCCTAATTAATCTAAATTAACCCAACCTAAACCTATCCTTTCGTTCCGCGCGTGAACCGACACTAGGAGGAACGTTTGGGACAAAGTCATGATGTGGTCACTATGCTGCAATATTTCAATGTTCTTTATGAATTATTCACTGAATGCACTTTTCACTACATAAATCACGCGTTTATATTTAGTAAACGACACTATAAATAATTTAAAAGTCCAATGAAGAATGAGCGTGGCACTTATCTTAACTTTCCCGCCAAAACTCTCTCGGCATTGATATTATAATTCATGTGTTGACCACAGTTGTGTATATGGACCACGTTACCATAGACATATACTTAAGGGCATGCCGTACGCGTATAATCTATACTAATATATAAAGCTGAAGAGTTTGTTTGTATGTATGTTTGTTTGTTTGTTTGTTCGCGCTAATCTCGGGAACTACGGGTCCGATTTGAAAAATTCTTTTTGCGTTGGACAGCCCATTAATTCAGGAAGGCTTTAGGCTATATAACATCACGCTGCGACCACTAGGAGTGGAGCATAACTAACTCCACGCGAACGAAGTCGCTGGCGGCCGCTAGTCTGGAATATTTTTTTGGTTAAAAAAGAGTGAGAGAGAGGGCCTATGCTTTCGGTCTAGCACTATCTCTTTCCTCATAGATGATTGATGATTTTGAGAGAGATAAAAATAGACGAAACTTCGTTTCCTCTCTTTCTTTCGGAGTGCCACAATTCTCATCTCTAAAGTGGGTGATAGACGTGCGAGTAAGTACGCGGATTTGTGGCTCGACGACCTTTTTCGCCTGTGTGCCACCTTAAAAACGCGTTATTTAAAATTGCCGCGCAAGTTCTCCGGCGATCCAACCTGTTTGAAATCTTACTCGTAGCTCGTCTCGGCTCGTACGTGTAGGCAGTGTCCGGCAGCGCTGCGAGCCGGGAGCCGCATAAGTTCTTCATACAGCGGTTCAGGCATTCTGAAATAATTATAGAAATCTTACTTCTCTTCACTTAACTCTCTTACTAAAATCACATGCGGTAAAAGCTCTCTTTTCGTAATCCAGTGCTAAAGCAAACCCATACTTGTCGATTTCGTCTTTTTTATTAGTTTTTAAAATGCAGTATGATATAATTCCCAAATGATACAAAGCTTCTTCTCTCGACGACATCGCGATATAGTATGAGCAAGCTTCTCGTGTGTCACCGACGTCGAGCCGAGTAAGTAGGTACACGATCTTAAAAGCCGAGTACTTTAAGTTCATACGTGTATCATCCACTTTAGGCTGAGGCCGCACTAAGGTTAAACCGCGGCGGTTTTTAATCGCGTGAATTTGTGCCCCTAGAAGACTAATGCAAGCGGCCGCACCTGCGTTTTTTTCCCGCGAGCGTTTTGTAGCAAAAAATCAGTCGCGGGAAAAAACCACAGCGGCTTAACCGTAGTGCGGCCTAGGCCTTAGGCATGTCATGTATAATTATGTCGATGCTCGTTACCGTGTCTGTCAAAAGACTACCATAGTGATCCATATTGCAGTGACTGCCGTGCGAAAACACGGCGAAAATATCATAGCTTTTAACGACAACAAAAACGTGTGTATTTTTTTTTATAATTATAAACTAGTGCTTGACCGCAATCCCGTCTGATGGTAAGCAGTGATGCAATAGGTGATGGTAAAGCGTCCTAGTTTATTAAGAGCTTATTCACTCAAAAATACTGAGTGAATAGGAAGGAAGACGGTTGGGCGAGGTGATGCAATATTCAGCGCGCGCCTCTGAGGCGATGCACGGGGTAGCTTAACACCCCACTACCCCGTGCCGGAGACGAGGCCCGGACAGACCGGGCCAGCACGAGAGTGTGGGGCTGCGGAAGAATTTAGACTCCCGCGGCCCCACGCGCGCTTGTGATAGAAGAGACACCGGGGTGGTTTTAGTCAGTAAAAGTCTGACAGACCCCGTCGCCCACCCTAGGGCGACGGACATCCCATGAGGATTTCCACCCCGAAAAAAAAAAAAAAAAACAGGTGATGCAATATTAAATCCAATAACAGCCAGAGGCAGTTTGATCGGCACGCTAATTGCGTAACACACCATTACTATCAGTTGGAATCATTTTGAAGCTTATTACTATTCCATTACCTACTCTCTATGTTCGAACATGTATCTGCTTAACAACGTAAATAACGCAAAGGATGCTGTTGAACTGTCAAAATCATACTCATTGCTACTTATAATGTCTTACGCAATCACCCTGGATAGTGTTTATTCAAATCAAATCAAAATGTTTTTATCCATACTAATATTATAAATGCGAAAGTATCTCTGTCTGTCTGTCTGTCTGTTCGGCTTTCGCGCCAAAACTACTGAACCGATTGTAATGAACACATTTGGTACACAGATAGTCTAGAGCCTGAGAAAGGACATAGGCTATATACCATCCCGCTATGACCAATAGGAGCAGAGCAGTAACAAAAAATGTTGCGGAAACGGGGGCAAACGCGGACGTACATATTGCTCCCATTATTTTAGCAGGCGCTTATTTTAAATCAACTGGCGGATTAAGTCGCGGGCAACAGCTAGTTTCATACAAATCAAAATAGGCACTTATGAAACGTTAGAAGTACGGTTTCAAATGGTCGTTTCCTATGCTGGCAAGGAACTCCACGGTTACTCTTTTATTAAAGGACAAACCGTGCTGTATACAAAGAGCCTTCCATCGTGGTCTGGCCCTTTAAACATGACTCAGTTCCATTAAGGTCTTAGCACACTTAAACGACTCTGCTCCAACACCGCTCCCACCCAATACCACCCTAAACTAAGATGACTGCTTGCAGTCCACGCGGAGACAACTAGCAGGTACCCAGCAGTCCACGCGGCGACAGCTAGCAGACGCCACCCGTCGACCGCTCTCGCTTTTTGCGATAGACATAGTCCGCGATCGATTCACAACGTACTAGCAATAATTGCTATTGCAATTGAGGAAAGCGCTAAAAATAAAAGACGAAGATTTTGGGTGGATACAATGCTGAAAGCAACTGTCTGAGCGGCGACGGCGCGCCGACTACTAGCATTGAGCGCGCGGACACCGCACCGACCGCTCGTCTACAACGTGCGCCCAGAGAGGCATCAACTACCGAGCAGTCTGTGTCAAGGTCGCTGACGGCCAGCTGTCTGCTAATTTATGATGATAACGTAAAATACACCTAAAGAGAAATATTTAAAGCCCATATCTAAATGATAGTCTTTTTGACGGGTGGGAGCAGGGTCGTGTAAGTGGGCCTTTACGGTACGACATATAAACCGCGCCGTAAAAAAACATGCCTATCAACAAGCGTCCATAGTGATACATACAATACTGACGATAGTGTCTTCAAAAATAACGTGTGAGTTTTTTGTTACGTGTGAGACTTATTTATAAGACCCTCGACGGCAGTAAAAAAATGTTATTTATCTTCCTCTGTATATACATATGTATATTAATCTAAGTAGTTATCTACTTAGATTAGGTAGTTATCTACTTAGATTAATATACATATGTAGGTATATACAGAGGAAGATAAATAACATTTTTTTACTGCCGTCGAGGGTCTTATAAATAAGTCTCAGCGTAAAAGAAAATAATATACATAAACATAGATCTTTTGGTAAATATTAATGACACATTAATATAAAGTAATGTTTGAAAAAAGAATACTGTAGGGCTTAACAGGCTTGTCAAGATACTGGCTGAATAAAGTATTAAAGTTCGTTACAAGTTTTGTAACGAACACGAAAGGTTACGTCAGTCGACTTTGTCATAACCAGTAAATTACCATGGGATATTAAAAAAGTCTTCTAGGAAATATATTTTTTTTTTGGTTGTAAACGAATAATTTACTTTGTGGCAGCCGTTTCTTTTAATGGGAAGTCATCTAATAACCTCTCCCACTCTTGGTGGAGTAGAATGGCGTGTCAGATTTTTACTGCCTAAAACTCATTCGTGTTCCTTCAGTTTCCTGTACACTAAAGACCATGAGGTCTTTTTCGACGGCTCTGGCAGTCTTTGTGGCAGCTTTTGTTTGAAACAAAGGCTCCTCCATCATCTCCGATACTTTTGAAAGCTGTGTTGGCAGTGATATCGATCCTGCCTTACGATTGTAGATCGTGTGTTCGAATCCATTCGGGCAATTCGCTTTGAGTATTTAATTTTATAAGCACTGCCCTGAAAATGGTAAGGGAAACTATAGTGAAGAAACCAGCAAGCCTTAGAACTAAAAATTCAATGACATGTGACATCCACTTACCTGAGTGCTGTCCACGTAGATTTTCTCATAGAGATTTGTCTCCCAGATGAACATTAAACTCTGACTATTATATGTTTATACCAAGCTGCGGTACGTCGTACTTGCTTCGGCAGTACATTTACTAAAATTGGAACGATACAAAGAATATTTAAGGAACTTGAGTGGGTTTTAGCCAGTAAAAGTCTGACACGCCCTTCCGCTCCGCCCAGAGCGGGAGAGGTCATTAGGTGATTTCCCATCTACACAAAAAATAAATAGTTGCCGTATATTTATTTTCTCGATTGTTTTCTCGGTGGCAGGCCATAACATCGGCTGCCGGCAGAAGTTACCACTCACCAGACAAAGTCTTGCCGCCAAGCGATTCGTCGTGTTCCGGCATGATGTCTGGTGAAGCCGTATGGAGGATGGGTCTGAGCAGATGTGTGGCGGGTACGATGCGCCAAATGTTGTTGTGTCAGGAGTCTGGCCGTGGAGAGTCTCCAGATCAATCTCCCTCGGGCGCAGCATCCTTTGGTCGTGTTGGTCTTGGTTTAACATTGCATCGAGGGGCCGTGGCTCCCGCGTGATGAGCGATGTAAGGCGGGCGTCGTCGGCCTCACGCCCGCCGCTCACCTCAGGGAGGGAGAAAGCGGGCGAAATCCCGCCTTCTCCTCCCCCTACGCCGCCTGCGGAGCGCCGGAGCGAGAGGATCCTCCTCCCGCTCGCGCTCCGCGGCCTCCTTCTGCGACATCACGACCTCGCAAAAGGAGGCCATCGCCACCCAAGCCTCCTCGCTCCCCACCATCGCTCTGACGATGGCGGGCAGCGAGAGGTCCCCTCCAACCGCCGCGACAAGATCGAGGCGCGGCACGGCCCACGACGGGCACACCGCGAGGGTGTGTTCCGCCGTGTCCTCCGCCGCGCCACAACCATGGCACGACGGTGTCTCCTCTCGTCCTATCCGGTGCAGGTACCTGCCGAAGCAGCCGTGACCGGAGAGCACCTGCACCAGACGGAAGGAGAGGAATCCGTGACGCCTGTCGAGCCAGTCCTTCAGGACCGGCCCGACGGCGTCGAGGGTACGGCGGCCGAACACCGCGGAGGCGAGGTCCCGCGTCCAATGCTGGACGATGGCGTCCCTCGCCTCCCGGCGGACAGCTTCCCTCACTTCTGGGGCCGGACGCTCGCCCAGCGCCCTGCGCCCCGCCGTCCACTCGTACACTCTGGCGAGCACCCACGCCTCGAGCTCCCAAGGCGGGTGCCCGCCAGAGCGCACGCCGCTGCGAAGCCCACCGTGCGGTAGGCCCGCGATGCCCGCTGGGCGATGGCCCTTTGGGGCGTCCGAAGGGCGGTGAGGTTCTCCTTCCTATTGATGGAGTCCGCCCAAATAGGGGCCCCATAAAGGTCCATACTCCGCAGTATGCCCGCAGTATGGTCATATAGACGCCGGCACATGCTGCCCCCAGGTTTGGCATCAGCCACGAGAGGGCTCCCGCAGCCTTCAGCAGGCGCGTCGACAGCCCGCTGAAATGCGGGCCGAAGCGCCACCTGCTGTCCAACGTGAGGCCCAGATGAAGTATCTATGAAGTATCCCTGATCCTGACGCCCTCCACAAAAATGTGGGCGTCAGGTGAGGGGCGCTGCCGGGGGCCGTTGGTCATTGCATCACCTCGCTCAACTGCCGTTATCCTTCCTATTCCTAAGATTTTTAAGTGAATAGGCTTAATAAACTAGTGCGCTTTACCATCAACGATTGTATCACTGCTCACCATCAGGCGGGATTGCAGTCAAGCACTGAAATGAAATGAAATCGTTTATTAATTAAGTAGGATCACTGATCATTATACGTCATGTATCACTTTTACACGTCACTAGTTTATAATTATTAAAAAAAAAACATTTAAATTGACACTCTCACTTCTCTACCCTCCCCCTCCTTCTTCCTACTGACAACGCTTACTAAAAACAACTTTCTTTCACAGATTATACTGCTACGCCCAAAAACACGTGAAGTCGATCCGGGCCGTCACCCGGACGGTTCAGATGCCGGACAACCGGACAAAGTCCGTCCGAACCCGCGTCCACACCCACGTCCACTCATCGCCGTACCACGTGTCCGATCACAAGGCGGCCATCACCGTCGGCATCATCATGGGAGTGTTTCTCTTATGCTGGGTGCCGTTCTTCTGCGTGAACATCGTCGCTGCGTTTTGTAAAACATGTATACCGGGTATGTAGTTTCTGTGTAACTTACGTCGCGTAGAAAGGAAAGAAAACCTTGTCCGATCCGTGAAGGTATTGTTAAGTGTCGATAACTGATTCTACTAATGCCTACAAAGCCGGGCTAAACTTAATATGCATGTGAGGTTGGCAATACATGCGCGGGCAAAGGGAGCAGGGCACGCAGCACGCGGTCGCGTCGCTATTCGCTCATAATAGTACCGTCAAAAATGGTGTTGTCACTTTTTAACAAAAATACCAAGTTTTGGGGAAGTTGTAATTAATTCGCGAAAAAAAAGATTATTTCAAAATTCATTAATACTGTTTCTATGACAGTTATGTATAATTTCATATTTTATTTGGTCATGTGTTTACCTAACCTTTATTACCCTAATGGGTCGGACGGGGTTTTCTTTACATATTGTTTACATATATCTTCTTTTTCTTCTTCAGCCTAAACAGGTCCAGTGCTGAACAAAGGTCTCCCCAAGGCTTCCATAGCTTTAAGGAGGTTTGCCATAATCTCCACGCTTGGCAGGGGGGTTAGGGATCGCAGTAAATTGATATTTCACAGGAGAAGCACTGCTGCGCGCTTCCCTGGTGAGAGTTCCCTTAGTCACCTCTTACGACAACTACGGGAGGATACGAGTAGGTACTATTCTAAACCCGGTACCACACAGGTGATACAGGGCATGCCAAAAGTTTTTAGATACTCTTTAGTCAATAATTTGATACTGGCAAGTAATACACTATCGTAAACACTGGTTGTTTAGTGATGAATTTAAATATGGAGCATACTTAAATTCATCTCCTTTTTCTTTTATGAGGCTCATTTTTGAAAGAATTCGGCAGGAATTTGCTTGGAAGAATGGAACTCAGTTGACGTGATTTTTGCGCTATGATTTATACTATGATTAATAATAAAAAGTAAAAAAACTAAAACCCAACTACGACAAAAAACGACGCTGACAAAATACAATACAAGATTTTCAGAATATTGAACTGAACAAAGTTGCTAATGTAGTTGCAAGTAAATGGACACAGTAGTAATGTCATACAATACTATTCTGAAGTATGCAATATTCACTATGTAGAGATAAATTTTCATGTTTGGAAAGGCGTAGTCACACGTTACATATACCTACCTACCGTAGCACCTTGAGAATGTGTGACTACGCCTTTCCAAACATGAAAATTTATCTCGACATAGTGAATATTGCATGTGATGTGTGTGTGCATATGAGTAGTAATGTATACGTGGGTATGCAAAAATGCATGGTAATGTAGGTTGTTTTAGATATTTCATTAACTAATCAGTTAAATTATTTTTTTACCGTGGCTAAATAATAACAGCTGCACAGGTGCCCGATTTGACAGCCTCCGTGGCATAGCGGTAGCGAACGGGGCCGCTGCGTAAGGAGGTGCGCAAGGAGGTGCGGGTTCCATCCCCGCGCAGTGCATATATTGTATGCATGAATATGAATATTTGCACTGGTGTAGTCGTGCCTCGGAAAGCACGTTAAGCCGTTGGTCCCGGTTGCCATACGAACATCTAATGGCAGTCATTACGGATTGTTGGAGCCCTCAAAAGTCCAACAATAATATTATTGGCCTAACTGCAAAGCTTCGATGTCGCCTTCGAGTTGGAGAGGTCAGATGGCAGTCGCTACACGGAAAATATTGAAGTTTAGCCAAATCCTGGTAAAGCGGACGCCAGACTCCAAAGCTGAAAAGCTTCGGATGCGACTGGGATTAACGCTGAGATGATGATGATGATAGGTAGGCCGATCAGGTTAAGCTACGCCTGCCGCGGTTGGTCTGTGAATGGGTAATCATCTTTAGATACCGGGACCTCTCCGGTACCTCTTAAAACATGTAGATCTTTCACATTCATTACGGGTAGTCAGAAAATTGAAAGTCTGACAAAAAGTCTTACCAAAGGGTTTGTTTACCCAGTAACTGGGCTGTAAAGGTCAGATAGGCTACTGCCTATATAATATACTAGTATTCAACTGAATCAGTTAAGAAGCCAACTCCAACATAGTTGGGTAAAGGATGAGCAGATGATAAATTAGTTAACAGTTTGCGAGAAGTTTTCTACAAGTTATGTTAACAAGAGTCAAATTAAATTATGAAGCTAAACTCTTCGGACGTGATACCGCTAAAAAAATTAATTGATAATTGATGATTGCAGTTAACAGTAAACGACAAATGGAAACAGTAAGCAAATATACATAGAATACTCGTTGTATACTTGGGTATAAACGCAGAGTGACTTAGGTATACGAATCAGAACAAAACATAAAGGTTCTTTTAAAGTCATGATCAGTAGGTACGAGCGACAAGCAATTGAAACGGTGATTTATATTTTTTTGAGTTCGGTAGTTTTAAAGGAAAAACGAAACCCTTAATTGATCACTTTGTTGTCCGTCCGTCGGTCTGTCTGCCTGTCAAGAACCTTTTTCTCAAGAATGTGTGGATAACGAGCTGGAATTTATATGAAATACTACTGTCTACTGTCCCTTAGAGTCGTAAAAAATCAAACTTCTAAGCCAACGCAAGCAAAAGATAAAGCCGTTTCATCATCATCATCCTTTTTATCGTCCCACTGCTGGGCACAGGTATCCTCTCATACAGAGAAAGATTGAGCGTAAACACAACGCTTGCTCAATGCGGGTTCGCGATTTCAGACTTAAAGTCCAGGTTTCCTCAAGATGTTTTCCTTAACATTAGTGTCCAAGATATACTTAGAAAGTACATATAACTTAGAAAAGTTACGTTGGTACTTGCCTCACCTGGAATCGAACCCACACACTCATACTTGAGAGGCTGATGTTTTAACCACTAAGCCGTTTATTTTCGCAAATTTTCGACACTCGCAAGGAATCAAAACCAACAGGTTATACCAATTAACTCAGATTCTTGAAATTTGGCACTAAGTAACGTCTTACAGCACTAACGGTGAAATTCCGAAAACCATCAACTTAATAGCCTACGCAGACTAGGGATTTTTGTCCGCGGACTTTTTTGTCCGCTAAAATAGATCACTTACAACTGTATCGAGTAACGCAAACGAGGGATTAAAAGGTAAAAACGCCCCCCAAATAACCGAAGACATGCAGAGACCGGACCGGACAAAAGTACGGGGGAGTCCCCGAATAAAATAGAACTCGTGTGACTCGGCGAAGCAGCGCACATGGCGGACTTTAGTCCGCGTTGTGCGCTCTCACTTTTCTACATTTCTGGGCAATAACTGACCGCGCACCGTGTGCGTTGAGTTCACGGTAAATCCGCGGTGGACTTTTTATTCGGGGAGCGTACTTTTTTCTCTACCGCGGAGAAAACTCCGCCTTCTGCGCAGCCCCTAATAGTTTTTATTCCGGTATACGCACGGGATCGAAACTTAAGCATATAAATATGCAAAGGGTATATGCAAATTTAGTATACTGAGAGTATTTTTTTGTAGAGGCTTATATAATATGTAGTTTGAAATTTTGTACAGATTGTTTAGGTATAAAAAATATAAAATAAAACTTTTTCGCTAATTTATTTGTTAACTTGTTCTGTTCAGTATCTATGTATTTATTTATGTAGGTATATGTATGTATTTGTGTATCTATCTTAGTATAATAATATTTGCACCAATGACAGTCCCATTTGTGGTTCGGAAGAATCTGTCCATTCCTTGGTTGCCTGGAAGAGATCGCATTAGCGATAAGGCCGCCCATTGTATGTTTTTTTTTGTGTTGATTGTTTTGTTTGATATTTGGTGTACAATAAAGAATATACAGTATGTTAAATAACAGAGGGCGTTCCCTTAAACTCGTTAATATATTTCATTAATAGATTAAAATAAAAATATCAGCATAGAAAAATAAGCATAAAAAAATCCGAATAAAAAAAAAATCTAATTGGAAATAAATTTGAAACCTCCTGTTTTAAATCAAAATAGTAGTCGTCATGTATAAATAAATTGCGACGTTGCCGTCTTTCATGTTCGCGTGTACAGTGTGTTTCTTTTACATGTCAATTTAAAATTTTTATTGAATATTTTCTTATTGGAAAATTTTTAAAAACATTTTGTTTTCGAATGGAAATATTTTTTTTAGCATGTATGTATGCTATACTATTTCGGGTTAACGGGAACGCCCTCTGTTAGTTAACATACTGTATAAATAAATAATAAATAAAATGTAAAAAAGTGTTAACAATATACACACAGATATTGGCGCCGATTCTCTTCTTCGCAAACTAAAGTAATTTTAAGTTCAGTGATTCTTCTTCGTTATATTTCATTCAGAAAAGAATAGAAGATAGTTTAATCCTGTCAAATTAAGTTACTCCATAGACAGGACGCGATTATAAACATGGTGACCAAAAATACGTCAAATTACGTCAGAAGTTTTAATTGTCTTTTGAAAATCTTGAGTTTTTGACAGGAAACTTAAGATCACGCACATTTTTCATTGGTCTTTTAAAATTATTTATAGTATCGTTTACTAAATAAAAACACGTGATTTATGTAGTAAAAAGTTCATTCAGTAAATAATTCATAAAGAACATTGAAATTTCGCAGCATAGTGGCCACATCATGAGTTTGCGTCAAACCTCCCTCATAGACGGTTCACGCAGCCGTCTTTTTCAACTGTCATTGGCGATATCCGCCATTATTGTGAAATAAAACTGTCAAAGAATTTCTATAATTTGTTACGTGTTATTGGCAAAATAGGCATGATGACAGGGTTAAAAAATAGTGATTCTAATTAGTCCGTCTTTTAGATAAGGATAAAATAATGGACACGTATTTTTTCTTTTGACAAAATAATAAGAATTGAATGAGATATAATATAACGCATTAAAGTTCAGAAGTGGGAGCTTATGACGTCACGTTTGAGTAAAATTTGTACCCAGAAGTGACGTCACACAACATTTTGACGTGCCGTATCTTCGTTGTTATTTGTTTCTGGGAGAAAAGAAAAAATACGTGTCCAATATTTTTGGCTAATCTAAAAGACGGACTAATTACTTTTTTTTAGTCACCATGCCTATTGTGGTATCTATTACACAGAGGCCATTGATCAAGAGTTGAGGTTGAATCTCACCTTCAAAAAAGAAGAAGAAGAGTATCTTAATTTGACAGGATTAAACTAATATGTTATCTTCTGTCCTTTTCTTAATTAAATAGAAAGAAAAGGTGCACTGTACTAAAATATAATTTAGTTTGTCAACAAAGAAACCGGGGCCATTTTTAACTATTTATTTTATTGCGACATGCATAATTTCGGTAAAAGTAGGGTGAAACACCCTTAGGCTAGGTGGAGCGACGCTCTTCACAGGATAGCTGGTAATAACTGGATGAATTTTGCCAAAAATTGAGTTGAATGGCGTGAAATAGGAGAGGCCACTGCTGGACTAGTCCAGACTGTTAAAGGCTGATGATGATGATACATAATTTGTACAATACACATTATTATCTGTTGTATTGTGGGACCTTTTGTCTGTGCTTAATAAATGTATTTCCTTCCTTTCTTTGTGTTAATCAAAGTCATCATCATCATCATCATCTCAGCGTTAATCCAGTCGCATCCGAAGCTTTTGCAACTACGGAGTCTGGGGTCCGCTTTACCAGTCCAACTGCTGATTTTGGCTAAACTTTGATTTCTTCCGTGAAGCGACTGCCGTCTGACCTCCACAACCAGAAGGTGATTTCGAAGCTTTGCAGTCAGACCAATTGTTTCTGCTAATTAAAGTAATCTAAGTAAATAATAGTGTGCAAAACAAATGGTCTCAACTCTTAATTAATATAGTCAACACAACAGTTTCATTAGACATTATGTGCCTACATATGTAAGACTAGATAATCACTAAGCCTTCATAAACGTACCCAGAATAACATAATTAATGATAATAACAGCAGAAGTTAGTGACGTTTGTAACACGTTTTAAGTTAATATACTATATAAATTGTTTGCGAGTTAGAGAGAGAGCTGAATAGTTCATCATCATCATCATCATCAGTCCCTACTCGTCCACTGCTGGACATAGGCCTCCTTCATGGCACGCCAACAAGCTCAATCCTGAGCAGTTCTCCGCCAGCCACTACCAGCCACCTTTTTGATGTCGTCGCTCCATCTCGCCCAATTGCGTCCCACGCTACGTTTGCCGAGACGCGGTCTCCACTCGAGGACTCGTTTACCAACTCGCTGAATAGCTAATGAAAAATTAATTAAAATTGCAATTCTGTGTACAAACGTTAGGTTTACATCAAAATTAATTCTACGAATTATGCACGTATTCTGTTTAGCTAACGCATTTAGGCTACAATAAATAGTTCACAATTAATAACGCTATTGGTTAATTTATGGATTGATCATATTATATGTATTTGTAAATCCGGCTTAATACAAAACACACAATGAATGAAATGTGAAACAAGTTTGTTTGTTTGTATCGCATTCACGTAAAATCTACTAAATGGATTTGGATGATATTTGGCACTCAGATAGTTTATTAGTTTAGTTTATTTACCAGAAATAACAAATCTAAACTCTCGCGGGTGAAACCGCGGGGCGCAACTAGTTGATAATATACTTAAGGAAGTACTTGGTTCAACGTAAAGCAGTTTGATACCTTGATTTTTGATTTTGTTACAGATTAGTAAAACAGGTACAAAGGTCGAAACATCACTTTTGTACCAGTTTTTCTGTTCTATTTTTTCTTGTCTCTATGTATGTGTGTAAATAAGTATTAAAATAAAATATGTTGGTATCAATCGCTCATAATAAATCCAGCAAACCTGCAATACGATAATAGATAGATAAATGTAGACATGTGCTAATGTTGCCCGTGTGGTACCGGGCTTAGAATAGTAGCAACCCATATCCTCCCATGGGTGTCGTAAGAAGCACTAAGGGAATTCTCACCAAGGAAGCGAACAATAGCTCTTCTCCCGTGGAATGTCAAATTACTGCGGTCCCCAATCCGCCTGCCGAGCGTGAGGGTTATGGCAAACGCCCCCAAAGCAATAAAAGCCTTGGGGAAGACCTTTGTCCAACCGTGGACCTCTATAGACTAAAGAAGAAATGTAGACAGCGTGTGAAAGAGAAAAAATAAAACCTAATTCGTTATAGATACTTTTAAAACTTTCTGCGTGACAAACAACAAAATTACGAAAATAAAACTTTGTGACCAACTTTAATAGACTTTCTGAAACATTTTAAAATTCTTATTGAATTATTACCTCAAAGTACGCCGAGCTCTAACGTGTTTTATTAACAGAAGCAGAAAGTTTAATATTATTAATTTATTACAGATTTGGCTTTCAAAATCCTGACGTGGCTTGGCTACTCAAACTCAGCGTTCAACCCTATCATTTATTCAATATTCAACACGGAGTTTCGAGAAGCCTTCAAAAAGATCTTGACTTCGAGGTATCCTCCTTGCTGCGGGTACCAAAGCGTCAGGGCCAACACACCGACACGAAACGAAAACTTCGTCACTGACTATGGGACTAAAACCTTAGTGGTGCGTAGGAGTGGTTCCCTTGGCCTGTCAGGGGTGGACCCAACTCCAAGGTCCTCGGCTGAGTCAGTACGGCCGCTCCGAGAGTATCACATATGACAAGAAGACGGTAACAGTAATAACGGGCTGCTTGACCAGAGTGACGTGGTTTGAACGCCCAAAGACTGGTACGGGATACAAACAGTATTGACACAATACATACAAAAGGCAGTCTCAGTATGAAAGACGTTAGCGACACGTTGAATAATAAGCTTATTTAGCACGATTGAAGGAAAAGTAAGCGGACATGTCACTCTCGCATTGCTACTCATTGTGTAAAGACGTACCGCAAGTAATATGCGAAAAGATTTTGTTATTTATAATTATTATTTTTTTAAACTGTGTAACAAATACTATGCGCCGTCTTTTGTGTGAATTGTGATATTAGAAATAGAAACAAAATTTGATGAAAATGTAAATTAGCCTTATAAAGGTTTATTAACGCCTGCGCTTCGTTGCCAAGGAATTAGATTATTAAGCCAGCTCCCTAATTACGTAACACATTATTACTCTCATTTTGAAGCATATTGCTATTCCATTGCTCCATATGTTTGAAAGATGTGTTCGCTCAACAACGTAAATAACGCAAACAATTCTGTTGAACTGTCAAAACGAAACCCATTGCTATTGGTAGTGTGTTACGCAATTACCCTGCGGATTTACAGAATCCCCTTTATTCATAAACGTTGCTTAAAGTTAACTGTGTGACTGTTTAACCATACTTTTGATCATCGCTTATGAATAAACACCATAGTGTATAAGGAGTTTATTTATAACCGATGTTTAAGTTAAGTGACGTGCAAACATCAAAAATGTATCGTTAAACAGTCGGTAATCACTAGTTAACTTTAAACAACGTTTACGAATATAGGGGAATGAAATCAGTTGCGCAAACTTAGTAATTGATACTATTGGGTGTAATTATCTATTTATGAAACTATCAAAGAATAACTAAGTTGGCACAACTAGTTACAAAGTGTAAATTTTGCTTTATATGTCATAAATATATTATCATCAATACAGTCATAAGTTCAATATACCTTCATATCATTGGCGTGAAATTAAATATTTACATATTGTGTAATAAAAAATATATTTACGAAATTAATAACAAAAATTCAAATTGTCGTAAGAAATAATAAATATCCATAGCTGAATTTAAAGTCCTTTGTAGTTTTTCGCCTAATTCTAACTGAACAAGTACCTACATTTTATGGGTGGAGTAGTAAGTAACAAGTATCAAGATTTCTAACAAAGAATACCCTCATTACTTTCTTAATTTGTTTGTATTATAAAGGAGATGCTATCTACATCAGACAATTTCATTAACTTTGTGGAAGAAAAATAAATTTGAATAATTAAATCAGGGCACATTATTTTCTTTGTGTCTTTTTGTGACGTTGTAGGAGTGAATTGCAAGAAATTGTTAATTTTGGTTTCAAATATGTTTTATAAAAGCTGGTGGTATCAACGAAGCACAACATGTCGCTAGAAATGTTATCATTGAGATACCAACGGACCTTTCGAATACCAAAGCATTCCATGGAATGCTCAAGTCTATTCAAAATAAATGACTAAAAAATTAAATAAAAGAAATTTATATGCTAAGGATATAAAAATAAAATTCAAAATCGTTTCAACTTGGGAAATGTGTTTATCGATCCATGCCCTCCATACTGTTGATACTAACCGTATATAAAACAAACCAAAGAACAATTTGAAACAAGAAATTAATATTTTTATTTCTTAATACTATGTGAAGCACTGGTTTACAACTAACAGTATTTTAGAGTGATAATCAACTAAATATATCTATAAAGTTGATGGCTACTGTTCAATAACAAAGACAAACTATTTTAGAACAGATTTTCGAGATTTCTATTTACAAATAGAAATCTTGGAAAATTTTGAGATTTCCATTTAGAAATAGACATCTCTAAGTATGCCTTAATGTTATTTTTATTACTTCAAGGTAGATTATTGATTAGTGAAATAACTTTTATCCGAGGTAAAAAAAATAATATGTGGATTTATAGATTTTGCGTAGAAAATAAGTAAAATTGTCATGTTTATTCGTCAGAAAAAAAAAAAGATTTCGCTACTTAAAAACCAACTTTTAAAGGTATATATAGATACTCCACTTATCTAGTCAAGCTTATCAGAACAAGACATAACCCACCGTTTACTTAATATATTTATTAATTTACAAATTCCTGTGATACTTCTGTAAATAAATGTTAGTGTAACAATGTTTTGTAAAATATATCGTTAGGAAACTATACAGAATATCTAATAATATTAACATAAATTATAAGATTTAAAAATGACTTCTAAAGTGTTACGAATTCCAAATTTAAAAAATCCTACAGTTGATGTATAGATTTTTTAACATTTAAAATTTATCAGTGATTCACTGAAAAATTTTATAGTTAAAAAAAACTTAAACAATTTGTGTTATTATAAGAACTTCAGTTGTATGTATTGAACATACACTTTTTAATTTTAGATAGGTACTTTAATTTTTTATCACCTAATGGATATTTGTTCTGAAATCTGCCAGAAGTCAATTTTGTTCTACGAATGATAATTAATTATTTGTCGATTGAAAAAAAAAACCTAAATTGACTTCGTTCATAGTATGGAATTTATCAAATAATTAATCATTAGGTATAAATTATATTGAACATTTCAGACGTAATTATTTTTTAAACAAACAGAAAAAGATAATTTATTTATTAACATTAACTAAATAGGTTTACATAAACAAAACTATATTGAAATATATAAAATTGGTTAAAAACACATAAGATAGAGCTTAGAAAAGTAAATGTTTTAAAAGTAATAAATTATAATTTCTCAAGTACTTTATTTAAACCATTATACATTGTCACCCTTGCACTTTGTAAATAATCTCACTGTCTTCATTCGTCGTTGTCATTCTTCAGTTTTTTTTGTATAAAAATATTACAAAGAGGTCATTTCAAAAGAATGGTACTAAAGGTACCACATTATTTACATAATTATCAAGTATTTACCAAACAATTTAAACACCCGCCAATTAAAATCACACTAGATTACAGCATCATCTCCGTACACGAAATATGCGAATTGTCATTGAATTCTCTTGAGGTCTCTTTTCCGCCTATAGAGGTCCACGACTGTACAAAGACCTATCCCAAGGCTTTCATTCCATTGGGTCAGGTTTGCGGGTTGGTTAAACATGAAACTGGCCGTCGCACAGGCAAGTGAAGAAACACGGGTGGGTTTGAGTCAGTAAAAGTCTGACACGCCCTTCCGCTCCGCCCAGAGCGGGAGAAGTCAACAAATTAAGACCTGTATGTTTTATTTTGTCGAAATTACCAAAAACTACTGAGAAATAGCGTATTAAAGTTACGAAGTGGGGGGGCTAATTACGTCACGCCGTGGTATATTTTGTACCACGGCGTGACGTCATGCGACATTTCAAATTCATATCCTAAGTATTTGAATGAAAGAAAAAATAAAAAATACGTCTTCAATATTTCTATAAATATATCTGATTTTTTTTTAATTATAAACTACTGCTTGACTGTGATTTCGCCTGATGGTAAGCAGTGATGCAATCGTTGATGGTAAAGCGCACTAGTTTATTAAGCCTATTCACTTACAAAACTAAGGAATTGGAAGGATGACGGTAGTTGAGCGAGGTGATGCAATGTTAAACCCAAGACCAACACGACCAAACGATGCTGCGCTAGAGGGAGATTGATCTGGAGACTCTCCACGACCAAACTCCCGACACAACAACATTTGGCGCATCGTACCCACCACACAACGCAACACAACTGCTCAGACCCGTCCTCCGTACGGCTTCACCAGACATCATGCTGGAACACAACGAATCGCTTAGCGGCAAGACTTTGTCTGATGGGTGGTAACTTCTGCCGGCAGCCGATGTTATGACCTACCACCGAGTGATTCATCATCATCATCATCAACCTTTTTTTTATCGTCCCACTGCTGGGCACAGGTCTCCTCTCATACAGAGAAGGATTGAGCGTAATCACTACGCTTGCTCAATGCGGGTTGGCGATTTCAGACCCAAAGTCCAGGTTTCCTCAAGATGTTTTCCTTCACCTTCAGTCATTGGTGTCCAAGATATACTTTGAAAGTACTTATAACTTAAGAAAAGTTATATTGGTACTTGCCTGACCTGGAATCGAACCCGCGCACTCATACTTGAGAGGCTGGTGTTTAAACACTAGGCCACCACAACTGTGGATTGATGTACATTAAATAATTTTTTGGGATACAACCCAATTGTCATGGAGTTGCGGACACCAGCCTGTACCGTACCTATCACCTTCTTCTTTTCAGCCTACAGAAGTCCACTGCTGGACAAAGACCTCCCCCAAGGCTTTCATTCCATTGCCACGCTTGGTAGGCGGATTGGAGACCTATCACCTACCATCATCTTATTCTGCCTAGCCATTTCCCAACTATGTTTGGTCAGAATGGAAGCTGACCTAGTCTAATCAGTTGCAGCTAAAACCGTACAGGTATCGCAGGTATGTACAGGTATGTGCAGGTGGTGGTGGCGAATATTTGTCAGCCAAACTGGAATATCATACATTAGTTCCTTTTCTTTTTAATAATAATCGTCAAATTGTTGTTTTTTTTTTTTGGGTCACATTATTTAACTGCCCACAAATGAATAAAATCATATTTGATGTTTCACTGACATTAATTTCCAAACTTACAAAAGCAACATTAATTTCCTCATTTTATTTCTATTTGCCTCGTCAAATGAAAATTCAATTTCAACATTTATTAATAAAAAGGCTTTTGTGGACCTTAATTGACCCTAATGAAAAATACCTATGTAATAAATATTAGAGAACTTAATAAAATATTCCAATACTAAACAGTCTGAAACTGGTACTGATAACTGAAAAGATGTGTGGGAATCGCTTGTCATTGGACGCCTGTTGTGAGGCATGCTTTTAGTATGAATAACGATGGCTAAAAGAGAAAGGAAAAACCAAAGATACGATGAATAGTCCGTATTAATAATGATATAGTTAGAAAGGGGGTAACTACCGACATCGCGGCTTATAGAGAAGTATGTAAATTTTAGTAAATAAAATTTTTAATTAACAGACAGCTGTTTGCTGTAAACATGACGCAAGAGTTTACAAAAACCAAAAATATAAGAAATACTTGAGAGAAACATGCGTCACATCCACGCAAAACGGCTGTCGCTCAGCATCAGCTGGGTAGTTTGTTCTGCCACTTCTTCTTCCCAGTGAAAGCACTAGGAAGTGGCGAAGAGCGGGCGTTTTGGAGGACTGTCTTATATAACGTGTAACATAAAGGGTATATACGTACCAAGGGCATGGCATCTTTACATGATATCAAACGATATCGGAAGTGTTTCAACTTTTTCTATAATTACAAACTATTGCTTGCCCCACCTGATTGCAGCAATGATACAGTCGTTGATGGTAAAGCGCGCTAGTTTAATAAGAGTAAATTAATTGGCTCTAGGGTCGTACCCGGCACACATCGCAACACAACTGCTCAGACCCGCCTTCCGTACGGCTTCACCAGACATCATGCCGGAACAGAAAAAATTGCTTGGCGGCAAGACTTTGTCTGGTGGGTGGAACATCTGCCGGCGGGCGATGTTATGGCCTACCATGGAGAAAATAAAAATAGTAAAAAAAAATGGTACCAAATTTTCAGTTTCGTGTATTACTTAAATTCAGATCATAACAAACGTGGCACCACACTACTTACGTTACAACTCCATACGTTACAATTCTGTGCGTCTAGTATGATAGTAGCCTATCACAGGCGGTGTTTTTTCTCAAAACTTTCTAACACAAAGAGATAAGATTAAAAAACCGTTCCAATATCGTTTGATATCATCATGCCTTGATATGTATATAGCCTTTGTGTTACCCGTATATTATTGACATTCTAAAAATGCTGATTCTCAGCCTAATTTGCATAAATGAGTTTTGATTTTCAACTTCGATAAGTATAGGAGAATGATGATGATGATTTAAAAAAATGAAAATAATATTTCAAAAAAACTTTTGTGTGTGTCAGACTCGACTTAAAGAAAGCGGCCTCATTGTAATATTTTTATATTGGCCGGCTTTGAGGTAATACGTTTTTGGTAAAATGTTAAATAAAAAGGAAATAGGACACCTTATTGATACGCATTACATCAAGTTTAAGTTAATATCACTGGGAATCCCACTTGACTTAAGACTGACTGGGAAAGAGTATGTAATGCTTTATATCTCCTATTACGTAATGATCAAAGGCATGTAGTAAATTGCATCCGTCAGAATAATGTTTTAGAATGTGACCTTTATATGCATATATATCTAGAAATCGACTAATACTCTGGAACTAAATTTTGTTACTTTGATTTATTCTAAAAATTTTGACGTAAGTCGCTCGCTTCCCTAAAATTTTGACCTAAGTCGATCGCTTACTTCGCAATATATCGACACATCTACGTTTTTAATAACAACCGCCACATGCGAACTACACGTCATATTGACGTCACACGACACACAATTCTAGATCTCGCAAACAGAGTTTACCGTGCTACTAGCATACATTCAACTTCCCAAAAATCAACAGTCGGGCAAGTGCCCGCCAGACATAACACCTGTCTGGTCGGAGGGTTTTCTCTTTTCTATGGAGGATGAGTGAACTTTACTCCCTGTTCCTCATGCCTCCACATTTGTGACCCCGAGCATGAACATCAGCGCAGCCTTCATGAATCAACTTCAAAGTGACATCATCATTAATCTGTAAAAATCCATCACTCTGTAAATGCATCTTTGAAAAATGTATATAAAAATCGTATCATTAACCAGTAGAACACTGAATTTGATTACTAATCTGTGTATATTATTGGGTTCAAGGTACAGACGACAGCACATCAAGCTACTACAATCTGTCAGACTTCCTTATTAGATTTTCAACTTTATCTCTAAAGCATTAAGGCAAAAGGTTGATTGGGAATATCTGAGTTTGAGGTAGCATGACTTGCTGTCGTCCATACTAGTATAGACGCTAATAAATATTAAAAATATATAATAGGTAAACTCAGCTTCACATTTTTTGTAGATGTGCCAATATATTATACTAAGTGAGCGATATTATCCTTTGAGTTACTCATTAAAATTCAATAAGTACAGTTTCCATTCATTCATGTTCATATAAAGGTCTTTCCAAACTTAATAGCTTTTCAAAATCGTCTATAGAAATGTTAAGCACAAAAGTACCCTAACACACTCTATCATTAGCTACTGAATTGAAAAACCCAAAAACGTCGATCAAAGTCGACCTATTTTAGTACTTTCCCTTCCACTGAAATTATACATGTAAGCAGTATTACGTTACGAGTAATACTTTATGGGGAAAAGCGCTAATGATCTTTATTAGTTAGGTACAAATGTGTATAATAGTCATGAATGGCAGTATTATATCTTAGAACATATGATGTTAAATGAATTTATCGCTATATATAGTGTACATAATATTTAACGTATAAGGCCCGCTTGTATCACAAATCACTAAATGTATTTAGCACTAAATATTTTAAAAACCTATCTCTATCTCTAGGGACTTAGTATCAAAATCCTTCGACAGAGAAAATAGTTCGATATTTTAATCTGAACCATAAAATTAACTATTATTTTGACAGTTTAAAAATCAATCAAGTTGCGTTGTCATTAATTTTTAGTTCATGCCTCAAACTAAATTTATATGTGTCATAGTAGGAAATGCCCATAATAAGTCCGGCACTACAGGTGTTTTGCTTAGATCGTAGACTTCTAGTAACCTTCAAACGATAGACAGAAACAGAACGATCGATAATTTAAATTCGTTTAGCGCTAAATTTATTAAGTGATTTGTTATGCGAGCGGGTCTAAATCGATGTCATACGTAGTATTTAAGGCGGCATAAGCAGGAGCATTCTAGATGGGACAAGCTTTTACCTGGCTGCTATTAAATGTCAGAATATAACCAATAGTCCCGTACTCTTTGCTGTACTTCACTTTTCTGAATAGACCTATTTGGTTTAACATTGTGTTATGATATCGAATGAAATCAAACCAACATTGATCTTAGTGGCACCTGAGAGATATGTGTATATGCAATAAAGTAAAACTATATATAACATGACTGACTCTGTTATTAATATCGGAGGGATCGTCTGTCGAAACATAAAAATGTTGCACAAATAAATACTTACTTGCAATATTTAGTGTCGCCGGGTTATTACTGAAGAGAGGCATTGCAGTAAATGCCCCATTAGAAAACACTGTTTGTTTCATTTACTGTTCGATGTTGTTTTACGGTAGTTAGTTATCTACAATGTAAATAGGAAATTGGCAGACCATTTTTTTTTTTTTGTGGATATTTGAATGTCTACTTACACTATTTAAACAGAAAGGCCCACTTGGACAACAATTCATTGAATATATTTATACAATGTTATTTTTTGTCAAAATTTCAAAAAGGTATCATAAAAAATCACAAAGTCAATCACAAAGTTTTATTACCTGATTGTTCCTCCAAAAATATGGTCAACACGCCGCCGCGCCGCTCGACAGCCCGCGCCTGCAAAGGCGCGGCGTCGCGGCGTCGTTTTGCGTTCATTGATAATAATTTCTTTTTGTAATGAAACTAACGAGTGATCATATTTTCCATGACAATTACAGGCTTAAGACTATGTTATTTATGCGTAACTGACAAAATAAAGGGTAGTATCATCATCATTATCATCATCATCAACCTTTTATCGTCCCACTGCTGGGCACAGGTCTCCTCTCATACAGAGAAGGATTGAGCGTAATCACCACGCTTGCTCACCGCGGGTTGGCGATTTCAGACCCAAAGTCCAGGTTTCCTCAAGATGTTTTCCTTCACCTTCAGTCATTGGTGTCCAAGATATTCAATTCAGCATTTTCGAATATTTTTGGAAAAAAAAATATTTTCTTATTCTGAACTAACTATATTCAGGTTTCGATTAAGGAAAGATAACGTTGTATATACATATAATTATATATAACAGAGAGAGAGAAAGTTATTTAATAAATACATTTAGCTTTAAATATATTTAGTGATAAGTAGTGCAAGCGGGCTTAAAAGTATTCACTGTTAAACGTTTTTGAACATAATTTCAGGCCTGTCCAATTCCTTGAAGTTGACACAATGATGTTTTAAATAAATACGCTTAGCACTAAATATTATAAATACATTTATAGCTAAACGTATTTATTTTACAGGTAAATCTAAATAAATCACACTACGGTCATATTATTTACACATAAGTACATATTTAAGATAGTGTACCTACTACGAATAACATGCGTTCTTTAAAAATAATCCGTCATTATTATCTATACAAGTTTTAGTAGTGGCTAAGCTATCAGGAATAATGTGCTAATAAATTATTAGATAAGTTATAAGTTATGCTGGAAACACGCTATGTATATCAGGAATTAGATATTAATTTTAGATAAATGTGTAAATTTCGAAATCTGGATAAAATCTGGTTGCAAAATAGAACGTAGATATTCACTCAATTTTATCGTTAATTAGGGTACTGTATTATAATAATCTGTAATTAGTCGTTAGCATTAACTCGATTGATTTGCCACAGATAATGTAGATAGCTTTCAACATAATGTCGTCATATCGAAATAGAAACAAAGATAATATTCCATTAGGTAGATTTTTAATTTTGGCTGAGACAACAATTATTATAAATAGTCATGATAATAAGACACTGTTACGTATAGTCTATCAAAAATAGAGGTTATAAGCATGTATAAGAAGCTTATCCCTACGTCTTATTTCGTGGAAAGCCAACCTTTGGGTTATCTACTAAACAAGAGTTATGTTGGGGATGGATGGATAGATTATGATCAATTGTTTATTGGCACAATCATTGGCTCACATGAACCAATGTTTGTTCAAGTATACGCTTATGATATGTTTTCCTACTTTCGTATTACTTTCAAGATCGATATCTACGCAATATATAAGAGCTTATCAAAATAATCTTTGTAATGTAAATTCTAATACTTAGTTAATATTTAATGTAAGGGAAGCAATGTTAGTTTTCATCCATTATTGTAAATAACATTTTCTATGATCTTAATGTTTCTGACGGCTTGTCATAGGCACCCTTAAGGGGTTAAAGCCAAAGCTGGTATTTGGTATAATTAATAATTTCTAGTCAGAAAATAAATTATATTAAAATTATTTGGCTGGTTTTATTATGATCGTTTCTTATGAAATCTTTTATGTAAGTTTAGTAGGTCCCTGCTTAATAATTTATTAAGTTAAGTCATTATATTATTCCACAGTTATTTGTTTTTAATGAAGAATGGACCTTTTGTTATAACAATATCTAATACAATAGTAAGTACTTTAGTTTGTAATAAAAAATACATTTGAAAATAAACAATACATTTTATTTATTTTGAATATATTTGCATTTACAAATGTACATGTAATATACATTTTGAAAATACAAAGATCGTCATGTTATTTCAAATGAAATAAATTATCAAATACATTTTCAGAAAAAAAGATCGTGGGCTTCGTTTTTCGACAACATTTCATTTGAAATACATATTTTTAAACGTATATAAAAGCACTGAAAATAAATGGGCATGAAATGTATAATTGACGAAAAAACATATAAAAACAAAATATCAAAAAAGTCGCTAGGAAATGTTAAACTTTTCTATTTAAACAGCGAGCAAGTAAACATGTTGTATAATTTTGGTTTTTCATGATTATTTTTCAAATGTGTCGTATATAATGAAGTAAAAACATTTATTTAATCTGTCATCAATATATACTCGTCGTTGCGAAATGCTGCAACTTCTGTCGGTCTCATAAAGGATTTTTTTTTAAGTATTTTCATTCCACTTTCATTTTTATATTTTATAGTAATAGTAATTTATTTTGAACAGTAACCATATTTGGTTAGTACTTACTACAAAAAAATCTTAAAAATAAGTAAAACAACAATTTTAATTAATTGTGAGCTCAGCTAGAACTCGCATAATTATAGAATCGATCTCTTTTAGCTACCACTTTCAAGATGCTGTTAGTGCTGCCCGCACTCTGCGTAGCAAGGAGGCGTTTTTCTTGAGTATAATGGCATGAAAGCCATCAACAGCAGCCTCCGCAAACACGCCAGACGCACTACAGAAATAGCCCCAACAACATCCTGAAATCTTTGTTGTTTATGTTAGCGATCAGAAGTGCTATTTATTAAAGAAACAAATCAGGACGTTCCAATGTTCGTGTATTATACATTTGAATTACATTTACAACCAGCCCCCTAATCGGCGAACACATTGTTGTCCAATGATTGCGACTAGTTGGGATCGTTTGGGCCGAACGGACCAATGGGCGGCCCGAACGATACCAACTGATACCAACTAGTTGCAATCATTTGACAAAAATGTGTTCGCCGATTAGGCTGCAGAACTTATATTAAATAAGATAGGAACACAATAATAATCACTGAGCACACAACAATATATGTCAAACAATACCCAGCAGCTCTTAATTAATATAGAAAATATAGGTCTTACAGAGTTTATACGACGATGTTACCGTTGAGTGTCCGTTGTCAAAAGTGAGCCACGAGCGGTTAGGCCACGTCTTTTATAGTGAGCTTGCGGTGGGGTTGCCTGTCTTCGCTAACATTTATGATTGTCCATAGTTTAGTTTGCGAGATTTCTGTGCTATTCCAAATAAATAATCTTTCAATCTCCAATTCGATTCGTGGTCACAATCAATGATGACAATACAGATTTAAGCGGTCACATCATGGTCAATATAGGCTATACAAATACAAGGAGTTTTATTAAAGAGATAAAGATGAATAGCCGCGTTCGGCACGTTTAGCACTGTCATCGTTTTGTGATGTATCGATATATTTTCGCGCGTCCCTGTTCCTAATATTGAATAGCTATTAGGTAGACAAGAAATACATATATGAACATTTCTAGATGGTATATAAAATACACAAACTACAAACATACCCTAAAATCGAGTGCGAGCAGTCCCAACGAAAATTCATGATATTATAGCCGAATCATCATCTCAGCGTTAATCCCAGTCGCACCCGTAGCTTTTCTGCTTTGGAGTCTTGGGTCCGCTTTACCAGTCTAACTGCTGCTTTTGGCTAAACTTCGATATTTTCCGTGAAGCGACTGCCGTCTGACCTCCACAAACCGAAGGCGATATCTACGAATTGCAGTTAGACCAATTGTTAGACTTTTGAGGGCTCCAACAACCCGTAACGACTGCCACTAGATGTTCGTATGGCAACCGGGACCAACAGCTTAACGTGCTTTCCCAGGCACGACCAGACCAGTGCAAATATTCATATTCATGTATACAAATATTTGCACTGTGCGGGGATCGAAACCGCGCCTCCTTGCGCAACGGTCGCGTTCGCTACCGCTACGCCACAGAGGCTGTGTGTGATATTATAGCCGAATAAAAAGCAATAAACAAAAATAATAAGACAGAGGTTACGAAACCTTTATTGTTCTCAACTGATTAATTAATGCTGGTCAGAAAAAGCAAATAAGTCAATAAACCTGAATACACAATCAAACAGAGTCAGTTATAAAAAAAAACAACGAGTTCCATGTTGCACTCCGGGGGTGCCAGCAAAAGTGAAAACTTGAACATTAAGGTTGTGCAATATTGAATATTTTGGAATTATTAGGCTATAATTGCTATTATTATTTTTATAGTTGCTTTCTATAATTTCTCTCCTGCTTGCTGCACCACTGCTGTTGCCTGAAACTATCCAAGGGTATACCCTTTTTTTTGGGGTGTGAAATCATCAACTGCTGGTATTTTGCCGTGGTAGGTGGCATATGATAAATAATTTAATTGTTGTTGTATTTTCTTGTGTTCATCACTATAAATAGTATTGTACAAAGTCATGTGTTTTTTTTTAATGAACAGACAGCTGTGTTGCTGGGGAGTTCCTTCCGCCAATTCTTCTTCCCAGCGAAAGCACTAGGAAGTGTCGATAGGTGGGCGTTTTGGGGGACTGTCTTATGAAATAATGACGTTCAAAAAGTGCTGATTCTCAGCCTAATTTGAATAAATGACTTTTGATTTTGACCAAATGACCTCTCCCGCTCTGGGCGGAGCGGAAGGGTGTGTCAGACTTTTTCTGACTAAAACCCACCCGTGTTTCTTCACTTGCCCATGCGCCAGGGCCATGGTTTCCTTTTTAACGAACCCACAACTCTGACCCAGGAGGTATCGGTCACATCTCTGAGCTGACATCTCTTTAAGGCGCGTGTGAGACACAACGCGCCATCGACGCGGGCCTGGTCCTTACTGGGCGGCGAGCTGCCCACTGCTCACCGCCGGCAAGCCCGCGCCTACAGAGGCAGGGAGTTCGATGTTGTCTCCCGACCGGGCGTCTCCTGCGGAGGCTAGTGGCGTGAGGGTGCTGGGATTCCCGCTGCCAAACGTGCTCCGCCTCCTCCTTTGCCAGCATCACTGCTTCGCAGACGGAGGTAACGGCCTGCCATGCACTCTTCCTCCGGATCATGGCCTGGACCAGGGTCGGAAGCGAGAGATCTCCCGAGTAGATCTCCGCCATCGGCTCCACCGTGTCTTCAGGGCGGTCCACACAATGGTGACATCCTGGCGTTTCCTTCCAGTTTATCCGGAACAGGAACCTCCCGAAACAACCGTGTCCGGTGAGGACCCGCATCAGGCCGAAATTGAGGGTGCCATGGCGCCTCTCTAGCCACTCCTCAAAGAGGGAACTTACCGCCGCTATTGTGGCGTGCCCAGCACTGGGTTGCGACAATCGCACTCTCCATGTCGCAATGATTTCCCACCAGAGCTCTGCCCGCCTTACCGCGATTTCTCGCGGCAGCGGAGTATTGCCACCTCTCGTCACTCTCACATGTGGGCCTCCAGATTACATGGCGGCAATCCGGCAAGGAGGCTCGCCGGCCCAGCGGAGACCGTGCGGTTTCCCCGGATTAGCCGAACGGCCATGACCCTCTGGTACGCGGTAATGCATCGGGCTTGTCACTTCCTTAGCGACCGCGCCCACACCGGTGCCCCGTAAAGGGTAATGGACCGCACGACCCCCGCGTAGAGCATTTGGCAGGAGGCATTTGGTCCCCCTAGACTGGGTAGGACCCGCTTCAGGACATCCCCGGCCGTTTCAGTCTGGGAGCCAAATGTCGAAAGTGCTCCTCGAAGTTCCAACGGCTGTCGAAGACGAGTCCCAGGTACTTAATTGTCGTCCCGACGCCGATGTGAACCCCTCTCCAAGAATCCATACCCTTGGCCTTGGATGGATTTAGGCAACAATACTGCTGCTGCGTGACCCCATCTAAGAGCACGCCGAGCTGCTGCTGTGGCCATCCTGTGCCGAATCCGCATTATACATGTCGCCCGTCATCGAGATTCTGCCGGTCAGCTGCCTGAAATCCTTCACGTCCCTTTAGTCCAGCTGTCTTCATCAAGAAATATCTTCATCACCTCATTCTCATACCCTCCACACCCATTTCTCACTCACACCGCTCTACTATGCAATCCCAATCCCTCAACACTCTTACTGATTTTTATTTTTTAGTTTAGTTTTAGTTTTGTCGTTACGCGTCAATCATATGCCGATTATGCTGGTTAATAGACCCGTAGTAAAGTTTTACCAAACTTAGACGTCCAAACTTAAATACCTAATCCTCTTCCACACAAGAAAAAGACGTCGTTTCCCTGAAATGGGGTAATTACAGGTGAGAGGTCACTGACTGATGTCATGTTAAAACAATTTATTTGTTAAACATTTTGCAGGAGGCGGAGCGCGTGCGGGAGCGGGAATCCCACCGCCCTCACCCCTCTAGCCGCCGCAGGAGATGCCCTGGTTGGGAGACAAAATCAAACTCCCGGCCACCGTAGCCGCAGGCCTGTGGGCAGTGAGCAGTGGGCAGTTCGCCGCCCGGCAAGGCCCACGTACGAGTCGAAGACGCGTTGTGTTTCACGCGCGCCTCGAAGAGATGTCAGCACATCGTGACGGGCTTCACGAAGACCGATACCTCCAGAGTCAAGGTTGCGGGTTGGTTAAAAAAGAAACCGTGGTCCTGGTCTACAGGCAAGTGAAGGAACACGAATGGATTTTAGGAAGTAAAAGTCTGACACGCCCTTCCGCTCCGCCCAGAGCGGGAGAGGTCATTTGATGAATTCCCATCCCAAACAAAAAAAAAGGGTGTTTAACGAATACATTGAATACCAACCGAAAATAATATGAAGCCTATAGAAAATAAAAACCTTGGGTTGACTACTTGTTTCCTGGCATAGTTACAGGTTGGCAGGTATAAACAGTCGTGGTGGCCTAGTGGTTAATACACCAGCCTCTCAAGTATGAGTGCGCGGGTTCGATTCCAGGTCAGGCAAGTACCAATGTAACTTTTCTAAAGTTATATGTATTTTCTAAGTATATCTTGGACACCAATGACTGAAGGTGAAGGAAAACATCTTGAGGAAACCTGGACTTTAAGTCTGAAATCGCCAACCCGCACTGAGCAAGCGTGGTGATTACGCTCAATCCTTCTCTGTATGAGAGGAGACCTGTGCCCAGCAGTGGGACGATAAAAAGGTTGTTGATGATGATGATGATGAGGTATAAATAGGTAAGTCGATGCTATTTAACTTCACCAATCTGTTTTTTAAATAATTTTGGTATCAAAATACGCGCTATTTTATTGTGAATACGATGATATACTTAGGATAGGCAAAAAATCTGACATGGCATGGTTGTCGAGTTTTGACAGTATCAATTTGATGCGAATGAAAACTTGTGACAAAGAGGTGCGAGGCAAGTATTCCGTGTATATCTCATGTATATAGTGAAGGATGCAACATTATAGATGTAAAGGATTTTAGTCATGTTTTAATTAATTCTATTAATTAAATAAGCTGGCGTCCAATTTTTTTTTCTTTTTGTCGTTTCTGTCCATCCCTCCGCAAGTTTGCGACCAGAGGCTAATCACTATCGCAAACGCTCGGTGACCACGGGGTAAGGCCAGGTCATTGGCCTCTCGTTAACCTTACAATAGAATATTGACCTACTAATTAGTTTTATCTTGGTTTTTAATTAAGGCAATTGTTTTAGCATGACATCAATCAGTGACCGCTCAACTGAAATTTGCTATCGGATGTAACCGGGATACTTTGCTTGGACCTCTTTGTCACAAGCTTCCATTCAACCGTTATTTATGCCAGGTTTTTTACTTATCCTATATCACCGTATTCACAATAAAACAGGGCTTATTTTGATATGAAATTTATTTACTAAACACTAAACAGATGCGTGATGATTAATAGTATCGACATCATCGATCACTTATACACTAGATTCACAATCAGCGTAAAAAGATAGTTGAACTGAACAAGCACACAACACAGCACTTGGGTGCTTCTTTCATTTAGGACTTACTTTATAATTCTGACTTTAGTGCATGCGTTTAAGGTTTAATTTGGTTTGATGATTGATGTACCACAGACTCGGTCGTAAAAATTAATGGCTTTTTGTACACTGCTTTGTGAAAAGAACTTTGTACACTGCACTTAAGGCTGATTTTAAATTAATGTATCTACATATATTTATTTTGACTACTTTAGACTGCTTAATGTTTGCGCCATAGTATCTATGCGTCGCCGCACGCACACCTAAACACAATATTAGAGTGCCTATGACTGCGCTAGTCGCGGCTAGCACGGAACGAGGTTCGCGCGTCACGGCTTTTCGGCACATTAGCTTTTAAAAATGATCACATAAACTGCAAAGTTGGTATGTCTATTTATGAACAAATAAAAGACTTATATTTTTCAAATTATATTTCTAAAAGTTATTTACAAGGATACGGATAAATTACACATTAAAGTTTAATAACAACGCGTTTCGTAATAGTCGAAACCGAAGAAAGTAGGTATTTGTCTGTAGCTAATTTGTAATTTTGTATTAAATGTGTGATTCAATAGATGTTATGTTTGTATTATTTATATTTGTATTAATTAAAAAAAACCGGCCAAATGCGAGTCGGACTCGCACACCGAGGGTTCCGCCGTACAAACGTAGCGGTTTACAATTTATGACGTACTAGCTTTCCGCCAGCGGCTTCGCCCGCGTGGAGTTCGGTTATATCGCGCTGTTTAAATTCCCCTCGGGAACATCAAATTTTTCCGGGATAAAAGGTAGCCTATGTTCTTTCTCAGGGTCTAAAGATTGTCTGTGCCAAACTTCATCAAAATCGGTTGAGAGGTTAAGGCGGGAAAGCGTAACAGACAGACAGAGTTATTTTCGCATTTATAATACTAGCATTGATTTAGAATTTTTCACAGTTTAGAGGCAATTAGATTTAAGAAGTGTTTGATATGAATTTCAACTTTAATATCTCTACGCGTTCATGTGAAAAAGGGTAGGTAGTAAGTTTATAATTATTAAAAAAATATTTTATGTCATGTAAGCAAAATTAATATTTTAATATTTTATGTGACTTCAAATTTATCATTTTCACAATTTTTCCTTTATCTGTCTGTACTATAATAATATAACGTTGCTTCGTGCCGAATTTCAAGATTCTGAGTTCACGGGAAGTACCTTGTAGGTTTTGATTCCCTAGCGTGTGACGGAAATTCGTCTAAGGTGTCGGTATAAACTGCTGTATCTTTTGATCGCTTTAACTTAGAAGTTTGATTTTTTCACTGCTTAAAGAGACAATAGACCTAGGTATTTGGTATAAATTTCAATTTGATAACTTTATTCGTTCGTGAGAAATAAGGTAGTAAGTTCCATTTTATTAAAATATGTTTATTATATTATATAACTAAAAAAATGTGATTTTCGCAATTTTTCCTATATTTGCATTATATGACAATGCTTCATGCCAATTTTCAAGATTCTGAGTTTACAGGAAGTATCCTGTAGGTTTTGATTCCTTTGCGAGTGTCGAAAATTTGTTGAAAATATCGACATAATCGGCTGTATCTTTTGATTGGCTTGGCTTAGAAGTTTGATATTTTCACAGCTTAAAGGGACAATAAACCTAGGTATTTGGTATAAATTTCAATTTGATAACTTTATTCGTTAGTGAGAAATAAGGTAGTAAGTTCCATTTTATTAAAATATGTTTAGTATATTATATAACTAAAAAAATGTGATTTTCGCAATTTTTCCTATATTTGCATTATATGGCAATCCTTCATGTTAAATTTCAAGATTCTGAGTTTACGGGAAGTATCCTGTAGGTTTTGATTCCTTTGCGAGTGTCGAAAATTTGTTGAAAATATCGACATATCAGCTGTATCTTTTGATTGGCTTAGCTCAGAAGTTTGGTATTTTCACAGCTTAAAGGGACAATAGACCTAGGTTTTTGGTATAAATTTCAATTTGATAACTTTATTCGTTCGTGAGAAATAAGGTAGTAAGTTCCATTTTATTAAAATATGTTTATTATATTATATAACTAAAAAAATATGATTTTCGCAATTTTTCCTATATTTGCATTATATGACAATGCTTCGTGCCAATTTACAAGATTCTGAGTTTACGGGAAGTATCCTGTAGGTTTTGATTCCTTTGCGAGTGTCGAAAATTTGTTGAAAATATCGACATAATCGGCTGTATCTTTTGATTGGCTTGGCTTAGAAGTTTGATATTTTCACAGCTTACAGGGACAATAGACCCGAGTATTTCATGTGAAATTCAACTTGATACGTCCACGCGTTCTTGAGATAAAGGGTCTTGACAGACAGACAGACAGACAGACGGACAACAAAGTGATCCTATAAGGGTTCCGTTTTTTCCTGTTGAGGTACGGAACCCTAAAAATAATAAATATGGTTCTTTATGTGTACAAAACTAAAAATAAAAATTACAAAAAAAAAAATAATACAAAAACTGACTAGTATATGTAAACTAAATACTAAGCAAATAATTGAAACATAAGCTCTTAGTCTATAAATATTTGTTAGCGGTTTGGGCGACAACCGTAACCGACGAAGCGCGGACAGTCGTCAACCCTAAGACAGTAGGCAATTAAATCGCGGATTGGGTCGCAGATAACCTACTTCCCTTCTTTATTCTATGGTAAAATGTTCTGACATAACGCGGCATTCTAGATTGCAGCGTTTTTCCCGTGACAAGTAAGAGGGTGCGGGTGAGCCGCGCACGTGTTTGTATTTTGGTAAAACAATGCAAGCTTAGGTTGAATCGAACGAAAAAAACGATTGCTGTAATGAAAGAAGGTATCTATAGCATACACGATTAAATTATGTTAAAATGAAAATAAGTACATGCTATGCCAAATTTGTCAAAAAAAAACTAAACTATTATCTATATTGGATTAAATTTGGTAGCGAGTTAAAGATTTAAACTTTTAAATACGTTTTTCTCAAAATGACGTTTTCCAGAATGCAACGTTTTGTCCTAACAGGGCCGCCTGTAGCTATTTATTTATTTATGTATTCTTTATTGTACACCAATCAAACATCAAACAAAAACATTCAACGAAAAAATAAATACAATGGGCTGCTTTATCGCTAATGCGATCTCTTCCAGGCAACCAAGGAATGGACAGATTCTCTCAAACCACAAATGGGACTGTCGTCGTATGTCAGGAAACAAATAGTCAAACCTAGGTTTTTATATTTTAAAGGCTTTATATTTTCGGTTGGTACCTATTAAATTTATTCGTTAAACACTTAGGTACACCTTAAATGAAAGTCATTTTGTCCAGGACTTTCTAATTCAATCCAACCGCGTAATTTTATTTAATATATTAAATTTAACATAAAATACGTTTCATTCTACAAACATATGGGTGAAGGTCGTTCTTTTAGTATCCCCGACTAAAATGAGAAAAAATAATATCTAAGTATGAAAAAACCTTCGCGCGTGTCTATTGGCAACTCCCATCGCTAGGTAAAAACCAAGTTCCCTCAACCCGTACTTCAAATAACAAGACGACTAATGGAATAGAATAGTATACTCTTTTTTTTTTTTTTTTTTCTTTATTCTTTTTTCTCTTTTTTTTAAATTACAGAACATAAATATGAAGTTTTTACAAAGGGTGACACAATGGGCGGTCTTATCGCTGACAGTGATCTTTTACAGACAACCTTTGGATGGGATACCAAGGCAAAGGAAAGATAAATAGTGTAGGTAGTCTACAGTGTACTATTTACATAGATTATATAAAATAAATATATACGTTAAGTGTATCATACTAGTTATAAAAAATATATACATCTAATTAATAAATATCATACAAGAACAAATAAAATAGGTATATTAATATGTTTAAATAGAGAGGAAGTGCTTCTTTATCATAGTTTTAAAAGTGGACAGTGTTTCTTTACGTTAAGTCATTTCATAGCCGAACTGCTTGTACAGTAAAGGATTTCTCATAGAAACTTTTTACATTTTTTAGATTTTACAAAGGGTTTAAATGGGTGGTCTTATCGCTAACAGTGATCTTTTACAGATAACCATTGGATGGAATACTAAGGGGAAGGAGAGAGAAATAGTGTAGGTAGTCTACAGTGTACTATTTAGATTAAACAGCAAATATTTACATCGGTACTAATGGGCATTGACTCGCACAAAAATCGTTTTAATTTTTATTTTATTGTGGTTAGAAATTGACTTCGCGAGCCAATTCAATTTCGCTTTGTATAGTTGAAAGGGTTTTTCACTAATCCAGATTGAAATTCAACAACTAAATACGTACGCTATCGGAAAATTTTAATAGTAGTCCGGTAACTGGATTTATTGTGTCCCGTGTCTGTGTGGGTTGATGGCAATCATTTCGCTCATAACTAGCGAAATTTGATGGAAATGTACTTCACAACACACAACTTCTACCCAAATCTTTAGGACTATTGCATTGTTTGTTTTATGTACATAACTAGCTTTCCGCCCGCGGCTTCGCCCGCGTAGAGTTCGGTTATATCGCGCTTTTTAGATTTCCCTCGGGACTATCAAATTTTTCCGGGATAAAAAGTAGCCAATCTCCTTTCTCCTTTCTCTCCCTTTTCTAAAGATTTTCTGCGCCTAATTTCATCAAAATCGGTTGAGAGGTTTAAGCGGGAAAACGTAACAGACAGACAGACAAACAGACAGCGTAACTTTCGCATTTATAATATTAGTATGGATTAGTATGGTTTTCATTAGTCGGCGGCAAAATTACCCTTTTGCATAGTAATTTTCAGTTGGCCATATATTTGTTTGAAGATCACATCAAATTACACTCTTGTAACATTCTTTCGCGCTCACTGCTTTTACTAATGTTGCATATACATTACATTATGTTGCATGCATACATTTCTTCAATGGTAACTTTAGAACTGAGTACGCTATTCGTCCCCCACTAAGTAATGTAGCAACTATTCCCGAAGAAGCAACTGCAACAGCAACTCCTTTCTCTTCTTATCTCTCATCTTAAAATATAGGTTTTACTTGTACCTCCTGGAGAATCCAAAAAGAACAATTCACCTCGGCCAATGGCAACATTTTGACTTATTCCTTAATTGATATTAAGTAAGCGCCTGTTAAAATATTGAAAGCAATATGCACGTCTGCGTTTTCTCCCGTTTTCGCAACATTTTTTGTTACTGCTCTGCTCCTGCTGCTCATAGCAGGATGTTATATAGCCTATGTCCTTTCTCAGACTCTAGACTATATGTGTACCAAATTTCATTACAATCGGTTCAGTAGTTTTGGCGTGAAAGCCGGACAGACAGACAGAGATACTTTCGCATTTATAATATTAGTATGGATAGTATGGATTAATTTGGATGACATAGCATAGCATCGATCATGCGCGACCTTCATTTAATATTTTCTCATTTCATGTACACTGTGTATGATCAGTGAATTAAAGACACTCACTAGTAAAGGTCGTTTTATCGTGACATCATTCACAACTTCCGACTAGCTGACATCATTTCATCTCAACATTGACATTCGTGCACCGTTGTCACACAGACCGTGCATACTGACATTTGGTGTATGTGGTCACACAACTCCGTACATGCATAATGTTAAGCATGCCTGCTGGATATACCCTTTTCCTATTCCACGTCATTCAACTCGATTTTTGACAACTCTCATCCAATTACTACCAGTAATCCAGCGAAGATCGTCGCTTCACCTAGCCTGAGGGCGTCCCGCCTTAAGTTTACCGATTCTTGTTAAAAGGGGACTCTAGTGCCGTGGTATTTAGAAAATAGATATTAGGAGAAACTATTGCCAAACGTAAAGTGCGAAAAGGACAGTTGCAGCTCAGGCTGATTTTACCTACAAAAACATTGACCAAAAGGCATTTCATATTCCGCCGTTTTCTTTTTCAAAACAAGACTGATCTGAATCATTTTTATATCAAAATTTAGAGGAAAGGTTTACCTATGCTACTATTATTTTGTTTTTTGTCAAAAACTCATCACGTTTATTTAATAGTCGTCTGAACATCGCGGTATAAATGCGTTATTTTTCAGGATTTTGAAGTATCATATTTCTTTTATTAATTAATTTCGGGAAAATTCAAATGATAGGGGCACGTATAATCGCGTTGTAAAATTGCAGAAAAAAAATAATTGCTCTAAAAGCGTTATCCATGAAGAAAACAGGGGAATACGTCTGTATAGAGGAAACACCGCTAGAGGTCCTCTCTTAAATGTTAGGCTTATTTTAAGTCAGAAAAAAATGAATAAAACAGAATTGAAAGAAACAAGAAATCAGAACAACTTTATTGCGTCGGCGACACGCGAACTAAAAGGTCAAAGGTCAAGATTACATTGACATGCCTAAATTAACGACTAAAACTAATATTTCGAAAGCATTTATTTTCGCCCCAATCCCGAAGTCACGACTAATGAAACGTTATTTACACTGCCAAATTCCCGCCTAAAATGTAATCGTGTTTGAGGAAATTTGCCAAAGGCACTTATAACTTGGATCGTATATTAACCTACCTGCTTATCTGGTTTATTAGCGGTATTTTATAGGTTCACTAGCTTTCCGCCCTCGGCTTCGTCCGCGTGGAGTTCGGTTATATCGCGCTTTTTAGATTTCCCTCGGGAACATCATTTTTTTCCGGGATAAAAGGTAGCCTATGTTCTTTCTCAGGGTCTAAAGATTGTCTGTGCCAAATTTCATCAAAATCGGTTGAGAGGTTTAAGCGGGAAAGCGTAACAGACAGACAGAGTTACTTTCGCATTTATAATATTAGTATGGATGCATATTTGGACTCGTTAATTGGTACAATACATTACAACAAACTGTAAAATGTTTGAAAGAAATATTTTTTTTCTTTTTATGTACCTAAGATTAATCGTACGCTTTCATTAGAATGAATATCCAGAAATTAAATCTTGACTAATTTTTTGCGCAAAACTGTGTGTTCTTGTCAACTTATCGAAAGGTTGACTTGAAACCTATTTCTTACACGACTACGGCAGAGCCACAGGAGGCTTATAATTTTAATATGCTATGTATAAATGTATGTATGGTGTTATGTTCACGCATAACTCTAAACTACTAGTCGTATTTTGGCATACGAGCATCGTTGGAAGCTTCAGCTTTTTATTAGCTTCACTTGTATGTTTGCTTGCTTTTTTGTTTGCTTGTTTGTTTGTTTGTCCGTCTCTAACTCTTTGGACTACGAGTGAGCGGAACTGTAAAATGTCTCACCGTTTTCAATACGTTCGTTCGTTCGTTTTTTTTTCTTTTTAAAGAATATCGTACTAAAAACAGTTGAAAATAAATGTAGTTTAAAAAACATGCTTTTCAAAAATATCAAACTGAAAAGTTAAAAATAATTAAAAAAAGAGCCTGAGGCGCTTAATATCCAAAAATTATGGCATAAAGCGGCCCGCGCTTTTTTTTTAAATTTTGTTTAACTTTTTAGTTTGATATTTTTGAAAAGCATGATTTTTATATCTTTATATATATAATTCTGCTGTACGTGTATATGTCATTGAACTCCTTCTAAACGGCTTGACCGATTTAAATTATTTTTTCTGTATGCGTTTGAATGGTGCCCTGGATGGTTTAGATTCACAAACCAGCCCGGTAGATAGCGCTGATTGCTTGGAAAAGCGTGTGATCTCGGAAAAGTTGTTTCGACTTCTCCTGCAGTTTTGTGCTACCCTGGTACCTTGCACCTCTACAAACTAGGCACAATAAAAGTTCTTCCTTATATGATGGTTTAATGATGAATGAGCTTCATTGTTTCGGCTTCTCCTACACTTTTGTGCTACCGTGGTACCTTACACCCCCACAAAGTAGGCAAAATCTTCTTCCATGTATTATCTATAATTATTTTATTATACCTACAAAATTATTTTTCAAAAACGGCTGAGCCGATAGTATGTTGAAAATTGGTAGGGAGAGGTAGCTAAGAACTGGGAGAAGGACATAGGATACTTTTTATCCCGTTCCCGTCTTTCCCGTGGGGATGAATGACCTTCATTGTTTCGACTTCTCCTACAGTTTTGTGCTACCCTGGTACCTTGCACCCCCACAAAGTAGACGAAATGAAATTTCTTCTATGTATTTTATTAATGTGATATAATGATGAAATGTTACAAGCCAATTTACAAGGTGAAGGAAAACATCTTATGGAAACCTGGACTTTAAGTCTTAAATCGCCAACCCGCATTGAGCAAGCGTGGTGATTACGCTCAATCCTTCTCCTTATGAGAGGAGAGATATGCCCAGCGGGGGACGATTAAAAAAGGTTGATGATGATGATGATGAGCTTCATTTTTTCGACTTCTCCTACACTTTTGTGCTACCCTAATTATCCTAATTTAAAAATAAAATCATGTGATATTGCCTTTAAGCGGAACAAAGTTCGCCGGGTCAGCTAGTACAATATGTAAAGAAAACCCTGTCCGATCCGTGAAGGTATTGTTAGGTATCGTTAACTGATTCTAATAATGCCTATAAAGCCGGGCTAAACTTAAAAAAAAATCCCCCAAAAAAAATAACTATTGTTTCGAAAAAGCGAGGTAACTTAATGCATGTGCGGTAGGCAACCCGATAGCCCCGCCCCCCTTCAACCGCGCATGTATGCGCGGGTGAAGGGGGGCGGGGCATGCGGCACGTTGTCGCATCGCTATTCGCTCCGTCACAAATGGTGTTGTCAGTTTTTTAAAAATTACCAAATTTCGGGGAAATTGGAATTAATACCCGGGAAAAAAGATTATTTCAAAATTCATTATTATTGTTACTGTGATGATTATGTAAAATTTTATATTATATTTGGTCAAGTGTTTACCTAACCTTTATTATCCTTATGGGTCGGACAGGGTTTTCTTTACATATTGTATAATTAATTTTAAATAACATAAAATCTTCTTTTGTAGTTGATTATTTTTGTCGTCGTTGGATTTCAGTATTTTATGTCTCGGTGGTAGGCAACAACATCAGCCGCCGGCATAAGTTACCACCCACCAGAACAAAGTCTTGCCGCCAAGCGATTCGTCGTGTTCCGGCATGATGTCTGGTGAAGCCGTACGGAGGACGGGTCTGAGCAGTTGTGTTACGATGTGTACCGGGTCCGATGTGCCTAATGTTGTTGTGTCGGGAGTGTGGTCGTGGAGGGTCTCCAGATCATCCTCTGGCGCAGCATCGTTGGTCGTGTTGTTGGATTAAACATTGCATCACCTCGCTCAACTGCCGTCTTCCTTCCTATTCACTCAGTTTTTTTGAGTGAATAGGCTTAATAAGCTAGTGCGTTTTACCATCAACGATTGCATCACTGCTTACCATCAGGCGGGATTGCAGTCAAGCACTAGTTTATAACTAATAAAAAAAAAGTATTTTATCTTTAACGTATTGGAAAAATAATTAACATTGCTTTCTTCCAACTGCCAGCCAACACGAAACCTACGAGACGGCGGAGATGTGTTTTTTTCTGAAACACAAGTACCTGTCGGCTTATATTTCACGTTTAACCATAATATTCAAAATATCCTTGCTCTATACTAGGGAATTACTGTATCGTGGGTACTTTTATACATATTTAAAACTTACATACCTACCTACAGTAAAAGCCAGACCCGGAATAAGTACCAGTAAGCCATACAAAAATGTTTGTTCCGTGCGGGAATCGAACCCGCGATACGCAGCGCAGCAGTCAATCGTTCAGCCCATACGCTTACCGTGTCGTCAAGCAATATAATAATATCAACTTAGACTAGAAATTCTTACCTACATTCCACATTTAGAACTACTTACATTACAACGTTATTGAGATAATAAGTAGTTACACACTTTAATAATAATTCCCAGTTACCACATAATACTATTGTCGCACTCCCGAATAGAACCTAGCCTAAACAATAATGGTAAATAGTTGTCGGTTCACAAATACTCGGGAAATACCGATAGGGGTATGCTATCAAATTTCGGTAACTGGGTCGTCCGTGAAATGAAGAAAATCATTGAATATTTGAGGACGAAATTACGTGTGAAATAACTTTCACCTACTTATATGTGTTTACTGAATTTCAATTACAAGTAAGATCAAAGAGAGGCAGCTGATCGTCGACTGATTTCCCAATAGCGTAACATACTCACAATCCAATCCGAAGGATGTTCAAAGAAATTCATTACAATTCATTGCTTCATATGTAAGATTGAGAATTCTTTTGATTTTATGTATTATTTTTTATGTTTTTTTACCTTTTCACGCGCTGTCTACAACTCTGTTTCTATTGTCCTGTATCACGTACCTATGTATGCTGGAAGAAATGAAATAATCATCATTTCTGTGCCTTTTTCTGTTCTGTTTTTTCTTGTCTGTTTATTCATATACTAGCGGCCGTCCGCGACTTCGTTTTTGTTATATGCTCCGCTCCTATTGGTAGCAGCGTGATGTTATATAGCCTAAAGCCTTCCTGCATTAATGAGCTATCTAACCCAAAAGTAATTTTTCAAATCTCACCAGTACTTCCTGAGATTAGTGCGTTCAGTATGTGTGTACATAAATGATAAAACAAATAAATAATATTAATTAATTTTTCATTTATTATGCGAGGAAATTGCGTGATTTAATTCTCCCATCTCCGTTCCATCATGGGACGACCTGTCGTACGGCGAGTTTCCACTCTTACGTTGTTGACACCACAACGATACGAACGAAGCGTTTCGCCTATTCTTTTAAACCGCGTACATCGAGGGACTTAAACAATTTACCAACAGCGGTGGTTCCATCGGACTGCACTTTAAGTGTCTTCAAGGCTAGAGTGAATAGTCTCTAAATAAACTAGCGCGCTTTACCATCAACGATTGCATCACTGTAAGTACTATCAGGCAGGATTGCAGTCAAGCACTAGTTTACAATAATAATAAAAAATATCCCAATGGTAATTAATTTGATTTCAGAGTGACTAGCACAAAAAATGTCCGGAGTCGTAGCGTATTCTGAACTTTGTTGTGTAGGAATTAAAGTAAATTATCCAAATTCGTTTTAAGTTTTAGTGGGTAGGGAGGCCCCCAACAAGGTGGACCGATGACCTGGTGAATGTCGCGGGAAGCTGATGGATGCGGGCAGCACAAGACTGGTCAGCGTGGAAAGCCTTGGGGGAGGCCTTTGTCCAGCATTGGACATCTATAGGCTGAAGAAGAAGATCCAAATTCACATTTGTTTACATTATGTCCATTTTTTCTGTAGGACCTTTGCTACTAACACGACCTTTGCCAATTGTTTGGAAGTTTGGAGTTAATAACCTAAATAGGTGACAAAGTAAGCACCGAAGTTAAGGAAAGAATTGCTGGCCTCCAAAAGCTAAAGGATCGGAAATTACGGCGTTTATGTATATACCAAAACTTGAACAAAACCCGACGAAAGAATTATGTCGATACGCCCTTTAACTAACAATTGTATAAAATATTTTATTTTTTGTATTATTAACATACTAGTATACAATTTTTTCCTTCAAATATCTTGTTTACGCCATCTGGTGGTATTTTTTAGAAATATTTATTAACAAAACTTATCGTGGCATATTAACTACGTGTAATGGAAAGCATATTTTTATTTCGTCAAATTAAAAGATCTACTCTTTATCTCCCAAATTAAACGAAGATTGTGATGATATTGGAGGATTTATTTTAACAAGTGCTCGTTTCCACAGTCAAATGGCCAATGCCGCCATTTTACCTCGATTTGAATACATCGAATAATGTCATATAGTGTTGTCATCCTTCCATCATCATCCACCTTCATCCACCTTGATTCGATACAATTAAATAATCGACTATAATTTTAATAATAATTACTATTTCAATTTGCTTCTTAAATAAATACAATTGCATTGTTTTCATGAAAATACCCACATCTGAGCTAATTAAGCTTACAAAATCAAGTTTAGGTACGAAAGCGCCGGAATATACGACCTCTACCTATAAGATATTCTCCAATGGAAAGAGTTTTTCAAGGAAAACCGTTGGTAGAAGAGACTTTTATCAACTGCTAATCTGTTCCGAGTTAATGACCTAAATAGGTGACAATGTAAGCACCGAAGTTAAGGAATTATTGGCCATAAGATAGATACAGGAAGAAAATAACTTTTGTTTCACCATCAAATGTCGCTGGCAACATTGTTAGAGAACATTGATAAAAACAAAACGGGGCTGCAAACAGTTCTAAATGTAGAAGCTATAAAACTCAATCGATCAGCGACAGAACATTCCTGCATGAACAGTTCCTTAAAGAATGTTAAATAAGTAGTACCAAACGTATTGTTCCGCATTCCTTGGCGTGGGATACAAGGAAATACTTTATTCAACTGATTTACTTTATTTTTTATACGAAGAATAAAAAGAAATCTAAGTAGAGAGTTTTCAAGCAGACTGTTTTTTTTGGGTTTGACTTTCTACTTTATTGTGGGTTTGACCACCTAATTTTGAACGTTGATGTGGCTTCATGAATTCATGACTGATTGTGGTCCATCGTGTATTATGCGGCTTAATATAATGTAAGTCAGTACCAGTGGAGCATACGGTGGAGGTCTGCCCGGCTCGGGTGGAGTACCGCCGTGTCCTCGTGGCGGCGATCTTTCGCCTCCGGCCCTGATCCAAGCCATGGTCTTCTTTTGCGAAGCAGTGGTGCTGGCAAAGGAGGAGGCGGAGTGCGTGAGGGAGCGAGAATCTCAGCTCCCTCACGCCTCTAGCCGCCGCAGGAGACGCCCGGGTCGGGAGGCAACGGCGGAATACCGGCCACCGTAGGAGTGGGCTTGCCGATAAGGACCAGGCCCAGATCAACGACGCGTCGTGTTTCACGCGCGCCACAAGGAGGTGTCAGCACATCGTGACGGGGTCCACGAAGGTCGATGCCTAGGTCAGGGTTGCAGGTCAAAAGAGAAACCGTGCCCTGGCGCGCAGGCAAGTGAAGGAGCATGGGTAGGTTTTAGTCAGTAAAAGTCTGACACGCTCTTGTACTCCCCCCACCATTTGATGATTTCCCATCTACACCAAAATAAAAAAAAGGCAGGGCAAATTGATAACCAACTATAAATTTACCGTATTTAATCTTTTCACAACATTTATTCTTCATCAGTCTGTTATTATGGTATTATGTCAAAGGATGTTTCCTGGCTAAAAAAAAATATTCCATTCAGATTATAGAAAAATATTGGATACGTATATTTTGTTTAATCAAATCAATAAAAATCTATATAAATAAAAATGAATTGTTGTTCGTTAGTCTGGTTAAAACTCGGACAGCCTCCGTGGCGTAGCGGTAGCGGACGCGGCCGCTGCGCAAGGTGGCGCGGGTTCGATCCCCGCACAGTGCAAATATTTGTATGCATGAATATGAATATTTGCATTGGTCTGGTCGTGCCTCGGAAAGCACGTTAAGCCGTTGGTCCCGGTTGCCATACGAACATCTAGTGGCAGTCGTTACGGGTTGTTGGAGCCCTCAAAAGTCCAACAATTGGTCTAACTGCAATTCTTCGATGTCGCCATCGGGTTGTGGAGGTCAGACGGCAGTCGCTTCACGGAAAATGTCGAAGTTTAGCCATATCAGCAGTTGGACTGGTAAAGCGGACCCCAGACTCCAAAGCTGAAAAGGCTTCGGATGCGACTGGGATTAACGCTGTGATGATGATGATGAGTCTGGTTAAAACTCGAGAACGGCTGGGCCGATTGAGCTGATTTTGGTTTTAAAATGTTTGTCGTAGTCCAGGGTAGGTCTACACTGTGAGCAAATAAGGAAAAATTGCGAGTAAGATATAGTAAAACGACAATTCCATTTTCCCATATAAAAGTTGACCACTTACTTTCTGTCAAACATTTGACAGTATTTGTACTCTAAGTTCCACTCGAATTGAAGAACGCATTAAAACAAGACTTTTGAATCGACAACATAATATCAACTTTGCTCATAAAATCGTGTATTTAAATTTCAAAAAATAAAAATAATAATTAATGGGTTGACATGTTTGACGGGTGCCAACCTTACAGAGTTACCTACTCTTAAAAATATTTAAATACGTCCATGGATACAACGTGTATGTGCGCGGATCAGCTATATTTATATAATATAGCATAACTTTATGCTATTAAAAATATTATAACACCCTAATATTTGCGTTCAGCTTTTTTACCATTTTCTTAGACCACACAGAAATAACGCCACATTTGTCCGATTCAAAGCATAATTAATGAATACTAAAACCGTATATTATATTAAAACAATATTTCTACAAAAATGGACCCGAAAGTTACTCAGTCATACCGAAGAACACTCCTGACTAGATTAGCACTGAAGAAGAGCAAGAAATTGCACGTGAAGAGCGCCGCCTTAGTATGGCTCGACTGCGTGCTTCTGACTCACAAGAGCAAAGGGAAGCAACCCGTGAACGGCTTGGTTAACAATGCGAAATAATCGAGTAAACCTCAGAGATTAACAGCTAGATAATTTACGAAACACAAGAAGAAATTCATCAAATACTGATTTGATTCAGGCAGCTTGAAACTGGTAAGACATTTCTCATGTCAGTAGTTTTAGCCACTGTTCACGCAAGATCCAACATTGCCGTTGCAGTTGCTTCTTCTGGAATAACAGCCACATTTTGCATTAAAATTTCCGTTAAATCTTCAATCTATTGAAGAACAAACATGTCACATTACAAAGCGCTCCGCGGTGGCCAAAGTTTTATATAGAAAGATCGTCTGTGCCAAATTTCATCAAAATCGGTTGAGAGGTTTAAGCGGGAAAGCGTAACAGATAGACAGACAGAGTTACTTTCGCATTTATAATATTAGTATAGATTATCATAATTTAAAAAGTAAAAAATTTGATCATGTGATATTGCATTTAAGGCGGAACAAAGTTCGCCGGGTCAGCTAGTTGACAAATATATAAACGGCATCAAAGATCAGGAGTGGTGGCTGGTGATGTCACTGCTCGCTAGAAAGTGTCAAAGTCAAAGTATTTTATTTATGGAACATAGGTAATATCGTACATGGTATAAAAAAACTGTGTGTATCACTGTGTGTAGCGTGCAGTGACGTCACACGAGTTTTCAACGCACTGTGTCGTCTTCATTTTTTGTTTATATTAATAAAGAAAAAATACGTGTCGAGTATTTTTTGTAAATCTGACTGCCGGACTAATTAGTTTTTTTTAATCAAATACCCTAAACTATAAACATGAAAATTTTGTAAGGATGTATGTTTGTTACTCTTGCACCCAAAAACTACTGAACGTATTTGAATTAAATTTGGCACCCAGCTCGTTTAAGCCAATATATACTATTAGGATAGTTTTTACCCCAAAATTCCCAGAGGATCGAAACTTATACAGGGGAAAACTCGGGGCGTACCTAATTTACTTAAGTTAATTAAGGAAGTAGTTAAACAACATAATTAACTTACTTATATCGGCGACTTCGTTCGTGTGGAATTTCTTTTTCCTCTTAACCACCTCGTGTCATCGCAACGTATCGTTTGCCCATATGATAACTTTATTCTCGTTTAGCGTACTTTCTACCTCTTTTTTATGCTTGGCTCTTAAAGATCTTAGCAATGGTAGATAAAAGAAAGTACTCCATCTTATCGGTATAGTTCTAACAGCATCCTAAGTATGTTGATAGATAAGATCAACATACCTTCGTAGTTACACGCTGTGGAGACGTTTTTTTTTTAATATTTATAATCTAGTGCTTGACCGCAATCCCGCCTGATGGTAAGCAGTGATGCAATCGTTGATGATAAACAGCGCTAGTTTATTAAGAGGCTATTCACTCAAAAAAAAAACTGAGTGATTAGGAAGGAAGACGGCAGTTGAGCGAGGTGATGCAATGTTAAACCCAACGATGCTGCCCCTGAGGGAGACTGATCTGGAGACCCGCCACGACGAAACTCCCGACACAACAACATTTGGCACATCGTACCGAGCGCACATCGCAACACAACTGCAGACCCGACCTCCGTACGGCTTCACCAGACATCATACCGGAACACGACGGAAAGCTTGGCGGCAAGACTTGTCTGGTGGGTGATAACTTCTGCCGCCAGCCGATGTTGTGGCCTACCACCGAGAAAAGGGATGATGGGTAGAATTCCCCACAGCCAACCTTACAATTTTCATTTTGTTTTTGTCTCTTTTTATGTATTTACTAATAATGATTTTAAAGTACATTGTTGCTAACAAATTGGGCTTAGTTACCATACACAAACAAATTATTTCAGTAATAGTCTTCATTAAGAATTGGGCTGCTAAATGCAAAAAGTATTATCAAATCATCGTCCCAGCGTTAATCCCAGTCGCATCCGAAGCCTTTTCAGCTTTGGAATCTGGGGTCCGCTTTACCAGTCCAACTGCTAATATGGCTAAACTTCGACATTTTCCGTGAAGCGACTGCCGTCTGACCTCCACAACCCGAAGGCGACATCGAAGCATTGCAGTTAGACCAATTGTTGAACTTTTGAGGGCTCCAACAACCCGTAACGACTGCCACTAGAATATGTTCGTATGGCAACCGGGACCAACGGCTTAACGTGCTTTCCGAGGCACGACCAGTGCAAATATTCATATTCATGCATACAAATATTTGCACTGTGCGGGGATCGAAACCGCGCCACCTTGCGCAGCGGCCGCGTCCGCTACCGCCACGCCACGGAGGCTGCAAAAAGTATTATCAAATACAATTGCTAATCTCTGGGAAATTAGCGCGACCAAACAAGCAAACAAATTTATTATCTTTATAATTGTAACAATATATAAAAGATAGACACAATATGTGAGTTCCATTATTGATAACAAAGCTTCCCAACAGATAAGCTTTTACGCCATTGAGGCTTTAAAACTGAAACTAATAACAGTTTGAATGAAATAACAAGATTAGAACTTCCACACCAACTTTATTCGTCTCGTTCTTTGTCAATGTGTGAGAGCAGGAGGCGTATAACATAAAGGGAACAATAGTCTATTATGATATGTATCTGGGTTGTAATTATTCATATTTTGGTATTAACTAATTAAAAGTCTCCGCTGGACTGCTGTGGCGTCCTTAGCGCTATTTCTTCATCCCAGCTGGATCACTGGGAAGCTGGGAAGTGCGGAAGTGTGGGCTTTTTGTGGAATTGCGGTATGTAGTTTGGACTTTAAAAAGGTCTGATTAAGCTTTACCTATTTGAAGAAACAACTTTTGATATTGAATACCTACATTGTTTAAGAGCTTTTTTTTTTCTTTATATTTTTCAACTAAAGCACCTGCCATTTAATCTCTTCACCACCTTTGGTTGACTGGTAGAGAATGCTTAAGGCATTAAGTCCGCCTCTGTACAATTTATGTGCGAAAGAATAAATAAATAAATACAAATACTTTAATTTAGGCTAGCGTTAAAAGTTTTACATAATATGATCAAAGTATTTAAAGTGAGTTAGTCCAACTATTAAACTTTTAAACCGAAGTTAGTTGATCAAGCTAGCTGTAAGTTAAATGTATAATACTTGTTGAATATCTCCGCTGGTTTTTGTGTTTATTGGCGGTGAACGCTGCCAAAAACTTGAAAGTAAACGAAACGCGGCCATGGTGGGGCCGCGTTCTTCCGCCGTCTGCGAACGGCGTGGCGAGCGCACTTCGTTTCGAACTGGTAAGCTAGCGAGTCATGGCCACAATCTTTTAACGGTCACAAAAATGTAATGAGTTTTATGTATTTAAAGTAACCCCCGGCGGGATTTAGGTCGCAAAGTTCAAAATGAATAAAGTTAGGGAGTCTCCCAGTGAATTGTGTCGACGTGCGCCTTCTCGTACACTATATAGTTAAAAAGGAAAAGAAATTATAGATTTTCATAAAAATACTACTAAATTAATTTGAATAAAAATACAAGTGTACATAATTAATTATTCGAAACGTTTTTTATTGAGATAACCCTTTTTTAAGGTTGCCATGACAGTGGTTATGACGTTTGATTGACGACTTTGACAGTTCTATTTTCTCGTTATGTTCTTGGCGAGTGTTGATTTGAGTTGATTGTGTTTCGGAGCTTTTAGTAATTGTTTTTGTTTTCTGTGCCATATGTTCGGAAGCAGTCGCTCGCATTCATATGGTAGATAGTATAGATACGATAACCTTAGATACATGACACGTCAGTCAAATGTCACTGTCAAAATCTTGTGGTGTTGCACTCCTTGGTCGAGTATAATTGAATCTATATAAAGACTAAACCAAAATATAGGAAATTAACATAAAAAACAGATACAGATACATATTTACATTGAGTGTACATAGTGGTGGGCCAGGCTCCATACATTTCTGAAACATCTCCTTTTACAATTCCGGCTAGCTTAACCTCCTTTATTCTGTACTTATAATACAGTGAACATTATGTCCTCCATACTGTGCTAACATAATATAGAATATGTTTGATGTTCTGTCAAAGTTTATTGTACAAATTTTGCAACATTTCAAACCAAGAGCCATCATTATGGAGTTTTGGCGGAAAAGCTAAGATGAGTGTCACGCGTATTTTTTTAACTTTTAAAATTATTTATAGTGTCGTTTCCTAAATAAAAGCGCGTGATTTATGTAGTAAAAAGTGCATTCAGTAAATAATTCATAAAGAACATTGAAATATCGCAGCATAGTGGCCACATCATGACTTTGCCTCAAACCTCCCTCATAGACGGTTCACGAGGGCGTCTTTTTCAACTGTCATTGGCGATATCCGCCATTATTGTGAAATAAAATTTTCAAAGAATTTCTGTAATTTGTTGCATGTGTTATTGGCAAAATTGAGGAATCTATTCCACAGTGGCCATTGATCAAGAGTTGAAGTTAAATCTCACCTTGAAAAAAAGAAGAAAGAAGAAGAAGAAGCCATCATTATAACTTAATTTTTTATTAGCATAAAACTAATATTGTAATTCGCAACCTTGGTGATTTTGAGCCATATATTGCCATCAATGTCAAATCAATCGAAGCAAAATTGTGATAAAATATTAAATATTAATATCGAAACAAAATGTAAAACGAAATTATTATTATTTATACAGTATGTTAAATAACAGAGGGCGTTCCCTTAAACTCGTTAATATATATCATTAATAGATTAAAATAAAAATATCAGCATAGAAAAATAAGCATATAATAATCCGAATAAAAAGAAATTATAATTGAAAATAAATTTGAAACCTCCTGTTTTAAATCAAAATAGTAGCGCGGAATAGTATCTACCTAACGTTGCATTGCCCAACACACATCAATCAATTAGATCTTAGATCGCCGCCGCATACGCGGCTCGTTATTCATAAATAAATTGCGACGTTGCCGTCTTTCATGTTCGCGTGTACAGTGTGTTTCTTTTACATGTCAATTTAAAATTTTTATTGAATATTTTCATATTGAAAAAAATTTAAAACATTTTGTTTTCGAATGGAAATATTTTTTTTAGCATGTATGTATGCTATACTATTTCGGGTTAACGGGAACGCCCTCTGTTAGTTAACATACTGTATTATGACGAAATAAATTTTACAAAGTGTAGAATTTAGGCATGACATGCGTTGACAGCCTCCATGGCGTAGCGGTAGCGAACGCGGCCACGGCGGCGTAAGGAAGCGCGGGTTCCATCCCCGCGCAGTGCAAATATTTGTATGCATGAATATTAATATTTGCACTGGTCTGTGTCTGACTGGTCCGTGCCTCGGAAAGCACGTTAACGTTACGTTGCCATACGAACATCTAATGGCAGTCGTTACGATTTATTGAAGCCCTCAAAAGTCCAACAAATGGTCTAACTACAATCCTTCAGAATCGCCTTCGGAATGTAGAGGTCAGACGGCAGTCGCTTCACAGAAAATATTGAAGTTTAGCCAAATGAGCAGTTAGACTGGTAAAACGGACACCAGAATCCAAAGCTGAAAAACCTTCGGATGCGACTGGGATTAGCGCTGAGATGATGGTGAGAATTCAAGCGTGAGTGTGCTTGGGTTTGCGTGTGTATTCTGAAAGTAAGTTTAGGATTAGGTACACTTTGTCTGTATAATGTTACCTACTTATCTTCATATAAATAATATTTGCTCTTTCATCGTAGAAGAGTGTAAAAAGCCATTTCTTTATAATCTTTTTGCATATTTTTAGGTCCTTTATATTGCAGAATTTTATGGTTTTGCTGTCAGTGCGTGAAAATAAGTAGTCAGGAGAACACCTTGCCAGATGTGCGTTTTAATGTTACTTTTCTATCATGTGAAGTTTTGTGGTTAGAATATAGAGCTGTCTTTCAGTGAATTGTTTGACATTCATTGGAGAAGCGATCTTTGTTTGTAATTTTTATAGGCAAATACTTTCCCCCTTATTCATACACGTCGCTTCAAGTTAACTAGTGATTAGCGATTCTTTAACCATACATTTTTGACCTTTTAACGTTAGTTAACTTTAATCATCGTTTATGAATAAACACCACAGTGTTTAAGGGGTTTATTCATAAAATTCGTGCAAACGGCTAAAATGTATGGTTAAACAAAAGCTAATCACTAGTTCATTTTAAGCAATGTATATGAAAAAGGGGGCTTATTGTAAACCTAAACATAATATGTACATCACAAAAAAAAATTACACTGCAGAACACACACCCCGCGGCCATATTGCTTTCTGCGATTTCTTCTAGGCAACTTTAGAATGGATCATATTGATTTGTTTTTTTTTTATATTTCTGGAGAATGGACAGTACTTTTTTTATAAATCGTTGCTCTACGCTAGGAATAGAAAAAAACTAGAAAAAAACGCACCGACGATACTGGAGGGCCAGTATCGTCGGTGCGTTTACAAAGTTTACAAAATCATGTTCACAAACAGTCACCTGGATCAATTACCTAAAGAGCCCGATAAGGCCGCCCATTGTATGTTTTTTGTGATGAATGTTTTTTGTTCTATGTTTGATTGGTGTACAATAAAGAATATATAAATAAATAATAATAAATATATGTTCTGTGCGGTGTTTTATTTTCTGTTGTCTTACGAAGACACAAAACGGGTAAACACGAACGGCATGTGTATAGTATAACGTTGGAATGTTGTTCACACTGGGTGAATTAGTTAATTACGGAAATAAAAGCATTACGAACGGAGGAAGATGGCGTCTGGTGATATTATTGGGGCTGGACATCCCTCGTCGGAAAGGATATCTTTAGACCCTACGGGGAACACCTACAAGTATTTTCTTATCTGTCATATACTGTATATGATTATATCACACTGATATGGAGCCGCCTCAGGGCAGCCCCGGCCCATTCCAGTCTGGGTGCCAAACGTCGTAAGTGCTCCTCGAAGTTCCACCGGCTGTCGAGGACGTACTTCATCGTCGACCCGACGCCGATGTGAACCCCTCCCGTTACCGGTATATAGGAACCCGACGGTGGCGCATTCGAGGACCATGAAAGCACATGGCCTCGGACTTCTGCAGGGCCACCTCGAGTCCCAATTGCCGGATCTTGTTGACGATTGTCGCAACTCCGAGGGTCGCTGCATCAGCCGCCGCCTGGTGCGACCTCCCTTGTGCCAGAACTAGCGTGTCGTCCGCGTAACAAACTACGCTGACGCCAATAGGGAGGTCGGCGCGCAGCACTCAGTCGTACCCGATGTTCCACAGATGCGGTCCCCGGACCGATCCCTGTGGAACACTGCACGACATCTCTCGCTGGGTCCACACTCCTTGGTGACCGGGGTAGATTATAGCCCTATCTGTCAGATAGGCCTCGACCACTCGACAGAGATAGGTCGGCATCCTGTGATACCGGAATGCCTCCCTGATGCAACTCCAGGGTAGAGTGTTGAAGGCGTTGGCGATGTCTAGGGACACCGCCAAGACAACCCCACCCCGGGCCACAGCATCCCCTTTTTTTTCGGAGTGAAAATCCTCATAGGATGTCCGCCGCCTTGGGGTGGGCGACGGGGTCACTGTCGTGCTGGCCCGGTCTGTCCGGGCCTTTTCTCCTGCACGGGGTAGTGGGGTGTTAAACTACCCCGTGCATCGCCTCAGAGGGGCGCGCCGACACTGGCGCGCGCCTCCGCCTCGGGGTCCATCGAATAGGGGATTTCCCCATGTCCCTCGCCCCTGGACCCATTCATGGGTTGCGGAAGAGGGCGTTATCCGCCCTTCTTCGGTGCCCGGTGCGTCTTCTGCGGCCCGGGAAGGGACTTGACATCTCCCTCCCCCGTTCCGCAGCTTCCTTCTGCGACATCACGTCCTCGCAGAAGGACACCCCTGCGTCCCACGACACTGCGCTACCGACCATCCTCCGCACTACTGCCGGCAGCGTCAGGTCGCCTCCTACTTCGTTTGTGAGGACACGGCGCTGCTCCTCCCAAGCTACACACTCGGCGAGCGTGTGCTGCGCCGTGTCCTCCCCGCATTGGACGCAGTGGTGGCACCGAGCGTCCGGCTCCCTGCCTAAACGACGCAGGTACTTGCCGAAGCAGCCGTGCCCCGACAGTATCTGCGTCACCTTGAACGACAGGGAGCCTTGCCTTCTCCTGAGCCAGTCGTCGAGTACTGGCCGGATCGCCTCGACGGTAGCGACGCCGGCGGTAAGGCGCATAAGCCTCTGCCGCCATACCGCCACCAGAACCTGACGGAGCTCCTCTCGGCGCAGCTCAATCTGCCGCTGCGCTGGACTGGAGTCCCGTGTCCGCTCTTCCTCGCGCCATCGGTACAATGACGCGAGTACTATCGCCTCTAGGTCCCAGGGCGGGAATACGGCCAGGACGCAAGCCGCCTCGTAGGAAATCGTGCGATACCCGCGGACGACCCTGACGGCCATCGCCCTCTGCGGCTTGCGCAGAATGGCAAGTGTTCCGGCCGTCAGGTCCATTGCCCACACAGGGGCCCCATACAGGGCCATGGACCTCACGATTCCCACATACAACCGCCTACAGGCGGCGCTCGGGCCCCCCATGTTTGGAAGCAACGTTGATAGCGCGCTGCTGCACCCATCAGCTTGGGCGCCAGCCGCCGGAAGTGGGGTCCGAATTCCCATCGGCTGTCGAGCACCAATCCCAGGTACTTCATGGTGAACTCGACAGCTATCCGGGCCCCACTGACCACGATATGTGTTCCCGGTGCCAGCGCACGCCGGGGGCCATGGAAAACCATGGCCTCCGACTTGTGAAGGGCCACCGCCACGCCCAGACGCCGGATGCGGTTCACCACCTGTGACACCGCAGCCGGGGCCACAGCATCCCCTGTTATAAGGGCTCACACGCGCATGATGGCGTCCACTGTAGAGCGCCCCCTGCGGAAGCCAAACTGGCTGTCCGCCAAATCCGGACCCGCTTGCCTGAGCTGCCCGACGAGGCTGTCGGCCCTTGCTTCTTTATGAGGACCAGTTTCCCCGTCTTCCAGCGAAGTGGAAACTGGCCCCTAGCATGCGCTTAGTAGCTCCCGTAGTCGAGACCCGAGAGCCCCTAAGGCCAAAACCCAGGCTTTTGCAAGTAAGCCGTCGGGTCCTTGGGCGGTATTTTTGGCATTCAGCCTACGTACCGCCGCTCTCAGCTCTACCTCGGTCACCTCTGGAGCATCCTCGTCGTCGATGGTGTGATCCGCATCAGGCACCGCAGGAGGCAGATCCATGTGTGGAGGAATATGTTCCTCTCTCGAGGGAAACAGAGCGCTCACTATGTCCTCCACGAGCTAAGGCCGGAGACTCTGCGTATGCGGGGGAGCCCATGGGCGGAGTTTATGCCGCACCATTTTATAGGGGCTTCCCCACGGGTCTCTGTTCAGAGTCCCCAGCAACTCCTCACGGGCCAACTGCTTACCATCAGGCGGGATTGCGGTCAAGCGCTAGTTTATAATTTATAAAAAAAAAGCTAATAATTGAGAGGATTTGCGCAGTGTTTATTCCCTCGTATATTATATATCTATGGATAAAGGTTTAAATCTACTGGGCCCTCTCAATACCAGTTTTAAGCATTCTATCCGAAACTAATAAAAATAAAAAAGACGGTCACTCCTCACTTTTTATGCCTTCCAAAAACTATTTTATGGAATACAAACATTACACTTTTGTCCCTCAATTCTTATCTAACAAAAATATGGTAATAACACTAACCGGCACGCGGCATCCGAAAATCAATAAAAAACCCGACCGTAACTTAGAGGTTGAATTATCCCAACAGTGCACTCATACAAACTCTACGCATATACCCCGTCCATGATCACTAGCGACACTACACACGCGCGGAACTCATTCCCGTCTGTCGCTTCACGTTTAAGTTGTGTCGCGTTAGAGTCGTGGCATGATAGAAAGCCAAAAAATGGACGCTTTAGCTGTTACCCGCGACTCCGTTCGCGTGAACTTCAGTTTATAAGCGCCTGTTAAAATAATGGGAGCAATATGTACGTCCGCGTTCGCTCCCATTTTCGCAACATTTTTTGTTACTACACTGCTCCTCTACTGAACGTTCATCATACTTCATACTAATATTATAAATGCGAAAGTAACTCTGTCTGTCTGTCTGTCTGTCTGTTACGCTTTCCCGCTTAAACCTCTCAACCGATTTTGATGAAATTTGGCACAGACAATCTTTAGACCCTGAGATAAAACATAGGCTACTTTTTATCCCGGAAAAATTTGATGTTCCCGAGGGAAATCTAAAAAGCGCGATATAACCGAACTCCACGCGGGCGAAGCCGCGGGCGGAAAGCTAGTTGTTATATAAGTTTGTCAGTGTTGTATAAACGTGGAATGACACAAAAACGAACGTTCATTCAAGGGAAATATTCTCTCAAGAAAAGCGTCTAATATTGGCTTAAGCAACTTCTTTAATTGTGAGCAATGACAAAAATTCAAAGTATTGTGATTTAGTGTTGCCCACTCCCTCTCACAGAGAGAAATCCTGTCTTCAAAGTTTTTACTCTAAGACATGCCGATGACGATGTTTCCTTCACCGTTTTGAGAGTATTGGTGATGATATAATTTACACAGAGTAAAGTGTTCGAACCTCTACACTGAATGCACATGCCCTCTAAACATTATTCTTCTTCTTCTCAGCCTATAGAGGTCCACTGCTTGACAAAGGCGTTCCCCAAGGCTTTCCATGATGACCGGTCTTGTGCTGCACGCATTCATCGGGTTCCTGCGACCTTTGCCAGTCGGTCCACCTTGTTGGGGATCTCCCTACGCTGCATCTTCCGGTACGTGGCCACCACTCCGAAACCTTACTGCCCCATCGGCCATCATTTTTACGAGCAATGTGCCCCGCCTACTGCCATTTAATTTTAGCGACTTGAAGAGCTATGTCGGTGACTTAGGTCCTTCTGCGGATCTCTTAATTTCTGGTTCGATCGCTCCGAGCATAGCTCTTGCCTTCTCTTTGTGTGACTTTGAGCTTTTGTATGAGACCTATTGTGTACGACCACGTTTCAGTTCCGTATGTCATCACTGGCAACACACACTGGTCAAAGACTTTAGTCTTGAGACACATTATTCTATTACTTCATTTTTATTTTCCAGTCGCAGTCGCAAGACGCGTGTCGTTTGATCGTGTAGTTCCTGTCCACGGGGTTACACTGAGGGCAATAAAATCTGCTTGAGTGTCACTTGAACGCAGGGTTTTATGACGCCAGAGTTGTGACTCGTGATGTTGGACAAACTAAGCTCTCCAAACGGTATTACCGCAGAGCTGCGAGGGTTAAATAAACACATATTTATGTCCAGGCAGGCTAAAGAGACCCTTATTACTATTGGGATTAGTAAGTTATTTGATTTTCAAATACACATAAAGTCACGCATTTTCGCCAAAGGGAGACAAAAAACAACTGGTGGCACTTGATCGTTAAATACTTTCTTTGCTTTCGTCCTCATTGCAGTTGGTCATGCAGGAGTACCATGTATGAGTACAAAGTCTCACCATTATCAACCACCTCATCCTGCCTTGTACGGGTCAACCACCGTTCAGTAGTTTACCTTTTTTTTTTGTTGGGATAGAAAATCATCAAATGAGTTCTCCCGCTCTGGGATGGCGGAAAGGCCTGTCAGACTTTTACTGGATAAAACTCACCCGTGTTCTTCACTTGCCTGCGCGACGGCCAGAGCTACGGTTTCTTTTTTAAACAACCCGTAACCCTGACCTAGGAGGCATCGGTCTTCGTGGACCCCGTCACGTCAGTAGGTTTACCTGGGCCATCATTATTGCGCCACCCACCCAGTATATTTCCACCATTAATATTATTCCACTTACACCACAATAGTTCATTATATTTTGTTTCTAGATTTACCCGTCTATTGAAAATGCTTTTCTAATCTAATTGTGATATATGTTTAAAATTATTCTCGATGCCGTTACAAGCGATAAATGTTTAAAGGTGTGTGAGCCTGGAGATCTGTATTACAGGTTCCGAACCTAGTCCAGACTCCAGCTCTCACAAAGGTTATGCAACACGGCAAAAAATTGTATTTACACAGTATTGTAACAATATCCCTTAGTGAGAGAAATAAACCGTATTTATTATTAATATTACTAGCTGTTGCCCGCGACTCCATCCGCGTGGACGTCAGTTTACAGCGCACGGTGGTTCCCGTAAATTAAAAAAGAACTTAGTTGATATCATAGAACAGATAAAAGCTTCTCTATTCCGTATTCGTTCTCTATTCGTTGATATAAAATAAGCGCCTGTTAAAATAATGCGAGCAATATGTACGTCCGCGTTAGCTCCCGTTTTCGCAACATTTTTTGTTACTGCTCTTCCCCTGTTGGTCATAGCGTATATATGTTATATAGCCTATATCCTTTCTTTAACTCTAGACTATCTGTGTAATTTCATTACAATCGGTTCAGTAGTTTTGGCGGACAGAGATACTTTCGCATTTATAATATTAGTATGGATTAGTTCAGTAGGTAATTCAGTAACATACCGCGCGCGTGGCTCATAATCCCATATAGTTCACCTTCATCCTGCTATAAATTAATCCTTCATTTGTGGAAACAGACAATACAGTGAATTTATTAATCATAGACTAGTTTTCATCTCTTAACTCATCCTATATCTCCATCTTAATCCAACCCCGAATATGCCCTATGTATCCCAAAATATACAGCTAAAGTGATTGATCGCTGAATTTTGGCCCAACAGGATCTAAAATACAAACCTGCCAGTGACATGAACAGGAAAAAGAACTTCAAAAAGGCAATTTGAAGAACGTTCACAGTGTGACCTCAGTGTCAATCTGTCAACAATACTTCTAATGTAGGGAAAATGTAGGGAACATTTTGACAAGTTTTGGCATGTGCTTGTCGCCGAGACTGGGAATAGATTTCGAACATTTTAAATTACTAGAATAGGGATGTTTCCTGGGTAAAAAAAATGATTCTATTTAGTCTTTCATTCAGATTATAGAAAAATATTGGATACGTATATTTTGTTTTATCAAATCAATAAGAATTGACAAATATAAAAGGCATCAAAGATCAGGAGTGGTGGCTGGTGACGTCACTGCTCGCTAAAAAGTGTAGCTTGCAGCGACGTCACACGAGTTTTCAACGCACTGTGTCGTCTTCATTTTTTGTGTATATGAAAAAAGAAAAAATACGTGTCTAGTATTCTTTGGAAATCTGACTGACGGACTAATTAGTTTTTTTTTAGTCTACTACCCTATACTATCCCATAACAATAATGACAGTGTTTCATTCCTTTTTTTTTTTTTTTTTGTTCATCCAGTGGAAATCTCTACCAGACCGTCCTCCGTCTGGGGGTCGACGGAGGGTGTGCCGGGCTCTCACCGGCTAAAACCACTGGAGCGTTCCTCTTCTTGCCTATGGCCAGGGGTGCGGGTTCTAGTTTGCTATAACGCCGCATCCCCGGCAGGCCTTGACCCGCCGCGCGCGAGATCGGCGGGTCACTCTTCCCCCCCTCCTTCCATCAGGTAGGCGTGTAGGAACAGCCACTACACGCCTACTCCGGCCCTAGTGACGGGCGACGGACTCCCCCGGTCCTCGGCCCGTCGGTCTCTCGTTATGGAGGAAGCGGATCGACCTCGGCTTCCCTCCTCCTCCGGCCAGCGCGCCGTCGGCGGGACGGGAGAGTGCTCAGTGCCTCCCTCTCCCGTTCGGCCGTCTCCTTCGCGGAGATTATCTCCTCGCAGAAGGAGACGACCGCGTCCCATGACCCCTCGCTGTCCATCATGGCTCTGACCACGGCCGGCAGCGAGAGGTCATTTCCGCCGATCGCTGCGGTGAGCGCACGGCGCTGCTCGTCCCACGCTGGACACTCCTCTAGGGTGTGCCGCGCCGTGTCCTCTGCCCCGCCACCGCAGTGATGGCACGCCGGTGTCGGCTCCCGACCGATACGACACAGGTAACTGCCGAAACAACCGTGTCCGGTCAGCACCTGCGTCGCACGGAAGGTGAGCGCCCCATGCCGTTTCCGGTCGATCCACTCCTCCATGCAGGGTCTTACCGCCGCTATGACAGCGTGCCCTACAGTGTTTCATTCCTCTATTAACCTCCAAAGATATATAAGGTCCAATGTAACTTCGTAATTACTTTTTTTTATTTTTTTATTATTATTATTTTTTATGTTCGCTCTTATTTTTCTTCTTTTTTTTTTGTAGTATGACTCCATCGATGACCGATGATTCTGCCAACGTCAAAGTGGAGAGAAAAGAGTAATATAATATTATACGTAGTGGATATCGACTGTTGATCGGTAGTATTAGCGATGGTTCTTCTTTGGGCTAAAAAAAACACAAGACGACACAAATATTAGTAAACATAAAGGTTGGAAAAGATTGAATTTTGATTTTGTTAATCTCTCTTACTTCTCCAATCCTCTTTTGACACTGGCAGAATAGTCAACATCGGCGTCACTTGTAATAGATAAAAATAGAAATAAAATAATAACAGTGACTCTGACGCCTTATAAAGATGTGCTAATCCCGGTTATGTTTTCCACAATTTTATGACTTACAGCACAATTTGTGACTAAGTTTTATAAGCCTAGTCACAACATTTATCGTTATATTCAAGCACATTCAACGTTGCTGGCATCGCCGAACATAAACTTACAATGTTGGTTCCAGACATTCATGAAACATGGCCTATAAAGTTCTATTCGCCGCAAAACGGTCAATGTGTGGGAATCCTTACATTGCTTTATATGAGCTTGAGACGAGTATGAGTCTATATACTTGTGTTTGACCAAACCATTATACAAATTTCTTTCTGTATTTAAATCGTTGTTTGTTTCTAGTGAATCACTCCAGAATTGTGTACATACTTAGTTTTAAGTACAATTTTTTTTTTTACTATTTTGTACAAGTACCTTCACGCTTTATATAAAATGCACCCAGTCAAAATTGAATCTACATGTCCGACGGGTGGGGAACTGTTGATCCGTAACACAGGCAACATATTATGTAACACATACTAGACTGAGTAATTGTACCGTTTTAGCTATAAACAAAATATTGTGAGGAGAAATAAGTAAATTATTATTATTATAATAGTATCTATGTCAAGAGTTTTTCTTTATTTGCGAATGGTTAATCGATAAATAACCTCTCCCGCTCTAGGCGAAGCGGAAGTCAGACTTTTACTGACTGAAACCACCCGTGTTCTTTCACTTGCCTGTGTGCCAGGGGCCACGGTATCTCCGAAGAACAACCCACGGCATGTCAAGTATTGCTATATTATAGGCGCACTACAGCACAGCCCGCCAACACAACCCGGCGGCGGCTTATGATGAAATATGCATGTCGGCAACAGTCGCCCGCGTGTGTTACCCGCCATCATGTCGGCGGTTTACCAACGGCTAGCGTACGCAAGCGCTCCGTTGCGCGGCGACATTTCAGCTGTAGTGACGTGCTAGTATTTTAACTACCAAATAAGTTTCTGATGTCGAGCCGCCGACATGCTGCCGGCACAGTTTTACGACTTGCAATGACTGAAGCCGCCAACCTAGCCCGCCGGAAAAATGTTACCGACATATACCGCCGGGCCGGGGTTTGATGTGTAGAGCGCTAAGAGCGGTCTTTAAATTTCCCTGTGACATTTTTTTTCTATTTTATTTTTAAAGTTGCCCCACAATAGGAATTCTTCCTCTATCGTGGTTGCGTTTACAAACTAAAAAACAAGTTAATAAACTCACATACTCAAACACCCGAAATAACTACTTGTTCTGTGTGGGGATCGAACCCGCGACAGGCAGCGTAGTAGTCAATGGCTCAACCACTGCGCCAACCGTATCGTATTTTGTCTCTGTATCACCCTGAGGTTCACTGATTTTAATCACACTTGCCCGAACCACACCTGAGCACTTCCACTAACCGCAATGAAACAAAATTTTGTAAGTCCTGTCCAATCCGCTTTTGTAGAAATTGTTTTGATTTTAAAGTTTAAACTTTAAAATAAAAAGTTTTATTTAAATTAAATTCTTTGCATTTCCCCATCATCCTACTTCGTAATTAATATTATAAGCATGAAATGAACTATGTGTTTGTAACTTTTTCACGTAAAAACTACAAAACGGATTTGTAAAATTCACATAATAGTATAATTTTTACTGGATATTCCCAAGGAATCTAAACTTATGCAGGTGGAACCGTTGTGCGCAGCTAGTTGTATACATGCATGCACACTGTCAACAGATGTCTGTCACTGGATTTCACTTTGACAGTTCAACAACATTCATTGCGTTCTTTACGTTATTAAGTAGACACATTTTCGAAGACATGGAGTAATGGATTAGCAACATGCTTCAAAATGATTCCAACTGACAGTAATAGTGTCTTACGCAATTAAGGTGCTCATCAGATAAGTATGGCTATTTCAACAGCGTTCAATTCTACTCTGTATGAGAGGAGAACTGTGCCCAGCAGTGGGACATTAAAAAGGTTGATGATGATGATGATGATGATTTCAACAGCGTTCAATAAATACATGAAAATCAACTGTTATTCTATTTCAATGTACATACATATATGTAACAAAACATTTTGAACAATAGAATTTCCTTGACACAAAAAGCGCTATAACTAGGAACAACTTTAACGATGTTATTTAAGTTAACTTAATGTTCCGAGTCTGACCTCTTAACACAGTTCTTACTTAAAACACATAAAGCAAACACAAGTAGATATTAATTGGAACGATGTCAGTCAAAAATATTACAAACTAGCGACCCGCCCCGGCTTCGCACAGGTGCAATGCTGATACATTAAAAAACCGCCGCGAACGTCGCGCCGTGTACTGCCGCAAACGCGACACCCCGCAATTTTTATATCTGTAATATTCGATAATATTCTATTAAATTGGATAAGGATAATGCTGTATTGGTTATAATCGCTTCGAAAATTAGCCGGTATTTGTCGTAAAAAGTAAATGACAAAAAAATGTTATTGTGTGATATCTCATCATCTTCATCACAGCGTTAATCCCAGTCGCATCCGAAGCCTTTTCAGCTTTGAAGTCTGGGGTCCGCTATAACAGTCCAACTGCTGATATGGCTAAACTTCGACATTTTCCGTAAAGCGACTGCCGTCTGACCTTCCACAACCCGAAGGCGATATCGAAGCATTGCAGTTAGACCAATTGTTGGACTTTTAAGGGCTCCAACAACCCGTAACGACTGCCATTAGATGTTTGTATGGCAACCGGGACCAACGGCTTAACGTGCTTTCCGAGGCACGACCAGACCAGTGCAAATATTCATATTCATGCATACAAATACTTGCACTGTATTGTGTGATATCTATTTAATTGTATGATATATATATTGTATGATATTGCGTACTTTTTGTAGATCTTCTCAAGGTGTACGATAATCAGTACATTATTTTTATAAATCTCGTAGGGCTCAGCCTGCGTTTCACTGCAAACGCGGAACGAAAATGTAATTTTTTATGACATCACATTAGAAACCTCAAAAATAATAGTAGGTATTTCTCCACTATTTAATGGATGTTATAATATACATATATACTAGCTGACCCGGCGAACTTCGTTCCGCCTTAAAGGCAATATCACATGACTACTTTTTAAATTAGGATAATTTTAAATAAATGAATATTATTATTCAATGATTCTTTATTTGGGAGCACAATCCTGGCGATTCTCCGGAAATCTTTAAATGAAATGAAATGAAATGAAATCTATTGCGCTATATTATATGCGTATTGACCCGCTGCCCGATTCAAATCAGTATTTGATGAATTTCTTCTTGTGTTTCGTAAATTATCTAGCGCTTGATCTCTGATGTTATTATACATATAATCGTTTCTTTTTAATTACTCTATCTATTAAAAGAAACCTCATCAAAATCTGTTTCGCAGTTTTAAAGATTTAATCATACAGAGGAACATAGGGAAAAAGAAAGTAACTTTGTTTTATAGTATGTAGTGAAGTGGTAAATGGCACAGCAATACAATATTAGAAATTTTGAAGTTGAAGTTTGCTTTGGGGCTTTTATTAAAAAAATTAAACCTGCAGAGAGCATTTATATTCCTTGCTTTAAATAAATGCATCAACATTCAACCGGTAAGACTTTTTTTTAATATGCTGAGTAGTATATGAGTGTATTTGTACCATTTTTAACAAATGAACCGCTAACTTATATTTTGACTGAGTTGTTTTGTTATTCCATGTCAGTTGCGTTTTGTTAAACCATGTCTTATGTCACGTCACACGGGAACGACAGGAACCGCGGGAACGGGATAAAAAGTATCCTATGTGATATGTCCTTCTCACAATTCTTATCTACCTCCCTACCAATTTTGAGCCATACTGGTTAAGCGGTTCTTGAGTTATAAATATATTAACTAACACGACTTTCATTTATATACATAGACTTCATTCAAATCGGACCAGCCTAGGAGGAATTCAGTGACGTACACACGTACAGCAGATTTAGGATGGAAAGAAGAAACCCATGGAAAGCATTGTCATCTACATTTGTAACAAAGATATCATACCTCTCTCTACCCCTAGAGCTCTTGTTTCTGTCTCTTTAAGTAAAATAAAAAATCTTAAATAATTATTTATTTCTATTTATTTTTTTCTCTTTTAGTTCATAAGTACAAATTTAGTTAAATAAAAAGAAATATCTCTTTCATTTTTTCGCCTTTTAGTTCTTATGTACAATTATATTTTTAAGTAACTAAAAAAATTAAAAAAGCTATAAACTTGTCTAAAAACAAAAAAAAAAACTTGTTATTGACCGGGTTTGAACCGACGAACACCAGCCATCGCGAGTAGACCATACCAATATCGACTACGCTACAGCCGCTATGTCAAGCCGCGCGAAATTAGCGCCCATATTATGCGTGAAATATTGCGAAAGAGAAAACTCGAAAATATGCGCTTCCCCAGACATAAGACTGAGCTAGATCGATTTTTCGTCCCCGAAAACCACCACATATTAATTTTCAGCGAAATCGTTAAGGCCGTTTCCGAGATCACATGCTTCTTCAAGCGATTAGCGCCATCTGCCGGGTTGATTTGTGAATCTAAACGATCCAGGTCGCCACTCAAACGCATACAGAAAAATTCATTAAAATCGGTCAAGCCGTTTAGGAGGAGTTCAATGACATACACACGTACAGCAGAATTATATATATAAAGATATATATATATATATATATATATGAGTATATATATATATATATATACATTCCTCTTTAATCACTCTATCTATTAAAAAAAAGTCCTCAAAATGCATTGCGTAGTTTTGAAGATTTAATCGTACAAAGGGACATAGGGAAAGAGAAAGTGACTTTGTTTTATAATATGAAGTGATGAAAAGCATTATGTAGACCGTCCTGCACCATAATATTCGTCAATTTAAAGTTATTTTTTTTAGCATACGCTTTTTCACTTCAGGCTAAAAGCCTTCCATCCACGCCTCCCATAATATCATAATTATTGGATCAGGGAGTCTCATATAGGGGAGAGGGGGGCATAACGGGGACGCGAGGCACGACGGGGTCACCCACACATACAAGTACCCACGCATTCTAGACGCGTTTTGTTTTAGCCAATAAGAGGGCATTTCGCATCGACTTTTAGTGCGGCAGTGACCGGCGATCAGAGTGCACGCGTTTCGTGTTGACGTTCAATTCATTTTTTCGGCGACATTACATGTTATTTTGAGTGGATACCAAAACGTGTCTATTAAGGTAAGTGTTTAGTTTACTACAATCATCTTGTTTGGTGTGTTTAACTACTAGCATTAACTATTGATGTGTTTTGAGCAAAATCACTCTAACCTTGAATTATTTTTTTCGTTAATTATTTTAAATTATGTTAGACATGGGGGCATAACGGGGACGCGGCTAAGGGGCATAGTGGGGTACCCCGTTGTGCCCTGTCCCCATTATGCCCCTGTATGATCTGTTCATTTGAATATATAACAATAATATTATTTGTTTTGCTTTAGGTTTCTAAAGATGGTACGAAATTACAAAAAGAAAAGTTCTAGACGCAGTTGGTCGGCAGAAAACATGAAACACGCAATTGATGCAGTTTTAAGCAAATCAGCAGGCTACCGAAAAGCGGCTCTATTACACGGTGTTCCACAGACAACACTGGAGCGTCACGTCGCAAAAATTAAGAAGGGTGAGCTATCTCTTGATTCAGCTCTTGGAAACTTTAAAGCCGTGTTTACTAAACAAGAAGAAGAAGAGCTGGTTGGGTATGTAAAAGATATGGAGAAACGTTTATTCGGATTGACAACTATCGTGCTACGAAAATTAGCCTATGAGCTTGCAGAAAAAAATTGTAAGGCTCACAATTTTAACCGTGATAAAAAAATTGCGGGGGTAGATTGGTTAAAAGGCTTCATGAAACGGCACCCGGATTTATCTATTCGTAAACCAGAAGCCACGTCGGCAGCGCGAGCAATGGGTTTCAACAAAGTAGTCGTGAATAAATTTTATTCTTTGCTTGGCGAAGTGTATGACAAATATAATTTAACGTCAGATAGAATATATAATTGCGACGAGACTGGAATATCTTGCGTTTCCAAAACAAAGAGCAAAATCATTGCTGAAAAAGGAAGAAAACAAGTAGGCTCCCTTTCTTCAGCAGAACGAGGGCAGACGATTACCGTCGAGATTTGTTTCAATGCAGCCGGAACGTATATGCCTCCCATGCTAATATTTCCTCGACAGAGAATGAAGCAGGAGTTATTGGATCGAGCTCCTCCAGGGACGACGGCAGAATGCAACGCTCGAGGCTGGATGACAACTGAAACTTTCATGAGCTGGTTCAAACGGTTTGTCACATTTTCTGGGGCCTCAATAACTAAACCGGTCTTATTGCTTCTAGATGGGCACGTAACGCATACGCAAAATATACAGGTTATTGAATATGCACGTAAAAATGGTGTGGTTATGCTATGCTTTCCTCCCCATTGCACCCACAGACTTCAACCTTTGGACGTTGGCTTTATGAAGCCATTGAGTGCGTATTATGATCATTCATGTTCTAACTGGTTACGCTCACACCCAGGGCGAATAATAACAACATTTCAAATAAGCGAAATTTTTGCAGAAGCTTATATTCAAGCTGCTACAATGTCCACGGCAATTAATGCATTCAAAAAATGTGGGATATGGCCATATAACCAAAATAATTTCACAGATTCCGATTTTTTAGCTGCCTCAACAACAGACATTACACTTAGAAGTGACGGACCTGAAACAGCTTCTTCAACTGCTGAAATTCAACAACCTCTTGAGGTCAGTTTACCTACAATTTCAACAGATTTCATACAGTCAACTATCTCAGAACCTCAGCCTGGACTGTCTACGCCAGAAGAAAACAGCGTTTCTCGATCTCCAATTCGAAGAGTTTGTCGTGACTTGACAACGTCCTTTGAAAACGCTTCTCCCAAAGATATTCTCCCTATCCCCTCAGTCGACCAAACGAACAAAGCGAGAAAAAACTATCGTAGAGGAAAGACCGTTGTTCTCACTTCCACCCCCTACAAGAATGAATTAGAAGAGAGAGAACAACTTAAACGGACAAAGAAATGTTCAAATCCTGATGATCCCCGGTTGAAAAAAAATATGAAAAAAACAAAAATGTCCCAAAAAGCTCGCTCTGATAGAGAAACTGCTAAGGAGGATGTCTTATGCATCTACTGTCTTGATGAAAACCATACTTATTTAAAGTCTTCGGAGCGTTGGGTGGCCTGCGAGCGATGTGGACAGTGGGCCCATACAGCCTGTGCAGGAGTTGATGACGCAGATTTAGAAGAAATCCACACCTGCTCATTTTGTACCTGTTAAACCAGTGTACCCCGTACTGCCCCGAACTGGGTACCCCATGCTGCCCCTACCCTGGGGCACAATGGAGTTTTCATGAAGGGTTCGTAAAATTTTAATAAAAGTTATTAATTGTTTTTTATTGCACCAAATTCACTGCCAAATAATAAATGAATAAGTAAACAAAAAGTTGTGATTAGTTTTTAATAAAAATATTTTATACTATTTTTTTTATTGTTTATTTCCCTTAGCGTTCCCGTTATGCCCCCCCCCTCCCCTATGTGGCAAGATATCGGTGCTTTTACCACCATGGCGACTTCTACATGCCGTGTCGCCTTTTACCTGAGAATACGCCTTTACGGGAATTTTATGTTGGTCGTAAAATTTGGGACACTTCGCTCGTAGGTACCGTGAGAAATTCATGCGTATATATTCTTTATTATTTACTGATGAGTTGAAGGTAAGCCCTCACATTTGTAAACATTGGTTGAGAAAGAGTTGCTAAAACTTTTTTTCCGCAGAGCTAATTGTAGCTGGCAACACTGTTGCGAAACTTGTGTTTGACGTAAATACCCAGGATTAATATGTTACCTTGAGAAGACAATCTGCTTAATACGAAAAGCTGCTTAGGGGATGTCTATGTCGAGCAGTGGAGGTCTTTCGTCTGAAAGGATATGTTACCAAAGGATCTACACAGGTAGCGATCATTTTCAAAGCAGGACTTGATTGCTATTCTATTCTATTTATTTATTTAAGGTAGCTTATATATATGTATAACTTCTCTCTGAAAAATTAATTAATAAGGATGTTTCCTGGGTAAAATAAAAATTGATTCTATTTAGTCCGTCATTCAGATTATAGAAAAATATTGGATACGTATATTTTGTTTTATCAAATCAGTAAAAATTGGCAAATATAAAAGGCATCAAAGATCAGGTGATCAAGGAAGGATCAGTGGTGGCTGGTGACGTCCCTGGTCGCTAAAAAGTGTAGCGTGCAGTGACGTCACACGAGTTTTCAACGCGCTGTGTCGTCTTCATTTTTTGTTTATATGAAAAAAGAAAAATATGTGTCTACTATTTTTTGGAAATCTGTCTGACGGACTAATTAGTGTTTTTAGTTAAATAAATGAAGTTTATTATTTATGTGCACACAATAAAATACATAGGGATACGAAAAAAAAAACTGAGAACTGAACCATATACAGCCTCCGGGTTCGATCCCCGCGCAGTACAAATATTTGTATGCATGAATATGACTATTTGCACGGGTCTGGTCGTGCCTCGCATGTTTGGCCGTTAAGCCGTTGGTCCTGGTTACCATACAAACATCTCATGGCAGTCGTTACGGATTGTTGGAGCAATCAAAGTCCAACAAATGGTGTATCTGCAATGCTTCGATATCACCTTCGGGTTGGGGAGGTCAGACGACAGCCTCTTCACGGAAAATATCGAAGTTTAGCCAAAATCAGCAGTTAGACTGGTAAAGCGGACCCCAAACTCCAAAGCTGAAAAAAGCTTCGCATGCGACTGGGATTAACGCTGAGATGATGATGATCCCTGACGTAATATATATATATATATACTATAGGTACAGCTCTGCCTAACCCTTTAAAGTATACAGGCATCATTTTATGTCACGTCAAATCCTTAAATAAATACCGAAATAAAGTGAAACATTTAATTCACGCCAGGCAACACCAGACAAGCAATGACACGCACAGAATAACTCATCGCTACACATTTACAAGTGAAGATCAAAGACAAATACAAAGGAGAAGAAAATCTTCTAAACTGGGCTGAAGGTACGATAATATATGCGTGAAGAGCCCTTATATATTCACGTAGTACCACAAACAAATTCAGGACATCAAGTCTTTGTTACAAGCTTGTCTGAAGAGGCTTTACATTATAAATGTTTCTCATATAAATTCATCGTGTAATATATCCGTGTATTATATCCATTTGAATTTCAGGGTTGTGTTTTACCTTAAAATTTGTTTTTTTGGCCGTTGCCGGAGTTAGGAAAGAGGAAATTTATAAATCATTTAAAAAACACAACATTTTTTATTAAAATAAATAAAATTTTTAACTACCCTGTTTTGAGACTGTACACTTACTGAAGAAAATGCTGTATTTCCCTGTAATTGTTTGTTTAATAAGAAGTAAATTTTATATTTCCCTGTAATTGTTTGTTTAATTGCAAGTAAATTTTGTATTTCCCTGTAATTTTTTGTTTATTAACAAAGTAAATTTTGTATTTCCCTTTAATTGTTTGTTTAATTAGAAGTAAATTCTGTCATCATCATCATCATTATCAACCTTTTTATCTTCCTACTGCCGAGCACAGGTCTCCTCTCACACAGAGAAGGATTGAGCGTAATCACCACGCTTGCTCAATGCGGGTTGGCGATTTCAGACTTAAAGTCCAGGTTTCCTCAAGATTTTTTCCTTCACCTTCAGTCATTGGTGTCCAAGATATACTTAGAAAGTACATATAACTTTAGAAAAGTTACATTGGTACTTGCCTGACCCGGCATCAAACCCGCGCACTCATACTTGAGAGGCTGGTGTTTTAACCACTAGACCACCACGACATACCATACGAATTAGAAGTAAATTCTTTATTTCCCTGTAATTGTTTATTGAATAACAAGTAAATTTTGTACTTCCTTGTAATTGCTTGTTTAATAAGAAGTAAATTCTGTATTTCCCTATATTTGTTTGTTTAATAAGAAGTAAATTCTATATTTCTCTGTAATTGTTTATTTAATAAGAAGTAAATTCTGTATTTCCTTGTAATAGCTTGTTTAATTTAGTTCTTTATTTTCATTTCGTTTTGAGGTCATATGCTTAAACTCAGACCGGTGCTTTACTCTGAGTTAATAACTTCATCACGACTGTTGTCAAATACAGAGGGGAAACATTGTGAGGAAATCGGCCTGGTACTGAAATTTCGGAGATATCTACTAACCCGCATTAGACACGCGTGGCGCCGGAATACCTGCCAATCATTACGGGTTGTTGGAGCCCTTAAAAGTCCAACAATTTTTCTAGCTGCAATGCTTCGATAGCCGTGTGGTACCCGGCAGAGTAGAATAGGCCACCCTTACTCTTACCGAGATGTCGTAGAAGGCGACTAAGGTAAATTCCGTGCAAAGTCACCAGCACACAGAGAAGGAAAACTCTGCAATTTATACCAAAACCCTTGCCAACCCATCTGCCAAGCGTAGTGGGTATGGCATTTATCCCTCATGTTATTGATGGAGGCCCGTGCACTTGCAGTGGGGACGTAAATAGGCTAATGATGAAAAGAAGAAGAATGCTTCGATATCGCCTTCGGGTTGTGGAGGTCAGTCGGCAGTCGCTTCATGGAAAATATCGAAGTTTAGCTAAAATCAGCAGTTAGACTGGTAAAGCGGACCCCTGACTCCAAAGCTGAAAAAGCTTCGAATGCGACTGGGATTAACGCTGAGATAATGATGATGGCGACATTCACAGCAATGAGGCCTGTGCCAAGCGTTTCGACCAGTCTTTCATATCATGTCCATCGGTAACTAGAACAATTTGCCTTTGGCTATCTTCCCGTCTGTTTACAATTTAAGTGTCTTGAAAGCTAGACTGAATAGGCTCTCTATAAACTAGTGCACTTTACCATCAACGATTGCATCTCTTGCGAAATTAAAATCAAAGCTATTGTGGGCATCCCTCACTATCATTACAACAGAGTAAAAAAATAAAAAATAATGATTCCTCATCTCTGTAACAAATTTACTGTTATCCTAATTTACTGAATTTGCGGTCGCCTAACGGACGTTTTCCTAATGAATATTGGTTTCCAATATTTGGCTGGCATCTGGAGACGACCCGTTAACATCAAATAAAAATCCAATTGCGTGATGGTCCGCCCCTAATTTACAAAAACGTTGATATGAAAAAACGGCAATCATTCTGGGTTTTCGGCCAAAGATCAAACACTTATAAAGCGTCATTAAAATTCGTAGAAAACATACTTGAATGTTATTTTTGACTTAAAGGTTTTTGCTTTTGATATTACTGTGCAGGTCGTATACCTTTAACATAATTAAATCGTTTTTTATATACCCGATATGCCCCTGCCTTTTTCTTTTTTTTTTTTCATGTTATACTTGTATCGCCATATATTATTTCTCCAAGGGTCTGAAACCGTTTTCTCTCTTTCTATCGAACCAATCTGAACGTCCGACCCACCAATCGACAGATATTCGTCCCTGGTACCATGGAATACTATTTTCAAATTATTAGTATAGTGCGAATTTTTCGCACGGGTCAGCTAGTATATTTTAATGCATCACTGCTTACCATCAGGCGGGATTGCAGTCAAGCACTAGTTAATAATTTATTAAAAAATATATACTAAATACAGAAGTATAATAATGTGTGACAGCTTCCGTAGCGTAGCGGTAGCAAACGCGGCCGCTGCGCCAGGAGGCGCGGGTTCGATCCCCACGCTGTGCAAATATTTGTATGCATGAATATGAATATTTGCACTAGTCTTTGGTCCCGGTTGCCATACGAACATCTAATGGCAGTCGTTACGGGTTATGTTGAAGCCCTCAAAAGTCCAACAATTGGTCTAATTGCAATGCTTCGATATCGCCTTCGGGTTGTGGATGTCAGACGGCAGTCACTTCACGGAAAATATCTAAGTTTCGCCAAAATGATGATGACTTGTATGTATTTTAATATTAGCTTGAAAACTTAGTACTACACCAGAGTATTTTTTTTTTTTGTTATATGTTATAAACTAGTGCTTGACTGCAATCCCGCCTGATGGTAAGCAGTGATGCAATCGTTGATGGTAAAGCGCACTAGCTTATTAAGCCTATTCACTCAAAAAAACTGAGTGAATAGGAAGGAAGATGGCAGTTGAGCGAGGTGATGCAATGTTTAACCCAACAACACTACCAACGATGCTGGCCCAGAGGGTGATTGATCTGGAGACGCTCCATGACCAAACTCCCGACATAACATCATTAGGCACATCGCACCCGGCACACATCGCAACTCAACTGGTCAGACCCGTCCTCCGTACGGCTTCACCAGACATCATGCCGGAACACGACGAATCGCTTGGCGGCAAGATTTTGTCTGGTGGGTGGTAACTTATGCCGGCGGCTGATGTTGTTGCCTTCCACCGAGAAAAATAATGTATGTTAAATAAATACATATTCAGTTTGACAAAGCCTTTATTTTGTAGCATTAAGTACGGTTTTTACAAGCTTTTTTATACTCCAAGTGTACTACTGATAACGTAGACATTGTAGCACTGAACTACGCTGTAACACACAGCTACGTACGTTCTTAGGACGATTTGCGCTACGATAAGCGGAGTGAAGGGTGCTTTTGAATTACCTTCTTGGGCTCCGAATTCTAAGCGTATTAATGGGACCCTTTACTACGCATACATTAAGTACACGTTTTTTTCAAAAAGAATCACGACGTAAAACAACAACACAACAAAAAAATAAACATTAGGAACTATTCGATATGTTTGCGACGATATTGACGCTATGTTCCCTGCTGCGAACCTGTTAATTTTACATAATTATTAAAGCCATTTTGCCAGTTACGTTTGTCGGAATAAACTTAATTGGAATGTTGGAAATTATCCCAAGGGTGCGTACTACTGGAATAAAAAAAAGTCACGTGTTAATAATTCTTACGTAGAACTGTGTGCCAAGATCATGCACATATGTCCAGTTGTTTGCATAATTGAGTGAAAAACATACAAACTTTTACTTTATAATATTAGTAGTCATTAGCATATTGCCATCACCCAAGCACACTGAAATTCGATTTTAGGGTTACAAACATAAACAATTTGCTCGGTGGCAGGCCATAACATCGGCTGCCGGCAGAAGTTACCACCCACCAGATAAAGTCTTGCCGCCAAGCCATTCGTCATGTTCCGTCATGATGTCTGGTGAAGCCGTATGAAGGACGAGTTTGACTGGTCTGCGCAGTTGTTTTGCAATGTGTCCCGGATACGATGCGCTAAATGTTGTTGTGTCCGGAGTTTGGTCGTGGAGAGTCTCCAGATAAATCTCCCTCTGGCGCAGCAACGTTCGTCGTGTTGTTGGGTTTAACATTGCATCACTTCAATCAACTGCCATTAACCTTCCTATTTTCTCAGTTTTTTTAGTGAATAGGCTCTTAATAAACTACCGCAGGCAGGATAGCGGGCAAGTACTAGTTTATAATTACGTAAAAAAAACAAACACATAGCGTAGGCTTATTAATAACCCTTTGAAGACGGTACCCTAAAAAAACTGCTTGAACATTTCAAACTACTCGTGAAGTTCCAACTTTCTGTTCTTTGATGAAAATGAATGAGGTTGCGTTATCTGTGGGCAGCCATCATGTTGAAGGTGAAGGGCGATGTTTGATAATACTGTTGATCATTTATCCCATGATTGATGACTTGACTTACAATGCTAACTCACATTTTATGCGACGGGGAATCCATTTTTATTATCGCATGCGAAAGAAAGAAACGATTTGTAACATTGTTTTATATTTTGCGAGCGCTTGTGGAATTCCATTCTGTATACATTATACGGAGACCTTGATGCGCGGACTGAACCCATTAATTCAGCAAAATATGATTCTAGACGAGATATATTTCAATACTCAATAATTTATTGCATACCATAATGTATACGTAATAGTTGATATATAAAATTATAGGATCAATTATGGACCTTGTCGGGACAGCAAAGTATTTTGTATTTTTTCTGGTCGGTCATCAAAAAAATCTGCTGTTTTGTAGAAAAGAAATCTATACCTATGCGGTGAAAATGTACTGAACAGTATAGAATTTAAAGACATAAGACTAAGAAGAAGACATTTTTTTATCACATGTATGTGTTCATAAGTGCTTATTTTAACTTAGGTAGATAATACGCAAGCAATTTTCTTTATAATGTGATTTGTCAGAAACAAATTGGACACACGCTTACTGAAGGACAAACTACTTTGTTTTGATGATTATTTGTTTATGTTTGTTTTTGTGTATATTTTTTTGGGACAAAACCCGCCACACATTTCCCACCCACTGCAACTCCTGAAAGCCAGAATCAACAGGGGAGACCGCCAGAAAAACGCCGAGCAATGAAGCTCGACGAGTCCCGGAGAAACAATTCGACTGTCTTGGGTCCCGCAACGAAATTAATCAGAAAAGAATAGCGGAGGAGTAAGAAATAAGATATTTTTTCCACTTCCCTCCATAACAAGCAGAAGACAGAACAGAACTAAGCCAATCGGCACAAAGGGACATTATTGCAACTGGGAGAAGCCCAGATTGCCAAGCACCACGGAATAAAATTTGTTAAGTGTATATGTGTTTGTTTGTTTCTGACAAATCAGCCCCCTAATCGGCGAACACATTTTTGTCAAATGATTGCGACTAGTTGGGATCGTTTGGACCGCCCATTCGTCCGTTCGGTCCAAATGATCCCAACTAGTCGCAATCATTTGACAAAAATGTGTTCGCCGATTAGGGGGCTCGTTATAAAGAAAATTGTGTTTTTTTTCTATAATTACAAACTAGTGCATGACCTCAATCCCGCCGGATAGTAAGCAGTAATACAATCGTTGGTGATTAAATGCGCTGGTTTATTAAGGTGTTTGATTGTTTTGCTTTTTATGGTTTGTCTTGTGTTTATGTTGTTTGTCGTATTTGTGTTTTGTTTGTTTGGTGTGTTTTACTTACGACTAAGTCTGTGTGTACAAAACACCCTTCCAACCTATGTGGCCCAGCGATAGCGATAGCTTTCAACAAGAAAGAATTTTGCTATCGGACCTCCTTCTAGGTATAAGATTATCTCCAATACCTAGTCATCATCATAATCAGCTTATAATGTTTCCTTTGCAGGGGGTGATGTTCCCTTTGTGGCCGTTATCAAATACACGGGCCTAGTGTAGGTTGGAAGATTTCGCTGTACATCACACTCATCTCCACAGAGTAGGCAACTCGTTCATGGGTCAATGTATTCACTTTTACAACAAGCTTCCCATGAACATTTGAAACGAGCCATTAAACGATATAAAAACTATATAAAGGCCAAACTTTGCAAAAAGGGATATTATAAAATCACTGATTATTTAGAAGACAATAAAGCTTGGGACTGAGCTGCTCGCTCTGCTAAGCATTGTTATTAAGCAATATGCTTTAATTATGACATTTTAAACACTGTTTTTTTTTTAAATCACGTATGTAAATGATTGTAAACATTTTCATTTTTAATGTCTGGACTTGAAAAAAGACGATGATCCCTGAGTTTGTTTCGGCTATTTTATCTCAGTGGTAGTCACTTAGTAAATGCCGGCTCCATTTAGTCCAAAAAAAAAATATGACGTATAAAAGTGATCAGTGATCCTACTTGCTTAATAAATGATTTCATTTCATTTCGGTGATTTTTTGGTTCCAGAACATGCTAGTTTTCTGACAATGTTTTCTTTAAATATTTTTAAAACATTGGCGATGTAATAAAGACTGATTTACACGGTGTAATTTAATTGCCTATGGCATACAATAAATTTGATGCAACAAATGACTTGCATCGTCTAAATGGTGTATAGACAATGCAAATTTTATTGTTGCTTCAACTTAATTGAAGCCATAGGCACTTAAATTGCACCGTGTAAATCAGTCTTTATACATACAAAGTACCTACTCGTAAGTCGGTACCACATGGTGACCATGAAGTCCCCATGCAAGTCCCAAAGCGTAATAAGTATGGAGAAGAATGGGCAAGAAATTTTTGGACATTTTAAGCAAACCCTCTACTCTCTCTACTCATGCCATAACGTATGGAGGTAATATATATCTATAATATTAGGTTTACATGATTCTCCTATTATTGTAGTCCTTGGTGTATCCATTTCCATATTATCCAATATTATAGGAATATTTTAGGAGGACCGTTTTATTCCAACGGCTCAGTAAATACCATTACAGCAAGGCACGGCCGACCGTGCCCTTGCCTCAGTGGCACAGGGTTGCCAGTTGACAACGAGATAATTATTATTTAGATTGTTTTTATTATTTTAAAACTTGTGCTTTTTTCATTTTTTTTTTTAATTATAAATTAGTGGTTGACCGCAATTCCGCCTGATGCTAAGCAATGATGCAATCGTTGATGGTAAAGCGCTCTAGTTTATTAAAAGCAAATTAAAAATTAAATTGTAGTCCGACGGAAACACAGCCACTGGCAAATTGTTCCAATCCCTCGATGTACGCGGTATAAAAGAGGAGATACCGCTGCAATTGTTATTCATCCTATAAATTTATACAATATGTAAAGAAAACCCTGTCCGAACCATAAGGATAATAAAGGTTAGGTAAACACTTGACCAAATATAATATAATATTTTACATAATCATCATAGTAACAATACTAATGAATAATTTTGAAATAATCCTTTTTTCCCGGGGTAATTCCAATTTTTCCGAAATTTGGTAATTTTTAAAAAAAGTGACAACACCGGTATTATTATAAGCGAATATCGACGCGACCATGTCACAGGTGCCGCGTGCCCTGCCCCCCGCCCCCCGCGGACGGGGTTGCGTACCGCACTTGTATTAAGTTACCTCTTTTTGCGAAATAATATTTATTTTTTAGGGGTTTTTTTTTTTAAGTTTAGCCTGTCTTTGTGGGCATTAGTAGAATCAGTTATCGATACCTAACAATACCTTCACGGATCGGACAGGGTTTTCTTTACATATTGTATACATACATTTTTATACAGCTAAATTTTTCATCGTCATCATCATCATTTAAGCCAAAAGACGTCCACTGCTGGACATAGGCCTCCCCTAAGGATCTCCACGAAGACCGGTCCAGCGCTTCCCGCATCCAGCGGTTTCCCACGAGCTTCACCAGGTCGTCGATCCATCTTGTTGGGGGCCTACCCACGCAGCGTCTTCCAGTGCGTAGTCGCCACTCGAGAACCCGTCGGCCCCATCGGGTATCGGTCCTACGGGCAATGTCCACTGCCACTTAAGTGTTGCAATTCTTGTGCGGCTCTCCTTATTTCTGATTTGATCACGCAGTGAAACCCCAAGCATAGCTTCCTCCAGTGCCCTTTCAGTGACCTTGAGCTTTCTTATAAGGTCCATTGATAGCGACCAGGTCTCAGTTTTAAAAGTCATCGCTGGCAACACACACTGGTTGAGACTTTTGTCTTGAGACACTGTGGTATATTTTTTTTTTCAAAATTTTTACGTTGTACTAAATAATTTTACTAGAAAATATTCTTTGAACACTTTATTACTTTGCCGTATGTCAATGAGTCATACTGAAAAATATTCTGCTCTATTATATTTGCCTAGCTTTTTTCCAACTATATTGGGGTTAACTTCCAGTCCAACTTACGAGTCCAATATTTTACATGGAGCATTGACCATTTGACCTCCTCAACCCATTTAATGGGTAATACGATACCTCTTGGTAAGACTGTTAAAGGTCACAAATGACACCGTCCTTCAGCTCGTTCAAATGCCTCGAAAGTTGTTGTCAACCATAAAACACGCAAAATAGAATATCTCGGCCTTGTGTTCCGACACGATAGATATGCGCTACACCAACTGCAAGGTAGAAGGGAAGAGGCACGCTGGACGAAAGAGAAAACCTGGGTGTGAAACATCAGAGAGTGGACCGGCATTACTTCCGTTGAAAAACTGTTCCGACTCGCGATTGACAAGACCGAATACAAGAAGCTGACGGCCAACCTTCAGGATTGAAGAGGCACTGGAAGAAAAAGAAGAAGATTGTTACAATTTTCAGCAATTTCATACGTTACGATTAAAATTTACGCACAATTTAAAGACAATTTGCTCAGCAATAATCAATTTACTCCTACCGTACGTATACGACAGCCCTATCGTAAATTAACATCATCATAATGGCACGAAAGCGTCGGCACATCTGAGGTGCAAACAGTACCAGTTCCTAACGTTAATTCATATAGCCAGTATTGTCCTCGCCTGCGCCTAGTAATAACTTCCTTTACCTGAACATAATTACATTTTCGTCAAACACTTTTTGTCGAAACTAAGACCCACCCACACTGGGCTGTGTTTTAGATTACGGCCTCTCCCTTTCACAGTGAGGAGACTGTTTGTGTACCTATGTAAGTTCAAGTGTTTGTAAACGCACCATCGATATCCAACGTAACATTAAATGCATAAAGTTTAAATTATTTACAAAAATAACATGTTAATTAGAAAAAATGCAAGATTTTATATTGATGATTTATATTGTTTGACATTTTAATTATTTTGAATTAGATTTTTTTTCTTTCAACTCATAAGAAATATGTAGTTCCTCATTTGGGTCTGTCATTTTAATTAGAAACAATAATTATGCATGATTTTGAAATATATTCTTAGAGGTTAAAAGTTGGTTCTCATGAGCCAGATAAACACCATATTTTGTACGCCTACTGGCATAACAGAGCGCGCTGTTCTACATATATAAAATCTGTGTCTATGTATTTACCTGTGTTAACAAATGAAATGATTTGATTTGAAACAGTATTATCTTTGAACGATGTTCGGAAAATTTTGGGTAGGTAAACTTGGCTACAACGTTAACGTATTCACTATAATTGTAATGTATTCATTATAATGTTGTATTAATTCAATACTCTAATTTTTATCTAGAAAATATACAGAGTGGTGCTGACAATACGGCAATAAATTAAACATCGTGTACCTCAACACATTCTCAGTCTACCCATAAAAAGTCATATAAATATATCCATTAGTTTAGTCACAGGAAATTATTTTTCATTTTTTACATTTTCTACATGATGTATATGTTGACAAGAAAGCGCTTACAGGTTGATGACCGCCACATCCAGTGGTAGGTAGTAAACTTTAATAATAATGGCGCGGAAAAAGCAAGTTGATACAGGACCGCGCTGTCGCCGATCGGTTGCTAGGTTTTTACCTATAGTTAGATTATTCCTATGGACCAGCATTGTCCGTGTTTTCATTTATTGTCGTATTATCAGTACCACTCTGTATATTAATATATTTTATAAGAAGTGTAGAATCGTGTGTTGGGAGAAGGCCAAGAGTCCTTCTAAGAAGATAAGAATCTTGCAGTGAGAACATACCGTCCAGTCAGATTAAAATCATAAGAAGAGAATGGAGCTGGTTCCCTTGTTCACAAACGAAGCTAAATTTAAGGCAAATGATACTCTATAGATTATCATTTGCCTTAAGGTACCGCTACGGGCACTATTGTCTATAGTGTAGAAAATAGTGCCCGTAGCGGTACCTACAAACGCCAGAAATAAACAACGCGACATACTGACGTCACACGAGTTAACGTGCAATTAGCATACATACAACTTCCTAACTTCCACCGTTGGGCAAGTGCCCGCCAGACATAACACCCGTCTGGTCGGAGGATCCTCCCTTTTCTATGGAGGATGAGTGAACTTTACTCCCTGTTCCTCATGCCTCCACAATGCCGGTTGTTCACAAACTAAACTTATTCTAAATTCAGTGTATCTTTTTCTTAGTACTTCTTTAAGAAGAGGATAGAAGATAACCATATCGGTTTAGTCCTGTCAAATTAAGATACTCCATAGACAATTTAGACGAGTTCAAAAACATGGAGACTAAAAATAAACCAATTTATGTCAGGCGCTGACTAATTTAAAAAAAAAAAAAAAAAACTAGTTCTATCTTCTGTCCTTTTCATAATGAAATAGAAATAAAACGATGCACTGAACTTAAATTAAGTTTAGTTTGCGCCATTATGTATTTCACTATAAGTTTCATCAAAATCGGTTCAGTAGTTTTTGAGATAGGGATTTTTTTCATATTGATGTAAACTTATTCTTACATGTAAGCCATTATTGTTATGAGGTGAAAAATGTAATTTTCGAATTTCGACTAAGACGGTGTCTCGAGGTTTCTGTTGTTTAGCTCGCCACCGACTTCTAGAGCCATGTCAAAAATAAAATTATTTTTTCCTTATATGTGTTTTTTTCATGTCGGTTTCAATTTTTTTTGTAAAAAGTTTTTATTACGACAAATAATGGCTAATATTTGAAGCGATTTTAACCAATACAACATTATTACTTATCCAATAAAATACATTGTTGATTTCATATTATTTGGATATATGTCCACATAATATGAAATCAACAATATGGCCCCTTACGGTATATGATTTAAATGAATATTTTCGAAGATATTACAGCTTTAAAAATTGCTGGACGTAGTGTTTGCGGCGGTACCGACCGGCCGGGCGGCGGGAGCGACTGGCCGCTATGTTTTTATACAAGTACAACGTTCACAGTTTTCTGTAGCGTAATTAGTATTAGCATGGCACCCGAGTGAAGCCGGGGTGGGTCGCTAGTAATATTATACAAATCTAGCTACGATTGTTACATAAAGTCACGTAGGTATAGCTTGTGAGACCGTCACCACAACTAAAAAAAAAAAATCGAAAAGAAAAATCGTGACCCATCGTGATCGTCGTGAAGTCGTCGTACAAAAAATCGTGACTTTAAAGTCACGATTTTTTGTACGGCGACTTTCCACCCTTACGTTGTTGACACCACTACGATCCAGGCGAAAAGTTTCGCTTCTTCTTTTATACCGCATACGTCGAGAGACTTGAACAATTTGCTAGCGGCGATGTTTCCAGCACACTACAATTTGCGTGTATTCAAGGCTAGAGTGAATCGGCTCTTAATAAACTAGCGCGCTTTACCATCAACGATCGCATCACTTCTTACCATCAGGCGGGATTGTGGTCAAGCGCTAGTTTATAATTTATTAAAAAAAAAAACTTAAGGCAGAGAAAAGTATCATTAAGATTTAGGTCATAACCGTGCTGGAAGATAAGTAGTAGCATGCGTAAAACTAAAATAACCTTTCGTCCTTTCATAATCGCTTCAAATAGTGTCAAGTCTGACGTCTTTCACCTTTAACCTCAAAAAATTCCCTTTAAGTGATAAAAATCGCCTAGCTCATCGCGATACCGCATCCGAGCACGCCCATTCATTATAAACACGTTTTTGAATCATCCATCCGACGCAAACGAGATGGCGTCAAATCAATATTAATGGAATATGGCTCAAAACGATGCTAAGAAAAATGAGTTTGCTTAACGACACTGCAGGCTCGTTCAAACATTGTTTCATTATGAAGGTTGCTTGCTTTAACAATTTATATCCATTGTAGGTAGGTATATTACTAACTATAGGTAAACTGTCAAAATATGTACGGTGGAGTTCATAATATAACGTTATTGTAACCATAGACAATAAATTACATTTATTTCTGTCTTAATATTTTATGCAGGCAACACCTACCTCATTTTACCTCTGCCTTTACACCTCTACTACCCAATCTTTCTGGAAAATAAAGCGTAATTTTATCACATGTCAAAAAAACGAGATGAGATTGGTGTTTCCTATTCGAGTACTCTGAGAAGAAACACCGAAACCATCGACTCGTCGTCCAGCTACCCGAAACTGTCAAATACCTATTCCCAAAACCTTGAGTTAAGAGTCCCCTCTTAAGGCTCTAGTGGCGTTTTCTCTATACAAACGTATTCCGTTGTTTTCTTCCCGCATAACGCATTTAGAGCAATTATTCTTTTCTCTACAATTTTACACCTTGATTATTCGTGCCTCTATCATTTGATTTTTTCGAAAACTTAATTAATAAAAGAAATATGATGTTTCAAAATCTCGAAAAATAACCCATTTTCATCACGATGTTCAGACGACTGTTACCCAAATGTGTGTTTTTGACAAAAAAGAAAATGATAGAAGCATAGGTATACCTAAATTTCCTCTAAATGTTGATATAAAAATTATTGAGATCCAGTCGTGTTTTGAAAAAGAAAACAGCGGAATACGAAACGTCTTTTGGTCAACTTTTTTGTAGGTAAAATCAGCCTGAGCTCCAATTGTCCCTTTCGAACTTTACGGGAAGAGGTTAGAAGCGGCGCGATGGCAATAGTTTCTTCTAATACCTATTTTTGAAATACCTCGGCACCAGAGTCCCCTCTTAATGCTTCAGAGATAAAGTTGAAAACTTTTTTTTTTTTTTTAATAATTAGAAACTAGCGCTTGACTGCAATCCCGCCTGATGGTAAGCAGTGATGCAATCGTTGATAGTAAAGCGCGCTAGTTTATTAATCCCATTCACATAAAAAAAGACTTAGTGAATAGGAGGGAAGACGGCAGTTGAGCGAGGTGGTGCAATGTTAAACCCAACAACACGACCAACGATGCTGCGCCAGAGGGAGATTGATGTGGAGACTTTCCACGACCAAACCCCCGACACAACAACATTTGACGCGTCGTACCCAGCACACATCACAATACAACTGCTCAGACCCGTCCTTCGTACGGCTTCATTAGACATCATGCCGGAACACGACGAATCGCTTGGCGGCAAGACTTTGTCTCATTGTCTGGTGGGTGGTAACTTCTGCCGGCAGCCGATGTTATAGCCTACCACCTGTAACACAACACACACACACAACAACACACACACACACACTTAATAAGGAAATCTGACAAATTGTAGTAGCTTGATGTGCTGTCGTCTGTATGAGGACGTTATTTGTGTCAGCACCCTAATTGCTGAACATTTCATTACTATCAATTGGAATCATTTTGAAGCCTATTGCTAATCCATTGCTGTTGATATTCGAAAAATGTCTCTGCCCAACAACGTAAATAACGAAATGAATGTTGTTGAACTGTCAAAATGAAAACCATTGCTACTGATAATGGATTATGCAGCATGGTAATTGCGTAACTCACTATCACTACCGATTGCTGATTGTCTATTCTAAAAAAATGTCAACGTGTAAACTTACGTTTACTTTATCTAAATTTTCATCTCATAATATTGTAAATGTTTTGTTTCAATCCGACATAATTTATCTTATTTAGGTCTGATTTTGCAAACATCTTATGGGTAACTTTATTGAAGGAATACAAAACAACAATTTAATTTCGTACAAAAAATTTGAAACAACATATTTTTTCCTTGAAAAAAAATTATCTAGCGATGGAAAAATATACCTTATTTCTGCCAGCACGTGTTTCTGTGATACATAAACGACATTTTCTTTCTTTTCTTTTTTTTCATGAGGACTTATAACAGTACAGATCAATCGCCTAGTAGGGTAATTGCGTAACACACTAACAATAGCAATAGGTTTCATTGACAATTCAACAACATTCATTGCGTTATTTACGTTATTGCGCAGACACTTTATCGAACACATGGACTAATGGATTAGCAATATACTTCGAAATGTAATAGTGTATTACGCAATTAGGGTGCAGGTCAAGTTACGCTAGCCGTTGTTGGTCTGTAGATGAGTGAACATCATTATATGCTGAGGCCCCTCCGTATGTCGGAAAGCACGTTAAGCTGTTGGCCCTTCTGTCATTCTTGGACCTTCGAAAGTCGTAACTGTTAGTAAAAAGCCCGAAAGTAACCTGTCTTACCAACGGCATCGATTACCCAGTTAATGGGTTGTGGAGGTCAAATAAGCAGCTACTCCATATAAGATAATGGTATTCAACGGCATCCGATTGGACTGAAAGCCGACCCGAACACAATGGGGAAAAGGCGAGGCAGATTATGATTTCATTTATTCCTTATTGTAAGGCGAGAGAAAAGGGACAAATAGAAAAATAAAAATCTTAATAAAACTGATTTATTCAAATTGGGCTGTGAATCAGCACTTTTTGAATGACAGTATTACATAAGACAGTCCCCCCAAAACGCCCGCTCTTCGCCACTTCCTAGTGCTTTCGCTGGAAAGAAGAAGTGGCGCTACAAACTCCCCAGCAGCACAGCTGACTGTTCAATAAAAAAAACACATGACTTTATACAATACTATGTCTAGTAATGTGCACAAGAAAATACAATAACAATGAAATTATTTACCATATGCCAGCTAACCACGCCAAAATACCAGCAAAACAAAAAAGAAATAATTAAAATATCATTAAAATGGAAATCTAAATAAGTAAAAACTTATTACGTAAATAAACGCCCCAGGTATAAAGGGCGTGACCACTCACATACCTATTTATGCATTATTAAAAAAGCAAATTATATGAACTCATATAGCGTGTCAGTAAGCTAATTCTGGAGAAAGAACACATTGTCTTGAGTTAATCAGAGCGACCAGCTATTCTTATCATTTAAATAGTCGTATACGGAATAATATGCCTTTGAACAAAGCTTGAATTTGATTTGTGCTTTAAATGCATTGTAAGGCAAGTCTGACAAAGCAGAGGGGATGTTATAAAAAGTTATAAGAAAGAAGAATATAGTCAGGCCGTCGCTCTTGAAGCAAGTTATAGAGGTCAGCGGTAATTGCGAACGCCCTTCGCTTCTGATCGAACTGTCGTCGAGGTGTATCAGACTCAATTAAGGCCGTTTAATGAACATCAGTCGCCTGCAGTGACATGACTTACGAGCAATTAATAATGCCGGTGAAGCCAATCTATAACCTGACTTGGTTTATTACAGAAAAATGTCTAGTGGTTATTTTTTGGGTGAAACTTCAAGCCATGGGGTACTAGTGCTCAAGATTTCTTTAAAGATGGAGTAATAAATATCTATGTATACAACGTTAGTTTCTGTTTATGCGAAACCCGAAACACGTGTTCAGTATTTTTAAGTAAAAAATCTATGTACAAAATTTCAAAAAATATATAATGAAAAACCACAATGTTATAATTTTTGTCATACTTGGTTGTCCTAACAAAAATATGGTCACCGCAGTGCTCGCCTGCCAATGCCCGGGACGGCGCGGCGCGGGGGAGTGGCTGTCTCACTGAGATCTACCGTCAGCTGTGCTGTGCGTCGGTAACAATACTGCAACAATTTCTAAATGTATTTGGGAAAAATAAAACATGGTGTAAAAATTATTGGAATCGATTCAGTTGCTTATTCTGAACAAACTGTAGTCAGGTTTCCTACAAAATAAAATAACGTTGGTTCAAACCTATTTGAGTAACTATATTTAAGGATTTTTTATTAAGTAAAAACATCTTTAGCGGGGCTGTGCAATTTTTAGGATGGGTAAAATATGCTAAACTCGTGTCAGTACGCACAAAGTGACCGTGAGCGATAATTTGTAGACGGAGGGAGAGTAGACCACCATATCTATCCTTGTTCTTCTGTTTTCGAACGGAGCAAATGTATGCTTCCTCCTGCTGTTTCGTTAAACAGCGCAGAGTACTTGTACCTACAAGTAGTTGTGTGTTTGTATTACAGCTGATAGCTTGGCCGACTGTAGGTTTTTTTTTATTTTATTTTTTCATGTATTATAAACTAGCGGTTGACCGCAATCCTGCCTGATGGTAAGCAGTGACGCATTCGTTGATGGTAAAGCGCACTAGTTTATTAAGAGCCTATTCACTCTAGCCTTGAAGACACTCAAATTGTAGTGCGACGGAAACACCGCCGCTGGCAAATTGTTCCAGTCCCTCGGTGTACGCGGTATAAAGGAGGAGGCGAAACACTTCGTCCGGATCGTGTGGGTCGTCCGATGGTGGAACGGAGATGGGGGAATTAAATCATGCAATTCCCTCGAACACTCCCCAAAATGCATCCTATAGAACACCGAAAGGCTGGCTACTCTACGCCTGTGCTCTAGGCTTTGGAGACCATCTCGAGTTAGATCAGGGTCACCAATCAGCCTCTTCGCACGCCTCTCCATCGAATCCAAAGTGGCCAGGTGACACTTAGCAGCACCAGCCCAAATATGGCTGCAGTACTCCACACACGAACGAACCTGTGCTTTGTATAACATTATAAGCGGCCCAGCTGTGAAGTACTGCCGGACCTTTGCGATAACGCCAAGTTTCCTGTCAGCCACCAGGTATACTTGTAAAATTGGTGCGCAAATATTCCTTAAACATTCCAAATTCAAAAATTATTGTTCAACTTTTCACTTCCGCCGCCACCGCGTGTCGTTATTTTTTTTTTATCTGTTTTTGTATTCTGATTTCTTTACCAGCCTTGGTTGATTGGTAGAGAATACGTAAGGCATAGAGAACTTATTTCATTCACTTAATCATATCACAAAGGTATGATATGATTAAGTGAATGAAATAAGTTTAAATAAATAATTAAGTGTCAGAAATGCTGGTTGACATTTCCCTTGACCCAAGGACTGTTATACAACGTTTAAAACATAAAACCAATTCCATAGTAATTAACAAGTTAACACATAACGAAGCGCACATCCCCAAACGCCACGTCAACCTGTCAGCGCCCGTAACGAAACCGCAACACGCAAAATAAACAATATAGGTAATACCTACTTCGTAGCACAAAACTGGATTCATTATAAAGTAAATAAAATCACAAACTTTGAAATGGTAAATAAATATTGAAAATGTATTTCAAATTCAGATGAGTATCAAGTTTCCTTTTTTTAGTTCGAACTTTGTTGCTCTTCCTTCAATAACGATAAACATTGGTCCAACAGATTACTGATGGACGTACTTAATTCGACGTAGTTTTGAACGCCATGTTTTTAATCACGTGTCTATGGAATATCTTAATTTGACAAGACTAAACTAATATTTTATCGTTAATCCCAGTCGCATCCAAAGCTTTTCAGATTTGGAGCTGGGGTCCGCTTTACCAGTCTAACTGCTAATTTTGGCTAAACTTCAATATTTTCCGTGAAGCGAGGCAAGACCAGACCTTTCATATTCATGCACACAAATATTTATACAATTTGAGTGTCTTCAAGGCTAGAGCGAATAGGCTCTTAATAAACTAGTGCGCTTCACCATCATCGATTGCGTCACTGCTTACCATCAGGCGGGATTGCGGTCAAGCGCTAGTTTATCTATACTTACTAATTTATAAAGCTGAAGAGTTTGTTTGTTTGTTTGAACGCGCTAATCTCGGGAACTACTGGTCCGATTTGAAAAATTCTTTTGTCGTTGGATAGCCCATTAATCCAGGAAGGAAAAATGAAACATGATCTCTACGGGGAAATGCCACTCTTTCCTTCTTCCACACAAACTACGAATATCCTGACTCGTCCTATCGTCATCTAGGTCTACCGCATCGCCATTCGAAGAACACAGTTTAGGACGATCTTAGCTTATAGGTAATGCGTCTGGAAAGCGTCAAATATTCCTGGCCCAGTCCCACTACAGATTTGCTACTTTTTAAATGATGTTAATGTTTAGGATTGTGTTTACCATAACATATAATTATAATCAGCTCCTATAATGTTCCCACTCATGTGGACACAAGCCTCCTGTGCCGGTGACAAGGTTTGGACCGTAATCTACCACGCTGGCCCAGTAGGTTAATAAATAGCACAGAACTTCAAATTTTTGGTTCTAGGATTTGCGGGTTTCCTCACAATGTTTTCCTCCCCGTTTTGAGAGCAGAAACTATTTTCACAAAGTACAGAGCCTGACGGGTTCGAACCTACGACCTACAACTTACAAGTCACGGCCGAAACTACTACCAACCACTCCGTCGTTTAATACTCGTTAAAACGTTTCATTGCACTCTCGTCTCTATTTCAGCCTCGCCATCGGCCGCCTTGGGTGGAAAGATACTTTGCACACTTAATAAATAAATATATACGGACAAATCACACAGATTGATAGTTCAATCTGTGTGATTTGTCCGTATATATTTATTTATTAAGTGTGCAAAGTGTACCTTATCAAGTAGTAGTGTATCTTATCAAGTCTCGAACTTACTTTGGGGCTAGCGCCCCAAAGTTAGTTCGAGACTTGTGTTATGGGATACTAACTCAACGATACTATATTTTATAATAGATACATATATAGATAAATATCCAAGACCCAGGCCAATCAGGAAAGGATCGTTTTCCATCATGACCTGGCCGGATATCGAACACGGGGCCTCCACGTCGCAGGCAGGCGTGTTGACCGCTGCGCCACGGAGGACGACAAATATTATGGTTTAACCCATTCGTTGCCACCAAAATTTTAAAAACTTCGCCTTCATATTTTTAATGATTACAATAGAAAAGACTTATTTAAATATGTTTTTTAATATACAAAAATCCTAAAATGTAAAATTGTTTCTAGCCGTGAATGTTGCCAAATATTTCAATAAATTTCTATAATGCTGTCGTAATGGCAGAAAACGTTACATAGTACACTTAACGCAAATGGGACGTTGGTGGCATGACGTTGTAATCTTGCTAAACGCAAATGGTGCGTTGGCGGCAATGAACGCAACATTTGCGTTAATTCTAATTTCTAATTGGTGTTAATATTTTTTTAAAGAAGAAATATTAAAGAAGAGAGAAATATTAAAGTTCTTACTTTAATATTTCTCATTAAGAATTAACACCAATTCAATTAATCCATCCTTCTTTCTTAGGTATATGCATTGCACGCTACCATAATGTGACGTACGACAAACGATGTGGTCTCTTAGGACATGCCAGTGTGCTTGCAACCAACAAACACTGACATATGGCTGCAACCACAATGTGGCGACATGAGCCGTCAGGGGGCGACCACAAGCCACAACAAGCCACACGACGCTGCGCATATGTGTTGTTATTGTACCATCGAAAAAAATAATTTTAAAGGGAATTCAAACGAGCAAAAAATATTCTCATCCTTATTCCAGCTATATTGCTATCATGATCATCGTAAGTGGAAACCTTTTTCCCAATTTTTGTCGTAAAAGGAATATTGCATTAACAATAAATATACCTACTATGAATGCAAGACAATATTGCAATAGAATTTAATAATGTGATTACCTAAGAAGTTGCATGCTCATTCTTCTCCACAAGAAATTACATTTTGAAATGATATTGTTATCATGATCATCGTAAGTGGAAACCTTTTTCCCAATTTCTGTCGTAAAAGGAATATTGCATTAACAATAAATATACCTACTATGAATGCAAGACAATATTGCAATAGAATTTAATAATGTGATTACCTAAGAAGTTGCATGCTCATTCTTCTCCACAAGAAATTACATTTTGAAATGATATTGTTATCATGATCATCGTAAGTGGAAACCTTTTTCCCAATTTCTGTCGTAAAAGGAATATTGCATTAACAATAAATATACCTACTATGAATGCAAGACAATACTGCAATAGAATTTAATAATGTAATTACCTACGAAGTTGCATGCTCATTCTTCTCCACAAGAAATTACATTTTGAAATGTGCAACTCGAAATTTATTCGTATTTACTTGAATTTTTCTTTCATTCAAAAGTGTCTTTTATTTGTCTAATATATTTTGACTTCTGGCAACAAAGTGTTTCGGATTTATAGTCATTAAAGAATTAATACTTCAATAATACATCTCATCATCATCATCATCATCTCAGCGGCAATCCCAGTCATATGCGAAGCTTTTTCAGCTTTGGAATCTGGGATCCGCTTTACCAGTCTAACTGCTGATTTTGGCTAAACTTCGATATTTGCCGTGAAGCGACTGCCGTTTGACCTCCACAACCCGAAGGCGATATCAATTGTTGGACTTTTGAGGGGTTCCAACAACCCGTGACGACTGCCACTAGATGTTCATATGGCAACCGGGACCAACGGCTTAACGTGCTTTCCGAGGCACGACCAGACCAGTGCAAATATTCATATTGATGCATACAAATGTTTGCACTGCGCGCGGATAGCCGCGCCTGCTTGTGCAGCGGCGGCGTTCGCTACCGCTACGCCACAGACGTTATCGACTTCAATAATACATCTCTTAGCATTACAGAGAGTTATTCAATACTTAATGAACATAAGACTTCTTTCAATATATCAGAAGGCCTATTCCGGGCCTACCTAATCCACTATTTAAAACATTCATAATTAGAGTCACAAAAAATGAGACGAAAAAAATGTCAAAAACTTCCCAGAATGTGGAAAAATTCGAGGACGTTTTGAGGAATTGACACGCGAATGACAATCTGTTAAAATTACGAAAATGTCGCCTCTGATTATAAAATTCTATCAAAAATTTCTTTGCAAAAAAATCGTCCAAAGTTTTCTGCAACATGGCATTGAGCAGAAGTGCTACAATTAATCTCGTGCGATTTATCTGTAAACCGCAACAGAAACCCGAACATCCTCGAGCAATTTTTAATAGATATCGTCAGTCGATATATTTTGGTCATTTGTCATTTTAACAGGACTAGCTGTGCTTTTCAGAGTTTAATTAAGTAGAACAATTAATTGAGGTGTTCACTGTATGCCTGCAACCAGACGATGTCTCAATTTTAATTGGCACCTAAAGAAAAATAAATTTCCTAGGAATAAAAATTTTGCCACTATCGTCTATTGACATCTACACCAGCTAAGACTTCGAAGAAGTTTTGCGCCTCTCATCTTCTTCTTCAGTCTATAGATGTCCACTACTGGACAAAGGCTTTCCACGATGACCGGTCTTGTGCTGCCCACATCCATCGGCTTCCCGCGACCTTCACCAGGTCATCGGTCCACCTTGTTAGGGGCCTCCGTACGTTGCGTCTTCCAGTACATGGCCGCTATTCCAGAACCTTACTGCCCCATCGGCCCTCGGATCTACGAGCAATGTGCCCTGCCCACTTAAGTTTAGCGACTCGAAGAGCTATGTCGGTGACTTTGGTTCTTCTGCGGATCTCCTCATCTCATCTAACAATTAGGAACATCACAGCGCCTGCCCGCTACCACGTCTAAATAAAATTATAATAATTTACGGAGATGAGGCAAAAAAAGAAAATACGTTTATGTAGGCACCTACCTAAATATGACACAAAAAAACCCTGGTCCTCCTAGATTGGGGAAGAGCAGCTTTAAGGCAGCCCCAGCCCGTTCCAGTCTTTAGCGTCAGGCCTAGTATCAGGTGGAACGATGACTCGTTTAACCTAAATTTTTTTTTTTTTTTTTATAAATTATAAACCAGCGCTTGACCGCAATCCTGCCTGATGGTAAGCAGTGACGCAATCGTTGATGGTAAAGCGCACTAGTTTATTAAGAGCCTATTCACTCTAGCCTTGAAGACACTCAAATTGTAGTCCGACGGAAACACCGCCGCGGGCAAATTGTTCCAGTCCCTCGATGTACGCGGTATAAAGGAGGAGGCGAAACGCTTCGTCCGGATCGTAGTGGTGTTAACAACGTAAGGGTGGAAACCAGCCGTACGACGGGTCGTCCGCTGGTGGAACGGAGATGGGGGAATTAAATCATGCAATTCCCTCGCACACTCCCCGAAATGCATCCTATAGAACACCGAAAGGCTGGCTACTCTACGCCTGTGCTCTAGGCTTTGGAGACCAACTCGAGTTAGATCAGGGTCACCAATCAGCCTCTTTGCACGTCTCTCCACTGAATCCAAAGTGGCCAGGTGACACTTGGCAGCACCAGCCCAAATGTGGCTGCAGTACTCCACACACGAACGGACCTGTGCTTTGTATAACATTAGAAGCTGCCCAGGTGTGAAGTACTGCCGGACCTTTGCGATAACGCCAAGTTTCCTGGCAGCCACCCTGGCCTTGGACTCAATGAACCGCCCAAAGTTAAGGTTCGAGGAAATCTCAACTCCCAAGAGCTGAAGGCGGTCGGAACACTCCAAGGACACATTCCGAAAAGTAGGGGCCAAGGTGAACGGGCTCCTTTTGGCGGTGAAAAGACACGCCTGTGTTTTGGCGGCATTGAATGCTACAAGATTGGCATTGCCCCATTCGGAGACTGCCTGCAGTGCAACATTCGTTCGCTCAACCATGGCCTCTCTTTCGGACCGGATTGATTCCCTACTAGCCCGAGCATCCGGCAGGTATCTCTCTACAACTGTGCTGTCATCTGCATACCCATAGATACCGGGCATCAGCAGATCGTTAATATGCAGCAGAAACAGAGTTGCAGAGAGAACAGACCCCTGAGGAACACCGGCATTAGTTGACATGGGCTCAGAAGAGCATCCGTCGACAACAACTCGGAGGGACCGTTCAGTCAGGCAGTCTTTTACCCAGCCAGTCAGGCTAGGGGAAATGCCGTACGCTGGAAGCTTACTCAAAAGGCCAGCGTGCCATACCCGGTCGAAGGCCTTCGAGACATCAAGGGAGACAGCAATCGCTTCCCCATTCTTCTCGAGGGCCTCGCCCCACAAGTGAGTGGCATACATTAGTAGGTCCCCAGTTGACCGATTGCGGCGAAACCCGTACTGTCGGTCACTGAGGAGATCGTTACCTTCCAGGTATGCCAAGAGGCGCGAGTTCAATACACGCTCCATAATTTTGCAAAGTATGGAGGTGATCGAAATCGGCCGATAGTTGGCGGGATCGGCACGACTACCCTTCTTGGGCACAGGCTGCACGTTAGCAAGCTTCCAGGACTTGGGCACTTCACGATAAGATTTTTTACAGATCAGCACTATTGATGAAAACAGCCTTAGCACATGATTATACAAATATATTTTAAATGAGGATAAGGAATGAAGAGATAGGAAATTTTAGATAAAGTTTCTATAGGATGCATTTTGAAGAGTGTCGTTGAGAGTTGAGAGGGAACTGCTTGATTTAACTTTATTCCCCCATCACCGTTCCATTATCGGACGACCCGTCGTACGGCGAGTTACCAGTTACCACCCTTACGTTGTTGAAACCACAACGATCCAAACTAAGCGTTTCGCCTCTTTTTTTATACCGCATACATCGAGGTACTGGAACAATTTGCCAGCGGCTGTGTTTCCGTCGAACTACTACTTAAGTGTCTTCAAGGCTAGAGTGAATAGGCTCTTAATAAACTAGCGCGCTTTACCATCAACGATTGCATTACTATCGCGATTGCGATCAAGCACTAACTTATAATTTATAAAAAAAAGAGTTAGCGTATGCTCAATTTCTTTAGTGTGATTTTTTGGCAAACAATGGTACTTACAAAGTACTTACGAGGTCGTCTGTACTTTTCTCTCGTAAACTGCCGAACAGTGAACTGATCCGTCCACGAGATGATAGAAACCTTATCACTGTTGTCTCCGTACATTTAATCATGTGGCCACGATTGCACAAAAGAGTGTATCTTTTGTGCATTTGTGGCTACATGATTAAATGGGGTTTGAATGAGATGCATTTTAGTTGCGTATGAAACTATATTGATGCGACACAATTTATAATAGGGATTCATTAGCCTTTTGAAGCGCGGAACTCTAAGAACCTTATTAAAAAGTCACTTCAGCGTCTAGTTCTTTTTCTTAGAAACGGGGTAAGGTGAGTTCAGTAAAACTTTAAAATAATCATTATTAGGAATCTGTCTCAAGGGGCCGGGTTTTCCCGAATTCGTCCTACTTTTGACGGCGCCCAGGGCATTCCGGGCGAGATTTTTATAAAATGTTTCGGATTCTTTAAGTTTTTTGTCCGGCGGCGGCGTGCCAATTCAGAAGATGGCAACCCTATCTAAACCAAATTTGTGATTTTTGCCAGCCCTAATTAGATTTGACCATAAAGCTACCGTTAAGACATAGATCGCGGCTGTCATTCGTGTATCTTTGACTGTCAACTTCAACTCTTGATCAATGGCCCTTGTGGAATAGATACTACAATTTTGCCAATAACACGTGTAACAATTTATAGAACTTATTTGAAAATTTTATTTCACAGTAATGGCGGATACGCCAATGACAGTCGAAAAAAACGGCCGCGTGAACCGTCTACGAGGGAGGTTTGAAGCAAAGTCATGGTGTGACCAATATGCTGCGATATTTCAATGTTCTTTATGAATTATTTACTGAATGCACTTTTTATTACATAAATCACGCGCTTTTATTTAGTAAACGACATTATAAATAATTTTAAAAGTCCAATGAAAAATTAACGTGACGCTCATCTTAGCTTTCCCGCCAAAAACTCCTTTAAAAATATATCTTTGACAGTCAATACAGCAGAAGCCCGAAAATATGACAAACAGTCTTAGAGAAGGGTATCATACTATCATATTACCCTAGAACTGGGTTGTGGAGATGAAATAAGCAGTCGTTCCATGTAAAATACTGGTATTCAGTAGCATCCGGTTAGACTGGAAGCTGTCCCCAACGTAGTTGGGAAAATCTATGGTAGATGAGCAATCTATGGCAGGTGAGCAATCTATGGCAGGTGAGCAATCTATGGCAGGTGAGCAATCTATGGCAGATGAGCAATCTATGGCAGATGAGCAATCTATGGCAAATGAGCAATCTATGGCAGGTGAGCAATCTATGGCAGTTGAGCAATCTATGGCAGGTGAGCAATCTATGGCAGATAGGCAATCTATGGCAGATGAGCAATCTATGGCAGATGAGCAATCTATGGCAGATGAGCAATCTATGGCAGGTGACCAATCTATGGCAGATGAGCAATCTATGGCAGATGAACAATCTATGGCAAATGAGCAACTCATAACAATATCTACACTATTAGGTCTCCACTAACACTTTGGTTTCCTTGAAAAGCAGTTGCGTCATGTGTATGTCAACAAATATGCTCTGTAAGCGGACAGTCGTTATTATATGAATATTCACGACTGGCGGATTAAGGGAGCCGACAACGGCGATCCGCCTCGGGGCACCGGTACAACGGGCTCAAATCTTTAGAATTATATTTTCACCAAATCCCACAAAAGATCAAAATAAGTTCAGTAAAAAGTAGTTGAAGGCCTCTTACATAAGCAAAATACAATTTCAGAGTGCTATGATTTTGAGGCTTGCTTCGCTCGCTTTTGTCCACAATGTCAGTTGCACAGTTATAAGGCTTTTCTGCATATCTAAATTGTAAAAGAAAAAGGAAAAAGGAATTTGTATGAATAATCAAAAGAAAACCTAACCCACATAACCAGGTGAGCAAAACTGCCTGAGCTCTTGCAGCCTCAATAGGCTATTTGACAGTATTCAATTATTTGTGATTTTTTGCTTTAATTGCATAAAATGAGGGTTCTTTATATCATTTACAAGAGTTTTAATAAAAAAGAATAACAATTAATATATCCAAAACACAAAAATATGTTTGGCTTTTTGTTTCTCGCGCCACACATTGTGAAACGATCCGGATTGGCTAATGTCGCGATGAAGTCATACGCGCATCATCGCTTGTTTTCGGCAAACTTATAAACTGTTTTCGGGGGTTTTTTATCGATTTATTTGTACAACCCAGTACAGCACACCACTTGTAAACCATTTTATTAGATAATAACAGCAAATAATAATTACAAACAAACACCACTGAGAACTGAAAACCGCTTGTGACGTCACTTACCAGGCGCAACGCCATATTGCTAATTATATCGTTTTCGCGGCTTATTTGAATTTTGAATTTTTATTTGCATATTTCTTACGAAATAAGTATTTAAAATTAAAAAAAAATACTTTGGGTGAACTTCTTAACCGCAACCAAGTAATTCAAGATAAAAATTATAAATCTGTCAAATAGCCTATTCTGTTCATTCTTATGATTTTCCGCATTAGTCGAAAAAGTACAATGTAATTAATGTATCTTCTAAAGAAAGCCGAACATGTCTGAGGTGAAAAAAAAATGTAGCTTGCTAGCTCTTGCAGCTTAATTACTGTGATTTTTGTCCTTTTCATATATCTAAATGGTTGTTATTATATATTTATGTTAAGGCCGGTGAACAGACGAATTCTGAAGTGAAGACCGCGTATCGGCAAGCGGAGTATGGGACGCCCCCCACAGATCGACGACCTTGAATAATTAGCTTTTTTTTTAATAATTATAAACTAGTGCTTGACGGTAACCCCGCCTGATGGTAAGCAAAGATGCATTCTTTGATGGTAAAGCGCGCTAGTTTATTAAGCCTATTCACTCAAAAAAACTGAGTGAATATGAAGGAAGACGACAGTTGAGCGAGGTGATGCAATGTTAAACCCAACAACACGACCAACGATGTTGCACCAGAGAGAGATTGATCTGGAGACCCTCCACTATCAAACTGCCGACACAATTTGACGCATCGTACCGTGCATGATGTTTGGTGTATCCAAACATCATACCGGAACATGACGAATCGTTTGGCGGCAAGACTTTATCCGGTAGGTGGGAACTTCTGTCGGCAGCTAATGTTATGGCCCACCACCGAGTACATGGTACACAAGTAGCCGGGACAGTACATTGTCGTCCAGGCTAAAGTGACTGTGCATCCGAAAGGCTCAGTTGATTGAAACCAAACCCCACATATTATATACGTATAAGTATCAAGTGCCATGATTTCTACATTCAAACATATTAAATTCTGTTATATGGATTACGTGTATTGGTTGTTCTATTACCTAATTTAAGGCTGATTTTTCCAACACTAGGTAAGTTAATCGAAGAAATAATTTTGAATTTTTGGCAGTTTTTCCATATACATAAAGCCGAATTTTGCTACGCGAATAAAAATTATTGATTGGTAGAGAAATCGTTCAATCTAATTTAGTACGTAGGTAGGTAGCTAATATGAACAAATTATTAAGTAATTTCTTAAGAGAACTTTCTAATCACCGTTTGATTTGTGAAACAATTTTCGGGCGCTCGTTCCGAATCATTTACCAACGTTTTTGTCGGGACCTCGCAAAGTGTGATGAGTGTTCAGTATTTGAATTAAATTTAACGGTTCATTTACCCACCTTGTAAAATATTCGAGAATTTACTACAAGTAAATTATATTTTGATACGTTTCATTCGTTGCCAAATTGAAATCGGAACGACGAGACATTGGCCCCGAATCACAAACTAATCTTAATTTAGTTTTGCGCAACTTTTCCTTTTTATTTCATTAAGGAAATGACATAATAAGTAATTAATATTATTAGTAATTAATTAGTTTAGTCCTGTCAAATCAGTCCACGCCTGATGTAAAGTGGGGTATTTTAGTCGCTACATTTTTTATCGCGTCTAAACTGTCAATGCTGTTAACGATTTATGCTCGGAGCTCCGTCCTTGAAGCTGTAGATCAGTATGTATATCTGGGATAGCTGATCCAGATCGATAGTTCCGGCTTCAAGGATGAAGTGTTTCAACGAATCCGACTCGGCTGAGCAGCGTTCGGGTGAGGTTTATTAGACGAGAAGACACTACGGAAGCTCCGTAGTATCTTTTTGTCCAAAATACTTCAATGCCTAATGACAAAAGTTTTTAACCAATGTGTTACCGGTGATGACATATGGCTCAGAAACGTGGTCCCTCACTATGGGCCTCATAAGAAATGAAGAATCCTCAGCTCGAGATCACACAGAAAGCTATGGAGAGGACTATCAGTTAATCCTGGGATCGAATCAGGAATGAGGAGGGTCGAAGAAGGACGAAAGTCAGCCGACATAGCCCAGCGGATTAGTTCTTTGAAGTGGCAGTGGACGGGGCACATAGCACATAGAGCTGATGACCGATGCGGCAGCAAGGCTCTTGAATGGCGACAACGCAAGCGCAGCGTCGGACACCCGCCGACTAAGTTGAATGACCTATCCAAAATTGCAGGGAAACGCTGGGCCGCGTCCAACAGTTCTTTTTGGAAAACCTTGGGGGAGGCCTATAACCAACAGTGGACTTTATATGGCTAAGATGATATGCATAGTGCTGGCCCAGACTCCGTACATTTCTGAAATATCTCCTTTAGTTGCAATTTCATTGGATTTCCCGTTGTTGCGAAGGTGGGCTTAGCCCCACGGTGACGCTTCATTGTATATCGTCATTTTTACATGCTTTTTATTAGCTTCATTTGTATGTTTGCTTGCTTGTTTGTTTGCTTGCTTGCTTGTTTGTTTGTTTGTTTGTCCGTCTGTAACTCTTTGGACTACGAGTGAGCGGCTCATTACTGTAAAATGTCCCACCGTTCGTCCACACGTTCGTTCGTTCGTTTTTTTTTTTTTTAAGAAAATCGAACTAAAAAGTTGAAAATAAATATAGTTTAAAAAACTAAAAAAACATGCTTTTAAAAAATATAAAAGTAAAAAATTACTATACAACTTACTATACAAAAATTATGGCACAAAGGGCCCACGCTATTTTGAAAATCTAATATATTCATAAACGAGATAAGTAGCGACATCTAGCGGCAAATGGTGGAATGAATTTATAATCGGTGCCAAGTAGGTTCGTATAGATGGCGTTGCTTACTAATCGAATTCTTTAAAATAATCCATACTAATATTGTAAATGCGAAAGTAACTCTGTCTGTCTGTCTGTCTGTTACGCTTTCCTGCTTAAACCTCTCAACCGATTTTGATGAAATTTGGCACAGACAATCTTTAGACCCTGAGAAAGGACATACCTTTTATCCCGGAAAAATTTGATATTCCCGGGGGAAATCTAAAAGCGCGATATAACCGAACTCCACGCGGGCGAAGCCGCGGGCGGAAAGCTAGTAATAATATAAATTAGAAGAAATGCATAATCGATGCATATAATAATATAATAATTAAAATCTAAAATAAGTTTTCCTTTTGATAAGTAATTGGTGTTGAAATTTAATGTTGTGAAAGTATAAAAGATCTATGGCCATAATTAGATATGACGTTTAAACTTTGAAGGAAAGCGGAGGCTGCAGTCTGTCTTAGAAGGGAGCTTTTTTATAACCTCTGATCCTGAGAAATCGAATTATTCCCTACTAATATTATGAAAGCGAAAGTAACTCTGTCTGTCTGTTACGCTTTCACATCTAAACCACTGAACTGATTTTATTGAAATTTGGTACAAAGATAGAGTTGAGCTTGAGAAATAATATAGGATAGTTTTGATTCCGGACTTTAGAAGAGTTCTCTTGGAAACGTGATTTAACCGAATTCCACGCTGGCGAAGCTGCGGGCGGAAAGCTAGTAGTTAAAATATATTAAATGTCGCGTGAGAGGCAAGGAACCTGCACGAAGATGAAAGAACTTTGAATGAATTCTCAACACCATGAGGTTGCAACATCTAGATTGAAGGACTCACATTTTCTTCCAACAGGGTTCAATTGCCTACTTTAATACCTCAATAGTTAATTTTAATAATCTAAGATTTTAACATACTTACTAAAAAAATAGTCTCCTCAAGAATTGCATACAGCTGCGTAAAGGCCCGTTGATAGCATGCAACATTGAAGCGAATCAACTGGGTCGAGAGCACGAGTGCATGCAAAATTTATAAGAATCACATAGGCTGGAGATGCTGGCTGCGACGGCGGATCCATGGATTGACCTAAGTTAGGGTAATGTGTAAATCTAATTAAAGTTCTTGAGAAGACTGAATTACATTCATTTTATTCCAATCAAAACTTTATGCACAACATACCCTATTCTCATAAATAATCACCGCTGAGCCAGGCCGGTGGTAAGTGAACCGAAGGTTGCTACAAACTTAGTACAACTTAGGTAACAGTAGAATTTAACGCTCCCCCCCACCTGCCATGGCCGCCAGTTGCTCGAAAGAGGTAACGCGGGCCCTGGCGCACAGGCAAGTGAAGGAACACACAAAATATACAGAAGACAGCAGTTCAAGCTACCCGAAACTGTCAAATATTCCCAATCAATCTTGAGCCTTAATGCCTTTAGCAGTTAAGTTGAAAATCTAATAAAGGAATCTAACATATTGTAGTAGCTTGATGTGCTGTCGTTTATACCTAGCGAAAACACCTTTAAACCCTGTAAGGGGAGTTTTTATTAACCCTATGAACAATCAGCCTATAATGTTCCCAAGCCTGGGACACAGGCCTTCTTTTGGTGAGAGGGCATGGGCGTGGGCAGTACGGGTTGGAAGATGTTAGATGTCTTCAAAATTTTACCTCTAGAACATGTTTTCGATGTTTTCCTTCACTGTTTTGAGAGCGGTAGTGATGAAATAATTTCACAAAGTAAAGCGCCTCATCGATGGGGTTCAAACCTTTTTTTTTGTTGGAATGGGAAATTGACTTCTCCCGCTCTGGGCGGAGCGGAAGGGTGTGTCAGACTTTTACTGACTAAAACCCACTCGTGTTTCTTCAAATGCCTGCGCGACGGCTAGGGCCACGGTTTCTTTTTTAACCAACCCGCAAGCCCGAAACCCAGACCCAGGAGGCACCGGTCTTCGTGGACCCCGTCGCGATGTGCTGATATCTCTTTGTGGCGCGCGTGAAACACAACGCGCCGTCGACTCGGGCCTGGTCCTTACCGGGCGGCGAGCTGCCCACTGCTCACCGCCCACAGGCCGGTCTGCGGTGGCCGGGAGCTTGATGTTGTCTCCCAAGCAGGGCGTCTCCTGCGATGGCTAGTGGCGTGAGGGCGCTGGGATTCCCGCTCCCTCACGCACTCCGCCTCCTCTTTTGCTAGCATCACTGCTTCGTAGAATGAGGTTACGGCCTGCCATGCACTCTCGCTCCGGACCATGGCCTGGACCAGGGTCGGCCGCGAGAGATAGCTGCCGATCGCCGCCACGGGGACACGGCGGTGCTCTACCCAAGCCGGGCAGACCTCCATGGGGTTCGAACCTACGACCTACAACTTTTAAGTCGCGGCCGATACCACTAGGCAACCGCTGCTCTCAACTAAACTAGCTCCTGTCTGAAATTAAAGTTTTTTTCTAATACAAAATACACGCAGACGAAGTTACGTGTAACAGCTAGTTTTTAATAAATAAGTACCTCTACCACAAATTACTTAATGTCGTTATAATCATCCTCTCCCGATCAATTTACGAAGGACTTCGAGGAAAAAGACCAAAAGGAATCCAAGTCAAAATCTTGCGAAACTCGTAATTCTAAATAACGAGTGGTTGGAAATCACATCAGGCTCTCAATTTAACTTTTAGCCGACCCCACTCACTTTTATTGTTATGTTTTATTGTGTGTTGTTGTGTTTTATTGTGTTATAACAAATTGGTTAAGTAATTTTTTTGGTTTGAAAGGTTTTTATCGAATTGTGTTTGTGTATAGGTAGGTAGGAGTGATATATAGACGGTGGAAGGGACAACGATACTTAAAGCAAAGCAATTCTGTAGCCTCATCACTGCGGAATCTTAGGTTCAAAACGGTCTCCAAAGCTTGGAGCATAGGCGAAGAGTAGCCAGCCGATCGGTGTTCTATAGGATGCATTTTGATGAGTGTGCGAAGGAATTGCATGACTTAATTCCCCCATCGCCGTTCCATCATCGGACGAAACGTCGTCCTTTCGTCAATAGTGTCAATCCCTAGCAATAGTTGAAACTCACCGTTTTTAGGGTTCCGTACCTCAAAAGGAAAAAACGGAACCCTTATAGGATCACTTTGTTGTCCGTCTGTCTGTCTGTCTGTCTGTCTGTCTGTCTGTCAAGACCCTTTATCTCAAGAACGCGTCGACGTATCAAGCTGAAATTCACATGAAATACTCGGGTCTATTGTCCCTTTAAGCTGTGAAAATATCAAACTTCTAAGCCAAGCCAATCAAAAGATACAGCCGATTATGTCGATATTTTCAACAAATTTTCGACACTCGCAAAGGAATCAAAACCTACAGGATACTTCCCGTAAACTCAGAATCTTGAAAATTGGCATGAAGCATTGTCATATAATGCAAATATAGGAAAAATTGCGAAAATCAAATTTTTTTAGTTATATAATATAATAAACATATTTTAATAAAATGGAACTTACTACCTTATTTCTCACGAACGAATAAAGTTATCAAATTGAAATTTATACCAAATACCTAGGTCTATTGTCCCTTTAAGCTGTGAAAATATCAAACTTCTAAGCCAAGCCAATCAAAAGATACAGCCGATATGTCGATATTTTCAACAAATTTTCGACACTCGCAAAGGAATCAAAACCTACAGGATACTTCCCGTAAACTCAGAATCTTGAAATTTGGCATGAAGGATTGTCATATAATGCAAATATAGGAAAAATTGCGAAAATCTCATTTTTTTAGTTATATAATATAATAAACATATTTTAATAAAACGAAACTTACTACCTTATTTCTCACGAACTAATAAAGGTATCAAATTGAAATTTATACCAAATACCTAGGTCTATTGTCCCTTTAAGCAGTGAAAAAATCAAACTTCTACGTTAAAGCGATCAAAAGATACAGCAGTTTAGACCGACACCTTAGACGAATTTCCGTCACACGCTAGGGAATCAAAACCTACAAGCAAAGACATTAAAATTATATTTACAATAGATAGGACATCACGAACAAAATCGTAAGCCAATACTTTTATCGACTTGGTTAAAAGGCGCTCAGTCTAGTCTGCGCGTCAGGACGTAATTTGTGTCCACCAAGAATAAACATTTTCTAAGGAAATATGCCATGTTGCGCTTTGTGTTACTGTACATCTCGTTATAGTAAAACGACTGGAGCTAACTTCGGAATGTTTTTCTGTGAATTATTTATATTTCGTCTGCAATTCAAATTGAGTTTGTTGAGTAGTTTTACTATTTTCTTGTAGATATGTAGTAATGTTGTTTATCGATATAGTTATCGATAATACTTATTAAGATGAATACATTTTGTTGTATTTTATTGACATTTAAAATATAGCTAAATAAACTTAAAATATTACTATATTTCAAGTTTATTTATTATTAACTCTATTTAAACATAATCATATCATATTAATAAACAAAATTGAATGAACAATTACTATTCATTTATCTAGGTTTTTGTTATTTTTGGTTTCCGAATAAAAATAATGTTGTAGGGAAAAAGTGGATACGATTTGTCCAAATAGACCGTAGAGAAGAAAAGTGGCTTCCGTCTCATTCGTCGAAATTATGCTCAATGCATTTTAAAAGAGAAGTTATCTACTTTGGAAAGACTTGCCGATCATTTTTTTTTTTTTAAAAAAAGAATCGGTACCTTGTATTAGAAATGAAATAATAAGTTATTAATTTCAGTACTTTTCTACTTAACCGTAAAAATTGGAATAAAATTTACGGTTAAGTGGATAAGTACATAGATTACATAACTTATTTATAATGAAATATATTCATAAAATATGTAGGTACGTATATGTAGTACAATGATTGCGAGCTACTTTGTGATTTTGAGGATTCCGTACCTAAAAGATAAATCGAACCCTATTCATGAGACTTCTCTGTTCGTCTGTCCGTCTGTCACCAGGCTGTATCTCATAAACCGTAATAGCGAGACAGTTGTAATTCCAGAGATTGTGTTAGTATTTCTGTTGTCGCTATAACAACAAGTACTAAGAATAAAAATAATAAAATATTTAAGGGGGCTCCCATACAAAAAACGTGAATTTTTGCCGTTTTTTGCTCCATATTAATAACGGAAACAGATAGACGCTTAAAATGTTCACAGAATATTTGGTTATATATTCAAATTACAAATAAATAATTAAAATAAAATAAATACTGAAGGCGGGCTCCCATACAATAACCGTGATTTTTTTGCCGTTTTTAAAGACAATGGCGTACGTATCTGGTAAAGGTCTTGCTCCAGCAGACTACCATTTTTGTCGTGATTTGGACAATTATCTACGTGACAAGAAGTTCTCTTCCCAGGAGGCAGTTCTGCTTTCACACAGTTTGTGCAGTCTAGATCCTCAGAGTTCTATCACAAAGGCATAAACGACCTTCCTATATATTGATTATAAATGAATTATTTAAAAATTAAAAAATAAGCAATTATTTAGATTTTCAGTACTAATCGGCAATTTTAAACTTGAACGCCTATTATATTAAAAGAATTATATACTTAAATAAGAAACTTGTAAACTTAAAATTACCCATAATTATTCTGCTTCCTAATTTTTTGTTTCAAGCTATCATAATGCGACAAAACATCGTCGTAGTAACTTCTTTGAATATTATCGATAACTTTATATCGAAATGATACAAACTCTACCACAGTTTTTTGCATTGCCATTTAAAAATATTTGCAAACAAATGTGTAAAAAGAATAATTTTGCTAAAAACGAAATGCAAACGAAAATTGCAAAACAAAATGCGCTTTATGGCCTAAAAGGTCTGTTACACTCAAAAATCGCAATAAACTGAGCGTTAAAATAATTCGTAAGCATAAAACATCTAAAATGCCAATAGACGGTGTCGCGGTAAATGAATAGTAGCGACTAAAATTCTAAAACAGTTTTTGTTTGTACAAGACAAGTTTCACTTAATTTGTTTACTTTTCAATATTTATTTACCCGATTTGAACTATACTAGGGTATTAAATCGGATGTGGCAACATAGACCACACTGGCCACCTACCGGGCAATAGCTGAATATATTTTATATAAACTTATTTCATTTTTACTATTTGATGTCTCCAATTGTCGATCTAATTTTGCTATATTGTACTAGATGGCGGAACTGAGCCATGAGATCACAGTTTTTCTATGCCATTTTGACACATGCCCTCTCTATATATCTTAAATCTCTTTGCCTACAAGGTACTTCCCGTGAACTCAAAATCTTGAAATTCGGCACGAAGCAACGTTATATTATAGTACAGACAGATAAAGGAAAAAATGTGAAAATGATAAATTTGAAGTTACATAAAATGTTAAAATATTATTTTTGCTTACATGACATGAAATATTTTTTTAATAATTATAAACTTACTACCTACCCTTTTTCACATGAACGCGTAGAGATATTAAAGTTGAAATTCATATCAAACACTTCTTAAATCTAATTGCCTCTAAACTGTGAAAAATTCAAAATCAATGCTAGTATTATAAATGCGAAAATAACTCTGTCTGTCTGTTACGCTTTCCCGCCTAAACCTCTCAACCGATTTTGATGAAGTTTGGCACAGACAATCTTTAGACCCTGAGAAAGAACATAGGCTACCTTTTATCCCGGAAAATTTTGATGTTCCCGAGGGGAATTTAAACAGCGCGATATAACCGAACTCCACGCGGGTGAAGCCGCTGGCGGAAAGCTAGTACGTCATAAATTGTAAACCGCTACGTTTGTACGGCGGAACCCTCGGTGTGCGAGTCCGACTCGCATTTGGCCGGTTTTTTTTATTTATAACTAGCTTTCCGTCCGCGGCTTCGCCCGCGTGGAATTAGGTTATATCGCGCTTTTTAGATTTCCCTCGGGAATATAATTTTTTTTTTTTCAATAAAAGGTAGCCTATGTCCTTTCTCAGGGTCTAAAGATTGAGAAGAAGAAGAAGAAGAAGAAGAAGTTTGAAGATGAGATGGGGCGCAATCTAAAGCATAGAGAAGAAAAAGATGGCTAGTGTTTGTCGTTTGCGCTTAAATAGAATCGACGAAATCTAAAGTGACTTGCTGGACTTACCTCCTTTTGTACGCTTCATTTTCAGTGCGCTAGTGACGTATCTACCTTAGTTTAATATTATATCAATGCTTTTTGGCTAATTTACTTGCTTACCTGTTATGCTCAGTATCTTTTCTATGTATTTATTTTTGTATATGTATGTATTTGTGTATCTACTTTAGTATATTGTAATGATGATGTTTGCACCAACTTCAGTCCCATTTGTGGTTCGAGAGAATCTGTCCATTCTTTGGTTGCCTGGAAGAGATCGCATTGGTGATAAGGCCGCCCATTGTATGTTTTTTGTGTTGAATGTATTTTATTCTGTGTTTGATTGGTGTACGATAAAGAATATATAAATAAATAAATAAACTAGTTCAAAGATAATGGACGAGGAAAATTGCAACTACACGTATCACCACCGAACAAGTACCAACTTGTTTGTCGACATCGTAAATCACGTCCTCATAGCCAACTATACTGTTTTGAACAGTATTAGGTATACTGTTTTTCACTAAATTATACTTTTTACAGTTGAACAAAAATAAAGTATAAAAAATACTGTTATCAGCATGCAAACACATTGTGTAATATACTTATACGAAATATTCAAAAACAATTTAAATTTAGTAAGTTGTGCGAGGAGTTCCAAAAAATATGTATGTAAAAAATTAAATGGATAAAACACTGTTCATTTTTCTAAAATACTGTTTAATATTCTTCACAGACTTGAATATACTTTATTCCTTGTAAAAAAAAAAATGGCAACCCTACGTCCTCACCACACACGAAAACTATTGTTACTAAACAGACGATTACGGATTACGCTCATCAGCTGGATTCAGGAAAATATGCAAAAACACGTACGATCAGTAAGACAAAAACTTCTAATGTTAAGTTAAGCGTTAGTATTCTTTAAATTTACTTACCTTCTGTTCCGATTTGAAATAAATAGGTAAGTCTAAGTATGTATATTTAGGTCATAGTATAGGCAATCGTTGATGGTAAAGAACTTAGAACTTAAGTGTCTTCAAGGCTGGAGTGACTATTCACTCTAGCCACTTAAGTTGTAGTCCGACGGCAACACTGCCGCTTGCAAATTGTTCCAGTCCCTCGACGTATGCGATATAAAACAAGAGACGAAATACTTCGGTCGGATCGTTGTGGTGTTAACAACGTAAGGGTGGAAACTCGTCGTACGTTCGGATCTTCTGATGATGGAAAGGAGACGGGCGAATCAAGTCATGCAATTCCCTCGCACACTCTTCAAAATATAGGTATCCTATAGAACACCGACAGGCTAGCTACTCTTCGCCTGTGGCTAGTCCAGGCTTTGGAGGCCGTTTTGAGCTAAATCTGAGTCGCCCTCGCGTTAGTATTCTTTAAATTTTACTTCTGTTCCGATTTTAACTAAATATACGTATTTAGGTCAACAAACTTCATCATCATCAACCTTTTATCGTCCCACTGCTGGGCACAGGTCTCCTCTCATACAGAGAAGGATTGAGGAGCACCACGCTTGCTCAATGTGGGTTGGCGATTTCAGACTTAAAAGTCCAGGTTTCCTCAAGATGTTTTCCTTCGCCTTCAGTCATTGGTGTCCAAGATATACTTAGAAAGTACATATAACTTTAGAAAAGTTACATTGGTACTTGCCTGACCTGAAATCGAACCCGCGCACTCACCCAGGCCACCACGACTTTAACAAACAACAACAAACTTATTAAGGTATAAATAGACTTACCTTATTAATAATATGATTGTGATATACGTACAATTTACATAGAAAATGTATCACTGAATAATAATTCAATATACACCCACACAATGATATAACATCGGCTACAAGTTTTCGACAAACATTGTTAGCGACTTCTATAGATACTCAACTTTTTGTTTGCCTCTGGCTGAGAAATAGGTGTATTTATTTGACTGGATTTGTTCAGAAAATTTGTCAATGTACTCTTCTAAATCTGCAGACTACATCAAACACCGGGTTCCGGGTCTGGTTGTTTGTGTATGATACACAAACAACCAGACCCGGAACAACTACTTGTAGGTCATGTAAATATTTGTTCCGTGTCCACCACCAACCGTGTCGTCACGTTTGGTGGTGGTTGGCGTCAAGTACTTATCTGAACTTCAGATAAAAAATATGATGTGAGTTTATATGTTTGTAAATGCACCCACGACACAAAGTAATTGGGTATTATCCTAAAAAATAATTTAATGTCCATCAGATAGATTTATAAAAAACTAGCTGACCCGGCGAACTTCGTTCCGCCTTAAAGGGAATATCACATGACTACTTTTTAAATTAGGATAATTTTAAATAAATAAATAGTATTATTCAATGATTCTTTATTTGGGAGCACAATCCTGGCGGTTCTCCGGAAATCTTTAATGTGCTACAATACTCGCAAACAACATCCATTAGCCCAATGCGAACGCCATTGCGCTATATTATATGCGTATTGAAACGCTGCCCGATTCAAATCAGTATTTGATGAATTTCTTCTTGTGCTTCGTAAATTATCTAGCGCTTGATCTCTGAGGTTTGCTCGACGATTTTGCATTGCCAGCCGAGGCGTTTCACGGGCTGCCTCCCTTTGCTCTGGTGAGTGAGAAGCACGAAGTCGAGCCATACTAAGGCTGCGCTCTTCAAGTGCAATTTCTTGCTCTTCTTCAGTTCTTTTTTTTTGTTTTGGATGGGAAATCATCAAATGACGTCTCCCGCTCTGGGCGGAGCGGAAGAGCGTGTCAGACTTTTATTGACTAAAATCCACCCGTGTTCCTTCACTTGCCTATGCAATGACCAGTGCCATGGTTTCTTTTTTAACCAACCCGCAACCCTGTGGACCAGTCCTCGTGGACCCCGTCAAGGTGTGCTGACATCTCTTTGAGGCGCGTGTGAAACACAACGTGCCCTCAACCCGGGCCTGGTTCTTACCAGGAGGCTAGCTGCCTATCGCTCGCCACCCGCAAGCCCCCGCCTACGGTGGTCGGAAGTCCGATGTTGCCTCCTGACCAGGGCGCTTCCTGCGGCGGTTTGAGGCGTGAGGGTAGTGGGATTTCCGCTCCATCACGCGCTCCGCCTCCTCCTTTGCCAGCATCACTGCTTCACAGAAGGAGGTGAAAGCTTACGGCTTTACCCTAGCCGGGCAGACCTCCACCATTTGCTCCACCGTGTCCTCGGGGCGATGCACACAGTGGTCTCCCTGGCGTTTCCTCCCGCCTTATACGGAACAGGAACCTCCCGAAACAGCCGTGTCCGGTGAGGACCTACGTCAGTCGGAAGGTGAGGACGCCGTGGCGCCTCTCTAGCTACTCCTCAAAGAGAGGATTTTGATGTTTGTGGCGTGCTCAGTGCTGGATTGCGACAATCACATTTTCCATGTCTCTGTCTGCTGTACTGCGATTTTTCGCGGCAACGGAGTTGTGCCTCCTCTCGTTACTCCCACATGTGGGCGAGGGATAGTGTTTCTCCACAATTTAATGGATGTTATTATACATATAAAAGTTTCTTTTTAATTACTCTATCTATTAAAAAAAAACCTCATCATAATCTGTTTCGCAGTTTTAAAGATTTAATCATACAAAAGGACATAGGGAAAGAGAAAGTAACTTTGTTTTGTAGTATGTAGTGAAATGATAAATGGCACAGCAATACAATATTAGAAATTTTGAAGTTGAAGTTTGCTTTGGGGCTTTTATTAAAAAAATTAAAACAGCAGAGATTATTTATATTCCTTGCTTTAAATGAATGCATCAACATTCAACCAGTAAGACTTTTTTTTAATATGCTGAGTAGTGCAGCAGTGTGTTTGTACCATTTTTAGCAAATGAACCGCTAACTTATATTTTGACTGAGTTGTTTTGTTATTCCATGTCAGTTGCGTTTGTTATACCATGTCTTAAGTCACGTCACACGGGAACGACGGGAACAACGGGAACGGGATAAAAGTATCCTATGTGATAATGTGATATGTCCTTCTCCCAGTTCTTCTCTACCTCCCTAACAATTTTGAGGCATACTGGTTAAGCGGTTCTTGAGTTATAAATAGAGTAACTAACACGACTTTCATTTATATATATAGATTTAGGAGGAATTCAGTGACGTACACACGTACAGCAGATTTAGGAATATACCCATGGAAAGCATTATCATCTACATTTGTAACAAAGATATCATGCCTCTCTCTACCCTAGAGCTCTTGTTTCAGTCTCTTTAAGTTAAATAAAAAATCTTAAATATTTATTTATTTCTATTTATTTTTTCTCTTTTAGTTCATAAGTACAATTTTAGTTAAATAAAAAAAAATAACATATTTTTTTATTTTTTCCCCTTTTAGTTCTTATGTACAATTTTCTTTTTAAGTAACTACAAAAATTAAAAAAAAAACTATAAACTTGTCTAAAAACAAAAAAAAAAATTCGTGATTGGCCGGGTTTGAACCGAGGAACACCAGCCATCGAGAGTAGACCATATCGACTACGCTACAGCCGCTATGTCAAGCCACGCGAAATTAGCGCCCATATTATGCGTGTAATATTGCGAAAGAGAAAACTCGAAAACATTCGCTTCCCCAGAGATAAGACTGAGCTAGATCGATTTCTTGTCCTCGAAAACCCCCACATATTAAATTTCAGCGAAATCGTTAGGGCCGTTTCCGAGATCACATGCTTCTTTAAGCGATCAGCGCCATCTGCCGGGCTGATTTGTGAATCTAAACCATCCAGGTCACCACTCAAACGCATACAGAAAAATTCATTAAAATCGGTCAAGCCGTTTAGGAGAAGTTCAGTGACATACACACGTACAGCAGAATTATATATATAAAGATATTGAACACGTATTTTTTTTTTTCATTCATATACTTAGGTAGATATAGGTATTAATTTGAAATGTCGCATGACGTCACGCCGTGGTACGAAAAATACCACGGCGATAGCCCCCACTCCGTAACTTTGATATGCTATATCTCAGTAGTTTTTGGTAATTTCGACAAAATACAAAATACTGGTCTTAATTTTTTTTATTAACTGTAAGACGGACTAACTTTTTTTTATTTCCATACCTTGGATACATCCCTATTCCTAGTGTGGGGCAACGTTTTTCAAATAACTAACTTATACGAACTGATTTTTATTAAATTCCTGTCCGTGATTTCGGTAGTTCCACTTTTGACCACTGGTTCAGGTAAGTTTGTGGTGGTGACGTAATTCCATTCTATGTTTATTTATGTCAAGTGAAGCCGATGTCGACTATTCTGCCAATGTCAACGTAATGGTCGACCGCGGAAGGCGGAACACCCACGTAAAAAATAAAATTGTATTACAAATGACACTTTCCGATGAAATTGTAATCTTCATAAAGCTTAAAATTTTGTGAAGCAAATAAAAAGTAGAAAAAAGTAAAAAGCATCAAAATGTCTTTGTATACAACATTATTTTTTATTTATGCGAAACCAGAAACACGTGTCCAGGATTTTTAAGTAAAGAATCTATGTACAAAATTTCGAGCGGGCGAGCGCGGTGCGTTGACGCGCATGCATGATCTACCGTAACCGCTTGGTAACCATACTGCAACAATTTCTAAATGTATTTGGGAAGAAATATAACATGGTGTAAAAATTATTGGAATCGGTTCAGTTGCTTATTCTGAACAAACTGTATTCAGCACCCTAATTGCGTAACACACTATTACTATCAGTTGGAATCATTTTGAAGCTTATTGCTAGTCCATTGGTCCATATTATGTTCGAAAAATGTCTCTACGTACTGTCTAGTCGACTATACAGTATGTTAACTAACAGAGGGCGTTCCCGTTAACCCGAAATAGTATAGCATACATACATGTTAAAAAAAATATTTCCATTCGAAAACAAAATGTTTTAAAATTTTTTCCAATAAGAAAATATTTAATAAAAATTTTAAATTGACATGTAAAAGAAACACACTGTACACGCGAACATGAAAGACGGCAACGTCGCAATTTATTTATACATGACGACTACTATTTTGATTTAAAACAGGAGGTTTCAAATTTATTTCCAATTAGAATTTCTTTTTATTCGGATTTTTTTATGCTTATTTTTCTATGCTGATATTTTTATTTTAATCTATTAATGATATATATTAACGAGTTTAAGGGAACGCCCTCTATTATTTAACATAATGTATAAATAACGCAATGAATGTTATTCAATAGGGATGTATCCAAGGTATGAAAAAAATAATTAGTCCGTCTTATAGATAATAAAAAAAATGAAGACCAGTATTTTTTATTTTGTCGAAATTACCAAAACCTACTGAGATATAGCGAAATAAAGTTACGGAGTGGAGGCTAATTACGTCACGCCGTGGTATATTATGTACCACGGCGTGACATCATGCGACATTTCAAATCAATATATCTTCCTAAGTATTTGAATGAAAGAAAAAAATAAAAAATACGTGTTCAATATTTTTTATAAATATATCTGATGGACATTACATTATTTTTTAGGTTACAACCCAATTGTCAAAATGATACCCATTGCTACTGATAGTGCGTTACGTAATTACCCTACAGATATCGCATAAACAAAAAATTACTTTGTATATCAGCTTCGAAACACACGACAAATTGCATAGACAGAATCGCATCGACAGTATCACGAACGCTCGGTAGCAGCTATTTTCGCGTGCCACAATAGACACGGCGCGAACAATACGTCATTGTGCGTCTATCTCCGAGGACCAGGGCAGGCGTCGATACTCCACTATTTGCAAAGCTATAGGGTAGGGTCCCAATACTCCCAATACAACACAACATCATGCTTGTAATCCCTGAAGAAATCAGCAGAGTTGTTTTAACAGAATATCTATGTTTTGCCAGTTAAATATCCGAACTGTCCCCCGCGCTAAAATGATTTTATTTTACACTTTTTAGTTTTAAAAAGTACTCTTCAGCTGCATCCGTCCAGACTGCACGCTGCCGCCACCATAGTTGGTAAAAGGGTCTTTAATTTTTATTCGTAATTTTGGTTTCAAAACCAAACTACTGATCCGATTTGTATAAAACACAAACACAAAGTAGTTAATGTGAATCGTTGAGGAGTTCCCTCGATTGTGTCTCGGGTCCACCATCAAATCAACTCCTGACCTTTATTAAATTGTAGTGCTTTAAAATACTTAATGAAAAAACTTAGAAATGCAGTAGTCGTCCCTACGATTTTTGAAAGTTCCCCTTGATTTCTTTAGTCATCAAATCCTGACCTGATTATGAGACTTCCTGGGAAGCATACCCTATCAAACAAAATAGTATATTTCATTACAAGTGCGGAAAGCCTGTCATTACAACGAGTTCCGACAAATGTCGACCCGAGCCGAGGCGCAGCCGAAGGTGAGGGTTGGCAGATGTACACTTTCCTTTTTGATAATTTTGGAAAAAACGGTCGGAATTTCCTTTTTGGGACCACTGATTCATATATTTTTGCACTATTCTAAGAAAATCTCCTTCAACAACAAAGCTTCTCGGTATCTTATTTTTTGTATTCGGAATCTTGATTAGTAGCATTTTTTCATGGGCTTCAATATCTTTTAAAGTAATATTGGATAACTCCTCTCTGCGGCAAGCACCAACAATGCCAAAAATCAGCGCAACCTACAAAAAAAAGGGATTTGATTAATGTTTTTTTAAATAATTTAATGACTGTATTTTGCGATTTCGTAAACTGAATACTAAAGAAAAATATAAGTACTTATTAATTAATTACCTTTGTGGCTAAATAACGATCATCGGAAGCTTCGTTTAAAAACCTTTCCACTTCATTGGATGTTAATATTTTCGACTGTTTAGTTGTAAAACCGTCTGATTGTCGTTTTAAGAAAGCATTTAGTTTTGAGTATTGACTTATATCCACGTTGTTTCTTATTTTCAGCACACTTTTTATCACCGAAAACCTCGACCATAATGTAGAAGGTTTTAATTTTGCTGACAGTTCGGAGAAATATGCCAACATAACATTTTCTGAAAAACTATTTGCCTTTTTCTCTTCTCTCCACGCAATAAATTCGTTGTATATAGATATGTAGCGACTTTTTGACTTTTCCCGTAAAATGTTCTCCGAAGCATTTTGTGCAATTATACTGAGTTCCGGTGGTGTTAATTCAAATAAAATATCGTTGAAATTACTCATTTTGTGCAACAAACAACTAAACTCGCAAAGAAAATTTTTGAAAAATGGCGCAAACCGTAAAAGAATATAAGCAGAGATTTTTTTTTTCTTCACCCATTCGATTAGGCAAAGGGAACTATGCCCATACAGCCAAGTCTTCAGTAGAATTTTTTTATTGATATGAAATGAAAATGAAATGAGATGAAATTAAATAAAACCTAGCCTAACTCATTGAATTAAATCATTAAATCTGATATTGAAACAAATTAGTAGCTTCTTTTTAGAATTATTTGCATGAATCATAAAAATTTCTATGATTTTTTAAAAGTAAAAACTTCATGGTTGGTTTTTTTTATTTTTAATAGACAATATTTTGACAGTTGGGAAAGAGAACGCACTAGTTCGGAAAAGGTAAAGAAAAAGCACGAATGTGTAATAGCCCACTTTCCGAACGCTATACGTCCCTGTAATACACCACTTTTTGAGCAACTGTATTAAAAAAATAATTTCGCAAATCAGTCCCGGCGTGTTATAGTAATCGATGAACACATATAAAAAAAAGATTCCGACGGATTGAGAACCTCCTCCTTTCTTTTAGTCAGTTAAAAAGAAAGAAAGTATTTTCTTTCCTTTTCTTCTATATGTCGGAGATCGTCGAAATTATTGGAAGAAAACTTGTTCATTTGATTTACGTAGTACAGGGGCAAACGCTTGTGACGTCATTTTGTGATGGCGGCACATAGACGGAGTCGCTTTGGAAAGTGGGGTTCGTCGAACTCTCATTTTTGCATCGAGACGCGGACCAAGACACTTCTCCGAACCGAAACTGTCGGTTTGCCAATTTAAATTGTGATTGTGAAGATTGGAGGGTATATCTACACGTCGTGCTTTAATTCAAAACTCACCTACGTAATGGAACCCGTACCACTACACCAAGATGCTGTCGACCCTACCGCTCTGCCGTCGCTGTCTCCGACATATATATTGTAAATATAGGCCTGCTGAGACACCCTGCTGAGATATTCCTGTTGGAAAAATCCCATACCTAATACTTTGTCCAAATTGCGTATTGACTCCAGGATCTAAAGGGCCTGCTAGAATCGCTGGGCCTCAACTTTGGACTGTCGGTTGGTGAATGACACGTCATGTCTTCAAATTATAAGATTTGGCGAGCTTTTTGCGTTAGTTTAGTTATCCTTCGACTTTTTAGACCCTAGTGTGGGACCAACGATCAAGCGCGGATCCAGGGGGGTCATGGGGGTCATGACCCCCCCCCTGGGCTGGGTCCAGGAGGACCCAGCACAGGAGGATTTTATTTAAGTACTTTCAATATTTCATCAGTTTATACATATACTTTGTTTGACACAAACGCATTATTCGAGAATGAACGCTTCCAAAATTTGAATTTTACCGCGCTACCGCCACCACGGCCGCCAACATTCAAATGTCACATTTCGAATGACACTTGCGCGCGGTCTGTTTATTAATCAGTAATTTCTTCATTATGCCAGTGTGTGTGTGTTCAAACTCAAATATTATTGTTGTAATGTTCTTAAAGTAACTCGTAGGTAAATAAGTAGGTGCCTACTTACTGAAAGAGGGGGATTTATATATGGACGATAGCAGGTCATGTTACCGGAACCTGACAAATAATCCCAATCAATCTTCAACCTTCATAGTTTAGCAATTAGGTTGAAAATCAAATAAAGAAATATGATAGTTTTTAGTAGCTTGATGTGCTGTCGTCTGTACATACCTACGGATTTTTTTTATTGGGCGAGGGAGTTTGAAGGTACTTTTTTTTCCGAAGGTGGAAAAATCCTCATGGACTATCCTCCGCTCGGAGACGCGGAGGGGTGTGCCGGCTAAAAAACCACCCAAGCGTTCGTCATCTGCCTTTCCAGGGTTCTGGGTTCTCCCAATTCTACGGTAGTCCTAACCTAAGCTCACTTTTTTGTTTTTGTTTCCGGGGTGGAAAATCCTCATGAATGTACGCCGCCCTGTGGTGGGCCGCGGCGTCTGTCAGACTCTTACTGACTAAAAAACACCCCGGTGTTCCATCTCACAGGTCTACACAAGGGGGTTGCGAGAACAAACACTGCTTCCGCAACCGCCGATTGGTGCTGGCCCGCCACTGTAGGCCTCCTTCAGTCAGGGAAGGGAGTGAGGTGACTCCCCCCTGACGTATAAGAGTGGCGCGCGTGGAACACTTCGCGCCGCCACTTCGGATCCTGATGTTTGGGGGCGACAAATGTTCCCGAGTCTATCACCCCTGGACCCATTTGAGGGGGCTGAAAGAGAGCGCTATCCATCCTCCGCCGACGCCCGGTGCGCCTGCTGCGGGCCAGGTGAGAAGACGAGATCTCCCTCTCCCTTTCCGCAGCCTCCTTCTGCGAGACGACTGTATCGAAGAAGGAAACCACCGCATCCCAGGACTCTTCATTACCGACCATCGACTCGATTACGGCCGGCAGCGACAGGTCACTGCCTACTTCAGAGATGAGGTCACGGCGCAGCTCCACCCAAGCGGCACACTCTCTCAGCGTATGCCGCGCCGTGTCCTCCCGGCTGACGACGCAGTGGTGACACCGGGCGTTCGGTTCCCTGTTTATGTGACACAGGTACTTCCCGAAGCAACCATGCCCCGAAAGTACCTGTGTCATCCGAAACGTCAGGTAGCTGTGCCTTCTCCCGAGCCAGTCCGCCAGTACCGGCAGGATCGCCTCGATGGTGGTGAGGCGTGGTATGGCGTGAAAGCCTGTTCCGCCCTTCCGCCACCAGGACCTCTCGGAGCTGCGACCGACACTGCTCGAGCTGACAAAGCATCGGCTGTTCGCCCCGAGCCTCCTCACGCTACCGGAACAGTGACACGAGAACCTTCGCCTCCAGGTCCCAAGGTTGGGATCCAGCCAGTAGGCAGGCCGCCTCATTGGAGATCGTGCATAATTCATGATCATGTATAACTCTGATGGCCATCGCTCTCTGCGGTTGTCGCAGTACAGCGATGCTGCCGGCCGTCAGGTCAGAGACCCACTTCGGGGCCTCATACAGGGCCTGCCAGATTGGGAAGCAACGTTGAAAGCGTCCCAACTTTCAACGTTGGCGCTAACTTGGGCGCCAGCCGCCGGAAGTGGGGGCCGAAATCTCACCGGCTGTTAAGCACCAGTCCCAGGTACTTCATGGTGGACTCGACAGCGATCCGAACCTCCCCGACCACGATGTGTGAGCCCGGTGGCGGCGCCCGCCGGGGACTATGAAACACCATGACCTCCGACTTGTTAACGGCCACCTTCAGGCCTATTCGACGTATGCGGCCCACCACCTGTGATACCGCAGCCATCGGCAGCAACGTTGCTTCCCTGTGCGAGCTCCCCCGGGCGGTGACCAGCGTGTCGTCCGCATAACATGTCAGGTCTACCCCCGGTCTGAGCTAACCTCTCAGCATCCAGTCGTACGTCGCGTCGTCGACGTTACGAAAAATCAAAGCATAGTAAAGAGCTTCAATGGTTGAAAAACGTCTAAGCGGACTGGCACTTCTCCACGTCCATAAAAACGTACCTATCCATTGAAGTAGATGAAGTAATAAGACGTTTCGGAAGAAGACGTGAAAGAAAAATTGATTTCGTTATTTAATTAGGTATTTATAAGTTCAGTGCTTATTAATTAAATACCTTCTTTTTAATTGTCCCTTTATCAAAGTTTAATTAAAACTTCTCATGACTTGACCACGACTATGTGACCCTCCCCTGGCACCAAAGCTGGATCCGCCCTTGCCAACGATAGGTACCTACATTAGTAATGAATGTTGAAAACAAATGAAAGCTGAAATAAACGATTTATTTAGGTGCTTTACTTCAGTAAATTAATATCCACTGCGTAAACAATCTGAAACTCTTACTGATAATTAAGGTCATAAATTTATTAATTATTTTCAAGCCAAATATCTTACATAATAGGTGCGCAAAATAATTAATGACCGAGGTCACACGTCTACTTACCAAAGGCTTATGTTGAACTCTTTGAAGTGTTAAAGCTATTCATCATGTTCCTAACGCAAAATTAACTTAATTTTGTATGTGAAGTAATTCCTCGTGGACTTACAGAAATAACGTAGGTCCATACAGGAGGTCCACAAGAAAACACTTATTAAATACCAGGAACATAATTTAATAATTTCTACTTCGTATTTTGTTAGGTAGGTACTTACTTCCAAATACCACAGAATAGGGATATTTCCTGGGTAAAAAAAAAATTCTATTTAGTCCGTCATTCAGATTATAGAAATACAGTATGTTAAATAACAGAGGGCGTTCCCTTAAACTCGTTAATATATATCATTAATAGATTAAAATAAAAATATCAGCATAGAAAAATAAGCATAAAAAAATCCGAATAAAAAAAAATTCTAATTGGAAATAAATTTGAAACCTCCTGTTTTAAATCAAAATAGTAGTCGTCATGTATAAATAAATTGCGACGTTGCCGTCTTTCATGTTCGCGTGTACAGTGTGTTTCTTTTAAATGTCAATTTAAAATTTTTATTGAATATTTTCATATTGGAAAAAATTTTAAAACATTTTGTTTTCGAATGGAAATATTTTTTTAGCATGTATGTATGCTATACTATTTCGGGTTAACGGGAACGCCCTCTGTTAGTTAACATACTGTATATTGGATACGTATATTTTGTTTTATCAAATCAATAAAAATTGACAAATATAAAAGGCATCAAAGAGCAGGAGTGGTGGCTGGTGACGTCACTCCTCGCTAAAAAGTGTAGCGTGCAGTGACGTCACACGAGTTTTCAACGCACTGTGTCGTCTTCATTTTTTGTTTATATAAAAAAAAGGAAAAATACGTGTCTAGTATTTTTTAGAAATCTGACTGACGGACTAATTAGTTTTTTTAGTCAACTACCCTATTGGGAGGACCCGGTACCCCGGAACCGGAACAGTAGGTGACGAACGCATAGGTGGTTTTTTAGCCGGTAAGAGTCCGGCACACCCCTTTGCGTTCCCGGGCGGAGGATAGTCCATCAGGATTTTTCCACCTTCGGAAAAAAAAGGTAAGTGCCTACTTACTTTACTTCCAAGAATTTTATGCCTAAAGTCATGTTCCAAACGATTCGGCCGCCATCTTTTTACAAACAATTAATTTATCTAGATGTCAAAGGGAGTTCTCGTAAGGACCTCTTCGACATCTTACAACAGATTATCTCTATAGAATCCGCTTTGTTAGCCCTCGCGATAATTAAATCAAAATCCCTTATTAGTCCTATTAATTCTTTGATACAAACAAGGGTCACTTACGAGGACTGTTTACTAATGAATGGTTTTATGTTCACAGAGAATGATTTAATAAATTTGTGCTTACTAGAGGTTGACAAAGACGGGTTGTAGAGAATATTCTAGTTTCCTAGATAGGTAAGGATAACCAGCGTCAACGCGAATCTGGGGAATCTGGGGAAACATTCATTTCTCTTCTTCTATCTATATCATTAAGAAGAGGACAAAAGATAAACATTAATACATGCTTGCAATTAGTCAGTGCCTGACGTAAACTGGCGTATTTTTAGTTTTTTTTTTTTAAATAATAATTATAAACTATCAATCGTTTATAATTTATAAAAAAAAGAAAAAACTAGTGCTTGACTGCAATCCCGCCTGATGATAAGCAGTGATGCAATCGTTGATGGTAAAGCGCGCTAGTTTATTACTACCTACTCACTTAAAAAAATTTTGTGAATAGGAAGGAAGACGGCAGTTGAGCGAGGTGATGCAATGTTAAACCCAACAACACGACCAACGTTACTGCACCAGTGGGAGATTGATCTGGAGACCCTCCACGATCAAACTCCTGACACAACAGCATTTGATGCATCTTACCCGGCACACATTGCAACACGACTGCTCAGACCTGTCCTCCGTAAGGCTTCACAAGACATCATGCCGGAACATGACGAATCGCTTGGCGGCAAGATGTTGTGTGATGGGTGGTAACTTCTGCCGGCAGCCGATATTACGGCCTACGACCGAGAAAAGTAGTAGCAGTGGTCATGTTTTTAATCATGTCGAAACTTTTTATGGAGAGACCTTAATTCAACAGGACTAACCTAACATTATTCTTCAAGGCAATCGGCGCCACTGTCGTTGCTGTTGGCTGGTCGTACCTATACGTTCGCCCACATAATCACGATTTTTTATAGCGACTATCGCGATACATCATCATCATCATTCCAGCGTTAATCCCAGTCGCATCCGAAGCCTTTTCAGCTTTGGAGTCTGGGGTCTGCTTTACCAGTCCAACTGCTGATATGGCTAAACTTCGACATTTTCCGTGAAGCGACTACCGTCTGACCTCCACAACCCGAAGGCGACATCGAAGCATTGCAATTAGACCAATCGTTGGACTTTTGAGGGCTCCAACAACCCGTAACGACTGCCACTAGATGTTCGTATGGCAACCGGGACCAACGGCTTAACGTGCTTTCCGAGGCACGACCAGACCAGTGCAAATATTCATATTCATGCATACAAATACCTGCACTGTGCGGGGATCGAACCCGCGCCACCTTGCGCAGCGGCCGCATCCGCTACCGCTACGCCACGGAGGCTGTCGCGATACAACATAGTTAAAATTGTGAATCAGCATCAATACAGGCAGACGCTTTAGTTAATGTTAGTTATAAGATGGACTCTATGCTCGAGACATAGTCTAGTCTACTATTACACTATTGTAAATAATACTATTGTTGTCAAAGTCGATCATTTTGATATCACTGATCGACTATTCTGACACTATTGTCAGAAAGGTTGGTCAGTGATATCATAATGATCGATTTTGATAAGTTTCGTAAACTATTATTAAAATGGCGTCATTAAGACCTTCCCGTGGTCAATCACTGACACTCTAATCCATATTAATAAATGTTCAAATTGAGTATTATTATATTGATATTATACCTATTGATTCAGACAGGAGTCCATAAGGTTAGTATCAATTTTACTTAACTTCTAGTGTTAGTAGGTTACAGACACAAATACACATACTGAAGCTGCATCCACCTCTGCAACATGGAAAAATCCCACCGATCCGCGAACACACTGAGAATACTGTTGTTGCTGCCGCGAACAAGAGTCATCAGGGATGCGCATCTATTGATAATAATAGCAGTTAAACCGGTTAAACCATTAATATTATTATTCGCAAACATCCCTGACGCACTACAACACCACGGCAGCACCATCAGCACCCTCAGTTCCTTGTTATTGTTAAGAATGGACCTTATGTCAATGGCATAAGGTTCAATATCGCGTGACATGCAGTGAGTCACTTTTAAGACCTATTTCTCCAGATCTAGACATTTTATAGGTACAATAATAAAACGCATTGCTAGACTTAGGACGGCCTATCGAATGGTACAGGTCTCAACAGTTTTGTCAACAAAGTGTCGACATCGAAATTTCTAGAAACCCGTTTCCGGGAATTAACGTAGGTACTTACTTGGCCGATGACCTCGAAGTTATGCAGTATTATTATTACGTCTAGAGGATTCTGGAATGTTCGATCAGCTGGGCTATATATGTCGTCGCGACGCCGGCGCACAGTCAGTCTACACTCGACTAGCGATACGAAAACAGCGACAGTTAAGAAGCGATCTTCGAGAATACCTACTGCGACAACTGTAACGAGAACTGTGAGTACTACGTGAAGTAACATCTGTAGAGTTATTGTGTGTTTACGACACGGACTTCGTGGACGTTAGAGAAGACTTCGGTACAACGTCAGCGACATTCTACTTGTCATTGCCTACAACCAACTGTACTTTCGTTGCCAATAAACTTCGTAACCCTTAACCGGCGTTTAAGTACCCCTAGCCCGTAACAATTGGTGTCAGAAGCGGCATGCCGGTCACGCCAAAGGAAGACGAAAGGGTTCGCACGCGACGACAAGCAGCGATGGATTTGGCGCGTCAAGAGGAAGAATCGGTTGGTGTCCCTGCACCCGGAGTAGATGCGGCCGCCGTAACACCGACGAATGTGAGTGCGCCTACTACCACCACTATTCCCGGAAGCAGTGGAAGCGATTTATCGGCGTTGCTGGCTCACTTGACGCTGCAAATAAAAGCTATGGCAGAATCCCAGGCAGCAACCCAGGCACAGATTAAACAATCCCAGGCAGAAACCCAGGCTCAAATAAAAGGCATAGTAGCAGAATCACAGGCAAAATCCCAGGCAGAAATCCAGGCACAAATAGAAAAAACCCAGGCGCAGATTAAAAGTGTAGCAGAATCCCAGGCTCAAATAAAACAATCCCAGGCAGCAACCCAGTCACAAATAAAGGAATCCCAGCAACTGGTATTAGAATTAAACGAAAAATGGCAAAAACCAACGAAGAGGTCAACGAACTTAGAATAAAAACAGCTCAACAAGATGCCCGTCTGGACCAGCAAGATACGCGCATAGACAAACAAGATGCGCGTATGGACCAGCAAGATACGCGCATAGACAAACAAGATGCTCGTATAGAGAAACTAGACAATACCATCCTGGAGTTTGGGAAAGAAATAGAAAGAGTACAGAAAGGAAGTATCAAAGGTGTGATACCTGTACCCAGTGCTCTGCCGACGTTCCATGTACCTCATTTTGACGGAACAACGTCATGGGTGGCCTGGGACAACTGGGACAACGATCAAGCGGTAACCGCTCTTACGCTTGCTCCGCGTGGTGATGCGGTACAAATTCTCGAAAATATTTCCGGCGATTGCAATACCCTAGCCTGTCTGCTAGAAGCGTTGGAGTCTAGATACGGGGAGAAACACCTCGAACATGTCTACAGGGCTCAGCTCCGCGACCGCACACAGAAGAGCAGTGAGGGTTTGCAACAATGGGCAACGGAAATAGAACGTATTGTTCGGAGGGCGTATGCATCAACACCGGGATTAATCGAAGCTACTACGGTGCAAGCTTTTACCGATGGAATCCGAGATGCGGAAGTCAGGGCTGCAGTTCGTCTGGGCCACCATCATACTCTGAAGGCAGCCTTGACACACGCTCTGGAGGTGGAAGCAGTACGTCAAGATGGCCGACAACACCACCGCATTCGTGAGGTAACCCCAATAATAAAAACTCGGCAAGGACCAACCTGCTATGAGTGCGGCAAAAAGGGGCATATTCGGATCAATTGTCCCAGGAAGTCTAAAGGAAGAAGTACTTCTGGGACACAGGTGGAAGCTGAGGATTTAAACTAGGAGCAGCCAGGGCTATGGGGCGAGTACTGGCTGGTCGTCACGAGGCCCCCATTATAACAGTATCACAAGTGGGTGACGGAAACAGTCTTATTATAGAAGGAGAACTGAATGGTAAATCATGCAGTTTCACATTGGATACTGGTGCATCAAGAACTATTGCACGACCGGAGCTATTTCCTCGCACCATTGCATGGAAAAGAGGATCTTCACAATGCCGATTACAAACCGCCACCGGCCAACCAGTACTCGTCCTTGGTGAAACGAACGTGTCCTTGAAAATGGGTGATAAGACATTTACGCACCCCGTTTTAGTAGCGAATATTACAGATGATTGCATAATAGGACTGGACTTTTTGAAGAAACAGCAGTGCGTCCTTAATGTAGCTAAAGGAGTATTGAGTTTCCCAGAACAAGAAGTATTTCTTCAAGGTGGAAAACAAGGGTCAGTGTACTGTTTAAGGAGAACGGTATTACCACCAAGATCAGAAACCTTAATAGATATTAGACTATCACCAATAGGATGCCGTAAACGTTGCATTATAATTGAAGATTCTGGAGATCACCCAGACTGGATAACAGCAAGGACACTGATGATGATTTCCGATAAACCAAAAGTGCACATTATTAACGTTAGTAACAAAGAAATAATTCTTGAAAAGAATTGCATCGTGGGTGTGTGCGACCATGTAGCATCGTTGAGAAAAACAGAGGCGCATGAAAAGGAACGTGATAAGCAGTGGCAGGAACATGTATCGACACTACTCGAAAATTGTAAGGGCAATTTAAACAAGTTCGAAAGTCACAAAGTTAAGCAACTGTTGTATAAATTTCATGACATCTTCTCTAAGACCGACAGTGACGTGGGAAGGACCGGGCTCGTCAAACACCATATAGATACGGGCGATACACAGCCGATAAGACAGAGACCACGTCATATCCCCTTTGCAAGAGAACAGGAAGTGTCGAAAATGTTAAGAGATATGGAGAAAAATCGGATTATCGAAGCGTCTACCAGCCCTTGGTCATCTCCAGTTGTCCTAGTCAAGAAAAAGGATGGCAGTACAAGGTTTTGCGTTGACTACAGGATGTTGAATGATGCCACGAAAAAGGATTGTTATCCTCTGCCACGTATAGATGACACTTTGGACTTGCTAAGTGGCATGAAATGGTTCTCCACAGTTGATCTCAAAAGTGGATACTGGCAGGTGGAAATCTGTCAGCAGGATAAAGAAAAGACCGCTCACCACTGGTCCTGGAAACGGTCTCTGGCAATTCAATGTCATGCCCTTTGGACTGTGCAATGCTCCAGCTACATTCGAGCGCCTAATGGAGCGCATCTTGGTGGGATTGCTTGGTGATGCATGCCTGGTCTATTTGGATGACATCATCATTATGGGACGAAACTTTGCAGAACACCTACGCAATTTGGAGAAAGTGTTCCTGAAACTGCGTGAAGCGAATTTAAAACTCAGTCCTAGTAAGTGTACACTATTCCAGAAAGAGGTTGGATACTTGGGACACATTATTTCGGCGCAAGGAATTCGAACAGACCCTGAAAAAATAAAAGCCGTGTCGAAGTGGCCTACCCCTCGTAATAAAACTGAGGTACGCTCTTTCTTGGGTCTGTGTGCATATTACCGTCGGTTTGTGAAGAACTTCTCCGAGTTAGCGAAACCGTTGCATCGTTTAACAGAGGAAAAGTGTCTATTTGAATGGAACTCTGACTGCGAACAGGCATTTTCTCTACTGAAAACTCACTTGTGTGAGGCTCCTGTACTAGGTTACCCTAGTAGGGAAGGCCGATTTTTGGTAGACACAGATGCCAGCAATGTGGGTATTGGAGGAGTTCTCTCTCAAACACAAGGAGATAGGCAGGTCGTTATCGCATATTTCAGCAAATGCCTTTCCAAGCCAGAAAGAAATTATTGTGTTACCCGCCGAGAACTTCTAGCCGTTGTTAAGACCTTACAACACTTCAAGAAATATTTGATTGGGAGGCAGTTTACACTTCGTACCGATCACGCTGCCTTACAGTGGCTCCTCCAGTTCAAAGACCCAGAAGGACAAGTAGCAAGGTGGATAGAGCAGCTGCAAGAATTTGACTTTGTCACTGAACATCGGAAAGGCAAGTCACACAATAATGCTGATGCTTTGTCTAGACGACCTTGCGAAGAATCTTGCCGACATTGTGCCAAACAGGAAAAGAAAGAGAACGTAAGGATTATCCAGGTGAACGCTTTGGACGAAGACTGGGATAATCAATCATTGGAAGACGCACAAAAGGAAGATAGTGACTTGAAGACAGTAATCGAATGGAAACAACGTGGCCAGAGGCCCGCTTGGAGTGAAATATCAGCGCTTAGCCCAACAGTTAAAAGTTACTGGGCTCAATGGGACAGCCTGATAATTGATAATGGAATTCTCAAGAGGAAATGGGAATCACCCAGTGGTCAGGAGGTCACCTTACAGATAGTTGTCCCCTGCGATAAAGTCGCGTCAGTGCTAAGACAGGTACACGACGGAGTATCCGGAGGACATCTAGGAGTAAAGAAAACCCTGGAGAAGGTGAGAAAAAGATTCTATTGGGTGCATTGCCGCGAAGACGTAGAGGACTGGTGTAGAAAATGTGTAGCCTGCTCCTCAGTAAAGGGACCGCAAACGAGAGCCAGAGGTCCACTTAAAGTGTACAATGTTGGTGCACCATGGGAAAGAGTTGCTGTCGATATAGCTGGGCTATTCCCTGTTACTGAAGAAGGGAATAGGTATATCATCGTCATGCAAGACTATTTCAACAAATGTCCAGAAGCTTTTGCAGTACCTAACCAGGAAGCTCATACAGTCGCCAAAAAGCTAGTTCACGAGGTGTTCTGTCGATTTGGCGTTCCCTTGGAGTTACACTCTGACCAGGGTAGAAACTTCGAGTCTTCACTATTTCAAGAGGTTTGCCAACTACTCGGGATACATAAGACTCGTACAACACCGTATCACCCACAGTCAGATGGAATGGTCGAAAGATTCAATCAGACGTTGAAGAATCATTTGGCCAAAGTAGTGGAAGAACATCAAAGGGATTGGGACCAATACATTCCACTCTTTTTAATGTCATACCGCTCAGCAACACATGACAGCACAAATTGCACACCGGCGAAAGTCAACTTCGGCCGAGAAATTAGACTACCCATAGATGCACTAACCGGAACACCTCCCGATACTCCTATCCTAGCCGTCGACTATGTGGCCGACCTGCGGCGTAAATTAGATGGAATACATGAGCTAGTGAGAGAGAATGGTCTGAAAACCAGTGAGAAGATGAAGATCCGATACGACCGCAAAGCTAACGTGCCCGGATTTGAAGAGGGAACTTTGGTATGGTTACATAATCCCATTAGAAGAAAAGGAAAGAGTCCAAAGTTCCAAGCCAAATGGGAGGGTCCGTACACGATAGTAACCAGAATAAACGATGTCACCTACCGGATTAAGAAAGGACCTAGAGGGAAGCTGAAGGTCGTACACGTAGACCGCCTAGCTCGCTATTATGGATCAAATCATGCTCGGGACGAGCATGACTAAGAAGGGGGCAATGTTACGAATGGACCTTATGTCAATGGCATAAGGTTCAATATCGCGTGACATGCAGTGAGTCACTTTTAAGACCTATTTCTCCAGATCTAGACATTTTATAAGTACAATAATAAAACGCATTGCTAGACTTAGGACGGCCTATCGAATGGTACAGGTCTCAACAGTTTTGTCAACAAAGTGTCGACATCGAAATTTCTAGAAACCCGTTTCCGGGAATTATCGTAGGTACTTACTTGGCCGGTGACCTCGAAGTTATGCAGTATTATTATTACGTCTAGAGGATTCTGGAATGTTCGATCAGCTGGGCTATATATGTCGTCGCGACGCCGGCGCACAGTCAGTCTACACTCGACTAGCGATACGAAAACAGCGACAATTAAGAAGCGATCTTCGAGAATACCTACTGCGACAACTGTAACGAGAACTGTGAGTACTACGTGAAGTAACATCTGTAGAGTTATTGTGTGTTTACGACACGGACTTCGTGGACGTAAGAGAAGACTTCGGTACAACGGTACGCCCGCTACGCAACAGCGACGGGGCGCTACGCTACACGGCGGCCGACCGGGCCGAAATATTCGCCGAGCATCTGGAGCGTCAGTTCACGCCGAACCCGACAGACGCCCTGGACCATGTCGCAGCAGTGGAGCAACACCTTGGAGAGTACTTCAAGACGCCGGTAGCTCCAGATGAAGACCCCATATTCTTCTCCCCGGGCCAAGTACTGGGGGCAATAAGGCGCACCAAGCCCAGAAAGGCACCCGGTGCGGACGGAATCACAAACACCGCCCTCCGACACCTGCCACCGAAATCGGTGGCGGCAATAGCGCGCCTATACAACGGAATACTCCGCACCGGGACCTTCCCCAACTGCTGGAAGCAGGGGAAGGTGATCATGTTGCCCAAGCCCGGGAAGAACGTGTCAAAGCCGGAAAGCTACCGGCCGATCACGCTCCTCTCCACAACCTCCAAGGTGTTCGAGGCGCTCCTGCTGCAACACCTGCTGCCGCACACCACGCCCCGCCCGGAACAATTTGGTTTCCGGGCGGAACACAGTACGACGCTCCAGTTGTCGAGGGTACTGCACACACTCACCGCGGCCATGAACAAGAGGGAGTACGCCGCTGCAGTATTCCTCGACATGGAAAAGGCATTCGACCGGGTCTGGCACGCCGGCCTTATTTACAAGCTGACCAAGACCACCGCGCCTCGTCGCTTGATACAGGTGGTCTCCTCCTTCCTGCAGGACAGAACATTCAAGGTTTCGGTGGAGAACGTGTCATCGAGCGCGCGCCCCATTGGAGCGGGCGTGCAGCAGGGAAGCTGCGTCTCGCCTGCGTTGTACTCGGTATACACCGACGACATCCCCGCCACGCACACTGCAACCCTCGCGCTGTACGCAGATGACGCCGCGTACATCACCACGTCGCTGTCGGCTGACCACGCGGCCATCAAAATGCAGCGCGTTCTGGACGACCTCCCCGACTGGCTCAGCAAGTGGAGACTGTCGGTGAACGCAGGTAAGACGCAGGCTATAATCGTCACGGCACGAGGCGGACGTCATCCACCGAACCTTCAGCTCATGGGGACCGAGGTCGAGTGGACCAAGACCGCCAAATACCTGGGGGTCACACTCGACAGCCGGCTCACCATGGGCCCGCACGTCTGCGACACCGTCGCGCGGGTTAAGGTAAGCCGAAACCTATTGCGCCCGGTGCTCTCGTCACGCCTCTCCACGCGAGTCAAGCTGGGGATCTACAAGACCTACGTGCGGCCGCAGCTTACATACGCTGCCCCTGCTTGGCTCGCCCTCACGGCCGAGACACATAGGAAAAAGCTCCGGACGCAGCAGAACACCACGCTGCGTCAGATCGTCCAAGCTCCCCGGTACGTGAGGAACTCGGTCATTAGCAGGGACCTGCGAGTCGAGAGCATCGACGACTTCGTTATCCGCCTGGCGAAGGGGATGTTCTCGCGTGCCAGCACCTCCGAGCTCCATCACATCCAAGACATCGCGCCCTGGCACGCGAGGCCTCCCGATAAGAAGAGATACCCGCGCGACCTCATAGCAGACGTCGCGCTACCGGACTTGACACCCGGGTAGGTCACAAACACAAATACACGTGACCTACTCAGACAAGGATAGACACTATACATTCGCAACACGACGCCGCCGTGCGCATTTGCGGACTGTATTTATATAGGCGCTATGCGCGCGACGAACACACATGCACTACTCCACATGCAGGTACACACTCAGAATACCGCACGAGCGGTGAATACACACCTACAAACCGCTCGTAACACACACTACCCCCGTACCCTCGCAGCCTACCGTACATAGCTGGTTGAGCTGTTAGGGGGTCGGGGTAATCACCCGCTGTAGCGGAGCGCCAACCAAAGCCGACGCCCGGTCGCTGATCGACTCTTGCTGGGCCTTCACGGGGGCAACCCGTGATCCAACCTGGTAGGGGTCTGATCGCACGGGCGTCGTGAAACACTTCAGGCGCTCCTACAGCCACACACAACAAAGCACACCGTCCACCGCCGGAGGGAAGGCACACCCTCGCGGCGTCGACTTAGGTGTGCGAAGACTGAAGAACAGCACCCCTAGGGTGCAACCCAATGACGGGTCTTCATTTTTGGAGGCCGAGAGACCGACTCGACGGTCACGGGGCCATTAAGGAGCCCCCAAACCGTCTCCTCGCGCCCCCAACTCGGGGTCGCTGAGAGGACCACGAAGCGCACAGTCAGTCTACACTCGACTAGCGATACGAAAACAGCGACAGTTAAGAAGCGATCTTCGAGAATACCTACTGCGACAACTGTAACGAGAACTGTGAGTACTACGTGAAGTAACATCTGTAGAGTTATTGTGTGTTTACGACACGGACTTCGTGGACGTAAGAGAAGACTTCGGTACAACGTCAGCGACATTCTACTTGTCATTGCCTACAACCAACTGTACTTTCGTTGCCAATAAACTTCGTAACCCTTAACCGGCGTTTAAGTACCCCTAGCCCGTAACATTATATTGAACACGTAGGTCGCTGTATGCCCGCTGAGTGAAGTTAACTCTCAAGTTGCACGTGTAGAAGTATTGACAGTAAGCTTTTTAAAAGCATAACTTTAACTGGTTTCGTTCGAACGACAGCAGGTCAACCTACCCGAAACTGTCAAAAATTCCCAATCAACCTTGAGCCTTAACGCTTTGTAGATAAATTTGAAAATCTAGTAAAGAAATCTGACAGTTTTCGTAGTAGTAGTAGTAGCTTGATGTGCTGTCGTCTGTACATCGCGCATACCTGCGGGCCAACATGTTACAACGGACAGCGACCTACGTTCCCTTTCAATGTCACAATTGTCTTTTAGATCTTCAGTGACCCCGTGGCCCAGATACTTAAATTTGTTCACCCCTCGCAGGGGTTCACCACGCATTGTGACACGAGGAATACACGAATATGTCACACCGCCTGCTTTAAAAACCATTAATTCACTCTGTAAGATGTTATATCTGAGCCCATGAGTCACCACTCGCCGCATATTGTCCGAATATAACGATCAGTCGCCTCAGAGCATCGATAGATGGGCTCAGCAACACCATATCTCAGCTAAACTAATAAATAAAAGTACGTCTTACTCAATATTTTGCCTAAAATGGACGTGCCTTAGTAGCAGTTGTATCGATTCAGTAATGATACTGTATTGCTTCTACAATATCATCTGATATCTACAACGTGTAACAAAAAGGGTATATAAATACCAAGGGCATGGCATCTTTAGATGATATCAAACGATATCGGAAGGGTTTCAACTCAAAATAAAATACTCAAAAACTTGGTACCAAATTTTCGGTTTCGTGTGTTTCTTAAAAGCAAATCATAACAAACGTGGCAGCACACTACATACATTAATAACTACTCATTACCCGTCACGTTACTTGCCAAAATCCGATAAATGTCTTCAATGTCTCTGTGCGACTAGTATGATAGTAGCCTATCACAGGCGGTGTTTTACTTCATAACTTCCTAACATAAAGAGATAGGATTAAAAAACCCTTCCAATATCGTTTGATATCATGTAAAGATGCCGTGCCTTTGTTATGTATGTATATACCCTTTATGTTACACGTTGTATATCTATGTGGCCACTCATAGTGGTAAAGACACACATTGATGTATTGTGCTAATCAATCGCTGCAAGATGTAGCAGCAGGCGACTTCCAAAATCAAAATCAAATGGCATTCATTTAAATTAGTCTTAGAATCAGCGCTTTCGAACGTACAAATTTAAAAAAAATACAGGCCTGCAAAACGCCCGCCCTTTTTCACTTACTAGTACTTTCGCTGGGAAGAAGTGGCGGAACAAACACCCCAACAGCACAGCTGTCTGTTGAGTTAAAAAAAAACACCTGAACCTGTACACGATACTAGGCATGTAAAGTAACTAACATTACAAAACACAGAACAGTAAATTAAACTATTCAACATACGTCAACTAGCCACGCTAGTATACCAACAAAGCCAAAATAATACTAAACTAGGTAAAAACATAATGGGCCGGATTCCCTTGTTCACAAACTTAATTAAACTTAAGTTCAGTGCATCTCTTTCTTTATATTTCATTAAGTAGGACAGAAGATAAAATGTTAGTTCAGACCTGTCAAATTAGTCCGCTTCTGATGTAAATTGACGTATTGTTGGTCGCCATGTTTATAATCGCGTCTAAACTGTCTATGGAGTATCTTAATTTGACAGGACTAAACTTAAATGTTATCTTCTTTCCTTCTCTTCATGCAAGAGAGATGCAAATTGGTTTAGTTGGTGAACAAGACAATCGGAGCCATTACCTAATTAAATAAAAGCCTCCATGCATAAAGCCAAAGACAGCTTGCATATTTATGCATTGCTGGGTTCAAAAAATAAATAATTATGTGAACTTATATAACCCCGACTCCCAACTGCTAACTGCAATAACCGTTCAGAGTTCTAGGAAACTTTTTTCACATTATTGAAGTGATTTAGATAGTACTGCGCCTTTTTACTCGGCGATTCTAGTGTACATCGTACCATCAACTTTTTATCAATTTCTCATATTTTAAAACAAAATTTCACAAAGCAGCGCGCAAAAATTTTAGTACATGTAGCAACATATTTCATGAATACCTATACTTACGAAGTTACCACCCACCAGACAAAGTCTTGCCGCTAAGCGATTCATCGTGTTCCGGTATGATTCCTGGTGAAGCGGTACGGAGGACGGGTCTGAGCAGTTGTGTTGCGATGTGTGCCGGGTACGATGCACCAATTTTTTTTTTGTCGGGTGTTTGGTCGTGGAAGGTATCCAGATCAATCTCCCTCTGGCGCAGCATCGTTGGTTGTTATTGGGTTTAACATTGCATCACACCCCGCTCAACCGTCTTCCTTCCAATTCAGTAACTTTATTAAAGGAATAATTATTTGAATAAATCTCGTAGGCTTCAGCCAGGGTTTCACTGCAAAAAATGTAATTATTTGCGACATCACATTAGAAACCTCTAAAATAATAGTATTTCTCCACAAATTAATGGATATTATGATACATATAAACCTTCCTCTATAATCAATCTATCTACTAAAAAAACCGCATCAAAATCCGTTGCGAAGTTTAAAAGATTGAACCATACAAAAGGACATAGGGAAAGAGAAAGTGACTTTGTTTTATAATACGTAGTGATGTAATTTAGATTAACTTATCCACCTAAAGGTAATTATTATCTCAATATGTATTATAGAAGTATCTATAGAATATAATGATAATCATCAGCACAGTCCACTGTTGGACATTAGGCCTCTCCATTCGCACGTCATCTATCTCAAACCACCGCTCGTCTTATTCAGCTATGAAGGCTGATTATACCTTACCTACCTACTACTCTAATACAAAACACAATAAATCTAAAAAGAAAATCGCTTCTCATTTCCGTCTTTTCCTTCAAGCAGGGGTTGAATGAAAGTCGTTAACTTATTCTTAAACTAGCTTTCCGCCCGCGGCTTCGCCTGCGTAGAGTTCGGTTATATCGCGCTTTTTAGATTTCCCTCGGGAACATCAATTTTTTCCGGGATAAAAGGTAGCCTATGTTCTTTCTCTGGATCTAAAGATTGTCTGTGCCAAATTTCATCAAAATCGGTTGAGAGGTTTAAGCGGGAAAGCGTAACAGACAGACAGACAGACAGACAGACAGACAGACAGACAGACCGACAGACAGACAGAGTTACTTTCGCATTTATAATATTAGTATGGATTTCCGCTTCTTGCGCCTTTTTAATGAGTGGGAGTCATCAAATGACCTCTCCCTCTCTAGGCGGAGTGACAAACTTTTAATGACTAAAACGCACACATGCTCTTTCCTCGGTGATGCTGCCGGCAGAACTTACCACTCACCAGACAAAGTCTTGCTGGCCAGCGGTTCGTCGTGTTCCAGCATGATGTCTGGTGAAGCCGTACGGAGGACGGATCTGAGCAATTGTGTTGTGATGTGTGCCGGGTGCGTTGCGCCAAATTTTGTTGTGTCGGGAGTTTGGTTGTGGAGGGTCTCCAAATCAATCTCCCTCTGATGGAGCATGGTTAGTCGTTTTGTTGGGTTTAACATTGCATTACCTCGCTAAACTGCCGTCTTCCTTCCTATTCACTCAGTTTTTTTGAGTCAGTATGCTCTTAATAAACTGGCGCGCTTTACCATCAACGATTACATCAGGGCTTACCATCAGGCGTGATTGCGGTCAAGCACTAGTTTATAATTTATTTAAAAAAAAACTTGCACAGGCTATTGCCATGGTATCTCTTTCGGACAACCCGCGGCCCTGGCATGCATCGGCCCTACTGGACCCTGTCACAATGTGCTGGTATCTCTTTGGCACGGGCCGTCGACCCGGGCCTGTACCCTAATTGCATAACACTATTACAATCGGTTGGAATCATTTTGAAGCTTATTGCTAGTCCATTGGTCCATATGTTTCAAAAATGTCTCTGTTTACTGTCTAGTCGGCTATGTAAATAACTCAATGAATGTCGTTCAATTGTCAACATGAAACAAGTTGTTTCATGTATAGTGTGTTACGTAATTACCCTACTCGTGCTTACCGCAAGCCCATGCGTACTAGGTAGGTACTTCCAAAGCTTAGATATCCTTATACACAACAGACTGAGTATGACTGATGGTAAATCTCTCATGACTTCAATGTTCCAGCTGTGGTGATGAAATAATTTTCGCCTAAATTAAGCGCTTGTCAGCGTTCGTACCTACAACCTATATTTCATAAGTCGCTCGCTACCATTAAACTACGACTGCTCGGGGAAATTCGTGAAGATTTCGTTCTAAAATTACTTACACGCACTGAGCAAGCGTGATGATCAAGCCCATTTCCTTCTGAGTAATGGCCCATTATTAAATAAAGGCTATAATTTCTTTTCTTTTATTTCCTTTACCGCCGACCCGGGACAAGAAGGCAAAAGGCAAAATACTATAAATATGTGTTAAAACAAACATTATGCCGATGTGAAAAAGAGATAGCGTTATTCATGTTGTATAGCTCCATCTTTGTCTAATATTGGAATAATGATGGTATCAACATGTCATGTAACCCCCTAGGCAAAAACGTTTTAAAGAAAATCGCGGTCTATTGATGTTAATAATATGTACGATGGGAGGGCCGCGGGTTGCGTAAAGCTAATTATAGTAGCTGTGGGCCGCCGCGGCTTAGCCAGTTGAATGGGCAACCGGGTCGGGGGTACTGTGCCTGTGCGGTATAGTTTAATATACCTACCTACCTACGGCGGGTAGTACCTATAAGTTATGAGTTAGACAAAAACACCTTTATTTATTTTTATTTAGGTATTTATCCGTTTATTTCAGGCATCAAGGCCCATACAAACATATACAATACTATATTAACATAAAAACTTAAAATACTATAAATACATAACATAATTGAAGATTGAGAAGTCGTGGTGGCCTAGTGGTAAAAATACCAGCCTCTCAAGTATGAGTGCGCGGGCTCGATTCCAGTTCAGGCAAGTACCTACCAATTTACCTTTTCTAAAGTTATATTATGTGCTTTCTAAGTATATCTTAGACACCAATGACTGAAGTTGAAGGAAAACATCTTGAGGAAACCTGGACTTTAAGTCTGAAATCATCAACCCGCATTGAGCAAGCATGGTCATTACGCTCAATCCTTCTCTGTATGAGAGGAGATCTGTGCCCAGCAGTGGGACGATAAAAAGGGTGATAATGATGATGAATGATAACATAATTATCTAAACCTAATGTACCTACACTAAGTGTCGGCGTCGTGTTTCGCTGACTGGTGTCACGTAGCTGGCCACGAAGCCGGCGGTATACAATACCTGTCGGCCAGAACTCTTCTTTAAGGACCTTCTCGAGACGCTGTGACGGAACGCATTTGCTCCATGACGCGCACCACGAACGACTTGAAATTAGTATAGTGACGCGGCTAAAACCTCTCGACCCTCAAAGTCCAGGTGGTCTTGACGTGCAGATACTAAATTAAAGTTAATTTAAGTTAATTCCATCTTTTTATAAAGAGAAGATAAGATGCACTGTATTTAAAATTAGATTAGTTTTTTCTTTCTTTTTAATACCTAATTATAAACTATATTCCCGCCAAGCTCCATAAAGAATACAGGTAAACAAACCAATTTAGGGTTATCACAACTCACGTTTTACAAATCTCCTGTTATTTACATGATTATCGACTTTTACATGCTAACTATTTATTAACAATCCCTATTGCAGCATATTTCAATAGAATCACTAAAATAACATGCATAATAACTTGGTATTTCGAAAAACCATTAAAAAGTCGACATTAATTTTACGTGATAGCCCTACAAAAAAAGAAAGATGGATGAAATCCAGATATGTTTGACGCAAACGCATTATTCGAGAATGAACGCATCCAAAATATGAATTTTACCGCGCTACCGCCGCGCCGCCACGGCCGCCCACATTCAAATGTCACATTTCGTGTGACACTTTCGCGCGGTCTGTTTATTAATCAGTATTTTTTTCATTATGCCAGTGTGTCTGTGTTCAAACTCAAATATTATTGTTGTAATGTTCTTAAAGTAACTCGTAGGTAAATAAGTAGGTGCCTACTTACTGAAAGAGGGGGATTAATATATGGACGATAGCAGGTCAAGCTACCGGAACCTGACAAATAATCCCAATCAATCTTCAACCTTCCCAGTTTAGCAATAAGGTTGAAAATCTAATGAAGAAATTTGATAGTTTTTTTTTTTAATATAAGTATATTATAAACTAGCGCTTCACCGCAATCCTACCTGATGGTAAGCAGTGACGCAATCGTTGATGGTAAAACGCACTAGAGCCTATTCACTCTAGCCTTGAAGACACTCAAATTGTAGTCCGACGGAAACACCGCCGCTGGCAAATTATTCCAGTCCCTCGATGTACGCGGTATAAAGGAGGAGGCGAAACGCTTCGTACGGATCGTAGTGGTGTTAACAAAATTTTTAGTAGCTTGATTTGCTGTCGTCTGTACATACCTACGTATTTTTTTATTGGGCGAGGGAGTTTGAAGTTACTTTTTTCCGAAGGCAGAAAAATCCTCATGGACTATCCTCCGCTCACAGACGCGAAGGGGTGTGCCGGCTAAAAAACCACCCAAGCGGTCGTCATCTGCCTTTCCGGAGTTCTGGGTTCTCCTAATTCTACGGTAGTCCTAAGCCCACTTTTTTGTTTTTGTTTCCGGGGTGGAAAATCCTCATGAATGTCCGCCGCCCTGGGGTGGGCCGCGGTGTCTGTCAGACTATTACTGACTAAAAACCACCCCAGTATTCCATCTCACAGGTCTACACCAGGGGTTGCGAGAACAAACACTGCTTCCGCAACCACCGATTGGTGCTGGCCCGCCACTGTAGGCCTCCTTCGGTCAAGGAGGGGAGTGAGGTGTATGACTCCCCCCTGACGTCTAAGAGTGGTGCGCGTGGAACACTTCGCGCCGCTACCTCGGGTCCTGATGTTTGGGGGCGACAAATGTTCCCGAGTCTATCGCCCCTGGACCCATTTAAGGGGGCTGAAAGAGGGAGCTATCCATCCTCCACTGACGCCCGGTGCGTCTGCTGCGGGCCAGGTGAGAAGACGAGATCTCCCTCTCCGTTTCCACAGCCTCCTTCTGCGAGACGACTGTATCGCAAAAGGAAACCACCGCATCCCAGGACTCTTCGCTGCCGACCATCGACTCGATTACGGCCGGTAGCGACAGGTCACTGCCTACTTCAGAGATGAGGTCACGGCGCAGCTCCACCCAAGCGGCACACTCTGCCAGCGTATGCCGCGCCAGGTCCTCCCGGCTGACGACGAAGTGGTGACACCGGGCGTTCGGTTCCCTGTTTATGTGACACAGGTACTTCCCGAAGCAACCATGCCCCGAAAGTACCTGTGTCATCCGAAACGTCAGGTAGCCGTGCCTTCTCCCGAGCCAGTCCGCCAGTACCGGCCGCATCGCCTTGATGGTGGTGAGCCGTGGTAGGGCGTGAAAGCCTGTTCCGCCCTTCCGCCACCAGGACCTCTCGGAGCTGCGACCGACGCTGCTCGAGCTGACAAAGCATCAGCCGTTCGCCCCGCTCCCGAGCCTCCTCACGCTATCGGAATAGTGACACGAGGACCTTCGCCTCCAGGTCCCAAGGCGGGGATCCAGCCAGTAGGCAGGCCGCCTCATAGGAGATCGTGCATAATTCATGATCATGTATAACTCTGATGGCCATCGCTCTCTGCGGTTGTTGCAGTACAGCGATGCTGCCGGCCGTCAGGTCAGAGGCCCACTTCGGGGCCTCATAGAGGGCCATCGATCGCACAAATCCCATGAAGAGCCGCCTGCAGGCGGCGCTCGGGCCTGCCAGATTGGGAAGCAACGTTGAAAGCGCCCCAGCTAACGTGGGCGCCAGCCGCCGGAAGTGGGGGCCGAAATCCCACCGGCTGTTGAGCACCAGTTCCAGGTACTTCAACACCATGGCCTCCGACTTGTTAAGGGCCACCTTCAGGCCTATTCGACGTATGCGGCCCACCACCTGTGATACCGCAGCCATCGCCAGCAACGTTGCTTCCCTTCGTCTAAGCGGACTGGGACTTCTCCATGTCCATAAAAACGTTCCTATCCATTGAAGTAGATGAAGTGATAAGACGTTTCGGAAGAAGACGTGAAAAAAAAATTGATTTCGTTATTTAATTAGGTATTTAGAAGTTTATTACCTATTAATTAAATACCGTCTTTTTAATTATCCCTATTATCAAAGTTTTATTAAAACTTCTTATGACTTGACCACGACGATGTGACCCTCCCCTGGCGCCAAAGCTGGATCCGCCCTTGGTAACTTCTGCCGGCAGCCGATGTTATACCACATGAACAAGAACATCGGCACCAATCACGTCGATTTCCTTGTTCACAAACTAAACTAAATTTAGGATCAGTGCATCTTTTTCTCTCCATTTGATTAAGAAAAGGATAGAAGATAACATATTTGTTTAGTACCGTCAAATTAAGATACTACAAACAATATAGACACGATCAAAAACATGATAACTAAAAATATACGTCGACTTACGTCAGGCACAGACCAATTTGCATAACTGCTTACCATCAGGCGGGATTGCAGTCAAGCACTAGTTTATAATTATTAAAAAAAAAATAATTGACAGGACTAAACTAATATTAATCTTCTGTCCTTTTCTTAATATAATGGAAAGAAAAAGATAGACTAACAAAAATTCAGTTTTGAGGTTGAACACAAGAAAATCGGGACCAATGTTTCCCAGGTTTGACGATCCCAGATACGAAGGGTTATAGAGTTCATCGATCCCTTTTTTTGTGTGGATGGGAAATCATCAAATGGCTAAAGGTCGAAACATACTATCAAAATGCAACGCAATTTGTTGTGCCAACACCCGACGCTCGTCGTGCACATAGGCAACACGCTACGCGATGCTACAATACGTACCGTGTAGTGTAATCGTACAAGACGTGTCACGTAGCCATGGATTCGATTCTGCTTGAAGACGAGCTAGATGAAGATTTTGAAGAAGATTTATTGAAGATTTTGGGGACATGTTTTGTACAGAAATAGCTTGTTTGAACACGCTAATCTCAGGAACTACTGTTCCGATTTGAAAAATTCTTTTGCGATGGATAGCCTATTAATCCAGGAAGGCTTTAGGCTATATAACATCACGTTGCGACCAATAGAATCAAAACAATTTAAAAAAAAACGTATCGAAACTCACGCGCGTGGAACCGCGCCTACGGCGCGCCGTAGGCCGGGAGTTCGATGTTGTCCGGGAGACAGGGCCAGGGCTTCTCCTTTTTTTGTTCCGGTGTAGAAGGCCCTCATGGATGTCCGCCGCCCTGGGGAAGGCGACGGGGTCTGTCAGACTCCTACTGACTAAAAACCAACCAGATGTTTCTCCTCACACGTGCGCGAGGGGCTGCGGGAGACCAGACCCTTCCGCGGCCCCACACTCTCGTGCCGGCCCGATGTTTTCGGGCCTCAATTCCTGCACGGGGTAGTGAGCTGGTTAACTACCCCGTGCATAACCTCTGAGGTGAGCGCCAACACTTCGCGCGCGCCTAGTAGCGTCAGAGCTCCCTGTCTATGCAGCACAGGTACTTGCCGAATCAGCCGTGCCCCGACAGCACCTGCGTCACCATGAACGACAGGGAGCCCTGCCCTCTCCTGAGCCAGTAGTCGAGTACTGGCCGGATCACCTCGACGGTAACGTGGTAGGGCGTAGAAGCCTTTGCCGCCAATCCCCCAACCAGGGCGTCTCCTGGGTGGCTAGAAGCGTGAAGGCGCTGGAATTCCCGCTCCCGCACGCGCACCGCCTCCTCCTTTGCCAGCATCACTGCTTCGCAGAAGGAGGTGACGTCCTGCCAGTCCTAGACTAATCTTTGAGTCAGTATTTATATTTCGAATTTTATTGAGGTTAAGTCAAAGACGCCGAACTAAGCTGTCTGCTGCTGCTTAAAACTCTACATTTTTATACATCACTTAAGGAAAAATCGAAAGTGCCGTTGTTAAATAATATCGTAAGCTAGGTAGTGTTTTAGTTGTAGACTCCTTTATACCTACATATTAATTAAAATACTATCCGTAAACTTAAACACTTATTTAAGGGCTCCTGCACACGATGCCGTCGCCGCGCCGCCACCGTGCCGCCGCTACCGCCCGCGTAAGCTCGGTTTGTTTCATTCCATTACCTACCGGCCGCATACGAACGTAACAACCAATCTCTCCTTAGCAAATATACTTGCTCGCATGTTTGATTTTGTATGTTGCAGTTTCTTCTTTAATAAATCGAATAATTTATCAAATAGAACAGTCTCGTAAATTATTCGAAAATAATCATAAAACTTGGCCTCGTCTTTTCGGAGATCTTCGTAAAGTGTATGAAATTAACCATATTGCTCCCGTGCCGACAGCATAGGATGAACCCATAACTTTCTAACTTGGGTTCTTTTAGCCATTTTTTATACATAAGTATAAGTAGTAAGCAAGCAGAGTTAATTTTTTTCGTTATATTAGACATGATTACGTCACATGCGGCGAACAAGTTCGTACGTGGCCGGTATTGGAATGAATCAAACAGATGGAGGGTAAACAGCGCGGCGGCGGCGCGGCGACGGCACCGTGTGTAGGAACCCTTATGTGTGTCTACTGTCAGTATTACGTCAGAGTCCTTATAAAAATGTAGCTTAAAAAAATGGTGTTTAGCCTAAACGTGGCCTAAACAACTGTTATACCCTGTTTTGTGGTAGTAAGGAATAAATAAAGCTGAAAAATTTGTTTGAGCGCGCTAATCTCTGAAAGTTTAATGTCTTTGCATTTCATAGAATCATTTTTGAGGAAGGTAATCTAAATGCTGTTTGACGTCAATACCTACTTATACGACCATTTTTGTGCGGATGAGAAATCATCAAATGACCTCTCCCGCTCTGCACGGAGTGGAAGGGCGTTCCAGACTTTTACTGACTCAAACCCACCAGTGTCCTTCACTTGCCTGTGCGCCGGGGGCCACGGTATCTCTTTAGAACAAAGCGCAACCCTGGTAGGCATAAGTTTTCGTGGACCCCGTCCTGAATACGAATAAGAAGAAACCTGCACCGCGGTCTCATCTGTTGTCATTTATGTGTGGCCTACGCCTTAGGATTTGAACAAAACATAAAAAAAGCGCGGGCGAGTGAAGAGGTGTGACGCGGTGGGTCGAGCGAACAAAGATTTTCATGCGGACGACGTCGCGGGCAGAAGCTAGTATAGGATACAACAGAACTTTATTTCCAACAATTTCAAGTAAAATAATCTCAATAACTCCACGCATAAAGCTCACTACACATCAAAGCCGCCGACCCGCCGCGCCGGCACAACCCGGCGACTTGTTGAAATAAGCATGTCGGTGCCACGCGTGTTGTTCGCCAACACGTCGGCGGCCAGCGATCCAGCAATAATAAGTCCATGTTGAAGGTCGAAACATACTATCAACACGCCACGCGATGCTACAACTCGTATCGTGTACCTAGTGTAATCTCTCACGAAAGACTGAAGTGTATTGACGTGTCACGTGCCCATGGATTCGTTTCTGCTTGAAGACGAGCTAGATGAAGATTTTGAAGAAGATTTATTGCATATTTTGAGGATATATTTTATACAGAAACAGTAAATATAAAAAGACGTACTCATCTATACTAGTAGGTATATAAAGCTGAAGAGTTTGTTTGTTTGAATGACGCTAATCTCAGGAACTACTGTTCCGATTTGAAAAATTCTTTATGCCATGGATAGCCTATTAATCCAGGAAGGCTTTAGGCTATAAAACATCACGTTGCGACCAATAGGATCGAAGCAATTTAAAAAAAACCTATCGAAACTCACGCGCGTGAAACCGCGGGCACCTGAGTACCGTTTCACTAATTCTTCATCCAATATTTTAAACCAATTTTTAAACAAAAAATATCTTTTATTATAACCGCCATAAAAACGTCGGGTGTTAACTAGAAACACACTGCGCTGATTCGTCGGGTGGTGTGTGTCCACCCGGCAACACGCTGATCCAAATCGGTTGGATGTTGCGGCGTGTGGTCACATAGCGTGTTGCCTATGCGCTTCTGGCCATATTAAATGTATGGAATTGATACGTACTGACATGCGTCGGGTGGCGTGGCGTCGTGTCACGTTTTAATAGTATGTTTCGACCTTGAGTTTTATTTACTGAAACTTTGAGAATGGCACAAAAATTATATGACACAAGCTCTTTCGACGCACAGCAATAACTAATTGCTAAATAAGTTTCTGATGTCGAGCCGCCGACATGCCGCCGGCAAAGCTTCAAGACTTGAAATGACTGAAGCCACCAACCTAGCCCGCCGGCAAAATGTTGCCGATACATGCCGCCGGGCCGGCTTTAGTGTGTAGTGCGCTTAACAAACACATCACAGAATAACTTCTTCTTCAGCCTATACATGTCCACTGCTGGACAAAGGCCTCCCCCAAGGCTTTCCACCCTGACCGGTCTTGTGCTGCCCGCATCCATCGGCTTCCCGCGACCTTCACCAGGTCATCGGTCCACCTTATTGGGGGCCTCCCTACGCTGCGTCTTCCAGTACGTGGCCGCCATTCCAGAACCTTACTGCCCCATCGGCCATCGGTTCTACGAGCAATGTGCACTGCCCACTGCCACTAAAGTTTAGCGACTCGCAGAGCTATGTCGGTGACTTTGGTTCTTCTGCGGATCTCCTAATTTCTGATTCGATCACGCAAAGAAACTCCGAGCATAGCTCTTTCCATTGCCCTTTGTGTGAGGCCCCTTGTTAGCGACCAGGTTTCAGTTCCGTAAGTAATCACTGGCAACACACACTGGTCACAGAATAACTTGAAACACAATAAAACAGACATAATATACCATTTATTTAAAAACAACCACAGGATTCAACAGGAAATTTAAAATATACTTTGTAGACACAATACAATCATTTACAATAGTTTTAAAAAGTTCTGAGAATTTAGATACAGAGGGCGCTTTCGACCTGACCGTCCCTTGAGCCTCCTTGCATTCAATACAGTGTATTTCATATCCTTTAATCTTTAGATCCTTAGTGCCAATATTATAGGGTACATTTTCATTTGACAGCACGCCTTTGAATCTTATTTTGTCGTCGGCGCGTAACAATCTGGTGAAGTTACTGAAGCAGTGGTCGAAGACTATAGATATTTCGGAATGGCGTTTTAGTAAACCACCACTCGCTTCCATTGCAAGTTTAACTTCATACGTGTATCTGAAAAGAATGAGTTAAATTATAAAAGTACCAAATCATCACGACAGTTAATTCTCAGAGAATTAAACAGAACTATAACAAAATAACGCAACGTCGTGGTGGCCTAGTGGTTAAAACACCAGCCTCTCAAGTATGTACTCATACTTGAGAGGCTGGTTCGATTCCAGGTCATGCAAGTACCAATGTAACTTTTCTAAAGTTATATGTACTTTCTAAGTATATCTTGGATACCAGTGACTGGAGGTGAAGGAAACAACTTGAGGAAACCTGGACTTAGGAAGTCTGAAATTGCCAACCCGCATTGAGCAAGCGTGGTGATTACGCTCAATTCTTCTCTATATGAGAGGAGACCTGTGCCCAGCATGGATTTTTGAAATTGAAATGGATGATACAAGGTTGATGATAAAAATAAAAGGTTGATGATGGTGATGATGATGATAAGAAAATAAATAATAATTTTCTTTCTATAAATATAATAAATACAAAACATACAATAAATGTAATTTTTTGCGACACTGTGCACTGGCTGAGCAGTAATCTGTTGCGCTGCGTATCACGGGTTCGATTCCCGAACGGAATAAATATTTATACGACCTACAAGTAGTTGTACCAGGTCTTGTGTATGGGAGTTTAAATTTTTCGGGGGGTTTTATGTCTCACGGGCAATTAAATTAATTGCCCGACGTTTGATGTCGGGTAGTTGAATGTATGCTAATTGCGCGGTAAACTCTGCTTGTGAGATGCAGGATTTGCGTGACGTCAGTGTGGCGTGTTAACACGTGTGTGACGTTGAGGATACCGCTACACACTTATCCCATATTTCTCTATTAGTCCCACCTCTTTTCTAGCCACCTCATATTTCACACCTTTCATCCCTAGTTTTTTAGGTCTAACCTTGCTCTTATATCCATTCATATTCATCATCGATCACTTATACACTAGATACACAGTCTCGAACAAAACTCTTATCAAAAATGGCGACAAGTATTAAGCAGTCTAAAGTAGTCAAAATAAATATACATTTATTTAAAATCAGCCTTAAGTGCAGTGTATAAAGTTCTTATCACAAAGCAGTACAAAAAGCCATTACTTTTTACGACCGAGTCCGTGGTACATCAAACATCAAAACAAATTCAACCTTACACGCATGCATTAAAGTCAGAATTATAAAGTAAGTACTAAATGAAAGAAGCACCCAATTGCTGGGATGTGCGCTTGTTCAGTTCAACCATTTTTTTACGCTGATTTTGAATCTAGTGTATAAGTGATCGATGATATTCATACACAAAAATTTTCTCGTCAACTTTTCAGTTACCGTTACCACTTTCTTAGTTCCCCTTATTTTGCTTTGACATCGCCAAAAATACAACTATAAAAATAAAAATAAACTTACTCATTCAAATTATTTAAATGGCAGCTCTTCCCACTTTGGCGCGCTACGCTTCTGACAAATTCGCATTCTTTAACGGACTGCAAACTCCCATCCCTTTGACATAAGGTTGAATATTCTTCACCGTAGTAGCACCTAAAGTATTCTTGAAGGAAGCTTGGTAACCAAGACACAAAGTCCCTCCATCGATTCCTTACATTTTTGAGTTGAACGTCTTTGACATAACCCTCCCAATTGACGTTGGCGCCATCTAGTATGGAACACTTAATTTGAGTGGCCGCTGTGTTATAATCCGACCAAGATGGAGAGTTACATTGGTTGTAGTAATCATCCCAGTTGATGTGATATGTGTTGTCTTCATAGTCTGTTATGAATTCGTTTTTCAAAAGATTCTTGATGCTAGATTTTTCATCGCCTATTAACTCAATGAGTCTAGAGGGAAGGCCGTCATCTTGAAGGTTCATAACGAACTGGTTGCCAAGATAGACCAGTGTTATGAGGCCGATTGTGAGCTGTGAACAAGAAAAATAATACAAAATTATTATAAAAAAGTATAACATGTATTTATTTGGAAACAGTTCATTGGACACGACATACAAAGGAACTTGAACTTTATCATGTGTGCCGCTGAAATTATGTTTCCAAAACACAATAAGGGTATATTTTTATGATTTCGTTCAATATCTAAACAATATATTTCTATACAATATGTAAAGAAAACCCCATCCGACCCATAAGGATAAGTAACAATGCTAATGAATTTTGAAATAATCTTCTTTTCCGCGAATTAATTCCAACTTCCCCAAAATTGGTTTTGTTTTGTCAAAAGTGATAACAACATTTTTGATGGTATTATTATGAGCGATGCGACCGCGTGCCGCGTGCCCTGCCCCCCTTCCCTTCGCCCGCGCATATATTGCCTACCGCACATGTATTAAGTTCCATAACCTCCTTTTGCGAAATAATATTTATTTTTAGGGTTTTTTTTTAAGTTTAGCCTGGCTTTATAGCCATTAGTAGAATCAGTTATCGATACCTAACAATACCTTCACGGATCGGACAGGGTTTTCTTTACATATGATATATCTAAGCAATTTAAGCTATTGTTGAATAAAACATTGCCACAATTAACATACGGAACCGCTTATTTTAATCAGAACAGTATTATGAAAGTGTATTATTTCAAATCAAAAATAATATACAAACCTGAAACGGGGTAACAAACTTCTTCGTGGTCTCTGACTTCGCGAGAACGCAGGTCGCACCTAAACTCAGTCCGAATCCGACCAGAACAGACACAGTGTAGAAGACACGGGACATCGTAATGTATTGGAGGAAGGCGAATATAGGCAAAGTCACCGTCACAACCCCTACTAGAGGCAGGAAAAGGAATGAGCAAACAAGAGCCAACGTGCCTCTTATCAAGCCATATGTGGTACACCCGTGAGAACAAGTTATAAACATCTGAAGCCAACTCAATGTCACACAGTGAGGCAATGCATACTTGAAAACACCCTGCCAACCACTCCGTCTAGCCATACCAATCAATATAACAGGCACCATCAAGGAAAAGAACACCCTCGCGTTCAAGCAAAACTCAATGCTATTCCCTAGTATATAAGACGGATAATTCGCCACTTGCAAATCAAGAAATCGCCAGCCTTGATGCACGACTGTATCTTTTTCGTAAGGATATTTGGCTAAAACGTTGATGCCAAAAGATAAGAGAGCAAGCAGATCCGGGTACGACTTCCCGCTGTTTCCAAATGAAATCAATGTGAGGAACATTAAAAAGAACGAAAGCACGCAGAACTCAGAGAAAGGAACCCATTGAATCGCTATGAAGGGGTACAAGAATAGATTTATAAACAGAGCAGAAAAGAATTGAACAAAGGAACCGAGATTGTTTCGAACGAACAGATTCTCAGACTCGTCTGGCTGTAGATTCCCATCGCTGTACCTAAGAAACAATCCGGACCACTTCCTGAAATCAATGAACTGTCTTTTGGCATGCAACATTTTGAACGTACAAATAACCATGGCCACGAAACTCGCATAGTATATGGCTAGGGGGACTAAATGGTACAGACTATCTGCACTAGCTGACAAATAAGCTATTAGGAGAAGAGATAATTCAACATTTGACAGACGGAAAGTAAAAGTACCGAAATGATACAGTAATTTAAGGTATAACACTTGTAAGAATACGATGGGGTGTAGAAACGCTTGGTGGAGTAAGGGTATATGGTCTAGGGCTTTGACACTAGGATCTGTCAAGGTCAGTTCGTAGCTGACTAGGGGCAGTTCTCCTTGGCAGTAATCCACAGCGGCAGATACCAAGTTATCAACGGTCAGGTTCCGTATTTCCTCGTTGGGTCCACACCTTTCTGGGTATTCTGGAAAAAGATAAAAGTTTGATATATAACTAGGGTTGTAACGGAGGCTTGTTAGCGGAGGCGGAGGCGGATGCGGAGGCGACGAGTCACACCTCCGCGGATGCGGAGGTTAACGGAGGCGGAGGCGGAGGTGAAAAAACATTTATAGAAAAAATTTAAATTTGTGGTTAATTAAAACAAAATTTTTATTTTAAATGCGTACATTAATAGTATACTTGGTAAAAAAAAATATTACCTTCTTGTAATGAAAATTAAGGAGAAACAAATTGCGTTTGCCGCATTCCCGCCTCGCACTAGTTGATTCTTGACCATTTTACGCTCAGACGCGGCCGGACGGTTGTCGAGCGTCGCAGCTTGCGAGTTATTTATTTTATAAATACGTAAATAAACCTCCGTTATAACTCCGCAAAAATTGTGCGGAGGCGGAGGCGGAAGCGAAGATACGATTTCTTGCGGAACTTCCGCAGTAAGGGAAGCGGAGGCGAAGCTCCGTTACAACCCTATATATAACACAATCAGCCTATAATGTACCCACTGTTGGGACACAGGCCTCACGCTAAGCCGTTGGTCCCGGTTGCCATACGAACATCTAGTGGCAGTCGTTACGGGTTGTTGGAACCCTCAAAAGTCCAACAATTGGTCTAACTACAATGCTTCGATGTCGCCTTTGGGTTGTGGAGGTCAGACGGCAGTCGCTTCACGGAAAATGTCGAAGTTTAGCCATATCAGCAGTTGGACTGGTAAAGCGGACCCCAGACTCCAAAGCTCAAAAGGCTTCGGATGCGACTGGGATTGGCGCTGGGATGATGATGATGATGATGTTGGGACACAGGCCTCCTCTCCGTGAGAAGGAGTAGGCCGTAATCTACCACGCTGGCTCAGTGCGGGTTGGTAGATGTCACATGTCTTCGAAGTTTTTGTCTCTAGGACAAGCCGGTTTCCTCACGATGTCTTCCTTCACCGTTTTGAGAGCAGCGGTGATGAAATAATTTACACAAAATATAGCGCCTAATGGGGATCGAACCTACGAACTTCAACTTGTTGGTACCACCTAGGCCACCGTTGCTCACAAATACATTTATGCAATGAAAGAATAGTTCGCCCTACGAATATACCACTAGCTTCCATGATGGAATATGTTTCAACGTATGATCACCTAGCTAATACAGAGTGGTGCTGACAATAGGACAATAAATTAAACATCGTGTACCTCAACACATTCTCAGTCTACCCATAAACAATTATATAAATATATCCATTACTTTAGTCACAGGAAATTATTTTTCATTTTTCACATTTTCTACATGATGTACATGTTGATAAGGAAGCGCTTAGAGGTTGATGACCGCCGCATCCAGCGGTACTAAACTTTAATAATAATGGCGTAATTTTTCGTGCTTTTGGAAATCGATACTTGAACGCGCTGTCGCCCGCTGATCGGAGGTCATTGAACCAATATTTTAAAGGATGTTCTATTCCGTTCGCAATTTTATGCGATTAAGTTTGTTTGAAATAATCATTTTTTTATTTTTGATGCTAGGTTTTTTTTTCTATGGTTCAGGATTATTCCTATGAACCAGCATATCTGTGTTTTCATTTATTGTCGATTGTCAGCACCACTGTGTATAATAAAGTTAAAAAAAAATAAAATAAAGTTACAAGGGATGACGTGACAAACATTCTGTACAGCCTGGTTCATAGTTATTTTACCTCTGATAGTAGAATTCGAACAGCAACTATGTGACAAGAAAAAAATTACAATCATCGACAGATTTGTTAGTGGCAGCAATTAAACAGCAGCCCTATTCATCATCGTCATCAAACTTTTTTTATAGCCCCACTGCTGGGCATAGGTCTCCTCTCATACAGAGAAGGATTGAGCGTAATCACTACGGTTACTCAATGCGGGTTGGAGACTTCAGACTTTTCAGGTTTCCTCAAAATGTTATCTTTCACTATTTAGGCTTTTAATCAGTCATTGGTGTCAAAGATATACTTAAAAGTACATATAACTTAGAAAAGTTACATTGGTACTTGCCTGACCTGGAATCGAACCCTCATACTTGAGAGGCTGGTGTTTTAACCACAAGTCCACCACGACTTATTAGACTGAGAATTAAGATCATTGCGATTTAGACTAAGGGGTCATCCATAAAGTACGTCACACATAAAGGGGGGAGGGGGTGTCGACAAAGTGTGACATGGTGTGACAAGGGGTGGGTGGGGTACTATGTTTCGTGACATCACATTTCAAAATCGAATATAGCTAGAGGTAATAATCGCGTTATTTGAAATATTAATTATAAACTAAAATATATTTCCAACTCTATCTTTGGGACAATACGGTTTAAATTGTTTTCTTTACGAGATCATACTCGCTTTAGTGACACTCGCCGATCGAGTCCTTTGAGTTTCTTTCTTTTCTTTATATTCAATAGTTTATTGCTTTGTTATTGTTTCAAATAATTGATATAATGTTGATTTCATAAAAAAGTACTTTATTTAAATGGAAATAAAACTAAATTCGGAACTGCTGTTTTAATTTAATAATTTTTCGATGTGAAATTGCAAAACATGTGACGTCACATTGGGGGGGTCTCAGAAATGTGAACACCTGTGTGACAAGGACGGAGGGGGGGGCTCAAAAAATCATGAAATTCGTGTGACGTACTTTATGGATGGCCCCTAGACAGTGACGTAAAATTAGAACTAAAACAACTGAGGCCTGTACTTCAGATTGAGGCGTGATTATTCCATTGACAGATAATTTTACTCGTACAATAAAATTGATGACTTTTAGCGTTAAGCGTTACTAATAACGACCTATGTAAAATTTCTACGACTTTAATTTTTTTGGGCATAACAAAGAATTCACAATCTGTGCTAACTAGGTTGTGGGATCTGCCGCTGGATGCGAAGCGGTCGGAATGTGACGATGCATGACCGAAGCCTTTTCCCAGGATGTCTTTCTACGGTTGTGCTAATCGGTCATTCCTCTACAAAAAAAAAAAGTATAATGAAAATTACTTAAGTGCTGAAGTTACGCAGTCTTTGTAAGTTTGACCTTGAAAGCGTATTTGTTGTAGCTGGTCACTGCAGCCTGGCTTTGGTGAGTTTCATAGTATAGATAAAAAATCTATGCAAAATTGTCAACTCCTAGACATAATGAGGTTTAATGTTAAATATTCAATGATCATCACCTCAGCGTTAATCCCAATCGCATCAAAGCTTTTCAGCTTTGGACTCTGAGTTCGCTTTACCAGTCTAATTGCTGATTTTGGTGAAACTTCGACATTTTTTCCGTCAAGCTACTGCCGTCGGACCTCCACAACCCGAAGGCGATATCGAAGCATTACAGTTAGACCAATTGTTTGACTTTTGAGGGCTCCAACAACCCGTAACGACTGCCACTAGATGTTCGTATGGCAACCGGACCTACGGCTTGACGTGCTTTCCGAGGCACGACCAAACCAGTACAAATATTCATATTCATACAGACAAATATTTACCTCGCGCAGCGCACGCGTGCGCTACCGCTACGCCACCGGAGGCTGTCAACTCCTGACATATTGAGGTTTAATGTTAGCTATTCAATATTAGGAATAATTATAGAATATGCTGGTAAACCGCATGCATGGCAAAACGTTCTAAAGGTGGAAACACATTTGTCGAATCGACGAGCCAAAACATGAATTATAATATTTATTCAGCGCTAGAAGAATTTGGAAGACACCCAAACCGCAGACGAAGTCGCTGTCATCATCAGATTCTGAATGGATAATATGAACAACGCAAGCAATTCACCTGCATTCTACGGGCAACACACATCATATCTCCTATCCATCATATCACCTCGGTCTATGGCGTCATTCAGACGGTACCGTTTGTAAAAAATAAAATTATGTTAAAAAAATATAAATTAAATTTTTTATGTTAATAAAGGTCGTTTTGATGATAAATGGTCATAATACTAGATCATTTTCCTCGTGACGTTTGCGATTAAATTGATACATACGGACTGAAATATAATGTTGGTGCAACCAATAGGCTTCACACTAATGCGTCGAAAATGTGATAAAACAAAAAAAAACAAACAAAAAAAAAACGAAACAAAGCAAAAACTCCACAGAAACAGTAATAATAACAGCGGATTTAAACTGCATTTAGACAATTTTAACAAAGATGCTACTGCTACTCATCGCTTACGACGAATGCGGGGCGCCGCGCGAGGAAGCGGGAGAGGGGTCGCATTCCAGCGAGATGAACAGTTAACTTGGGCGAGTTATACCAAAGACTTTCAGGCGCTGGAAGTATGTGAAGCCTTCAGAAATGTTGCTTGTTCTGCGTGGACACATATTGACTAAATACACATAATCTGCATTTGCGTCCTACTCGCCAAAAATTTAATCAAACATGCGTGAGATTTTAGAGTTACTAGTACTCTGAAATCAAATTAATTATCATTGGGATAAAGTTGATATTTTTATAACCTGAAATAGGATGGGGTTATGCAATTTTGCTATAAATGCTCACGCCATTGGGAGGTAGCAGAACCCACAGAACGTCATCTGATACGATATGTGCGCACTCCTTCGGCCTCATTACTTTCACACATACCCGAAAAAAAACATGAGTCTCTCAAGTATGAGGGTCCGATTCCAGGTCAGGCAAGTACCAATGTAACTTTTCTAAGTTATATGTACTTTCTAAGTATATCTTGGACACCAATGACTGATTATAAGGTGAAGGAAACAACTTGAGGAAACCTGGACTTTCAAGCCTGAAATCGCCAACCCGCATTGAGCAAGCGTGGTGATTGCGTTCAATCCTTCTCAGTATGATAGGTGACCTGTGCCTAGCAGTCGGACGATAAAAAGGTTGATGATGATGATGATAACCCTAAATATGTTTGCTCCGTAATGAATTTATAGTTTTATACCATCGTTCTGTATCTGTCAATAGTTTGAAGATGATAATAGATATACTGTATATGATTTGTGGTGGAAGCAGGCGTTACAGTGTATTGTAACATTTCTAACCGACAGCGACTACCGTCCACATAAGCGATTACGAGATCACTAACCTTAATGCGGTCGTTCAAACGCGACGACCACGTATTTGAGCGACAAAACGCTTTCGGTTGGGACGCGGCTTAAGTATCTGGTTTTACACATTAGGATCTCTATTTATCAGTTTTTGTAAATTAGAAATTACCTTCATCTGGCGTGTCGGCCGTGCGCATAGTACCATTTCTGTGCACCTGGTCGCCAGCGTGAAGCTGCGACGGCTGTAGAGCCTGGCCGTCATCAAGGGCGCGTGCCTCTTCTGAAAATGTTATTAATAAAGTATTTTATAACTACTAAGATCATACAGCAATACAAGATGTTTTAAAAATTAAAATCGGTCGTCGATACCTGTCGTTTACGGTATGGTTAGAGGAGAGAGAGAGAGGTGTTAGTGGAGAGAGAGAGAGAGGTGTTAGTGGAGAGAGAGGGAGGGGTGTTAGAGGAGAGAGTCACGCACTGTGTGACCAATCCAATCAAACATCCAACGTGAGACGTTTCAGTCTTAGTTCAATAATGCCATTCATCCAACTATCTTTCACTAGAAGTGAAACAACTAAACACAGAATGAATTAAAAGTGAAAAAAATACTGATTAGTAGCCAATACTATTATAGTAATTACTATCAGTCGTCTACCCAATGATTAAAAAACATATGAGAGTACTGGATGAAATATATAATCTTATGTCACAGAATTAGTTAGTTCCTGTACCTACTCCTCCGAAAGAAACCCTTTTGATGAAATTTTTTATTCAGTAGGTAAGTCTGATAATCGGCTACTATTTTTCATACAGCTATAGTTAGGGTTGTCCAATCCAACCTTTTAAACCTTTTTTTATAATGAAGCATTAAAATTTTCGCCCCCCTACAATCAACCCCTGTTTTTTTAATTGCCATTCTAATATTTCCTAGAAATAAGGTATAAGACAAAACAACGTTTACCTACTAGGTCAGTAACGTTTTATAATACTCATAATAAACTAGTGCGCTTTACCATCAACGATTGCATCACTGCTTACCAGCAGGTGGCAGCATATCAACAATCGAGTGTAACAAGATGGATTGTTGTGTTTGTGTGTTTAAATAAATACACATTTTTTTTAAATAATTATAAACCAAGTGCTTGACCGCAGACAACTAGAAATAGGAAGGAAGGCGGCAGTTTAGCGAGGTGATGCAATATTAAACCAATCAAACAAACCGCAACCGTTGTTGCGCCAGAGGGAGATTGATCTCGAGACCCTCCACGACCAACTCCCGACACAACAACATTTGGCGGATCGTATCTGGCACACATTGCAACACAACTGCTCAGACCCGTCCTCCGTACGGCTGCTCCAGACATCATACCGGTACACGACGAATCGCTTGGCGGCAAGACTTTGTCTGGTAGGTGGTAACTTCTGCCGGCAGCCGATGGCCATGGCGGATGATGGTATATGGCCTACCACCGAGAAAAAAAGTATTTTCTTTTTTCTTACCTGGGGAGTCATCGTCAGGTGAGTCGCTATCGTTGGGCTCTTTCCGAAGAGTGGTGCTACATATTTCACGGATGCGTCGCTCCAACTGCGCCGTAGTAATATACTGCTCGCCGTTCGACAGACTGAATGGAAAAATTCCAAATACTATGTTAAATATATGATATTCAATTTCTGTTTAGCTGTAAAGACACTTCTACACGTTAAAAGATTATTTTTTCTCCCTTTGCAATTTGGCAATGGGCATCCTATAGGCTATTTCACAGATTTATAATTTCTATTTTGAATTACTTAGTTGCGGTTAAGAAGTTCACCAAAAGTTGTTTTTTAATTTCAAATACGTATTTCGTAAGAAATATGCAAATAAAAATTCAAAATTCAAATAAGCCGTCGAAACGCTTTATTCACCAATATGGCGTCGCGCTTTGTAAGTGACGTCACAAACTTATAAACGATTTTCGGTTCCGCAGTGGTGTTCGTGATTATGTTATTTGACAGTCAGAAAACAAAAAAACACCACAAATCGCTCCAAATATCGTTAAAAATCTTCTAAAAACGCTAAAACGCCTGAGAACACATCGAACGACAACAAGTGTTTATGAGCGTATGAGGTCATCGTGACAGTAGCCAATCCGGATCGTTTCACAATATTTGGCGCGAGAAACAAAATGCCAAACATATTTTTGTGTTTTTGAATATATTAATTGTTATTATTTCCATTAAAACTCATGTAAATGACATAAAGAACCCTCATTTTATGCATTTAAAGCAAATAATCACAAAAAATATTCATACTGTCAAATAGCCTATTGCGTAAAACACTATTACCATCAATTGGAATAATTTTGAAGCATATGGCTAATCCATTGCTAAATATGTTGGAAAAATGTGTCTGCCCAACAACGTAAATAACGCAATGAATGTTGTTGAACTGTCAAAATGAAACCCATTGCTACAAATACTGTGTTATGCAATCACCCTGCTGTTGAGCTGAACAATAAGCCACTGCTTTGTCTAATAGCTGTTATTTGTTTTGGGCTATTAAGCTTGGTGAAGCACTTCTTACGTAGGTGTCATTCATTCTCAAAAAAGAAGACTGTTAAAGAAGTAATAATGTTTTAAAACGAGGTGTGGTCTGTATTCCTTAACTGATATCTCTGAGAAGACACACCGAACCGAACTCAGAAGTCACCGTCTCTTTTAAAGTCCATGCATTATTTTGTTCAGACCATGGAGATTAGTGTCTTAGTTTTCGTTTTAAACAACAGTCGCAAAGGTCTTATTAGACCCCTACAGTCAGTGTCAGTACAGACAATCACGACCAAGCCCGTTCATAATTATCAACGTAAGATAAATTCTTACCTGGCGAACAGATCTCTAGCAGCTTTCCTGGCAACTGTCTCTTGACGGCTGGCAGCGAGACACGACTTCGCCCGAACGATAGCCGCGCTGTCCTCGTCAATCACTCCACTGCGGATGCACCTGAACAACACGGAAACTAATATATCAAAAGTCTGCCAAAAAAAATAGCCGGAAAGAATTACAGATCACACTTTGCTAAGTAATGGAAGCACTTCATACAATTATATATGAATATTATTCTTATGCATGAATAAGTTAGTGGTTGCAAGTGTTTTGTACGAATATTAACATTAAACGTATATAATTAAGTTCATATTTGTATAAAACGGTTACTTACTAAAATGAAGTCGAAAATGATCGGAAAAATAATTGTTTGACCTTCCAACAGGTAGAGGGAGTGGAATACTAAGGCCCATATTACACAAACTCCCTCAAGACGTTTATAAATTAAAAGTAGTTTTAAGCCATTAAATTGCTTGAAACAAGTTTCAAATACCTAATGCTGTCTTGATTAAGGATCTGTAAAATGAACCTTGACATTGCCTACCTCATACTTCTTTTGGGTTAGCTGAGAACATATAGGAAGTGGGAAGAAACACATTAGAACTTTTTGAAAGATTTTTAGTTTTAACGGTGTAAGGCGGCCTTGATAAAAGAAAAAGTCCGTGCTGTGAAACCTTCGCGGATGCTGAGGAATAAAGAGTGATGCTGATCTGCTCCGCCTCGCAAATGCCGTTTCACCAAAAAATCTACCCTAGGGTGGATACGTGGATACGAGTATACTAGAATCCACTTTAAGCCTAAATAAACAAAATTTATTTATAGGCCCAAGGCGAAACATTTATTTATAGACCCAAGGCGAAACAACCATGAATCCATGACGGTTCTTTCGGCGTATCTACCTTAGGGTAATTCTTTTAGGATGGATAAACGGCATAACCGCGTAAAGGAAAAGGAGGATCATTTAGAGTTAATGGCCAACCTTCAGTAGGTAATTGGTGAAGAAGATAGTCACAATAACTGCCGCCCTATTTAAAACCTTCCTTACATAGAACGATTCAACTCATCGCGAACTCTATCCCATCTCATCTTCCAAAGTGCGAAATCATTTAAATTACCATTCATTGATACACGCTTACATTTAAAATATTCCAAAAAAAATACAAGTCTGAAAACTGTCGCCCTGTGCGTCCTCAGACATAATGGAGGTATGCATCTACTGTTGTTTTTGTTTATATACACACGGTATGTCAGTAATTTGTGACAATAGCGTATTTACAGTATTACCTCATATCATTATCGGGAATCTGATGTTATTGCAGTTCGCGGAATATAGAATAATGGAACAATTGCTTAGAAGACGAGATGATTTACACCAGCTTTGTTCAAATATTTTGACATAATGACGTTTAAAGTTTTTATATGGGTTGTTTGACACTCCACTCTCTACTTTATTAAATCGGAATAGAGGTTCTATACCAAACGGTGTAAAAAAAAACAATATTACCTAATCAGAATGTTTGGTTTCAACGGATGGGCCATATCATATCGATTTTGATGTACTCTTTCGACATACTCAAATGAACTTCGACAGAAATTTTGGGTACTGTTTACGGAGATAAGACGAGCAAGAATGGGGATTACATTAATATTACAAAATTATTTCATCATAAATAAGGTAGGTCTTCCCGTCTGAATACAAGTGTCTTTCGTGATTAGACGGAATGACCGTCGCAGATAATTTATTCCAGTCCTTCTATCGAAACACTTCGTCCGGATCATAGCGGTGTCAACAACGTAAGGATGGTTAAGTACTTGCCGTACGACCGACGGGTCGTCCGATGATGGGAAGGTGATGGCGGAAATATCTGCTGTAATTCCTGATCCTACAGAATACCGAAAGGCTGGCTTTCATACGCCTGTGCCAGGCTTTGGAGATCATTCTTAAAGATTGTTCTTAATTAAATCCGCATCACCAATTAGCCTATTCGCACGCCTCTCTACTAAGTCAAAAGTTGCCAGGTGACATTTTGCAGCATCAGCCCATATATGGCTGCAATATTCCACACACGAACGGATCAGCGCTCTGTATAACACTGTATAACAGAAGCTGTCCCAAGTTCCGCCGGACCTTTGCAACAACACCTAGTTTCCTAGCAGCCCTCTTGGCTCTGGACTCAATGAGTCGCTCAAAGTTTAGGTTTGCGGAAATCTAAACTCCCAAAAGCTGAAGGCGATCGGTGCTCTCCAAGGATACATTCTGAAAGCAGGAGCCAAGGTGAACGGGGTCCTTTTGGCTTCCTTTTAGCGCGAGCACTCGGCAAGTCTCTCCACAACTGTGCTGTCATTTGCATACCCATATATTCAGTGCTTCAGCAAATCGTTAATATGCAGTAGGAAAAGAATTGCAGAGAGAATAGACCGCACCCCTGAGGAAGATCGGCATTAGTCGGCATAAGCATCCGTCGAGACCGTTCGCTTAGGAATACTGTTACCCAGCCAGTCAAACCAGGGGAAATGCCGTACACTGGAAACTTGCTCAAAAAGAGAGCATGCCATACCAGTCGAAGACCTTCGAGAAATCTAATGAGACTGCAAACGTTTTTCAATTCCCCATTTTTTCCGATAGTTGATAGGATCGGCACGAGTACCCTTCTTGGGTCCGTGCTGCACGTTACTACTATACCAATTGACTATACCAGTCCCAAATGAGAGATGATACAAGCGTGTCAATACAGGAGACAAATCGGGCGCACAAGCCTTGAGAACAATTGCTGGTGTAACGTCTGGTACCTCTTTGCGAACCCCGCGCTTTGCAGTGTCGCAGTAAGGCAAATTCAGTGGAATAGCACTGCTAGTATATCAACACGTGCATTGTGGGCAAAGAGAAATGCAGAGGGACTTGCTTCCTCTCTCGCCATGTGGACGGCTCTGGACGGCTACGCAGAGCTTGTTGCCAATATGGATAATGTGTTTAAAACGAGCCTTCTTAAGCACCATTTTGTAGGTGTTGGCAGCATGGCTGAAGACTCTTTTCTTTGAGCTCAAATCCGGAGTTCGCTGTCACGGGCGTCAACTCAAGTGAGAAATGCCGCGAGCTTACACTTTACAATACAGGCTCACATAATTATACGTTATTTTTTGTTTGTGTGAAACCTGAATATGGTTTGTTCAGAATAAGCAACTGAATCGATTCCAATCATTTTACACCATGTTATATTTTTTGCCAAATACATTTAGACATTGTTGCAGTGTGGATACCGAGCGCGCACGCACACAGCTTACGATAGATCATAGTACTTGCGCGCAGCCAGCAGCTGACGTCAGAGGTCAACGCACCGCGCTCGCCTGCTTGAGTGGAGCTTTGAACTTTTTTTTTGGGATAACCAAGTAGAATAGCAAGCTCATAACTTTGTGGTTTTTCGTTATATCTTTTTGAAATTGGGTACATAGGTTCTTTACTTAAAAATACTGGACACGTGTTTCGGGTTTCGCATAAACAAAAAATAATATTGTATATTATTTTTTATATATTAGGTTTTTATTTTTAGTTTGATGCCCCTGTGGGTAAAGCTCAAACTGAGAATCACCTTCAGGTGCATGATCATATTTTTGTAAGGCACAAATTATAGAACTGCTTGAATACCTTCTCAACATTCTCCTGGCTTCTGGATGTGCTTGTTCAGTTGCACAGATCAACCATTCCAGGGCTTGTTTGAAGTTACATATTTTATCTGCTTCTAACTCTGCAACAAATTTGCATTAATATTATTAAAGATAAAGATAAAGATAAAGATTCATTTATTGCATAACTGTGTACATATTGATGTTATTTAATTGTAAATACAATGATTTGGCTCAACAGTTTATCCAAGTCGGACATGCAATATCAAATAAATAAAAGATTATAAACGGATACGATAAGTCTAAATTACATTAAATTACATTAAATTACTTTATTAATTTTTACCAAAATATTCATTTAAATTATAAAACACATTATCAATTAAAAATTTCTTTAACATTGTTTTATATATATTTCCATTTAATTGCCTAATTGCGATTGGCAGTTGGTTGTACACACGAATGGCAGTAATATACGTACTTTTATAATAAATCATATTATTTACACAAGGCAAATTAATATCATATTTATATTGTCTACGAACATTTCTGTTTGAGTCAGATTTAAAATTAAAAAATTGCATATTATTTTTGACAAACAAACATAACTCCAGTATATAAATTCCAGTCAGCGTTAGGAAACCTTTAGTTTTAAATACATCTCTCAACGATTCAGTACTATGCATGTTATATATTGTCTTGATACATTTTTTCTGGAGAATGAAAGTGGATTGTACGTTAGTCGAGTTCCCCCAGTAAATAACACCATAAGTTAAAAAGGGATAAACATTTCCATAATAGGCACTTCTAGTGATATCAACATTTGTGGTTTCTGCCAAGATAGATAATGCATAACAAGCACTAGATATTTTTTTATTTATTTTTGCAATATGCTCTTTCCAATTCAAATGTTGATCTATCGTCACACCCAGAAAATTAATATCGTTTACTTCTTCAATGGTCATGTTAGACACGTTTATATTTAATTTCATGGGTTTACTCCTATAATTTCTTAATTGGACTAATTTGGTTTTAGAAAGGTTCACTTTTAAATTTAGTGACTGCAACCAATCTATTATTGTAGTTAATGTTTTATTTATTTCATTTTCATAGTGAAGAACATTTGCATCATTTGAAATAAATATAGTTGCATCGTCGGCATACATTACACAAAGGTGGTCGATTATATTTGGTAGCTCATTTATGTATATGAGAAATAATTGGGGACCTAATATACTGCCCTGGGGTACACCTAGTAATACATTTTCAAATTCAGATTTGACTACCTCAACCATTTTAGTACTTTCATTATATACTTCGATAATTGTTGCCTGCATTCTGTTACTCAAATAATTTTCTATCAGCTTCAGAGCTAAACCTCGAATTCCTATGCCTTCAAGTTTATTTAGTAGGATGTTATATTTTACGCAGTCAAATGCTTTTGACATATCAATAAAAAGGGCAGCACATTGCTTTTTATCATTTATTTTTTTCCCAGACAGTGTTGAAAAATTTATATATTGCCAAAGATGTTGTTTTACTCTTTTGAAATCCGAATTGATTTGCGCTTAGGATATTATTTTGTTCCATAAAAATTGTAATTCTGTTATATATTACTTTTTCAAATATTTTAGAAAAACTTGGTAATAGTGCAATTGGTCTAAAGTTATTCATATCATGCCGTGATCCCTTCTTGTATAGAGGCTTTATAAGGGCTTTTTTTAAAGTTTCGGGAAATTCTCCTGTTTCTAACATTAAGTTTATTATATATACAAGTGGGTCGACAATAAATGAAATACTTTCTTTAATAATTTTTATAGGTATACCATCATGTCCAAAACTAGATTTATTCTTTAATTTTTTTACTATGTTAATTATTTCGTATCTATCTGCTGGGTAAAGAAAAATACTATTTGGATTTGCGCTGCTTGTATGTTGTGAGTTATAGTTACCATCAGTTGACGTTTTGTTATTTTGGTTAATATAGAAATGATTGAAAGTACTAGCTAATTTGGTAGGTGATTTTATAATAGTATTATTCTGTACTATGTAGTCTATTGTAGATTGAAGAACGTTTGTAGTTTGGGTTTGTCTTTTAATTAACGTCCATGTCGCTTTAGTTTTGTTGGCACTAGATGATATGAATTTTGCATTTGATAGTTTTTTAGCCTCTTTTGTTACACGTTTTAAAATTTTGCAACATCGTAGGTATTTTATTTTATGTTCATTTGATTTATTGCTTTTAGTTTGAAGATACATTTTATGTTTATTTTTACTAGAGACAATGATGCCTTTTGTTTTCCACGAATTATCTTTTTTATACTGAAATTTTATTTTCTCAATAGGAATACAAAGATCAAAGATTAATTTAAATATGTGTATAAATTCATTATAAGCTGAATTCGAATTTGAATGGCGGTACACTTCATTGAAAGTTATTTGGGATATATATTTTAGGGCTATTTCTATGTAACAATCTATTTTTCGGCGCATTCTATACCAGTATTTTTCTCTAAAACTTATACTACACGGTATCTTTATTATTTGGCATGTATGGTCTGACATACCCAAGTCCCATATTTCTGCTTTGTAATTACGATTGTTTGTAATGATATTATCAATGCACGTTGCAGAATGAGATGTTAATCGAGTTGCACTCTTTATGGTTAAATGTAAATTAAATTTCTTTAATGTGTTTTTAAATAGCTGACTTTTTGTGTTTCATAATAGAGTGTCTATGTTAAAGTCACCAGTAACAAAAATTTTTCTGTTTAATGCTCTAGATCTAATAGTAAGTTTAAACAGTAGGAGCTCAAGTTTTTCAATAAACAGAAATAGATTACTATTTGGTGTTCTATACAAACACAAGATATACCAATTTGTTTCTGGGATTACTAAACCACAACACTCAAAGTGGTTTTCAACCGCTATTTCAGAAATCCACTCAATTTTTTTGAAGTTAATTGACTTCTTTACGTAAATGCATACACCACCTCGAGACTTTTTTTGTCTTGAAAAGTATGTTGCAATTTTATAATTTGGTAGCTGTAGTGTTTCTGCATTTTTTTCCCGAAAAAATGTCTCACTCAAACAAAGAACATCAATATTTCTCGACTCCAATAATAATTCTATATCACAAACCTTAGACCTCATACCTTGAATATTGTTATGCAGTATAGTAAATTCGCTTTCAGTCACGAAATAAATGATTTTCCGTCTGAGTTTCGACTGATGGTAGATTAGAGTGCAATAGCAAATCTGTTTGCGTACTAGTTGTTACCATATTCCTGTTTTGTTTACTGTTGTATTCAACGTATTGTGTATATTTGTGTTTATAATTAATATGCAATATTTCTCTTAGCATTAACCTGCATAATACCACGAAGTAAGAGATGTGAGAAACTTTATATCCTACGTTTACAAATGTGCTATGACCAAACTGGGAGCATACATAGTGGAATGTCTCACTTAGCTTAAACTCACTTAAATATCTACTTCTTTTTGTGTTGCACAGTAACACATTCGTGTGCGCCAGTTTATCTACGAGACAGAATAAATTTGACTGCATTCTAAGTGGGTTCCTGTCATTTTTACCAGATATAATTATGACGTAGTCGAGCTTGTTTAGGTCCTTACATAAATCTAGTAACGATTCGAGTAGTTTATCAGTCGTTGCACCAGGTTTACTCAAAGATGATACGATAAAATTGGGTCCGATCAAGTTTTGAAGAATATTTCTCATATTTGTGTTTTCATCTGAGAAAATTAGAACTCTATTTCTGCTAGGCTTTTCTTCAATTGTGATCGGGATTTGATTTGACTCACCCCGGGGGAGATCATTATGTATTTTATTTTCGTTAATTCCAGGAGACTCAGTATTGGTTGTAGGAGACTGGCATGTCGGATTAGCGTGTTGAGCATTACTGATTGGGGTATCAATAGTGTTATCAAGGTTAATATTCATTTCGCTGTAACTGTCATTTAAGTTCAATGGTTTTTTAATAAATTTAGGCTTCGACTTCAGTGATTTGTTGCGTTTGTGTGAAGATAATAAACTGTTTCGTATATTCGAGGAGTCGGAACACAGTAATTTTAATTTATCTATTTTTGTTTGTTGAGAAGCAATTATTTCTTGAAGAGTGTTGTTTTCTAAGTTTAGATTATCTACCTCGTTCTGGGATCTTTCCAAATTCATTCTTAGTTTCATGATTTCACTTCTTAACTCTTCCACTTCATGGTTAAGAAGTGCTTTAGATAAGTCTGGTAAACTCTGTGCATTGTCTGAGAGATATAAGCTTGAAGAGGAGTTCAAAGAATTCACATCATAATTACTTTGACTGCTGATCCTTCTTTGCTTCCTTACCGTGATGTTTCTATCGCAAGAATCCATAATTTACTTTAGATAGCCAAGACAAACTTCAATTGCATTTAGGTTTATTGCTGGTAGAAGGCTGTTTACTGATTTACAAAAATTGTTTTAGTTTCGTTATATTTATTTTATTTCTTCAGAATAAAATAACAAACTACCAATATTTTTTCTCTTTTTTAACCTGTCAACACTAATTGGAATCTGGTATCCCAAACTATCGAAGATGTTGCTAATGGCCAACAGATGGCGCTGTCCGTACTTTTAATACAAGAATATAGTATTCATTTCTTGCAACACTGTGATGAGTCTTGTAACACTTCTGTTATTTATGTCTGTTACTCTATACTAGATGGCGCTATTTTAATATATTGTGGTTTTTTGAATAAAAATCGGAATTCGTTTATGTTTTTTCTTAAATGTTGGTCCCTCACTGTATTCTAAAATGGTTTTATGTATGATGATGTTTATTTACAGTTTTGAAAGGATGATTACATCGCACATATCACTAATAGATGTTAATTACGCGAAAATTAGGTCACAGTTTAAGAATTTTTGAATCACCTATAATTTGGTTAATTAGTCAAAAGAAGACTACATAACACTTTCACGTCTAGTTTATACGTCCAGTTTCACTTTTATTCACTTTGCAATGACCAGATATACAAAAAAACTATATAATAATTAATTTGAAACGGATCACAACAAATCTAATGTTTACTAAAGGGCGCCACCTACCCTCTTATTAATAATTATCATAAAGGAAGTATTATGATCTATACTAGCTTTCCGGCCGCGGCTTCGCCCGCGTGGAGTTCGGTTATATCGCGCTTTTTAGATTTCCCTCGGGAACATCAAATTTTTCCGGGATAAAAGGTAGCCTATGTTCTTTCTCAGGGTCTAAAGATTGTGTGTGCCAAATTTCGTCAAAATCGGTTGAGAGGTTTAAGCGGGAAAGCGTAACAGACAGACAGACAGACAGACAGACAGACAGACAGACAGACCGACAGACAGACAGACAGAGTTACTTTTGCATTTATAATATTAGTATGGATTATCTCGAGTGCTGATCTTTGTTTAAAAAACCTTTGCAGGAAAAATTTACTATCATCATCATTACCATCAATAGTTGGTATACTTTAAAAAAATATTGTGTTGAAGTTGTCTAAAAATATGAAAATGGCATGAGAGCACCACCTGCTGCAGCAGCTGACTTGAACAACATCAGCTGATTGATTCTGTAGAAATCATACTCGTAGTCATACGTCAATCCCTTAGCTTCATCATTAATGGGGCTATCCATAAAGTACGTCACACGAATTTCATGATTTTTTGAGCCCCCCCTCCGTCCTTGTCACAGGTGTTCACATTTCTGAGACCCCCCCCCCCCCAATGTGACGTCACATGTTTTGCAATTTCACATCGAAAAATTATTAAATTAAAACAGCAGTTCCGGATTTGGTTTTATTTCCATTTAAATAAAGTACTTTTTTATGAAATCAACATTATATCAATTATTTGAAACAATAACAAAGCAATAAACTATTGAATATAAAGAAAAGAAAGAAACCCAAAGGGCTCGATCGGCGAGTGTCACTAAAGCGAGTATGATCTCGTAAAGAAAACAATTTAAACCGTATTGTCCCAAAGATAGAGTTGGAAATACTTTTTAGTTTATAATTAATATTTCAAATAACGCGATTATTACCTCTAGCTATATTCGATTTTGAAATGTGATGTCACGAAACATAGTACCCCACCCACCCCTTGTCACACCATTTCACACTTTGTTGACACCCCCCTCCCCCCTTTATGTGTGACGTACTTTATGGATGACCCCTTTGCAACTCCACACAAACACACACACACACACACCGAAGTTTTCACAGTAATATGATTAAAGAATCACACTGCTAGGGAAATATACATAGGATTATAGAACATGGGTTTAAAGTTGTAAACATACCACATTTTTCTTCCAAAAGTTGTTTAGCAAGAACCACTTGTGACTCAGCACAGCCATCCTCAGCAAGTTGGTTGCGCAATCTTCTCAGAGAGCCTTGTGGTCCATCTGGAGCAAGAGAAACCTCAAAAAGTATACTACATATATAAAGCCATCAAACCTTCTCAATATTACATACTAATATTATAAATTGGGAAAGTTTGTGAGGATGCATGTATACTACTCTTACATGCAAAATACGCTTTACCATCAGGCGGGATTGCGGTCAAGCGCTAGTTTATAATTTTAAATAAAAATAAATAATACTGAATGGATTTGAATGAAATTTAGCATACCATTGCTTTCTAACCACCGGCAGTTATAGGCATAAGTTTAATGATAGAATCATCATGATCGGATCAAAACTTTTTCTAGGAAACCAGAGTGCAGCTAGTAGCTTATAGCCTTGTCAAACTGTTGAAATACTAGATAAGGGTTACTCAGAAAAAATACCCAAATAAATTCAGATTTTATTCTCTATTAATTTCAAATGTAAAACCAAGTCGGGCCACATGTGGACCATGTAGATAATGTTCAATAAAATGGTCTTTTGGAGAAAGAACCACAGGGATTAGAGTAAACCTGCCTAATTAAACAATGCGGTTTTAATATTAGGTATGCCCAAAGTCCACTGCCATGATCCATTACATACCTGGCCAAAGTGCATGAACACTCAAATGATATGCACACCATTGCACATACATACACAGAGGGCCAAAATTTAAAAACAGAACCATAATGTTTATCTGTTTGTTATATATGTGTTTATTATATGTTTTTATTGTTTTGTTTTAAAAATTTGGAACACTGGCACTTGCAAGGAGGTATCAATGATTCATCAGAAAAGAATAACAGTTGTACAAACAACATGATAGCATGATATTATGTTTGATATAATTGGTACCAAATAAGGTGTTAATAGTGATTGTTGTCCTGCTTTTTATCACCTATTTTAGCAATAATAAACACCCATTGTTTTTTAAAACATAATTTACAATTACAAAACACTTAGTTTGCTGTTCAATTTCCTAAAAAGAATGTTAAGGGAAAGGACAATGACAGCTGTTGGATTCTTATTTGGTAGCAACTTTATTTGGTAGTAGCCTAGTAGGTATACCTACTATGCTACAATGCCATTCCATACAATAGTAGGTAGATAGTTTACTGCCCATTTTGAGCACTAATTTGGTTCTTAACTTATTATTTGTTAGACAGTTAGACCAGCATTAGCTATCAATCAACCGAACCAAATAAAAAAATAAGTTCAAAATCCTAGGCACACCTTTATTTTACAAAACCTAGAAATCCTAGCAGAAACCTAATAACCTAACATAAGTGTTCTTAAAGATTTAAGGGTACAGAATCAAAATACAGAAGCAAATCGAACAAAATCAGTAATTATTAGACTTACCATGTAGATTCCAACGTTTCCGGCCGACTGGCATCACTGGGCATCACTTAATTTATAAAAAATCAATATCAGTAGATAAATAATTATTTTTAAACAAGGTATACTGTATGAAAATAATTTCTAATTTGATAAAACCTAATAGATGCGTTTAAAACGACTTCATGTTTTGATTATTTTACAGACAATAAAAATATAAAATGTTCTTCTTTTTGATTTGTCAATATGTCAATGTCAGCAGTGATCGCTTGACAGTGACAGCAAAATAAGCAATTTAGCAATATTGCAATTTTTTTTTTTCATATATTGCAAACAATATTACTTACGGATTATTTTCGTTAGTTTCACACAGGTCCAAGATACTGATGTAACGAACTCTCAAAATATCCCGATTTGTATACACTAACTTCGCTATAACAAAATAAAAATTAAATAAGTAATGTTTATTTAATCACATGAATCTTCGGAAACTCTATAGATAATGGAGAAAACTGTAGTTTAGCAAACTAAGAGCACACAAACAAACACAAAATGTAACTTTTTAAAAATTATTTTCATAAAGAAGATAAATGCCACGATAAGATTAAGAAAATAGCAAAAATGTAAAATTATAAACTTAAAATTATGAAAAGAAAGTAGGCACCAATCTGATCCTATGTGACAACTCACAACGGCCGCCTACATGTTCCACCCACACGAATATACGGTCGGTTTCCTAAAATAGTTCGCTTTTTAAAAGGATTTCCTGTGAAGAATAAAATAAAAATAAAGAAGAGTAAGTACTTACACAGTTATTTTTAATGTTTCAGTGTGTTAAGATCAATAGATTTCATTGAGTTGTACTAGTTGGAAAACTAATTAAAACAATAATTATACTAGTTTCTTTAAAATTTTATTTTGATGTATGCAATGAAGTTTGTTAATACATAGACACAATCTTATAATTTCTCTATATCTAATCAAATTATAATCCCCGTACCTAAGCCGCATTTCCTTTAGCTTGACTTTTGAGCAATTTCTTTAAATTGCATTTTTAATCCAATAGATTTTTTATTCCAAAGCATTTTAATTTTTATCTTATTGAGTCTGATAGCCCATTGTATGTAATTAACTTGTCTTGTCCCTTTCATCATCATCAACCTTTTTTTTTATCTTCCCACTGCTGGGCACAAGTCTCTTCTCATACTGAGAAGGATCGAGCGTAATCACCACGCTTGCTCAATGCGGGTTGGCGATTTCAGTCTTATAAAGTCCAGGTTTCCTCAAGATGTTTTCCTTCACCTTCAGTCCAAGATATACTTAACTAACTTTGCGCCCGCGGCTTCGCCCGCGTGGAGTTCGGTTATATCGCGCTTTTTAGATTTCCCTCAGGAACATCAATTTTTTCAGGGATAAAAGGTAGCCTATGTTCTTTCTCAGGGTCTAAAGATTGTCTGTGCCAAATTTCATCAAAATCCGTTGAGAGGTTTAAGCGGGAAAGCGTAACAGACAGACAGACAGACAGACAGAGTTACTTTCGCATTTATAATATTAGTATGGATTAATAAAGTACATATAACTTTAGAAAAGTTACATTGGTACTTGCCTGACCTGGAATCGAACCCGCGCACTCATACTTGAGAGGCTGGTGTTTTAAGCAATAAGCCACCACGACTACTGTCCCTTTACATGCTTCCAATATGCCATGCTATTACGAATGTTGAATATATATTTTGTCGGTGTTCATTATTACTATTACATGTTTAATATTTACTTTTTCATAAATATTATACAAATAAAAGCGACTTACTCCTTTATTTTATATTACTACGAACATAATATTTGCAGACTTGTACACGTTTTTCGCAATGTGTCGCATTTCGTTATTGTTTATAAAATTAACATATTAGCGCCCGTGACTGTACGTGTCACTGGTAGCAAACTCATCCAGAGGTATTTACAACTGGAACTGTTTGATTACCTATAAACAATAGGTGAGGTAAGTATTAAAAATAACGGGTGGCGGCGGTGGTTATCAAACATAATGTATAATGTACTCTGTGTTATAAAGGCGTGAAAATAAATGAGGGCGCTGCGGTTGTGCATATAGCAACCCCGTTGACTTGACTGAAATAATTTTGTTTTAAACTAACACATTATTTTGTACTAGAAGCACAACTAAATAAAATGAATAAAACAAAAAAGAAAATCATACATATTTAATATTATATGTTTTAACGTGTGTTTACCAATGAAAAGTATTCCAAACCATAATAATTGCTTTCATCATCTGATTCCAAACATTCTTCGTTAAAAAGTATTTTCATTGTCAGCTGCTGTTGAAGGCCGCTTGCTCGAATCTTGCGGGCAGCGTGGTACGGCGCGCGGCGGCGGCGGCGGCGGCGAGTGAGTGGCAGGATATTATGCGTAAAATCAAAGGGACCGGTTGCGGTTCTCGAAAACAGCGGCGCGGCAGCGGGGCGGTGGCGGGTAGCGAGCGGTGTACTTCTCGCGCTCGAACTTGCGGGCAGTGGGCGGGAAGCGAGCGGTGATCGAGCGTTAGGAATAACTTTCAATCGAAAAGATGTTGCCGCCATTGTTCAGACATTTCTTTCGCGAATAAAAACAAATATCTCGTCGACAGAATCGTGAACACAATGCTACGCGGGCTACGCGGGCTACGCGGCTATAGTGACGTGCGATCTACCCGGTAGTTTCGAGAACGGGTCGATGCCCGCTCGGTCGCCCGCAAGATTCGAGGCAGCGGCCTAACAACGTCTCCGCTACTGCTGCCATCAGCCTGCTACCTTCGCTTAGGCGAATCACTGACTCATCTATATCTTGGGGAAATGGTTGCCTTGCCACTCACATTTTCCTGAAATTTATTTTCACGACTTTATGGACGAACCATACATACCATTGCGCACCTTGCGGTAGGAACTGAGTGGTAGAAATCGTCACGCTTGGAAAAAGCGTTATGCCACCTCCATGCGACTTAATTCTGTCCCTAGCTGTTACAAGCTTATGTTTATGTGCAAGTTACTCACAATCTCAATCACATAAGGAATAAAATTCCTGGCGAAAGTCCCCCGACTATAAACGCTTTTTTATAATTTCTCACAATCAACGTACGTATATTTTAGCAGGTGCAATGTGTAGCTATTATTACTTCCATAGCTCTTATTATATAAATATTTTTTTCATGTTGACAACCTTATTTGGGTCTGTGTGACAGTAAGTGTCAATTTTTGTCATGTTACTGTTAAATGTTATTAAGTTAACACTTTTTTGGCGGGAGTTTGAATTGAACAGACGCGGTTTTTTCAAATCTTGTAAAAAGTTTGATATTTTAGAGAAAAATCTATTAGCTGTGATGGTAGGAAGAGCGAAGCGAAAGAAAAAAGAAGACGATTTTGCAGATGCAGAAAGCGGCTCATCTGATACTGAGGATATGGTCGATAAGTATAAGATCTTCAAAGTTGAAAACTATGTACGCCAATACCCCGAGGATGGCGGGAATTTTGAATATCTAGTTATTTATGAAAGCTCCGACGCAAATCCTCTGGGTGAGAAGGATCTCATGTCCATGGGAGCTTCACTCCAGCGGTACAACAAAGGGATTAAGAGGTTTAAGAGACTAAATCGCTATAAAATTGGCGCCATTTTTGAGCGACCTGGGTTGGCCAATCTTGCTCTAAATAATCTTAAAGCTCAGAATGATTTGAAACTTAAAGCGACTATTCCTGCAGCTTCCAGTGAAACTACTGGCGTTATAAGAAACGTTCCAACTGATATGTCTAATCAACATATTTACAACGGTATTTCCAGTTCCAAAAATGTCGTAGCAGTCCGCCGTCTTATGCGTCGGGTTCGCGATGAACAAGGTAACACCAGCCTACAGCCCACACAGACAGTCGCCATTACCTTTGCCTGCCCGAACCTGCCCAGCAATGTCGACATCAACGCCTGGTATTTTGAGGTGAGCCCTTATACGCCCCCTGTTAATCAGTGCTTAAAATGCCTGCGTTTTGGACACATTGGAAAGTTCTGTAAAAATGCACAGAAATGCTCCATTTGTGGAGAAGGACATCATTTCTCCGATTGTAATAAGAGTGCTAAGGAAGCAGTCTGCACAAACTGCAAGGGCAATCACATAGCCATATCAGCAGAATGCCCAATTAAAAAGAAAAAGATTGAGGAAAATAAAATAAAAAGCAGAAATGTCACTTATGCTAATTTATTAAATGGAAAGTCATTTCCTCCTTTAATTCCCAAAAAACCCATTGACCAGATTAGAGATTTTCTTGAAAATGATGATTTCACACAATTACTTGTCACATCAATTACTAAAATAGTTTTGTCTTTAAAAAAGGACAAAGAAACAAAAATTACAACTGACAATATAAAAAGCATTCTATTGGATACCTTCTCAACTTTAAAAAAAGATAGAACTAAGTAATACTTTTCCTTGTTTGTTTTTAATATGGATAGTTTAAATATAATTCAATGGAACGCCCAAAGTCTCTTAAAGAATAAACATGCTTTTACTTACTTTTTATACAATAATAATATTCACATAGCTTTAATCTCAGAAACATGGCTTCATTCTAATAAACATTTTAGTATCAGAGGTTACAAACTTGAAAGGTTAGATATAGGTAATAAACATAATGGAGTAGCAATTCTTATAAAACATAATTTACATTATGACCGACTGAACACATATCATGACGATTCTCTTCAGAATATAGCAATAAAACTCCAATTTAACAATGATTATTTAACATTAATAAGTTTTTACAGCCCGACTCTTGCTCCATCATCTAATTTTAGTTATGTTCATCTAGATAATCTAACAAAATCAGTTCCTACGCCTCTCATACTAGCTGGCGATTTCAATGCACACCACACCACGTGGGGTTGTGCTACAACAGATTCTAGGGGTACTGTGTTGCTGAATGTAATAGAGGATAATGACTTGTGCTTATTGAACGATGGACAAACTACTACAATTGGTTCACACATTTGGCGTCCAAATGCCTTGGATTTAACTATAGTTTCAACATCACTATTACTTCGTTGTAACTGGTCTGTTGTTGATCAGCCTCTTGGTAGTTATCATCTGCCAACTATCACCAGACTCCTTGCTAGCTCTGCAAATGGCAATGAAAATATTACTCAAGGGAATTTTACACGGCCAAGTTATGTTAATGTTGATTGGGAACTATATAGAGTTAATGTCAATAATAAATTGTCTGAATATAGCTACGATCCTTCAGATCCTATTCTGTCGTACAGAAAGTTGTGTGATATCTTACTAACTAGTGTAAATGAAGCCAATTCTAAGCCCGTTCCAACAGCCCCTTGTGGTCCTAGACCTTTTAGAAAAAAGAGATTAAGTTTACCCTGGTGGAACCATAATTGTAATACTGCAGTCAGTGAATGCAGAACTGCCTATCTTACTTTCAAATCAAATCCTAATTTAGAGAACTTCATTAATTTTAAAAAGCAGCAAGCTTATAAGAAACTTACTTTAAAGAAGGAGCGAGATGCTTCCTGGGTTGCCTTTTGTGAGCTCTTCAGTAGACACACTCCTGTATCTATAATCTGGAAAATAATAAGGAAATTTAATAAAACATTCACACTTCATACTTCTAGTCAGTCTATGGACACCAGCTGGGTTTTAGCATTTTTGGACAAATACTCATCAGATTCACAAACTAAAAATCATATAAATGTTCAATCATCAAGCAACAACAATAATGATTTCCTAATTGTTCCTTTTACTGAGAATGAGTTCTTAAGTGCCCTCAATTCTAGAAGGGATTCAGTCTTTGGTTTAGATAATATTTCATATAAAATGCTGAAATCACTTTCACTTGATTGTAAAAGAATAATCTTAAATGTTCTCAATCAACTTTGGGATTCATCAGGCATTCCATCAGAATGGAAGACAGATTGTTTGGTTCCAATCCTCAAACCAGGGAAAAAACCTAATGACCCAGATTCATACAGACCAATAGCTTTAACATCTTGTGTAGGCAAAATTTTTGAGCAGCTATTAAAACAAAGACTAGAATTTTATATAGAAAATAATAGATTGTTACCTTCTAATCAGTTTGCTTTCCGTAGAGGTACATCAGCAGCAGAAAGTTTTAATCATCTGTATCTTGACATACACAGTTCATTTGCTAATAATAGGTTCTTGGTATGTGTTTTCTTTGACATAGTAGGGGCTTATAACAATGTAAACCATGCTGTACTGACACAAGAACTGCAGCGGCTTGGCTTGCCTGGAAAGGTTATAAACTGGGTGTTTAACTTTCTGAATGGAAGAAAAGTATATGTTAAGCATGATAACAACCTATATGGTCCAAGAAGCTCTTATATGGGTGTGTGTCAGGGTGGAATACTGAGCCCATTGCTTTTTATTTTATATATTCATAGACTTAACATTATATTGGGCTCAGATGTGCTGAATTTACAGTATGCAGATGACCTGGCTATATACTGTTCAGGCTCTAACATGAAAATTGTTGAAAGTAAAATTAATTTTGCTCTGAAGAAGCTAAAATCCTACTTTGATTACCTACACCTCGAAATTTGTTCAGATAAATCAAAAGTGGTAGTATTCAGCAGAGCCAGAACTTTACTTAGTAACATATTCTACAATGGCTCAGTTCTTCCAGTGGTAGACGAGGTCAAGTTTCTTGGCATCACCTTTACTAGGAATCTGTCTTGGAATAAGCATGTATATAATTTATTGGACAGGGCTTCCAAAGCATTTAACATACTAAAGTCCCTAACTAGAACAACTTGGGGCGCCGACCCAAAAGTATTACTTATGTTGTACAAATCAATAGTTCGATCACATTTTGAATATAGTTACACTTGTTTTGCTTCTAACACAAATTTAGTTAAAAAATTAGAAGTGTTACAAAACAAGAACTTACGCCTTATTACAGGTGCCATGAAAACCACTCCAATTGTTTCTTTGCAAGTAGAATGCAATATTCCTCCATTGCCAATAAGATTTAAGTTCCTCAAACAAAAATTTCTTCTTAGGTTTTTCTCCATTATTGATCACCCACTTTTACGTAAAATTAATGAGTCATGTAATTTAGCAGCATCTTCAAGTTCCTTGAAATTCCCATATAATCTTCTTGACTTTTCCATAATAAGTGAACTCATTGAAAAGCATAATTTATACAAACTCCATAAATGGGTATGTTATGAGGGTGTTTATGAGAGTAAACACTGTAACATGTTCATTTCAATAAAAAAGGATCTCCTCTGCAAGGAAGATGTTTATGAACACTTGGTCAACTGGTCAGGATTCAACACCATATACACAGACGGATCAAAATCTGAGCAAGGGGTTTCCTCGGCTTTTTACCACACTAATACCAAATATGGTAGAGGAGTTCGATTACCATCGACACTAAGCATTTTCTCTGCTGAAGCTTTTGCAATCCTGTTTGCTTTAAAATTTATCTTTGAAGACGTGATGGCTAGAAATAGGAACCAATGGCTCATTGTTACTGATAGTATGTCCGTATTAAAGGCTCTACAGAATCACTGTTTTAACAGCTCCACAAATTACATACTTCACCACATAAAAGAAACATGGACAGATATATATAGGCAAGGAATTACGGTTGAATTCACATGGACACCAGCTCACAAAGGTGTAAGAGGCAATGAAAATGTTGATTTTCTTGCCAAAACTATTACAACACAGGGTGGTCAGATTAAAAATTTACCAATACCTTGGCAAGACATTATTCCGCAAATTCGTGAAATGGCTATTAATTATTGGGCAGAAAATAGGCACTCTATTATCCAAGATAAGGGCAAATGGTATGCGGAAATTAATAATGAAATTGGACAAAAACCGTGGTTTACCAAAAACAAGAATCATATGTCAAGAAAATTTTATACACAAATATGCAGGCTACGCTTTGGACATTGTAAATTTAAGGTACACCTTCATCGAATGAACATTATTTCATCACCACTTTGTACCGATTGTTCACTGAATCAAGACCAGACGTTACACCATCTAATCTTTGAATGCTCAGCTTTTAGCCTCCAAAGACTATTATTAATAGACAAGCTTCAGGAAATATATAAGAGAATCCCGCCATCACTTCAGGTTCAGGATTTATTAAGGTGTAATTCTACCTTCATACCGGTTTACGACTACATTATCTCCACAGTCGGAGACTTATAAAACTAAAGACCTTATCCTCGGAAATGACTTTCTCCCGGATCAGACAAAACTGAAGAAAGACGTTCAAAATGTATATTAACACAAGACATGGCAAGACTCGATTTTAAAAAGAAAAAAATACAATATAACACAAGACTTGGCGAAAATGCCTTATAAAACCAAAAATCGACGTTTTTGTTTGCAGAAGACTTGGCCAAAACATTGCTTACAGATTAAATTAAAGATCAGGCTGTATGGCTCTGTACCGTTGCCTTTCCATATGGGAGAAGAAGAATACTACTTAATATGTTAATGTCAACTTGTCAACGGAAGGTAACGAAGTGCAAGCATGCCAAAACAAAGCAAACAAAGCTTTATTGAAGCAAGCTTTTGATGTGCTCTAGCTCTACCTTTGATTGAAGAGTGAGGGATCGTCTAGTCGTCTACCATTAAACTTTACTTTCTGCTACGGTATATTATTCTAATATTCTGTGCTGCGCTCATCTGTCATCATCTGAATCTGCAATACAATGTGCATGGCTGCACGGTATTACTTATTTGCATTTTTCTGAATCTATGCTATATTTTGAAAAGTATCACAGTCGTAAGTGCATTTTAGGATTGGTTAAAGTGAAATCAAAATGTTGACACCACGTTTCAAGTTAACTCAAGACGATAATCACGTCTATATAAACGTGCACGCACCATATACAAACATTGGTGACACGGAAATTGACGTAGATGGTGAAAATTTTCTATTTGTGTCCAGCCCGTACTTCCTGCGACTACGCCTTCCAGGCAGAATCGTAGATAATGACAGCTCCAAAGGATCGTACTTATGTGATTCAGGGGACTTCAATTTAACCTTCGACAAAGAGATCAAAGGTGAGCATTTCGAAAATCTTGATATGATCACAAGTTTACTGGCTCCTGCAGAGATCCCCGACATTAGTCCCGATTTAGTTGAAATGTTAGAAGATGGAATCAGTGTAGAAAATGGAAACAATGAAGACGATGATTATTCTAATAAATATACGTATGGATTTGCAAATAAACTCACAACTGAATTCAGCAATATTGGTATTGAATTTCCACAGATTTTTGAATTGAGAGTACCTGAAACAGTGTCAATTGAAGAGCGTCAAACAAAGAGGATTCAACATGAAAATGATAAATTTTCCACAGACCATTACTTGGCTGACTTTTATGATGATGAATTACTTGAGCCATTCCTTACAGCTATAGCACCTTGGAGTAATCCAAGTTGTGATACAGATATTGAATTTTCTGAAGAAGAAGTGGGTGTACTGAAAGAGCTACCGAACAAACATTACTTACTGACTAAGACTGAGTACAAGCAAGTTCTTTATGGCTTGGTTGATATTCTCTATGGATACTGTTATGATAAACGGACTACTTTAAATGAAAGCACTGTTGAATCTGGATGGACTATAAATAAACTCTCGTCAACCTTGAGTTGGTTCTGCACATTCAATGATATGACAGAGGTTCTCATCGCCTCTTATAGACGTGCATTAATTTATCCAATATTCAGGAACTACGAACTATGCATTAAAGTAAAAAATGATCTGGTAGCTCTATTTAGAAAAGGAAAGAAATTCATAGTAAAGTGTATGATTGAAATATATCAGATGTTTAATGCAAGTAATGATGCAAGATATATTCTGAATCAGTTATATATCAAGGATTATTTAATTTTCTTGCAAAAATGTAGAAATGAGGACCTGGATGAGCTGTATAATAATATTGCAAATATTGAAATCTCAAAAAATGACTTAAACTTGGAACTTGAAGAATTAGAGGCAGCTGCAGAACTAGTGAAGCAGGAAGAGGTTGATAACATAATGGAGAACGAAATGGCTGTAAAAATGGCTTCCATGTCATTATTAACTGGTTTACATAGAAGTAACCAAGTCTACATTAACGATGAAAGTGATGATGAATCAGATTCATCAGATAGCAGTGATGATTCTTCAGATGAGCTGGACTCCGATGATGACCCATCATGACAGCCACGTGGCTCCTAGGAGTTAGCCGGTCAAGGCTTGTGAAGGGTTTAATGAAATGGGATAATGTAAAAGCAATAATTTTAGTGATACTCTCTAGTAGTGTTTGCTTTGTGATACATTGAATTTTCATGAATCTGTCAAGTCAATACTTAGTGTGCCTAGTAAAAGACAATTTATTTTAAGTTACTACGGATCAGAAGAAAGTGATTAACCTCGGTTTCGGTATTTGGAATCATTAGTAATAAATATATAATGAATTGATAAATCTAGCCTATTTATTTTATAAATAAAATGTTGCATTTCTCCTGTATTGTACAGCTAGACCTGTTTGTGAATTTAATTGTTTGTAAACCCAGAAAGAACAATAGGCTATTGGACAGATTTATAATTTCTATCTTGAATTACTTGGTTGCGGTTAAGAAGGTCAACAAAAGCTTTTTTTAAATTTTAAATACGTATTTCGTAAAAAACACGCAAATAAAAATTCAAAATTCAAATAAGCCGCCGAAACGCTTTATTCAGCAATATGGCGTGGCGCTTTGTAAGTGACGTCACAAACTTATAACCGATTTTCGTTTCCGCAGTGGTGTTCGTGTTTATCTGTTATTTGTCAGTCAGAAAACATAAAAATACCACAAATCGCTCCAAATATCGTTAAAATTTTTCTAAAAACGCTAAAACACCCGAGAACACAGAACGACAACAAGTGTTTATGAATGTATGACGTCATCGTGACATTAGCCAATCCGGATCGTATCACAATATGTGGCGCGAGAAACAAAATCCCAAACATATTTTTGTGTTTCTGGATATATAAAATGTTGTTATTTTCATTAAAACTCGTGTAAATGACATGAAGAACCCTCATTTTATGCATTGAAAGCAAATAATCACAAAAATATTCATACTGTCAAATAGCATATTACCTCGACTAGGTCATACGATATGTTCTGTGCGGGAATCGGACCCGCGACACTCAGCGCAGCAGTCAATTGCTCAGCTATTGTGCCAACCGTGGCGTCAATGATAGTCCCAACTATCATTCGCAGGCCTTTGACAGTCGTCTTCTTTTTCAAGGTGAGCTTCAACCTCAACTCTTGAACAATGGCCTCTCTGTGGAATCCAACGATTGCGTCACTGCTTACCATCAGGCAGGATTGCGGTCAAGCGCTGTTTTATAATTTATAAAAAAAAAAAAAAAAAAAAAAAAAGATACCACAATTTTGCCAATAACACGTGTAACAAATTATAGAAATTCTTTGAAAATTTTATTTCGCAATAATGGCGGATATCGCCAATGACTAGTTGAAAAAGACGGCCGCGTGAACCGTCTAAAAGGGAGATTTGAGGCAAAGTCATGATGTGGCCACTATGCTGCGATATTTCAATGTTCTTTGTGAATTATTTACTGAATGCACTTTTTACTAATATACTAATATAAGTCATGCGCTTTTATTTAGTAAACGACACTATAATTTTAAAAGTCCAATGAAAAATGTGCGTGACACTCATCTTAGCTTTCCCGTCAAAAACCGCATTTGACAGCCATTTTGGGTACAACGCCCTTGGTATAGACTTACCAAGGAGTATTTTAGTATCTGGGTTGTGGACAGTCTGGGTGCCCAGTCAATGTTATCGGGCTGCATCTAATTAGCCTGGAAACCAACCTTGAAATATGTAGTTAATAATAATTTATTTGACACAGAACATAATATGTTACATTTATACACATTAATTGTATACACAGATTATAGTATCTTAGGCCACATTCAAATTTTCTTAAATTTTTACTGACGGCACCTGTGTCTGAACTAGATAAAGGACATCTTTTTTTACGGATGTCTAAAAATCCTAATGGACCATCCTCCGCTCGGGGACGCGGAGGGGTGTGCCGAACTCTTACCGGCTAAAAAACCACCTAAGCGTTCGTCATCTGCCTTTCTGAGATACCGGGTCCTCCCAATTCTACTGTAGATAAAGAATATCTTTTAATCTTTAAATTACTCGCATAGTTAGACATATTAATAATAAAAGATACATCATTACACAGAGACCGAAAAATAAAACCTTGAAACAAAACAAGCAAAAGCTGTGTGGAGTGTTAACCTCTCGGTGACTAGTTAGTGAGAGTGCATGAGTGTGAGAGGGTGGAGTTGGCCAAAATCTTAAGCAGATGATGACGAAGAATTAAAATGCATGTTTTTACATAGAGCGACGACCTATCTGACCTTCACAACCGCATTATTCTAACACGGTGTCGTATGTTTCAATAAAAACGCGACAAGGTTATTCTTATTAGCAGTGCCTTAAGCACACAGTATAATAAAGTAAGCAGTCTAATGCAAAACCGTCAAAATGACACTCTTCAAAATAAAAATAAAGGCCGAATGAAAATGCATTTATTTGGACGATAACCATGGCGTAACGTAGCGTAGGACGCCCTTGGGCGAGATGGAGCGACGGCATCAAAAAGGTGGCTGGTAGCGGCTGGCGGAGAACTGCTCAGGATCGAGCTTGTTGGCGTGCCATGAAGGAGGCCTATGTCCAGCAGTGGACGAGTAGAGGCTGATGATGATGATGATGAACCATGGCGTAGTCAGAGCCCCGTAAAAAAGAAAATTAAAATAAATCATGGCAGCAGAGATAGGTCCTGTCCTTACAGACGGTGGCGCGCGACGTCTAGATGATCCAACACACGCGCTACCATCACAGTATTGTATATGGGCCTTGAAGCCTGAAATAAATAACATATTTTTAGGCGCTTTTGCAAATTCAAGTCTTGTATGTATTTTAGAAAAAGTGCGCGGGAATTACACATTACATACCTACACATATCCCGCCATCATCGGAAGACCCGTCGTACGAGGATTCACCGTATTTTTTTATTTTTTGTTCTGGATGGGAAATCATCAAATAACGTCTCCCGCTCCGGACGTAGCGGAAGGGCGTGTCAGACTTTTACTGACTAAAATCCACCCGTGTCCATCACTTGTTTGTACGCCAAGGCCACGGTTTCTCTTTTAACCAACCCGCAACCCTGACCCAGGAGGCATCGGTCTTCGTGGACCCCGTCACGATGTGCTGACATCTCTTTGAGGCGCGCGTGAAACACAACGCGCCGTCGACCCGGGCCTGGTCCTTACCGGGTGGCGAGCTGCCCACTGCTCACCGCCCGCAAGCCCGCGTCTACGATTGCCGGGAGTTCGAGTTGTCAGGAGTTAGAGTTCGGGAGTTGTCTCCTGCGCCGCCTAGCGGCATGAATGCGCTGGGATTCCCGCTCCCTCACGCGCTCCGCCTCCTCCTTTTCCAGCATTACTGCTTTGCAGAAGGAGGTGACGGCCTGCCACACTACCGCTCCGGACCATGGCCTGGAGCAGGGCCAGACGCGGGAGATCGTCGCCGATCGCCGCCACGAGGACACGGCGGTGCTCTTCCCAAGCCGGGCTGACCTCCACCGTAGGCTCCACCATGCTCTCAGGGCGATCCCCACAGTGGTGACACCCTGACGTTTCCTCCCGCCTTATCCGGAACAGGATCCTCCAGAAACAGCCGTGTCCGGTGAGGTCCTGCGTCAGGCGGAAAGTGAAGGCGCCGTGGCGCCTGTCTAGCCACTGCTCAAAGAGGGGACCTACCGAAGGTATTACGGCGTGCCCAGCACTGGGTTGACAATCACACTTTCCATGTCGCCATGAGATCCCGCCGGAGCTCTGTCCGCCGTAGCGCGATTTCTCGTGGCAGCGGAGTTGTGCCCCAGCGCTTTGCCTCCTCTCGCCTCCGACCCCGGTCGCGTCCGTGCTGGACCCGGGGCATTGCCATGTCGCATTTTTCGGATATGGCCTCCCGCAACCACTCCGCCATTCGTCGTTGGTGTCAGCAGGCCTGTCCAGTGGTGACACCCAGGCCTGCACGATCGAAGCTTCCGGGAGGAGCTCCCAGTCCAGCTGTTTTAGCGTCCAGCGTGGACCACACGGGGCTGGGCGAGGCGGAGACCTCAAACCTGAACGAGAATCAACCCTTACGTTGTTAACACTGCTACGATCCGGACGCTTTGAACGAAAGCGTTTTGCATCGTCTTTAATACCGTGTACATCGAAGGTCTGGAACAATTTGCCAGCGGCGGTCTTCCCGTCTCATCAACCTTTTTCATCGTATCACTGCTGGGCACAGGCCACCTCTCATACAGAGAAGGATTGAGCGTAATCACCACGCTTACTTAATGCGGCTTGGCGATTTCAGACTTAAGTCCAGGTTTCTTTACGATCTTTTCCTTCAGCTTGTAATCAGTCATTGGTGTCCAAGATATACTTAGAAAGCACACATAATTTAGAAAAGTTACATTGGTACTTGCCTGACCTGGAATCGAACCCGCACACTCATACTTAAGAGGCTGGTGTTTTAACGACTAGGCCACCAAGACTTAATTTAAGTGTCTTCAAGTCTAGAGTGAATAGGCAAACTAGTGCGCTTTACCGTCAACGATTGCATCACTGTTTACCATCTGGCAGGATCGCGGTCAAGCACTTATTTATAACGCTAAAAAAAGTCAACGAAAGTTGCAATTGCTTGCCCATACAAGTACTTTTTAATTAAAAAAATAATTCAATTAAATACAACCTAAGAGAGGGACTAGGTAATTATGTCAAGGAGATTGTTATTGCTTAATTAATCATACTGTGATCTGAGCGAACACTTTGTGTGTTCACTAGTTATTTATAGATACATAAGTTATCTCGCTAAACCAGTTACGATCATTCGCGAAAATCCATCCGTGAGAGACGGAGCGGTCGTACCTATTCACTTACGAAATAAAACATTATATTTTGTGAACAAAGAAGACACCGTATGTGTAAGTAGCTTTACGTTTAATTTTTATCCACTTAGATTCCAAATACAAAAATTATAGCCCCGCGAAAGTCATGAAGTATAAATAAAATAAAATAAATAAATACAGTATGTTAACTAACAGAGGGCGTTCCCGTTAACCCGAAGTAGTATAGCATACATACATGCTAAAAAAAATATTTCCATTCGAAAACAAAATGTTTTAAAAATTTTTCCAATAAGAAAATATTCAATAAAAATTTTAAATTGACATGTAAAGAAACACACTGTACACGCGAACATGAAAGACGGCAACGTCGCAATTTATTTATACATGACGACTACTATTTTGATTTAAAACAGGAGGTTTCAAATTTATTTCCAATTAGAATATTTTTTTTATTCGGATTTTTTTATGCTTATTTTTCTATGCTGATATTTTTATTTTAATCTATTAATGATATATATTAACGAGTTTAAGGGAACGCCCTCTGTTATTTAACATACTGTATACTCACGAATCACACCGATTGAGCTAGTCCCAAAGTAAGCTAAGTCTAACAATTGGTCTAACTGCAATGCTTATATATCGCCTTCGGGTTGTGGAGGTCAGACGGCAGTCGCTTCACGGAAAATATCGAAGTTTAGCCAAAATCAGCAGTTAGGACTGGTAAAGCGGACCCCAGACTCCAAAGCTGAAAAGCTACTGATGCGAGTAGGATTTACGCTGAGATGATGATGATGACATATATAGATATACATCCAAGACCTAGCACCTAGCTTAATTCCAACTTCCCCAAAATTTGGTAATTTTTAAAAAGTGACAACATTATTTTTGACGGTATAATTCTGAGCGAATAGCATTGCGACCGCGTGCCGCGCCCGTGCGACGAAGGGCTAAAAAGCTAAAAAGAGGCATCCCAGAACCACAAGGCACTAAAAAGAGATTATTTCAAAATTCACTAGTATTGTTACTATGATGATTATGTAAAACTTCATATGTTATATTTTAATCATGTGTTTACCTAACCTTTATTATCCTTACGGGTCGGACAGGGTTTTTCTTAACATATTGTAGGCATGCCTTGTCCTGTCGTTTCCATATTTTCCGGAAATATTGAATATCTGTCAGGTTACGTACGAAAATGAATCTTTCTAAGGAAAATGTTCGTGCAATAATTTTCCACAACTTTAAAAAACCGGCCATGTTGCACACAGAGTGGTAAACCACAAGTCATCGCCGAACTTCGAAAATCTAAATAGCGACGCATCATCCTGCACCACGACAACGCAAGCTCACACAGGGCTCGTTAAACGATGGAGTATTTGACCGTATTTGAAATTCTTGACCATCCTCCATACATTCTTGACCTTATCCCTAACGATCTCTTCCCATTTCCTAAAATTAAGAAAAGTCTACGTGGTTAAAGTCCCGTGAAAAGCAGACGAGTCGGAAGTTCGGAACACCTTTAGAGTGTGTTGTAATAACTGGTTTGAGCGAAGGGAAAAGCGTATTAAGCTAACTGATGGATACTTTGAAAAACAATGAAAAGTACTAAAACAAGGTCCTAGTTCTGTTGTTTCTTCAAACAACATAACATAAAAGGCATAGAGAAACAAAATGTAGGTAAGCATTAGGCTGCTAAGATAAAACAATACAAACAATAAGTTGAACAAACACAGAATCTTGTTTTAATATTTATTTAATTATATATTTTTTGTTACTTATTTTTATAATTATTTATATAGCCATTAATGTACACCCACAAACAAATGGGTAAATATAAGTGTTTGATCGCCTTTCAAGGCAACACATAGAGCAACTTATTTTTGTTTTTTAAATACCATCTGATAACACCTAGGTACGTTTACAAATAAATAAAACAATAATAATTATAAACTAGTGCTTGACTGCAATCCCGCCTGATGGTAAGCAGTGATGCAATCGTTGATGGTAAAGCGCACTAGTTTATTAGGCCTATTGACTTAAAAAACTTAGGAATAGAAGGATGACGGCAGTTGAGCGAGGTGATGCAATGTTAAACCCAAGACCAACATCACCAAACGATGCTGCGCTAGAGGGAGATTGATCTGGAGACTCTCCACGACCAAACTCCCGACACAACAACATTTGGCGCATCGTACCCGCCACACATCGCAACACAACTTCTCAGACCCGTCCTCCGTACGGCTTCACCAGACATCATGCCGGAACACGACGAATCGCTTGGCGGCAAGACTTTGTCTGGTGGTTGGTAACTTCCGCCGGCAGCCGATGTTATGGCCTACCACCGAAAAAAGTTTTTATCAGTTTTTTTTTTCTTTTGTATTTATAACGATACGAAATATAAAATATATATCGATATCCTTGCGAGAGTCCGACTTACATTTGAACGGATTTTCTTTTTTTTGCATCAGAACTCTTTAGTTACTGTTTTGTTTGCAAATAAATGATGTAGGTATGTGCAGACTGCAGCACATCAAGCTATTACAATCTGTCAGATTTCTTTAGATTTTCAACTTTATCTCTAAATCATTAAAGCTCAAGGTTAATTGACAGTTTCGGGTAGCCTACTGTCGTCCGTACCTATGATGAACGGTGTTATTTTTTAAGTTCTACACATTCTGCCACAACAATGGTGTACAAACATTGAGATGTCATGACTTTAATGACACTTAGCTTTAGCCGGATCTTCTAAATTTAGGATTAAAAACTGGTTATGTTGTGTGTTGTTTTTCCATTAATACCTAACATCTTACTGTTGCAGCAGTATAGGTTTTTTCATAGTGCAAACGTAACCATTGATGTGCAGTTGGTTGTAGATTACACACTCATTTCAGGGTTGAAAAATCTATAAAATAATAATGTATCCAGTCGAGGAATGTGTCCTGTTCCATCGAACAGAAGAGGAAATTACTGCAGTACGCAAAGTTTTCGGTTTGACTGAGAACAGCATGCGACAGGGGGTGGACTCAATCATGGAATGGATTCAGAAACAACCACATCTAGTCCATATTAAAATCAGTACGTAATTAACTCTATAGTATATACAAGGCTGTGGGGTGAATGCACAACACACTGAAATTCACAATAAAATTCATTGCTTCTGTAGCATTGAATTTCATTTTGGCAACAGCACCCTAATTCCGTAACACATTATTAGTATAAATTGCAATAATTTTGAAGCTTATTGCTAATCTATTGCTCCATACGTTAAAAAATGTGTCTGCTCAACAACGTAAATAACGCAACGTATGATGTTGAACTTTCAAAATAAAACCTATTGCTACTGATAGTGTGTTACGGGTTCGAACCCCACGCTATGCAAATATTTATATGCATGAATATGAATATTTGCACTGGTCTGGTCGTAACTCGGTAAGCACATTAAGCCGTTGGTCCCACTTGCCATACGAACATCTAATAGCAGTCGTTACGGATTGTTAGAGCCCTGAAAAGTTCAACGATTGGTCTAACTGCAATGCTTCGATATGGCCTGCGTGTTGTGGAGGTCAGACGGCAGTCGCTTCACGGAAAATATCGACGTTTAGCCAAACGACCCCAGACTCCAAAGCTGAAAAGCTTGGATGCGCTGAGATGATGATGAGTTTCTTACGAAATTACCCCGCAGCTTTCATTGCGTTATTTACTTCTGACGACACGGTTTTTGCAGTGGCAGAGCGATTGACTGCTGCGCTGCGTGTCGCGGGTTCGATTCCCGCACGGATCAAATATTTTTATGTCCTACAGGTAGTTTTTCTGAATCTGATGTATGCCAGTTTTCTACTGGCATTGGGGCTGTTTCTATATATGAGTTATTGAATGTTTGTAAACGCACCCACGATACAGGAGAGTAAGTAATATCGAATGTGTGTTAAACTTTAAAAAACGGCCAAGAGCGTGTCGGACCAAACTCACTCTTCATAAACGTTGCTTAGAGTTAACTAGTGATTAGCGATTGTTTAACCATACATTTGTGACATTTGCACGTCACTTAACTTTAATCGTCGATAACGAATAAACGAGGTTTGTTTATTCCTCCACTGCCACCTGCTAGTGTTATGATGTTATCGATTATAAAACGTATTCTTCTAAATGTTTTCTTTACTTCACCAGGCAAGGCTATTGTGGAGATGATGATAATAATTGCAAAAGGATCTATAGAACGAGCAAAAGAGAAGATAGATAACTTCTATAAGTACCGATACCTGATGCCTGAATTTCTGCAAAACAGACAACAAATTCTATGTACTTCTGATAAAGTATGGGATATCTTGTAAGTATTGATGAACAAGTAATATTTGTCCAACGATCATATACCGGGCTTAGAATAGTAGGAACCCATATCCTCCCGTGGGTGTCGTAAGAGGCGACTAAGGGAACTCTCACCAGGGAAGCGGGCAGCAGCGCTTCTCCTGTGAAATATCAAATTATTGCGATCCACAACCCGTCTGCCAAGCATGGGGATTATGGCAACTCCTCCCCAATATAGTGGTAAACCTTGGGGGAGGCCTTTGTCCAGTTGTGGACCTCTATATGCTGAATATGAAGAAGTTAGGCTGATTTCTATTAACTTTATCTATTATTTTTTTCATTTTATTATAATTATTTCAGTACAGCTATTGCGATGCCAAAACTGCAAGATAATCGAAGAATTTTCATTGTGAAATTTGGAGAATACACAAGTACCAAGTTTGATTTAGTAGAATTTTTTAGACGAACTTTTTTGGTAAGATACTCTCTATACCGGTATTTTGGGACTAAGCGTTTTCAGCACTAAGCATTATCACTAAAGCTGATACCATTGTGTAGGATATTGAAAGCGCCTGCCAAATTTATGTAGCAATGCAACACTTTATACATATGTTTGCTAAAATTTTCGTTCAGGCGGTTCTGGCGAGAAAGAACAACAGTTTGTTTGTAAGAAGTATCATATAGGTAGGTAACCAAAGAGTTGACACAATCGGAGCGAGCAAATTTCGTTACGCATCCCGCGCGGGTTTCGTTTCCGCCTGACAACAGTTTATACTCTTATGTAACGATGTTATTCTACGACACGGTTGGCGCAGTGGTTGAGTGGTCGACTGATGCGTTTCGTGTCGCAGGTTCGATTTCCGCAAGTTTTTCGTAAACGAGATGTGGCCTTATTACGTAATACACTATCGGTAGCAATGGGTTTCATTTTGGAAGTTCAACAACATTCATTGCGTTATTGAAGTTTAGCAGACACATTTTTCAAACATATGGAGCAATGGATCAGCAATATCCTTCAAAATGATTCCAATAGGGTAGTTGACTAAAAATAAACTAAATATAGTCCGTCAGTCAGTTTTCCAAAAAAAACTAGACACATATTTTTTCTTTTTTCATAAATATAAACAAAAAATGAAGATGATACAGTGCGTTGAAAACTCGTGTGACGTCACTCTTTGCTACACTTTTTAGCAACGAGTGACGTCACCAGCCACCACTCCTGATCTTTGATGATTTTTTATATTTGTCAATTTTTATTTATTTGATAAAAAATATACGTATCTAATATTTTTTATAATCTAATTGACGGACTAAATAGAATATTTTTTTATAACCAGGAAACACCCCTATTGGTACTTATAGTGTGCTAAGCGACTAAGGTGATTTGGAAAAGTTAGACAGTTTTGTCTTCAAACTTAGTGAAGTTTCGGTTTACTCCCAAAAACCCCCGGTTTTTGTGGAAAAGTTGGAAAACACTTATGATTTCGAATAATACTTACTAACTTACGCATGTGATATATTTCAGCTTTTAGATTTGCGAATGATCTACGACTACATGGCTGGTGACATTTGGATTGTCGACATGGAACATGTAGGTTGGACACAGATCCTCGCTCAAAATCCTTTGGTTTTCAAGAAAATGGCAGCGATTTTTACGGCACGTAAAATATAATTTTATGTTATTTTTAAACACACCTATCGTGTAGAATAATATTTGAGTTCGCACGTTAAAGCTTGAGCTAAGGTTTGGTATAAATACATTTATTTCTTACTAGCTTACCGCTAGCGGCGTCGACCGCGTGAAATTCGAATATATCGTGCGTTTTAAAATTTTCTGTGGGGATGAGAAGTTCTTCCGCGGTAAAACATTGCTTATTTTTTTTTTTTTTTTTTTATAAATTATAAACCAGCGCTTGACCGCAATCCTGCCTGATGGTAAGCAGTGACGCAATCGTTGATGGTAAAGCGCACTAGTTTATTAAGAGCCTATTCACTCTAGCCTTGAAGACACTCAAATTGTAGTCCGACGGAAACACCGCCGCGGGCAAATTGTTCCAGTCCCTCGATGTACGCGGTATAAAGGAGGAGGCGAAGCGCTTCGTCCGGATCGTAGTGGTGTTAACAACGTAAGGGTGGAAACCAGCCGTACGACGGGTCGTCCGCTGGTGGAACGGAGATGGGGAATTAAATCATGCAATTCCCTCGCACACTCCCCGAAATGCATCCTATAGAACACCGAAAGGCTGGCTACTCTACGCCTGTGCTCTAGGCTTTGGAGACCAACTCGAGTTAGATCAGGGTCACCAATCAGCCTCTTTGCACGTCTCTCCACTGAATCCAAAGTGGCCAGGTGACACTTGGCAGCACCAGCCCAAATGTGGCTGCAGTACTCCACACACGAACGGACCTGTGCTTTGTATAACATTAGAAGCTGCCCAGGTGTGAAGTACTGCCGGACCTTTGCGATAACGCCAAGTTTCCTGGCAGCCACCTTGGCCTTGGACCCAATGAACCGCCCAAAGTTAAGGTTCGAGGAAATCTCAACTCCCAAAAGCTGAAGGCGGTCGGAACACTCCAAGGACACATTCCGAAAAGTAGGGGCCAAGGTGAACGGGCTCCTTTTGGCGGTGAAAAGACACGCCTGTGTTTTGGCGGCATTGAATGCTACAAGATTGGCATTGGCATTGCAGGGCTCAAACTACCTCCATACCAAATTTCATCTAAATCCTTTCAGGCGTTTAGGCGTGAAAGAACAACAGACAGACGGAGTTACTTTCGCATTACCACATTTAGCATGAGTTGTTAAAACAAAATTGAGTGGTAATCTATATTATATGTTTTACCTTGGGGAGCAAAATCATGCAGATTTTGGGCACTGGATACCCGGGAACACGCTACATACAGCTGACCATGCGAAAAACAATATTTCTCCAAGTGTAGTCCTGCATCCCTTAGAGGTTAGCCTTGTGCTTTATTAATGGTCATTGCAAATGAAACCCTTATAGGAAATTGATGTCTTTTAAATTGAATTGGAAGGCCTGTTGGAATAATCAGAATCCGAGGAATGAGTACAATTTCACCCTTTGCTGCGCCAGTTAAAATAGTTGCTGTAAGAAAATTGCTGTGTAACACGCAGCCTAGTACCATTGCACAGTCTAGGGGCATCGAGATTACGCACTGAGCATCACCGGAACCCCTACTTTGAATTTTAATTTATGAGAAGGCACGTCAAATAATTCCAAAGAATTTTAGGTGCTAATATTGCGCGTTCGCAGAGCCATCGGTCATCATGTATATTATCGTCTACCAACTCCGATTCGCTGCTTACAACATTAAAAATCTCTTCCATTAAAGTAATCATTCCCTCTGCATCTACTGTCATGTTCCCATCACCGATTTTTAACAATGTTTCCGCGTAATGACCTGAATGAATATCGTTGAATAATCTAACTCGCATGTTTGTGGTTAATTGGAACTTTATGACATAATCCTAAGTAAGACATAAGTCTAAGATATGCTTACGATTTTAGGCAAGCTTTTATTACATCTGCTGGAGGCCCCCTTTGTATGACTGCTAGTGTTTGCTGGAAGTCACCTGCTAATAAATTTACCAATCCTCCCATTATGCTCTTGCAGTGCCTTATATCCTGCAAAGTTCTATTGAGAGCTTCAATAGCTCCTTTGTGCAACATGGTATACTCACCTTAAACAAACAACATAAACTGGCACAGGATCGCGGCCCGACCACTATTTTTACTTAAATTGCAGGTTGGGGATTCCTCTTGAGCAAGATTTAGAGACAGTTTACTGCACAGGCTACTGCAATGTTCTTATCCTTTCTGAGTTCTGACTTGAGCCAGAAGAAGATTCAGCAAAAACGTTTTACCAGTGCCCCCCTGAGCATCAAGAAAGAAAAGTGCGCCATTCCCTGACTCTACGCAGCATGTTACTTCGTCGAATACAGTTTTTTGCTCCGGTTACAATTGTGGGATCATGTCATTTACTTACTATTACAGTACAGTATCATTATAATCTAGCTCTCTGGCAATATGATTTACGCATTGTGGGCTAATCATCCCAAATTCACTCAGTTTTCTACCGGTTATTTCCATAGTTTTATTTTCTATTTTAATGAGAACCTCGTTGTAAATGAAATCATTGTACGTGATATACGGGTGTAACATCTGCAATATTTTTTTTTTAAATATCTTCTGCCATATCATTTTTGTATTTTTCTCATAGCTGGTGAGGATTGAAAATGCTTCTTTGTATGTTGCGCACTCTTGACCGTTCCCAATTTTTAGGTCCCTGTGGCTAGTTGGTCAACGAACATGGTGCAGGAACATTATAAACAAAAACACTTATAATTGCACACGTAAAGAGTATATACACGACCAAGAGCATCCCCTGATTTTACCCAATGCCAGTTTTCTACTGGCATTCCATGTGTAGTATCGGGGAACATCTGAATCCAAAAGAGTTATTGCAAATGGGTCGATTCGGCAAAGCTTGAAAATTGCGGTCAGTGTTGTCTTTGGCGGAGCGCGATCCTTTCATGAAAATTACTTTCATTATAATACACACGCTCTCCATCATAACGGAAAGCTAGTTTTCTAAATAAGGCCAAATGAGTGACAGTAAGGTACCTTTCATGTAATGGGAATCCTAAAAGTCGCCTTGCTGCATCATTGCTGCTCACATAACGCCCCTGTTGGAAACCTTGCACTTCGCTTTTGACAAACGATCCAGCTTCATCATCATCTCAGCGTGAATCCCATAGTTTTAAAAGTTTTAAAAGTTCCGCTGCAGGTTCTGATAGTAATCGTTCGGCCTCCGTCTTCAGGTGATCTTCTTCTGTATAACCGATAGCGGCTGCCCGTGACTTCATTGGCGTGGAGTTAATTATTTGAACATTTTATTTTAACCCCAAAATATACAGCATACATTGTAATTTTTCATTTTAAATTTGTTATGCTCCGCTCCTATTGGTCATAGCGTGATGTTATGTAGCCTAAAGCGAGATTAGCGCGGTCAAACAAACTTCAGCTTTATATATTAGTATAGATGAAAAAGAACATTACGGTTCACTCCGATACCATACTGAGAAATATACCTAAAGAAAATACATTCGCCAAATAAGTTTGCGCGCTTTGACCATGCATTTCAACCTTCTCCACACATACATATCAACAAAGTAAGTCCTCTGTTCATTCATTCTTTAAAATTCGGTCCTATCTTCTTTGGAATGCGTTCCTCTTGATATCAGGACGACTACCAGTCGGTTTACATTTAAACAGAAATTGCAAAGTTGCTTTCTTAACAAGTAGCGTAGAGCCATCTCAACACCCCTCCTTGATTGAGTGTTGGTAAGGTCTATTATAAGCATATCCATCCATACTAATATTATAAATGCGAAAGTAACTCTGTCTGTCTGTCTGTCTATCTGTCTGTCTGTCTGTCTGTCTGTCTGTTACGCTTTCCCACCTAAACCTCTCAACCGATTTTGATGAAATTTGGCACAGACAATCTTTAGACCCTGAGAAAGAACATAGGCTACCTTTTATCCCGGAAAAATTTGATGTTCCCGAGGGAAATTTAAAAAGCGCGATATAACCGAACTCCACGCGGGCGAAGCCGCGGGCGGAAAGCGTAAATTCGTAACAATATATAGTACTACTATATATTGTTACGAATGGACCTTATGTCGATGGCATATGGTTCAATATCGCGTGACATGCAGTGTGTCACTTTTAAGCCCTATTTCCCCAGATCTAGACATTTCGAATCCTCCGTCTTGCCTGCGCAGTCCTGGCCTGTGCAGTCATGACTAGAAAAAGACGAAACATTCGGGACAGAGCGCACTACCACAGTCTAAAAATCATACAGTCGTCCGACGAAGACGTCTAGACAGAGCAATCGTGCGGGGTGTGAGGGACGAGACGTGGGTAAGCGGCACCCGAGCTGCGAACAAAACGATGTTCGTAGCTCGGTATCTCTCATTAAGGGCTAATACGTGCTTATTTTTTATTTGTTTGTTTTATAATTTGATATGAGTGTCAATTTTGAGTATAATTGGGGTGCTTGTTATGAAAAAGTCATCCTTTTTGACATCCAAGATGTCGGACGTCATTTTTTTATAATTTAATATGGGTGTAAATTTTTAGTAAATATAATTGAAGTGCTTGATACGACAAAGCTATCCTTTTTGAAATCCAAGATGGCGGACGCCAATTCAAATGTTACATTTGAATTGGCGTCCGCCATCTTGGATTTCGTAAGTAAGTTCGTATTTACAATATGATATGGGTGTTAATTCTGAGATGGATTGGGGTGCTGATTACGAAAATGCCATCTAAATAATTTAAATCTGTCTCGAGTTGTTCCCTTACTAAAAATAGCAAATTAATTAAATATAATACAGCTATCGATTTTGATCTGCAATAAATAAATAATTTCATAAATATTGTTGATTTGTGACAACCCTGGCCGATGCGTTACTGTCTAGACGATGTCGGCATTTTACACGAGATCAAAGGCGTCGACCATGATTTTTATACTGTGGCGCTACCGTCTTGTCGTCCACACACACGCGCTTACCTGCGCAAACTGGTTTGCACAGGCATGCTCGCAGGTAAGACGGAGCGTGTAGACGGGGCATCATATGTGTAATTTTTTTTTTTACGGTCAATCAGCGAATTTGTGTCTTGTGTTACAATTTCATGTATGTATATATGAGACATGTGAGCATGTGACACAAAAAAGCAAAACAATATATCATCCCAAAATAATATACATGTATCTTATATTCCAGAAAGCGCTTAACTGGAGGATTTACGGCATCCACTTTATTAACATTAAAGGTAACACGACTATCATACAGCGAGTAATTAATTTCTTTACACAGTTCATCACCTCTGTAATCATGGACCGAGTCGTCGTTCACCAAAATTTGCAAGATTTATACAATTACGTGCCCAAAGAATGCCTCCCTGAAGACTACGGAGGCAACGAGTTGAGTTCGGATAAATTAATCGGTAAGTCGATACAAATTAGTGTCCCGTCTTCACACTCCGTCTTGCCTGCGCAGTCCAGGGCCTGTAGCCAATGTAACATCGCTTCGTAGCGAAGCGATATCGAATACCAAATCAACCAATGGCGGGAACGATTGACGACGCGGCGCCATAAATCACGTGGTCAATCGTTCCCATCATTGGTTGGTTTGGTATTCGATTTCGCTTCGCTACGAAGCGATGTTACATTGGCTACAGGCCCAGGTCTGTGCAGTCATGACTGTACAAAAAGACGACGATTCGGGACTGCACGCGCTACCGTCTCGCCGTCGACACACACGCGCTTTCCTGCGCCATCTCGTTTGCACAAGCATGCTCGCAGGTAAGACGGAGCGTGTAGACGGGGCATTAAGGCAAGAAATTTATAAGCAACAAAATACGATTAAGTACCAAAAAATATTGGCATTTTACAAAAGAAGCTAAAATGCTGTTCTTTATTTAAATTTTACTTCGGTTTTGATTATAATAAAGTATTTTGCGCGGTAATTAATATTTCGAAAACAAAAATTAAAATAGACTTCTATGGCTGGCTGTACATAGGTAACGGATCTTATGTAAAAAAAAAAATGGTTCTTCATAATATCCAGGAACAGACACACAGCACAAAGTCCACTGACTCTTCCTTCTACGTTCAGCCTTTCTCTCTACGGCAAGCGCTCCCCCAAGATTGTCCGTTAAAATTCACGATTCTAGATTCAATTACATGATTCTAGACCCCTACGAAAAATTTTAGCCAAAACCGTGATATAACAGTGATATTCTGTCATAATCACTGAAAACATCGTCATCATGTCTTTTGAAACCATGCAGTGAGATTCTGTAAACGTCACTGAAACCATTATCATCATCATCAGTTTGAAAACATAGGTTAAGTGACCGTGGAGTAAGTTGTCATCACAATTAAGTAATACTCGCTAGCAATGGACCTTATAAGAAGGCTCAAAGTCACTCAAAAGGCAATGGAGAGGGCTATGCTTGGGTTATGTGAGGGTTTCACTGCGCGATCGAATCAGGAATGAGGAGATCCGCAGAAGAAGGCGAGTAACCAACATAGCCCGAAGAATTGCAACACTAAAGTGGCAGTGAGCTGGGCACATTGCCCGTAGGACCGATGCCCGATGGGACCGCCACTACGGGTTGTCGAGTGGCGACCACGCACCGGAAGACGCAGCGTGGGTAGGCCCCCAACAAGGTGGACCGACGACTTGGTGAAGGTCGCGGGAAACCGCTGGATGCGAGGCCGGAGGGTGGAAGGCCTATGTCCAGCAGTGGACGTCTTTCGGGTGATATGATGATGATGATGATGATGAGGGATTCTCACTCTAAGCACACTTCACCTCTTTTTCATGTTGAGATTATAGAGAATCGATCGGCGATATCACACCACACATCACACAAAAACAAAGAACCTTATTATTTTATAATCTGGTTCACGAAATTTTTTATTTTTATTATCGATGCATATTTTTTTTTTTTCTTATAAAAATGGCGTTTATACAACCTCTAGTGCTAATGCTAATGGCGCTGCTGTTCGTTCTACTGTTGTAACTTGTAGTCATCGACATATTACCTATACAATATGTAAAGAAAACCCTGTCCGACCCGTAAGGATAATAAAGGTTAGGTAAACACTTGACCAAATATAATATAAAATTTTACATAATCATCATAGTAACACTACTAATGAATTTTGAAATAATCCTTTTTTCCCGGGAATTAATTCCAATTTCCCCGAAATCTGGTAATTTTTAAAAAAGTGGCAACACCGATATTATTATAAGCGAATAGCGACGCGACCACGTCACAGGTGCCGCGTGCCCTGCTCCCCGCCGCGCGCGGAAAGGGTTGCTTACAGCACATGTATTAAGTTACCTCTTTTTGCGAAATAATATTTATTTTTTTAGTGGGATTTTTTTTTAAGTTTTGCCTGTCTTTGTGGGCATTATTAGAATCAGTTATCGATACCTAACAATACCTTCACGGATCGGACAGGGTTTTCTTTACATATTGTATACTAATGGACATGCTTTAGAGATGAGAATTGTGGCACGGGCAAAGAGAGGAAACGAAGTTTCGTCTATATTAATCGCTCTCAAAATCACCAATCTTCTATGTGGAAAGAGATAGTGCTAGGCCGAAAGCATAGGCCATCTCTCTCACTCTTTTCAACCCAAAAAATTACTGCAGTTTATACGCGTACGGCATGCCCATTAGTATATGTCTATGGTTGTAGTGTCATCGTTCTCATATCCCTTCTACCATCAGAAGCATGCCAGTAGAAAACAGAAGAATACCAATCATCATCAGCCTCTACTCGTCCATTGCTGGACATAGACCTCCTTCATGGCACGCCAATAAGCTCGATCCTGAGCAGTTCTCCGCCAGCCACTACCAGCCACCTTTTTGATTTCGTCGCTCCATCTGGCCCAAGGGCGTCCTACGCTACGTTTGCCGAGACGCGGTCTCCACTCGAGGACTCGTTTACCCCAACGGTTGTCGGTCCTGCGGCTTATGTGACCAGCCCATTGCCACTTCAGCTTGCTAATCCTCTCAGCTATGTCGGTGGCTCTGGTCCTCTGTAGGTTAACAATAACCTATTCATATTTTTATTACAGATATAACAGAAAAATTCTATAAAAATCCGAAAGTAACAGAATACTTGTTGGAGTGTTCCAAAATGGTGTCCGATGAGAGTTTAAGGCCGCGGGATGAAAACTCTGAAGAATTTATTTCTGGCTCTTTCAGGAAATTGGAGCTCGACTGATTCAATCACAAATTATGCAAGTTATTGGGATAGGTCTAATGGTTAGTTAATATAGAAATAATAATAATAATCGTTCTTTATTTCTCTCCCCAATGACAAGCTTACCTTTGTTTTCACATGTTTTTGATTTTTTATTGCAATATTAGCAGCTGGTGTCTGAGTTAGACATAAAATGCCTATATAAATACAAATCACCAGCAGGGTTATTGATCGTAACACACTCATCATCATCCCAGCGTTAATCCCAGTCGCATCCGAAGCCTTTTCAGCTTTGGAGTCTGGGGTCCGCTTTACCAGTCCAACTGCTGATATGGCTAAACTTCGACATTTTCCGTGAAGCGACTTGATCGTAACACACTATCAATAGCAATGGGTTTCCTTATAACAGTTCAACTATATTCATTGCGTTATTAACGTTGTTGAGCCGACACATTTCTCGAACATATTGATAGAAGTATAGAACTAGTATGTTACGCAATTAGCACGCTTCGGAAGCAGAAGTTTTACATAAATCAGCCTATATTGTTCCCACTACTGGGACACCTCTCAGTCTGAGGGAGTGGGCCACAATCCACCTTGCGGGCCCAGTGCGGGTTGTTAGATGTCATATGTCTTCCAAGTTTTGCCTCTAGGACATGTCGGTTTCCTTACAATGTTTTCCTTAACCGTTTTGAGAAAGTAAAGAGTCTGGTGGGGTTTTACTTAAAATAAATTTGTTTTTACCATTTAATTTAATATACAACGTTATTTTTTGTATATGCGAAATCCGAAACACGTATCCAATAATTTTATGTAAAGAAATAGATTCTTTAAAAATAGAGATATACAATATGTAAAGAAAACCCTGTCCGATCCGTGAAGGTATTGTTAGGTAGCGATTACTGATTCTACTAATGCCTACAAAGCCGGGCTAAGTTTAAAAAAAAAATACCCCTAAAAAAGTAAATATTATTTCGCCAAAAGAGGTAACATAGAACATGTGTGGTACGCCATACAGGCGCGGGCGAAGAGGGGCAGGGCACGCGGCACGCGGTCGCATTGCTATTCGCTCAGAATTATACCGTCAAAAATAATGTTGTCACTTTTTAAAAATTATCAAATTTTGGGGAAGTTGGAATCAATTTGTGGGAAAAAGAGATTATTTCAAAATGCACTAGTATTGTTACTATGATGCTTATGTAACTTTTCATATTTTATTTGGTCATGTGTTTACCTAACCTTTATTATCCTTACGGGTCGGACAGGGTTTTCTTAACATATTGTATAGTTGTTGAACTGTCAAAATGAAACCCATTGCTACTGATGGTGTGTTACGTAATTAGCCCAAATGTCGTTTTATGACGTGAAGTGACAATTATACATATTTGGAGTGATAAAGTAATTACGAGGTCGACTAAGTAAACAACATTATTTTTTGTTTATGCGAAATCCAAAACAGTGTTTTTAAGTAAAGAATCTATGTACAAAGTTTCATAAAGATATCATGAAAAACTACAAAGTTATGACCTTGTTATCTTACCTGCCCCCTAATCGGCGAACACATTTTTGTCAAATGATTGCGACTAGTTGGGATCGTTTAGACCGAACGGACCAATGGCCGGTCCGAACGATCCCAACTGATGCAAAATAGTCGCAATCATTTGACAAAAATGTGTTCGCCGATTAGGGGGCTGGTTGTCCCAACAAAAATATGGCCAATGTACCACTCGCCCGTCCGCGCCTGCTGTTGCGTGGGCGGACGGCACACGCGCCAAATACTATGATCTACCCATTGATAAAATATTAAACTAAGGTAGATAAGTCACTAGCGCACTGAAAATGAAGCGTACAAAAGAAGGTAAGTCCAGTATCTCGCTTTAGTCACTCTCGATACTCTCGTTCCGTACGCGCGTGGGTCCTCGGTGACTAAGAAAATCTTTTCCGCATTCAAAATGGCGTTTTGTGTAATGCGTAAATGCACGAATTATTTTAGAAAAACCAACAAAAGTCATGGAATCACATATCATAAGTAATTATTCCAAAATATTTAGATAAATAATATAGTTTCAATAATTTTGTCAAACATTCTTACAAATGATGCTTAGGTTGCCATAGTAAGTAAAAAAAGAGAGAGCTAATTGGATTTCTTGAGAGTGCGATAAAGACGCGGACGCATTAGACATAGATTAGTTGCACAGAAGCGACAATGTTTATGGTGACTTTTATACCTACAATTATAGTTCTGTTTAATATTATTTATGAAAATCTTATTGCAACAGTTAAGTAAAACATTTATAAAATTACGTGTTTTTTTTTGCGTTGCTAAGTAATAGAGTCAAATGACAAGAAATTATAAAATGGGAAAGGGTGAGTCGATATTAAATGAACATGAAGTTTTTTTTTTTATAAATTATAAACAAGCGCTTGACCGCAATCCTGCCTGATGGTAAGCAGTGACGCAGTCCTTGATGGTAAAGCGCACTAGTTTATTAGCCTTGAAGACACTCAAATTGTAGTCCGACGGAAACACCGCCGCTGGCAAACTGTTCCAGTCCCTCGATGTAAGCGGTATAAAGGAGGAGGCGAAACGCTTCGTCCGGATCGTATTGGTGTTAACAACATAAGGGTGGAAACTTGCCGTACGACGGGTCGTCCGATGGTGGAACAGAGATGGGGGAATTAAATCATGCAATTTCCTCGCACACTCCCAAGTATATAATAACATAAATAAATATTTCCTACGCTCACACCAATTAGCCTAGCATATAGAAATATATACATAATGTTTGCATAATGATTTACATTTGAAAAATTAAAATTAAAATATTATTTGAAATATAGTAAGTATAGATTAAACCGAATTAATTTAACTAATTACAATGGTTTATAATTGTTTATTTTATTGCACTAGGTTTCCTTTGATCAAAGTCACGAAATATTAAATACATTTTAATCAAGTATTACAATACTTCAATGACAATCATTAAAGTTTTCTAATACTTGATTGATGTATAAAACTTTTCATAAAAAAAAATATATGCACCTATTGAGCACCTACTACACTACCACCTACGAAATTACCAGTTACCGTTAACTCTGTTATATTTCCTATCTGTATTTTTGTTATTCTTTGGCCAACTTGTTGCTGTTTCCATTTAAGCGCAAACGACACACACTAGCCATCTTTTTCTTCTCTATGCTTTAGATTGCGCCCCATCTCACTTACACTGTACCAACATGCGAAATGTACGCAGAATAAAAAATTTGCATGTGTGTGCTGCTGCTCCGAACGGCACATTTATTTCGGTTAGTTTGTTAGAACATATCATATCTGTTTAATATTATATCAATGGATCTACCGTATTACTTATTGCTTATTCTCAACAAACTATATTCAGCCTCCTAATCGGCGAAAACATTTTTGTCAAATGATTGTGACTAGTTGGGATCGTTTGGACCGCCCACTGGTCCGTTCAGTCTAAATGCATGGGCGTATCCAGGTAGGGGCAGGGGGACGCAGCTGCCCATGGAAATCTCGCAGAACATCTATGAACTCCCCCAATTACTAAACAAAGTATAAACGAGGACTTATCTCTAACTTTAAAGTATTCACATCGATATTAAAGCAAATATAGATATTGGCGCAGATTCTGTTGTTCACAAACTAAACTAATTTTAAGTTAAGTGCATCTTTTTCTTTCCATTACATTAAGAAAAGGATAGAAGATAACATTTTAGTTTAATCCTGTCAAATTAAGATATTCCATAGACAGTTTAGACGCGATTATAAACATGGCTACCAAAAATACTAGATCTAAACTAATGTATTATGTTCTCATGTTTCCTTTTCTTAATGAAATATAAACTTAATTTTAGTGCGTCTTTTTATTTCTATTTCATTGATAAAATTAGTTAAGGTACCTATCATAAATTAGTAAATTGATGTATTTTTTGTAGCCCTGTTTTTAATCGCGTCGTGGAATAATTTAATTTGACAAGACGGGGATCAATGACGTTTGGAGACATGACATTCAACCTTAGGGTGGCAAAGCAATTATGAGGTTGACTATATCCTTATTACATAATAATTATCTATCATTAAAAAGCAAACAATTTAATTATGTCTGTCATAATGATTTTCATTGTAATTACAATAAACTTCTCATTACCGGCCTCCTAATCGGCGAACACATTTTTGTCTAATGATTGCGACTAGTTGGCATCAGTTGCCCATTGGTCCGTTCGACCCAAACGATCCCAACTAGTCGCAATCATTTGACAAAAAAGTGTTCGCCGATTAGGGGGCAGATCATATCATACAACTACATGACATTGACCCTTACCTTGTTGCAAACAAGGGGTGAATTTGAACAAGTAATTGAAGCGCGTTCCTACAAAGTAGCATATTTAATAGTGAAGTATTTTTAAAATAATTATGCAGCTTAAGATTTTAATTACTTGGTAGTGTGTGTTAAGTCAAAGTTTGTAAAGGCTAATGAAACTTGTTATATTATATCGGTAATGTAATTGCGTAACACACTAACAGTAGCAATGAGTTTTATTTTGACAGTTCAACAACAATTATTGCGTTGTTTATGTTGCTAAGCAACCACGATTTTCCAACATATGGAGCAATGGATTAGCAATATGCTTCAAATTGGGAGAATTATTGTGTTACCCAATAAGGGTGTAGAATACTCGAAGTGGTAAATAAAGATAATTCTGAGTTTCGTTAATTAAACTATTTTTATAATATAAATAATACAACACAGTTCACTGCACATTCATGATAACTATCTACATATTTAACAATAAAAAATCCAATATAATGTATGTTCCAGCCCTTTAATCGGCGAACACATTTTAGTCAAATGATTGCGACTAGTTGGGATCGTTTGGACCGAACGGACCAATGGACGGCCTGAACGATCCCAATTGATCCCAACTAGTCGCAATCATTTGACAAAAATGTGTTCGCCGATTAGGGGCCAGGTTAAAGTAATTCAAATAAATAAAAAAATCGTCAATTGGTCCTAATACTCTGAATAACAGCCACAGCGACTTACTTTAAACGTTATTTTGTACTTTTCTATATTATTTATTTACATTAGTATCCTGGAAGTAATTAGCAAATTATGATAAAATTCAGTTCTACACGTTCATGGTTAGAATACGAGTTATTTAGCTACCGCTGTGAGTCCTGTATAAATTGTGTAAACTCACTGAAAAGCCTTTGTTGAATCCGGAGGCCTATGGCCTCCTAGAGGAACTGGGATTCAGCAGGTTACATCAGCCGTAAGCACCATGACGCTAGGCGCCGATAACATCGGCTCAATAAAAAGAATCGAAATGACCAGTAACCTGGACGCATTATAAATGTTTTATCTCTGTTTAATAAATAAAAATTAAGACACGATACATCAAAATCGTTCTTACGAAAAATATGTGTGAGAGGGATACTCAGCATAAAAAAAAAAAATAATACTATTTACAATATTTTTAATATACATACCAAAACAATTTTAAAACCATTACCGTCTTATTAGAAAACAAAATCTAACTTTAGTAGCCTTAACCTTTGAGTCAGTATTTGTATTTCTAAGTTTATTTAGATTTATGCAAAGTTCTTACTAAACTGACAACTTAGTATCGAACTAACCTGTCATTTTTGTATAAAGGTTAGGTTCACAATTCAATAACTATTTAGATGATTTAAAACTGGTCTAAACAAAATCCTTGTTCTGTAATAATGGGGTTAAGGTTTTTATGTTTTATATATATAATATTTGCAAAATCACTTTAATTTTCTACTTGACATATAACATCCACAACTCTTTAGCGGCTTTTTACCTGAAAGAAGATAAACAAAATATTACGATGTGTTGTTAGGCTGTCTAGTCGACCTAGTTAATCTATTACCACTTTTAGCAAAAACTCGCAGCAAATTGTCACTATAAAGACCGATTATTTGAGGATTAGCGAATTTAGTAGAAAGGAAAAATTTTAATTCATTTAATATAATACATACATACATAGCAAAGGCATGGCATCTTTACATGATATCAAACGATATTGGAAGGGTTTTTTAATCCTATCTCTTTATGTTAGGAAGTTATGAGGCAAAACACCACCTGTGATAGGCTACTATCATACTAGTCGCACAGAGATATTGAAGACATTTATCGGATTTTGGCAAGTAACGTGACGGGTAACGAGTAGTTATTAACGTATGTAGTGTGCTGCCACGTTTGTTATGATTTGATTTTAAGAAACACACGAAACCAAAAATTTGGTACCAATTTTTTGAGTATTTTATTTTGAGTTGAAACCCGTCCGATATCGTTTGATATCATCTAAAGATGCCATGCCCTTGGTATGTATATACCCTTTTTGTTACACGTTGTATAATAGAATTATTTTTCTTCGGATGAATACCTAGATGAATGTTTGTTACTCTTTCACGCAAAACTACTGAGGGGCTTTGAATAAAATTTGGCACACAGTTTATGACCAGAATTAACATATTGGACACTTTTTATCCCGATATTTTCACGAGATCGAAACTTATGCGGATTAAAGAGCATCTTTTTTGGCGGCCATTTTAGTAACTTAAGTTTACATGTAAAGGACACTTTTGTTAGTCTCTAAGCCACTCTTCTCAAGATTAAAGCTCGATGACAAGGTTGGCGTAGAGAAAACTGAGTGACCGGTTGCTGCGCTGCGTGTCGTGGGTTCGATTCCCACACGGAACAAATATTTGTATGGCCTACAGGTACCAGGTCTGGCTGTTTATGGGTTAAAATGTCTGTAAACGTACCCACGATACAGGAGTAATTACTAGAGGCGGCAAAGTTCTCTTAAAAAAAAGACTACCTGTCACATTGGTAGTAAAAGCAAGCGGCCGAATTCAAATTTCGAGTCCCGTGTCACTGCAAAAGATTCGACTAGCAATGCAAAGCCATTAATGCATTTGGTGAAGCTTACCACATTCAGATATACCGCAGCCCCATAGCGGCAGCGTGTGCTAGTATTGCCTCTGCCGCCTGCCTCACCTCAAGGTGCGCGCGCGCCGCATCGAACCACTTGGCTGCGGCTACGCGCGACGCGCCCTTTAGAGAATCCACGTAGCGCACCGCCACCGCTAAGTTACCTCGTTCTATCCAGAATCTGACAAAATTAACAAGTTACATTACCCATCTTGAGCAAGCATGATGATCAATATCATCTTTTGCCAGCAGTGAGACAATCAAAGGCTAGTAGAATTATTATTATAGTTTTTAAATGTAATTTTTCTCTCAGAACACATGAGAGTTAACCAGATTGAGATGCCAGTTATTATTTCTTCTTCTTCTTTTTCATCAGACTATAGAGGTCCACTATTGGACAAAGGCCTCCCCCAAAGATTTCCACAATTACCGGTTTTGTGCTGCCCGCATCCATCGGATTCCTGCGACCTTCACCAGGTCATTCACGTCTCCCTACCCAGCATCTTCCGGTATGTGGCTGCCACTTCCGAACCTTACTGCCCCATCGGCCATCGGTTCTACAAGCAATACGCCTCACCCAAAGCCACGTTTTTGGCGACTTGAAGAGTTATGTCGGTGACTTTGGTTCTCCTGCAACAACTAATGTATCTGTATGTATAGACGTCAGCACATCAAGCTAATACAACTCATCAAATTTCCTTATTATATTTTCAACTTCATCGCTAAAGCTTGAAGGCTCAAGGTTGCTGCTGTCGCCTATAATTGTATTTTTTTTTCACAATTGGAACAGTTTATACCAAATACGCCCTTCAAATGACCGACGCTAAAACAAGTCAACCTGAATGAAACACTCACCTAGCTCTCTGCAGCAAATCAAAAGTATCTAAATATGCAGGGGGATGCAGGGGCGGTTTTTCGAACTCTCTCTGTGGAATCCCCGACATCTGGATTGAAAGAAAAAGGACTTCAAACCGTATTGCCACTTGTTTGTGGAGTAGGTAAATTGAGCATTGACAGGGTCTTTAGTGTGCGAATTATCGTCAATAGTTGGCTAAGGCCGGGGAGGCGAGGACCTTAATGGGTACATCTTTTCTTCTTTTTCTCAGCCTATACAGGTCTACTGCCCAACTTTAGAAATCCTTTCCATATGGAGCCTATATTAGGCACTGTCTTCAAAGTTAAAAAGTAAGCTAATAGACTGAAAACTAAAGCATAGTTGATAACTTTATAAGGCATGCTATGGTCTCCTTGGCCTTAAGTTAAGGACTCATTCAATTATTATCAATGAAAGAAATTCTGGATCTGAAATTTGAATTTCGGGTGTAAGAATGCATATAATCAAATCAAAGCTGTCAATATGTACATAAGTGGTACTAACAATTAAGAGGGAACTCTAGTGGTGCTTTTTCTATACAGACATATTCCGCTGTTTTCTTCGTGGATAATGCTTTTAGAGCAATTATTTTTTTCTACAATTTTACACTTTACACAGTGATTGTACGTGCCCCTATCGATTGATTTTTTTCCGAAACTTAATTAATAAAAGAAATACGATAATTCAAAATCGCGAAAAATAACCCAATTTTACCGTGATGTTCAGATGACTATTAGGCAAACGTGATAAGTTTTTAACAAAAAAAGGAAACAATAGAAGCATAGGTATACTTTTCCTCTAAATTTTCATATAAAAATAATTGAGCTCTGTCGTGTTTTAAAAAAGAAAACAGTGGAATACGAAACGCCAACGCCAACTGCCAACGGTTTTGTAGGTAAAGTCAGCCTGAGCTACAACTGTCCTTTTCGCACTTTACCGGGAGAGGTTGGAAGCAGCGCGACGGTAATAGTTTGTTCAAATACTTATTTTCCAAATTCCTCGGCACTAGAATCCCCTCTTAATATCCTCCGAAGTATCTTATTGTCTATTTTGTTTAATTTGTTATCAGATGTTTTGGAACTGATATGCCCTTGTGATTGAGATTCTAAATAAACTCCTACCTGCATAAATAGCAACAATCCCTGCAGCCAGGAGAGTATGTACACTGGCATTGGGGCGCCCTCCTGCTCGACCAACGCAACGCTTCGAGCAGTCTTTTCCATCTAGACAAATAAAATAAACTAAGCCTGTATAATTTCCTTGCATAATCTTTAAAATCAAATTATAAAAGACGTAGGTACTTATAGTCAGACAAGCGTAAATTTGTTTGGTGTGGTTGACCTCTTAATTGTTTTACCACCTTTGCAAAAAAAGTAGTAAATGAAAACTTTTTAATAGACACATTAATTAGATCTATGATCAACAGATCGTAACGGGGTCCACGAGGACCGAAGCCGGCCAGGGCCGCGGGTTGTTCGAAAGAGTGGCCTTTGCAGCATAGGCAAATCAAGGTTTTAATTAATAATTCTAACACGCCCTTGGCTCTGCCTAAAAGGGGAGTTCATTTGATCGTTTCCTTTTCAAAAAAAGGGTGCATAGCTTGATTTTATTCTCTATATAAGTACATTTACATAAATATCTACAAACATTTGGTCTTCAATAACTAAATTTACTGAAGACCAAATATTTGTAGATATTTAACATTTATTTGTTTTAATTAACTCGTTCGAATCGCTTCAGTAAAACTTAATACTTACTACGCGGAAACTATCTCGCAGGACGCTTTCTGGAACAATCCCATTTTCGCGGACAGAAGGAGGGATTGACTTCAAGACAGTCAATACTAGTTTGTCATCGTTGCCTATAAAATAAAAACATTCGAAAAGAACTTAGCAAAGGACAATGGTTAATAGTGTGTTTGGGCCAATGTAGGTACCCGAAAATTGGCTTTAATATTATGAACTATCTTCTTCTTCTTCTTCCTCAGCCTATAGATGTCCACTGCTGGACAAAGGCCTTCCCCAAGGCTTTCCACGATGACCGGTCTTGTGCTGCCCGCATCCATCGGCTTCCCGCGACCTTCACCAGGTCATCGGTCCACCTTGTTGGGGGTCTCCCTACGCTGCGTCTTCCAGTACGTGGCCGCCACTCCAGAACCTTGCTGCCCCATCGGCCATCGGTTCTACGAGCAATGTGCCCTGCCCACTGCCACTTAAGTTCAGCGACTCGCAGAGCTATGTCGGTGACTTTGGTTCTTCTGCGGATCTCCTCATTTCTGATTCGATCACGCAGAGAAACTCCTAGCATAGCTCTTTCCATTGCCCTTTGTGTGACTCTGAGCCTTCGTATGAGGCCCATTGTGAGCGACCACGTTTCAGTTCCGTAAGTCATCACTGGCAACACACACTGGTCAAAGACTTTAGTCTTGAGACACTGTGGTATCTTGGACGACAAGAAGATGTAGCGTAGCTTCCCGAACGCTGCCCAACCGAGCTGGATTCGCCGAGACACCTCTTTCTCGAAGTTGGACCTACCTAGTTGGACTGTCTGTCCCAGGTATATATACTCGTCAACAAATTCGAGTGCAGAGCAACCAACTACAATTGGAGTGGGTGCGACATGAGAGTTCGACATGATCTTCGTTCGTATTATGAACTATGTCTATCTTTTATGCAATCAGGGAATAGTTTAATTAATCCTAAGAATGAATGTCTGAATTCACTTGGAAAAAAGATACATATTATGTGCAAAGTATGATTTTTTTTGTGTCCTTGCCTTTTTCCCTGCTATCTATATCTTTGTATAAGCCCCGCACGATGATATTGCGATGGAACCTTGTCACAATAACAGCGTTGTGACGTCATCTGTCACACAAAAGGACAGCTAGCAAAAGAATGTTAAATGCAATTAATATTAGGGTTAAGGGTTTATTTGTATTATATAATGTTATTTAATTACACTCTTTATAAAGAGTGTATGTATAAATTAATATTAGGGTTAAGGGTTACCTACTCACAGTACTCACCCATATTCTGACAAACAAACTTTCATTATTAAAAATTTCAAGGAAATAATTTTTGTAGACGTAAGAAAAATATACTTATTCGTATATCTTTCTTACATGTATACTATTTTTTTTCTAACTACATTGGGAGCGGGAATTGAACCACAGTCCACTGTGTAGTAGTCATGTTTTAATTACTACCTACATCTATCAGCTTATAAACAAAACCAGGATAATATGTAAAAAAAAATGTATATAGTCTTCCGAATCAGAACTGCTTTCTTTGTCTGTCGTTTCCGATTCACTGTCGTCGCCGTATTTATGACAAATAACTCGTCAGTTATTCGATCTTTATTCCAATATTCCTCTTCAAGCCGTTTAACATGATTGACTTCCTTTCGTCAGTCATCTGGAGTTATTGACTCCGACGCCTCCAACGTCAGAGGACTGACACCCTCGTCTTTACCAGGTTCCAGATGTACTCAATGGGGTTGAGGTCGCAGTTGTAAGGTGGTAATCTAACGACTTCATGGCCATTGCCAGCTAATAAATTGTCAATTTTATAATTTTTCGGCTGTCTGTGCCGTTTAATTAATAAATACAGTTCAGGTTTTGTACTGTCGTTGGGAAAGTCGATGTTGTGATCTTGTAGCCACTCAACAATCAACTGTTTTTTATTGTTCATACTTGGTGGCCTATTCTCATCCCTACTGTGATAAGGGGCGTTGTCCATCACAATTTTGGAGTTGCGTGGTATGTTGGGTACTAATTTTTCTGTAAGCCACTTGGTGAAATTCGCAGCATTCATTTGATCATAGTAATCCCCCGTTTTGGTATCTGCTTTAAACATTAAAAGGGCATTGTCAACAAAACCGCTTTAACTTCTTTATCCATCGGCAGCTGGGGCTGTCGTTCCATCTCACTCCATCGGTTGCTGTTTGCCAACATTTTTCTACCGTGTAGTGTGCGTGTATCCACGTTTCGTCGAGATATATAACGGGTCTTTTGTCTTTTATTTTTCACCAAGCGAGTAATTTTCTTTCATACGTCCTAAATATTTAGCCCGCCACGCTTGAATTTGGGGTCTTTAAAATGGGGCCAGTCTTTTTTGGTAGCATCGTTTAAATTGGTAGCCTAAATCACATTTAATTATTTTTCTTAATGTAGTTTCACTACCAGTATAATTAAGGTCTACTTTTGAAGCCGCCAAGATTTTGCGCATTGTGGGTATTTCTCTCCTCACCGTATACATTGAATCTATAATATTTCTTAAAGCTGTTAAGGAAAACCCGTCGAAATATTTCTTCTTTTGTCTTTTTCCTTTAGTAGGAGTTCTCATTTTGCTGCCACTGGCTGTTGCTGACTCATGCTCTCGTATCAATTTCGTCACAGTATTTTTTGCAACGCCTGTGGCACATGCCACACACTCCGTGATTTTGATACAATTTTGCAAAATATTTTTAATAACTATAAGCAGTTGCTTCGGAATTAAAATGTCCGAAGCACTTTTTAAAGCACGGTTTATACTTTCAAGAACTAACTTACAGTCCTCTTTTTCTTTAACAAAATAATTGTCCACTGTAATTATAATTTCAGGAGCACGACTATTAATTAATTTCTTACTCATTTTAACGAGTAACAGCTAACAAAACTAAACAACAAAACTCAAGAACAACAATAAAACAGGATAACAAAAACAAAAAGCTAACAAAAATATTCGATGTGCATAAGTGGGTAAGCGCGGACTGAACTTGCGAACGGTACCGACGGTGCGAGTTCGACTACGTCACCAAGATGGCCGCCAATCGCAATATCATCGTGCGGGGCTAGTATATTGTCCTATTACGTATACGGGTATGCTGTAAGAGATTTCTTATGAAATAAAATCCGCGTGAAAGAGTGGTAAACATCCATCTATAATAAGGATGTATCCAAGGTATGAAAATCCAAAAAATAATTAGTCCGTCTTATAGATAATAATAAAAATAATACCCGTATTTTTTATTTTGTCGAAATTACCAAAAACTACTGAGATATAGCGTAATAAAGTTACGGAGTGGGGGGCTAATTACGTCACACCGTGGTATATTTTGTACAACGGCGTGACGTCACGCGACATTTCAAATCAATATATCTTCCTAAGTATTTAGATGAAAGAAAAAATAAAAAATACGTGATTAATATTTTTTATAAATCTATCTGATGGACATTAAATTATCTTTTAGGATACAACCCAATTGTCAGTAACTTTCGCATATATAATTTTAGTAGAACTACTAAATATGTTATAATATTAATACCGGATGCTTTCTCTATAGCTTTGAGTTCTTTATCCACCCTGACGTAAGGATCTCCTTTTTTGGTGGCTGCGAGAAGCGATGCTCCGGCCGCCCACAACTCTTGCGAACGACGAGTCTCACGTTCCGCCTTGAGACGAACTGGACGAGTAGTAATCATTCAACATTTTTATACAAGTGGTGTGATTAAACATTACCATTACCCATGAAATTCAAATTTTCATACTTTTCTTTGCTATTTGAAAGTTAGTCTTAGGTTTTGTGTTGATGAAAGTGTGATTCGCAAACGTAACCAAAACTAGCTAGGTATATATTTAAAGAATGAATCATTAAGAAAATTATTAGAATCAATAACACCCTGACGCAAGATTGATTGAAGCCTGAACTGGCCTAAAATGTCATGATTTCATTAGTCATTCAATATGAAGATTATATTTGTCTCGGCCGAGAATCATATTTTGGCCAACGTCGATAAATTGTATTGCTTTTGGAAAGTTATATTATTTATGTTAGTAAATGGATAAAATATTTTTGTGTGATTTGGTAATTTATTGGTAGATTTTAGTTATCTGGTAATAATAATACATTTATGAATAATAAAATTTTTTATGGACCCGAGGATAAAAATTAAACATTTGATTTAATTTGTGGCCGATTCTTCTGAATCTGTAGACTCAGAATCAGAGTCTGTAACAACGAAAAATAACATAACTTCAACATAACACTGGGAAAGGAGAGAAAAAAAAAGGTTTACGTGGCCGCCCGAATGTTGTCGATTCGGAATCGACTTTAAACAATGATTACCGAGAGATTAATACATAATTATTTATGTCTAAAATACAAGACGAAATGAGATAGATATAGATTATCAACTCCACTGTCATGTTTCAGGTGAATGGAGTTTTCCTATCGCTTCAAAAGTTGCTCATTTGATTTATGTAGTAGTGTTTCCAATACTACATAAATGGAATGAGCAATTTTTATATTTGCTAGCTCCATAGTTTCAGCAAAAGTTATAAGATCATGTTGCTAAAACATTGTTATTGATTATTACGAATACTGCACTAAAAGCAGTCAGGGAAATTAATTGTTCGGCGACGTGAATCTACTACCAATATAAATTCTCCGCATATCCGCTAGCAAAAGCGCGTTTTTCCTGCAACGATATTTTTAGGCGTACTAGATTTGCATCACACTAATCGCACTGAGGGATGATAATCTAACAATGTGTTAACCCGCTTGGATGTAGGTACTCTGTTGGATTTTCAATGCTCGGTTTCAACACTGACAGTTGAAAATGCAATACAAGCAATAAAATCTTTCCGCGATTTTTGTATGTCCTAGCGAAGGTGGGCACCTTTGTACTCCGATTTTAATTTTGTCACACCCGTCGTATTTTGCTGTGTGTACATAAATAGTAATAATTTATATGACTTTTTTACAAAAGCAAGAAATATGATACAAGAAATACCTACCGTTCAGTTTAGCTTCCACATCCTTTAGCTTCAGAGACATGTCTTCAAGTGTTGCAGAAAATACCTTCTTTTCAGCTGAAACTTGCTCGGCAACCATTTTATTGAATTTATTCATTACCTGAGTTTAGAAGAATATTCCTTGAAATCTTATCACTATACGAAATCATACATTAAGGGAGAACGCTCTCTTCCCAGCGCTCATGAAAACTGATTTCATGAAACGACTTTTGCTAGAGAATCAACCTGTAATATGAAATGTAGGGAACAGCTATTTCTCTTTCAGAGTTGGTCCCATAGTAAAAGCCACAAGCCGCAGGGTAATTGCGTAACACACTAAAAGTAGTAATGCGTTTCATTTTGACAGTTCAACAACATTCATTGCGTTATTTACGTCGTTGATCAGACATATGTTCGAAGAAATAGAGCAGTGGATTAGCAATATGCCTTTTTTTATTCTGGATGGAAAATCATCAAAAGACCTCTCCTGCTCTGGGCGGAGCGGAAGGGCGTGTCAGACTTTTAGTGATTAAAACCCACCCGTGTTTCTTCCTTCACTTGCACAGGCAAGTGAAGAAGCGCTAGGGCCACGGTTTCTTTTTTAACCAACCCGCAACCCTGACCAGGCATCGGTCTTCGTGAAACTCGTCACGATGAGCAGAGATCTCTTTGAGGCGCCACACCTCTGCCCACTACTCGCGGCCCGCAAGCCCACGCCTACGGTGGCCGGGATTTTGATGTTGTCTCCCGACCAGGGCGTCTCCTGCCGCGGCTAGAAGCGTGAGGGCGCTGGGATTCTCGGTCCCTGACGCGCTCCGCCTCCTCCTTTGCCAGTATCACTGCTTCGCAGAAGCAGGTGACGGCCTGCCATGCACTCTCACTCCGGACCATGACCTGGACCAGGGCCGGACGCGAGAGTTCACCGCCGATCGCCGCCACGAGCACGCGGCGGCGGTCTACCCAAGCTGGGCAGACCTCGACTTAACAATAGGTATGCCTCAAATTGAGAGTATGTAATAGCTTGTTATGCAATTAGGCCGCTTGTATAAGTTTTATTCCATATAACAAGTCTTACGAATAAGATGTAACATTAGCAACCACACACTTTTGATTTCTTTTTGGGAGAAATGGGAACTTGTACACTGAATAAATGACTGTACTACATAGCCAGCGCCATCTAGCATCTAGTTTAAAAAAATAAGGTAGTAAAAGTGTTCTAAGAAACCTAATTACAGAAAATAAATCATTTATCACTAAGTGCTAAAGCTGGATACCTAAAAATCCCGAAGTTACAAGCTAAATTCATCGCAAAAATAAACATAATTAGGTATAAAATCCGCCGTAAGTAATTTATCAGTACCAACCTGTGACTCTATCAGCTCCAGTTTCTTATTCATGTCCGCCTCGTACTTTTCGTTTAATTTTTGCATACTATCCTTCAAGATTTTGTCATTCAAATTTTTTTGTTCATCTAGCTGCACACGAAATCAATCAGTCAAAATATTTTTATTGTATATTAATACTCACAAATACTTAAATATTTATTTAGATACTCAAAAATAGCAAAAAATAAATAAATACAATTTATTTATTTAAGTACAGTCGACCTCGCTACTTACTACTCGCTACTATTCGCGCCTTACTACTTTTAGCATAAACAAGTATTGTTGTATAGTATCATGAGAGTTATTTAGATGGCATTTTCGTAACCAGCACCCCAATCCACCTCGGAATTAACACCCATATCATATTAATATACATGTAAATTGGCGTCCGCCATCTTGGATTTCAATAAGGGTGGGTTTTTCGTAACAAGCACCCCAATTATACTCATAATTGACACTCATATCAAATTATAAGAAAATGACGTCCGCCGTTTTGGATGTCAAAAAGGATGGCTTTTTCGTAACAAGCACCCCAATTATACACAAAATTGACACTCATATCAAATTATAAAACAAACAAATAAAAAAACAAACACGCGTTAGCCCTAAGAGCCTGTCCAGAAAGCGCGATTTACGCGCGAGTCCACTCGCGCGTAGGCACTCGCGCGTTCTCGAGTTACTAGAGCTGCATACATTCCGTCCAGATGCTCTCGCGCGTTACCACACTCGCGCGTAAAACGCTTGCAATGAGCGGGACTCTCGACTCGCGCGCATTACGCGCGAGCGCCGCGCGAGTCGAGATACTCCGGCGCCGTTGCAGCGTCCAGTACTACGCGCGTGTCCGTGGCGAGTGGACGTATTCGTTTATAAAAATGGAGCGTGAAAACTTTGACACGGAACTTTTTATTGACGAAATTGAGAAAAGGGTAGCTATAATATGGGATATGGAATCGTCAGATTATTCTAATAGAACCATTACGCGTAGGAACTAGGAAGAAATAGTAGAAATTTTTTGTGAAGCTGGTGATTCCGAGGAGAAAAAAAAACTTGTAGGTCATTCTGTCACGTAGAATGGGATGCACGTTAAATCGTCGACTTTCTCTTCGTTTACGACGTTTCCATCGACGGTATGCAAGCTACAATACAACCGCAATATCCGAGTCCATTTTTCTAACTGACCAAATCCGTCTCATCACATACGCGCGTGATTTCGCCGCATCTGGACGCAATACAAATCAAAACGCGCGAGTGGACTCGCGCGTAAATCGCGCTTTCTGGACAGACTCTTAATGATAGATACCGAGCTACGAATATCGTTTTGTTCGCAGCTCGGGTGCCGGTTACCCGCGTCTCGCACCCCGCACGATTGCTCTATCTAGACGTCTTCGTCGGACGACTGTATGATTTTTAGACTGTGCCAGTACCTAAATTAACTAACGTACTAGAACAAGAGTCATAACGGCTGTAATGTTTCACTTTTTAAAGCTTCTCTCGGTTTAGGTCTCATAAGCAGAGTAGGTATGAAAAGTATAACAGTCGCAAAGAAACTTCCTTCTAATAAAAAGTGACGTTTTACGGCGTGCAAGCGACATTCTACTTTGGGTGATTAAGCAATTCAGAGGTCGACTATACATAGTTTTAATGTAAAGTACCTATAGGAAGTAGTTATAAAATGTTTATTAAAAAATATTTATCTTGCTTAGTAAAGCAATTATCACATTGCCACGCATCACGCTGCATGTTGCGTGAATGCGTGTTTTAACGTTGCTTGTGAATATCTCCTTTTGTATAGAAAACAGAATGCATCCACGCGCTTTCATGCGGATTACGCACCTACAAGCGGAGAAACGTGTGCGCTCACGCATGGTTACGGGGCGTGACCGCGTGACGCAAGGTATGGGACACCGGACTCACAGTCTCGTGCGTAACTTGTTATGGGCTGGATGTGGTATTGAATGAAATGAGTTAAAGCCGCTGTGAATGTACAGACGACAGCACATCAAGCTACTACAATCTGTCAGATTTCCTTATTAGTTTTTCAACTTTATCTCTAAAGCATTAAGGCTCAAGGTTGATTGGGAATATCTGACAGTTTGGGGTAGCTTGGCCTGCTGTCGTCCGTTTAAAACCCACGGCCCCGGTAAAAAACACGTACATGCACATGTGCACTTCCGTAAGTACCTACACGCGTAAGTGCGTTGACACGCAACATGCAGTGGGGTACGTGGTAGTGTGATAATCGACTAAGAGATACATCGACAGCCAAGTAACTAACCCGTCTCTTATAATCCTTTTCAGAATCAGCTCTTTTGTCTTTGATAGCATTTTCCAACATTACTTGTCTATTTTTCACAGCTTCCGCGTTTTGCGGTAAATCTGGAACATTAGTCATTTTTTGGTGCCCCGATGTCGTTTGCCGGACTCAGTGGTGGGTGGTAAGCTTGGTCCATTAATCGTCAGACATACGGCACATGTGTCCCGTGGAGACTGACATTAGGCAGACTCTATTGAACCAAGAGGCCTCAAACTCCCGGGTGGGATCCTTTTACGTCAGACGACCAAAGCATTAGTCATTTAAATTATTATTTAAAATGTGTACCTTTTGTTCTACACACACGGATCTTTGGGCGCGTGGCGAAAACTGGACCTAACACCACCATCTTTTTTTGTAAAAATTTTGTGTCAGTATCGCAATTATATACCAACATCGCGCCTACTGAGTCAATTAGACAAATTGTTCGTATGTGGTAACTTAGACGCTTGAAATTATCGCCGTCGAGGTAGACCACGGCAAAGGTGTTGTGACCCTAACACATCACCCTTAATACGATCAGAAATCGCCCAGTGGTGTAGCCAGCCTTGGGCTCAGGGTGGGGTAAAAGTCAACCTAACCCCCCTTCTCCCGGCTTTTTTAAATTTTTTTGTTTAATTAGCCTCCTTATAGATTGCCAGGCTGGGGCAAGCGCCCCAGCTTGCCCCAGTGTGGCTACGCCCATGAAATCGCCCTAGATTTGAAGGAAAAAAGAGGGGCTCTTTGCCCCACTATGGGTTTTTTTTTTTAATAATTATAAACTAGTGCTTGACTGTAATCCCGCTTGATGGTAAGCAGTGATACAATCGTTGATGGTAAAGCGCACTAGTTTATCAAGCCTATTCACTTAAAAACTAAGGAATAGGAAGGATGACGGCAGTTGAGCGAGGTGATGTAATGTTAAACCCAAGACCAACACGACCAAACGAAGCTACGCTAGAGGAAGATTGATCTAGAGACTCTCCACGACCAAACTCCCGACATAGCAACATTTGGCGCATCGTACCCGCCACACATCGCAACACAACTGCTTAGACCCGTCCTCCGTACGCATAAAAATTGCGGGTTGCATAAAAATGATATTTAAGTCTACAATGATGAATCGTAAGTTGCGATTTGTTTCATCATTGGCACGTAATTATGGATTCAGGAATATAAGAACTTTTAGCAAATGGTAATGGTTATATTTGACCCTCAAATGTCATGATTTCATTAAGATTATTCATCGATCATCATCATCTCAGCGTTTAATAACAGTCGCATCCGAACCTTTTTCAGCTTTGGAGTCTGGGGTCCGCTTTACCAGTCTAACTGCTGATTTTGGCTAAACTTTATGATATTTTCCGTGAAGCGACTGCCGTCTGACCTCCACAACCCGAAGGCGATATCGAAGTATTGCTGTAAGACCAATTGTTGGACTTTTGAGGGCTCCAACAACCCATAACGATTGCCATTAGATGTTCGTATGGCAACCGAGACCAACGGCTTAACGTGCTTTCCGAGGCACGACCAGACCAGCGCAAATATTCATATTCATATGCATACAAATATTTGCACAGCGCGAGGATCGAACCCGCGCCTCCTTGCGCAGCGGCCGCGGCCGCTACCATTACGCCGCGGAGGCTGTCAGAAGGTTATGCATCGATAACCAACTAACCATTCCATATTACGACGGCATGATGATAGACGGTGAAGTACCTACTTACCTTCTAATGCACGGTTAACTCTCTCTGTCATTCCAGCAGAGGCTTCGTTTAACTGTGCTTGCAAATATTCGATCTACAAAAATGAAAGCAATAATAATTAACATAAAGAAGGAAATTGACGTTTTAATAATAAAATTATATTCTAAAATTATAATGTACCAAAAACAAAAATGGAATAAAATACACAAATCACTTTTTTTAAGTTAAGCCTAAAAAAATCACAGCCTATAAAACATCATTATATAAAACGTCATTTGTTCAAATATGGCTGAAAACCAGCACTTTTTTAAATGTCAAAATTACATAAGACAGTACCACAAAACGCCCGCCATCACAACTTCAGTGGCTTCAGTGCTTTAGTTGGGAAGATGAAGTGCACAAGAGTAGCAGTAGGTTCAGTTTAAAGACAAACTTAAAGGTTATGAAAATTCGATATCACTAGTAAGACGAATGGTTTTTTTGGGCGAAAAGTATGGAAAATTATGTGCCTAACCCCAAATAAATTGCAATTCATAAAGACAGGAGAATATGTATATGTGTTTAAACAGAGGCGAATCCCGCGCTGAATGCGGAATGCGACTGGACGTCGATTGCTTAAAGATGCTGTCACGAGACTTCGCTTCAGTTAGAAGTTTAGAACACCTCCATAATAGTTTGTGGATACAATCGACCGAGTCAATTGAATCCAGCCTCCCATGCGGGATTTACCTCAATTTGACCCAATCATTTATAATTGAAGTTTAGTGTAAACTTACGTAACGAAAGCTGTTTGTAAATAGTATGTCCAAATCACCGGATGTGTGTGGTCTCTTAGCATTGTACCGCAGGGCAGGGAACATGTACTCATTTTCCGTCGTGTATTTATCTACGACTTCCTCCACCTGAGATTTTTTAAGTGAAAAGTTCTATAGTGATGTTGAGCACTTTTGTTGGATGGGAAAAAGCATTGAAATCGCGTGAGCGTGACCGACCCGACATTTTTGTTTTTTTTTTACTATTTGTGCATTCTGTTTTTTTTTTTAAGATTTCAGTTTTCATTTCTGTCGGCTAGTCTCATGACTGTTATTTTTTTTTAATGTAAAAAGTAAACACGAAATGATTCGACTGCAACTCAAAAGTTCTAAACAACTTGCCGAAAGTCTGACTGATGCATTTGGACACATCAAAACTGAGATTGAACTAAACTTTTTCTTTCTTTCCTTACCATCTGCCACTGAGCGTCCAGTACAGTGGACCGGTCGTTTTGCCACTGGTATTGTATGAAGCAAGCTTTGAACTTCTCATGGAGGTCTCGATGTAATAGCTTTACGTTCTTGATCTGATCTTTCGGAGCTTGGACTCCACAGTCAAGGTAACGGGCCATTTCATCTATAAAATATATTATCTAAGTAGGTTGGTATACATTCATTTCTATTTATACTTAGTCATAATTATTGCTACAAGGTAAAAACTCTTAGTTCAGAATGCTGGTCACAAAAAAGTTGATGGAATTCGAATTTCGAATTGTTCATATAGATAAATAAAGTATATTTTTTAGAATTTCACTTATTTTTAAAATATATGAAGTGAACGTTTAAAGAAGACCGTGTTGCAGTTATGACGTTGCATCGTTGCGCATACTGAAAAGTACTTTATGTAAAAGATTCATTTATCGTACCATTAAATGATATAATGAAGACTCTAGTGTAGATGACAAGACAAGAAGAGGTCGCCCTCGATCTGTTAAGACTCCAGCAGTGATAAAGGCCTGAACCCAAAGAAATCCCAAACGTAAGCAGAAACTGTTGGCCCTTCAATAGGGTTAAGCAGAACCACGATGAGGGTATCAAATGAAGTCTTAGGGCTTCGGGCATATCGAAGAAAAACAGGACATCGTTTAAACGCTCGTTTAATTTACCTGAGATTGAAAATACCGCGCTTTGTTGAAGCAGTACGCGGGAAAAAAATATCGGGAAATTCAAATTCATTTCAAGTAGAATAGAGCTTCAACGAACAAAATTATAAGGTGTACGCGAGCAACCGTATTCCGCACGGAATACCCACAGGAATTCACCCTTACTTGCGGATATCGCGTAACCTTCAGATGTAACTAAAATGTTCGGTACCACAAATACGCGATCATTGCGTTGACACGTTTTTTTTTAAACCCGTAGACTCTGTCGACTACGACGGGTCCGCCGAACTATATGAACATGACGGCTACGATTGGATTTGTTTTAAGACGCGGCCTATTCGCATTCTCAGAGAGGAAAACTGTCACATCAGTTCATTTAGCTGCCAATGGAGTCCCTTGTCAACAACTTTACTACGAACTATTTAGGATCATGTAGTGTTTTGCCTTGCCGACGACTTTCAATTAAAATCACTTGACCCCTGCAAATGACCTCTGTGCTACAGTTCTTTAAGTGTGTCCTACAGGTTCACCCATAATGTATTTTAGGAAAACGAAGAGGAGAAATAATTATGTGTGTTAAATTAATCTCGCCATTAAAGCCGCTCGATGCTGTGTAGTTATATACGACAATTTCTTTCTAAAGCGCGATGCATCTCCACATTACTTACCGACTTTCTTCATACAATTAGAAGCATTGTTTAGAGATGTCTTGACAAGTTCCATCCGCTCCTCCATGGCGTGACGTAACGATTTCATGCCTTTGAACGTAAAGGTTTGCATTACGTTTTCAACCAACTGCAACATACAACCGATTGTGAAGCTTTGATCAAAGTGACATGTTGGCTTGTTCCAAAAGTATCTAATTACAGTGTAAACTGAAAATGTCAACGCCAATCTCCCTTTGGTGAGTGATCGTTTAAGAATCAATCATGAACAACGCTTGTTTACACTTTCAATGTATAGTTTTGAAGCAGATCTCACGAAAAGGGGTCACTGAACGATTAAATTAAATTATTAGAACTTTTACTATGTTGTAAGGAAATCTATTGTCATGGTATGGAAAAGTCGTGAAGAAATTGAGTATTAATGTCGATGAGAAGACCAAAGAAACGGATGAATGGACAGTGTAAATGATGATTTATATTAAAACAAAAGCGAGTCGAACTCGTACACGAAGAGCTCCGTACCGCGTTTTACAAGTTAGGCCTAAGCCGTCATAGCTTTCCTTCAAAGTTCATGACATAGACTAGCACCACAAATTTTTACCTATTTTTGAACCCCCGCGCCGTTTAGCTTTTAAAAGGCAGATTGTTTTCTGAAAAAATATTACCGTGAAAAGTTACACGAAGTGAGCTGTTAGTAGTCACAATCACATAATTTAGAATGACACCTCATTCCACGGTCACTTCAACTAACTTGGTACAGTAAGATGGTTACAAAACCACGCCACTGATATCAGCTATACAGTGTGTGTGGCAGTGAGCAAGGCACATAGCTCGTAGAGCCGATGGTCGATGGGGCACAAACCGACCACGCACCTGCAAGCGCAGCGTCGGACACCCACCGACTAGGTGGTCGGATGACCTGACCAAAATCGCAGGGAAGCGCTGGATGCAGACCGCGTCAAACCGTTCTTTTTGGAAATTCTTGGGGGAGGCCTATGTCCAGCAGTGGACTTCATGTGACTGAGATGATGATGATGATATCAGCTATACAACCTCGTCCTTTGCACATACCGAGTTATAAGTGGCGCAAGCATCTTTCGCAGCGTTATAATTGTTGATCACGCAGTCGCCTAGTTCAAGCATGCACTTTTCTATGTCACAAATGTTTTGCGTGATGAATGGTGGCGGCTCCTTCACGCATTCTTTGACTTCTACTGAAACAGCAGCCAGTATTGTTAAAGAGAGTCAACGTATACACATTCCCGTTATCCACACTGCCGTGATTCTAATGGGTGATTCGAATTTTATTGTGTGAAGATGATATTTTTTTTATCGATTGTGATAAATTTTTTAATAGAAAAATTTTGAATCTCGAACGCAACTACAGATTCTAGTGGTTTCGAGCCCATCGAGGGAGCCCTGAGTGAACTTTTGGGCAAAGGACTAGAATTCCAAGTCCAGTGAGGTATTCAAGCTAGTCCTATAAGGAGACACACCTTTATCTAACAGTTTATACATCTGTAGCGGTAATGGACTATAATATACGGATATTAGAACAGCTCAACGGTTGCTGTGGCGTGTACTCCCATATAGAAGGTAAAGACACTACTTTATCCCGTTAGTAAATAAATCTACTACTTCTTTCTCTGCATGCAATATTAAAAATGAAATTTTCAAAGAGAATGTGAAATGTTCTATTAGACACGAACGTTCCAATGTATTAACACACAAAGAACTAATAGTTCATACAAAAGAGAAACTGGACGATACCGCGCCGTCTTCACTTGGTTAATGTCGTGATTTCAAACGCTTTAAATCCAATCTGCCCCCTAATCGGCGAACACATTTTTGTCAAATGATTGCGACTAGTTGAGATTAGTTGGAATCGTTCGGACCGCCCATTGGCCCGTTCGGTCCAAACGATCCCAACTACTCGCAATCATTTGACAAAAATGTGCTGAAGATAATAACGCAGGGCTTTGCTTTTAAAGAGATCAAAAAAACTTACCTTCTTTTTCCTTAACTTTTCCTTTATCTTTTGGTTCCTTGGGATCATCTGGATGTAAAAAATGGAGAGAAATGTAAAAAATTGTAAGTAGCCCAGCCGTGTGCCCGAGGGTTTTCCCATCGGTATATTCTTAGGGGATGAGTTTCCATGGGCGCCGTCGTGATGGAGCCTGCTTAGCAGCGCAGAAAGACCAGCAAGATGCTCGAGCAGTTTTTATTAAATAAATCTATTGCCGTGGTGGCCTAGTGGTTAAAACACCAACCTCTTAAGTATGAGTGCGCGGGTTCGATTCCAGCCCCCTAATAGGCGAACACATTTTGTCAAATGATTGCGACTAGTTGGGAATTGGGATCGTTTTAGGGGGCAGGTCAGGCAAGTACCAATGTAACTGTTCTAAAGTTATATGTACTTTCTAAGTATATCTTGGACACCAATGACTGAAGGTGTAGGAAGACATCTTGAGAAAACCTGGACTTTATAAGTCTGAAATCGCCAACCTGCATTGAGCAAGCGTGGTGATTACGCTGTGGAGGTAGGTAAGGTACGTTACCGGATTCCTAATCCTTCCTCCAACGTAGCAGCATCCACCGTGGCAAAGATGAGAAGCAGCAGCGGTAGCGAAGTCAAGCAGAAGAGGTGAAATGGTGAAGAGTAAGAATGATAGGATAAGGTAGGTAGTGGTTGTAGAAATAGCAGTTTCTTTAGCAACACTGTTTATTATGGATCACTATTGTAACAGAGTTATTAGTTCTCACAGTTTATTAAGTCTACTAGACGAACACACAAGAAACAGTTTGTATTAAGCCGAAATTATAGCTAGGTAGCCGGAGGAAAGCAACGAGCGCGCGCGGCATAGACTATTCGTAAGGAAGATATTTATCGACTGCCGGGGCGCTGCGGTAGGCGATCGCGCGGAGCCAGCGCGCACGCAGACATTGCGTCACACCGATGAGGCACGGTGCTACCGCCATAAGCGGAGCGGATGAAAGTGGCGGGCGACGATGGACAAGATATCCGCCACATCACTCCCCCGGCCAGACCGTAACTACGGTCGATAAAAGTCCGGTAATCTGACTCTTCTGCCGCTCCGAGTTCTTTTTTCTTCTCCGCGCTCTTTCGTCTCAATTGAAGTACTCGTCGTAGAATGTATGGGAACTTCTCTAGACAGGTAAGCTGGTTTCAGCCTGTCTACAGAGACATTAGTAGTTCTGCCTCGTACTTCAATTTTGAAAAATTTTGGTTGTCTTCTTAAAACCTTGAAGGGGCCTGCATAAGGTGGTTCGAGTGCACCACGCACATGATCTTGACGGAGGAAGACATGAGAAGTATTGTTAAGATCACGTGGTATATAAAATGGCACTTGGGCGTGCCACGAAGTAGGTTTTGGGGACAATTTTGCCATGTGTGCTCGAAGACGTGTCACGTACTCAGTTATGTCCGCTGTGGTGTAGTCGTCTACCGGAGCAATAAACTGGCCAGGCAACAGAAGAGGTTCGCCATACACGAGCTCGGCTGGGCTCGCCTGCAGATCTTCTTTCCAAGAATTTCGAATGCCTAGAAGTACCAACGGAAGTGATTCTGTCCATTTTGACGAGTCGTGGCACATTATAGCTGCCTTCAGCTGTCGGTGGAGGCGTTCGACGATGCCGTTCGCGCATGGATGGTATGAAGTTGTGCGGAGATGTCGCGCGCCGATCATGGTAGTGAGCGCTTTGAAAAGATGGCTCTCGAATTGGCGACCTCTGTCGGTGGTCACTCGCGCGGGACAACCGAACCTGGCTATCCAACAAGATACGAGAGCAGCTGCGCAGGTCTCCGCTGTGATGTCTTGTAGTGGAACAGCCTCAGGCCATCTGGTGAACCTATCAATGATTGTGAGGCAGTATTTGTAACCGCACGACAACGGTAACGGTCCTACGAGGTCGATATGGATATGGGAGAACCTCGCAGAAGGGGTAAGGAATGAGGAGGGGGGAGAACGTGTGTGACGGGTAGTTTTACTTATTTGGCAATTTAAGCATTGCCTAGACCACTCTCTGCAATCCTTACGTATCCCTGGCCACACAAATTTTTGTGCGACCAGCCGTGCAGTAGCTGAACTTCCAGGGTGATTCCAGCCATGAATCATGTCGAAAACTTGCCTTCTGAGCTTCGGTGTGATGTACGGCCGTGGCGGATGGGTAGCAGTGTCGCAGAAAATCGGTAAGCCGCAATGTATCGTTGACAACTTCGTTAATTTCAGGGCCGAGCCGCGGAGGAGAAGTTCTTGCAGTTCTGGATCGTTTTCCTGAGATCTTGCAAGCTCTTCGTAGTCGAGGGGTACGGTAATTTCACTCACACGTGAGAGAGTGTCAGCGACGACGTTTTCTGGCCCAGGTATGTATCTTATAACAGTCGTAAATTGCGATATAAAATCTAAATATCGGAACTGCCTAGGTGAACAATTCTGTTTATTAGTTGAAAAGGCGAAAGTCAAGGGCTTGTGATCGGTATACACAGTGAAGGTTGCGGTTTCTACCATGTGTCGGAAATATTTTATAGCTTCGTATACGGCTAACAGTTCTCTATCGTACGGACTATATTTCTTTTGACTTTCCGACAGCTTGTGGGAATAAAACGCCAGAGGTAACCATACGTTGTTCTTACGCTGTTGTAGTACTGCTCCAATCGCAGAGTCTGAAGCGTCTGTAACTATCGCGAGTTCTGCCGAATAGTCTGGGTGAGCAAGAAGTGTAGCTTCAGACAATGATGTCTTACAGTCCTCAAATGCCTTAAGCAACTCTGGAGTGAAGGTCACTGGGTGAGAACCTTTGATTTTAGGTCCCTGTAGAAGTGAGTTTAGCGGCGCCTGTAGTTTTGCAGCGTTAGGGACGAATCTGCGGTAGAAATTCTGCATCCCTAAGAATCGTCGTAGTTCTTTCACCGTCTTTGGGACAGGGAACTCATTTACAGCTTGGACTTTCTCGTCGAGGGGTCTGGAACCAGCGGCAGATACTTCATAGCCCAAGAATTTTACGACCTCTTGGCCAAATACGCATTTCGATGTGTTGATGAGTACACCGTATTGCTTGAGACGTTCGAAAAGGTGCCGCAGATGCTCTTCATGTTGTTTTCTGTCAGAGGAAAACACGATTATGTCGTCGAGGTACCCATAACAGAAATCCAAGCCAGACAGTACTTCATCGATGAATCGCTGGAATGTTTGAGCCGCATTTCGAAGTCCGAATGTCATAAAAGGAAATTCAAACATTCCAAACGGTGTAGTAATCGCTGTTTTCGGTATATCGTCGGGATTTACACCGATTTGATTGTAAGCTTTCACGAGATCTACTGTAGAGAAGATTGAGCAACCTGAAAGCTGATGACCAAAGTCCTGTATATGGCGGATCGGGTATCGGTCAGGTATAGTCCTAGCATTAAGAGCTCTATAGTCACCACAGGGTCTCCAGCTGTCATCTTTCTTCTTAACCAGGTGAAGAGCGGAAGACCAGGGCCTCTCTGAGCGTCGGGCCGTGCCAGCCGCCAGCATTTCCTCGAACTCCTTTTTGGCAGCTTGAGCGCGAACTGGATCGAGGCGTCGTGGCTTACATGAGACTGGCTGTCCTGGCGTGGTTCTAATATGGTGCAGCGTAGAATGTTTCGCTACACATCTCATACCTGCTGGTCTGGTAATCTCTGGGAACTCGCGTAGTATTTCGTGGAACTTTGTTTCGCCAGTCACTGCTTTAACTGAAGCGATGTCGTCTGAAGATCCCAAATGCTCCGAGATTGCAGCTACATGTAGGGTAGTGGTACCGTCGACCAACCGTCGCTTCCTACAATCAACCAGTAGATTATAGTGTCTCAGAAGATCTACGCCTATAATAGGTTTCGATACGTCGGCCACGGTGAAACTCCAAGAAAAATCCCGTCTAAGTCCAAGATTGAGATGCAGTTGTATTGGTCCGTAAGTATGAATGATGCTACCATTTGCCGCGATGAGATCGAATTTTGATTGCGTAGAGGGCGTCTTTACGGCTGATCGTGGGAAAACGCACAAGTCTGAACCAGTGTCCACTAGGAACTGCATTTTCGAGACACGGTCGGTGACGAAGAGACGGCCTGTAGAGGGAGGGCAGTCGTTGGCCGCTATTTCCGACCGCCCTGAGCGTTTTCCGTCGGGAATGTGCAAGGTTGCCTACACTTATTTGTCTTTGATCCGTTTGTGTAGTGGTAATAACAATGTGGGTGGTCCTGCGGTGGCTGTCGTGGTCTCGAGCGGCTGCGTGAGCGGTAATGCTTGTTATAACGGGGCTTAGTATATGCACGGGCCCTATTATTCGTATTGCTGCTTAGGGCAGCCACTTGCTTAGTAAGTTCACTGACCTGCCTTGCTAGCTCGTCCAAGTTGTTGCCGGTGGAAGTGCTCGCCTCGGAGACTTGTGGCGTAGTAGGGGCGATCTCGTGCACCTTGTCCGCCAACTCGCCCAGTTTATCTATTGAAAGATCCGTTTGTGAAGCAATAACTGTCTGTATATTTTGTGGTAACCGACTGGTCCAAATGGTGGTAAGGAAGTCCATAGGAACCGAAGGGCCAGCCAGACTCTCTAAATGGCGCAGTAATTGCGAGGGCTTCCGGTCACCGAGCTCCTCGTGCATCAAAAGTTGCTTAGTGCGTTTCTCTTTTGACGCGGACAGCCTTTTGATCAGTTCAGTTTTTAATTTCGTATACTTGTCCTTCTCCGGGGGTCTAGTTATGACGTCCTTAACCTCTATGGCATACTGATGATCTAGCTGTGCGACCAGGTAACTAAATTTAGTATCTTCAGTGGTCACTCTCGAAAGCTCAAATTGGCACTCTAATTGAGCGAACCATAACGCCGGTTCTTCAGGCCAAAATGGCGGAACACGTACACCTACGCGCCATACTTCCGAATCAGTCATATTGAGAAAAAATAAAAATCGCTGACCGCTTGTAGTCAGTGGGGCCTCACCCTTTTTTTTATATTTTGTTCGTCGAAGGTAGGTGCAAAAATTTTGCTCCTAAGTCGAAATACATGCACTCTTTGTACAATTTCTAGGACGTGGAAGCTGAAGAAGAATACAGAAGATGAAAAGATGGAAGTTTTCTTCTATGTTCAAAGCGGGGTCACCAGTGTGGAGGTAGGTAAGGTACGTTACCGGATTCCTAATCCTTCCTCCAACGTAGCAGCATCCACCGTGGCAAAGATGAGAAGCAGCAGCGGTAGCGAAGTCAAGCAGAAGAGGTGAAATGGTGAAGAGTAAGAATGATAGGATAAGGTAGGTAGTGGTTGTAGAAATAGCAGTTTCTTTAGCAACACTGTTTATTATGGATCACTATTGTAACAGAGTTATTAGTTCTCACAGTTTATTAAGTCTACTAGACGAACACACAAGAAACAGTTTGTATTAAGCCGAAATTATAGCTAGGTAGCCGGAGGAAAGCAACGAGCGCGCGCGGCATAGACTATTCGTAAGGAAGATATTTATCGACTGCCGGGGCGCTGCGGTAGGCGATCGCGCGGAGCCAGCGCGCACGCAGACATTGCGTCACACCGATGAGGCACGGTGCTACCGCCATAAGCGGAGCGGATGAAAGTGGCGGGCGACGATGGACAAGATATCCGCCACAACGCTATATCCTTCTCTGTATGAGAGGAGACCTGTGCCCAGCAGTGGGACGATAAAAAGGTTGTCGATGATTCTGTATTACATCGGATCATTGTGGGGCTTAAATTGCCTTGGGGTGGAGTTGTCGTGATAAAGTTAACATACCACACACAGGTCCACCTTCAATGGAGCACTTTTTCGGTTTGTTGGCCCCACTTGAACCGTTAAAGAAACTTTTTGCATTATCGAAGCATGCTACTGCTAAGTCTCCATACGTCATGTTCTCCTGGTATACTAGAGCTATGAAGTCGTCGAACCATGGTGCGTTTAGCGTTAACCAGTCACGTACTTCTGGTGAACCCCTGAAAAGATATAGACTTAGATAGTTAAGTAATCGATGACGACAGCACGATTTAGCTCCTTCTGGAAGCATTTGTCGTCAAATGTTTATTTCAACGATCTTCAAGAAAAGGTACTCATCGCCAGGTAGATACTACGGGCAAGAATATAATTATTAATTAGCCACTGAAAGCTGCTCAAGAATATATTAGCCCCTGAAAGCTGCTCAAGAATATATTAGCCCCTGAAAGCTGCTCAAGAATATATTGGCCACTGAAAGCTGCTCAAGAATATATTAGCCACTGAAAGCTGCTCAAGAATATATTAGCCCCTGAAAGCTGCTCAAGAATATATTGGCCACTGAAAGCTGCTCAAGAATATATTAGCCACTGAAAGCTGCTCAAGAATATATTAGCCACTGAAAGCTGCTCAAGGAGAACAATTTATTTATACTTACTTTGCATATACTACAAAACCACCAGTTAGGCACAGCAATGCGATGGTACCCCAGAGCAGTCTATCATCTTTGGGCGGTGGCGGTGGGGGCGGTGGGGGAATTTGACACGTATCACGCTCCTTAGAATCCTTATACTTGAAATTTGTAGGAGAACGGGTGAATGTCGCTATTTGAAAGCTTGTTGGATGGCGACGGCACTAGAGACATTCAAAATAAATCGTTATTTCATCGTGATTATTGAAACCATAATTGTCAGTCAGAAGATGCTCTCTATCGCTCATGTATCTCCTGGCACCTGGTGGGTATTTCCAAAACACTGGCATACAATCACACAGCTACACTACCGCGCTATTCTGTAAATAACTGATGTGGAGTGAGTTTGAAGTGACCTATCAATAGGTTTGTAGGGACGTGCGGAATGCCTATGCAGGCAAATCGTCGGCGGGCGAGCCGGACAGCGGCAAGCCACGCCAGTAGGCAGTAGGATCCGGAGACTCAGTATGGTTGTAATCCTGATTACAAGTGTACGACCATACTATATCATTGTATTAGGGTAAAGTGAAAGTAAACTACAGTTTCAGTGCAAGTCGAGTTTTATTTATATCGAGAGTCACCACCCCTAGTGGCCCTAGTATTATTCCCTAGCATCAGATGGCACAGCTCGCTAAAACGAAGTCTTCAGAGTATTATGACGGCTTAATTCCATCATGACTCCAGTGTAATAGAGAGATGTACCTACACATGTTCGATAAGCACCATCCGATAAGATCATCACCACTATGATGGTTGAAATACTTCGCAATAGGACAACAGGTGAAATGATAGCTTACTTCACCAATGTTTTCACGGTGAGACGATATGATGATAAGCAGCTTACGGACGAAAGCAAGTCAACCTACCCGAAACTGTCAAAAATTTCCAATCAACCTTCAGCCTTAATGCTTTAAAGATTGAAAATCTAATAAAGAAATCTAACAGATTTTAGTGTCTTGATGTGCTGTCGTCTGTTCATTGAGTGAAAGATGACGTTTTACAAAACAGAACATAATTTTGATTGTATTAACGGTCGTATAGACTCACAAATTCGAAATAATTTGAGTTCAGTTGGTACGTACTTACTGTAGATAAATGCTTAAAACCACTGCCACTGGAGTGGCATCTGTGTACTGTGTAAACGCGCAGCCAGTGTGTGTGCATGTGCGTGTGCAGTGATGCTCAATGATTTCGGCATTTATCTGCACGCGCTTAACCGCAAGCGGCTAGGTTAGGTACGATATATTAGTAAGTTGTATCGTTAGTAATGTGTTAATTTTCTTGAAACTATGAGGACGTAAATAAAATTCATCAAACTTATTAGTGAGTTTGTCTATTGCCTTTTGGGTGACACTGTACTTACGATGAATAGGATACATGATTGTCTTGATCGCAAGTGCAACGACCCCGGCGGTTTTACCTGTAAGTTGAATCAAACGTACATACAGCTCCGCAGAAATCTCACCTCCTACGATGTTTACGTGCGCGCCATCTCTGAGACATCAATAAAACTGCTAAGATATTCTAACTAGAAACAAAATTCTAACGGCACTCGCGCTCATGCAAGCGACTGCTAGGTAATATCCATCATACATATAACTATTATATTTTTTTTAGAAATTTCTAAAAACGCACAATATAATTTTAAAATTTAATAAAATTTATCAGCTTAAGAAAGAATCGAATCTGGGCAAACTGCACTGCAGGCAAACTGTTATGGCGCTGCGCTATTCAGTTGCATAAGAAAGTGGTAAAATTCATCGTCATGTTTATAAAACATACATCCCTAGTATTATCTAATATTCTTATGGTATTAATTAATATATCAATCCATTTAGATTAATAAATTATATATTTACTGATAAAACTGATAATTCAGTTTCGATCATATCTCAAGAGAACCAACATGTTAATTAACTATGTTTGAAACAAACAGAACAACAATTTACATCTCTCGAGATTTTTCAAAACTTTACAAAAATCAATTAAGTAATTATAAAAAACTTTCTATAAACTTAACTTGTAAGGTCAAACCTATACTAATAACGGAGTGAGTACTATTTTGCGACGTCATATTTTACTCAATAAAATTATAATTTTATTGAGTAAAACATGACGTCGCTTACCCTCAATTTTCTTCATTATCTATTTTATATTATAATCGACACGGCCAACATGAATAATAACTTTATTGATGTCACAGAGATGGCGCGCACGTAACATCGCCGTGTAATAACACTTAACAAAAGATGTCGCTTTTAGGGGGTGAGATTTCTCTGGAGCTTTATTTACTGGTTGCCAATTATCTATACATAGGTTGATACAATTAAATTAGTGTCTATTTGTTATGCAAAATTACAGCCAAATTAATATATTCGTATGAAAATATATTCCAACAGGAAAAATAATCCATACTAATATTAATTAAATGCGAAAGTAACTCTTGTATGTCTGTCTGTTATGCTTTCCCGCTTAAACCTCTCAACCGATTTTGATGAAATTTGGCACAGACAATCTTTAGACCCTGAGAAAGGACATAGGCTACCTTTTATTGAAAAAATTGATATTCCCGAGGGAAATCTAAAAAGCGCGATATAACCGAATTCCACGCGGGCGAAGCCGCGGGCGGAAAGCTAGTTAAAAATAAATTCGTCTGTCTGTTTCTTTGTTCTCGTCAGTCTCCGAAACAGGTGGTCCGATTTTGATGAGAATAACACTGGCAGCTGATGCTATAGCTGGGCACTGACCCGTAAGATACAGGCCTAGCCTTAAGCATAAATTATTCTGTATAGGGTACAATGTATTCGAATCTTTGTGGTAACCAATATTTATTATTAAATTACTCTTGTCTCTGCACTATCCACTTACTCAAAAAGTGTACAGTGTACTTACGAAAAGTTTCCTTGCTGATATTGCGTGGGACAGTGACTTTAACATTATTTATCTTAGGTATTTGGTATATTCGGTTAGTTAAAGATTGTTTTATTCAATAATTTAGGTTATTTATTTTGCTATGATATTGATTACTTAGGACGGTTTGGCAATTCTCATTCCAGTTCCCATTCTGATTCTGATTGTTAACTTTTTTCTTAGATTATTCTCTATGTTTGCTGCCAGTTATGACGTGTGCACACCTCTTTCTTGTTTCTAATATGGAATTCATAAGTACTTTATAATGCAGTGGGTGATGGGTCGCATTAAGCTAAACGTTCATATGGGGTACCTTATTATACTTTCATAATCTTTAGCCGGAAATGACCGAAACAAGCCGTCACGTCATTTTAATAAATATTATAAGTCATTGCACAGTCTCATCATCGTTATCTCAATCTTATCGTTAATCCCAGTCGCATCCGAAGCTTTGTTCAGCTTTGGAGTCTGGGGTCCGCTTTACCAGTGTAACTGCTGATTTTGGCGAAACTTCGACATTTTCCGTGAAGCGACTGCCGTCTGACCTCCACAATCTGAAGGCGATATCGAAGCATTGCAGCAAGACCAATTGTTGGAGATTTGAGGGCTCCAACAACCCGTAACGACTGCCACTAGATGTTCGTATGGCAACCGGGACCAATGGCTAAACGTGCTTTCCGAGGCACGACCAGACCAGTGCAAATATTCATATTCATGCATACAAATTCAAGTCATTACACAGTCTATCTAGCCATTTCCCAACTATTTTGTGATCAGATTCCAGTCTAATCGATTGAAATGAAATCGTTTATTAAGCAAGTAGGATCACTGATCACTTTTACACGTCATGTTTATTTTTTATTTTATTTTTTTAACTAGATGAAGCCGGCATTTCCTAACTGACTACCTCTGAGAAGAAATAGCCGAAACAAACTCAAGGATCATCGTCTTTTTTCAAGTCCAGACATTAAAAATGAAAATGTTTACAATAATTTACCTTATAATTACGTATATTGCTTAATAACAATGCTTAACAGAGCGAGCAGCTCAGTCCCAAGCTTTTTTGTCTTCTAAATAATCTGTGATTTTATAATACGCCTTTTTGCAAAGTTTGGCCTTTATATGGTTCTTAAATCGTTTTATGGGTAAGATTGCAGCTGAAAACAAATATTTTACAGCAGTGTCCGACCGAAACTAGTTTTACTACCGAAAACGAATTTCGGCAACTGTCTCCGTTTCGGCCGAAACCGAAACTACCTTACCTTTTGAGGGAAAATAAAGAAAATCTATTTTGACAATAATAGTAGCTGGCATTTTGACAATAAACAGTTGTCGTAGTAGTGGTGGTTGTGGAACAATCTCAAAACTGATCAGTGAATCGGATCTGAGGTTCGGTCTTCTAGTGTTCACAGTGCGCCGACTATAAATTCGTGAGGCGCTACCGTGCGGTCAACAGGAGGATCGGCCTACGGTCCCAATGAGCAAGTTGCCTGGAGTGCTCCGGAGGAAGAAGAAAGAAGCCAACGCCAGCTTGCCGACGCCGTGCGAAACCAACAAGTTTTGTTTCTCCTGTGGTTGTAATAGTTATCAATACTGCGCACGGGCGGGGAAGAACATCCTGAAGCCTGAGAGTTATCGCCCAATCACTCTGCTGCCGACGGTCTCCAAGGTGTTCGAGGCACTCCTGCTGCGACATCTCCAGCAGCATTTCACGCCGCGCCCAGAGCAATTCGGGTTTCGGGGGGAACATAGCACGGCGCGCCAGCTGTTGAGGGTACTGCACTACCTCGCAGCTGCCTATAACATGGAGTACTCGGTGGCACTATTCCTCGACATGGAGAAGGCCTTCGACCGTGTGTGGCACGAGGGCATGCTTTATAAGCTGGCAACAACGGATGCGCCCCGTCGAATTGTCAAGGAGGTCTCCTCTTTCTTATCCCACAGGACCTTCCTCGCTTCGTGAGGAATGACGTCATCCAGCGGGACCTCTGGATTGAGAGCCTGGACGAGTTAGTGCGGCAACTCGCGGAGTGGATGTTAGCGCGTGCCGAAAATTACACCCTTATTCTGTAGGAGCGTCGAGTCAGCACCTCTGTCGCTGGTCGTCCTTCGCTGGGCTTCCCTCAGGCAACTGGGGGTTTCACCTGGCGGGGGGTCAGACCGCCAAGGTGTTGTGAAGAAAGCAGAATTTGAAGTGAATTCTGTGACGCGCCTACAGAAACACATACTACAATCACTCATAGACGTGCCGCAAGTCACGTCATATATTTTCGCAGCCCATTGTTGCCAAACAAGGCGAGGGGTCCGTCCGTCTGCGGTCCCCGCCGGGCCAAAGCCCTTGGCGTTGCTCGCCACGCCCCCTTTCGGGGGCGTCGCGATTACTTTTGCGGTCAACAGTCTGATTAGTTTTGCTGCTAGCCATATGTTCAATGTACTCTGTGCTGCTAGCGAGTCGTGTGGCGCGCGCGCCCGTAGGACGGCCGCATTCGATTACTTGAGGTGCCGCGCCGTACTATTCGTACCCCACAGGGGGGGCCCTTAGCGTGTAGTCGCTTAGTTTTTAGTTGCCCTGGCTGGAGGCTTTAATTTTAATTAAGGCATCCACAGGAGGAAAGTCCGGTTAAGTAGTTACGGCCTCTAATGGTCACCTACGAGATGCCATATCAAAAAAAAAAGCCGTATTATTCTCAGTGTGGACCGCCCTGTCGTATGATGCTTGCCGGGTAATCCACATCGGGTCCCACAACATAAATAAATCTTCGTGTTACAACTGGACATTTAACATCTTGTTCAGCGTGATCTGCTACAGGTGATGGCCGCTACTAAACACATACACTTCACTCACTCATCCACCATATGCTGGGGCTACATTATCGGGCGAAGTCTGCGAAGATTCGTATCGTGTTGGCGCGTAAAATATCTGTTGTCGGACATACAAGTTGTTCTTGTCTACATTGGCGGGTGAAGATTCAGAAAGCGGCGTACGGCGAATATTCGTTGTTTAGTTGGGCAGCCGAGACGATGGAGAAAGCAGTGGATTTGCATTATATGTCAGTAAATTATTTTTTATTACATGTATATAAAACAAACAAAACAAAAAAAAAATGCAATAAGAACGTCAGCCCCGGTTTAAAGTCTGGATGACACTGAAGTGACGTAGGTGCGGTCACTCCAGCGAATATTGTCGCGACAAGTCCTTTGAAGCGCGCCACTTTACCGACAGTGCCCCGATTCTACATCGTCTGCGCACGAATACCTGGCCATATACATTGCGTTGCAACGATGTACATGGCCACATACATCTCCGTAGCCCGAACATTCGCCGTAGCCCGCTAATGAAGCCCCAAGCAATAGACGGGAACCTCTGACCAACCAGACTGGTATTGTCTAGCGGGCATTTGCCCGCTGGTTGAAATGCGTGACGTAAGTATGACGCGTTGTTGGCATGTAGCTTTAGTACCGCTACAGTGTTCATAATTATGACCACAATGATCTCTTTTCAGGCATTAATAAAACTAAAAAACACTTACAATAAGGGTCGAATTGCTCTAAGGTGGGTCGTCACTGGAAGTAGTGGTCGCGCCTAGTTTACCCAACATTTAGGATACTCCGGTTCACAATCTGTGCGGTTAGGAAATTGAAATAAAACAATTAATCGACATAAAAATCATCTTTTAATTTATTAATACAATATTTTTATATTTACATAAATTACTAAAATTAAAGGAAACCTCCGCAAATTCGCTTCACTGGCACCACAATTTATCTGAATCTAATTATTCTGATATTTTTGGAATAAATGCAGTTACATTTTGTGTAAACAAAACAAAGTCGACGATTTTGAACAAACTTCACTATTTTCGGTTACTTAGTATTTTTTTTTGTATAAATACAGTTTTTCACCTTTCTGAACCTATATGATACTTCACTATCTACATATTCAACGACATAAATATATAAAGGTAGATATATATCACACAAACTAATATATTCATTACACGTTGTAAGTGGATTTATATACGGCCAGGCAGGAAAGCTGTTTTGCAGTTTTAATTGCATATCCCAGCAAAAAAATATTTGTTTGAAATTAAAACTACAAACCCATAAAAAAATCCTTCACTCATTTATGATTTGCCATCAAACTCTCAATGGTGGTAAAGATTTTTTTGCCCATTTATGCTTATTGTATCGTCGGTAAACATGTTATGTTATTGCTAAAAGGCTAATTACAAAGTACAAAGAGAATTTTATAAACTACTAGGCAATATGTCCCAAATATAGTAATGTCAACCGCGTGTCCATGGTAACACTTTGACTTTAACAGCGCCTTTATTTCGTTGTTATAAAGGCGATGTTTGTAACAGCAAGTGTCACAATCACAACTGACTTGATTAATTAACTGATTTAATTAATATAATTTATATTTTATTAATTTTAAATATTAGGATATTGGATTCAGGAAAACCGACTTTAAAATTGGGTTGTAGTAATTAAAAACCTATATTTTTATCTGTGTATTTTGGCTAAAGAGTGTAATTCAAACTGAGTGGAGTGTTGGGGTTGCATGCGATTATGAACTTTAATAACTGGATAAATAAACACTTCAATTTCTTTTACCGTCGAAACCTAGCAAAGCTTTTACCACAGACACACTCAATATAATTTCAGAATCTCAGATAATTATCACCTTTTGGAACAACAAACTCAATGTTATACAAGACAAAATTCAAATTCCATTGCAATAAAAATGTATTTGGAGATGACAACACAATATTAAATGAAAACATTAGTCAGATAAATTCTAATGATGAAATTAAAAAGTTATTTTCTGACAAATTAAATAGCATAAAAGTGTAGAACACAATTTAAATATTGGTTTGCTAACGAAGAGCGGCAAAAGCGCGGTGTCCCTTACACATTGTCCACCTACATTTATCGCATGTTTAGCAATGTTTAGGCAATAAAGCAAAGTATTGCTACTTTGCTTTATTGCCTAAACATTCAAACAAACTAGTACCACCTATCCCTTTCGCTCCTACCTAATATTCTATTCACATGAATACATTTGAGAGTTCCGCATGCATTTATTTTTATTTTGGAAGTAAAAACTTCTTTAACGGCATTGTGCGCTTTTTTTGGAATGAATTAAATATGACTCGCGTCAGGGTACGTGATCTGATTGAAAATTCGTAAGACGAAGGAAGAATAGACCGCCGGAGAAGGAAAGGAATATCTCCCTCTCTTTCTACCACGCGGAGATGCAAAATTATTCCCTAACCATTCCAAAATATTCAAAAATGCATAATGTTAATATTCAAGTTTTCACTTCTGCCGGTACTCCCGGAGTGAAATCCTTTGTTTTTTCCGGTTATACGCTTTACGACTCTTATGTCTGACGCATAAGGTTTAATATGCATGTAATTCACATCACGAAATAAAATTCAGACTTTGGTGAGGGCTGAACAGAAACTCGAACCAGCGAGCTGGCAACATGTCGTATTTATACAGATTACTGCAGTTCTCTTAACCCTGTCAGTGCTGGCCCATAATAGATACATGACGTATCATGTAGAATGAAATATAATGCCCAGTTACTCAAAACTATTGGATACATTTGATTGAATTTTCTTATACGAACCGGGGAACGTGAATAGGTGGTACAAAGTTAAATTTATTATTGTATTATGATCTCCGCATTTTATATGATGACAATGGGTGTTCTAGAGTCATCTAAGTAACTTAATCGATGGATCGATTCTTTAAAAATCTTACTATGAAAAGTTAAGTTGGAATAATACCCACTTAAACAAGTTGTCACGATGAGATGGTAGCAGAATCGGACTGTGATAGATATGGATTGAGTAAGGCAATTAATGAAAGTTATCTAAGAATCAGAATAAGACAAGCTAATAGACACGTTGACTAAAAAAAACTAATTAGTCCGTCAGTCAGATTTCCAAAAAATACTAGACACGTATTTTTTCTTTTTTCTTATAAACAAAAAGTGAAGACGACACAGTGCGTTCAAAACTCGTGTGACGTCACTGCACGCTACACTTTTTAGCGAGGAGTGACGTCACCAGCCACCACTCCTGATCTTTGATGCCTTTTATATTTGTAAATTTTTATTGATTTGAAAAAAATATACATATACAATATTTTTCTATAATCTGAATCACGGACTAAATAGAATATTTTTTTTACCCAGGAAACATCTCTATTGTGTTCGCGAAACAATGTGCATAGATGGCGCCACTAATGGAAGCAGTAAAAATAACGTTACAGGGTCTGTAGAAGCAAAAAAAAAATTGCTGATTTTATAGTGAAATCATGAGGATCGTACAAATTGTAGATTGAAAAACATATTTAAAATAAAAATAGTTTTCTAATGATGAGGTTGTGAATTGAAACACTTTATTTGTACTTCCGAAAGCAGCACTGATGCTTAAGTAAAGGTTTACTCATATATTCATTGATATAATATTAAACAGATATGATATACTCTAACAAATTAACCAAAATAAATGTGCCGATTGGAGCAACAGCACACACAAGCAAATTTTTTATTCTGCGTACATTTCACACGTTAGTACAGTGTGAGTGAGATGGGGCGCAATCTAAAGCATAGAGAAGAAAAAGATGGCTAGTGTTTGTCGTTTGTTTTTACGAGTGTACCGAGAGTGACTAAGCGAGATACTGGACTTACCTCCATTTGTACGCTTCATTTTCAGTGCGCTAGTGACATATCTACCTTAGTTTAATATTTTATCAATGCATATATTTATTAAAGTTGAAATGCTATGTGTAAATATTGTTACCTGTCCCAACGTCGACGCGGAAGCGCACTGTCTACTGCTTCATCGCTCAAGAAACTTACAAAAACATTCTAGGTCCTATGTAATTTAAATATACATATTAATATTTAATCGCCTACTGTTCATATCGCGAAACCTTAGTTAAGCAAACAGCTTGCTAACTAATACATATTGGCCGAAAATGTAAACACATATGAGTTTATAGAAAAAGAACATTCAATCTTAAACAATACAGTTCAGTTTACGACAACAACTTCAAACATTTTTATAAAATTTTCCATATTTAGTTTAATGCAGAGACAGAGGAATAGTTTGATTTGGACAAATTACAGATCGGAGTCATGAATACAGTACTCTCGAACTCTAATAGTTAAGAAGCTTGTATATTTAAGCTATTATCAGTTAGGTTATACTAACGATGTAGTGATCTGTAAATTAATAATAGTAATCGGACTGACATATAGGTACCTACATGTAGTATGAAAGTCCAAAAAAAAACAGAATAAAAAGTTTTTTTTTCAATAGTGCTATTCATTATGTCAACTTAATAGGCTATTTGACAGTATGAATATGTTTGTGATTATTTGCTTTAAATGCATAAATTGAGGGTTCATTATGTCATTTACACGAGTTTTAATGAAAATAATAACAATTAATATATCCAAAAACACAAAAATATGTTTGGCATTTTGTTTCTCGCGACACTTATTGTTAAACGATCCGGATTCGCTAATATCACGATGACGTCATACGCTCATTATCACTTGTTGTTGTTCTAAGTGTTCTCAGGTGGTTTAGCGTTTTTAGAAGATTTTTAAGGATATTTGGAGCAATTTGTGACATTTTTTTTGTTTTATAACTGACAAATAACAGATAAACACGAACACCACTGCGGAACCGAAAATCGTTTATAAGTTTGTGACGTCACTTACAAAGCGCGACGCCATTTTGCTGAATAAAGCGTTTCGGCGGCATATTTGAATTTTTATTTGCATGTTACGTGGTCGTCGTGTATTTTTGTTTGAGTGTCTTACGAAATACGTACTTAAAATTAAAAACAAAACTTTTAGTGAACTTCTTAACCGGAACCAAGTAATTCAAGATAGAAATTATAAATCTGTCAAATAGCCTATTGTAAGTTGTTATTTGTTTGACTTGAAAAAGAGTTGTTCTCGGTTCTCGCTCGTCGTCGGCGGTGGAACAGGTGGTCTGGTGCCTAAAGGTATAGAAGGCCGGACACGGAGGCGTGTGCCATGACGGTCTCGGCGGCCTGGCGCACCTCGAGGTGTCGTCGCGCGGCGGTGGCCCACGCCTGTGCAGCGGCCCGCGGAGCTCCCTGCAGCAGGTTCACGTAGCGCAGCGCGGCCGGCAAGTTGTTGTGGTCCATGTGATACCTGTAATGTATTTAACATACACACATTTATACAATATGTAAAGAAAACCCTGTCCGACCCATAAGGATAATAAAGGTTAGGTAAACACATGACCAAATCCATACTAATATTATAAATGCGAAAGTAACTCTCCCCTGTCTGTCTGTTACGCTTTCCCGCTTAAACCTCTCAACCGATTTTGTTGAAATTTGGCACAGACAATCTTTAGACCCTGGGAAAGAACCTAGGCTACCTTTTATACAGGAAAACATTGATATTGCCGAGGGAAATTAAAAAGCGCGATATAACCGAATTCCACGCGGGCGAAGCCGCAGGCAGAAAGCTAGTATAATATAAAATTTTACGTAATCATCATAACAACAATAGTAATGAATTTTGAGATAATCTTTTTTTTTCCCGCCAATTAATTCCAACTTCCCCGAAATTTGGTAAGTTTTAAAAAAGTGACAACACCATTTTGCCAGTATTATTATAAGCGATGCAACCACTTGCCGCGTGCCTTGCCCCCGTCGCCCGAGCATGTATTGCCTCCTTTTGCTAAATAATATTTATTTTTAAAGGGTTTTTTTTTTTAAGTTTAGCCCGAATTTGTAGCCGAATAATACCTTCACGGATCGGACAGGGTTTTCTTTACATATTGTACAAGATGAATAGCGCTATCCCTTTTTGATAACTGCATAATGATGGCGTTAATATGTCATAGTACGGCCCCTGCTTTTTACATACCTAGCCCTCTGCATGATGTCAAATGTGTCTAATTTGGTGAAATCTGTCGGTTGGTTGGCCAATTCATCCTCAGGAATTCCAGCGAACTAAAATCAACATAAAAATACAATCAAATGAGATAGTGCTTTAATTACATTTATCAGGCTAAGTGAGCTAGTTATACTAAGGCTTGCTATTTGACATTAATTCGATAACTTAATTCGAAAATCGGCTAACTCAATGTAAGCAATTTTTTCAGGAGATACTTAAAACAGTACATTTTTTATACATCACTTAAGGAAAAATCTGAAATACCGTTGTTAGATGATATCCTAAGCTAGTATTTCTGATAATGGAGACTCTTTTTACCTATTAATTAAAATACTAGCTATACTATCGCCTAGCTCCATAAAGAATAGAGGTAAACAAACCAATTTAAGGTTATCACAACTCACGTTTTACAAATCTCCTGTTATTTACATGATTATCGACTTTTACATGCAAACTATTTATGACCAATTCCTATTGCAGCATATTTCTATAGAATCACTAAAATAACATGCATAATAACTTCGTATTTCGAAAAAACATTAAAAAGTCGACATTAATTTTAAGTGATAGCCCGACAAAAAAAGAAAGGATGGAATCCAGATATTAAACACATTGTGTGGAATTCAACCAATGAATAAAGTTGAGGCATTTGTCAATATAATTTTGGGTATTTTAATTACTTTCAAATCAACTGCATTACACATGCATTGTAATACTTTCAAGTATGGACTAAATATAATATATATGTATCAAAACATTTAACCAAATAGGAAAATAGCTTACATGTGTGTCATATTTCATTTAAATCGGTTAAGCGTTCTATGCAAATCATAAATATCTAAACATAAATAAACTGTTCACATTAGTAGGAAGTAGGATTACTACTTTTATGAAAATCATCTATGTAGAAAAGGTTGTTAACATCTGTCTTTAGGGGGAAACTACTCGTTGCCTAGCAACGGTTTGTTTACTTCTATTCTTTATCGAATTTGGCCTAAGTATAGGCAATAGTGGTATGATTGAAAGGTGTATTCTTGAATTTTTAGCGACATTTAGCGTTTTAGCAAATTTAAATTGGCGTCTCACAAGCTAAACTAATTTAAAGTTTAGTGCATCTTATTCTTGCATTTCATTTAGAAAAGGTCAAAAGACAACCTTTAGTTTTTTTTTATATTATACAACGTGTAACAAAAAGGGTATATACATACCAAGGGCAAGGCATCTTTAGATGATATCAAACGATATCGGAAGGGTTTCAACTCAAAATAAAATACTCAAAAAATTGGTACCAAATTTTCGGTTTTCTGTGTTTCATAAAATCAAATCATAACAAACGTGATAGCACACTACATACGTTAATAACTACTCGTTACCCGTCACATTACTTGCCAAAATCCGATAAATGTCTTCAATATCTCTGTGCGACTAGTATGATAGTAGCCTATCACAGGCGGTTTTTCCTGATAACTTCCTAACATAAAGAGATAGGATTAAAAAACCCTTCCAATATCGTTTGATATCATGTAAAGATGCCATGCCTTTGTTATGTATATACCCTTTATGTTACACGTTGTATACAGTTTAGACGCGATTAAAAAAATGTCTGCAAAAAATATGTCAAATTGCGTGAAGCACGGATTTATTTGACAGTACTAAACTAAAATTAATCTTCTGTCCTTTTCCTAATGAAACACAAAGGGGCACTGAACTTACATTTGGATTAGTTTGTAGTGAACAAGTGAGTCGGGGCCACTTTCTCCAAAACTATATTAGGTGGTCATGATGTCCTTGTGATTTTGCGCAGTATAAAAAAAAAATAAACGCATGTGGACTCACTTTCTTGAACAGCAATATTGATTGCAGCCATGACAAGAAGTAGACAGGCAGCGAGGCTCCCTCGCGCCCGACCAATGCCACCTTCACCGCTGTCTGCTCCATCTGAAACGATTTCACAACTCAGTACTATGGAGATCATAATACTACATACTACGGAATAGTAGATTATTAACCTATGGACGAAATAATCAATTCCCGAGTAGGAATTATTTTGTATCGATAATTATTATCTCGTTTACCCCATCGGTTGTCGGTCCTGCGGCATAAATGTGACCAGCCCATTGTCACTTCAGCTTGCTAATCCTCTCATCTATGTCGGTGACTCTGGTCCTCTGTCGGATCACCTCATTTCTGATGCGGTCCTTCAGAGAGACGCCCAACATAGCCCATGGGGTAAACGAGTCCTCGAGTGGAGACCGCCTCTCGGCAAACGTAGCGTAGAACGCCCTTGGGCGAGATGGAGCGACGACATCAAAAAGGTGGCTGTTAGTGACTGGCGGAGAACTGCTCAGAATCGAGCTTGCTGGAGTGCCATGAAGGAGGCCTATGTCCAGCAGTGGACGAGTAGAGGCTGATGATGAATTATTACCTTTAGCTTGACACAGTACTAGCCTTCCAACACGTTTCTCGTCCCGGGCAGTATAACGAAGCAGTTATTAAAATTGAGTAAGGAAATATTGAGGATACCTTTTCAAACCTCTCTCGCAGTGACTTCTCAGTGGCGATCCCCTTTTCCCGAACTTCTTCTGGAATGCCCTTTAGTATAGTCTCAACCAGCTGGTCGCCCGTGCCTGAAAATAGGGTAATCTTGATATTTTTATAATGAAACTTTCGCCTCGCGGTTTCACCTACATTTGTTTTGATCCCGAATCTCTTGTTAATGTCTTCGACCTTTTACGAGACCTTTAACGTCAATTGTTGGTTAATATTTTTAAACTAGATGGAATCAGATTTCGTAATGCTATAGTTAACTAAAAGAGCAGCTGTGGCTGGACTTTACAGCCACAGTGACGGCTGTCATTAAAATGATGACAGCAAATTACCGCAATCCCCAAGCGTGGGGATTATGACAACTCCCCCCCTCCCCCATGGAATGTGAAAGCCTAAGGGAAGGCCTTTGTCCAGCAGTGGACCTCTATAGGCTGAGAAGAAGAAAGAAATTCTACAATCCCCCATTGTGGAATTCGTCGATTCCATACATCATAAATCCCTCTCCTTAATCGGTATAAGTATTCAGAAAAGTTGGAAGCATTAGACCTCGAACACTGCTGGTCATGAAGGATCGAGTAGCGCTTCTGCTCACAGTGAATGCGCCTGCAACGCTAGAACTAAAAGTGAGGCGGGAGAACCAGGCGGCGGGTTGATGGAAAGAAATACCATGGCCCTGGCACAGGCAAGAGAAGAAAAACGGGTGGGTTTTAGTCTGTAAAAGTCTGACACGCCCTGCCGCTATGCGCTAAGCGTAAAGAAGTCAATTGATGACAATCATAAAAATAGTTTTAAAAAAGCGTAAGGCGCTTAATATACAAAAATTATGACACAAAGCGCCTCACGCTTTTTTTAAATTATTTTTAACTTTTTAATTTGATATTTTTAAAAGCATGTTTTTTAGTTTTTTAAACTAGGTATATTTATTTTCAACTTTTTAGTTCGATATTCTTTTTTTTTTAATCGAACGAACGAAGGTATTGAATACGGAGGGACATTTTACAGTAATGAGCCGCTCACTCGTAGTCCAAAGAGTTAGAGACGGACAAACAAACAAGCAAGCCAACAAGTAAAAAAGCCAAAGCAAGCCAACAAATACTACATTCATGAAGCTAATAAAAAGCATGTAAGAAGGTACACTGACCGGCCTTCTCGAGTGCACGCAGCTCGTTGTCGAGGCGGGTGGCGGGCGCGGCGCGTCGCGTAGCTGCCAACAGTGCCTCGGCCGCGGCCCACAACGACTGCGAGCGACGAGCTTCCGCTTCCGCCGCCGCACGCTCTGCAACAATAAATAAATAAATATATACGGACAAATCACACAGATTGAGCTAGCCCCAAAGTAAGTTCGAGACTTGTGTTATGGGATACCAACTCAACGATACTATATTTATAATAGATACATATATAGATAAACATCCAAGACCCAAGCCAATATCATTTTCCACCATGAAAAATCGTTTAAGAGATCGTTTTCCACCATGACCTGGAATCGACCGGGGATCGAACCCGGGGCCTCCACGTCGCAGGCAGGCGTGTTGACCGCTGCGCCACGGCATTTGTTTATTTCTTTCTTCTTTGGCTGCGCATGGTATGTGCATTTAGCCAATGTCACGTAATGAATTTTCATTCTTGTCGAAAAAGACGGCCGTGGGAACCGTCTACGAGGGAGGTTTGAGGTAAAGTCATGATGAGGCCACTATGCTGCGATATCTCAATGTTCTTTATGAATTATTTACTGAATGCACTTTTTATTGCATAAATCACGCACGTTTATTTAGTAAACAACACTAGAAATAATTTAAAAGTCCAATGAAAAATGAGCGTGACACTCAGTTTAACTTTCCCGTCAAAACTCACATACACTGTTACAACGATCTTATGGCACTCGAATGAGGAAGTGCGGAAGTGTGGAAACTGTTGACAGAAGAAGTGCTGTTGATTTTTTTTTAATCATTCCCTCCTGCTAGAAGGTTCTCCTGTATCGTGGGTGTGTTGACAAACACAAACTACACATAAAAGAGAAGAAAGGATTTAGTTTGCACTAACTCAAGGACGAAACATGCTTTTACTAACAGATTTTATTTATTTCTCGGACCATATTTAACAAACAGCTAAAGATATACAGTGAAAGCTCAAATAAATGTTATGTGATGCTAACTGAATATCTACAAACCCTCAGTTACACAGATACGGAAAAAATGCTAGAGGTATTAAAATAAAATGAGTAGTTTAGTAAGTTATATACCTACTTAATGAGTAAGTAGAGGTAATGTATTATTTAAGTTTATAGGACAGTTTTTCATTGCTTAGTCTTAAGTACTTTTGTCATAATATGTTTATTATTATTATCATATATCCATCAAATATCTTTGTATATGACAGCCTGAAACACAGGTTTAAATAAACCTAGTTCGGGTGGTCCCAACATTAGTTTTAGATCGTAACTTTATAGACTTATAAATTATGTATTAGACTACAATAAGTTAGATTTTACGATTGTTATTATTAAGATTTTTATTACTATACAAACTGACTTTTTGTACATTAATTATTGTTCTATGTTTTTTAATAATAAATTTCAATTTCAAACTCACATACACAACAGCCACACCCGGAACAACTACTTGTTGGTCACACAAATCTTTGTTCCGTGCAGGAATTGCGAAAACCATTTTTGTTTTGCAGAATTGAAGACCCTGCCCACAGGTGCAGCTTGATAAAAAATAAAAATTACGTACTTGATACAAGTAGTTGTTTCATATAGTGTACATACTTTTTTTTATTTTTAAACACATAGAAAACTCAAGATCATTTATTCGAATATTTGTAATTAAAATTTTACTTTTATAAATGAAGTCCCAATTTATGCAGCACTATTTTGGTTCGGTGAGAACTTAACCTAATATTATTAGATATTCGGTTATTAGGTGAAACCACTATTTGGTGAATCTCTAATATGTAGAGAATAATTATAAACTAAATTGACAATATAACTCTCTAACAAAGAATTGGATGGAAACGTCAGGTTTATAACAGAGATGCCACGTTGTTATATAATAGAGAAGAACTCGTAACATTTAAAAAACTCTCTTTTGGCTTACTTTTCAGTGTCTGCTCGATGGCCTGCAACTTGCCAGCCATGGCTGCCAACTCCTTCTTGAATTCAACCCTTTCCGCCTCTACTTGCTCAGACACCGCTCGGTTGAAGTTCGCCATTATCTGTTAAATAATTAAAGTTAATATCTATCCATACTAATATTATAAATGCGAAAGTAACTCTGTCTGTCTGTCTGTTACGCTTTCCCGCTTAAACCATTCAACCGATTTTGATAAAATTTGGCACAGACAATCTTTAGACCCTGAGAAAGAACATAGGCTACCTTTTATCCCGGAAAAAAATTGATATTCCCGATGGAAATCTAAAAAGCGCGATATAACCGAACTCCACGCGGGCGAAGCCGCGGGCAAATCCGCGGTCGGAAAGCTATTAATATATAAAGCTGAAGAGTTCGTTTGTTTAGTTTGTTTGAACGCGCTACATCTCAGGAAGTACTGGTCCGATTTGAAAAATTCTTTTTGCGTTGGATAGCCCATTAATCGAGGAAGGCTTTAAGCTATATAACATCACGCTGCGACCAATAGGAGCGGTGCATAACTAAACCACGCGAACGAAGTCGCGGACGGCCGCTAGTTTAGTATAAAATGAACTCAGTTTCAAGTATCATAACAGAAACTGCCCGCTTTTCATTGTGTTCATATACAATGTTTCATAAGATTCATACCTCATTGGTTGAGCTTGGTATAACTTTTTACAACAAGATACCTTCCTGCTTTGGTAAACTTGGCCTATAATGCGTTTAAACCACAAGTGAAATCCACCCTCTGTTCGATTCAAAGGCATACTATGCTATCACCAACTATTGAAACGATAAGAATAACTGGTCGCTCTGAGTAACTCAAGACAATGTTTATATACTTGTTCCAGAATTACCATACTGACAGGTTATACGAGTTCATATACAACATTCATCATCACAGCGTTAATCCCAGTCACATCCGAAGCCTTTTCAGCTTTGGAGTCTGGGGTCCGCTTTACCAGTCCAACAGCTGATATGGCTAAACTTCGACATTTTCCGTGAAGCGACTGCCGTCTGACCTCTACAACCCGAAGGCGACATCGAAGTATTGCAGTTAGACCAATTGTTGGACTTTTGAGGGCTCCAACAACCCGTAACGACTGCCACTAGATGTTCGTATGACAACCGGGACCAACGGCTTAACGTGCTTTCCGAGGCACGACCAGACCAGTGCAAATAAATATTCATATTCATGCATACAAATACTTGCACTGTGCGGGGATCAAACCCGCGCCACCTTGCGCAGCGGTCGCGTCCGCTACCGCTACGCCACGGAGGCTGTCAAAAGTTCATATACAACATTGTTTATGCGAAACCCGATACACGTGTTCAATATTTTTAAGTGAAGAATCTATGTACAAAAATTCAAAAAGACATAATGAAAAACCAGCAAGTTATGATCTTGCTTTTCTAGTTGGTTGTCCCAACAAAAATATGGTCAAAGGTCCGTACGGGCGGACGAGCGCGGGCGTTGACCTCTGGCGTCAGCTGTGATCTATCGTAACCGCTGGGTAACCACTCTGTAGTCTCACTCTAAATGTATTTGGGAAAAAATATAACATGGTGTAAAACTGATTGGAATGGATTCAGTTGCTTATTCTGAACAAACTATATTCAGGTTTCGCATAAACAAAAAATTAAGTTGTATGTATATTTTTTTTTTAACCCAACAATGCATAAATATGAAATGGTATATACATATAATACACAGTTTTATACATACCGCTTTTTCTCTTTTGGCGAGGGTGTCCTGTAGAACTTCTGATTGGATCTCACACTGCTTCTTCAGTTGTTCCCTCGTCTGCCTGTTCGCTTCTGCTTGGATTTGTAAAGTCTAAAAACAACGCAAATATTAAAATCAACACCCACTTATAACATTTTTATTTCTCAAAGATATAATTTTTGACATATTAAATTATTTACCAAAGAAACTAAACACGAACAACTAAATTATGTTTAAAAAAATTGGTAGCGCTAGAACTCGACTTAAGTCGTATACAGTGAGGTAACGGTTCCAGCGCCAGCAGTTTCTAACAAAAAAGGAGGTGCGGAACTTTGATATTAATTTAAAAAATGGGAATCACCAATTTTACGTTTATAAAACAATTTTGCCATTGAAGACATAAACTCAAAAATTGAAGGGACACTTTCGTATTATACGACAAAAAAATGAAACATCATCATCAACTTTTATTTTATCTTCCCTCTGCTGGGCACAGGTCACCTCGTGCTCTCATACAGAGAAGGATTGGAATGAATATAATAACAATTATTTACATTAGAACATTGTTTGACATTAATTATTTTTAAAATTCTTTCTTTTAGCAAATTCGTTTACATCCCCAGTTGTATGTAGAATTATGTTTCAAAATGTCAAGTTACTATGTAAATTCCAGATTCACTAAAAAGCATCAGTTACTGTTGCCAGTGTGAAAAACAAGATCACGTTCTGTGAAATCTAGAAGTAGCGCGAATAAAGTGGCGATACAGTGCAGGCTACTTCCACCTACCTTCTTCATGAATTCCACTTCTGCAGCCATTCTCTCAGTCCTGACTATATCTTCGGCTTTAGCTTCGATTATTAATTTTTCATCATGGCCTGGAATACAAAAATTTAAGATCAATTATAATTTTGGCAATAGAAAATCGGTCCAGGCATCTTATAGAGTAATCGGTGAACATACATAAAAAAATATTACGAATTGTGAACCTCCTCCTTTTTTTGAGGTCTGTTAAAAATAGATCTGCCATGTATTTTGTGAATATAACAGTAATAAAATTTAGAATAGCTGACTTTTTGCAGCAATTTGAGGGACTGTCTTTTGGTTACAGACAAAAAAGCTAAATGGAGGAAAGGTACCAACGAACGAACCTTCAAACTTTAGAACGGTGCAACAAACCTTCAAAGCTCTGTTTTCATAAAGATGGGTATAATGACCCTTTTACGGTTTCTGGGTTGTTTCATATTCACTTTGAAGGTTTTATTTATTCAAGTGGCAACTAAAAGTTATACAATGGATGCCTTATTGCATGCATTTTATATTATGACTAAGATATTATTATTTACTGCCTACTAAAGTTGAATTGTAAAGAATAATGTGTGTTTTCATATATGTATATACTTACACTCGATTGCCCTGTTGATTTTAAGATCTCGTACAGTCTGTAACTCTGCTATTTGGTTCATCAGGTATTGCATCTGAAATATGATTGCGAAAATGACACTAACAATCTCTGTAATAAAATGTGAAGAAGTACGAGTCTGATGTCAAACATATTTTTTGTTTTGTCTAAATGTACGTAATAGCTTATGTTCAACACTGCAGGTATACAATATGTAAAGAAAACCCCATCTGACCCATAAGCATAATAAAGGTTAGGTAAACATGACCAAATAAAATATGAAATTTTAAATAATCATCATAGTAACAATACTAATGAATTTTAAACTAATCTTTTTTTCCCGCGAATTAATTCAAACTTCACCAAACTTTGGTAATTTAAAAAAAAAGTGACACACCATTGTTGACGGCATTAATATGAGCGAATAGCGATACGATCGCGTGCCGCGTGCCCTGCCCCCCTTCTCCCGAGCATGTATTACCTACCACACGTATTAATAAACCTCCTTTTGCGAATTCCTTTTTTTATATTCAACCCGTCTTTGTAGGCATTAATAGAATCAGTTATCGATACCTAACAATACCTTCACGGATCGGACAGGGTTTTCTTTACATATTGTATAATAACAGCGCCAATGACTTACCCGTTTGAGTGTGTACACGAACAGCAAGTCTAAGTCTGATTTGATGTCTAGCTTGCGCGCAGTGAGATCAATGCCGGGGTACAGCGCTTGAAGCTCGTCCTTGAACATGTTACGGGCTGCTTCCACCTGGAAAAAGATTATTATAATACAAGCCGTTTACCCGATAGAATTTTCAATTAACAACAATGATGTACCTCCATACAAATTTTCAAAACTCTTTTCTTAGTGCTCACTTTCCTTATAATAAACACACAAGCCTTTTTAGTAGCATCTAGCGTTAGTACACAAGTTGATATTGCGATTGGCGGCCATGTTGGTGACGTAGTCAAAGTCGCTCCGTTAGTACCGTTCGCAAGGACAGCCCGCACTTAAGTGCTTACGCGCATCTAATACTTGTTATAGCTTTTTGTTTTTATTATCCTGTTTTATTGTTGATCTTGAATTGTGTTGTCTAAATTAATTAACAAGTGAAATTTAAGCATAACAAACATAATATAAATATGGTTAGAAAAAAAATTCTTATAGATAGTAATAAAAAATACTCGTTCTCTTGAAATTCGTTATAATGAATGAATCTTTATTTGTCAGAATATGAGTGAGTATACATAAAAAGTGTACGCAAAATAAAATTATAACGTAAAAATAAACCCATAACTCTAGCTTATTAAATTTGTATTAAAAAGTTTTTTGCTAGCTGTCCTTTTGTGCGACGGATGACGTCACGCAGCTGTTATTGTGACAAGGTTCCATCGCAATATTAACGTGCGGGGCTTATACGTTTAGACCAAACAAGACGGACAGGGGTGAGCATATTAGGAACTGCTACTGAGAACTGAGTTCTTACCTTATTCCAATACTTCTCGCTGATCACAGATTTTTCTATCTCCTGGTTGTAGACGTTTTCAGCGTTGATGAGGTCGGCGCGTAGCTGCTTGATGTATCGCATTGTGGTGGCAATGCTCTCGGGCGGCGCCTGAACCTGACCGCCCGCCTTGATCATACGGTCCAGTGTCTCTGCAAGAACAACATCAATATACCGAATTCGTAATTTATTTGGAACGGTGGAGTTTCTTGACCGACACGGGCCGCGTTCGCTACCGCTACGCCACAGAGGCTCTGTGGCGTAGCGGTAGCGAACGCGGCCGCTATGCAAGGAGGCGCGGGCTCGAGCCCCGCGCAGTGCAAATATTTGTATGCATGAATATGAATATTTGCACTGGTCTGGTCGTGCCTCGGAAACCACGTTAAGCCGTTGGTCCCGGTTGCCATACGAACATCTAGTGGCAGTCATTACGGGTTGTTGGAGCCCTCAAAAGTCCAACAATTGATCTAACTGTAATGCTTTGATGTCGCCTTCGGGTTGTGGAGGTCAGACGGCAGTCGCTTCACGGAAAATATCGAAGTTTAGCCAAAATCAGCAGTTTGACTGGTAAAGCGGACCCCAGAATCCAAAGAAAAGCTGAAAAGCTACGGATGCGACTGGGATTAACGCTGAGATGATGATGATGGTAGAGTTTCTTGACCATTATCCCGTCATTATCATTACCACTAGCCCGTTCTCGAAGGTAGTTTAGTATGGAGATACTAAACTACTTTGGATAACGGGCAACTGAAATTAATTCCACTTTTTTTATTAATATTTATGTAGGTACGGACGACAGCAGGTCAAGCTACCCGAAAATGACAAAAAATCCCAATCAATATTAATAATAATAATATTTATTTATTTGCATAAACATGTGTGTACATACAGAAATTATTATTCGTATATGTAGGATGAAAAAATATAAATTGGCTCTACATGTTTGCCATTTGACAAGGCATGCAAATATTAAAAATAATAAAAAATTACTTATTGAAATAATATTTACATTAAAATTGTTCAATCACATCACTAAAAAGAAAAAAAGCAAAGTCATTAATAATAATAATTTTAACAATTTTCTAAACAACTGAAATTGAACCATTACAAAAATATAAAAAAAAAATATTATGAATTAATGAAAATTGAAACATTACTAGGTATATCAAAACTGATCAACGAATTTATATAATACAAAAACCTTAGTGTATAAATTGGTAAACCTTATCATCTAGAAAGTCAGTAAGAGAATAGTAAGCCTTTTTTATTAGAAATTCCATGAGTTTATTTTTAAATATTTTCTGCTCAATTACGTCTTTTAAATTATTAGGCAGTTTATTGAACAATTTTGGTGCCATACCAAGAAAGCTTTTTGAATACAATGTAGTTTTGTGTGGCTGAAGGACAAGTGTGTTTGGATGGCGCTTAGAACGAAGTGTTTTATAGAGATGGGTATTTTTTTTAACAAACATTATTGTTTCGAAAATATACAGGCATGGTAAGGTCAATATTTTTAATTTTGTAAAGTAAGGCTGGCAGCTATCCGTGACCTTGATTTGACAAATAGCTCGTAGGCATTTTTTTGCGTCTTAAATATTAGTTCTCTGTCTGTGCAGTTTCCCCAGAAGATAACGCCATAACGTAGTGTAGAGGTCACGTACGCATGGTATGCAGTCAATACCGCTTTCTGTAACACAATTTTTGCTAAATTGTGTAGTGCGTATTGGTACTTATTTAATTTGTTTATTATATGATCAGTGTGGTTACTCCATCTCATATTTGTATCAAGCCACAATCCTAAAAATTTGGTGCTGTTTGTTTTAGTTATAGCTATATTGTCGTAATGTATAGCTAGATTAACAGGGTCGTTAACATTTTGTTGTTTAAAAGACATAATGTGGGTTTTCTCCAAATTAATTTTGAGGTTATTATTATTTAAATATTCTATTATTTGGCTAAGACTTCGGTTAATTTCAGTTTCAAGTGACAGTAAATTTTGTCCAGTAAATATAATTGTACTATCATCAGCATATAGTGTGATAGGATGCTGAACGGCTCGGGGCATGTCATTAATATAAACGAGAAATAGAAGAGGACCAAGAATATTCCCCTGTGGTACACCATAATTAACTATTCCACTCTTGGATTTATAGATGTATTCAACTTTCGTGCGTGGATTAATTTTTCTAATACTAGTTATTTGTTGTCTACCGCATAAATAAGACTCAATCAAATTTAATACGTTTCCTCTTATTCCATAACTTTCCAATTTGGATAAAAGTATTTTAAAATCTACACAGTCAAAAGCTTTAGACATGTCTAGAAATAAGGCAAGTACTGGTGTTCTATTATCCATTTTTGTTATAATTTTTTCAAGTAGTCCATAGATTGCCATATTAATGTCCTTACACTTCCTAAAACCATATTGTACATCAGATAAAATATTTTTGCTCTCCAAAAATGCATATAATTTATCATATATTACCCTTTCTATAATTTTTGAAAGAGTAGGGAGTAATGCAATGGGCCGGTAGTTTTTGGGGTCTTGTTTACTCTCTTTTTTGTAGACAGGATTGATAATAGATATTTTTAGTGCATCTGGGAATATTCCGTTATCTATTATTAAATTAACGATAAAGCTCAGTATTGGACAAATTTCCTTGGCAACGAGCTTAATTACTTTTGTACATATTTCATCATATCCTGTGCTACCGGTATTTTTAAGGGTATTAATAATTCTAAATATGTCATCAGGACAAGTAGGTGCCATATACATTGATTCTGATATTCTAGAAGTAAGTGACAATTTTGAGTTTGAATTATTACAGATGGGCTGGACTTGGTTTATGTAATAATTATTAAAAACTTCAGCGATTTCAAGGGGATTATTTATACATTTATTGTTATAAGTTATTTTTGTAATACTATCCTTAGGGCAGTTCAATTTGTTTGTTTTTATAATCTTCCACGTGGCTTTCATTTTATTTTGTGCTTTATCAATAAAATAACTATTTTTTGCGTTTTGAGTAAGATGGATTATTTTTTTCAGTCTTTTGGAGTATTGCTTAAACTTTTTAGTATTTACATCACTGGGTTGTAGTCTTGAGGTCCATAGCATTTGCCTTTTACGCTTACAACACAGCTTAATTCCTTTTGTTGCCCATGTGAGTGTCTTAGAAGTAGGAATTTTTATTTTCATAAGTGGAAAACATAAGTCATAAAAGAGTTTAAACATTTCAATAAATTCATTATAAGCCTCATTTGGCATCGTGCACTGATAGACATTAGAAAAACTCAAACTTTGGATTGTTTGTTTAAACTTTAGAAGGTTCTCCGAACAATAATCGCGATTTAATTTAAACCAATGTGAGCTGATAAATGTCTTCTTGACTGGAAATTTCAGAAATTGAGCTGTGTGATCAGATATCGCCAAGTCTATAACTTCACTTTTACTACCCCGTATATTATGTATAATATTGTCTATGCATGTCCCACTATTTAGTCGAGTTGGCTCACATATACTTAATTTTAGATTAAAGTTTAGAAGTAAATTTTCAAATTGCTTGGTAGGACGGGTATTTTTTAGAATATCTATGTTAAAGTCGCCACAGACTACAATTCTCTTCTTAAGCCTTAACACTTTAAAAATAAGGTTGAAAATCTAATAAAGAAATTAAACAGTTTATAGTAACTTGATGTGCTGTCGTCTATACACACATAATATTGTGTGGAAATCGATTGTCATAGTATGATAGGAGTGAGGAGATTTTGAAGATGAATGTCGATGTCTATAAGAGTAGAGGAACACTAAAGAAATTCTGATGATGCGATGGCTGGAAAAATTAGTGGTTAGGAAAGGAGGTGTCTACAGAGTTGACGTCTAATAGTGAAATATGGAAGAAAGAAACTTATCTTTTTTCTATATTTTAGTATTAGACGTCATTTTTTTTTAATGATTATAAACTAGTGCTTGACTGCAATCCCGCCTGGTGGTAAGCAGTGATGCAATCGTTGATGGTAAAGCGCACTAGTTTATTAAGCCTTAAAAAACTTAGGAATAGGAAGGATGACGGCAATTGAGCTAGGTAGGTAGGTTTCTGGCCTGCCATCGGACGCGTCCCCAGGTGGCGGATAGGGGAACGGCCCCCAGATATGGGGGTTACCGGTTTACCGGCGCGGACCAAAACCAGAAGTGGGGACCGCTTCGGCGGTCACATGTGCGGCGGGTCGGCCACCACTCCAAGTGGCTGACGTGACCCGAACTCCGGGTCACCGTCGGGCAACCCGGTCTCCTCATTGAGAGGAGCTGGGGGCCCCGTTTGCCTCCGGGCAAACGAGTGGGGCTAAGAGGAAGGACACCTCGCTTTAAAACCCTTGGCTGCTGCGTCTTCTCGCACTAGAAGACGTACCCAGTCCGGCCCCTCCTTATAGGGGGACCATAGTGGGCCCGCCTTTTGGCGGGAATCGCCGGCGGGGGATTGGTAGACAGGCTCTGTCATTTCCCATGACCCCGCCACTCAGGCAATGTGGTTGTGCCGCTGTGGGTTTAGTGGGTATTCCCGGCTTCGGCTGGGCGAGTCCCACACACGCCCTTCGGAGTACGGTGCGTAAATGCATTACCAACACGTCAAAAAAAAAAAAGGTGATGCAATGTTAAACCCAAGACCAACACGACCAAACGATGCTGCGCTAGAGGGAGATTGATCTGGAGAGTCTCCACGACCAAACTCCCGACACAACATTTGGAGCATCGTACCCGCCACACAACGCAACAAAACTGCTCAGACCCGTCCTCCGTACGGCTTCACCAGACATCATGCCGGAACACGACGAATCGCTTGGCGGCAAGACTTTGTCTGGTGGGTGGTAACTTCTGCCGGCAGCCGATGTTATGGCCTACCACCTAAACCTACCTACCTTACCTATAGGGGCAGGAAAATTATGTTGTACACACATATATACAATATGTAAAGAAAACCCTGTCCGTTCCGTGAAGGTATAGTTAGGTATCGGTCTCAGATTCTACTAATGCCTACAAAGCAGAGTTAAACCTAAAAAAAAAATCGCCCTAAAAAAGTAAATATTATTTCGCAAAAGGAAGTAAATCAATACATGTGCGGTAGGCAATGCGTGCGCAGGTGAAGGGCGTCAGGGCACGCTGCACGCGGTCGTATCGCTATTCGCTCATAATAATACCGTCAAAAATGGTGTTGTCACTTTTTTTTTAAATACCAAGTTTAGGGGAAGTTGGAATTAATCCGCGGAAAAAAAAAGATTATTTCAAAATTCATTAGTATTGTTACTATGATGTTTATGTAAAATTTAATTATTTATTTGGTCACGTGTTCACTTAACCTTTATTATCCTAATCAGTCGGACGGGGTTTTCTTTACATATTGTATGTATAAGCAGACAAGAAAAAATAAGTCAATTTGGAATAAACAATTTCGCTAAACAAATATAGAATGCCAATACGTGAAAAAAATCCAAACAACTTCTGAAATGGAATAATGTCATTTTTGAAAGAAGGATTACAATACTTTACATACCAATAGCAAATTTAGCTTTAGCAGAGGCCTCTTTTCCTTTATTGTAATAAGTTTCTTTCTGTTCAAGCGCCCCTTTGAGCGTCGAAAACATCTTCTTGTCCAAGTCTTCATAGGATGCCTCTACTATCTGAAATCAGAGCATGTATTTAAATCTAAATTTATTAACAACGACGATGTTCATCTTTTAGTTGTTATAAAAGAGGTGCATCGTAGATGGGTATTTTTTCCTCGTTCCTTTTTATTAAAACGAAAATCTTTTAAAACTTTATATATTATAACCCACGTGAGTATGGATGGATGTTTGTTACTCTTTAATGCAAAAACTACTGCATGAATTTAGATGAAATTTGGCACATATACAGTTTATAACCAGGAAGCATCATCATCATCACAGCGTTAATCCCAGTCGCATCCGAAGCCTTTTCAGCTTTGGAGTCTGGCGTCCGCTTTACCAGTCCAACTGCTGAAATGGCTAAACTTCGACATTTTCCGTGAAGCGACTGCCGTCTGACCTCCACAACCCGAAGGCGACATCGAATCATTGCAGTTAGACCAATTGTTGGACTTTTGAGGGCTCCAACAACCCGTAACGACTGCCACTAGATGTTTGTATGGCAACCGGTACCAACGGCTTAACGTGCTTTCCGAGGCACGACCAGACCAGTGCAAGTATTCATATTCATGCATACGAATACTTGCACTGTGCGGGGATCGAACCCGCGCCACCTTGCGCAGCGGCCGCGTCCGCTACCGCTACGCCACGGAGGCTGTCTGTCAGTTTATAACCAGGAATAAGGGCTATATTTCACCGAGACTCCATGGTGGCGCAACCAAACGGACCACAGGTGAGTAACTCTCTATAGAGCAGTATACATTTTGTTGCGTCACCATGAAATATAGCCCCAAACTGTTAGGTAGCCAGGCTAGTTTAAATCTTTATGATGGTATAACCTCCTTTTATGGTTTAAAGGTATATTTTTCTTCATAAATAAGAGCGAGGGTTTGAACTAAAAACCAAATTGTATCTACCCTCTTACTAGAAAAAATCGTCAGAACGTACCATAGTTGCACATAAACATCCCTCACCTTGAATAAAGCCTTATTGTAGTCTGTACAGAACTTTGTCGCCTGTTTATAGTTGTCTATGGCAATCTTCGTGTATTCGTGCATGTCGTGTTCTAACTCTACAATATCTTTGGTGATTTTCACAACAGGGGCGCTCTGAGGCTCGCACTTGTCAGTTTGAACAAGTGTCGCTGAAATTTAGGACATAAAATTATTGTTTTGTGTCATGTAATGCGTGCTCAATGTCCTATCGTGTACCTAATATAACTAGATATATAATACAGATAAGAAATACATGAATATGTATGTGTTCCCCGAATGGTCTGTAGATATCCTTCTCCAGGAAGGCAGCCCAGCTCCCAACGCGACCGATCGCGCTCACCCGGTTTTTCGGTCTTTTGAACTTAATCACTATTCATTGCACCGATTGCAAGGGCGTCCGAATGCCAAAAAGACGTGTCCGCCATCTTTAAATATACAACGCCTGCCTCGCCCGCGTCCAAACGCGGTCAGTACTTTTCTCGGTCTGACGCCACTGCCAATTCAAGCGTCGCAGCTCCCGTCAACGTCGGGGCTGCGAGGGAGGCCGGCCGTTTTATACCAAACTGGCCTTTTATTCTAAACAATTATAATAGTAATTAAAAATGTACTCATTATCGAAGAAACCAGTTAAAGTCAGATGAAACCAGCTTATTATTGGAAACGCCTATTCCCATAGAAAGAAGGCACGTACAGTATGTTAACTAACAGAGGGCGTTCCCGTTAACCCGAAATAGTATAGCATACTTACATGCTAAAAAAAATATTTCCATACGAAAACAAAATGTTTTAAAATTTTTTCCAATAAGAAAATATTCAATAAAAATTTTAAATTGACATGTAAAAGAAACACACTGTACACGCGAACATGAAAGACGGCAACGTCGCAATTTATTTATACATGACGACTACTATTTTGATTTAAAACAGGAGGTTTCAAATTTATTTCCAATTAGAATTTTTTTATTCGGATTTTTTTATGCTGATATTTTTATTTTAATCTATTAATGATATATATTAACGAGTTTAAGGGAACGCCCTCTGTTATTTAACATACTGTATATTCATTGATCACCACCATTGCTCAAAACGATTTGACAATTTCAGACTTATATTAACTTCAGCTTACGATCAATTGATTACGCTCAATCCTTCTCTGTATGAGAGAAGTCTGAAGTCTTCACCCTGCTGAAGTTAAAAAGTTAACTTCAGCAGGGTGATTGCGTAACACACTATCAGTAGTAATGGGTTTCATTTTGACAGTTCAACAACATTCATTGCGTCATTGACGTTGTTGAACAGACAGTTTTCGAACATTACGGAGCAATGGATAAGCAATATGCTTAAAAATTATTAATATTGATAGTAATAGTGTTACTTAATTAGGGTGCTGGTTTCCTCACAATGCTTTCCTTGGGTGAAGTCAGTAATATCCAAAATAAACTCACTGATAAATATTCATTGATTATGGGTAAAAATGGCAATACACAGTCTAAAAAATAAAAATCAACCTTAAGGAGCTTAGCATTAGATTTAATATATGTTTAAAATCTTTTGATATGCTTTATAAATAAACTTACAGAAATAACATGCAATACTAACCTGTGGTTTCAATTTCCGGCTTTTTCATAACTTTTTCTTCAACATACAGAGGTTCTAATATAGGCGGCGGCACTGTTATGTAAACACACAGCTAGATATTAGGTGATCAATTAATTAGTAAATAGCCGACCAAGATAGTTAGACCAGTGACTGTAAATACGTCATCCATATTTTTAATTCCGATACCGAAACTACAGATAATAGACAAGACAAAGCCTTTTGTAAAGTTTATTGCCAAACAATCTTGCAATACAGTTAAAATAAATTAGCCCGAGAAGCTATTTATTTTCAACTTTATCTTAAAAGACGCAATGTTTATATTTGTTTGGCAGAGGAAGCTACGCTTTACTGCGCTTCGCCAGATTCGCGCCGGTCCTAAAGTAAACATCCAAAGAGCCACCAAACAGCTATCAGAAAGAGATGAAGCTATACATGACACAGGTCTATTTCTTTCTAACAAGAGGACCCCCCAGTTGTCTAGTTATCTTGGTCATTAACATGCGTTTGATGTAATGACGTCAACGTTCACAAACTAAAGTAATTTTAAGTTAAGCGCTTCTTTCCATTTCATTAAGAAAAGGATAAAAGATAACATTTTAGTTTAATCCTGTCAAATTAAGATACTCCATAGACATTTTTTTTTTTGTTTCGTTTCTTTCCGTTCGGGCGAATGGAAAAGGCAAAGGCATAGTACGCCATACAGCCAAGTCTTCAGTAATTTTTTTTTTCATTAAATATCTATCCTAACTTATCCTAACTTATCCTAACATAACTTAACCTAAACTAACTCCTTTCGTTTTACGCGTTTGGACGATAAGGAGCGGTTTAGCGTAAAGACATGATGAGGCCACTATGCTACAATATTTCACTGTTCTTTTTGAATTATTCACTGAATGCACTTTTTACTACATAAATCACGCGTTTTTATTTAGTAAACGACACTATAAATAATTTTAAAAGTCCAATGAAAAATGAGCGTGACACTCATCTTGACATTCCCGCCAAACTCCATTCCATAGACAGTTCAGGCGCGATTATAAACATGGCGACTAAAAATACGCCAGTTTACGTCAGGAGCGCACTAATTTGACAGGTCTAAACTGACATTTTATCTTCTGTCCTTTTCTTAATGAAATAGAAAGAAAAGATGCACTGAACTTAAATTTAATTTAGTTTGTGAACGATGGAATCGGGGTCAGTAAATTCCAATTAATTTGTCAAATTCCAAAAATCATCAAAGTGAAAATGTAGGTAAGCAATGAAGCACAAAGTTATCTTCGAAAGTAAAAATTAATAGCAAATTATTATGAAGATGAAGAATCTAGGGCCATACTTTTCAACATTCAGATCACATTGATCTACAGAAATTACATCTTGACATTTAATTCAACATGAATAACGTAATCAAATATTATGTAACAATTTTATAATTTAAAAGAGTGTTCATGAAGTTTCTTGTCTGTTCTTCTCCATAGTTACAGTCAGCAACAAAAGTGATGTAACACTTTGAAGTCGAATTGAATCACTAAATTCTTAATTACTGAGCAAAATGTTTATTAAAATAGAAACACAAGTGACATTTAATTGTTTTAGTTGTGTGTTCAAGTGACATTAAAGTGGCAGGATCCTTCGACCAGACTGGTTCTGGCGGGCACTTGCCCACTGATGTGATGAACTTGTATGCGTGCTAGTTGCACAGTAAACTCTACTTGCGAGATGCAGGATTTGCGTGACGTCAGTATGAAGACATCTATAGGTTGAAGAAGAAGTATGAAGCGTTGTTCGCATGTAGCGTTGTAGGTACTGGTACAATATCAAGTAAATAGACTTTTGTTGCTGACCGTACCTACACTTCGAAGTGGGCAACTAGATTCATCTAACTGACTGACCAGCTCTTTGACAGAAGTGTCTTTAATTGATTTACTTGAAATAAATGCTTTGATTTTCTTTTTAACATATATATTTTCTATACCAAAACTGTGATATTTAGTCTTTAGTAAAGTTTCCTAACAATTGAAAAATCGGCCATGAATGAAATGATTATGAAAGTGAGTGTTTTCATTATGCTTGTGACCTTCTTCTCATGTACACACGATGACATATCAAGCCATATATTTCCAGTTTTAGCTGACCTCGCATTGTATTTGGTTTCTCGTACAATCAGAAGTCAGCTTATACTGGTTATGTGAAGCTTGATGTGTAGCCGTGCATATCTCAAAATTAAAAATGTCATACGTTTAATCACACCTCCATGATTAAGCGACGTAAATCGAAATATCCTTTATTGGGCCATAAATGACAACTTATTGCAATAATTCTTACATTCATATTCCTTCTTTGCGAAGACTCTTTCAGCATCTTTTTCAATGTCTTGCTTGGATCTAGGAGTTAGATCGATTGGGGTGACACCCTCCTGTAACATAACAGACATTCATGTGATTATTATTCCAGATATCTATAATCCAATGATAATGGGATGGACGATATTCTTTAGGATGCATTTTGGTGTTCGGCCTTTATCGTTCCATCATCGGAGGACCGAGTACGGTGAGTCCACCCTTACGTTTTTGACACAGCTACGGTCCAGACGAAAAGTTTGGCCTCGTTTTCTATACCGCGTACAACGAAAGACTGGAACAACTGGGGCCAAAATATATGAACTCCGCTAATTACTAATCTATACTAATATTATAAATGCGAAAGTATCTCTGTCTGTCTGTCCGGCTTTCACGCCAAAACTACTGAACCGATTGTAATGAAATTTGGTACAGAGATAGTCTAGAGCCTGAGAAAGGACATAGGCTATAACATCCCGCTCTGAGCAATAGGAGCAAAGCAGTAACAAAAAATGTTGCGAACACGGGTGCAAACGCGGACGTACATATTGCTCCCATTATTTTAACAGGCGCTTATTTTATATCAATACGCGGACGGAGTCGCGGGCAACGGCTAGTTAAAGTATAAACGGGGACATATTTCTAACTTTTAAATAAACCATGCAGTAGACGCTGGCAAAATGTATGGTGTAATAGGCAAAAAAAACCGCGTGAGACGAGCTTTTAACGCTTGCGGTCGGCTGTAATCGGTAATCTTCGGTAGGGAGTTGAGAGCGATCAACATTTAGCATTTATTGACTGATGTAGGTGATAAAAAATATTCATTCAGTATTTTTATCACAGAACATGTTATAAACGGTTTTGCAGAAGATTCTCAAAAATTACTTATAAAGGAGAATATTTTAAGTAGAAGCGATTTAAATGCATGCATGGATAGTTAAATTTACTTCTATTTATTTAACTACCTATAAGTCAGGATAATTTAAGTCTGTTTGCCCTATACAATACACTACAAATGCCTAATGTTTCATATAGATGTGCTTGAGTAATTTGTAGGACAAAATATATGGGGAAGATTACACCCTAAGGCCCGTATTACAGAAGGATACTCAAGCATTGATCTCTGTTTAAACATTACTTAAAACTAGTTTCAACCAATCAAATGGCTTGAAACTTGAGTTTTGAGTGACGTTCTGTAATACGGACCTTATACTCTCGATTTGCCCTCCATAGGCCTGACTATTCGGCCAACCTTGTGCGCGGATGAAGTTTAAACGGTTCTTAACCTGTTGAGTGTCTTAAGTACAACCGTTGAGTGTCTTTGAGTGTCTTATGTACCAACGTGTGTGCATAAGACACTTACAGTTAATGGTTAAACACATATATTCGTAATTTAACCAAAAAAAAACCGATTAGTTTCAGGCTGAAAAATTATCAGGCCAATTATTATTATTTCATTTTAGTTTGTTTCATGCCAATCTTTAATCTTACATTATAAAAGAAAAGTAAAACCAACGAACCCTTCCAAACATGAAACGGCTAAGATAGGCAGAGGTCCTGTTAAATTGATCTGCGGCTGCCTTCCAATATGTGGTATTTTCCTGATACACTAGAGCCACAAAGTCGTTAGCCCAAGGGACGTTTGACTCTAGAAAGTTGCGGGCATCAGGACTATTCCTGAGAACAAAAGTCACAATATTACAGAGTATATTTGAAATCAAAATAGGGATGTATCCAAGGTATGAAAATCAAAAAAATAATTAGTCCGTCTTATAGTTATATAATAAAAGAAAATTAAGACCCGTATTTTTTATTTTGTCGCAATTACCAAAAACTACTGAGATATAGTGTATTGAAGTTACGGAGTGGGGGCTAATTACATATATTTTGTACCACGGCGTGACGTCATGCGATATTTCAAATCAATATATCTTCCAAGTATTTGAATGAAAGAAAACATAAAAAATACGTGTTCATTTTTTTTTATAAATCCTTCTAATGTACATTAAATAATAAATTATTTTTTAGGATACAACCCAATTGTCAAATTTGGGGACAACTTGATCTATGTATGTACTGCCCTCATATCAAAGCACTCTATTGCACAGGTCAAATTCAATCAAAATAGGTATTCAGATTGGTAAAAAAAACAAACTATTTTAGAGTGTGTTGAGTAATCAAGCTGCAATCCAGGCTCGCTTCCAATAAGTATATATTGGAACCGGACTTTTAAATCAAGCCATCATTAATTTTCACGTAAATTAAAGGCCATCTAAATAACAATGAGTTATAGAAAAGTTTTTATGCTTTTTTTGAAATTGGCTGGCTGTGCCTTTGGCCAGTCATTGTTCTGTGATTTGAATTGAAAGAGGTTAAATTGTAAAGACCTTAATACAAAAAATATACGTAGTTTGACTCGATTTTAGAGCCCGTGAATTTATTACTTAACATGCCCAGTGCTGTGACAGACTTTCCTATGAGCGGGCGGAAATTCTCCACACGGGCCTAGTGCGGACTGATGGATGACATGTCCAAGTTTGTTTTTTTGATGATGATGGTTTCCTCAGAATATTTTCTACCAATGTTATGAGAGCAGTAACAATGCAATAAATTGCAAAAAATACTCGCCTGTCTGGGTTTGAACCCACAAATTACAACTTGGAAGTAGGCACTGTTACAATCGGGCTCCCTGAGATTATCACAAAAATTACTTACTTAGCATAAACAACTGCAGCACCCGTAAGTATTGTGGCTCCAACAGCTCCCCAAAACAATTTATGACTTTTAGGGCGTGGTTTGGCCTTACATTCCTCCGGGGTTGGTTGTGTTGCATATTGGCGATTTGAACTACGCATTACTATTAGGGCGGCGCAAGAGCCATCGCTCATATGACGCCTTACCTGAGGGAAAAAATGAGTTTATGTAATATTATTTTATCCCATCCACAGGTAGGTTAATAAAACCAACCCTCATGGAACCCCATTTATTTGTATTATACTTTACATCACTAAATACAATATGTAAAGGAAATCCTGTCCGATCCGTGAAGGTATTGTTAGGGTATCAATAACTGATTCTACTAATGCCCACAAAGCCGGGTTAAAGTTAAAAAAAAAACCTAAAAATATAAATATTATTTCGCAAAAAGAGGTAACTTAAAACATGTGCGGTTGGCAAATAATGCGCGGGCGACAACGTTGGGCAGGGCACGCGGCACGTAGTCGCATCGCTTATAATAATACAGTCAAAATGGTGTTGTTACTTTTTTAAAAATTACCAAATTTCGGGGAAGTTGGAATTAATTCGCAGGAAAAAAGATTTTTTCAAAATTCATTAGTTTTGTTACTATGATAATTACGTAAAATTTTATATCATATTTGATTATCTGTTTACCTAACCTTCATTATCCTTATGGGTCGGACAGGGTTTTCTTTACATACTGCAAATATTTGTATGCATGAATATGAATATTTGCACTGGTCTGGTCGTGCCTCGGAAAGCACGTTAAGCCGTTGGTACCGGTTGCCATACGAACATCTAGTGGCAGTTGTTACGGGTTGTTGGAACCGTCAAAAGTCTAACAATTGGTCTAACTGCAATGCTTAGATATCGCCTTCGGGTTGTGGAGGTCAGACGGCAGTCGCTTCACGGAAAATATCGAAGTTTAGCCAAAACTCAGCAGTTAAACTGGTAAAGCGGACCCCAGACTCCAAAGCTGAAAGGGCTGCGGATGTGACTGGGATTAACGCTGAGATGATGATGATACTGTATGTATAACAAAAAATAAAAAGTAAGACTCCCAAAACATACAATGTGTGGCTTTATCGAGAAATTCAAGAAACAATAACACACACAAATAAAATACAGTATCGAAAATAAAAACTTGAAAGTTATTTTTGATTCCAATGAAATCTCACTCTTCAACATAGACTATAATGTTCAATACAGGGGTAAGTTATCAAATGCTGTTGAAATACATAACAAAAGTATTACTATTTTTCTTCTTCTTAACAATTAAATTTAATTATTTAGAAATACTTTATTGTCAGACCACAACAAAAGAGATAGCAAAAAAAATGTAATTTGGTTCAAATTACTATGTAAAAACATTTAAAAAAGGGATAAATCTGGATTCCCTGCTTTCTTTCTAATGAGAAAACTTTTGGGTATTACAATAAAATTATATTTAACTTCATTATGAAAGGAACAAAACAACAGACAAGTATGTACAGCGAAGTTTTTTTAACCAATCCAAAAAATGGCAACATAAATGTAAATATTGGGAGCTACTTTATTTCAACAGATAGGTACTCACAGAATATTATACTAACGGTACAACCTACAACATGCTTATTATGTATGATCCTTAATTACAAGTATGAACACAGCCTTATAGCAACCTTTTCGAGGTTAGGTATTATGAAAATGACGTCGAAAGATTGTTATGTAAGGAACAATATTATGAAAATGTTTGTGTATGTTTTTGATAAATGGAATATACTTGTTCATATAATTAGGAATTACTTAAATTAGACCTTATTTGCGGTAATAAACACAAAATAACTCAATCAAAACATTGGAGAATGGGTCACTACACGTCAAAATGTCTAGTGAAATACTGGATATAGAATGAAAAGAGTGCCAATTAACATAGTCCCGATAGCGCAATTAAATCTGTGTATGTACGTACCAAAACTAGTTTAGCATTAGCTAAATGGTTCGTAAATCTATACATTTTTCGGCAGGAATCTCTTTGCAGTTTCCTCTTGGGCTGTCAAAATTCAGAGACTACAGAACAGGGACCACGGAGAACAGAGAATTGACAGTACTTCAGTTGATTTCATAGTGCTATTACTCATAACTACTAATTTTGCTACATTAGTAGATTATACCTGAAAAACAATTTAACTTTTGTCAAGGATAAGTCAAAAACCTTAAATTATAAAATAATCCATAAAATTTGGGATTTAAAATAATCATATTATCATTCATAATTTATCCATAACAAAATACTGTCACTATGACAGCTTCGAACACTTGATCAATCGACCATTGGACCATTTCACTTGACACTTCATGTACTTACAAATAAAATAAGGATCGGATGGACTTATTTTTCTAAAAATGTTCCGATTTGCAATTTCTGGTAAATAGAATTTTTATATTAATTGAATAGAGACACAAAAGCACAACTGTATTCTGATAGTAAATTTATTAAATCTTATTTTGTTGTGTAACAATTTAGCAACTTGTTTGTGACGGCTTGTTTTGAGGTTATTTTTTTCTTTTTCAGCTGTCCGCTATATACGGCCTCTTTCGCTTCCATATTTTAATGCGGCCAAGATTATATGTAACAGCACAAAGAACTATGCGACTCTCATTAATACAAGGTTTTCCACCAATACTTACTTTGAACGCAATTCAATGTTGAATAATAAACAGATCTTAGATATATGTTCCAATATCGTTGTCCCTGTGAGAACTGTAACAAAATTCAGTTTGAAAAGAGGTAAAAGGAAGACTGTGAAGGCAGTAACAGCAAGATTCTTCCGGTTACACTGGGGCGGATGGATAAGACCAAAGGTTGGCAGGCATAAGAAACTATGGAAAAAATCGCCACCGCAAAGAAAGCGTCTGAAACAACATGTTACATGTAATGCTACACAAAGTACATTGCTGGACAAAATGGTTACAAAGTTTTGGAAGAAGCCAAAATATTATGTTGAAGATCCATATGCACCCTATCATACTAGAGAAGAGTTCTATTTTACCAGGAAGAAACCTGTTAGACATTAATCTATCAGTAATGGTAACATTAATAGATAATTGATATTATTACCAAACTAGAATAAATATAATTTAGAATGATTCATAAATTATTATTTATATGTACCTTATGATTGAGGGAAAAGCCTATTTCTCTCAATTAGGCATACCTCCAAACTCTGGGCTTTAACATTAAAGTAATTATTTAGTTATAGCCAATTAGGTGAAACAAGGTGTATTCTGGGGAAATTGACAGTTTCTGGGATGATCAACCTGCTGGTGTCTGTACTCCTGCCTTTTCCCAGGAGTGGGTGAACCAGAGGGTCATTATTACTCCTAAAATTGTTTATGCTATTGATAACCTACCATTTCCAAGAGCTTATTTGATTCTTTGAATTTATTTCTACATTAATATCAACAACTTGTATTTTGAACTATTTACTGTTAATACCTGTCAAAACTACAATAGGATAATATGAATAATTATATGGACTAAAGTGGTCGTATTCATAATATGATCTGAATGCAATTCATGTCAGGCGATTCATCTGTTTAACAGTGTTCTATGTTATTGATTTGGTTTCTGCACTCAGTCCCTCCAGCGGACCATTGTACGTGGACCATGGCGGCCTTTGGCGGTTATTCGAACCATCCCACCTCCCTCTAGAAGCCCATCAGGTCTCCTAGCCTGTTGTTTACATCTGTATAAGATCTTGGTGCTCCTTAACAGTGTTCTATGGAGATAAGAGATTCATACACACCGGCCAAGAGCTCACATACTAAGTACGGAATTCTAAAAATGGGAACACAAATTACAGTGATAACTAAAGAAAGAGTTAGGATTTAGACTACCTATCACGAAGTAGCCAAAGGTATAGCGCCATCTCTCGTAAATTTCGATTACTAATTTATACAAATTAGGTCCGTATTACAGAATGTCACTCAAACTCAAGCTCTACTTATGTCTCGTTTCAAGCCTTTTGATTGGTTGAAACTAGTTTTAAGTAATGCTTAAGCAGAGATCAATGCTTGAGTAACGTTCTGTAATACGCACCTTAGACAGGTAAGTAGGTACGCATGTTGGATTGAGTGAACTCGGCGGTAGGCCACAACATCGGCCGCCGGCATAAGTTACCACCCAAAGTCTTGCCGCCAAGCGATTCGTCGTGTTGGATTCGTCGGCATAATGTCTGGTGAAGCCGTACGGCGGACGGGTCCGAGCAGTTGTGTTGCGACAATTGTTGGTGTGTCGGGAGTTTGGTCGGGGAGGCCGGGAGGGTAGCGGAATTCGAATTACGGTGCTCCGCGGACTGACCGCAGGTATTTGGGTTGGGAGCCCAAGTATTGTGCCCCGCCGACTGCGAAAAATCCCAGGGTGGCCCCATCGTGCCGGTTGGCGACCGGACGAGAGGACATGATAACGATCTCTGGGGTGGTTCGGGCGTCCCCGCAGTCTCCTGATCAATCTCCCTTTGGCCCAGCATCGTTGGTCGTATTGTTGGGTTTAACATTACATAGCGTCTTCCTTCGTTCCTTCATTCACTCAATTTAAAGTACGAAAAATTCTAATAAGAAAAGTAGGTATGCACAGTGGACGCACGTCCTCTTATCTAAAGAGCATCTCAAGGCGATTCTCACACTGCCCCGCATGATGCAGCGTAGCGCGTGGATGCGTGTTCTTCTGTTGCTTGTAAGCATCTCCGTTTGTATGGAAAACACGCACAGTCTAACACACAGAAAATGCATCCACGCGCGTCCATGCGGATCACGCGCATACACGCGGAGAAACATGCACCCCCGCGCGTAAGTGCAGGGCGAGACGCAAGGTATGGCACACCGAATTCCGCAGTGCCGCGCGTGATTTTGAATGGGCGTGATATGAAAATGGATCTCGATATCGATCGATTTATATTCGAAATCGAAAACCACCCAGCTATCTGGAATATGAAATGTGATGAATACAGTGACAGAGCGCAGAAGGTGATACAATGGGAGGAAGTAATAAATATGTTAGAACGGCGAATAAATGAGAGCCGCCGTGCGTGAATCTACAAAACGCACCCACGCACGTGAGTGCGCAAAAAACCCGCACGATGATGCAGATCTGGACTCCCACAGGAACGCGCGTAGCTGCGTCGACACGCAACATGCAGCATGATGCGGGGCAGTTTGAAAATCGCCTTACATTCGAGGTCTGTACTCCAATCTCAATACAGTCCATCACCACCTAGAGACTGAGAATCCTTACCTACTTTGCTTGACCGAGACCCAGATCAGATGTCCGTCTGATGCGGCATACCTCAGCTACCCGGAATACGCATTGGAGCATCACTTCCTGCAGCATGCCGGGGTCTGTGTGTATGTCTGTGACTACCGATCGCACAGCGGTGATCAGGAGACGACTCGACTATTTGACCACCTCAGTGAAGCTGCTGACAATGCGCTGTACCGGCACCCTGACGCACGACGCACAGTTTGTCGCTCTAGGAGACTTCAACGCCTGCCACCCTTACCAGAGGACCGACCACGCTGGGAGAGAAGCGTGAAGCTTTGCGCTTTCAATTTTTCTCTCCCAGCTAGTGGGACAAGCGAAAGCGACTAGGGCACCTGATGTAGTTGGTCATACCGCCAATTGTCTGGAAGAAGTTCCAGACAATTGGCTGACCACTGATCCGGACAGATGTGTTGTAACAGTTTCCTCACCGTTGGGAACTTCTGACTGTCTGGTGAAGACGTGAAGTCTGTATCGTCCTTCTCCCCACCAGATTGCGATTTATGTGGTGAACAGCGAATGTGGCGATACAAGTCAGCAGATTGGGATGAGATGCGCCATTTCTTTGCGTTTTGGAGGAGGAAATCTTCTTAGGTAAAAATAAAACTTGCGTGTCCGATATGATCTGTGTAATTCGACTTCAAATGCCCTGTTTATATTCACACATTCTATGGTACAAGTAGTGGCATGCCTAATTATTTACAATTATCAATACAGTATTATTATTTACGATATTAAGCACGCGCCGAGTCGCGGTGAGGGGCGCGTGGCGCCGTGAGCCCGCGTTGTGAATTTATAAATAGGTATAGGTCGCTACGCGGAGGCGCTCCTTTTCTCCGGGGGGCTCCGTCGTGTTAAGTTCTCCGCTCCGGTGTACCAACTTGGTGTGTAGTCGCGCCAAGACTCTCACTGCGATTCATCCTTCGTGTGCAGTCTTCGTGTACAGATCTCCACTGCGATTCATCCTTCGTGTACAGATCTCCACTGCGATGTACCAGCTCCGTGTGTCAAAACGTACTTACGAGTGATGTCGGTGTACGCACCGTATCACGTATCTTATTCCTATAACAGTAAAACGCCTTTTTCAAGACGACCTCACCAGGGGCGGATCGTGAGTTTATGGGGCCCTGGGCTGAAACTACTTTGGGGTCTATCTATATAGTGCTTCTGGTCAGAGCATTATAGACCAGTTTAAGGGTGTAGGGGTGAGCTCCCCACCACACCCCAGCCAAAGCCTTAAAGACCGACACGGAACGTTCGTATTTTTTGATCGTGTTGCTAATGTGATCAACCCCAGACAATTTAGAGTCCAAGGTTACTCCCAGAAACCTAGCCTTATCTTCAACTGGAATGCTTTGACCATTGACGTTTAGGTCTATGGAAGGAACAGCACGCTTGCGTGTAAAAATGACAGCTTTACTCTTTGGCGCACTTAAGGACAAGTAGCCATTGGTTTAATGAGGCCAGAGAGACATTCAATGAACGGGCGGCATCCTGAATGGAATTGCCACACACTATTAGTGCGATATCGTCAGCATACTTACTGAAGGATCTTACAATCGAAATTAAGGGAAGAGGGCAAGTCAACTGTTTAGATGTTGTATAATGGGGGACTAAGAACTGATCCTTGAGGTAGTCCTCTCCAGACCGATCTTTGTTCAGAGTCACCCCCTGGTATTCTAAGTTGAATGGTGCGACTGGTAAAAATGTTACCAATGATGCGACAAATCCTAGCCGGGATTCTCAGCTCGTGCAACTTTTGCCTGAGATTAGGGAGGAGGACGGAATCATAGGCAGCTGATATATCCAGAAAGACAGCAACCACAGACTCATTTTTCTGCTAAGGGCCAGCCGGGCCTCTGACATGAGGATACCCATACTATCAGCTGTGCCCAGACCTTTCATAAAGCCAAATTGAGTCGTTGGAAGCAATCTCCTGTTTTCCACCAACCACACTTATCGGTTTTTAACTAAATGTTCCAATAGTTTGATAAGTATGGACGATAGGGCAATGGGTCTGTATGAGCAATGATCATTGGGATCTTTGCCTGGTTTTAAAATCGGGATGACAACTTGAACCTTCCACTCTGTGGGAATGAAGCCAGAAGTAAAACAGAAATAAGCCAGGTCCAGGTAATATTTGTGAGTTTTTGGTCCAGCTTTAGAAATAAAGGAGTACGGGAATCCATCCACTTCCGGAGCGGAGTCCTTGACGTGGGATAGCACGGCTTTCAACTCGTCAAAGCTAAATGGCATGTCCTTGGTTCTTCAATGTTGTCTGCATCATAGATGTCAACATTGGTTTCCTCAAGACTTGGAACATAAGCCGGACCGATTTTTGAAAAGAACTGGTATCCCAGTTCTTCCGTGAGGTTGTTGGAAGAGGAGACAGGTGCTAAACTGCTCCTAAAACGTTTCACCTTTCGCCAAACCACCGAAACCGGGGTGGACGGAGCCAGCGAACTACAATATTTTGACCAACCTTCGCGTTTTTTTCCTTTTTAGGAATTTCCTGGACTTGCCAATATCCGTTTGAAGGCAATGAGGTTATCCAGGTTCATATTGCCATTAACTGTCTTTTCAGCCTCATTCCTGGCCCAGACCATGTCAGTGCATTCCCTATCTCACCATGGCGGGGAGGGAGTTTACCAGAAAAGGGTTTATTTGAAGGGAAAGAATCATCAGCAGTGGAAGCAATGGCGGAGGAGAAGGACAAGAAACATTCCTGGGTAATCCTGGGCGTTAGCATAGTTAACTTCTGGGAGGGAGGATATTCTAAGGTCTAGAATTTTAGAATATAAATCCCAGTCTGCTGAGTTTAATTGGTGGTTTAAAAGAAGGGGAAAAACTTTAACAGGAATGCTTTCGGAAGGAAATTCAATTATGATGGGGTAGTGATCACTTCCATAGGTCATATCCAAGCGACGCCAAATGAGAAGACTAGCTATATTAGATGAGCAGAATGTTAAGTCAACACAGCTACTATTCTGACCAGGTAGAGATCTACGAGTAGCACTACCATCGTTAATTAGACAAAGATTGTGCTCATCCAATATATCCAGCAAGCCAATGCCAAAGTTATCACAAGTATCTGATCCCCAGCGGTAATGGTGACAATTGAAATCGCCCATTACAAGTATTGGGCCACTAACACTGCATAACAAATTCCTAATTATTGAAAGATACCTACTCAAGTTGTGGGTGCGCAATATAAAAAGAAAAAATATTTATACCCTCAGCCTTCACAGCAACAACATTTATGTTATCGCCAACAATCATCATCATCATCATCAGCCTCTAGCCCCCTACTCGTCCACTGCTGGACATAGGCCTCCTTCATGGCACGCCAACAAGCTCGATCCTGAGCAATTCAAATCGCCAACAAAGGTTAGAGGAATCTGAGAGAATGATACCTTGCTATTGATGAACAAGGCACATCCTCCGTATCCATCAGATCTATCATCACGAACACTGGCGAAACATGGCAGCCTGAAATTGCTTCCAGGCAAAAGCCATGTCTCAGCAATGCCGCAGATTGTGGTGTAAACCTATTAATTAAAAAAGAACGATCAGGCTTTCTGGGAGTAATACTCCTCACGTTCCACTGGAGAAATGTTAGGGGATGGAATTTTGTGGATATAGTTCAATATGGAGGTCAATTTTAATGCAACGTGGTCAGGTATGGAGTGAGATGGGCTAGCAAGAGCAGCATGAGCATGTCTGTGATTTTTAGGATATCAGTATATTTATCCTGCTGTTTGTGGAGGATTGGCTGTGGAGCTTCTAATGGAAGAGCACAGCCATTTTTGGATGGGGAAAAGGAGTAATTTTGGGAGAGGTTCAGGTGGGTCCGTTTAGCATAGCCGGATGAAAGTGGAGTATGGGATTTTGGTTTTAAAAGAACCGTTTTCCGGTATGAATTTTGGGTTACTGGGATGGGTCTTGAGGACATGGGTTGAGGTTTATTTATAGAAACTTGGTTACGTGAGAGAGATTTGGAGACATCAGCAAATGATCTGGAAACAGGTGGGAAGACCCGACTTGCCTCCGCATACGAGATCGATTTTTTCGCCATCAGAGCTTTGATGCTCTTCTGTCGGCCTAATTCAGGACAACCACTGTCATTTGCGAAATGGTTGCCAGTAGGTACAAGAAACACAGAGACTCAATTCACGGGTGACTTCACATCCATCTTCTGGATGATCTTCACTGCACTTAAAGCATCTAGGTTTCGATCTGCAGATGATGCGGGTATGGCCAAAGCGACAACAGTTATAACACTGAACAGTAGGGTAAGTATATCTTTCCACTGGGAGAGCCGAGTAGAAGCAATAGACACGCTTAGGTAGTATTTGTCCATCAAACGTAACAACTACAGTCTGTGTGGGCTCCCACTCGGTCACACCGGCAGAAGACACCTTCCTGCTCATTCGTCTCGCCTTGATGACAGAGCCACACCCCTCAGGAACCTGGACGTTTTTAATGATCTCATCTTCCGACCATTCGACTGGAATATCCCTCACAATACCCATTCTTGTGATGTTGTATTGTGGAATGGCAGCCATGTAATTGTGTTGGGATAAAATCTTATTGTTAAGGAAACTGTTTGCATCCTGATAAGACTTGAACTCAACTGACACACGATTTCTGCCTACACGTTTGATCCCATCGAGACGTATGTTATTCGCGTTATTTATCGTCAAAAACATACCAAACTTGATAGGTTGTAGCACAGTGCCTGAGGTGTGTTCGTCTTTGAGTGATACATTCACTATATAGGGAGGATTGTCTTGTGGTGTGTACGAAAGCCTGCCTAGTGTATTTTTGGGAATCTTAGTTTTAATATTTGAAGAGACCAGGGCGAACTAGCGGCCCTCTTACGACTATGGGTGTCCGTATCCATAACATTGTCGTTTGAAGTTATTTAAGAAGATCAAATAGGTCAGGCGGGGGGTCCGGGGGATCAGGGGGCTTTTTGGAGGCCATTTTGAATTACGCTAGCCAATATAAAATGAAAAATAAAACGATACAAAAAGACGATTACAACAGCTAAAAACCAAACCTTATACCCAATGCACAAACACAATGAACACTTTCGATCGAGTTTCACAACAAAAGAATCACTATAATCGAAAATATTCGTAGCACTGACAAAAGCACGTGTTAAGCCCTTCACCACTACCGACGAAAAAAAACCCTAAAGATATTGAAAGCAGTTCTGTCTTTTCTTTAGAGTGAATACTACTTTAAGTATTCAGTGGCCTCTGTGGTTAGATACCACAATTTTGCCAATAACACGTGTAACGAATTATAGAAATTCTTTAAAAAAATATTTCACAATAATGGCGGATATCGCCAATGACAGTTGAAAAAACGGCTGCGTGCGCCGACTAAGAGAAGATTTGATGCTAAGCCATTAAGTGGCCACTATGCTGCGATATTTCAATGTTCTTTATGCATTATTTACTGAATGCACTATTTACTACATAAATCAAGATTTGATGCTAAGCCATTATGTGGCCACTATGCTGCGATATTTCAATGTTCTTTATGCATTATTTACTGAATGCACTATTTACTACATAAATCACGCGCTTTTATTTAGTAAACGACACTATAAATAATTTTAAAAGTCCAATGAAAAATGCGCGTGAGCGTGACACTCGTCTTAGTTTGTTGAACAGAAATACTGACGTCAACTTGACAGGAGACTTTTTGAAATAAAATGTCAATGTCAATTCACATTGTCAATTTTGTCTTGTCACTTGTCAGTGTTCATCAAGTACTTTAAAGTGATGCTTGTGTTATTTACCGTTTTGTACGTAATTACGTAGTTTTATGATTTAAAAAATGTACATTTACGAGTTGCCGTTTGATATAAACAAGGAATTATGTAGCCTTCTCGATACAGAAGACTATTGGAAGGAATTAGCAGGCAACTGGATGAAATATTCCGCGTTTGAAGTAAACGTAAGTATATATCATATCATTAATATTGCGGAGTTTGGGTATTTCCTCACCACGAAACATCTTTTTTTAACATTCTTTCTTGGAATTCCCGATTATTATAATGCTAAATACGTCACGCTTTGATAATGGAGATGATATAGGTGGATATATATAGAGAAAACGTGGCGAAGAAGATTATATCCCCTAATTATTTTAAGGAAAGTACAGTAAATCCGGTTTTCGGCTATGTTTTTAGCACTGATGGCGATCGCCATCAGATTCACAGCATAACATCAATTATTGAATTCTTATTTTATTTCTATTATAATGTTGTCATATACAGATTACCTTTTTTTTAGGACATGGAACAAACAGCACGCCGCTTGGCTATGTCACCCACTAACCAATTGTTCACCAGATGGGGACAGCTAAACCATAGGGTAGAAGAACTTTTTATTTTGTTGTACAAAATGAGGCACCTGCCAGCGCTCCAATGCCTTAAGCCTGTCGTTAACTCTGACTTCCATAAGTTATTAAGTAAAAGTATAAACTCTTGCAGTACAAAGGAAAGGAAATCTGTGATTTTATATGGTAGGTATTTTATAACTTATTTCTTTTGAACACTATTATTATTAGTTGCTGAAATGTGAGCTAAACAGAAATACTAACTATATAATTTTTTAAATTACATCAGCAGTTTAGTTCATAAACAAAAAACCTGAAGTGCATGCATTCAATTCCTAAACAAGAAGTTCAAGTGAAAGAAAATCATGCATTAAGTTTGTTCAGTCAACAAACTTTCGTCTTATAGCTAATGTTCAGAATTGAGTATTATACAATGTTATTTTTTGTATATGCAAAACCCAAAACACATATCCAGTATTCTTAAGTAAAGAATCTATGTACAAAATTTCAAAAAGATATAATGAATAATCACAAAGTTATGAGTTTATTATCTTATCTGGTTGTCTCAACAAAAATATGGTTAACCCACTGTTCGCCCACCGCTCCTACAGCGGCACAGCGCGGAGCGTAACCACGGAGGGTAATGGTGTAAAAATGATTGGAATTGATTCAGTTGCTTACACTGAACAAACTATATTCAGGTTTCCTATAAAGAAAAAAACAGTGCAGTGAGGTGTGAATTTAAACTCTTTGCATGTGGACAATTTTTCTCTCAATTAAACATAAATTTATATTCATGGTTCTTAACAGTTACAACTACTATTCATCATGAATGCTGAACCAGTTTAAAAAAAAAACTACTTTAACATCAATTTGCTTTCAAATCAAATCAAATCATTTATTTCAAATAAACCAGTTACAGGCACTTTTGAATTGTCGGAAGGTCGGTCAGTCAATAAGATGAAGCTAGTCTCTGTTTCTGTATGCAATAATAACTTTAATTGAGATCACAATAAGTAACACAACCACAATTAATTATTTTATAATTTCAGATGATTCTTCCAATAAGAAGAGCTCACTAAAGACTGATGGCAACTTCGGCTCAATTCCTTTGCCTGTTATGTTAATAGAAAAGGTATGTCTCTATTGTTTATGATATCTTTTATCTCTCTCTATCTCTCTCTTTTTGAAAACTAGACCGTTAATATCATATGGTGAAACTTATCATGATCAAATCTAGGAGGTGCTATAAACACTACCAAATTTTTAAATATTCTAATCAAATCAAAGCAAAAGTCATTTATTCAAATTAGCCTGATAATCAGCACTTTTTGAACATCAATATTACATAAGACAGTCCCCCAAAACGACCACCCATCGACACTTCCTAGTGATTTCGCTGGAAAGAAGAAGTGGCAGAACAAACTCCCCAGCAGCACAGCTGTCGGTTCATTTAAAAAAACACATCACTTTATTCTAAAAGCTTTTTAGAATATTTTTGAATATAAACTCTTATGTCATTGTAATAAGGTAAGAATTAGAATGATCAACCAGTGTTTGTTGAATGTAACATTTCTGTGTCATTAATTTGTTTTTTTTTTGTACTATTATATACTATATATATACTGTTACCAAGGATGAGAAAGATATACAAGTTTATATCTTTTATCCATACTAATCCATACTAATATTATAAATGCGAAAGTAACTTTGTCTGTCTGTCTGTTACGCTTTCCCGCTTAAACCTCTCAACCGATTTTGATGAAATTTGGCACAGACGATCTTTAGACCCTGAGAAAGAACATAGGCTACTTTTTATTAAAAAAAAAAGATATTCCCGAGGGAAATCTAAAAAGCGCGATATAACCGAATTCCACGCGGACGAAGCCACGGGCGTAAAGCTAGTATTCATATACTATTGTCGGTCCCCGTGGCGCAGCGGTCAACACGCCTGCCTGCGACGTGGAGGCCCCGGGTTCGATCCCCGGCCAGGGCATGATGGGAAACGATCTTTTCCTAATTGGCCTGGGTCTTGGATGTTTATCTATTTAAGTATCTATTATAAAATATAGTATCGTTGAGTTAGTATCCCATAACACAAGTCTCGAACTTACTTTGAGGCTAGCTCAATCTGTGTGATTTGTCCGTATATATATACATATATATATATATATATATATATATATTTTTCTTGTAACTTAGTAATAGCTGACATGTGTGGGTGGTGAATGGACTTCTATAGATCAGATGACATCATCAGTGCGATTCCGTAACCGTCTTACTGAAGAATGACACTATGTTCTGTGTTACGGGTTTATTTTCCGCACTCAGTCCCATCAGCCGACAGCCTCCGTGGCGTAGCAGTAGCGAACTCGACCGCTGCGGCATGAGTATGAATATTTGCACCTGGTCTGGTCGTGCCTCGGAAAGCACGTTAAGCCGTTGGTCCCGGTTGCCATACGAGCATCTAGTGGCAGTCGTTACTGGTTGTTGGAGCCCCATAAAAGTCCAACAATTGCTCTAACTGCAATACTTCGATATCGCCTTCGGGTAGTGGAGGTCAGACGACAGTCGCTTCATGGAAAATATCGAAGTTTAGCCAAAATCAGCAGTTATAGTGGTAAAGCGGACTCCAGACTCCAAAGCTGAAAAAGCTTTGGATGCGATTGGGATTAATGCTAAGATGATGATGATGACTAAATCCCACCAGTGGACCATTGTGCGTGGCAACTAGAATTACACTATTGAGAGCTCTACTCTCTCTATCTCTCTCTACATTTCTCTCTCAACTCTATATTTATGCAAAATTAATTACCTGTTTAGGCCTTTTTTTTGGAAATATTCTGCTACTCTTCCTACCTAACCTACCTAACTATACCTTGTTTTTAAAACAAAAGTTTTTTTTTTATAAATTATAAACCAGCGCTTGACCGCAATCCCGCCTGATGGTAAGCAGCGATGTGTGATTCATCAGATGTAGTAGGTGGTGTAGATGTAGGAAGACACTCAAATTGTAGTCCGACGGAAACACCGCCGCTGGCAAATTGTTCTAATCCCTCGATGTACCCGGTATAAAAGACGAGGTATAATACACGAGACGCATGATTATGTAGGTAAACCCCAAAAACAAACAAAATAATCGAATAAAAAAACTCGTCATTGAATTATTTGTATAGATACCATTGACCTCTGCCTAGCCCTTTGGGGAATACAGGTTTGATGTTGTTTATGTAAAACACAAGCCTAAACCAGACAAAACCCGCGAAACAGGTAACTCCGTCCTGATTAACGACGAATGTATTCATTGGAGCCATTTTCCTTATACGTAGAACCGCTTACGCAGCTTTCGTGCGTCTTTACCAATGATTGGGCGTGTGTCACGTGTTTATACGTAATTCTTTAGGGAAGTAGGCTACCCCTTAACGTCTGGTTATGTTCGGTTAACTAGCGTTTAAATAGAACAAATTGCTATCGGCTTTGATAATTATAGCCAATAAATTGTTTATAGTTACTCTAATTATAGACACATTAGTTTTCACCGTCAAATAAATCATATTAATAACTAGCAGCCGCCCGCGACTTCGTTCGCGTGGAGTTAGTTATTTGAACATTTTATTATAACCTAAAAATATACAGCATACGTTTTAAATTTTTGTTTTGCTCCGCTCCTATTGGTAACAGCGTGATGTTATATAGCCTAAAGCCTTTCTGGATTAATGGGCTATCCAACACAAATAGTTATTTGTTATACAAGAGTGCAAAGTTGCCTACGCTTGCTCGGTCATCAAAATTGAACACGCGGTTAGCGTGTTCAATTTTGATGACCGAGCAAGCGAAGGTTTCTAAAATTGAATCACGAGCGCAGCGAGTGATTCAAAATTAGAATCCTGAGCGTTAGCGAGGGAATCAAAAGGACACGAGGTGAAAAATCTTTGCACTCGAGGGCAACACGTAACTTTTCATTCCACCTCAGCGAGGAAATGACTAAATGCAATAAAAAAATGTTTACAATCACAAGATAGGTACACTTTTATTTCAGTTTAGGTATTAATTACTACATTATGACAGGTAAGTATTACAGAATAATCTTTAAATTATAATAAAATAATACTAAAGTATAATTAAGAACACGAACACGCGGCTCGCTTCGACCGCATTACCCATATTGGCAACAAGTTATCTGCGCAGCCATCCGGTAGCAGATCTTTTTGGTCCCTTGCCAAATCGGTTGAGGCGAACTTCTGTCGGCCCTCACTGCCTCCGCTGGTTAGGTCTGATGGAACACTGGCTCATAGGGCGAGAGAGAAAGCAGGTCTCTTTGCGTCTCTCTTTGCCCATAATTCGCGTCTTGATACTGGCAGTGCTACTCCACCTAATTTACCTCATTGCGGAGCTTCAATGCCTGAGGTTCGCATTAGAAACAAGGAGGTTCTGAGAGTACTGTGTCGTTTGGACGTGAATAAGGCTAGTGGTCCGGATGGTATACCAGCGATTGTTCTTAAAGCATGTGCGCCCGAGTTGTCTCCTGTATTGACGCGCTTGTATCGCCTCTCATTTAGGACTGGTATAGTGCCCAAGTCCTGGAAGCTTGCTAACGTGCAGCCTGTGCCCAAGAAGGGTAGTCGTGCCGATCCTGCCAACTATCGGCCGATTTCGATCACCTCCATACTTTGCAAAATTATGGAGCGTGTATTGAACTCGCGCCTCTTGGCATACCTGGAAGGTAACGATCTCCTCAGTGACCGACAGTACGGGTTTCGCCGCAATCGGTCAACTGGGGACCTACTAGTGTATGCCACTCACTTGTGGGGCGAGGCCCTCGAGAAGAATAGGGAAGCGATTGCTGTCTCCCTTGATGTCTCGAAGGCCTTCGACCGGGTTTGGCACGCTGGCCTTTTGAGTAAGCTTCCAGCGTACGGCATTTCCCCTAGACTGGCTGGGTAAAAGACTTCCTGACTGAACGGTCCCTCCGAGTTGTTGTCGACGGATGCTCTTCTGAGCCCATGTCAACTAATGCCGGTGTTCCTCAGGGGTCTGTTCTCTCTGCAACTCTGTTTTGCTGCATATTAACGATCTGCTGATGCCCGGTATCTATGGGTATGCAGATGACAGCACAGTTGTAGAGAGATACCTGCCGGATGCTCGGGCTAGTAGGGAATCAATCCGGTCCGAAAGAGAGGCCATGGTTGAGCGAACGAGTGTTGCACTGCAGGCAGTCTCCGAATGGGGCAATGCCAATCTTGTAGCATTCAATGCCGCCAAAACACAGGCGTGTCTTTTCACCGCCAAAAGGAGCCCGTTCACCTTGGCCCCTACTTTTCGGAATGTGTCCTTGGAGTGTTCCGACCGCCTTCAGCTTTTGGGAGTTGAGATTTCCTCGAACCTTAACTTTGGGCGGTTCATTGAGTCCAAGGCCAAGGTGGCTGCCAGGAAACTTGGCGTTATCGCAAAGGTCCGGCAGTACTTCACACCTGGGCAGCTTCTAATGTTATACAAAGCACAGGTCCGTTCGTGTGTGGAGTACTGCAGCCACATTTGGGCTGGTGCTGCCAAGTGTCACCTGGCCACTTTGGATTCAGTGGAGAGACGTGCAAAGAGGCTGATTGGTGACCCTGATCTAACTCGAGTTGGTCTCCAAAGCCTAGAGCACAGGCGTAGAGTAGCCAGCCTTTCGGTGTTCTATAGGATGCATTTCGGGGAGTGTGCGAGGGAATTGCATGATTTAATTCCCCCATCTCCGTTCCACCAGCGGACGACCCGTCGTACGGCTGGTTTCCACCCTTACGTTGTTAACACCACTACGATCCGGACGAAGCGCTTCGCCTCCTCCTTTATACCGCGTACATCGAGGGACTGGAACAATTTGCCCGCGGCGGTGTTTCCGTCGGACTACAATTTGAGTGTCTTCAAGGCTAGAGTGAATAGGCTCTTAATAAACTAGTGTGCTTTACCATCAACGATTGCGTCACTGCTTACCATCAGGCAGGATTGCGGTCAAGCGCTGGTTTATAATTTGTAAAAAAAAAAAAAAAAAGAAAATTTTAAAGTAACGTTGCAACAGTTATTTAAATTAAGTGTACAATGACCCGTGTACAACAGGGGTTCTGGAAGTTCAAGAAATGTTGCTATTTCTCGTGGGATACTGCCAATTTTATTAGTACCCATGGGCTGTCTAACACACTTTCCATTGCGATACTGTAGAAAAAAACGATTGATTGGAGTGTTAGGCGGCCGTAAGGCTTGATATTTCTCAACAATCGTTACGTATTCCTTGCGAATGACAAAGTTGCGGTCTCTTTTTGTCTTTGTATTAGGTAAATTAATTAATAGTAAGTCATCTGAATGTTTCTCAATGTTTTTGACATTAAGTTGTGTTAGTTCATTAGTTCGACATGCTCCGTTTATTCCAATAATAAGAACAACCTGCAATGTAAAGAGTATTGTAGTAGATAAATGAATAAAATTTATATGAACGCATAATTATGCCTATCAACATTTACTAAGTATACTATTTAATTGAGATTAATATATGTACTTAAGTAGATACTGAATGTGCAACTGACTTACTTTTGCCGCCAAATATACGGAATCGGGTGCTTCGTTAAGAAACTTTTCAATATCAGATACTGTGAAAACCTTCGATTTTTTTGGATGATGACCAGATGAGGCTCTTTTTAAAAATGCTACTAATTTAGGATAGGTATCGATATGTATGTCTTTTTTCATCTTTATTGTTGCTTTTAGCATCGAATACGTACTCCATAGAGTGCTTGCTTTCTTGTTCTCGGATAATTCTATAAAATATGCCAGCAAAACGTTTTCTGAGAAAGTTTTGGCTCCTTTTGCTAGTCGCCAAGTGTTGAACATATCGTAATGTTTTAAATACTTACTTCTCGCGTGATTGTTGAGGTAGAAAGCTCATTTGCGCATTATTAACAGTTTCAGTCAATTCTGTTGGCGTCAAACAAACTTCCTCGTCGCTAGAATCACTCATTTTAGTTTTTCACTTGTTTTCAAGTTTCTTTTTTTTAATATAAGGTTTAACAATGACGTGAAAAAATGCCGCGTAAAGAACCGCGTACAAAGAAAATTGAAAAAAGAACACCAAGAAGGTTCCGAGTCTGAGTTTTTAACAAATTAAAAAAAGTTGTATGATATATTCGGCACCATAGAGGTAACAGTAAATAGGTTTAATGTTTTTTTTTAATTTACAAACTTAGTGCACACGATGTTCTAAATTCAATTTACTTTATCCTCTAGAGAATAAAAACGGCTTTTCCAGTCAGATATTGAAGATTAAAAATACTCTTTCCGAGATGGTGGGATGAAAAATATTTTGTCAAATCGGACCAGTAGTTCCTGAGATTAGCGCCTTCAAGCAAACAAACTCTGCAGGTTTATGTATTAAAGTATAGATAAAGCGAAAGAGGTTGTTTAATTGTGTGGATGCGCTAAACTCTGAAATAGCAAAAGGGATTTGAAAAAATCTTTTTGCATTTGATAGTCAGTCTTATGGATTTAGTCACCCCAGATAAGTTAAAAAGAACGCTAAGCAAAAAGTAGGTGGGCGATGCGATGCGACTAGGTGGATCGGGGGAAATAAACACGTATGAACTTGTAGGCAGAAGCTATAGTTAGCTAGTCTATAGCTTCGTTCAGATCGGGGCCTATTAATTGCAAAAATAGGTTTTCAAATATGTACGAATCTTCAGTTCTACTAGTAGTGTAGAATATGTGTTAGATGAACTTTTAGAGGTGACGTCACTAAAACCGATATAAAAATGATGTTGTTTCTAGAATAAAGGTTGTCCCTGATATCGACGCACAAACGAGAATTATGGATCGGGTATATGATTCTGAAGCCCCCAGTGGTAGAATCTTTCGTCGGTTTTTTCCTGATTAAAAAAAAATAATATGCAGTTTTTTTTCACTTTAAACCGTTCATATATGTATACTTATACGTTTACAACCCAATAAGATTTTAAAGGAAACATTAATTAATTCTCTAATTACACAAAAAAAGCGCAATGTGAACAAAACTCGAAAAACTATCATATCAGCTGATTTAATAGAGTTCACATCAGGGGTCAACATCATCCCCACAAACACGTGCGGCGGCACGCTTGCAACGTTCAAAGGCCGAGCCGACACATTTTTTAAACGCTGTGATTTATATCGTTAATGAGAGGTTAACCTCTCATTAACGATATAAATGACTATCATAATTGAAGTTTGCGTTACGATGTCAGATACATCCTGTATAATAAACTTATTTTGAAGACATCATAGTACGTGGTATAAAGTTAAATTTAAATGATACTGTTTTAAGAAACGGTGCAACGATCGCTCCCAAGTATACATGGCTACACGTCAAGCTATCCATTTCCAGTTTTAGCTGATCTCACTTAGTATAGGATTCTCGTATAAACAGAAGTCAGCTTATACCTACTGGTTATGTATAGCTTAATTTGTAGCCATGCGTACCAAAACAAGTAACGTATGAATATTTTAGTTTTTAAACTACTCCATTATATGTAGTAACAGAGCACGTTCTCAATAAACTATTACTCATCTGACATTTTGGTCATGTTCAGTTATAGTACGTATATCTACTGGGAATCCCATTTAGACAGTAACACGAAAGGGATACAGATTAAATGGTCATTGATACAGTATTTACGTAACACAGTTATCGAATTGTATATAGTATAAGTACTTAGGTATTATGATTAATTAATAAACATAATCTGGTTTTGATTAGGATTGTACTTTGAAATTATTTATCTTAATTTTTGCCTGTTCTTTTGTTGTGGATATTTTAAAACAAAATTCTCAAACATTATTCCCCCTTATTCATAAACGCTGCTTAAAGTTAACTAGTGATTAGCAATTGTTTAAACATACATTTTAGACGTTTGCACGTCACTTAATTTTAAACATCGTTTATGAATAAACCCCTTAAACACTATAGTGTTTATTCATAAAGTATGATTAAAGTTAAATGACGGTAAAAGGTCAAAAATGAATTTTTAAAGAATCGCTAATCACTAGTTAACTTTAAGCAGCGTTTATGAATAATGGATTTATGTACATAAGAGTGTGGTACCTGGCATAGAATAGTACCAACCCATATGCTCCCGTGGGTGTCGTAAGATACGACTAAAGGAACTCTTACTTGGGAAGCGGGCAGCAGCTCTTCTCATGTGGAATATCAATTTACTGCGAACCCCAACTCGCTTGCCAAGGTTGGGGAGTATAGCAATGTCCCCCAAATGGAATGAAAGCCAAGGCTAAGGCTGCAACCAAGGGTGAGTCCTTTTTCTAGCAGTGGACCTCTGTAGGCTGAGAGAAAGGAGGAGGATATGTCAGCTCACAGGACATTAGCTTCATGTGCTGTCGTCTGACATATCCTCTAATCTAATTGTCAGATTTCGTTGATTTCGTTGTTCAAAGTTGATGGGGAATATTTGACGGTTTCGGGTAGCTTGATCTGCTGTTATCCGTACATTTAGCAACATATTTTAGAACCATATTCCATTGTAATTTGTAAATAAGTTATATGTATAATTTAGGTACCTATTTATCCACTTAACAGTTCATATTGGGATAATATTTGAGGTTAAGTGGATAAGCGCCTAAATTATATAACTTAATTATAAAGAAATACATTTCCTTAAGACTATCTGTATCTGTGGAAGTCTTAAGGAAAACCATTCTTATAGCTAAGTTTTGCATTGGCTTACCGCCAATTATATTGTTAGTAGCGCCCCGCGGTTTCACTCGTGTAGGTTTCTGTTTCGTGGGATAATCTGAATATTAATCCATCAAACGGATAGATTAAATATGAAAACCTATTAAAATTATTATACAATAGTGACATGAATAGTTGAAATTAGATTCTATACTTAAAAATAAAAAAATATTATTTTTAAGTATAGAATCTATGTACAAAATTTCAAAAAGATATCATGAAAAACCACAAAGTCATGAGCTTGTTGTCCTACTTGCCTGTCAAAACAAAAATATGGTCCACGCTACGCTCGGGCGGGCGAGCGGGGCATTGTCCTCTGCCGTCAGCTTTTGCACGGGCATGCGCAGTACTATGATCTATCGTAAGCGCGCGGCGCGCTCTGTAACCACACTGCAACAATTTCTAATGTTTTTGGGAAAAAATATAACATGGTGTAAAAATCATTGGAATCGATTCAGTTGGTTATTCTGAACGAACTGTATTCAGGTTTCGCATAAAAAAATAACGTTGTATACCTACACCAAATGATACAAAAATTATACCAAACTAGCTGCACCTCTCGGTTTCACCCGCATAAGTTTCGATCCCGTAGGAACATCAGTAAAAAAATGTAGGATAAGTATGTAAAAATAAACATCATAATTTGGGAACAGTTATAGACATTAACGTAGTAATTGTCTTTAATGAAGTAGGTATGTTTCATAGGTATGTACATATTTCAGAAGCCAAGTTTTAGGATAAAAGTTATAAGCGATAAAATGTCCTAAATATGTGCTTTCCTTTTCAGGGTGGTCTACAAGCGACTAGTAAGATTCAGAACGGTAACTCACCTTCGCCGAACTATGAAACGAGTACGGATATAAGTAAGGTGAGCCAACATTAATTGTGGTCAGATTCAATGATATCATTGTTCTTCAATGAATTGTTTTACATTCAATTATTATGATTCACTCATACAGTGACGATCTTTACTTACACTCGTAGATTAAACACGTACATTTACAATATAAGCCGTGTCAAAGTCCTTTATACTTTGACTAAGCTATGTTCCCGTGTCATCTTGCAGTTGTAACTTTATGCAGTTGTGCAAAAATGGCTATTAAGCACGTTCTAAATAAAGTTTACAACGACTTGGTTTCTTTGGATGATACCAAACAATATTGGAAGGATTTATTAATCCTATCTCTACATTTACGGAAATTATAAGATTTTTTGAGTAACACAACAGCAACAGACTTGATGGGTATAAATATCATAACAATTAAAAATTTAATAGAGAAATGTATTAACTTGATTTAAGTATGATTTAAAACATATTATGTACTATTTAAGTTATTTTTATGTTTTTCGTGATTTGATATTGATGACTCATCATGTCTGGAGTTTCGCTAGCTAATTTAATTTGAACAATTAGGTGGACCTCTGCCTTATAGTATGGAAAGCCTTTCCATTGCTAGGTAAACGACTGTACTTTGCACTGTTAAGTTTATCTTCAGATTTTGGGTTTAGCAAAATTTCGTATAGGTATAATGATAAGTTATTCACATGAGTCAGTTGTACTACCATACTAATGTTTGAAATGCAAAAGTAAGATCTCTGATCGCACACGCAGGCGAAACTGTTGGCAAAATCTAGTTAACAATACAAGGAAAATCGACGTTCATAGCGTTTACGCATGCGTGGGTAATCAATTCGGAAGTAGGTTTATTTACATAATAACGATTGATATAATGCCCGGAATACACATGTCTGTAACTTGCACATAAGGGGTCATCCATAAAGTACGTCACACATAAAGGGGGGAGGGGGGTGTCGACAAAGTGTGACATGGTGTGACAAGGGGTGGGTGGGGTAGTAAGTTTCGTGACATCACATTTCAAAATCTAATATACCTAGAGGTAGTAATCGCGTAATTTGAAATCTTAATTATAAACTAAAAAATATATCCAACTGTATCTTTGGGACAGTACGGTTTAAATTGATTTGTTTACGATGTTTTAATTTAATAATTTTTCGATGTGAAATTGCAAAACATGTGACGTCACACTAGGGAGGGGGGGTTTCAGAAATGTGAACACCTGTGACAAGGACGGGGGAGGGCTCAAAAAATCATGAAATTCGTGTGACGTACTTTATGGATGGCCCCTAAGCATGCAAGTTGCCTGCGTGCAGTATGTCTTTACAACTTCTGACTGATGAATATATAGAAAGCATACTGGCACAGTCTAAAAATCATACAGTCGTCCAACGAAGACCTCTAGACAGAGCAATTGTGCGGGGTGTGAGGGGCGAGACGCGGGTAAGCGGCTCCCGAACTGCGAACAAAAGTTTGTTCGTAGTTCGGGATATATTATCAAGGGTTGACTTGTGTTTATTTTTTATTTGTTTATTTAAAATGGTGCATACGATATATTGTAACCATAGATTTAAGTAATTTAGGTTTATGTCATGTTACTTTTTGGCGTACAATAAAGGTTTTTATATTCTATTCAATAATGATTAACTGAGTTTTGTGACAACGTTTTGTAATTTTCTCACTTTCAATTATTAAAAATGTAGGGTATATTACATACATCAGTATACATACAGGCCAGTGATAATGATGTCTGACGCCAAATTGCCCATACTGTACTGGTGAGATGAAATATGGCATACTTAATTGACATCACTTACCGGTATAATTTCTGAAATATTTTCATTGACTACACTTATCTGAGCTAATAAAAACGATGAATAATTTATGAGATTTAAAAACAACTGTCACGGGCAGAATTCAAGTCGTGAACTTTTCCGAACCATGATGTTCCACTGACAACTGAATTATTTATTCATTTAAAATTCACTTAAACAATATTACAGTATATAGTGTCACAGTAACTAGTTACCAAGTCTGTATCATTTAAATTTTGAAATCCCTTGGTATACTACTCATCTGCATTTTTTTATTGTCATGCTCAACTCCTTGATAATACATGCAGTAAAGAGTGGGTTAAAAATTGTTTTCGTTATTATAATAATATGTAATATTGTTTTATTTATGATACAGATATCGATGTTGATCTGCAATAAATAAATAATTTCATAAATATTGTTTATTTGTGACAACCCTGGCCGATGCGTTACTGTCTAGACGATGTCGACATTTTACACGAGATCAAAGGCGTCGAACTACTGTATGATTTTTATACTGTGATACTGGTATGAAAGCTAACTTCCCTACCTACCTCTTAGCTAGATAAAAAAGTGTTCCATAGAACAGTCTCCCAACTGCGATTGTTCAACCTGTTTCTGCCTTTTCAGTTCGTAAATAATATTTTTTTTATTAAGCTATGGAATATGTACTTAGTCGACTATAGAGTTTGTTGTTTATAAACTTGATAAATATCTCAAATTCACAATTCGATTATACCTATAAATAGTAAGCCTCATGAATAAAAAAAGAATAGGTGCATATCCTTTTCACTTCGTGACTATTAATTATTTATTTATTTGTTCTGTCATATCTACAGTCGTCGTCAACACAAGGAGAGAAAGGACACGAGGATGATGAAATTATGAGAAACGTATCGGCTATTCCAAGAATGAGTTATGAGGAACTACGAGAAGCGACCGGCAACTGGGCTGACTGCAATCTCTTAGGCCGAGGGGGATTCGGACAAGTCTTCAAAGGTACAGTGTATGTTTCATACAGTGAGAGTCGTTGAAAGAGTTGAGAAAACGTTAAACGTTACGTGGGTAACGAATGTCTTGCCATGGCGCCTCCGCCGGGCAGGAACAAGCGAGGTAAACCAAAGAAGTGCTGGCTTGACGTTGTAAGAGGTGACATGCGTGCCAACAATCTCACACCACGGGATGCCAGAGATCAGGAACGGAGGCGAATATTTAGGAAAGCGGACCCCGGGCTCCAACGTGGAAGCCGCGGATGCAACCGGGATTATACGCTCAGATGATGATGATGATGACGAAATATCCCCAACTCTCGATAATGGATTAGAGTTGGGTATATTTGGTGAGAGATGGTGACAGTCTCAGAAATTCGACATATTATTAGCAGGCTGAAAGCCTGGATCTGTTGTTAGATAATTCCAATAAACTATATTATTTTATTTGACTGCACGGTTAGCGCAGTGGTTAAGCTATTGACTGCTGCGCTGCGTGTCGCGGGTTCGATTCCCGCACGGAATTAACACGTTCCCTGCGCCATCACTTTCAAAGAACTTTCAGCTGGTGCTTTGGAGACCTAAAAGATCTAGAAGCTAACCTACCTTTTGGTGCGTTTGAGACCTAATCAGTCTCCTAAAGATACAGTTTTGAAAATAATTTATATCTTCCAAAAAAACAATCAAATATATTTTGAAGTTTTTGTGGGTGAAAGATAGCCTATTGCTTTATATTTTGCTAGGTTCGCACGCAGTTATGACATTTGAATAAACTAAAAACACCAAAAAAAAAAATATGATATCGATTGTATCTCGTACCGCAACCGAAGATTGTTCAATATGTGTAGTAAGTAGTGATGGGAATAAAATAATATCTCAGTTGTCGATTGAAAAAGTTTTATTAATTATGTAAAGTGATTTTCATTAAAACATGGTAAGCACATTGATTGCTTGCATTGCGCGCAAATGGTAACTATTCATTTAGTTTTTTTAGAAGCGTGTGCTGTTTAATGTGCGTCGTAATTTTTCGTAACAACCCACACAACGTCTTTTTTTGTCGCCACGTTGGAAAACATGATCAGTACATCTTCCTTCGGGTAATTTTGTAATAAAATGCATTGTATAAATAAACAGCATGCAACTATGTCAGTGAAGTAAATGCGATGGAATCTAATTTTATTAGTTTCGTTATTCGAGTGTCTTATGTATATTTTTGTTCTTACGCTGTTGTTGAAAAAAATATACGGAGGTATTAAATAAAAGCTGGATGTCACATGTCTCTTGTAAGTTTACTATAACAACGTTTTTGTTTTAATAACCGAAATTTAGGCTACCAGAAACTTACCAGAGAGTGCTGTAACCCCCCTGTGTAGTATATTGCTTACATAATTAAAACATTAGAGATAAGTAGCAAAGCCCACCAGAAATGCTACTAAGCTAAGACAATCTTAAAAACTCATTGTATAATAAAAATGATAATCAACACGTAGGTATATACGCGAGTGTTATTTCGCAAACGTGTGCGCGACCTCCCACGTCGATGCTAGGACAACACTAAAACGAGTCATGCAGCGCCCGCGCCGCCCACCTTCCCTCTCTTGCGTCTACGAGGCGTACGATTCCACGAGTACCGACATATCTCCTAACGCAAGGAATGAAAATAATTACAGTACTGTGCGTTAGGGACCTAATCCATCTCTAATTTCTTTTTTAATGTCCTTGAACTCAGCTTTAAGTAGGAAGCAAATATGTATATTTATCGTACTCATACATAAAGAGCTTTACACGTTAGATCCTCCCGCAAGGAGTGAAACAACACGATTATGTTCAACGCACAATACAAAAGTCCTGCAAGAGATCTGATAGATCTCGTAATGCAACGAACGTGTTAATATGTATGTATATGTATGACATCCGTGGCGTTGACAGCCTCCGTAGCGTAGCGGTAGCGAACGCGGCCGATGTTCAAGGAGGCGCGGGTTCGATCCCCGCACAGTGCAAATATTTGTATGCATGAATATATTTGCACTGGTCTGGTCCTGCCTCGGAAAGCACGTTAAGGTCGTACCCTCACCAAATGACCTCGAGCATTTGCTCCCTCTTCACCGCGCCCCACCTCTACAATACTTCGCAAAATATTACTAGCGCCGTCTGGTGGACGAAGTACTTACAAATACAAGTTAAATTCATAGACCACAGAAGTAACAGACATGGCACTTTTATTTTTGTTTATTGGTGCGCCCAAATACTTTTGGTTATTATAGACTGAAACAAATGTTGACTCTTCATAATAAAAATTTTGCGTATTTTATTTTTTAACCGATTTCCCTAAAGTGTGGTTCTCAATTCGATTTATGTGTGCTCGCTGATAACTTTATCGTTAATGAACCGATTTTGATCATTCTTTTTTTATATGAAAGAGTATGCTGCCTATGTAATCTCATTGTAACCACGTCAGTGTCGATAATGGAAATTCTAAGAAATTTAGGTCAATTATCTAAAATTGTAGGCACGCTTCGGGTGAAAACTTGATACTCGTATTTATATCGGATGATACTATAAAACCGTGAAGATTTGGGCCTCACCTGATGATGGAGATGACAGAGAATCAAGGGAATCCACATCGGAAGCAACTGTCATGTGTTTGGGCTTACTTAATTTGAATTGATTAGACCTTTACAACTAAATATTTTATGACTGTAACTTCAGAGTTGGAAGTTAGTTTTGTAGATTGAAAGTTAGCTAAGTCAGATGGTCAAAGGGATAGAAAAATAATATAATAAAGGTTAATTTATCATTATTTATTATTTTAAGGGAAAACGTAATCAGGGTCAAATAAATTTCTGCAGACAGGAAACCTACATAAAAAAAGATTTGATGTATTTTTTTGGGCTCAGGCAAGACTGATATTATATTATTATTCTCGTTTAATAAAACAAATACGTAAATTGTAAAAAACAAAACTATCGTATAAAAAAAACAAATACATATACTATAATATTATTTACACAAAGCTTCCTTTTGCAGAAAAATAATAAACATCTGACTAATACAATATCCGGTCAGACTGGACGCTGACGGCAGCATATTTGGAAAAGGCCTGCAAGCAAACGACGTATTTCGTTTGCTTTAATTCCTATAAGACCACAATGAAAGTATGAGCATTTCTAGAAATAACGCAATGAAATAACACAACTTAAATTCAGTCTCTTGATTTTAATTGATTTTTGCATAAGCATGACGAGTAGGTAGTGTTTGTACTATGTTAAAGTACAGTGTTGTAAATTGTTGAGGAATTCCCTCGACTGTCTATGGTCTTCATCATCACATCTATTGCAGACCTTCATTTAAACCTATATGGATGTAAAGTTTTCATCAATATAAATGAATTAAGTCCAAACACAAGATAACTATTGTAAACCTTTGAAGAGTTCCCTTAACTGGCATCAGAGCTTCAATGACAATCACATCTCATTTAGGTGTAAAGTTCTTAGCAATATAAATTTATTAAGCACAAACACGAGGCAGCTGATGTGAATCGTTAAGGAGATCCCTCGGCTGTCTCCCGGCTCCATCATCAACTCCGAACTTTACTAAATTGTAGTGCGTTAAAACACTTAATGAAAAAAACATAGAAATGCCCTAGGCGCCCCTATGATTTTTTAAATTTCTCCTAGGTTTCCTTAGTCTTCCATCATCAGACCCTAATTTCCTTAACATGAGACTACCTTGAAGATATAATCTTTCTAATTAAAAAAAAAAAACATGTGGCACTCGGGAACTGCCGCGGTAAAGCTATTGCATAGCATTTTTTATCAACTTATGCAATAGGGTATTTGACTAAAAAAACCTAATTAGTCCGTCAGTCAGATTTCCAAAAAATACTCCTCATCATCATCATCATTTCAGCCGAAAGACGTCCACTGCTGGATATAGGCCTCCCCCAAGGTTCTCCACGACGACAGGTCCTGCGCCTCCCGCATCCAGCGGTTTCCCGCGACCTTCACCAGGTCGTCGGTCCACCTTGTCGGGGGCCTACCCAAAAATAGTAGACACATGTTTTTTCTTTTTTCATATAAACAAAAAATGAAGACGGCACAGTGCTTTGAAAACTCGTGTAACGTCACTGCACGCTACACTTTTTAGCGGCCAGTGACGTCACCAGCCCTCACTCCTGATCTTTGATGCCTATTATATTTGTCAATTTTTATTGATTTGATAAAACAAAATATACGAAATGTAAAACGTATATAATAAACCTATCCAATATTTTTCTATAATCTGAATGACGGACTAATTAGTTTTTTAGTCAAATACCCTATTATTTATATTATAGTAAAGTTATCCGCAAACAAACATAAAAAAACATATAACCTCCTCCCTTTTGAAATCGGTTAAAAAAACGAACACCAAAATGAACATCAATAACAGAGACACTTTATGATAGTATTATACTCTATGCGACATGCGGTGCGTGAGCGAGCAAGCAGATGCTTTCTCGCTCACGTGCCGCCCGCTATTCTAACGGACCGCGCGATAACGAACGACACGGGTTCCCCCTTCGAGAGCTTGTGGCATACTGAATCTCAATAGCTCGGGCAAGAGAAATGATGGGGAATACGCTCAGATTGTTGAATAAAATTTTTGTTTTGGTCGTTTTAAAAAAATATTTCTACAATAATGTTCGTCATGAAATTGCCTATCCATTAGTGTAAGAACGCAATCTAAATAATGCTTACTTTTCGAGGAGATGCACGTTTTTGATAATTATTTCTCTTGTCAGAGGTTTCGTTGTGAAGGAATTATTTAAACATTATGCTTAGTAAAAAAAAAAAAATCTACAATTTTGGAGCCAAGATTATGGAGAAAATTTATGTATTTTTAATAAGTTGATATTTTTTTGGATAAAGAGTAGATAGCTCCGAAAAACTACATAAAAACGGCCTGCGGTGTGTTTTTCCCCTGGAACCGCCTTAAGCCGTTGGTCCCGGTTGCTATACGAACATCTAGTGGCAGTCGTTACGGGTTGTTGGAGCCCTCAAAAGTCTAACAATTGGTCTAACTGCATTGCTTCGATATCGCCTTCGGGTTGTGGAGGTCAGACGGCAGTCGCTGCATGGAAAATGTCGAAGTTTAGGGAAAGTTTAGCCAAAAATCAATAGTTAGACTGGTAAAGCGGACCCCAGACTCCAAAGCTGAAAAGCTACGGATGCGACTGGGATTAACGCTGAGATGATGATGATGATGATGTATGACCTACAAGTATTTGGTCCGGGTCTGGCTGTTTGTGCATGTGAGTTTATGTTTTTAAACACACTCACGATACAGCAGAACTTCCTAGCGTAGGGCAAAGTTTAAAAAAAAAAAGCTAACTCAATATGAATTTAATTTACACTTCTATCTACTTCAAATGAAATGCAGGCGTGATTTTACTTATTCTGCGGAACGGCTCGCCCCATTACTTGGGCTTCATCATCATCATCCCAGCGTTAATCCCAGTCGCATCCGAAGCCTTTTCAGCTTTGGAGTCTGGGGTCCGCTTTACCAGTCCAACTGCTGATATGGCTAAACTTCGACATTTTCCGTGAAGCGACCGCCGTCTGACCTCCACAACCCGAAGGCGACATCGAAGCATTGCAGTTAGACCAATTGTTGGACTTTTGAGGGCTCCAACAACCCGTAACGACTGCCACTAGATGTTCGTATGGCAACCGGGACCAACGGCTTAACGTGCTTTCCGAGGCACGACCAGACCAGTGCAAATATTCATATTCATGCATACAAATACTTGCACTGTGCGGGGATCGAACCCGCGCCACCTTGCGCAGCGGCCGCGTCCGCTACCACTACGCCACGGAGGCTGTACTTGGGCTTAATTATGTTTAAGGCCACCTCTGACCACAGCCCAATCGTCCGGCGAAACAAGGTGTTAATGTTATGTGTAATGATAGGTGGTAGGCCATCTCGGCTGCCGGTAGAACTTACCACCCACCAGACAAAGTCTTGCCGCCAAGCGACTCGTCGTGTTCCGGCATGATGTCTGGGTGAAGCCGTACAGAAGACGAGCCTGAGCAGTTGTGTTGCATTGTGTGCCGGGTACGATGCGCCAAATTTTGTTGTGTCGGGAGTTTGATAGTGGAGGGTCTCCAGATCAATCTCCCTTTGGTGCAACATCGTTGGTCGTGTTCTTGGTTTTAACATTGCATCACTTCGCTCAACTACCGTCTTCCTTCCTATTCTATATACATAGTGAATAGGCTTAATAAACTAGCGCGTTTTACCATCAACGGTTGCATCTCTGCTTACCATCAGGCGGGATTGCAGTCAAGCACTAGTTTATAATTATTAAAAAAAATGTTATGTTATGTTCTACAGGTGAATGGAAACATCTGCCGGTCGCAGTGAAGCGTCTCAGAGACAACAACGACAGGAACAAGGAACTTATCAGGGAGATGTGTTTGAATCAGTATCGACATGACAACATACTGCCGCTGTATGGATACTCTTTGGGAGGTAATATTATTTTAAAATATAAAAAAAAAATGGTATTTATTGTTACTCGTACCTGAAGATAAACACAATCATGAAAACCAAATTATATACCACTAGCTTTCCGCCCACGGCTTCGCCGCGCTTGACCGCAATCCCGCCTGATGGTAAGCAGCGATGCGATCGTTGATGGTAAAGCGCGCTAGTGTATTAAGAGCCTATTCACTCTAGCCTTGAAGACACTCAAATTGTAGTCCGACGGAAACACCGCCGCTGGCAAATTGTCCCAGTCCCTCGATGTACGCGGTATAAAGGAGGAGGCGAAACGCTTCGTCCGGATCGTAGTGGTGTTAACAACGTAAGGGTGGAAACTCGACGTACGACGGGTCGTATTATTATTATTTCATAGTACTGTATTGTTATTTCTAGGACCAGAAGCGTGTCTAGTGTATCAACTGATGGCCGGAGGGTCTTTAGAGCAGCGGCTACGAGGGAAGACTAATCACCCGCCGCTGTCGTGGTCGCAGCGATTTAACATAGTACATGGAATTGCTAGGTAAGTTTTTATTTATTGCTATTGTATGGTAGACAGTAGGCTATTTGACAGTATGAATATTTTTGTGATTATTTGCTTTAAATGCATAAAATGTCATTTACACGAGTTTCAATGAAAATAATAACAATGAATACGAGTATATCCAAAAACACAAAAATATCTTTGGTGTTTTGTTTCTCGCGCCACTATATATATTGTGAAACCATCCTCATTGGCTAATGTCACGATGACGTCATACGCTCATAAACACTTGTTGTCGTCCTATATTTTCTCAGGTGTTTTAGCGTTTTTAGAAGATTAACAATATTTGGGGCGATTTGTGGTACTTTTTTTTTTGTTTTCTGACTGACAAATAACAGATAAACACGAACACCACTGCGGAACTAAAATCGTTTATAAGTTTGTGACGTCACTTACAAAGCGCGACGCCATATTGCTGAAGCGTTTCGGCGGCTTATTTGAATTTTTATTTGCATGTTTCTTACAAAATACGTATTTATAATAAAAAATAACATTTTGGTGTACTTCTTAACCGCAACCAAGTTATTCAAGATAGAAATTATAAATCTGTCAAATAGACTATTGGACGGCATCCACGCGTTTAAACGAGAATTATCATACCATAGTAAAGACTGCCGGTGTGAACCCAGCTGGAGGATCCTTGACCAGAGAAACAGCAGTTCTATTGTACGTTTTATTACATCACGACTGCTCCCAAAACGGCGACGAAGAACATCGTGAGGAAACCGGCATGTCCTAGAGTCAAAACTTCGAAGACTTGAGACAGCTACCAACCCGCACTGGGCCCGCGTGATTGTTTTTTGATTTTGGCCCACGCCCTCTCACCGAGAGGAGGCCTGTGTTCCAACAGTGGGAACATTATAGGTTCATTATGTTTATTACCTTGATTTGCAAGTGCATGAGCAGTCCTTTAACCGCCAGGAGATACACATAGTGTACTAAAATTACATAAAAAAAAGTTAAAAACTAAAACCCAACTACGACAAAAAACGACGCTGAAAAAGTATAAAACAAGATTTTCAGAATACTGAACTGAACAAAGTTGCTAATGTAGTTGCAAGTAAATGGACACAGTAATAATGTCATACAATACTATTCTGAAGTATGCAATATTCACTATGTAGAGATAAATTTTCATGTTTGGAAGGCGTAGTCACACGTTGTCAAGGTGCTACGGTAGGTATATGTAACGTGTGACTACGCCTTCAGTTCAGTATTCTGAAAATCTTGTTTTATACTTTTTCAGCGTCGTTTTTTGTCGTAGTTGGGTTTTAGTTTTTTTACTTTTTATTATTTGTACTATTTTGGTGTTAAAGTGTATTTGTGGCGCATAATATTAACAAAAGTTAAATTGATGAGACTAAAAACTAGGTACTTGACATATTACATCTACACGCACATATAACAACATAAGCCCGAAGGCATATAGTGCAGAGGACATTTTTATGGGAGTTTTAGCCAGTTATCAAACTGTTTCCGCCTTCACCGCGTGGAGTTACTCCCAGCTTATGTCGTTTTCATTAGTGCATTACATATTCTATTAATGTTCACACTGCTCTACATTGCATAAAGCGATTCACAGTTCCCGTGACCCGCGCTTTACTCTTATCGCTCATATTTAACATGAAATCACACACATGAAAACACACATCACAATCATGAAAAGCATGAATTCATATAAAGCATTCTTGTAATTATGTTGTACATAATTAGAAGAATGCTTTATATGAGTTTAGAGATTTACACGAGTACTTTATGCTTGTGCATAAAGTACTCGTGAAGCTCTTTCACGTCCAAACACGATATATTTATTTTAATTTTATATTCACATAGAACTTTTTGTCCGCTAGAGGGCGCAATACTAAATTTGGTGACAAGCTTGATAGCTCATAACTAACAGAATATCAAGGACTTTCTAATGGTTTTGCAGTGGTCTTATTCTGATAAGTAGTAAAGAAGCTATGAACGAAAAGATGTGAATTATATGCAACCAGCCCATGAATACAGGTAAAGTCACGAGCAAATGCTAGCAATATATATATATTCAAAATGTACAAGTAAAGAGCTTTCAAATGATACCAAACACGCCATATTTATCTTAACTTAATTTTTTAACTGTGTATGTTTTGTCCGCTAGAGGGCGCCACATTCGATTTTGTGAAACCTCATATAGCCTATAACCAGCGGACAATTAAGACGCTTCTAATGATATGTCATATGTCGAATTCTGATAAGTAGTTTAGAAGTTACGAGGGAACAGATGAACATACATACATACATACATACATACAGAGTGACGTTTTGACGTTTGTGCTGGTAGGATCGTTCACTAGTTTACTTACGCAAATTAAATTAAATTTAAATTGAATTAAACAGCTATTCAGTGCCTAACAAATCTTAATAAGTGGTAAAAGTACAGAATAACAAACATACAGTGTAGTGAGGCTTCTTGATTAGCCATAAATTGCGTAATTTTAAAATATTTAACATCTAAGCCGCCAAAGGATTATTTAAGTACCTTCAATAAAAAAAAAATTAAATAAAAAAGCCGTTATTTTTTTAAATTGAACTAGAGAGGTTCAGGGAAGTCCTGCTACAGGAATGGCGGTGAAGTGTGGGGGATGTGGCAAGTTCTTGTCAGCTGTTGACACAGCGAGGTGCACAAAATGTCCCGCCGTGTATCACCGAGTGTGTGTTGGCCTCCCTGCGAAGGGCCCATTAGTGTCCGCTTGGCATTGCCCCGAGTGCAAAAAAAATGTCCGGAGGGACAATAAGGCAGAAACGCCAGTACGAGGTTGTGCGACGGAGGGACCGAATGAGTGCCTGGTGCCCACACCTACGCCTCCAGCTGTGGCGACGGTGGCACCCGCGACGCCTACAGCGGCAACAATGTTGGTGCTGCCGACGACGCCGCCGCCAACTGCCGCGACGCCGACGCTTTTGTTAACTGCTGCATCTCACTCTGGAAACATATCGCCAGCGCTTATAGAGGCGGAGTCGCTTGTGCAGGTGTTAACGCCTCCCTCGATTCCTGAGTGTCCACTGGACGTGGGATCAGCTTTGAAGCTGGTGGTGGAGGAGTTGCGTACCTTACGATTGGAAGTTAAGGAGCTTAGAAAAGATGTTGCGGAGCTAAAGTCCTGTAACGACTCGTGTCACAGCCGTATGGAGGTAATCGAGTCCAGACTTCAGGCACTTGAACAATGTCGAGAGGCCGATCCGTCAAAAAATTTAAGTGCGGTGGAGGGTGTGGTCCAACAGCTCAAGAGGGACCTCAATGAAAGAGATCAAGAGCTCATGGCGAATGACCTGGTAATTGCAAACGTACCTGAGTCGAATGCAGAAAACCCAGTACACCTGGTACGGTTAATTGCCACGAAGCTTGGAGTCCCATTGGAGGACCGCGACATCATGAGCGCTGAGCGAGTAGGGGGCAGACATATAAAGGCTACGAGCCCCACGGCGTCAACGGAGCCTCGCCCTCGTACTATCATGGTGCGCCTCGCTCGGCGTGACCAGCGTGACGCCGTATTGAACGGAGCCCGAGTGCGGCGTGAAGCCACAACAGAGGATCTCGGAATCTCTGGGAGGCCTGTGCGGTTTTATGTCAATGAGAGACTGACGAAACTGAACCAGCAGTTGTTTCGGCAAACCAGGACCGCAGCGAGTATGCATGGCTGGAGATTCGTATGGACGAGGCGGGGTCGTATCTTGGTTCGACGGAGGGCTGGCGACTCCACACAAAGAATCGCATCTGAGGAAGATATACAGCAGTATATTGGTCCATACAATAACTTATAAGCTTCTGTATTATGCTACATGTTTTCTTTCCCTGGCTGATTTTTTAGATAATGATAGTTTGTTATTTGACAATAAATGCATGGCGTCTGTGCGTCGTATCTGTTGTGATCTGAGGACGTGGGGATACAAGAGTAAGTACTCCAATAATACGAGCAACATATATATATACATATTTACACATGTTATCATAAACATACTACTAACAATGTTTACAAATATTTACAATACGTATACATTATTTCAAACTCATAGTGGTGCTAACGCAATTATACTACAACTAAGTATTAGAAGTAAAACTTATATACAAGAATTACATATTCATAAGTAATGAACATAATTATATTGCCACATATATTATATTCCACATACACACTACTACTGTATCACTGTTACATTATAAAATACTATTGTTACTCTATTTACACATACTATATACAAATATTACTCCTATCGTAGCATGACTAGGTCTAAATTATTAAGGTTTGGTTTGTTTAATGCCGGCTCTCTGGCCACTAACCAGGACGAGTTTCTGATTGCTATGGCGCAACACTCTGTGGATATAATGGCAATTAACGAAACGTGGCTGAGATCTGGGGAGGAGGGGCGTGCACCTAAAGTTCCGGGATATAGGCTAAAGCATGTTCCACGCCCTACCGCTGTGCGTGGAGGTCGTGGCGGAGGAGTGGCGTTTTACATCAAGTCAGGCCTAAGGATACGTGTACGGCCGCACTCAGAGCAGTCTGATGTAGAACAAATGTGGTTAAACTTAACTATCAATGGTAGAAAGTTGTTGATTGGCACGGCATACAGGCCACCCTGGTTCGAATTGTCATCGTTTCTGGATGGTATGACAGACAGCATTAGCGAGTTGGCACCTTATGATCACTTGGTATTACTGGGGGATTTTAATGTTAATTTACTGGATGTGGGTAGCGCAAAAACTAAATGTATGATGGAATTTTTCAATTATACTAACCTAAATCAGGTAGTGCAGTCACCCACTCATTTTGTAGGGGATAGTAGCACTCTTATAGACGTCATCTGTACCGATGTGGGGGTTCGTAATGTCCTGGTGAGTCACACCAGTGAGCTGGGTCACCATTCGTTTATTGTGTGCGATACAGTCATCAAGAAGGTAAATAGCAAGCCTCGACTAGTTGTATATCGGCCTTTAAGGGACATATTACATGATTATTTTATGGTTGATTTAAAATTAATGCCATGGTGGGATGTAGGCTCACTGCCGGATGTTAATAGCATGACTCAACATTTTAATGGCTGTATGACTCAGCTGTTTGACTTACATGCCCCAATAAAGAGTAAGATTTTTAGAGACCGGCCCACACCATGGATTACAGAAAATATTAAATTAATGATTAGGTTGAGAGATGAGGCAAAAAGAAAATATCATAAGGACAAGCTAGATACCACAAAAAGATATTATATGGATTTAAAAAAACAAGCTAGTTCAGCACTAACTCGGGAAAAGAAGACATACTTTGACAGGCACATTAATAGCCAGCTAAAAAACCCCAAAATGCTTTGGAAAAGTCTAAAAAGGGATGTATTTGTTGAGCATGGTGAAACTATGCTTCCAATACAGTTTGATGATCCAGACGAGATCAACAAAGCATTTTTGATAGTACCAGGACAGTGTGCAACACCCACATCATGGCCTGCATATTTTAGTGACAGCAGGTTCTGTGAAACACAATTTAAATTGCAAAGTGTTAGTGAGCAAGAAATATTGAAGGTTATAAACAGCTTGGGGTCAAATGCGAAAGGGATTGATGGAATAAGCCTTGATATGATAATGCTGACTCTACCAACCACCCTTCAGGCTATCACCAAATTGGTAAACAAGTCTATAGAGACACATACCTTCCCTGACTTATGGAAGTGCGCTATTGTGCGGCCTCTACCCAAAATTAGCAACCCAAGCACCTTCAAAGATCTCCGTCCGGTTAGCATTTTGCCCTGTTTATCAAAGATATTAGAGAGGGTAGTTAATAATCAAATGCTACAATATTTAGAAGGGAACAATATGCTACCGGACCTTCAGTCTGGTTTTAGAAAGGGACGTGGGACGGCCACAGCTCTTTCTGATGTAGTGGGGAACATCCTAGAGGCACGGGACAGGGGGGAGGGATCACTCCTTGTTCTTCTTGATTTTTCACGGGCTTTTGATGCAATAAATACTACGCTATTGCTTTCAAAGCTAGCCTACTATGGTTTTACAACAGAAACAATAGAGTGGTTCGCTAGTTACTTGCAAAATAGGTCACAGCTTGTTGAGATCCAGAGGGAGGATGGATCAAGGCTGTCATCCCCCCTTCGCCACGTGCCGCGTGGTGTGCCTCAGGGATCAATTTTAGGGCCCCTTTTATACATTCTTTACAGCGCAGACATTGTGAGCTCATTTCAGCACTGTATGTATCACATGTACGCAGATGACATCCAGTTGTATATAACTTTTAAACCAGCTGATACATTGGAAGCCGTGAGAAAGGTTAATGACGATCTTGAAAGGGTAGTGCTATGGTCTAATGATAACTCATTAGTATTAAACCCAGTAAAATCAAAATTTATGGTTTTGGGCAGTAGGAAAATGATAGGCACTATACTGTCCGCCAAGCCAGAGGTTTTTATCAGAGGGGAAAAGATAGATAGGGTAGAGCTAGCATGCAACCTTGGGTTGACCATGGATCCGGAACTGCGCTTTGAAAAGCATATTAGTAATTCCATGAGGAGTTGTTTCTACAGATTGAAACTCCTTTACTCAATAAGAGACTACCTGAGTGTTGATTTACGTAAACAATTAGTGGATAGCCTAATTTTATCACGGCTTAATTACTGTGATATGGTGTACGGCCCATGCCTGTTAGCAAGAACAGAGAAGCTAATTCAGCGCATACAGAATGCTTGTACACGATTCTGTGTAAAGATACCTCCTAGAAGTCATGTAACACCTTTTATAAATGAAATTAATATATTGAAAATGGCTGCTAGGAGAAGGTTACATATGGCTGGCCTGCTTTTTGGAGTAATTACTACACAGAAACCTCACTACCTGTTTGAAAAATTAAGTTGGAGACAGAGCAAATATGAGCCACGTTCCTCTGCCAAACCTCTTTGTACAGTGGCCCATAGGACCGCAGCATTCAGGGGGAGTTTCAGGTATGCCGCCACGCACTGTTGGAATAACCTTCCTCCACCAGTAAGAGTCCTGAGAACAAAGAGTCATTTTTTAAATGTTTTAAAGAAATATTTCTTACAGATACAGCAAACCACATAGTTTTCATTGAACTTACCTCAAGGATTATGGTCTTCTGGCAATGGATATGGCTTTCCAGCGGTGCGGGTGGCATTGATTCCTCCCAGTTTGGGTTTGATTAGTGTTATTGCCACGGGAGACGAAGTACTCTTCAGTTTTCTGGGGCTAGTTTGTTGTGTTTTTTTCTGAGGATGTGTTATAGAAATTCCATAATGAGTAAATATAGAATTGGGTTTCACAGTTGCCGATATTTATATTTATTTTTATTTTCTAAATATGAGGCTTTATTACTACATTTAATATTAATGCACTGATAATACTTACCATCACAATCATGTGGGCGTTGAAGGCGGTATAGTTTTCAATTCCTTTCAGTAGGTATGTCGAAAAAGCATGGTTATCGTTGCCGTCGCCACGCCAATAAAGCAAATGGGCACCATCGCACACACTGAATATTCCTGTTTCTATACACGCTTATATGCATATTTTCACCATATTTATTTATTTGTATGTATTGTATTACTTATTCCAGCGGAAAATTAAACTAATTCAATTTACTGTCGCACACAGTGGGACGTCATTACGTCATTCGAGAGGTAGTTGCTGAAAATCAGCGCTGTTGACAACAGGTTCGTCTGACTCTGAAGTCACAGCATTTTGCTGAGCAACGACCTGTTCCTGCACAGATGCGACGCACAGCTTAATTGCTGACATTTGTTTTGTAACACAAACAGTTGGTTCCCGACACTGTTATTGCCTTTTTTATTTCATTTTATTGTACTTATGTCATAATTGTTGTTGATAAAAATAATGTTTATGTTGTCATCTACCGGTGGCGCGGGCGCAACGTGTGTGACAGATGACATGACAGATCATTGACGTTAATACATAACTTACTTTATGTCAATGTGACAGACAGATGTTTTGATTTTTTAAACTGTCAATGTCTAATACATGTGTGTCTTTGACCCGGGTTATGACATCAGATTTTTTTTTATTTTTTATTTTGAGTAAGAGGTTTTTTAGTAAGTAGATTATATTTCTTTGTTCTTTTTTTTTTCTTTATTACGTGTTTGTTATTAATTAAGTGTATCATTATTGTTATGTGCGTTCTGTTTGTGCGGAATAAACAATTTTTCTTCTTTCTTTTTTCTTTACATACATACATACATACATACATACATACATACATACATACATACATAGCCTGTCAAAATCATAACCCTCCTTTTGCTTTGCCGTAGTCGGGTAAAAAAGAATACACATTTGCATCCGCCCATAGTAATGGAAAAGCGCCACCATTATTTTTGGTTTTAAGTGTTTATATGTAAGTACAACAGGTGGGCCAGTAGTCGACGCCGTGTAGACATCTTTCTAGTTTGTTTATAATTATGGTTGTTTGAAGCAATTAAAGCCTTTTCCCCCCATTCTCTTGTTCAATATCATCATCTCCGCGTTTAGTCCCGGTTGCATCCGCGGCATTCGCGTTGGAGCCCAGGGTCCGCTTTCCTGCTCAATCTCCTCCATTTCGAGCGATCTTTAGCATCCTGTGGTGTCAGATTGTTGGCACGCATGTCATCTCTTACAACTTCAAGCCAGCACTTCTTCGGTCTACCCGCTTGTTCCGGCCTGGCGGAGGCGTTTGGTTTGGTTATAATTTTGGTTGTTTGAAGCAATTTAAAGCCTTTTCCCCATTCTCTTGTTCAACAACTATGTTAAATTTAAGTCCAGTGATTTTTTTCTTACTTTTTCATCATGAAAAGGACAGAAGAGAACCTGAGTTTAGACCTGCCCAATTAGCTCGCGCTTGACGTAAATTGACGTATTTGTTGTAGCCATGTTTTTTTTTTTTTTTGTAGTGTGGCACTTTTTATGACTTTGTGCCAATGTCAAGTAAAATAAAAATCTTCAAAAGTTCTTCTTTCTTTCTCTTATGGCTTCGCACGGTTTGTGCATTTTAAAGATGGTCGTTTCAAACCATAAATAGTTTCAATAACTATGTATTGGTTCAATACCCACTTCTAGTGCATTTAGCCAATGTCACGTAATGAATTATTCATGTCGAAAAAAACGGCCGCGCGGACCGAACACGGAGGAAGATTTGGTTCAAAGCCATGATGTGGCCACTATGCTACAATATTTCACTGTTCTTTATGAATTATTCACTAAATGCACTTTTTTACTACATAAATCACGCGTTTTTATTTAGTAAACGACACTATAAATAATTTAAAAGTCCAATGAAAAATGAGCGTGGCACTCATCTTAGCTTCCCGCCAAAACTCCAGCCATGTTTTTATTTGTATCTAAACTCTTAATTTGGCAGGATTAAACTAATAGTTTATCTTCTGTTCTTTTCTTACTAAAGTAGAAAGAATAAGATGCATGATCATAAAGTTAGTTTAGTTAGTGGACGACAGAATCGGCGACCCTGGCAGGAATTACGCTTACCTAAAATACGCCCATTGACGTGAAGTTGCGTATACCAGCCCGTTTTACATATAAACTAACGTAACGTTTATAACGTATATCTGTATAACGTGTATTTCTCTGCTCTTTCCAGAGGTCTTCAATTCCTCCACACAATGGAGGGCACGCCACTCATCCATGGTGACATAAAACCAGCCAATATTCTACTAGATACGTGTCTCATGCCGAAGATTGGCGACTTTGGTTTAGCGCGCAAAGGACCGTACGGTGACGACAGGACGCATGTCAAAGTTTCAAAGTAAGTAAAATCTATTGAAATAATAATCAGACCAGACTATTTCCCTTAATTAGAAACATTGAAAATCTAGTCGCAGTCTCAGCTCGCGACAATCTATCTCAAAAACTTGACAAAAATGTACGCGAATTATAGAGACTTTTGACACACTGAGATCAGATTGTAATTAACGAGATTGTTCTAATCATATAGGTACAGCATAATATAATGTAATTAACGCACACCCCCAAACAACCCAATTAGAATATTATGTTATACCTATAATACGTACTCTGAATTTTTAATTTAACATGTATATTGTTACGGGCTAGGGGTATTAAAATACCGGTTAAGGGTTACGAAGTTTATTATTAACGAAGGTGCTGTCGATCCTAGGCAATGACAAGTAGAATGTAGCTGACGTTGCACCGAAGTCTTTCCTTACGTCCACGAAGTCTGTGTCATAAACACATAATAACACTACAGATGTTACTTCACGTAGTACTCAGAGTTCTCGTTACAGTTATTCTCAAAGATCGCTTCTTAACCGTCGCTTGTTTTCGTATAGCTAGTCGAATGCAGATTGACTCTGCGCTGGCGTCACGGCGCTATATATAGGTCAGCTGATCGAACATTCCAAATTCGTCTAGACGTAATAATAATAGCGCATAACTTCCAGTACATTCAGTAGGTACCTACGGTAATTCACCGGAGACGAGTTTTTGGAAATTTCGATATCGACACTTTGCTGACAAAATTGTGGAGACCTGTACCATTCGATAGGCCATCCTAGGTCTAGCAATGCGTTTTAATGTTGTTGCTCTGTAATACCTAGGACTCAAGATTTAGTGGTTAAAAGTTATATACTTCATGTCACGAAATATTGAACCTTATGCCATTGACATAAGGTGCATCCGTAACAATATGCATTGTTATTTATTAAATTATTTATACATGGAGAACGAAAACCTTAACGTGCTTGGAATAAGGTTTTTTATTTTATTTTTACCCGACTACGGCAAAGCAAAAGGAGGGTTATGATTTTGACAGGCTATGTATGTATGTATGTATGTATGTATGTATGTATGTATGTATGTATGTATGTATGTATGTATGTATGTATGTATGTATGTTCATCTGTTCCCTCGTAACTTCTAAACTACTTATTCGAATTCGATAAATGACATATCATTAGAAGCGTCTTAATTGTCCGCTGGTTATAGGCTATATGGAGTTTCACAAAATCTAATGTGGCGCCCTCTAGCGGACAAAATATACAGAGTAAAAAAAAAAAGTTAAGATAAATATGCCGTGTTTGGTATCATTTGAAAGGGCTTTACTTGTACATTTTGAATATATATATTATTACTAGCATTTGCTTGTGACTTTACCTGTATTCATGGGCTGATTGCATATAATTCACATCTTTTCATTCATAGATAGCTTCTTTACTACTTATCAGAATAAGACCACTGCAGAACCATTAGAAGGGCCTTGATATTCTGTTGATTATGAGCTATAAAGCTTGTCACCAAATTTAGTATTACGCCCTCTAGCGGACAAAAGTTCTATGTTAATACAAAATTAAAATAAATATACCGTATTTGGTATCATCTGAAAGAGCTTCACGAGTACTTTATGTTTGTACATAATCCCTAGTAATGCTTCGTAGAAATTTGAATGTAAACCAGGGTTTGGTAAACGGAGCGATGGGAGTGGTGAAGGCCTTCGAATGGTCTGCTCTTCGGCGCGATCAGTTGGAACAGGAGAACAGCCAAGCGCTGTTCTCATACAATTTGACGACGCATCCATAGAAGCAAATATTAACGTACTTATCAAAATCGAGCCTTGCCTCACTGAATTTGATGGCTTAAGGGGTTCTGGGCAAATTCAGCGTAAAATGCTGATTCTTTCTTGGGGTTGTACTGTACATAAATTACAAGGTTGTACTCTAGATAAAAAAGTTACAGATCTAGGAAAGTCATTGTTTGCTAAAGGACAGGCCTATGTCGCTCTCAGTAGAGTTAAAACCATAGAGGCATTAATTATAAGTGCATTGGATCATAATAAATTACTTAAAAATCAGGGTTCGAAGGATATATATCAATTGATATATATCATGATATATATCCGATATATATCTGATATATATCAAACCATTTTTTGTGATATATATCAAAATTTATGGTATGTTGCATTTAAGTACTTTTACTGACGCGCTGCTGGCATATTCGTCGTTTTTTCTGTCTTCAGACCATAATACTTCGAATTTACCAAGTAGGTACTGCAATCAATAATAATAGTGCAATGTAAAAGAGCCAAAATAATTTTCAATTCTATCATCTGCAAACATACCTACTCCTTAAAAGTGAAGTGTAGTATTAATCCTTTAGGAATGTCTAGACTAGAAAAATACTAATTTGTTATTTGGTTATAACTCGACTAAGTACAAATATTAGGATTTTTAAGATATTTTAATTTTGTTTCTCTATCATTTATAGACTTTGTTTTCTCAGAAAAAGATGGTTATTTTTAGTTGATTTTTTGAACTATAAGATTTTATGTTTATTTTGTTAAATAAAAACTAAAAATATGTTGTTTTTATATTGTAATAAATTCATAATAATAACTGTAACTACCTGTGGAAATCGTATAGGTAGTAATAAGATAATAAAATGGCAGTCTTAAGAAATGAATATAAATATCGGATATATATCCGATTTTGGATATATATCGGATATATATCATAAATATCCGATATTTTGATATTTATTATAAATATCGGATATTTTCGAACCCTGTTAAAAATCCACATGACAGTCGATCGTTAGCAGAATTAGATAGATTAAGAAATCTTCCCAGGTCCTCTTAATATATGTTTTTTTTTTAATAATTATAATAATAATAATAATAATAATAAATCGTTTATTTGCATTAAACATGGTATACAAAGGTGTTGAATAAAAATACAGTAGGTACAAGCATGTTTAGCTAAGATGAACATAGCACGCAAAATTTTTAAGGTAAACTAAACTATTTAAGGCATTAACATTTATGATCCATAAATTCTTTTAAACTATAAAAATTACATTCATTTAACCATTTATAGAATGCAGTCTTCAATAATCTTATATTTAATACTTTGAAATGACTTGGCATCTTGTTATATATCCGCACACATGTGGCAAGACAATTTTTATTGTATTTGGTCAGTCTTGGTAGATCACTCTGTACTAATCTAAAAGGATCTCGTCTGATACGTGGACATATTTCACTTGCAGTTTTAAACAGCTTTATATGCTTAACTACGAATACGCATATTTCGTAAATGTAAATGCATGGGAGCGGTAACAAGCCAAGTCTTTGAAACATTGGTCGACATGAATCGTCGGGTTTTAGTCCACACATTGATCTTATGCACTTTTTTTGAGCAATGAATGCTCTAGTCATATCAGTGCTATTGCCCCACATTATAACACCGTATCGTAATATCGATTCAACATAGGCGTGATATGATATTAAAGCAGTTTTCATATTGGTAACATTTTTAACTTGCTTCAGTGCGTATACAAATTTATTAATTCTAGTGCTAATATTATCTACATGTAATTTCCAATTTATATCTTTATCTATTATTATACCTAAGAATTTTGTATGTGTTACTTCATTGAGTTTATTTATATTAAGTTTAATGTTATTTTTATTATTATTTGTATCATTGAATTGTATATAGACGGATTTGTTTAGGTTTATTTTTAAATGGTTAATGTCAAGCCAATTTATTAATTTATTGATTGTATTATTAATTTCACACTCATGATCTCCAATGGTATTTTGTTTTTTATCAGTTGCTACTACAATAGATATGTCATCAGCAAATAGGATGCATTTATGCTTGGTTATTTCTGTAATGTCATTTATGTATATAAGGAATAATACTGGGCCAAGCACACTTCCTTGTGGTACGCCGTATTTATTATGTCTATATTCTGAATAGTAGGGTGTCATGTCTCTATTTTTGTTAATTCTATTGATAGTAACGCATTGTTTCCTATTACTCAAATAGGACATTATCCACCGTAGAGCGGGTCCCCTTATTCCAATAGCTTCCAACTTTTCTAGCAGTATGACATGCGATACCAGGTCAAAGGCTTTTGATAAATCAAAAAATAGTCCAGTAGTCATCTGATTGTTGTTAACATTAGAAAGTATTGCTTTCATAAGAGAGAATGTAGCTAAAGTTGTCGACTTACTTTTCTGAAATCCAAATTGTTCGTCACTTATAATTTTGAATCTATTACAAAAATCAAGCAATCTTCTATACATACATCTTTCATAAATTTTAGATAAGATCGGTATTAAAGTTATAGGTCGATAATTATTTATATCATCCTTATCTCCCTTTTTGAATGATGGCTTTATTATGGATATTTTCAATTTATCAGGAAATGTTCCATGTAAAAATGACATATTGATTAAGTGAGTTAAGATCTTAGTTAGCTCGTTACAGCAGGCTTTTATTATTTTAGTACTTATTTCATCATATCCCTCAGATCTGGTATTGCGTAAAGACATTATTTCTTGTAGCACCTCATTTTCAAGTAATGGCTTCAGAAACATTGAGTTGTAATATTTATTTCTTCTAAAGTTTCGGTCAGCACTTTGTTGAATTGGTATAGAAGTTAAGTTTGTGTAATGGTTATTGAATATAGAGGCTATTTCTAAGGGGTCTGTAATTACTGTATCCTTTAGCTTTATGCTTTCTATATTCTCTTTGGAATTAGTAGCGTTAATTTCATTTTTAATAACAGTCCATGTTGCTTTACATTTGTTATCATGCGCATTAATATAATTAATATTTAGGTTTTTTTTTGAGCTGTATACACATTTATTTAACAGGTAAGAATAATTTTTATATTTGGTTTTATTAGTTGAATTTTTATTTTTATAATACTGATAACGTAGTTTTCTTTTAGTTTTACAACTTTGTCTTAGACCTTTGCTTATCCACTTTTGTGCATTTTTGTTATTATTATTAACCTTAACTCTTAATTTTGGAAAACAAAGATTGTAAAATAAACTCAACAAATCATGAAATTCATTAAATGCGGAATTTGAATCAGTATTTAGATAAATATCGGCCCAAGTCAAGTTTTGCAAGCATTCCTTAAATTTTCGGATATTGTCTATGCTGTAGTCTTTTTTAAAAATATAATATGCTGCTAATTTTAACGGTTTATTTTTAGTAGGGAAGCTCAACATTTGTGCTGTATCATGATCTGAAAGATGTAGAGGTAGGACGGTTGAAGTGGCATTTGAAATGTTGCTTAGAATGTGGTCAATACAGGTTAATTTACGTGTGGGTACCTTAATGTGTATTTTCAAGTTATAATTATTTGCCAGGCTTTGCAATTCGTTAGTTATATTGCTTTTTCTTAGAGTGTTTATATTCAAATCGCCGGCTACAACTACATTTAATTTAGATTTATATTTCCTCAGCAGATCATGTAAAAGATAATTTAATTTTGTTAAAAACTGATTTGGATCCGATTGAGGTGTTCTATAAACAGATATTATTACTAATTTATTACAAACGATCTCTACACCGCAGGCTTCAAATGTATTTTGTATTGCATAATCTTTTACAAATGTTAACTCCTTATAATTCAAATCCTTTCTTACTAGTATACAAGTGCCACCTCTTTGTTTTTCTCTTGAGAAGCTAGAAGCCATAGTATAGTTATATATTTTGACGTAATTTTCGTTACCTTTTTTTATAAATGTTTCAGACAGACATATAACATCCGGATCATTATTTACTTCTTTTAATTCTTGAATCGTTATTTCTAATAGTTCTTTTTTGGATAGGATACTAGCAATATTTTGATGTAGTATTCTAAAATTGTGCTCTTTATTTACTTTGGGCACGAAAAAATGATTTATTCTTGTCTATAACAGGAAAGTAATAGGATATGGTCCCTTTTGGATTCTTTACTTCCAGTTGAGGGGTTGTACTTTCCCTGTGGCTATTTTTTTGAAGACAATTAAAGTAGTAGGGAATTGTCCCTTTCCTAGGTTCCTTAAGACTAGTGTTTACATTAAAACTTGATTTGCTAATCGCTAACCATTTTCGAATTTCACTAGGATTCAAATATTTATCACTGTAATCACAACAATCTATAATATAGTTTACTGACTGACAGATATCGTACAATTTTGTACATTTTTTGTATAAAAAGTGGCATTTTTTATACTGTTTACATATGTTTTTTATGGAGTAATTCAATTTATTTACATTTAAATACGCGTTATTTAAGACATTTAATACAATTATAGTGTTATTTTTGAATGTATCTAATATAATGTGCAATTGAGATATGGTTAGGTTTGAGTTACGATCATTTTCCCCTATACATATAACAAGTTTGTCATCGGTAGACAATTCACTATTTCTACAGTTGGCCAAGATTTCGCTGGACGGTGCATTCGGCTTCGTTTCGGCGACGACGCTGTATGTTTCGTACTGTGTGTTTGTACGCGAAAGCGAGATGGCTGCTGCTAGTCCGACGCAGCGCTGGGATCCGAAGATGAATATCTTCTTCCCGGGGTGGATATTTGGTACATTTAGAGCAGTTGAGTTTCGATATTTTGCAGTATTATTTGACTTCTGACTCGTTGCGTGCGTTGGTTCCTGAGCATAATTTTCACTTGAGATATGACTGCTCCTCATAAGTTCTTCAATGCGTCCAGTAAGGGTTGAGATCTCCCTTTCTGCGACCTCTAATTGTTGTTGTAGAGTGACGATCTCCTGTTTCAATAGTGATATTTTACCGTAGTCGTTGGTATTAATATTGTAACTCTCTAACGATGGGGAGATTGGTGTAGAATACGTGTTATGCTGGAGTGACAGGACACGGGTTTTCTTCTGTTTGAGCTTAGGACTGTCATAAATCTTAGCAGAATGGCATATAGATTTTAAACTTTGGTTTTCTAAAGTTAATTTGTTAATCTGTTTGTGCAAGTCATTATTTTCGAGCAACAGATTTCCCAGTTCATTTTCGGTGCTTTCAAGTTTAAGTGTGAGCTGAGCTATAGTGTACTTCATTTCTGAGGTTGAAACTAAATCAGATACTGTTCTGTCAACACTTCTTGATAGTTTGGGAGTATTATATGACTCATCAGATGTTTCACGTTCTGTAAGTACATGGGAGTCAAATAACAATGTGCTATGTTGTACTGGAGATTGGCGCAGTGTTTCGTCACCCATATTTTCATTTATTAGACCAACTTCAGCTTCAAGTTGCGTTGGAGATACTGTTTTTATCGAGGTTTGCTTTTTACGCATCGTAATATTAGATGTATAAGCCCCGCACGATGATATTGCGATCGGCGGCCATCTTGGTGACGTAGTCGACCTCGCACCGTCAGTACCGTTCGCAAGTTCAGTCCGCGCTTACCCACTTACGCACATCGAATATTTTTGTTAGTTTTTTGTTTTTGTTATCCTGTTTTATTGTTGTTCTTGAGTTTTGTTGTTTAGTTTTGTTAGCTGTTACTCGTTAAAATGAGTAAGAAATTAATTCACAATCGTGCTCGTGAAATTATAATTAAAGTGGACAATTATTTTGTTAAAGAAAAAGAGGACTGTAAGTTAGTTCTTGAAAGTATAAACCGTGCTTTAAAAAGTACTTCGGACACTACTGAGGACATTTTAATACCGAAGCAACAGCTAAACCAAAGTCACGGAGCGTGTGGCATGTGCCACAGGCGTTGCAAAAAATACTGTGACTAAATTGCGACGAGAGCATGAGTCGGCAACAGCCAGTGGCAGCAAAATGAGAACTCCTACTAAAGGAAAAAGACAAAAGAAGGAATATTTCGACGGGTTTTCCTTAACAGCTTTAAGAAATATTATACATTCAATGTATACGATGAGGAGAGAAATACCCACAATGCGCAAAATCTTGGCGGCTTCAAAATTAGACCTTAATTATACCAATAGTGAAACTACATTAAGAAAAATAATTAAATGTGATTTAGGCTACCAATCTAAACAATGCTACGAAAAAAGACTGGCTCTAATTGAAAGACCCCAAATTCAAGCGTGGAGGGCTAAATATTTACGACGTATGAAAGAAAATGACTCGCTTGATAATAACAAAAGACCCGTTATTTATCTCGACGAAACGTGGATACACGCACACTACACGGTAAAAAAATGTTGGCAAACAGCAACCGATGTCGGAGTGAGACGGAACGACAGCCCCGGCCGCCGATAGATAATAGTTCACGCGGGAAGTGAAAGCGGTTTTGTTGACAATGCCCTTTTGATGTTTAAAGCAGACACCAAAACGGGGGATTACCATGATCAAATGAATGCTGAGAATTTCACCAAGTGGCTTACAGAAAAATTTGTACCCAACATACCACGCAACTCCATAATTGTGATGGACAACGCCCCTTATCACAGTAGGGAAGAGAATAGGCCACCAAATATGAACAATAAAAAACAGTTGATGGTTGATTGGCTACAAGCTCACAACATCGACTTTTCCAACGACAGTACAAAACCTGAACTGTATTTATTAATTAAACGGCATAGACCGCCGAAAAATTATAAAATTGACAATTTATTAGCTGCCAATGGCCATGAGATCGTTAGATTACCACCCTACAACTGCGACCTCAACCCCATTGAGTACATCTGGAACCTGGTAAAGATGAGGGTGTCAGAAAAAAATGTGGAGCAGTTGGAAAGTCGCATTGAAGCTCTGACATTGGAGGCGTTGGCGTCAATAACTCCAGATGACTGGCGAAAGGAAGTCAATCATGTTAAACGGCTTGAAGAGGAATATTGGAAAAAAGATCGAATAACTGACGAGTTATTTATCATAAATACGGCAGACGACAGTGAATCGGAAACGACAGACACAGAAAGCAGTTCTAATTCGGAAGACTGTATGAGTGGAATTGAATAAATAGGGTAAGATTATATTGAATTATATAAAAAAAAAAAATTTACATACTATCCTGGTGTTATTTGGTACTCTGGTTTAATTCCCGCTCACAAATTAACAGAAATGTAGTTAGCAAAAGTTAATAAACATGTAAGAAAGATATACGAATAAGTATATTTTTCTTACGTCTACAAGAATTATTTCCTTGAAATTTTTAATAATGAAAGTTTATTTGTCAGAATATGGATGAGTAGGTATGTGTATGTATAATAAAATTATAAAATACAAATAAATCCTTAACCCGAAAGAATGTTAAATGCAAAATTAATAAACTATAATTTTGCATTTAACATTCTTTTGCTAGCTGTCCTTTCGTGTGACAGATGACGTCACAAAGCTGTTATTGTGACAAGGTTCCATCGCAATATCATCGTGCGGGGCTTATAGTATCAGTTTCGGCATATTTTTTATTTCTGATGCATACCTTGCACCTCCATTTCTTTTTGGCTTCTGCATCTTTAAGGCGGTATGTCGCTTCGGGATAGCCATCGCAATTTAACTCATACCTGTTATTACAGGCAGAGCATAGCGCAGTATTTTTTATATTGACCATTTTTTTACATTTATAACAAGTTACTAGTGGCGCCATCTTATGAGCACTGTTACTGTTTCTTGCCAAGTTTGAGTTCATTGTGTTTGCTTTTTCAAATGTAGGTAATGTAGGTATGTATTTAATTATTTTTAAAATTTAGAAATTTACGAAAAGTGAATGTTGCAAGTGGGGTTTGAACTCGCGGACATTCGTCTAAGACTGGTTGATCTGCAAAAGTAGAACGCTTGTGCACTAAGCCAGCCGCACATGAGAAAATAAGTTGAATTTATTGACCACTTGTCGTGAATTTTATATGTTTATACAATCTATAATCAAATTTAAACAATCGATAATGGCGGTTGCAATTCAAATTACTGTACGAGTCACTTTTGCACTTATTTTCCAATATTTCACTGTTATTATTGTTTTATTGCTATAATTCGTTTATTTGTTTTGTAATGTTTGTAGATTAGGGGTTTTTATGAAAGTTAAACTTTGTTTTGTTTTGAAAATAGTCACTTTGTGTATTGTGTTATTTTTGCTCACAAATAAAAGTTTCTTTTTTTTTCCTTATATTTCCACTGTTTCTGTACAATAACACTAACACAATTACTGTCACATAATAACTACTGAAAGTTCTGTTTATGTACCAAGTTTTATACACTTTTATGCACTATTTATAATTTAAAAAAGTTTTTTATTACGGAGCACTTTTACTTCACGTTAGGCCACGCGCAGCGCCCTCTACCAATTCTAAACTAGCGCTTGACTGCAATCCCGCCTGATGGTAAGCAGTGACGCAATCGTTGATGGTAAAGCGCACTAGTTTATTAAGCCTATTCACTTAAAAAAACTTAGGAATAGCAAGGATGACGGCAGTTGAGCCAGGTGATGCAATGTTAAACCCAAGACCCAACACGACCAACGATGCTGCGCCAGAGGGAGATTGATCTGGAGACTCTCCACGACCAAACTCCCGACACAACAATATTTGGCTCATCGTACTCGCCACACAACGCAACACAACTGGTCAGACGCGTCCTCCCTACAGCTTCACCAGACATCATGCTAGAACACGACGAATCGCTTAGCGGCAAGACTTCGTCTGGTGGGTGGTAACTTCTGCCGGCAGCCGATGTTTTGGCCTACCACCGTTAGAAAACCATCCAATCTATTTATACTAACGACCTCATCTACTAATTCGTGACCCATTCGGTGCAATCGACGCAAATATGCGTCGCTACTATGAAAAGCCGGGAGCTTCATACGCGGAAACCGTTGCTAGACGCGCTACGATCCAAAAGCTACGAAATAGTAAAATAGGACATCTCTACATAATACATATTACTATACGACGATACATAATTCAAAGGAGATGTCGTATGTTAACTACCTAGTTTTTAGTTCGTCAATTTAACTTTTGTTAATATTATGCGCCACAAATACACTTTAACACCAAAATAGTACAAATAATAAAAAGTAAAATAACTAAAACCCAACTACGACAAAAAACGGCGCTGAAAAAGTATAAAACAAGATTTTCACTATGTAGAGATAAATTTTCATGTTTGGAAAGGCGTAGTCACACGTTACATATACCTACCTACCGTAGCACTTTGATAACGTGTGACTGCGGTTTTCCAAACATGAAAATTTATCTCTACATAGTGAATATTGCATACTTCAGAATAGTATTGTAAGACATTATTGTCAATTTACAACGAAGGCATCTTGGTAGAGTCTACTGTGTCCATTTACTTGCAACTACATTAGCAACTTTGTTCAGTTCAGTATTCTGAAAATCTTGTTTTATACTTTTTCAGCGTCGTTTTTTGTCGTAGTTGGGTTTTAGTTTTTTTACTTTTTATGTATTGTAAGTCTGTACAAACAACAGGGTTAATATGACAATAATTTCCGTAGTTTCAATTAATTTTTTGGGTAAAAAAATACCTTTATTAAAAATATTATAAACAGATTCTGAACAAACTATTTTCAGGAAGTGCGTTATTTTCACGTTGTAGGTATAATTATTTTTGCTCAAGGGCTTTTTTTGTCGGTACGTCATAACTTCCTTAATACTTTAACAATAATACATAAATGAGGCATCATTTTAAAGCTTTTCTGAACCGCTACACCGGAAAAATATGCAAATTACTCAGATTACAGTGGTTTTTCGAAAATTTTCAATTGAAAATCAAGGATTTTCCAAATCGTGAATGTGCGAATACTTCTGACCTAGTGTACGAGAATTACCCCTCAGATTTCCTCACAATGTTTGCCTATAATGTGTCTAATTTGATCCTGTGTGTGTGTGTATACAGGGTGTTCGGCACAAAGCCGTATCTACCAGACGAGTACCTTCGAGCACGCTCGTTGTCTCCAGCAGTTGACGTGTTCAGCTACGGCGTCGTCATGGTTGAGGTGGCGACAGCACTGCCAGCTAGCGACAAGTCCAGGCCTGAACATCTCCTCAGCATGTATATACATAAGTTGTATGATCAGGGAGTTGATTTGGGTAAGTTGACTTATTAAGTGTTTCATATAAATGGAAATCATTCCTATCCTACTAATATTAAATGCGGAAGTTTGTGAGGATGTATGTATGGATGTTTGTTACTCTTTAAAGCAAAAACTCCTGAACGGTATTGGATGATATTTGGCAAACATAGGGTACTTTTTATCCGAATAATCCCACTGGGTCAAAACTTATGCGGGTGAACCCGTGGGATACAGCAAATTGTAAATAAGTATGGTTATATTCCTATATGGGAATGTTTTTTTTTGTTCTTGTGTCATACGAATATGAAGCTTAATGTTATAGGCATAAGGTTTATATTCAAATGGACTTAGCAAAGTTAAGTCTGTCCACTTTATGTACCTTAAGTACAAGTTTCTTTGATTTTGTTTATGCTTACATCCGTCTTAACAATTCAGTCAATGAGGATTAGATGTTCACTAAAATTTTAAATCTTAAAACTATTCACCAAATCAAATCACCTGTTCCACATAATAAGATGCAGATGGATAGAGAGATAATTGCACGGGATCATATTTTTCTAACATCTACATTTAGGTACACAATTCATTTTAAAACCACCATTTCTTGATATTTTTTCTCATTCATTAGAATAATACCCAATATTACTATTCCACTCGCTAGTACTAACACGTTACTCTAACGCATCATTTATGTGTTACAGCAACATTGGAAGATCCAGTACTTCGCGGCACAATCCACTCGAACCCAGCAATGTGTAACGCATTCATCACCATAGGCCTGCATTGTACCAAGTTTAAGAGGCAGGAGAGGCCCACAATGTTGGACGTGTACAAAAAGCTTAATGAAATGAACGAGCCTGCGGTTAACTTTACTTGACGACGTCAATATACAGCCGGGGCGTTTGGGCCCGCTGAGGTATCCATTACAGTTACATTTAAAAAAAAAGACGTTTGACAGCTGTCACCTGTCATGTTTTGTAAAGGACGAGCAATTTAATGCGTTCAACTTGTGTCTGCGATAACGTGAAAATGCGTTCACTGGATTTCTTTGGGATTATATAAAAAGTTGCTGATAAACAACAGCTCCAACGCGGATGCATTTTAACGCGCCTTTATATACAATGAGTACATAAAAAGGGTAATAATTGTCATTTCGGGTATTAAATATACTTAAACATATATTTTTTGTCTTTTTCTGGCAGTCGTGGCATTTATAAAAAAAATGTAAATAATAAATAGTTAAATTATGTATGGACGACAGGAGGCCAAGCTACCCGAAACTGTCAAATATTCCTAATTAACCTTGAGCCTTAATGTTTTAGAGATAAAGTTGAAAATTGAATACACAAATCTGACAGGTTGTGGTAGCTTAATCTACTGTCGTCTGTACCTCACTACATATAAAATAATTTATTATATTTTTATATTTATACATGTAGTTTTAAGATTGAATCCACAAGTTGTTATAATATCAAATGAATATGACTGAAATATCTTTAAGTGCACTGTTTTGATATTATTGATTGAAGGTTTATTTCGAAGTAAGGATTTATTTGTGTTTATTTGTATTAGTAAATAGCAATTTACCTAAATTAGTCAAATCAATAATATAACATAATAATGAAATAACGGAACAAGTATTTAATATTTTTTTTATAAAATAAAAACCTATTTTTATATTAAAAAGCCTTTTTATTGCTTCTTCTTCTTCAACTTATAGAGGTCCCCATGCTGGCTTTCCATGATGACCGGTTTATTGCTTAAGAGGGGACTCTAGTGCTGAGGAATTTCAAAAATAGGTATTTGAAGAAACTGTCGCCGTCGCACTGCTTCCAATCCCTCTTCGTAAAGTGCGAAAGGGACAGTTGAAGCTCAGGCTGATTTTACCTACAAAAATGTTGACCAAAAGACGTTTCGTATAACGCTATTTTCTTTGTCAAAACACGACAGATTTCAATTATTTTTATATCAATATGATGTTTCAAAGTCTCGAAAAATAACCCATTTTTCCGTTTATGTTCAGACGACTATTAGACAATTGTGATGAAGTTTTTTTTTTACAAAAAAGAAAGTAATAAAAGCACAGGTATACTTTACCTTTAAAAATTGAGATGTCGTGTTTAAAATTGTCAAAATGTACATATGTATCAGTTCTCGGTCCTATGCAAGGGCGGATCCAGCTTTGGCGCAAAGGGGGGGGTCACATAGTCGTGGTCAAGTCAGAAGAAGTTTTAATTAAACTTTGATAATAATAGATACAATTAAAAAGAAGGTATTTTATTAATAAGTACCTACTGAACATAAGAATACCTAATTAAATAACGAAATCAATTTTTCTTTTACGTCTCCTGCCTAAATGTTTTATCACTTCATCTATTTCAATGGGTACGTTTTTATGGACGTGGAGAAGTGCCAGTCCGGTTAGACGTTCTTCAATCATTGAAGCTCTTTCCCATGCTTTGATTTTTCGTAACGTAGACGACGTACCACTGGGTGCTGAGAGGCGAGCTCAGACTGAGGGGAGATCTGACGAGTTAAGCGGACGACACGCTGGTCACCGCCCGGGAGAGCTCGCACAGGGAAACAACGTTGCTGGCGACGGCTGCGGTATCACAGGTGGTGGGCCGCATACGTCGCCTAGGCCTGGAGGTGGCGCTCAACAAGTCGGAGGCCATGGTTTCATGGTCTCCGGCGGGGCGCCGCCACCCGGCTCACGGCGTCAGCTCGAGCAGCGTCGGTCGCAGCTCCGAGAGGTCCTGGTGGCAGAATGGCGGGACAGGCTTTCGTGCCCTACCGCAGGCCTCACCACCATCGAGGCGATCCGGCCGGTACTGGCGGACTGGCTCGGGAGAAGGCAGGGCTCCCTGATGTTTCGGATTACACAGGTACTTTCGGGGCATGGTTGCTTCGGAAAGTACCTGTGTCGCATAAACATGGAGCTGGACGCCCGGTAGCACTACTGCATCAACTGCCGAGAGCGGCATACGCTGGCAGAGTATGCCACGCGCGGAGGAGCTGCGCCGTGCCTTCATCTCGGCCGGCAGGGAGCTGTCACTGCCGTAATCGAGTCGATGGTCGGCAGTGATGAGTCCTGGGATGCGGTGGTTTCCTTCTGCGAAACAGTCGTCTCGCAGAGGCTGTGGACAGGGAGAGGGAGATCTCGTCCTCTCACCCGACCCACAGCAGCCGCACCGGGCGTCGGCGGAGGGCGGATAACGCCCTCTTTCAGCCACCCTAAACTGGTCCAGGGGCGACACACTCGGGGACATCTGTCGCCCCCCAAACATCAGGACCCGGGGTGGCGGCGCGAAGTGTTCCACACGCGCCACTCTTAGACGTCATGGGGGGAGTCGTACACATCATTCAGCCGAGGAGGCCCACAGTGGTGGGCCAGCACCAATCGGGGGTTGCGGAAGCAGTGTTCGTTCTCGCAACCCCGGTGTAGGTGCGAGATGGAACACCGGGGTGGTTTTTAGTCAGTAGGTGTCTGACAGACCCTGTCGCCCACCCCAGGGCGGCGGACATGCATGAGGATTTTCCAACCAGGAAACAAAAAAAAAACGCTTAGACCTTAGACTTACGAAGCTTAGGACCTTCAATTTCCCTCACCAAAAAAAAAAACGTAGGTATGTACAGACGAAGTGTTCTTACAGCAACAGAAACATCATACAGAACAGGGTAAGACCGAAATGTGACGAACAAACAGTCAATTCGGATTTCGCTCTGGTGTCGGTATTCGTGAAGCTCTTCTTGCCCTCAACGTCCTCGTAAAAAAATGCAGGGATATGCACTGCTGTGCTTTATAGATTACGAACAGGCATTCGACCGGGTTAAGCACCAGCACCTCCTGGGTCTATTAACAGATATTGAACTCGATGGCAAGGACGTCAGGATTATCCGTAATCGGTACCAGAACCAAGTAGCTACAATCAAAGTTAAAAATGAGGAGACCGAGGAAATCAAGATCTGTCGTGGAGCTCTGCAAGGCTGTGTCTCCGTTGCTCTTCAATATCTATTCCGAGGTAGTGATGTCGGAGGCTCTTGAAGGTCTGGAAGCCGGAGTGAAAATCAATGGCAAGGTCGTTAATAACCTGCGTTATGCAGACGACACTGTTCTCATTGCAGCCTCTGAACAAGATTTGCAAATCATTGTAGATAAAGTCAATGAGTGCAGCGAGAAAGCCGGTCTGTCGATGAACATCAGCAAGACAATATTTATGGTGGTCTCTAGAAACCAAGACTTATGTCCTAGCATATCGGTGGCAGGCAAACAACTTGAGCGGGTACGACAGGATAAGTATCTCGGTGCTTAGGTAAATGAAGCATGGGAGTCCGACTAAGAAATTAAGACCCGGATAGAACTTGCCCGAGCATCTTTTAACAAAATTAAGAAAGTTCTGTGCTGTCGTAAACTCCACATAAAGCTCCGAGTGAGATTACTGATGTACTACGTATGGCCTGTCGTTCGTCATGTCCCGCTGCGAAGCATGGATTCTGAAAGAGGACACTACACGACGCTTGCAGGCTTTTGAAATGTGGTGCTACCGTCGTATGCTGCGCATAAGCTGGACCCAAAAGGTCAGAGTTGACACAGTCCTTCAGCGCGTTCTAATGCCTCGAAAGTTGTTGCCCACCATAAAGAAACGCAAAATAGATTATCTCGGCCAGATGCTCCGACACGATAGATATACGCTTTTTTTCCGAGTGGAAAATCCTCATGGATTTCCGCCGCCCTGGGGCGGGCGACGGGGCCTGTCAGACTCTTACTGACTAAAAACCACCCGGCTGATCCGTCTCACACCTACACCGGGGGCTGCGAGAACTAATACTGCTTCCGCAACCCCCGATTGGTGCTGGCCCACCACCGTGGGCCTCCTCAGGTCAGGGGGGGGGGGAGTGAGGTGTAGGACTCCCCCCGTGACGTCTAAAAGTAGCGCGCGTGGAACACTTCGCGCCGCCACCTGTCACACGGGTCCTGTACCTGTAGCCAATGTAACATCGCTTCATAGCGAAGCGAAATCGAACACCAAACCAACCAATGGCGGGAACGATTGACCACGCGACGCGACAAATCACGTAGTCAATCGCTCCCGCCATTGGTTGGTTTGGTATTCGATTTCGCTTCGCTACGAAGCGATGTTACATTGGCTAGGGCCGCTGATGTTTGGGGGGCGACAGATGTCCCCGAGTCTACGCTAGTGATATACGCTACTCCAACTCATTATGATGGGCAAGGTAGAAGTAAAAAGGCGCGCTGGACGAAAGAGAAAGTCGTGGCTGCGAAACATCAGGGAGTGGACAGTGGAAGAGAGAGTTGAAAAACTGCTCCGTCTCGCGGTTGAGAAGACCGAATACAAGAAGCTGACGGCCAACCTTCAGGATTGAAGAGGCACAGGAAGAAGAAGAAGAATGTACAGACGTCAACCTTATTGCTAAACTATGAAGGCTCAAAGTTGATTGGGAATATTTGACAGTTTCCGATAGCTTGAATTGCTGTCGTCCGTATATAAATCCCCCTCTATCAGTAAGTAGGCACCTACTTATCTACCTACGAGGTACTTTAAGAACATTACAACCATAATGTTTGAGTTTGAACACACACACAGTGTGTGTATGTGTTCAATGCATAATAAAGAAACTGATTAATAAACAAAGTGCGCGCAAGTAAAATGAAATGTGACATAAAAATGTGACATTTGAATGTTGGCGGCCGTGACGGCGGTAGCGCGGCAAAATTCAACTTTTGAATGCCCAGCGCATTCAAAAGTTGAATGCGTTCCCGAATAATGCGTTTGCCGGCAAACAAAGTATGTATTATATAAATTGATTAAATATTGAAAGTACTTAAATAAAATCCTTCTGTGCTAGGTACTCCTGGACCCAGCCCAGGGGGGGGTCATGACCCCCATGACCCCCCCCCCTGGATCCGCGCTTGGTCCTATGCTGTGGAATCTGGCATACGATGCGGTCCTGCGTGTCTGTCATCCCGTCGGTATTAATATCGTTTGCTACGCAGATGATACTCTGCTCTGGTATTGGCCGGCGGGAACACCTTCAAGGAGGCCATCCAGCTTTCCGAACTCGGGGTGGCTAAAGTCGTGGCGTCAATCCGCGAGCTGGGTCTGAAGATAGCGCCTCAGAAAACTGTGGCGTTATGGTTTCATAAACTGCCGAGGAGCAGAGAGCCACCCAGCTCGTTGGTACATGTCGGAGATGTGCAAGTCCAGGTGGGGCGATACATAAAGTATCTTGACATTACCCTGGATGGTCGGTGGGGCTTCGAAGAACACTTTGAGCACCTGGTTCCCCGGATCGAAAAGGCAGTGGGTCCTTTGCATAGACTGCTGCCCAATCTCGGACGACCTCGGGAGGAAGTTCGCCGCCCCTACGCGGGTTCGTGCGATCGATGGTTCTTTACGGGGCGCCTGTTTGGTCAAGTAGACCGTTAGGCCTTCGACGCTGCAGGACTAAAGTCAACAGACTGCAGCGGAAAATGGCCATTCGTATCGCACGAGGATAGAGAACGATATCATTTGAGGCGGCAACTCTCTTGCCACGCTTTCCGCCGCTGGACATCCTGGCGGATATGGATGCCAAGGTCTACAACCAGATCTGTAACATCCGCCAAAGCAGGAATAGTGTGCCAGGAACTGCACTGGTAGGACTGGGGCGACGGGAACGGCAACTCGCGCTCGACCGGTGGCGCGAGCGGTTTCAGCTGCCACAATATTCGTGCAAGCGCGTTGTTGAAGCCGTTCTGCCGTACCTCGAACCCTGGCTGAAAAGAGGGAAGTGCATCTCCTTCAGGCTCACACAGGTACTCACTGGAAACGGTTGCTTCGGTGAGTACCTGAACAGAATTGGGTGAGAGAACACGGCAAATTGCCCACCATTCTGCACAACACATGCTCGAGGAGTGCCGTGCATGGGACTCCGAGCGGCGGGTCGTGGTTGCTAGGATCGGGCGAGACCTGTCTCTGCCGGCAGTAGTAAGGGCTATACTGGCAAATACAGAGAATTGGACAGAAGTAGCTTCCTTCTGTGAGACCATGATGGCCAAGAAGGAAGTCGCCATACGGGATCGAAAGAGGGCTGATGCTGCTCGGAGAAGGAGGCGTCGGAGAGGCAACCGCCTTAACTCTTAATACGCCGAAAGCCGCCTACTTATTGAGGTAGGTGGACTCTGCCTGCCCACTAAGTAACCCCAGGGAAGACGGTGGCATAGTGGTCATGTGCTACCGTGCATAGGACGTTTAGGAGAGGCCCTCTTAAAGTCTCCCCTGGGATGTGCCGTACAGGCGTAATGCTTATGCGCAGGAGGGTTCCGGAATTTGTCTTTTAAGAGGAACCGGGACCAACCCTAGGCGCAGATAGTGATCACCGGGGTGGTTTTAGTGAGATAAAAATCCCTCACTACCCGACCTTATTCCTCGAGGGTCGGGTGCCTTTTGAAGGTTTCCCGCCGAAAACAAAAAAAGAAAAGGTAACCCGAGGATTATATATAGTCAACCGGGGCAATTGCGTCTTTGGGGGTAATTGCGTCTAATCGAAATAATTTTAAATCTGTTTGAAAACCTACTCTCCTGCCATCTATACGTTATAGTATTTTATTCAAAGTAAACAAAACAAGATGGCAGGAGAGTGGGTTTTCAAATAGATTTAAGATAACTTCGATTAAACGCAATTGCCCCAAAGACGCAATTGCCCCGGTTGAACTTACCTACTTTTATCGTCATCGAAGTTAAGTTCGAAAAGACAGAACTTGATATTGAAACCAACAGGGGTGTTTCCTGGGTAAAAAAAATTGATTATACAGAGTGGTGCTGACAATACGACAATACAAAACACAGACCATGCTGATTCATAGGAATAATCCTGAGCCATAGAAAAAAACCTAACATCAAAAATAAAAAAAAAAAAACCAAAATTTTAAACAAACTAAACCGCATAAAATTGCAAACGGAATAAAACATCCTTTAAAATATTGGTTCAATGATCTCCGATCAGCGGGCGACAGCGCGTTCCTGTATCATCGACTTGCTTTTTTGCGCCATTATTGTTAAAGTTTAGGACCGCTGGATGCGGCGGTCATCAACCTGTAAGCGTATCTGCATCATGTAGAAAATGTGAAAAATGAAAAATAATTTCTTGTGACTTATCTAATGGATATATTTATTTAATTTCTTTATACTTTAGACTGAGAATGTGTTGAGGTACCTACACGATGTTCAATTTATTGTCGTATTGTCAGCACCACTCTGTATATAGGTAGTCCGTCATTCAGATTATAGAAAAATGTTAGATACGTATATTTTATTTTATCAAATCAATAAAAATTGACAAATATAAAAGGCATCAAAGATCAGGAGTGGGGGCTGGTGACGTCACTCGTTGTTAAAAAGTGTAGTAAAGAGTGACGTCACACGAGTTTTCAACGCACTGTATCGTCTTCATTTTTTGTTTATATAAAAAAAGAAAAAAAACGTGTCAAGTTTTTTTTTAAATCCGACTGACGGACTAATTAAGTAGTTTTTTTTTGTCAACTACCCTATTGTAACGGGTTAGCTATGCTTGAAATTAATAGAGAATACTGTGTTACAAGGGTACAGGACTCACTACGTCAGAATGATTCGTCGAGCTTCATCAGCATCATCATCATCAACCTCTTTTTATCGTCCCACTACTGGGCACAGGTCTCCCCTCGTATAGAGAAGGATTGATATTAATCACCACGCTTGCTCAACGCGGGTTTGCGATTTCAGACTTAAAAGTCCAGGTTTTCTCTAGATGTTTTCCTTCACCTTTTTAATCAGTCATTGGTGTCCAAGATCTACTTAGAAAGTACATATAACTTAGAAAAGTTACATTGGTACTTGCCTGACCTGGAATCGAACCCACACACTTACTTCAGAGGCTGGTGTTTTAACCACTAGGCCACCACGACGTCATCATCATCAACCTTTTTTTTTTTTTTTATCGGCCCACTGCTGGGCACAGGTCTCCTCTCATACAGAGAAGGATTGAGCGCAATCACCACGCTTGCTCAATGCGGGTTGGCGATTTCAGACTTTAAAGTCCAGGTTTCCTCAAGATGTTTTCCTTCACCTTCAGTCATTGGTGTCCAAGATATACTTAGAAAGTACATATAACTTTAGAAAAGTTGTATTGGTACTTGCCTGACCTGGAATCGAACCCGCGCACTCATACTTGAGAGGCTGGTGTTTTAACCACTAGGCCACCACGACCACGACGTACGAGCTTATTAATTTAATATTCTTGATTTCTTTGTAAATATATCACTCGTCTCGTGTCATCATCTGCGATATATAACATAATCAGCCTACAATGTTCCCAATGTTGGGACACAGCCCTCCTCTCGGTGAGAGGGAGTGGGCCGTAATATACCATGCGGTCCCACTGGGCGTTGCTAGATGTCACATGTCTTTAAAGTTTGTGGCTCTAGGACATGCCGGTTTCCTCACGATGTTTTCCTTCACCGTTTTCAGAGTTGTGGTGAAGAAATATTTACGCAGAGTAAAGCTCCTGACGGGGTTAGAGGTATGACAGCACATCAAGCTACTACAATCTGTCAGATTTCCTTATTGGATTTCCAACTTTATTTCTAAGACACTAAGGCTCAAGGTTGATTGAGAATATCTGACAGTTTTTGGTAGCTCTACCTGCTGTCGTCCGTATCGAACTAAACTTTCAATTTTTTATGTAAAGATTCTACATTTCTATAATAGTTAGATGCATAATTCAATAACGATTTAGGTGTTTTAAACCGGCAGGTAATTGGGTTGTGTCCTAAAAAATAATTTAGTGTCCATCAGATAGATTTAGAAAAAATATTGAATACGAATTTTTTATTTTTTCTTCCATCCAAATACTTAGGAAGATATATTGATTTGAAATGTCGCATGACGTCACGCCGTGGTACAAAATACACCACGGCGTGACGTAATTAACCCCCACTCCGTCACTTTAATACCCTATATCTCAGTAATTTTTGGTAAGTTCGACAAAATAAAAAATACGCGTCTATAAGACGGACTACATAATTATTTTTTTGATTTTCATACCTTGGACACGTCCCTATTGCGTAACACACTACTTAGCAGTAGCAAAGGTTTCATGTGGTAGTTCAGCCACAATCATTGCGTTATTTACGTTGTTAGGCAAACGAACAATCATAATAATAAAGTAAAACCAATTGGAAAATTACTAATAATGAAATTATTAATAATGAAACTGGCAAATCTGTTAAACAGGATAAACAATTTAAGGTTATGGTCGCCAATAAATTAGTTCATAAAACCGCTGACGTAGCTTTTAATCAGTTTTTTGCTAACATACCAATAGCTATACTATGCAAAAGATTTAATAATCAACAATTCAGTCATAATCACTTTAAACTAGGGTTGTAACGGAGCTTCGCCTCCGCTTCCGTTACTGCGGAAGTTCCGCAAGAAATCGTATCTTCGCTTCCGCCTCCGCCTCCGCATAATTTTTTGCGGAGTTATAACGGAGGTTTATTTACGTATTTATAAAATAAATAACGCGCAAACTGCGACGCTCGACAACCGGCCGGCAGCGTTTGAGCGCGAAATGGTCAAGATTGTCAAGAATCAACTAGTGCGAGGCGGGAATGCGGCAAACACAATTTGTTTCTCCTTAATTTTCATTACAAGGACGTAATATTTTTTATACCAAGTATACTACTATTAATGTATGTATTGAAAATAAAAATTTTGTTTTAATTAACCATAAATTTAATTTTTTCTATATGTACTTTCACCTCCGCCTCCGCCTCCGTTAACCTCCGCATCCGCGGAGGTGAGACTCGTCGCCTCCGCATCCGCCTCCGCCTCCGTTAACAAGCCTCCGTTACAACCCTACTTTAAACATACATGTTCAAAGTGAAACAGACGACTACATTTAGATACACTACTATGCAAAAGATTTAATAATCAACAATTCAGTCATAATAACTTTGAACATACATGTTCAAAGTGAAACAGACGACTACATTTAGATAGACTACTATGCAAAAGATTTTCAGCTTTAGATGGGGATGAACTTAAGAAGCAAGTGGTAGCTATTGATATGTTAGCAAAAAACTGATTATAATTATGATTGATTATGATTATGACTGATTATTTTTTTTCTCACTCCTCCGCTATTTTTTTCTGATTAGTTTCGTTGCGGGACCCAAGACAGTTGAATCGTTTCTCCGGGACTCGTCGAGCTTCATTGCTCGGCTTTATTCTGGCGGTCTCCACTGTTGATTCTGGGTTTCAGGAGTTGCAGTGGGTGGGATAATGTGTGGCAGGTTTTGTCCCAAAAATAATATGACTGATTATGATTATGTCTCAGTAAGATACCGGTGTTCTTAGACTTAAAGTATCTACCGCTGGACCATTACATTAACGCCAAGTTTATTGGCAGCCACCTTGACTTTGGACTCCACGATTTGACAGAACTTTTCCCAAGTATTTTTTTTTTTATAAATTGTAAACTAGTGCTTGGCCGTAATCCTACCTGATGATGCAACCTTTGATGGTAAAGCGCGCTAGTTTATTAAAAGCCTATTTACTTTAGCCTTGAAGACACTCAAATTGTAGTTCGACGGAGACACCGCCGCTGGCAAATTGTTCCAGTTCCAAGCTCCACTGGAACTAAATGATTTGCCAAAATAAAACTTTTTTGCCGTTCAAAACTATTGCATTGGTGAGAAGAATATATGTAGGATGTTCGGCTCGGTGATGCATATTTCACACTGCCACTTAATTTTGGCGACTCGAAAAGCTATGTCGGTGACTTTGGTTCTTCTGCGCCCTTGACTTGTTGCCTAGACAAATCAAATCATAGAGTTAAGAAAATTGTGGTGGATGGCGCCCGTCTTCCAACCGCCTTCAGTTTGAAATGCGTCGGATGCCGCACCCAGTTTCAGCCCTTCCGTTAAATTTCTTGTTTCTGGCTTCCCACTATGTTCTCAGCAAGCAATTACCCGTAATATTGCAAGTGTTGCAATTCAAAGTTGGTATGGAGGTCTGTAGAAGAACAAAAACAGTTAATAATGACTAGGAATCCAGTAAATATCATTAAACAATCATTAACAACTCTCTTATAATTATTTACAATATGAGTGTACATATCTAATTACTGACTTATGTTGTTGACATACGGTTTGAATGGTAGTGATTGACATTAGTACTTACAGATAAATATGTGATTAAGTTTAGATATCTTAATGTTAATGTATTGTTTACAAACGCCTTTGTTTTCTTTATTATGCCATTAGCTTTTCACCCGCGGCTTCGTTCGCATAGGATTCGGTTTGGTATATCGCGCTTTTTAAATTCCTCATTTTCGGGGATTCATTATCGTATCATTTGGCTTCTAAGTTTACATGCGCATATTCGTTTGCAATACATTACTTTGTTTTAAAAAACACAGCGCCATATATCACCGAACTGGTATGAATCTAACAATATTATTGTTTTCCCTCGGGCATATCAAATTCCCGGATAAAAAGTGCTCTATTATTTAATCCGGACTTCTAACTTTACGTCTGCAAAATTTCTAAGCAATCGGTTCAGAAGTTACGGCGTGAAAGCGTGTCAAATAAACAAACTCACTTTCCGATTTATAATATTTGTAAGGAAGTAAGGATTGACAGGTTGGAAGATGTCTTCAAGCTCCTGGACTGGAAAGGACTTGGCATCAACATCAATGGCGAGTACATCACTAATCTCCGTTTCGCAGATGATATCGTGGTCACGGCTGAGACCCTGGAAGACTTGGGCAAAATGCTCAATGACCTCAGCAGAGCTTCCCAACAAGTGGGTCTAAAAATGAACATGGATAAGACGAAGATCATGTCGAACTCTCATGTCGCACCCACTCCAATTGTAGTTAGTTGCTCTGCACTCGAAGTTGTTGACGAGTATATATACCTGGGACAGAAAGTCCAACTAGGTAGGTCCAACTTCGAGAAAGAGGTGTCTCGGCGAATCCAGCTCGGTTGGGCAACGTTCGGGAAGCTACGCTACATCTTCTCGTCGTCCAAGATACCACAGTGTCTCAAGACTAAAGTCTTTGACCAGTGTGTGTTGCCAGTGATGACTTACGGAACTGAAGCGTGGTCGCTCACAATGGGCCTCATACGAAGGCTCAGAGTCACACAAAGGGCAATGGAAAGAGCTATGCTAGGAGTTTCTCTGCGTGATCGAATCAGAAATGAGGAGATCCGCAGAAGAACCTTTCAAGAAGAAGATTAGAAGAAGATTAGATTTAGAAGAAGATTTCATTTCATTTCATTTCATTTCAACCAAAGTCACCGACATAGCTCTGCGAGTCGCTAAACTTAAGTGGCAGTGGGCAGGGCACGTTGCTCGTAGAACCGATGGCCGATGGGGCAGCAAGGTTCTGGAGTGGCGGCCACGTACTGGAAGACGCAGCGTAGGGAGACCCCAACAAGGTGGACCGATGACCTGGTGAAGGTCGCGGGAAGCCGATGGATGCGGGCAGCACAAGACCGGTCATCGTGGAAAGCCTTGGGGGAGGCCTTTGTCCAGCAGTGGACATCTATAGGCTGAGGAAGAAGAAGAAGAAGGATTGACAATAAAATTCTTCGAAATCGCATTGTCCCCGATTCCCTTGTTCACAAACTAAACTAAATTTAAGTTCAGTGCATCTTTTTCTTTCTATTTAATTAAGAAAAGGACAGAAGATAAAGTCTTAGTTTAGTCCTGTCAAATTAGACAGCGCCTGACGTGATTTGACGTATTTTTAGTCGCCATCTTTTTAATCACATCTAAAAGTTAAAAAGTAAGTAATTAGATTAGGATTGAAGATTAATTATCAACGAGATTAGCCGGGATGGAGTATGCAGCAGATAATACATATACCTTAGGGTGCTTCTTATTTTTCGACTTCTGAATAGTAACTGCGTCAATCCGCCATTCGCTTCTGTCATCCAAAAAACGACCTCATTATTTTTATTTTATTTTTAAATAAAATTTGGGCCCGCTACCGAGCATTAAAGTTTTAATATTTTGTTTAATTTGTCATTTTTATTTTATTACTTTAAAGAGACATATAATAGTTTTAGGATTATTGAATCAAGATAAAATTTGCTTTTTCAACTGTCGACGCATGATTCAACACAATAAACACTCAATTTACACTTGCCCCCCTTCCCCCGCAACCTTCAGTATGCGCCCGATCGCCTCGTACACTCGTAATACTAGTACAACATCAGCACCAAGGAATGATTTGTGCTTGCTAAAAGATCTCCCGAGTTTTGAAAAAATAAACAAAGCCATATCGAAAAAAGCTTTAACAAAGTTTCTAGGGCATCTATGGCACCTCTCCGAAGAACTTGTTGCATTTTCTTTTTTTGATGATGAAGTTTCATTGGAAAGTAAACCAAATATGGTTATTGCACTAAATGAAGAAGGTTTAGACTTTAGCCCTAAGCGGATTACCTTAGATGTAAGTCACATCGAAGAAAAAAATTTAGAAGACTTTGTTACCAGCAATACCTTACGGTTTTTTAGAATTCTCGGTATTTCATCCCCATTTTTTAAAAAAAGATCCTTCTCTTTGGGAGGAAGATGAAGATTATAAAGCTTCTAGAGTAATTATATGCTCTATGAATGTAGTGAATGTTTTGGCGGGGCGGGGAGTGGCATTAATGGAAGAGTACAACAAATTAATTACCAACGATGAGGAACAAAAACAATACCTTCTTTTAGTTGTGAAAATTTTATACAGAAGTACTCAAATACAAATAAAAATACGTTGTTATCATAGTTAATTTTTCAGTATCATAACTCCCTACTAATTATATGATTTAAGAATGATTATAATTTTTTTCACTGAATAAAAATTCTAATAAAAAATACATATTTTTTTTTATTTTGCTGGCCGGTAGCGACCCCTAAATATTAGTTTAAAAATCTGAAAAAAATAATTGACTACTTTTTTGAATCATAGAAGAGAATGAATGGGTGACGCGAGAATAAATTGAAAAAAAAAAAATTGTCCGTTTAAGAAGCACCCTAATATACTTGCTGCATAAGTGTGAGCGTTTTCTGTTCCCTTATTCTCATAGTGCGTTGGAAGGACAACACTAAGGACTTCGAGAGTACTCAGTGTTCATCGATTATTTTGAAACATTGCCAAGGCATTTGTCGACTTTTCACCGGCCTAGATTCCTGACCTATTTTTAGTCCAACGAATCAAGAAAAAATTTAACGCACCTCAATCTGCCTTTTCACATTGAAATAGAACGAAACATTCCTATGCACTTTGATGATGATGATGATGTTCCGACCGATTTCGGCTACGGCGACCACTTCGACTCCTAGCCGATGATTTGGCGCTCATGCGCCCGAAGATGGCTTATGTAGCCTATCTTGGCGGCGAAACTTTGTGCTCACTGAGTGCACGTAAGCACGCCGTCGACGTAGTTGTATGTGATGGCAGCAGGTGGGCGGGCATTTAATTGGTCACGTTTGGCATCGAGGTCAGCTTTGCGCTGCTGCTCAAACTCGCGTACTTGTCTGTACACCAATCTGCGCCATTCTGACCGTTTTGCTGCCAAACGCTCCCATTCAGAGGGTTCTATATTGCATCTCTTCATGTGTCGTTTTAAGACATCCTTGAACCGGAGGAGTTGTCCGCCATGCTTTTGCTTGCCCTCCTCCAGAGCAGAGCTCAGAGAAGAAGATGCGCTTCGCCACTCTTTCGTCCGCCATACGTGATACGTGTCCGCACCACCGAAGCTGTCGACACATTAAATAAACCTCAATGCCACCAACATTGGCTCGTCGCAGGACTTCGGTATTTCGCACTCTGTCACACCATTTGATCTTCATAATGGATCGGAGACATTTAAGGTGAAAACGATCTAGAGTACGTATGTGGTGGCGGTACACACACCATGTCTCAGCGGAATATAGAAGGTTTGGCACTTTAATATTATATCAATGTATGCACTGCAATTAAATTTAGTTTAGTACGTGAATAAGGAATTCGGCTCCAATGTATTTTTTCATTTTTACTAAGTAGTACTTAGACGGGATAGGTATAAGGTATATCGTAGGTACAAAATAAGTAATCCATATCTAGTTGCGGTTGCTCGTAGAAACCGCGTAACGCTAGAAGTAGCCGTGTGCTAATTTGTTGCCTTACAATTCACAATCACAGGAAGATTATAATCTGAATAGTACCAGTATCCAGGAGTTAATATAGCGCATCGAGTACTTATGGTGTATCTATACTTAAAATTAACTAAACCGCTCTTAATTATTTCATAATACATACAATTTTTAAAACTATATGTCGGCTAAATTCGATGAAGAATAGAGGTAAACAAACCGTTGCTAGGCAACGAGTAGTTTACGCATATAAGACAGATGTTAATAACCCTTTCTAGATAGATAATTTTCATAAAAGTAATAATTCTACTTCCTACTAATGTAAACAGGTTCTTTGTGTAGATATTTATGATTTGCATAGAATGCTTAACCGATTTGAATGAAATATGACACACAAGTAAGCTAATTTCCAATTTTTTTTTATACTTATATATTATATTTAGTCCATACTTGAAAGTATTACAATGCATGTGTTATGCAGTTGACAAATCGTAAATCGTTAAAATCGTATTGACAAATGCCTCAACTTTATTCATTGGTTGAATTCTACAAAATGTGTTTAATACCTGGATTTCATCCATCTTTCTTTTTTCGTAGGGCTATCACGTAAAATTAATGTCGACTTTTTAATGGTTTCTCGAAATGCCTAGTTATTATCCATGTTATTTTAGTGATTCTATTGAAATATGCTGCATTACGAATTGTTAATAAATAGTTAGCATGTAAAAGCCGATAATCATGTAAATAACAGGAGATTTTTTTTTTCTAAATTGGTTTGTTTGCTGCTATTCTTTATGGAGCTTGGCGAGAATATAGTAACTAATGCTTCAGTGTTTTATGTAAATAGTAGGTACACTGTAGACTACCTACATTATTTCTCTCTCCTTCTCTATTTGGGTTTTGATGCTTACTGCGATTGATATCACAGGATAGTGCAGTAACAATACGAACAGTGTAATATGAAGCAAATTACGGTCAATACGATATCAACTAGTCTCAATCATTTTCCGAAAACGTGTTACGCTGTTAGGCTGCTGGTTAGAGATGTTTAGGTATATTTTGTTGTAAACGGCCCCCAGTTTAAATCGGTATTACTTCGGCTTCCTTTAGATAACGAAAGAGTTCTTGATACAACACTGTAACAGGCAGAGAAGAAGTAAGTGTGAAGTACCACCACCACCAGTAGCACCTACCATCTTATCTCTTCACCACCTGTGGTTGACCGGTAGAGAATGCCTAAGGCATTAAGTCTGCTTCTGTACATATAATGTGCGAAAGAATAAATAAATAAATAAGATCTCTGTCATTTTTACTAATGCTAGGTGGAGGGGCCAAAGTGGCTTCGCGGGGTTTAATATACCTTCCTTCGATCTGGACTGTAATTTCTAAAATAGTTGAAAAGAAAAATGGCGTCACTGTCGCGCTGTAAACTCTTAACCTAGGAATGGGTTATGGAATCATGCACTTTACCTCGCTTCACGGGCTGTTGGTCGTCTCGTAGGAGTTCGATCAGTCCACTCCGTCTTCGACGACTCCTCACCCTCGCGGTTCGGCACAAGCTCAACACAACACACGTGGTTTTATCGAGTTCCCCGCTAACAGCTTCGTTTTCTTTTCTTGAAGCCACAAGGACACGTCTCCAATTGAGCGGATGGTTACAACTTATAATCGAATGATTATATCGTTCAGCGATAAATTCACAGAGCAAAACTATGTGATTGCGGGTTTTGAAACAGCGGTTTGGATCACACCAAAATAGCGATGTGATACGCGGATAGCGCGCGGTACGGGATGCGCACGCGCGGAGTTCCAATGGACACTGAACTTGTCTTCTCTAGTATGATCTAGGCGCTGTTGACGAAACAGCGCCATCTCACGGGCAGCGGGTGCATGAAGTGATGTAAGTTAAGGGTACAAGGATTTAGCTAGGAGATACTGCGCGACAGCTCCATTCATAAACGCCAATAGATAGCGTCAACATCCTCCCCCCTTTTGAAGGGTCACCTTCAAAAACCCAATCATGAAATACAGCGAAAACTGCGAAAATATAATATCGAAACTGCGACTTATAAAAGAAATAACTGCGATCTTTATATAAATAACTGTGATAATACTAAACTAACTAACCGCTAACACTTAAACTACTTGTGTTTATCAAATTAATAATCCTACTGTGTAGGTAGTGGGCACAAACGCACGACCGGACGTACGTATGTACCTTTAGCGGTTCTTACAGAAGCTACACGCGTTACCCCATCGTCGGAAGGAAGCGTCCTTTCCACAATCGCTAACGGCCACGATAAAGGCGGTGCATTATCAGTTATGATGATTACGACCATGCCAGCCTTGATTGGCACAGTCGGAGTATTCCATTTCTCTCGAGTTTGCAAACCGTGTAAATACTCCATTCTCCACCTTCTCCAAAAGGACTGAACTAACTTATCAAGTAGAGAATGTCTCTGAAGCAGATTGAGATTATCTGATTCTACTTCAGGTGCGGGCAATGAAAGCAGAGGTGCGGTATGCAAAAAATGGCTCGGAGTCAATGCGGTAAGCTCTGCGGAATCGGCACTCAGAACTATGAGAGGCCTAGAATTTAACAAATACTCGCTCTGGGTGAGTACTGTAACTAGCTCTTTGTAAGAATGCCGCTGTGAATAACTTAGATCAGAATGGGTGAGTCGTCCACCAACTCTGACCAAGTCGTTATATAATTAAGAATTAGCGACTACAAAATTGTTGCCTCTGTCCGAGTGCATTACTTAGACAGGGCCACTGCGGAACAAAAATTGTTTAAATGCGCTTAAAATACGGCGGTTTTTTTTTTAAATATTTATGCTGGATGAGTTTCAGTAATTTGTGTTCTGCCAAACTCAAATCAGCTGTTTGTACGGAATCGCGACGTGGCAACAATCTAGCAAACTTGAGAATGTAGACCATCGCACGGAGTATTTTACTCCACGACGAAAGACGACAGAGAGCATCATAAACATGGGAGTTGTCTGCGGGAGTTAAAACAGTGTGAACGAGCTTTCTTTGCTTAGGTACTTCGTTCAGCGAGAGCGGCTCCGTACATTCAGTGGTAGGCCACTGTGACGGATGTAAAATTAGCCAGGGGGGCCCCTGAGACCACAGAGGGTGGTTTAACAATTTAGCAGGAGAGACACCACGTGACAGGCAGTCTGCCGGGTTGTCAATCCCTGCTACGTGATAGAAGTTATCTGCGGAAATATTATTAGTGATTTTAATAACGCGATTGGCAATAAACGTTTGCCAACGGTAAGTAGGATACACGTCTACGGTCTCATGCGGGAGAACTGAGACGGGCGAGAGATAACCCTTAGAAAGGTAATCATTTACGACCTCGTCGTAAGCGGCGCGCAGCCCCGGTGAAGCTTCAAGCTTTCTTTCCGAGCATAAAATTCGCTTACGAGCGACATTTAAAGAGTCACCTAGTGTGAACACATCTTTATCAAACGGTAGACCCACGGTATAGCGACCAGTAACTGGGTCCCGTTGCGTAGTTGAACGATAAAAATATTCACATTCAACATCAGCGGTATGTTGAATGGGCGGGCCGGGAACTTCTTCAAGTTCCCAGAAGCGGGAAACAAAAATATTCACATTCAACATCAGCGGGATGTTGAATGGGCGGGCCGGGAACTTATTCAAGTTCCCAGAAGCGGGAAATAAAAATATTCACATTCAACATCAACGGGATGTTGAATGGGCGGGCCGGGAACTTCTTTAAGTTCCCAGAAGCGGGAAATAAAAATATTCACATTCAACATCAGCGGGATGTTGAATGGGCGGGCCGGGAACTTCTTCAAGTTCCCAGAAGCGGGAAATAAAAATATCCACATTCAACATCAGCGGGATGTTGAATGGGCGGGCCGGGAACTTCTTCAAGTTCCCAGAAGCGGGAAATAAGAATATTCACATTCAACATCAGCGGGATGTTGAATTGGCGGGCCGGGAACTTCTTCAAGTTCCCAGAAGCGGGAAATAATTAATTACCTACACGTCAGCGCAAACAAGCGTAATGGTGTAAGTCACATTCAACATCAGCGGGATGTTGAATGGGCGGGAAATAGAATTATTATTATTGTTATCCATAGGCGAAGGAACTACGGTACAGCATGATGTAATACAGGCTGGGCGTTTACTAAGTGTAGGCACAGTTCCCATTAGTACATAGCCTAACACCGTATTGACAGCGGCGGGCACTGACGGGCCTCTAGGAATCCCGCCAGGCAAAAGTAAATGCGGGAACAGCGATGCTCCAATTAAAATGTCAATTTTACTTGGAATAGCGAAACTATCATCTGCGAACTGAAGTTTATTCGAATAAGGCAAGGCTTTAATATCGACAAAAGCAGAAGGTAACTTATCCGTAATTTGATCGACTACTAACGAGTCGATATCAAATCCGATATTTTTATTAAAGCGTGAAAATATGGTTAAATTTACTGTTCCGAACGACGTTTTCTCTGTGCGTCCGAAACCACGTACAGTCGTGGACTGTGTATTGTTTTGACGTAAACATAATCGTTCACAACATTCATTTGTGACGAAATTGCTATGACTTGCGCGGTGGCGAGTAGGACAGTGGTGTATGCATCACATTGCGACGGCCCGCTACAAGCCGTATCTGGGGTTAAATAACGCGGCGCGTCTTTAGACACCGAGCACAATGCTACGTCAGACCGCGCGGCAGGTTGCTCTGTCTCTGTCGTGCGTGTGGGATCGAGAGAGACCGCCGCGCCTGCCCGTGTCGGCGCCGCTGTGTCGGGCGGCTCGCGCGCAGACAGCTGAGTGCAATTGTTTGCTCCGGTGCGCGGGTTCGATTCCCGGGTAAAATGTAACAAAGAATGATGACGCTGCTTACACGTCCTACATCCAGTTGCGGATTGTCAACGCGACATCTTGTGTTTAATGCTTAAGCAATTGACGCAACCGTTAATTTTCTTAACAATCTGTAGGCGTTCATCCGGAGACAATTGATGAAAATCGGTACATTTAAATAAATGTTGATGAGCGATATTAGTACACAAGCATTTGTCAGTAGATTCGACTGTGCTGACATAGGCATTGCAGCGTACTGGGGCGGACTGCGAAGTTTTGTTATTAGAAATGCGAGAATGCTCAGCCGGTGTTACGCTGACGGCGTGAGCGCGATACAATATTTTACCTTGTAAATAATGTAATTTCTGATGATCCGAGAGAGATGGATTATCATGAACGGCGGACTTATAATTTGAGTAGAACGGTGGCCCTGAGCGAATGTCACCGTTAAAACTCATTAATTCAATCGGTGGTAACTTGATCATAGACGGTCCCCTCTCCACGACGGGTGGTATATCATCTGCGGTGTTGGAAGCTACTAAGCGTTTCAGTCTGCCATACAGTTGCTCGAAAGAGACCAAAGCCTTATAGTCTGCGCGGGCTGTTGGATCTGCAGTCAATAAACAGCAATTGTATTGATCCATAACCTGATAAAATTCGGAGCGAATAGCGTCAATGTTCGAGCTAACGTCTAAAAATGCCTCCCTTTTATCCACATCGTCTTTGATGTTTTTTGATAAGTTGTGGGCTGACTGTAAGCACTCAAATAATGCATTTCGCTTTGCTTCCAACGCCGACAGCGTTAATTCTGTACTACCAGACTTAATAGCTTTCTTCATTATGAAATGAGAATTTTAAATTTCTAGTTACCTAATAAGTGAAACGCGAATAACAATTTTTTACATATCCGCTAAGGGTCTTAACTGTATTTCGACATAACTATGTACTGAAATGTAAATCTTATGACTAACAGATAAGCATCGAAATCAATCACAAAAGCGAATCACTCGGTTACGCTTGAGTGACGTTCTGTAATACGGACCGTAATAGTTGATTAATTTGTGAGTATTATGAAAATAAATACTAGCGGGTGGGTATCTAACAATGTATTTTCTAGCGAGCGCTGCGCTCGGCTTGTGATCACAATATTTTGTAGTTACCTACGAATCTTAGCGAAAATTATCGAAATAGAAACTTTTCGATTTTTACTGGGAGTATGAATACTTATTACTTACAGCGAATATTAAGATAAATGTTAGTATAACAGCGGGTAAATATATATAATAGTACCTATTTAGTGTAAAGCGGTATCGAATGAATTAATTACCTACACGTCAGCGCTTACATGCGTAATGGTGTAGGTACGAAAGTAGGCTAACAAACCTACAAACGGCGGGTTTTACCACTAATCTAATAGGTGCCCTAAAAAAAGGGGGAGGCGGAAACTGGATAATCCGAGGTTAGAAGGACCACAATGGAGGGGCCAAAGTGGCTTCGCGGGGTTTAATATACCTTCCTTCGATCTGGACTGTAATTTCTAAAATAGTTGAAAAGAAAAATGGCGTCACTGTCGCGCTGTAAACTCTTAACCTAGGAATGGGTTATGGAATCATGCACCTTACCTCGCTTCACGGGCTGTTGGTCGTCTCGTAGGAGTTCGATCAGTCCACTCCGTCTTCGACGACTCCTCACCCTCGCGGTTCGGCACAAGCTCAACACAACACACGTGGTTTTATCGAGTTCCCCGCTAACAGCTTCGTTTTCTTTTCTTGAAGCCACAAGGACACGTCTCCAATTGAGCGGATGGTTACAACTTATAATCGAATGATTATATCGTTCAGCGATAAATTCACACAGCAAAACTATGTGAATGCGGGTTTTGAAACAGCGGTTTGGATCACACCAAAATAGCGATGTGATACGCGGATAGCGCGCGGTACAGGATGCGCACGCGCGGAGTTCCAATGGACACTGAACTTGTCTTCCCTAGTGTGATCTAGGCGCTGTTGACGAAACAGCGCCATCTCACGGGCAGCGGGTGCATGACGTGATGTAAGTTAAGGGTACAAGGATTTAGCTAGGAGATACTGCGCGACAGCTCCATTCATAAACGCCAATAGATGGCGTCAACACTAGGGATTGACTCTATTGACAGCTCATTCTTAAAGCAACGCGTCATACTGACTTCACACGAATTCTACATCTCGCAAGCAGAGTTTACCGTGAATTTAGCACGCATAAAACTTTCCAACTTCAACCGTTCTGCAAGTGCCCGCCAGACATAACACCCGTCTGGTCGGAGGATCCGAACTTTACTCCCTGTTCCTAATGCGCCCACATGTTCAATAACATACCTATATGAAAGTATGTTGGTAGTACCTACCTAGTTACCATATTACGTACACAGTTTAATAATAAAAAAATTACAAAGTATTGTTCTTAATCACGTTTGTAATTAATTAATACAAAAGCGAACCTTGGAAGAAGGAGGTCAACTCAAATCGAAGATATTGAAATATTTGTACAAATGTTTGGTGGACAGTTAGAAATTTTCTAAAATAATAATGACTGACCTAAATTTACCAGCGTTCTTTGAAACACATCCTGTTATTTATATTTCGTCAATAGCAATGCATGGTACGCATGCAATGCATCCGAAGCCTTTTTCAGCTTTTGGAGTCTGGGGTCCGCTTTATCAGTCCAACGGCTGATATGGCTAAACTTCGACATTTTCCGTGAAGCGACTGCCGTCTGACCTCCACAACCCGAAGGCGACATCGAAGCATTGCAGTTAGACTAAATATTGGACTTTTGAGGGCTCCAACAATCCGTAACGACTGCCACTAGATGTTCGTATGGCAACCGGGACCAACGGCTTAACGTGCTTTCCGAGGTACGACCAGACCAGTGCAAATATTCATATTCATGCATACAAAAACTTGCACTGTGCGGGGATCGAACCCGCGCCACCTTGCGCAGCGGCCGCGTCCGCTACCGCTACGCCACGGAGGCTGTCAAGGTTCAAGGTTGATTGGAAATATTTGACAGTTTCGGGTACCTTGACCCGCTGCCGTCTTGGTTTTTAAACCCCATTTGACTTCCATCCTTTTTATAATGAAATATAAAAGAAAAGATGCAATGAACTTAATTTAGTTTATTTGCATTCAGAGTTCCTCATAGGGAAGATTGTTCAACCATAAGAGAGAACTTGTTATGGGAATGCAGAGCGGCAGACAACGCTACATAATTTTGTAGTTACACGTATACCAAAAACAAATTTTTATTGGATTCTGTTAAGAATTGGAAGTCTATTCCAGCTTCTGATGGAGATTCAAATGATTCTTCTTAGCATATTATTGATCAGCATTGGAAGAGGTAGAACGAAATTATGTTACGTTGTCCGAGTTACTCTTACGCAGGAATTAGAACAAATATGGGATACACTTGAACACACATGAAACCACATGACCACAGGGCTGTACTTGGATCATTTTTATGGAATACATATTAATTTATAATGATTAATCAGAAGGGTAATATTCTGACATTTTAATTAAACAATTAAATTTCTAACAATTAAATTTTAATTTTCTAGCAATGGGTTTTATTTTGACAGCTTAACAATATTCATTGCGGTATTTACGTCGTTGAACAGACTTTTATGAGCACATGTTGCAATGGATAAGAAATACACTTTAAAATTATTAAAATTGATAGTATAGTAGTAGTGTACGGGTATTGCATGTCTGATACTATATACTTAAAACAACAAGGCACAAATAAAATAAATCCTAGAAAATTGCTTCATGATAAGGTTTATTTGTTTATGATTATAATAACAACAGTTTAATGAGTCATAATTAGCCTCTACAAATAAGATATAAGCTAATCAGCTGCTATTAATTGTAACTTTAATGAAGTTACTAAGTAATTATCCTCTGATCCTTTCTATTAATTAAAATCCAGTTAAGTGCGAGGCAAAGTCGCTCTACAAATAAGATATAAGCTAATCAGCTGCTGCTAATTGTAACTTTAATTAAGTTACTAACTTTTTATCCTCTGATCCTTTCTATGAATTAAAACCCTGTTAAGTGCGAGTCAAAGTCGCTCTACAGATAAGATATAAGCCAATCAGCTGCTACTAATTGTAACTTTAATTAAGTTACTAACTTTTTATCCTCTGATCCTTTCTATGAATTAAAACCCAGTTAAGTGCGAGTCAAAGTCGCTCACGAAGAGTGCCGTTCCATGGGTTTCTATAACTTCTGAGCTAAAAAGTTAGCTAGGCCGTTATAGTTTTCTGTCGCACTTTAAAATAGAATATTCTTGAAGGTAGCTCATAATATGGACTACCATCTTGTACGTTCTTACTTTAACAAAAAAAAATGCTTTAAAGTTGAACATCTCGCAAACAGATACCTAAATAAAAACATCGTCATTTCAACTTGTCAATGTTTTTAAAAGACCTACCTCCCGGACTACTCTCAGAACCCGGTCCGTACCATTACGGATCGGTTTCTGAGACGTGAAATACGGAACGCTAAAATTGACGCAACGATACTATCGGTGATTATGCCTGAAACTTTTATCGGTGGTAGGCCATAACATCGGCTGCCGGCTGAAGTTACCACCCACCAGACAAAGTCTTGCCAACAAGCGATTCGTCGTGATGTCTGGTGAAGCCATACGGAGAACGGGGCTAAGTAGGTGTGTTGCGATGTGTGCCGGGTACGATGCGCCAAATGTTGTTGTGTCGGGAGTTTGGTCGTGGAGGGTCTCCAGATAAATCTCCCTCTGGCGCAGCATCGTTGGTCGTGTTGTTGAATTTAACATTGCATCACCTCTCTCAACTGGCGTCTTCCTTCCTATTCACTAAGTTCTTTTAAGTGAATAGGTTTAATAAACTAGTGCGCTTTACCATCAACGATTGCATCACTGCTTACCATCAGGCGGGATTGAGGTCAAGCACTAATTTATAATTATCGAAAAGAAAAAATCGTCTTCAGACATAAACATAAAATATCAGATTAATTCTATTCCCATAAAATCATCCTTACTAATATTATAAAAGAAGGGAAAGCGAGTTTGTTTGTTTGTCTGTTCCGCTTTCACGCCGTAACTACTGAACCGATTGCTTTGAAATTTTGCAGACGTAATGTTTGAAGTCCGGATTAAATACTAAGCTACTTTTTATCCCAAGAAAATTTAATATTCCCGAGGGAAATCTAAAAACGCGATATAACCGAACTCCACGTGGACGCGGGCGGTCGGCAAATAATTTGAATCCAGCCCTGCGCTCCGAAGGCAGTATGGTATAGCTCGCAAGACCTACATTGTCGAACCACAAACGACATCCGACTCAGTCCTCACTCGATCACCTTCTCAAACGGATCTATTATTGTTTTCAATATAATTCAACAAAACTTAATAGAAGTTGAAGCTCGAAGGGTAAGATTTTCTCTATTTTAAATCTGCAACGCCACCATTTTCTGCCAATTATTCCGTGGATTAGGGCAATTATACATATTTATGACACGTGGTTCTTGGAACTGTTTCTCACATGCTTTATCAAATTTGGTGCCGTACTAGAATAGAATACTCTTTATTATGTACACCATATAGATTACAGAAACATAAATATAAAGATTTTACAAAGAGTGACACAATGGGCGGCCTTATCGCTAAGATCGATCATTTACAGACAACCTTTATTACTAGTTCATTTAAGAACCATTTCCTTAAGGTTTGCTTTACGATAATGGATAAAAGAGGGACTAGGCCGAATAGATTTTAGTGTCTCAATTTTTATGTAATAGTAAGAGCTGTAAAAATTATTGTTTCATAATCAGCTTATAATTGTCCCGCTGTTGGGAAACAGGGCTCCTCTCGGTGAGTGGGAATGGGCTGTAATCTATCACGCTGGCCCAGTGTGGGTTGGTAGATGTCACATGTCTTAGATATTGATTATTGTTTACTGTCTCATCTGCAGCACTATGATGAAGGGAATTACCCTTCATAATAAGTAGGTCGTATGAGCGTAGTGAAAATTCACCCATTCATTGCACGTCGCGGCAGCCCAAGTGTGAGCGTTTTGCGATTGCTTTCAGCTAGTATTTCACTAACTATTATAATCAACTGCAGATACTCTAAGAAACTAAGCTTTCTCTGTGACTTATTCTACGAAAGCAGTAAGTTTCTTACTGTTTTCGTAGATTAAGTCAGTACTCCTAGGTCAATCATTGAAAGAAAGCAAACTGCGTTTATTGATATTACAGCAAAATAACCCTAAAACCTCCCTCTCACCGACAGCAGGCCAGTGTCGCATAGTGGAAACATTATAGGCTGAATATGTATGTCTGTAACATAGAGGTATAATATAGCTATAATACCTTTATGGTATGTAACATAGAGATAAAACATAACTATAATAGTTCTATGGTATGTAACATAGAGGTTAAAAACACAAAACAAAGATTATAATGCCAAAATAAAGGGATGGAGAGGTATAGTACAAGGGTCTAACATTATGTAAACATCATTATTTTGTATACCTACTTTCCGTGCAAATAAATATAATTATAAAGGGCCTCAGCTAAACACAATGTCAGAAGACAACACAACCTGACACTTATTTTCAGCTGCAACCCACGAGTACCATACGCTGGAACAAAAAATACAGATATGCTGTTTTAACGGAAGTATCTGTCCGATATAATAAACTGAGATAGTTAATAAAAGAAGGTTAGGTCGTTAGGTAGATGTGTGCTTAGTTCTATTCAGGTTTGTATTTAATAAGACTTCTTTTTCTTCTTCTCAGACTATAGAGGTCTACTGCTGGTCAAAGGCCTCCCCCAAGGCTTTGAAGGGGGCATTGCCATAATCCCCATGCTTGGCAGGCGGCTTGGGATCGCAGTAATTTGTTATTCCATAGGAGAAGCGCTGCTGCCCGCTTCCCTGGTGAGAGTTCCCTTAGTCGCCTCTTACGACACCCACGGGAGGATATGGGTTAGTACTATTCTATGCCCGGTACCACACGGGAAATTAAATTAATAATATTAATAAGACTACAAAATGGCTATAGATGCTGCTATTCTGGTGCGTTTTTACTTGACGAGGTTGTGTTGAAGCATTAATCAAGTGATCAGCTTCAACAGTTCCACTGTATAATTTACTAGCAACGCCTCGCGATTTCACCCGCAAAATATCCGTGTAAAAATATTCGTATAATTTATATTAAGTTTGTTAATTTTTTCGGTGAAAAAGTTAAAAACATTCATAGGTATATCACTACAAGCCCTTACTACCTGCGCCCCTTGGCATTAGGAGCATAATATGGGGATAATAAAATCCAATGTATTATTATTATTCCTGATTGTACACCAACTGTGTGCCAAATTTCATCCAAATCATTTGAGTATTTTTTGCGTGAAACATCCATACAATTTTTCACAGTTATAATACTATATTAATTAAGTATATTAGTAGGTATTATTTGGAAGTTATTAGTTAAGAGCGGACTCTAGTGGTGCTTTCTCTATTCACACGTATTCCGCTGTTATCTTCGTGGATAATGCTTTTAGAACAAATTTTCTAGAATTTTGCACAGTGATTATACGTGCCCCTATCATTTAATTTTTTCTGAAACCTAATTACTAAAAGAAATATGATACTTCAAAATCACGAATAATAACCCATTTTCACTGCGATGTTCAGATGACTATTAGACAAATGTTATAAGTTTTTGACAAAAAAGAAAACAATAGAAGCATAGGCATACTTTTCCTCTAAATTTTGATATAAAACTAATTAAGATCTATAGTGTATTGAAAAAGAGAACAGCGGAATATAAAACGTCTTTTGGTCAACGTTTTTGTATGTAAAATCAGCCTGAGCTTCAACTGTCCCTTTCGTACTTTACCGGGAGAGGTTGGAAGCAGCGTGACGGCAATAGTTTCTTCAAATACCTATTTTCCAAATTCCTCGGCACTAGAATCCCCTCCTAAGAAATGCAGTTCTTTATTTAAAAACGACAACTTAGTTCGATACTAAGTTGTCACTCACGTATTTAAGAACATGCAAGATTCTAAATAAAGTTCGAAATACAAATACTGAATCAAAGGTTAAGGCTGGCTGGCTAAAAATTAAGTTGACCCCGTTTTGTATTAGGACGGCGGGAGTCTTAGAAACAAAAGTTCAAAGACATATCTCAACCATCAGTCCACACCGGGCCCGTGGTGGTACCTTCTATGAGAGGTAGTGGGCTGTACCATTACCACTCATGCCTTTGTCCCAGCAAAGAGATCATTATCGGCTGATTACAGTTATTAAAAACATAGAACCAAAATCAAAATACATTCATTCAAATTAGGCCCGAGAATCAGTACTTTTTGAACGTTAATATTACATAAAACAGTCCTACAAAACCTTTCGCCACTGAAATGTAATACATTTATCTACATTTAATCGCATATAAAAACCAGTAGGGTCTAATTTTGACAGTTCAACCACATTCATTGAGTTATTTACGTTGTTGAGCAGACATATTTTTCGACCAGATGGAACGATGGATTAGCAATATGCTTCAAAATGACACTGTGTTACGCAATTAGGGTGCCGTTTGTTACAACCCTGCTAATATTATAAATGCAAAAGTTTGGGAGGATCTATGGATGGATGGGTGGTTAGATGGATGAATATTTGATACTCTTTCACGGGAAAACCACTGAACGGTTTGAATAAAATTTGGCACACAGAAGTTAACAGCCAGGAATGATACAGGATAGTTTATCCCAATAATCCTATGACATCGAAAGCGACGCAGGTGAAATCGCCGAGCGCAGCTATTTTTATATATTTTACCATGAAATCGTCCAAATGAATCGAACTTAAAGACTTGATACCTACCTACTATTTATTCAAGTGTTTCTGTATTGTTGTGTAACCTCGTCTACTCACTGTGTACGCAGTCTGGGACAGTTACCAATGCTTCATTACTTAAATAACCCATGTGCTAAATACTTATCATTTATGGAATTTTTGAATTAGTTATCGTTTAAAGAAGACCTGATGTGACGGGTGTAGATGAATAGGATGCATTTTGGGAAGTGTACGAGGGAATTGCATGGTTTAATTTCCCCGTCTCCGTTCCACCATCGGACGACCCGTCGTACGGCTAGTTTCCACCCTTACGTTGTTAACACCACTACGATCCGGACGAAGCGTTTCGCCTCCTCCTTTGTACCGCGTAAATCGCGGGACTGGAAGAATTTGCCAGCGGCGGTGTTTCCGTCGGACTACAATTTGAGTGTCTTCAAGGCTAGAGTGAATAGGCTCTTAATAAACTAGTGCGCTTTACCATCAACGATTGCGTCACTGCTTACCATCAGGCGGGATTGCGGTCGAGCGCTAGTTTATAATTTATATTAAAAAAAATATAGATGTACAGTCGAATGATAAACTTAATGGGCGTATATACAGTAAACGCTCAAAACTCTAGTGCCATGCTTGGACTATAATGCTACGAACTGTGCGAACGTGCAGCCAGTGCCTGTGTGTGTGCTTGTATAAGTAATGTCCCAAAATGTCACAGACACAACACACACTAATGGACTGTCGTCGCAACATTACTGTTGCTTGCGATGGCGACCTGTTTTTAACATTCATCGTCATCATCATCATCAACCTTTTATCGTCCCACTGCTGGGCACAAGTCTCCTCTCATACAGAGAAGGATTGAGCGTAATCACCACGCTTGCTCTTTACGGGTTGGCGATTTCAGACTTAAAGTCCAGGTTTCCTCAAGATGTTTTCCTTCACCTTTTAATCAGTCATTGGTGTCCAAGATACATTTAGAAAGTACATATAACTTAGAAAAGCTGGAAAAACAATGCATGGTTAAAATAAAATTGCAAAACAGACTTCCAATATCATTATTTGGTTTTCTATGATCTAACTTTCTAACTTTACGAAATGTGTGAACAAAGGGAACAAGATAAATAATTACTACCAATCGAGTATAAACTTACAAAAAGTCTATGCACTGCGTGAAATTTTTATGAGATTGCTTATGGACTTTTGGAGAAACACAATTTTCGCTGTCTTTTTTAAAGAGTTTTTTTTTTTAAACTTGAACACAGACGTTGCCTTACACTAGAAATTTCTTTTGTATTGTGGGTACGTTTACAAACATATAAAAACTCACATACACAAATATCCAGACCTGGAACAACTACTTGTAGGTCATACAAATATTTGTTCCATGCGGGAATCGAGCCCGCGACACACAGTCAACAGCTTAACCACTGCCCTAGTCGTGCAGTCAATATATGTTTAAAGTGCACGTAAACAATTACTTGAGGGTATATATACAACGTGTAACAAAAAGGGTATATCTATATACATACCAAGGGCATGGCATCTTTAGATTATATCAAACGATATTGGAAGGGTTACAACTCAAAATAAAATACTCAAAAAATTGGTACCAAATTTTCGGTTTCGCGTGTTTCTTAAAATCAAATCATAACAAACGTGGCAGCACACTACATACATAATAACTACTCGTTACCCGTCACGTTACTTGCCAAAATCCGATAAATGTCTTCAATATCTCTGTGCGACTAGTATGATAGTAGCCTATCACAGGCGGTGTTTTTCCTCATAACTTCCTAACATAAAGAGATAGGATTAAAAAACCCTTCCAATATCGTTTGATATCATGTAAAGATGCCATGCCTTTGTTATGTATATACCCCTTTATGTTACACGTTGTATAAATAACACATTTCCTTAAAAACTAGAAGCAAAAGAGGTGCAGTGCCCACGACAGAGCAGCTTTTCTTGTTTCCAGTATTCATTTATGATTTCCCGTGAAGTCCAAACAAATTGTGTCTAATAGTTACTTCGCTTATTTTGAGCGTTTATAAATACCTCATTCTAATCAAATAACTCATTCCTCAATGTGTCCGTTATATTAATTAGAGTAAACAGAGTGCAATCATAACTAGTGTGGTGGTAGATAAGTTTTCAAAACTTGCTGATTACTATTCATTCTCTAGACCCTTATTTACTAACGCGGAACAAAGTTCACTCTAATTAACTCCTCATATCTGAGGTTGCTATACATATTTCGTAGTATAGGTAGTTTGAGCCCAAGTTGGGCTTAAGTTGAGACTGAGAATAAAGAAATTACAAAATCAAATCAAATCAAAATCAAAATTGTTTATTTTAAATTAACCATCACTTGGTATTTTGAATAGTCAATGTCGGTATGTAAGTCATTAGGTATGTATTCATCATCATTATCAACCTTTTTATCCTCCATTGCTGGGCACAGGTCTCCTCTCATACAGAGAAGGATTGAGCGTAATCACCACGCTTGCTTAATGCGGGTTGGCGATTTCAGACTTAAAGTCCAGGTTTCCTCAAGATGTTTTCCTTGGTGAAGGTATGTATTAATTATTAATAGTAAATGACAATATTAAATGACAACTTTATATTTTCAGGTGCTCGATGAATATTATGAATGTTCAAGGTATTGATCTTTCTAAGTATATCTAGTACACCAATGACTGATTACAAGGTAAAGGAAAACGTCTTGAGGATACCTGGACTTTAAAGTCTGAAGTCGCGAATCCGCATTGAACAAGTGTGGTAATTACGCTCAATCCATCTCTGTATGAGAGGAGACCTGTGCCCAGCAGTGGGACGATAAAAGGTTCTGGATCTGATCTGAGGAGGATCTGAGGTTGCCATACATTTTTCGTAGTATAGTTTGAGCCCAAGTTGGGCTTAATTTAAGACTGAGAACAGAGAAATTACATAACATTACATATATGTATTAATTTGACTGCTTTTACATTTTCAGGTGCTCGATGAATATTATGGGTGATCAAGGTATTATGGGTGATAGCGTCCAAGGATACAATTACCATTTAACATAATAAGTATTTCAGCCAATCATACTTGCGAAAAGAACTAAGCAGAAGATGTGTATCTGCTTAGTTCTTTTCACAAATATGGCTTGGCTTCCAATATGGAAATAAATACCAGTTTTAAAGGTCTGTTTTTACCGTGACGGAATTATCCGTCTGGGAGTAACGGAGGGAACTGACTAACACCCTACTGTTTTTTCTAGTACCACAAGACGGGCGGTCAGGAGATACTTGCACATTTGCCGCGCCATCGATTCGTATCAGCTCGCCATGACCAGCGAGCACAATCAGCAGGGGTACAACATACAACCGCACGTTCTTCAACTAACCCGCGCATATTGCGTTCCAGTGTTGACACTCATGCCAGCATATACTTACGTAAATACTAAAGACTAAAAAAAATATTTAACAGCCCCTATTTCCAGTGCAATTACTTACCTTCTCACTCACAAATAAAGCTTCCAAAGTAAGAAGAGATTCAGTTACACAAGTCTGAATATTTTAAATGGTTTTAAAGGATAGCAACAAAAATGTTCATGAAGAATTCCTGAAAGAAGTGGCTTCGTCAGGGAATAAGATGAAGAAGAAGCTGCCAAAGATGATGAAGACACTAATTTGTTAGGCGAAGTTGGTTTGTGACCGTCACTAACGGGCAGTGATTTAAATATTTGCTCGTGTTGACGATCGCAAAATGAACTCGCTTAACTATACCCTACGGTCAACGAGCTGAACAGTACTTCACCTTTCAACCGAGAGAAGGGCTAGAAGATTATATATTTATGTCTGTTTAACTTTTAAATTATGTGTTGTATGTAAATTCATAATTATCTGCTTAGCCTCCTCGTTGATGTCGGCTTCCAGTCTAGCTGAATACCAGTACTTTTATGGGCGTACCCAGCTTCTGGCCTTGGGGGGAGGAGTCAGGGCTAGGGGGTAGCAAGTCAGGCCTAGGGAGGCAAGTCAAATTTTTAGGGTGATCGCACGCGGTTTTTTGTCAAGTATTGTACGAGTCAGACATCGTACATGACACGCGCACATTACCTACATAGATCAGCACTATTCCGTAGCCTTGCACAAATTATAATGTAAGGCGACAGTACACGATCAGTGTTCAAAGACTGTACTCATTTACACATTCATATATTGTTAGTGATGAGTTAGTTAAATCTATATACAATATGTAAAGAAAACCCTGTCCGATCCGTGAAGGTATTGTTAGGTATCGATAACTGATTCTAATAATGCCCACAAAGACAGGCTAAACTTAAAAAAAAATTCCCCCTAAAAAAATTAATATTATTTCGCAAAAAGAGGTAACTTAATACATGTGCGGTACGCAACCCCTTCTGCGGGCGGCGGGGGGCAGGGCACGCAGCACCTGTGACGTGGTCGCGTCGCTATTTGCTTATATTAATACCGGTGTTGTCACTTTTTAAAAATTACCAAATTTCGGGGAAATTGGAATTAATTCCCGGGAAAAAAGGATTATTTCAAAATTCATTAGTATTGTTACTATGATGATTATGTAAATTTTTATATTATATTTGGTCAAGTGTTTACCTAACCTTTATTATCCTTACGGGTCGGACAGGGTTTTCTTTACATATTGTATGTAATAATCAATGCCACTTTCTTTGTAATTTTATAACTCAAGAACGGACTCACCTATCAAACCAAATTTTTAGGCTGTTTTGTGACTAATTAGTAGGGTTTATGTGAAGTTTGAACAAAATTGGCCGAGCAGTTCTTCATTTATTATGTTTTTTGCAATAAATGAATTCAATGATGACGGATTATCGTCTCATCTATACAATATGTAAAAAGCCCTGTCCGACCCATAAGGATAATAAAGGTTAGGTAAACACATGACCAAATAAAATATGAAATTTTACATAATCATCATAGTAAAAATATTAATGCATTTTGAAATAATCTTCTTTTTTCTTCGCGAATTAATTCCAACTTCCCCATTTTTTTAAAGTGACACTATTTTCGACGGTATTATTATGACCGAATAGCGAGGCGACCGCCTGCGCGTGCCCTGCCCCCTTCGCCCGCGCATGTATTGCTTACCGAAATGTATTCCTCCTTTTGCAGAAATAATATTTATTTTAGGATATTTTTTAAGTTCAGCCCGGCTTTGTAGGCATTAGTAGAATCAGTTATCGATACCTAACAATACCTTCACGGATCGGTCAGGGTTTTCTTTACATATTGTATATATAAAAATCAATGCCACTTTCTTTGTAATTTTATGACTCAGAATGAACGGAATAATTTTGATGATCCAATAAATTTGTTTTTATTATTTCACTTTATACGTAGCGAAGCACGTATCAGACCCTAGTATAGTAGTAGTAGTAGTAGTAGTTTATAATATAATAAAAAAAAAAAAAAAAAATTGTATTCAATAAAACATCATCTTTGGCTATCCGTGACTTTGTGTGCGAACCATTCAGCAGCGCATACAATTACACCGTACATTTTGTCAGTGCCTATCGCGTGGTTTATTTAAAAGTTAGAGATAAGTCCTTGTTTATATGTACTTTGTTTAGTAATTAGGGGAGTTCATATAAGTTCTGTGAGACTTCCATGGCGAGGGGGGAGGGCAACTGCCTATTTGACATCCCAGTTACGGGGTACTAAGATAGCCCTTAGTAAAACTGACTTTAGGCTTCTGACTAGTAACAAATGTCAATATCCACGAATGACAGCCGAGACCAACAGCTGAATGTGCATTCTGAGGTACAGGGGTTGTAATGATGGTCAAACCAACAGTAGCCAGCCTGTCGTTGTTCTATAGGGTGCATTCTGGAGAGTGTTACATCATCGGACGACCCGTCGTACGGCGATTTTCCAGCCTTACGTTGTTGACACCACAACGATCTAAGCGAAGCATTTCGCCTCGTCTTTTATACCGCGTACATCGAGGGACTGGAACAATTTGCCAGCGGCGGTGTTTAAGTCGGACTACAACTTGAATGTCTTCAAGGCTAGAGTGAATAGGCTCTTAATAAACTAGCGTGCTTTACCATCAACGATTGCATCACTGCTTACCATCAGGCGGGATTGCGGTCACGCACTAGTTTTTAATTAAAAAAAAAACACCATCTACAAAGCTACCGCGGCAAACATTGCTTAACTTGATGTGAACTATGTGACTGTTATTATTTAACCACAGAGAGGTCTGTAGCTAAGTTATATGTAAATTAATTATTAGACCTAATAATTATTTAGCAAGACTAATGTAGTTATCAGTGGGAATGCTATCGCCTACAGTGAAGAATTCTGAAGGTCTGTTTCTACACTGTAAGACAGTGGTCAGAGTAGGGCCGTCATAAACCTGATGATGATGTTCCCGACCGATTTCGGCCACGGCGACCACTTCGACTCCTAGCCGATGATTTGGCGCTCATGCGCCCGAAGATGGTTTATGTAGCCTATCTTGGCGGCGAAACTTCCTGCACACTGAGGGCACGTAAGCACGCCGTCGACGTAGTTGTATGTGATGGCAGCAGGCGGGCGGGCCTTTAATTGGTCGCGTTTGGCATCGAGGTCGCGGTCGGGTCAGGGTTCGGGTCCTAAGCCTATCCATGATGTTGAAGCAGCTTCTAATGTTATACAAAGCACAGGTCCGTTCGTGTGTGGAGTACTGCAGCTACATTTGGGCTGGTGCTGCCAAGTGTCACCTGGCCACTTTGGATTCAGTGGAGAGACGTGCAAAGAGGCTGATTGGTGACCCTGATCTAACTCGAGTTGGTCTCCAAGCCTAGAGCACAGGCGTAGAGTAGCCAGCCTTTCGGTGTTCTATAGGATGCATTTCGGGGAGTGTGCGAGGGAATTGCATGATTTAATTCCCCCATCTCCGTTCCACCAGCGGACGACCCGTCGTACGGCTGGTTTCCACCCTTACGTTGTTAACACCACTACGATCCGGACGAAGCGTTTCGCCTCCTCCTTTATACCGCGTACATCGAGGGACTGGAACAATTTGCCAGCGGCGGTGTTTCCGTCGGACTACAATTTGAGTGTCTTCAAGGCTAGAGTGAATAGGCTCTTAATAAACTAGTGCGCTTTACCATCAACGATTGCGTCACTGCTTACCATCAGGCAGGATTGCGGTCAAGCGCTGGTTTATAATATGTAAAAAAAAAGCAATAAAAGAAAAAGCTATTGTGGAAAGTATTTCTGGATAAAACTGTACCTAAGCTTAGTAAGGGGCTTATTCCAGGGCTCTGGTGAATGTGAAAATTTGGTTATCATTTCCATAAATATTTTAGAATGTTAACAATCATCTTAGTCTACATTTTGTTGTCAAGTTGCAACCATTTGCTTTAGATATCATTACCTAATGGGTATATTTACCCAATTTTAATGCTTGTGTTATCGTGTTTATTATTTTGTTGTTCGTGATTTTTTTGTGTAATAAATATTTTTCATTCTACCCTTTTCTATTTTTTTTTAATCGTGTTTATGAAAGACTCATAAAGATGTCTATTTTTTGCCAAAGTGGTCTCTGCCTTATTATTTGTTGATATATTTATATTTGAGCTTTTGACTTTGAACTAAGTTTTAATGCAAGCAGGGTTAAAACTTGTTTTTTTTTACCAATCTATGTCTAAAATGTACTAATTTGCCAATTCTATTGCTTGGTTAATTGTTAACCAAGCAGTAGAATTGGCAAATTAGTTTATATTTTTATTTCGTATTGTCATTAAATAAGACGGAGAAATAATAATAAAAAGCAACTGTTTATTAAAATTAAAATAAATTTTGTGTCAAATGTATATATTTGTTATTTTTTTTTAATAAACCTAAAAAGGCACCATTAATTAACGTATTGCCGAAGAGAGAAGAGTGATGTTTTTTTTAAAAACGACTACTCTATTTGAACATATTTTATTAATATGGAGTGGAGTGTCAGTGATAAAGTTATAATGACGACATTTTGTTGGTAAATTACAAACATGACAAAATCGATCATTATAAGATAAGTGATCAATCATTCTGACACTATTGTAATAGCAGACTAGGGCCCCAGTAGCAATAGGTTTCATTTTGTCAATTTAACATTCAAATTATTCTAATTGATTACAATAGTGCCGTGTGTTACGCAATGATGCTGATATTTATACCTAATAATTTCTTTCTGGGGAATCATGCACCTCAAGAAACCCGAGAAAGATAATCAAATCAAGTATCTTGACTCGTGAGAATGTCGACATGTGGAAAGAGGACTCAGCGATCATTGTGCTCTAGGGCATACATAGCTTCTGGCCTTGGGACAAGTCAGATTTTAGGGTCGAATCATCCCCGGCTATTTTTTTTGTCTTACAAACTACACAAGCACATCTACATGAAACATTACGTAGTGTGGTGTAGTGTGTAGGGCAAATAGATGCAAATGCATGATGATGCATACAGTGGTATCAGAAACTGAGTCCAAGCTACACGGTCACCAAGTCAGCGCTCTATAGAGAAGAACCTCCTAAAAATGCAGGCCGTGTCCAGAATTACCAGCGAGAATCTCCTAAGCTGTTGATTGCGATATTTTCAAAGGGGTACCCCCATAATTGTGCTGATAGTCGTGACAGCCAAGATTAATTAGCCAAGAGCTTCGATCAACAGCGGCCTGCATTTTTAGGAGGTTCTTCTATATAGAGCGCTGACTTGGTGACCGTGTAGCTTGGACTCTGTTTCTGATACTACTGTATGAGTTGATAACACTGTATGAAGAGTTGAATCCTGTCAAATTAGTCTGCGCCTGACATAAATCGACGTATTTTTAGTCACCATGTTTTTAATCGCGTCTAATTTGTCTATGGAGTAGTATTTATTTGTTAACTTGTTCTGTTCAGTATCTATGTATTTATTTATGTATATGTATGTATTTGTGTATCTATCTTAGTATAATAATATTTGCACCAATGACAGTCCCATTTGTGGTTCGGAAGTATCTGTCCATTCCTTGGTTGCCTGGAAGAGATCGCATTAGCGATAAGGCCGCCCATTGTATGTTTTTTTTTTTTTTGTGTTGATTGTTTTGTTTGATATTTGGTGTACAATAAAGAATATATAAATAAATAAATAATTTAACAGGACTAAACAAATATTTTATCTTTTTCTTAAAGAAATATAAATAAAATCATGCACTGGATTTACAATTTGTTCAGTTTGTGAACAACTGAATTGGCACTATTGCCTTTTTGAATTACACTTATGAACTCAAACTTTTAATCCTTACTAATATTATAAATCGGAAAGTGACTTTTTTTTTGTTTGTTCCGCTTTCACGCCGTAACTTCTGAATCGATTGCTTTGAAATGTTGTAGATGTAAAGTTAGAAGTCCGGGTTAAATAATAGGGTATCAGGGTTTTTATCCCTGAAAAATTTGATATTCCCGAGGAAAAACAAAAATATTGTTAGCTTCATACCATTTCGGTGATAGATGGCGCTGTGTGTCGTTTAAAACAAGGTAATATATTGCAAACGAATATGCACATGTAAACTTAGAAGCTAAATGGTACGATAATTAGTCCTCGAAAATGAGGAATCTAAAAAAGTGCGATGTAACCGAATTTCACGCGGGCGAAGCCGCGGGCGGAAAGCTAGTAATATATATTTATTCACCAAAAATATAGAATAGAATGGAATAAAATACTCTTTATTACGAACACCATATAAATTGCAGAACATAAATATGAAGATTTTACAAAGGGTGACACAATGGGTGGTCTTATCGCTAAGAGCGATCTTTATCTTTTTAATTACAGTATAAAACCTAAAGAAAAATATGCAAAAAAACTTAAATGAAGTATGGAGTTTGTGAAGTTTGAATCGGGGCCCATAAATCTGAACGATAATTATCTGTACTGAGCCGAGCAACACATGCACAGAAAAGAAGACCTTAAGCGGTGTCAATACCTTCTAAAAGCTTTTTTGAGGCATAATGTATGATTGCTATTAGATAACACGATTAGGTTTTTGTTGGTATTGCAGTTTTGATACCCGGCTGAAGCATGTAAGATTTTAAGATCCTAGATTTTTTTTTATTAGTTATAAACTAGTGCTTGACTGCAATCCCGCCTGATGGTAAGCAGTGATGCAATCGTTGATGGTAAAACGCACTAGCTTATTAAGGTCGTACCCTCACCAAATGACCTCGAGCATTTGCTCCCTCTTCACCGCGCCCCACCTCTACAATACTTCGCAAAATATTACTAGCGCCGTCTGGCGGACGAAGTACTTACAAATACAAGTTAAATTCATAGACCACAGAAGTAACAGACATGGCACTTTTATTTTTGTTTATTGGTGCGCCCAAATACTTTTGGTTATTATAGACTGAAACAAATATTGACGATACTTCATAATAAAAATTTTGCGTATTTTATTTTTTAACCGACTTCCGAAAAGTGTGGTTCTCAATTCGATTTATGTGTGCTCGCTGATAACTTTATCGTTAATGAACCGATTTTGACCATTCTTTTTTTATATGAAAGAGTATGCTGCCTATGTAATGTCATTGTTACCACGTCAGTGTCGATAATGGAAATTCTAAGAAATTTAGGCCAATTATCGAAAATTGTAGGCATGCTTCGGGTGAAAACTTGATACTCGTATTTATATCGGATGATACTAGGGTTGTAACGGAGGCTTGTTAGCGGAGGCGGATGCGGATGCGGAGGCGACGAGTCTCACCTCCGCGGATGCGGAGGTTAACGGAGGCGGAGGCGGAGGTGAAAGTACATATAGAAAAAATTGAAATTTTTGGTTAAGTAATTAAAACAAAATTTTTATTTTAAATACGTACATTAATAGGAGCATATTTGGTAAAAAAAATATTACCTTCTTGTAATGAAAATTAAAGAGAAACAAATTGTGTTTGCCGCATTCCCGCCTCGCACTAGTTGATTCTTGACCATTACGCGCTCAAACGCGGTCGGATGGTTGTCGAGCGTCGCAGCTTGCGCATTATTTATTTTATAAATACGTAAATAAACATCCGTTATAACTCCGCAAAAAATTGTGCGGAGGCGGAGGCGGAAGCGAAGATACGATTTCTTGCGGAACTTCCGCAGTAACGGAAGCGGAGGCGAAGCTCCGTTACAACCCTAGATGATACTATAAAACCGTGAAGATTTGGGCCTGATCTGATGATAGAGATAAATAAATATAAATATATAGACAGACAAATCACACAGATTGTGCAAGCCCCAAAGTAAGTTCGAGACTTGTGTTATGGGATATTAACTCAACGATACTACATTTTATAATAGACTAGCTGTGCCCCGCGGTTTCACCCGCGTAACCTTCTAGCCGAATGAGCTCAGTTGATATAAAATAAGCGCCTGTTAAAATAATGGGAGCAGTATGTAGTACAACCGCGTTTGCTCTCGTTTCCGCAACATTTTTTGTTCCTGCTCTGCTCCTATTGGTCTTAGCGGGACGTTTTATAGCCTATGTCCTTTCTAAGGCTCTAGACTATCTGTTTACCAAATTTCATTACAATCGGTTCAGCAGTTTTGGCGTGAAAGCCGGACAGATAGACAGACAGACAGAGATACCTTCGCATTTATGAAATTAGTATGGATAGCGGCCCGTACCGGCTTCGCACGGGCATTAAACATTACATTTAGATTTGTTAATTTTAACACATTCATAATAATAATAATAATATGACACATATTCATCCCTTTTTGCGTCGAGCTCCTAAAAAAGAGTAAATAAAAAAAAATAATAATAATTAAATTCAGATATTATTTAATGATTTTTTTGTATTTAAGTATGTGTTTTTTTTTTGTATATTTTTGGGGTTTTTTTTTCTTTTTTTTGATATATTTTTTTAATTTTTTGTTTTTTTTTTCAATTATTGAGGTCATAACCCTAAAAGAAAATACATTTATTTTGTTAGAGCTTCTCTGTAAACAATATTTGATGTTGTTTTATTTTGTGGCAGCAAAATAAATTGATTTTCAGGGGCTCCGACTCGCGATAGACCAACATACAGTTGACCATGAGTAAAACATTTCTTTCGCAGATCGATCCCTACTAATTCGAAGGTTTGGCCTTGGGACTTGTTAATTGTTAATGTGAAAGATGTTTTTACCGGAAATTGAAGCCGTTTAAATGGGATTGGCAGATCAGTTGGGATCATCGGTATCCTCGGTATATGAGCTAGTTGACCACCTGCTGGGCCAGTGATAATAGTTGCTACTATTATATTGTCCTTTAACTCTTTAATAAGCAGCCTCGTCCCATTACACATGCTCGGAGGGTTTAAATTTCTTAAAAGCATGATTGGGATTCCGATTTTTAACGTCAATTCATGGGGTGGCAGTCCAGAAGGGTTCAACGAATTTAAAAATTCCTGTGGATAATGGACTGCATCTTCAATATTCGTTACAGTGTCGATCGATTTGTATGTTTTTGTTTGGCCGGGGACTTTTGAACAATCAGATTGTTTATTTCATTGACAGTATCATTCTTAGGTGATACTATAGCCCGAGAACACAGCCAATGGAAGTCTCTTTCGTGCAAATTCTCGATATCAGGGTATACAGAATCTATTAAATTTTCCAAACTATGGAGTATTTGGCCTAGAGACTCATCCAGAAGAATGTCACAATGACCGCTTAAATTTGGAGTTGGAAAAATTCCTTCCCCCAAGTTTTAGCAGTTGCTGTGGGAAATCGCTATCAGTGATTCCATGAAGATGAGCTCTCATACTTGTCCTTAATTTTAATGTTTCAATCGTAGTCCATAAGGGAGACGATTTCAAGCATGCCTTGATGATATCTGCTCGCGTGCCTCTGTTAATAACGGGGAGAGTCTGTCGAAAATCTCCCGCAAATACAAAAGTAATCCCGCCCATGACTGCAGAGGAGTTCCTTAGATCCTGTAAGGTTCTGTTCACGGCCTCTATATGTGCTCTATGGCTCATCGTGCATTCGTCCCACATAATCAATGAGGCGTCTTGTAGTAATTTACCAATAGGTCCATTTTTGCGGATGGAACATGAAGATTGTTGTTCAAGATTGACGGATAGTGGAAGTTTAAAAGTAGAATGAGCAGTTTTGCCATCCTTCAAGAGAGTTGCAGCAATTCCTGAGGAAGCAACTGCTATTGCTATCTTCCCTGATTGTCTTATCTTAGCAAGTATCAAATTTGCAAGAAACGTCTTTCCCGTTCCACCAGGTGCATCCAAAAAGAAAACTTTTCTTTTGTCATGAATGACGCTATCCACTATAGTTTCAAAAGCATGTCTTTGATCTGGGACTCACTTTGGCAGGTCTTCATTGACAAAAGCGGTCAAATTATTTGTATCATAGCGATGAGTTATAGTCTCTGCTGCATTGCTTTCTGTACGAACTGATGATGGTAATCCGAAATCACTTAGGCTTTTGTCATTTAATTGCAACAGTTTATTTTCTATTTGTATCAAACCTTCGTTATAAATGTCCTCATTGTATGGTAAGGTGATGTCTTGATTTTGCTGTCTGATTCTGTGTCTAATATCTTCACATAAATCGTCTTTGAAAATGTTCCATAATTTTAATGGTTCCGATGGCTGACAAAATAAAAGTATGACCACAAACAATTCTCTCAATTTTAATGGACATTGAGAAAGCGAAGCTTCTCTGAGAGTATTTTCCCAATGGTCATCGTTTTCTAGCAAACCTCTAGCACGGCAAGCAGCTTGATACGTTTCTTTCAGAACTCCGTCAACGGTTTTCAAGTACTGGAATAAAGTTGGACCGCGTACGTGGTGCAGCAACATCCTAAGATAGAAACACTCGGATTGAGAAGGATGGACACCGTAGACTCTACCTAAAGCGGAATCTTTTTTTATGCCTGCATAGCCAACTACATTCTCACCACGCTTCCTTCTGGTGAACTTATTATTGGCCCATGTGTAGTATTGCGGGACTTCGTGCTAAAGAAGTGTTTTTGCGAATTCATCTTCATTACAGAGCTCAAAAAAAGCCAGCAATGTTGTTTTACGTGGATTTTGGGCCACTTGTACAGTACGAATATTCGCCAAGCAGCTTCGGAAGTACTTATGTAACGGCCATTTACGTAGTTTTCCACTTCATCATTTGGGTTTCTGACGCCAAATGTAGCTTGGTCCGATCCTTTATTTGTGTATTTACAAATGTATTTGATGGCTTGAACTGAGTGGCAGTACTCTACATTTATGTGAGCATTAAACGTCCTGCACAAAAGTGTAGAATATGGGACAATCCAACTATTATCTATAGTGAAATTTCTGCCTCTGATATTTAGCGAAGCGCTCAGTCCTGCATTTGCGGCATCACGACGACGATTAACTGGATATCCGTCCTCTCCAGTCTGAGTTTCGTTGACTAAACGTCGTGGGTATTTTTTTGTGCAAATACCGTTTTTCATACATGGTGCTGATAAGTTATGTTCTCCGCATGGTCCGTGCACCATATTTTTTGTTACGATATCGTACAATATCGGATCGTTTTGTTGGTTGGGCAGTTCCGCAACTATGACGCTATCAATTTCGTCTGGTTGGATTTTTGTTTCTAGCCAAAACAGCAAATGACAGTGTGGTAAACCTCGCTTCTGCCATTCTACACTTGCCATGTAACATTTCACTTTGCCGAATATTTCATTTTTAACGAATAAATTTAAGAATTTCTTCATTTTCAAATGAAACACCCTTGAAATGATGTCATGACGATCGAAAGATCGCTGATCAGGTAGTAGTTCCGCTTTAATTTCAGGCCATTCGGGGTTGCACGTAAATGTGACAAATAAGTCTGGTCTCCCGTAATTTCGGACATAATCAACATCGCGTCTTGGGTTTTTTCATGCAGGTAACGCGGAGAACCTGTAAATGAAGATAGCAAGATTACGCGTTGACCGATATTTGATGGGTCAACATTTCCGTCTTGATTTAAAGCATCTCTGAGATGAATGTATTCTTCAGCCCTTAGTCTCTGTTGGTTACGACATATGTAATTCAATCGTTCCGATATCATTTTTGCCATCATATCGACAATATATTGACTAAATAAGTCCCTGTAATAATGTAATGCATTAAAACAGTTAGCTCTAACCATCAACCTAAATGCATAAAATTGCATGCACGTCACAGTTTTGTTACGCGCTGTACCTTCCTGCGGAATGGTTAAATAATAACCGTCTTCTCCTTTCACGAACATTAAGGGATACTGTAGTGGATCATACGATCGGTGTAACTCAGAGACCCTTTTAAGTTGGCCGTCTCTTCCGTGGAGCACTATATCTCTGGGGCCTTTTTCTTCGTCAACCAAGAGAACGGCTACCTCGTTTACAGCTGGAGCATTGTATCTACCCGGGTGTGCTGTCTGTAGTGGGCGGTCGGAATGAATAATTAATTTTAAATTATCCGAAGAATTGCGTTCTATGTTTTGTTTAAAGCTTCGTATATATACATTGTGGCTATTCAGTGCGGTCTGTAGTTCGTTAATTAAATCTATTTTCAGCGTTGGAGCTATGTTTGACCAAGTCAGCTATTGTACTTACGGATGTTGGTTATGAAATGTCTAGATAGCGAATGATTATTTGTCAAAAGATTTTTTATTGGCTGTGGTGGTTCCTGAATACTGGGGAGAATAACTTTTCCAAAAGCACAGCACATGCCATTAGTTTCATCGACCCATTTTTTGGCTGAACACTTAGGGCAGATCTTATTCATGTCGCCTATTTGGACGGAAGACTGTTGAGCATAATCAATCTGTGGATCGTATCTAAAAGCCGATCTTTTACTGTGGGCTAAAACTTGATTGCGACTTCTCGCTCTTGACGTCTGTTGTCGTTCTCTCTGATCTTGAAGGCGTTGGAAACGCTCAGAGCTTGATTCCCTAGTGCGAGATTGAATATTTCTGATATTTTGCTCTTCAAGCCGCTGCAAACGCTGAGTACTTGACTCTCGCGCATGCACATGAGAGGTTCTTAGATTTTGTTCAGTAAGGCGCTGCGAACGCTCAAGACTGGACTCTCGCGCGCGTACCTGAGAGGTTCTCAAATGTTGTTGAGCTAGACGCTGTAAACGCTCAAGACTCGATTCTCGCGCGCGTGCTTGAGAGGTTCTCAAATTTTGATCAGCTAGTCGCTCTGAACGCTCAAGACTGGACTCTCGCGCGCGGACTCGAGAAGTCCTCACATTTTGTTCAGCGAGCCGTTGAGAACGCTGCAAACTGGATTCTCGCGCGCGTATTTGAGCGGTTCTCATATTTTGTTCAGCGAGCCGTTGCGAACGCTCGGTACTCGACTCTCTAGCACGCGATTGTGCCACATATTGTCTATGAATTGAAAGACGATTTTCAGTTTCTGATGAAGATTCTTCATTTCGACGTATTTTTGATGCCCTGGCCTGGGAACTATTTCTAGAAACTTGAGATCTTGATCTTTTAGGCATTTCAAAATGACAAAAGAAAAAATGCCTTTGAACTAAATTAGCATAACTGTAAGCTATATATGCTACTATATTACAACGTACACAACTACCTACTATTTATTAAAATTAAATTGAAAATCATGAAAAATATTCAAGTAATTTATTAGGTTAATAACTAAGTGAACAATATTTTATATAAATGGGTTTAGTTCTGAAAAGAACTTTTTAGATCGGTTTAGTTACTTACTAAACGAATTATTATCAAGCGTAAATTCCGCACACGTCCATCACGTAGGGAGCCGACCGCACGAGTGAGCCGCGCGGCAAGTTTATTTCGTGATCTTAACCCCCCTCCCGTACCCCTTTTTCTTTTTTTCAATAAAAAAACGCTTATTGTAACATGACTGTAATAGTTAGAGATATGCTGCCGCTGATTGTGTGTTCTAAAAAAATGTAGTATATCACTTTGTTCTGTCATCAATAGTTTTCGCAGCGCACGCGATGTAAGGTAGTTTTTTGATAATTTTTTCACACCTTGGATTACGTTATCGTAATTTTAGTAAGGATGCCTATTCTTTTTGAAAATGAAATATAGCCTATGTCACTCAGGAATGATGTAGCTTTCCAACAGTGAAAGAATTTTTCAAATCTGCCAAGTAGTTTCGGAGCCTATTCAATTCATACAAACAAACAAACAAACAAAAAATCAAACCTTTCCTCTTTATAATATTTGTATAGATACATATATAGATAAACATCCAAGACCCAGGACAATTAGGAAAATATCGTTTCCCATCATGACCTGGCCGGGGATCGAACCCGGGGCTTCCACGTCGCAGGCAGGCGTTGTTGACCGCTGCGCCACGGAGACCGACAAGATGACAGAGAATCAAGGGAATCCACATCGGAAGCAACTGTAATGTGTTTGGGCTTACTTAATTTGTATTGATTAGAGCTTGACAACTAAATATGTTATGACTGTAACTTCAGGGTTGGAAGTTAGTTTTGTAGATTGAAAGTTAGCTAAGTCAGATGGTCAAAGGGATAGAAAAATAATATAATAAAGGTTAATTTGTCATTATTTATTATTTTAAGGGAAAACGTAATCAGGGTCAAATAAATTTCTGCAGACAGGAAACCTACATAAAAAAAAGTTTTGATGTTTTTTTTGGGCTCAGGCAAGACTGATATTATATTATTATTCTCGTTTAATAAAACTAATACGTAAATTGTAAAAAACAAAACTATCGTATAAAAAAAAAACAAATACATATACTATAATATTATTTACACAAAGCTTCCTTTTGCAGAAAAATAATAAACATCTGACTAATACAATATCCGGTCAGACTGGACGCTGACGGCAGCATATTTGGAAAAGGCCTGCAACCAAACGACGTATTTCATTTGCTTTAATTCCTATAAGACCACAATGAAAGTATGAGCATTTCTAGAAATAACGCAATGAAATAACACAACTTAAATTCAGTCTCTTGATTTTAATTGATTTTTGCATAAGCATGACGAGTAGGTAGTGTTTGTACTATGTTAAAGTACAGTGTTGTAAATTGTTGAGGAATTCCCTCGACTGTCTATGGGCTTCATCATCAGATTTATTGCAGACCTTCATTTAAACCTATATGTGTGTAAAGTTTTCATCAATATAAATGAATTAAGTCCAAACACAATGTAACTATTGTAAACCTTTGAGGAGTTCCCTTAACTGGCCTTTGTCTTCATCATCAGAGCTTTAATGACAATCACAACTCATTTAGGTGTAAAGTTCTTATCAATATAAATTTATTAAGCACAAACACGAGGCAGCTGATGTGAATCGTTAAGGAGATCCCTCGGCTGTCTCCCGGCTCCATCATCAAGTCCGAACTTTACTAAATTGTAGTGCGTTAAAACACTTAATGAAAAAACATAGAAATGCCCTAGGCGCCCCTATGATTTTTAAAATTTCTCCTAGGTTTCCTTAGTCTTCCATCATCAGACCCTAATTTCCCTAACATGAGACTACCTTGAAGATATAATCTTTCTAATTAAAAAAAAAAATATGTGGCACTCGGGAACTGCCGCGGTAAAGCTATTGCATAGCATTTTTTATCAACTTATGCAATAGGGTATTTGACTAAAAAAACCTAATTAGTCCGTCAGTCAGATTTCCAAAAAATACTCATCATCATCATTTCAGCCGAAAGACGTCCACTGTTGGATATAGGCCTCCCCCAAGGTTCTCCACGACGACCGGTCCTGCGCCTCCCGCATCCAGCGGTTTCCCGCGACCTTCACCAGGTCGTCGGTCCACCTTGTCGGGGGCCTACCCAAAAAATACTAGACACATATTTTTTTCTTTTTTCATATAAACAAAAAATGAAGACGACACAGTGCTTTGAAAACTCGTGTGACGTCACTGCACGCTACACTTTTTAGCGGCCAGTGACGTCACCAGCCATCACTCCTGATCTTTGATGCCTATTATATTTGTCAATTTTTATTGATTTGATAAAACAAAATATACGAAATGTATAACGTATATAATAAACCTATCCAATATTTTTCTATAATCTGAATGACGGACTAATTAGTTTTTTTTAGTCAAATACCCTATTATTTATATTATAGTAAAGTTATCCGCAAACAAACATAAAAAACATATAAGCTCCTCCCTTTTGAAATCGGTTAAAAAAACGAACACCAAAATGAACATCAATAACAGAGCCACTTTATAATAGTATTATACTCTATGCGACATGCGGTGCGTGAGCGAGCAAGCAGATGCTTTCTCGCTCACACGCCGACCGCTATGCTAGCGGACCGCGCGATGACGAACGACACGGGTTCCCCCTTCGAGAGCTTGTGGCATACTGAATCTCAATAGCTCGGGCAAGAGAAATGATGGGGAATGCGCTCAGATTGTTGAATAAAATTTTTGTTTTCGTCGTTTTAAAAAAATATTTCTACAATAATGTTCGTCATGAAATTGCCTATCCATTAGTGTAAGAACGAAATCTGAATAATGCTTACTTTTCGAGGAGATGCACGTTTTTGATCATTATTTCTCTTGTCAGAGGTTTCTTTGTGAAAGAATTATTAAAACATTAAACTTAGTAAAAAAAAAAAAAATCTACAATTTTGGAGCCAAGATTATGGAGAAAATTTATGTATTTTTAATAAGTTGATATTTCTTTTGGATAAAGAGAAGATAGCTCCGAAAAACTACATAAAAACGGCCACCGGTGTGTTTTTCCTCTGGAGCCGCCTTAAGCCTATTCACTTAAAAAAAAACTGAGTGAATAGGAAGGAAGACGGCAGTTGAGCGAGGTTATGCAATGTTTAACCCAACAATACGACCAACGATACTGCGCCAGAGGATGATCTGGAGACCGTCCACGACCAAACTCCCGACACAACAACATTAGGCACATTGTACTCGGTCCACATCGCAACACAACTGCTCAGACCCGTCCTCTGTACGGCTTCACCAGACATCATGCCGGAACACGACGAATCGCTTGGCGGCAAGACTTTGTCTGGTGGGTGGTAACTTATGCCGGCGGCTGATGTTGTTGCCTACCACCGAGAGAAACAACAAATACCATCCAGCTTATAACTGTCTTACTGTAAGACAAAGGCCAGCGCCCTAACTGCGTAACCCGCTTCTATTTTATCAATTGGAAATGTTTTGAAGCGTAGAATAGAATAGAATACTCTTTATTATGTACACTATATACATTACAGAACATAAATAAAAAATGGGCGGTCTTATCGCTAAAAGCGATCTTTTACAGACGTAAAAGAAGTAGTACTTAGTAGTATTGCTAATCTATTGCGAAGGGGAACGGAATCCGCAATATCGAAATACCGCGAATATCGCTGGAAGCCGATGGATGCAGGCAGCATAAGACCGGTCATCGTGGAAAGCCTTTGTCCAGCAGTGGACCTCTATAGGCTGAAGAAGAAGAAGATTACTCCATATGATCGAAATATGTGTTTGCTCAACAATGTAAATAACGCAATTATGTTGCTGAACTGTCAAAATGACACCCATTGCTATTGATAGTATGTTACGCAATAGGGATGTATCCAAGGTAAGAAGATCAAAAAAATAATTAGTCCGTTTCCGTAGTTATTTATTACCAAAAACTACTGAGATATAGCGTATTAAAGTTACGGAGTGGGGTCAAAGTATGTTACGCCGTGGTAAGTATATTTTGTACCACGACGTGACGTCATGCGACATTTCAAATCAATATATCTTCCTAAGTATTTGAATGAAAGAAAAAATAAAAAATACGTGTTCAATATCCATACTAATATTATAAATGCGAAAGTAACTCTGTCTGTCTGTCTGTCGGTCTGTCTGTCTGTCTGTCGGTCTGTCTGTCTGTCTGTCTGTTTGTCTGTCTGTCTGTTACGCTTTCCCGCTTAAACCTCTTAACCGATTTTGATGAAATTTGGCACAGACAATCTTTGGACCCTGAGAAAGAACATAGGCTACCTTTTATCCCGAAAAAATATGATGTTCCCGAGGGAAATCTAAAAAGCGCGATATAACCGAACTCCACGCGGGCGAAGCCGCGGGCGGAAAGCTAGTTTTTTTATAAATCTATCTGATGGTCATTAAATTATTTTTAGGATGCAACCCAATTATCCTGCTCCTGTTCTCTTATGGAAAAGGCAGGAGCATTGATTATAACACTTGCTCAAGACTGTATCCGATATCAGACTCCATCACGGCGAGTTTTCCTCGTGATGTGTTTCGCTCAATATGTCAGTAATGGCATACTTTAATTCCTACAGTATGTATATAGTTATTGAAAAAGTCAAACTGACTAGGAAAGAAGATTTTCTTATACATATATCATCTCAGCATATATATCATTTCTATTGTAAAGATCCCCCTTTCTGCCCATAGGTGTACCTACAAAACCATACTTGATAAACCAGGTATCAAATCAAATCAAATAGTTTATTTGTGATACACAGTTATATATTATAGGTCTTACAAATACAAAGTGAGTTTTTGCTGGGATCTGCCTCACTCGCATACAAATTCATTAAACAATTAAAATGTATAGAAAAAACTTATTATCACATTTATATGCACTCTCAAACATCAACAATACATTCAAATTATTTCAAGTTAAAGAATTCTTTTACTTAATGAAATGCGTGTTCCTAAAGAAATTTAAATAATCTATTTTGAGTTCAAAGATATTATTACAGTCTCTAAGGTCCTTGGGGATTTTATTGAATATTTTAGGCGCCATGACGAATGTACTCTTTTCGTAAAGTATGGTTTTACATTGCGTATTTAATTTCGTAGGTATACAGAGTGTATCTGACATCGTAACGCAAACTTCGCGAAAAGGCTAGACCGCATGCCACTAATAAAATTATGATAGTCATTTATGTCGTTAATGAACGGTTACAGAATACACAGGGTTTAAAATAAAGTGTCGGCTCGGCTTTTGAACGTTGCAAGCGTGCCGCCGTGCGAGTTTGTAGGTATGACGTTAATCCCTGATGTGAACTTGTGGCGGTACTACACCTACCTACAAACGCCACAAATCAACAACGCGTCATACTGACGTCACACGAATTCTACATCTCGCAATCAGAGTTTACCGAGCAACTAGCATACATACAACTTCCCAATTTCAAGCATTGGGCAAGTGCCCGCCAGACATAACACCCGTCTGGCCGGAGGATCCTCCCTTTTCTATGGAGGATGAGTGGACTTTACTTCCTGTTCCTCATGCCTCCACAAACTCTATTAAATCAGCTGATAAGATCGTTTTTCGGGTTTTGTTTTCATTGCGCTTTTTTATGTAATTAGCGAATTATTTAATTTTTACTTTAAAATCTTATTGGGTTATAAAAGTATAGCAATTGTGAATGGTCTGAAGTAAAAAAAAACTACATTTATTTTTTTTTAAATCATGAAAAAGCCGACGAAGAATTCCACCACTGGGGGGTTCAGAATCATCTACTGGATCCATGGTACTCGTTTGTGCGTGACTTCGACACTATTTTCAACAAATATGGATTGTTCTTGATAAAAAGCACATCAAATTCACAGAATTCATCAGAGGATGAATGTTATAATTTTTTCCAAAAAGTTGATATTTTTATAGGGGACGCCCTCTCTGAGAACGGGCGCATGAAATCTCGTAATAAAAATTTAAACACATCTTTGGCTTTTTTTTTCATCATCATTTTTATCGTCCCACTGCTGGGCACAGGTCTCCTCTCTCATATAGAGAAGGATTGAGCGTAATCACCACGCTTGCTCATTGCGGGTTGGCGATTTCAGACTTAAAGTTCAGGTTTCCTCAAGATGTTTTCCTTCACCTTCAGTCATTGGTGTCCAAGTTATACTTAGAAACTACATATAACTTTATAAAAGTTACATTGGTACTTGCCGGACCTGGAATCGAACCCGCACACTCATATTTGAGAGGCTGATGTTTTAACCACTAGGCCACCATGCCTTACAAAAATCACTTTAGTGGTTTTGTTTTCAAACCGAAATTACGGGTAAAAATTAAAGTAAACTAACTAATTTCAATATAAAAAACCGAAGACACCGACTTCCTAAATAGGTTATCTTTTACTTTGTAGTGTTTTATGGAAGAATTGTTTTTCGGTTGCTTTTTCTTTTGTAACGAAGTTTTTATTTGATGTCAAAAATCGAAGGTGATGAATGGTTATTATATCAACGTTTTGGGTAGCTGTTCTGGCGACAGATTTGTGCAATGGTGTCATGGAGCACCTGGTTTTGTACCCCTGTATACCTTTTAACGGCCAAGTCACAAAAAAATCGCAGTAAGGAACCTTGACTTGGTTAAACTTTGTCTAGATTTCATTACTTTTTAGGGATAAACAAGCAGTTTGAGTGAGATTTGGCAAGTTTTTACAGAATGATTTAGGTGGGATAAATTATTTATATTGTAAAGATCCCCTTTTCTCCCCTTATGTGTACCTACGAAACCATACTTGATAAACCAGGTATCAAATACACAGAATTCATCAGAGAATGAATATCATACATTTTTCCAAAAAGTTCGTACCAAAACCTAATTCTTTTGAGTTTAGCAGTTAAATATTTGAAAAGTGCCACGAATTAGTGTTAAAGTGGCAACTAGAAAGATTAAGATAAACCAAATTTGTTTTCAAAATATTTGATAACGTAATTATGTGCAAATATTTTGTTATGATGTTCTAACAAGTTACTAATGACAATCCAAACAAATCAATTAGGAAGCAAGGGCTACCTGGACCAAAACATTAACTAATTACTGTAGCCCTTAATTATGGAAGTTATAATATAAATAGATGTTTACTCAAAATATGCATCAGTTTACTGTGTATTCTTATCGAGTTAACTTGAACAGTGTTCGTGTTACAACTGGAGGGCTGACAACTTAGTTTGAGTAAAATCGAATAAATTTACTTAGTGAAGTGCAAAATGTAGTGGTTGCGGCTGTGGAAGTTTTCAACAGGATAAGTATGTAACGTAAACTAACGAGAAGCTAATGGCCCGGATTCCCTTGTTCTAAACTAAACTAAATTTTAGTTCATTTCATCGTTTTCTTTATATTTATTTAGGAAAAGCACAGAAGATAATATGTTAGTTTAGAACTGTAGACCCTGACGTAAATTAATGTATTTTTGGTCGCCATGTTTATAATCGCGTCTAAACTGTCTATGGAATATCTTAATTTGACAGAATTAAATTAAAATGTATATAATCCTGTGAAATTAAGATAGTCCATAGACAGTTTAGACGCGATTATAAATATGGCGACTAAAAATATGCCTGTTTATGTCAGGGGCGCACTAATTTGACAGGTCTAAACTGACATTTTATCTTCTGTCCTTTTCTTATAGAAATGGAAAGAAAAATATGCACTTAACTTAAAATTAGTTTAGTTTGTGAACAAGAGAATTGGCGGCAAAGTCAGCTTTTCGGTAACGTGTATCAATTATAATAGAATTATCTTCGGCTACACTTCGATTCGGCTCTTCAATAAGTTTTGTTGTGATTTTAAGTAGGACTTTTTCAGCTTGTTTTAATGTAAGCCGAAATTTTCCTGCTTATAATTACGACATGGACCTCTTCAAAGCTGCTGATATGTACATCTTTGTAGATTATTGAACACCTAATGTTGTTTTATATGAGACTGCACTTCGTTTCGGCGCTTCAATAAGTTTTGTTGTGATTTTAAGTAGGTTTTTTTCAGGCTTATTTTAAGCTGAGCTGAAATCATCCTACTTACAATTACAACAAACACTTCTTCAAAATTGTTGATCTACATATTTGTAAATGTTTGCAATGTTTGTCTACATTATTGACTACCTCATGTTATTTTATGTTAATATAATAGAATTATTTCCCAGCGCACTTCGATAAAATCTAGTGGTTATTACTGTGAAAGTTTTCAACAGGAAAGTATGTAACGTAAGCTCCCGAGAAGCTTATGTCAACTTTTCGGTAGTGTAGGTACGTCAATATAATAATAGAATTATCTTCGGCTACACTTCGATTCGGCTCTTCAATAAGTTTTGTTGTGATGTTAAGTAGGTTTTTGTCAGCTTGTTTTCATGGAAGCTGAAATTTTCCTGCTTATAATTACGACAAGAACCCCTTCAAAGCTGCTGATATGTACATTTTTGTAGATTATTGAACACCTAATGTTATTTTATGTCAAGACTGCACTGCAATTCGGTTCTTCAATAAGATTTGTTGTGATTCTAAGTAGGTTTTTTCAGGCTTGTTTTAAACTAAGCCGAAATCTTCCTGCTTACAATTACGACAAGGTCCTCTTCAAAATTCGTCATCTGTTCATAAATCTTTGCAATGTTTGTCTACATTATTGACTAACTCATGATATTTTGTGTTAATATAATAGAATTAACTAAGGCTATACTTTGATTCCGCTCATCAATAAGTTTTGTTGTGATGTTAAGTAGGTTTTTGTCAGCTTGTTTTAATGGAAGCTGAAATTTTCCTGCTTTTAATTACGACAAGAACCTCTTCAAACTGCTAATATATACAGCTTTGTATTTTATTTATTGTATACCTAATGTTGTTTATGTCAAGATTGCACTTCGATTCGGTTCTTCAATAAGATTTGTTGTGATTCTAAGTAGGTTTTTTTCAGGCTAGTTTTATTTTAAGCTGAAATCTACCTGCTTACAATTACGACAAGGTCCTCTTCAAAATTCATCATCTGTTCGTAATTCATTGCAATGTTTCTGTGTATTATTGACTATCTCGTATAATTTTATGTTAATGTACTACACTTTGATTCCGCTTCGGCTTCTTCTACTACATTTTGCTACTACGGCTACTTCGGCTACACTTTAATTCCGGCCTTCAATAAGTTTTGTTGTGATGTTAAGTAGCTTTTTGTCAGCTTGATTTCATGGAAGCTGAAATTTTCCTGCTTATAATTACGACAAGAACCTCTTCAAAGCTGCTGATATATACATTAGTGTAATTTCTTTGCCAATTTATTGAATAGTGTTGTTTATGTCAAGACTGCACTTCGATTCAGTTCTTCAATAGGATTTGTTGTGATGCTAAGTAGAATTTTTTCAAGCTTGTTTTACGCTAAGCCGAAATTTTCCTGCTTACAATTATGACAAGGCCCTCTTCAAAATTTTTCATCTGTTCATAAATCTTTGCAATGTTTGTCTACATTCCATAATGTAGACAAACATTGCAAAGATCATCATGTCATCATCTCATGTTATTTTATGTTAATATAATAGAATTATCTCCCACAGCTCTTCGATACGGCGCTTCAATTTGTCGTATTGTTGTGATTTTAAGTATGTTTTTTTCGGCTTGTTTTAATGTAAGCCGAAATCTTCCTACTTATAACTACAACAAGGACCTCCACAAAATTTCTGATATGTACATTTTTGTAATTTCTGTGTACTTTACATAACCAGCCTGTATTGTTGCCACTGTTGGGACACAAGCCTCCTTTCGAGGGAGTAGGCCGCAATCTACCACGATAGCCTAGATAGAAGTTAGCTGCCTCTAGGACATGCCGGTTTCCCCACAATGTTTTCAGTTTCACCGTTTTGAGAGCAATAGTGATGAAATAATTCACATAAAGCAATACCACTATGCTACCACTGCTATTGTTGCGTGGCCAGCACTGGGTTGCGATAGTTGCACTCTCCATCACGCCATGAGATCCCGTCGGAACTCTGTCCGCCGTACCGCGATTTCTCGCGACAGCGGAGTTATGTCCCGGTCTTTTGCCTCCTCTCGCCACTCCCACATGTGGGCGAGGGCTTTGGCCTCCAGATCCCATAGCAAGAATCCGGCAAGGAGGCTCGCCGCCTCAGCGGAGACCGTGCGGTATCCCCGGACTAGTCGAACGGCCATGATGTTCTGGAACATAGTCAGGCGTCGGGCTGTTCGCCACCTCAGGATCCGCGCCCGCGCTGCTGCCCTGTAAGGAGCCATCATGTTTATTGCATACCTATCTAATATTGTTTTATGTCAATAGTGCACTTCGATTCGGCTCTTCAATAAGTTTTGTTGTCATTCTAAGTAGGAATTTTTCGGTTTGTTTTAACGTAATTCGAAATTTTCCTACTTATAATTACGACAAGGACCTCTTCAAAACTTATACGACAACACAAAGTCAACTAATCAATTTCGTCAAGCTTCTATATGTTTTTATTTTAAACACATTTTTACAAGCAATTTTGTATCTACATTTGTAGGAAATCAAGAAGGATGAATATCTCAACAGTATATCCATTTTTTTTTAAAATACATATGCAATAATGTGTGTTAACCCTTAAAGATAACTGCCGAACCAGTTTTATTTGAGGTGACAGCTGTCACCTCCAATAAAACTGGAAAATTCGGAAGGGAAATATGTTGACGAGATTAGCCGCACGAGGAGTCCTCCACCTCCGGGCTCGTTCCTCAACTCCGCCTCGCCGCCGCCGGTATCCACTGTGAGCGCTATGATGACACCGACTGCTGCAGCTGCGTCGACCTCGAGCGACGAGTATTTCTCTCTGCCGACGTCGCCTACACCTGTACGTCGGCAGGGGAGAGGCCGGCCACAGAAGAGCTTGGGACGTAGGGGACATCCGGCCCCGAGCCCGGTCCCCGCTGCTGGTGGTTTTGTGCAGCGCATGAGATGGAGTCAGTCAATGAACGAGAATATCATGAGCGCGTACTTACGGAAATAACATGAAGTAGGTAGTAGCCTACTTCACGTTATTTCATGTCAATTTAATAGAACCATATAGACTAATTGTCTCCCACTGCACTTCGATACGGCTCTTCAGTAAGTTCTGTTGCGATTTTAAGTACGTTTATGCCTGCTTGTTATAATGTAAGCAGAAATCTTCGTACTTATAATTACGGCAAGGATCTCTGCAAAATTCATTATTTGTACAACTTTGCAATTTTTGTGTAGATTATTGACCATCTAATGTTTTTCTATGCCAAATATAATGGAATTATCCCATGTTTTCTGTTTGATTTATACCTCACAATTAACCTTTTCCTACAGATATATCAATCTATACTACTATTTAAGACGTTATTTTATTCGATTCTCATATTAAAGGGGTAATAAGAAAAGAAAAATGAACCTGCCATTTTGTTAGCAACCATATTGGATTAATATAAAAGTCTATTCTGTTAGTTAATCCCCTTGATTTGATATAAATATTGAGGAAATTAAAATCAAAATATTTTTTAACTAATTACAGGTAATTTTGAATTGTCTAAGGGTCGGTCAGTCAGTAAGATGAAGGCATTCCAAATATTAGGTCTTGATAGAAAAGAACGAGCGAAAAACTCTACGAACACTCTGTTTAAATCATAAAATTGTTACCAAATTTAAACACGCGATTACGTGTCAGATAAGTTCAAGTTGGCGAGCAGCACCTTATACAAGAAGCAAGTTTATAAGAATCATTTGGAGTCACTTTTGACCCCATCCTAATCAAAGTCTATTTAACTTAAACGCACTAAATTTGGTTTATCCTATAGATAAACTAGAATTCTAAATTTCATAGACATAGCTCTAACGCTCATACATATTAACGTCCAAAAAGCGGCATTTTTCTACTAACATATAGATTAAAGACCAGTTGAATAAATAAATTTGTAAAGTAGATTCGATTATAAAAGTTTAACTTTATGCCACAGTGGCGCTATCAGTCTAGATATGTACTCTTTTATAATATTTGAATTCATGTTCTCTCTGATTGACGCCGTTGACTTGGTAACTTGTGTGCGGTGCGATTAATAAATGTTTTACTTTTATTAATGAAATCTAAGACGCTTTTTTATTTTTTTATTGAAATACTGCCTAATTCCAATAAGACCTAACCCATATCCATATGTCCAAGAGAATTCAAACTTGGCATTCACCTACGTAATTGTGTATACAACGTTATTTTTTCTTTATACGAACCCTGAATATAGTTTGTTCAGAATAAGCAACTGAATCGATTGCAATCATTTTTATACCATGTTTTATTTTTTCCCAAATACATTTAAAAATTGTTGCAGCGTGGTTACCGAGCACACAATACAGTTCACGGTAGATCATCAGCTCTGTGCAGGGATTACGTTCTAAGTATAATTAACATGTTTTAAGTTACTTATACTACTTACATTTTATTTTACCAGTTACGGTTGAATTTAAAAGTAAAGTACATTTTATCTACCTACACTCGACAGTTCAAAACTGCAAATTTGATGGAAAATGTTATCACTTGTTAATTAGAAACAACAAACTTTTTGAAGGACTTGGAAGGACGGTTAAAGGCCCTCATCTTTGAGCTTAGCTCCGGAGCTCTGTGGTGACGAGCGTTAACCTGGGATGAGTCTACTTTAGCAAGTCTGAAATCAGGTTGAACTAATTGGTCCCCATTTTTAGTCCTATAATGTGTCTTTCATATATTTTACTGATGTCATTTAATATTTTTCTTATGTATATGATGTTTTCATATATGTATTGATAAGGTACCGTCATAATGTCAACTACTAACAATTCCTTCCGAGAATCTCGACTGAGGATTTCATATATCACTCTTATACACCGAATAAAAATTTACTCGATATCTGCAGTCCATCGCCATAGTAAAATACCGCAAAACATAATACTATGAAAGTTATCACTTACTTTCACAAATTTACGGATTATTCTTATAATATAAGCCGCTGTACTTAGCCGTCCTGCAAGAAATGTAAAATGGAGACCCCTTTGCAGCCTTAAGTCGGTTATGATCCCCCCGACAAATAGTTTTATTATAAATTATTATCAGGAAAATAGTGTTATCATAAATTTTGAAAGTAGTTTTACAAACCACTTTTATTTTATTTTTGAGATATTTAAATTCTTTGTTGACCTAAAAATAATTCATATTCCTCTTTTTTTTTAAATATCTCTTCCATATAATTACTTTTTCATTTCCATTTTCTGTTGTTATTTATGTCTTCCATTCTTCGTATAAAGTTAAGCTTTGCGCCGTCCACTCCAGGATAATGAAAGGCCTTCGGTACAACATTGTAAGCCCCGCAATGGAAAGATACCAGTTCATAGATTGCAATATAGCTTCGTCGAGAATATTCCACGTTTATACATTGTGCGACTGCATCAAATCACAAAGACCGCGATGGTCCCCAATAAGGAAGTTAACACTTAGTGTGCACCACCCTAATGGACTTAAATCGACGCTCGGTGTGAATCGGTCGGTAGATGTTATGCTTTACATGTATTTTTTCTATAGTGGTGGATTTGGGAATTTTATTTATGAAGGAATATGTCACCTAGAAATACATTCTTTTTTCTCTAAGTAATAGTAACAGTATTTGTGGTATTCATCAACCCGCACACTCACTCACTCTCACAATCAATTAGGTTGTATCCTAAAAAATAACTTAATGTCCATGAGATAAATTAATAAAAAAAAAATAACACGTATTTTTTCTTTCATTCAAATACTTAGGAAGATATATTGATTTGTAATGTCACATGACGTCACGCCGTGGTATTTTTTGTACCACACATTAGCCTCCACTCACTTAACTTTAATACGCTATATCTCAGTAGTTTTTGGTAATTTCAACAAAATAAAAAATACGCGTCTTAATTTTTTTTATTTATTATAAGACGGACTAATTATTTTTTTGATTTTAATACCTTGTTTACATCCCTATTGAAACCAAATCATTTATTTCAGACATAAATCCATGGGTTACTCACACGAGTCAAAAGTAAAAATCAGAACCAAAATAAATAAAAACACAAACTTATAAAATAAAATAAAGTAAAAATTAAACAGTAACGAAAATACATCAAATAATAAATAAAGGCGCTAGCATGCAGATGCAGCATCTGCATGCTAGCATCTCCGTAAGAAAGCCGAAAAAGTCCCGTCATACTATGTTAGGTACACTATAGACATAAAAACATGTTACTAAACGACGTCAGTTAACTTCAGGCGCTGAGTAATTAGACAGGACTAACCTAATAAAAGTAGACTAGTGCTTGACCGCAATCCCGCCTGATGGTAAACAATGATGCAATAGGTGATGGTAAAGCGCGCTAGTTTATTAAGAGCTTATTCATTCAAAAACTGAGTGAATAAGAAGGAAGACGGCAGTTGAGCATGGTGATGCAATGGTAAACAACAACACGACTGAAAAATACTCACAATAGGTACAGGTAGGTACCTATTTATTTGAGTGGGATAGGCCCTCAATCTCTCGAAGCCTCGCCATCAACAAACAAGTGAATCACGACTATGGCTACGATGAGATTCAACGCGCCGCACATTAATAAGTATAATATCACAGCGCGAAAACTCCCGAGTGCACATTCGGTGTCGTAGTTTCGAAAAGTTTGCCGCCGAAAACGAAACTAAGCCGAAACTCGTGTTTTTTCCGAAACTCAACTGAAAACAAAACCAAACATTCGATCGGACACTAACGTGTATATCAAATTGTGACCGCATTTGATGCAAAACTTGAAGGTTTCAGCGGTTATTGTAAACATTCGTCGCATCTATTCTATAAAAATCAATGCCAATTTATTTATAATTTTATAACTCAAGAACGGACTCACCTATCCAAACCAAATTTTTAAAAAACAATTAGATAAACAGTATTCTTTGTTTTTACATTTCTAGCATGTATAAACAAACGACTGGGGGTACCGACTCTCGAACAGGCAACATTAAGTTGGTTATGTGAAAAACATGATTCCTCCAAATTCACACCAGAAACGTGAAATGTTTGCCCTTGGGCTTTGCTGATGGACATGGCAAATGATAAACGCAAAAGATAATGTAATCGTTTGAACTCAAATGGCATATCAGTTGGGATCATAGGGATACGCGGTATCAAACAAACTTCTCCTTTTGATTTACCAGTTAAGATCGTAGCTTTAATTAAACTTGGCAATAAGTTTTTCACTGCCAATCTAGTGCCATTACAGTTTTGGTTTATTCTTCAATTACAAAGAAAGTGAAATTGATTTTTATATAATATACTAGCGGACCCGGCAGACGTTGTCCTGCATTTGATATTTCAAGCGATTAGGGTATTAAAAAGTATGAAAGGAAAGATCAATAATATTATTATTATTCAGTGGCAAGTGTTGTTAGGTAATTTGGTTCCCTTCAAAATGGTTGAGCTAAGTGGGGCTAATGCGCGCGTCATGCTCGTGAACGGGGACCGTCAGTGCAGACTGGTCATCTCTTAGCTGCCAGTGGGCTTAATTAATTTTCTATCTTTTCATTGATTTTTATAATTATACATTGTGCTCACATGATAGAAGCAACAGAAATATGTAATGAAGATATGTAATCCATATTATGATTTTAGAAGAGTGTTCATGGAGTCTCTTGCACGTTCTTCTCCATAGAGATCTACGCTTTGGAAGGTGCTATATAGCTTCACTTTTCTTGGACTGACCGACATTGACTATTCAAAAGTACCAACTGTTGGTTAATTTGAAATAAACAATTTTTATTTTGATTTTTTGATTTTGATTCTTTATTTTGAAACAACATCAATTTTTCGAAAACAATTCGTTATAATCAATAATTGCACGAAAAACTTGTTAAGATGCGACGAATGTTTTACAATAACCGCTGAAACCTTCAAGTTTTGCATCAAATGCGGTCACAATTTGAGCCAAATAATACGAATTAGTAGGGCTAAGGAACAAAAAAATCGAGTGAAGAAACTACTTGTTAAAACGGAAATACATCTCAACAATGTCACCATCATCTTCTGAGGGAATAACATTTTCAGAGCTTAATTTAACTGCCGAAGAACTAAACGATTTAAATGAGGTAAAAAAAAGTCAGGAGCGCAACATCGGCAATATTCTGGTTCAGCCAGACTTGTCCGAGTCACCGAGGCCTCCCGCCACGCTGTCAAGTTCGGCGAGCCAAGTTAAGACATCATCAGCAAGCCGGGTTCGCCTGTGATGTTTGATTAATTACTATATGTTGCCAGAGTGATTAATATAGTCTAGGTATAATAAAAAAAAAAATGTATCAAATTAAAAAAAAATCGTACAAATCGGTCCACCCGTACAGTTGCAGTATAGATAAATAACGTAAATACCGACTACAGCGCCATCTGCCGAATTGTTTTTTTGTGAATGTAAATTTTCCAGTAAAATGTATAAACAAAAATTCATTCAAATCGATCCAGCCGTAAGGGATAAATAACATAGATACCGACTGCAGTGCCATCTGCCGGGCTGATTTGTGAATTTAAACGATCCCGGGCGTCACCCAAACGCAAACAAAAAAAATCATTCAAATCAGTCCAGCCGTTTAGTTGCAGTAGGTATAGATAAATAACCTAGATACCGACTGCAGCGCCATCTGCCGGGCAGATTTGTAAATGTAAATTTTCCAGGCCCCCACTTGAATGTATAAACAAATATTTATTCAAATCAGTTCAGTCGTTTAGGATAAATAACCTATACACCGACTGCAGCGCCATCTGCCGGGCTGATTTGTGAATCTAAACCATCCAGAGCGTCACCCAAACGCAAACAAAAAAATCATTCAAATCAGTCCAGCCGTTTAGGTGCAGTAGGTATAGATAAATAACCTACATACGACTTGAATGTAAAAACAAAAATTCATTCAAATCAGTTCAGCCGTTTACGATAAATAACCTAGACACGACTGCAGCGCCATCTGCCGGACTGATTTGTGAATCTAAACAATCCAGGGCGTCACCTAAACGCATAAAAAAATCATTCAAATCGGACCAGCGCTTTATGAGGACTTCAGTGGCGTACACACGTACAGCAGATTAAGGAATATACCCACGGAAAGCATTGTCATCTACATTTTGTAACAAATATATCACACCTCTCTCTACCCCTAGAGCTCTTGTTTCAGTCTCTTAAAGTTAAATAAAAAAATTAAAATATTTATTTCTTTCTATTTTTTTTTCTTTTAGTTCTTAAGTACAATTTTAATTAAATAAAAAAAATATATATTTATTTTTATTTTTCCCCTTTCAATTCTTTTATACAATTTTCTTTTTAAGTAACTCCAAAAACCAAAAAAAAAAACTATAAACTTGTCTAAAAACAAAAAAAGAAGTACTTGAAGTGCCTGGGTTTGAACCGAGGAACACCAGCCATCGCGAGTAGAACCATATCTCTATCAACCACGCCACAGCCGCAATGTCAAACCGCGCGAAATTAGCGCCCATATTATGCGTGAAATATTGCGAAAGAGAAAACTCGAAAACATGCGCTTTCGCAGACATAAGACTGAGCTAGATCGATTTCTCGTTCCCGAAAACCCCCACATATCAAATTTTAGCGAAATCGTTAGGGCCGTTTCCGAGATCACATGCTTTTTCAAGCAATCAGCGCCATCTGCCGGGCTGATTTGTGAATCTAAACGATCCAGGGCGCCACTCAAACGCATACAGAAAAAATCATTGAAATCGGTTAAGCCGTTTAGGAGGAGTTCAATGACATACACACGTACAGTAGAATTATATATATAAAGAAGATATAGAAGATGAGATGATAATCTACCGTTTATTGAATTCGTTACAAAAAATGTGATAAATCAAGAACCGCTAGACCGATTCTTCGGTTTCACCCGCGTAGGTTTCGATATGCTCCGCTCCTATTGGTCGCAGCGTGATGTTATATAGCCTAAAGCCTTCCTGGATTAAGGGGCTATCCAACGCAAAAAGAATTTTTCGAATCGGACCTGAGATTAGCGCGTTCAAACAAACTCTTCAGCTTTGTATATTAGTATAGATATGTATATCAAACAATTGCCATTTCATTATCTCTACATTGCTGCCCTCTAAAAGGAAGGTCATTATGCCTTTGCGGTAGAACTTTGAGGATCTAGACTGCATAAATTATGTGAAAGCACTTTGTACAGTCAGAAGCAAAAATATGTATACATTGCCAAGGCTCCAAAAATATGTAGACATCTTCGACTTTAAGACGAAGTGTTCAACTTGAAGAGCATAAAATTGTAGCCACCTGTTCACATCATAAATATGTATACGTTCATTGCTTCATTAATTTGTGAACCAACGCGTGAATACATGCTATTGATGGAAGCGTGCATACATAGTATTGTTCCTTTCGTGGTGGGCATAATTTAATGAAGCAATGAGCGTATACATATTTATGATGTGAACCGGTGGCTACAATTTTATGCTCTTCAAGTAGAGCACTTCGTCTTAAAGTCGAAGATGTTTACATATTTTTGGAGCCTTGGCAATGTATACATATTTTTGCTTCTGACTGTACTGTCTCCTGAAAAGAAAACTTCTCTCACGTAGATTATTGTCCAAATCACGAAAAAAAGTTCCTGGGTAGTTTGATTACGATCGGCTTATACCATCTTTCTTAATTCACGGCATTCACATGTGTGGGCGGTCTTCCTTGTGACTCGTTCTTCAAGTGGAAGTTTCCATCACGAAAGCGTTTAAACCAAAAATCGCACGGTGCATTCATTAGTAGCGCCTCCTTAAACGCCACATTGATATTGCGGGCTGTTTCTCGTACTCAAAAGTCACTCGAATGTTCGCAGTATCCATCTTTCTTGTCTAAGTTGAATAACAAAAACAATTGAAAGTCGATATTCAAATGTTTCATTTTTAAAAGAAGCATATCCTTTTTCCACCTTGTGAAAAAAGTTTCATTCGAAAACCTCAAACCATAAAGATTCTATGTCAACTCAGAGAACCTATTGCAACAAACGGCAATTTCATACTTTAACCCATAGTTAATTAAATTAGTAGAAATCAAAGCTAAATCCACTTCCTAGTTTCAATATACAACCAACTAAGTATATCACATGAATACGTTTTTAAACGACTAAGGTCGGGGGTCCCGATGTCAATCTGAGTTGATCCTGAGCCAAATTAACAGAAATACTTTCACTAATAAGGACACAATTAAAGACGATTTTATTATTTGAGGGTTGTATGCCACAGGTCAAATATTTGACTGACAACGGGCCAAGCTACCCGAAACTGTTACATATCCTCAATCAACTTTGAGCCATTAAGACTTTAGAGATAAAGTTGAATATGCAATAAAGAAATCTGACAGATTGTAGTAGCTTGTTGTGCTATCGTCTGTACCAGCTAGCATAATAGCAAATTATTTATTTAAATGTTTTTTTTATAATAATGCCACTTACTTAGCATACTGTCGAATAGATCTAAGTTTTCAAGCTTAACTGACATTTGTATTGCTAAGGAGTTTGTTGCGGCTATTTTCTTCCCTGTTTGGGGGACTGTCTTATGTAATTTTGATATTTAAAAATACGGATTCTAAGCCTGATTTAAATAAATGAATTTTGATTTAGTCTTTTTTCAATATAACCTAAACATACTATATTATAATGATTTGAAAATTTATATCAATATAGCTCAACGTCTTATTTTGGGTATTGGATAATTTAATACACAATATGACCTAATAGAGAAAATTTATATATATAAAAAAAAACAAATTTAAAAAAATAGAATAAGAAAAGTGTTTTTTTGCAAAAGATTTTTTTTATAATACGAATTTTGTGTGCTTTCTTAGCTCGATTCTAATACATAATAGAAAATATTCATTTCGTGTGTGAGCCCGATTCACACTTGGCTGCTTTTTTACTTCCCGTTTGAAGATTTGATAGAAATAGAAGTGTTATTTCATTATATCTCCTTTACTTCCTTTCATTTCCTTGTTTCATTAAAATTAATGAAGAAACTGTTTAATAATTTTAAAAATGATAAAAGGTTGTTCAATGTGAGTTTTATGTTTGTAAACGCACCCACGATACAGGAGAAATTACTAGCGCGAGGCAACGTATTTTTTAAAATCGAAAAAAATACATATCACACTTCACTAATATCAGGTCCAAATCATTTGACAAGTATACAGCGGCTAAGTTAATTGAGTTAAATTCAATTACTTATGTAATGTAAGAATAAGCGACAAGCTTCCGCCGGAAGTGGCTATAAAGGACGATACTCCGGTGGAATAAAATTTAAAAGTTCAAAATCGTAAGAACGTATTTCATTTTATGCATAGACCACATATTTACACTTATTTATAAACGTTCCTCCATAAAAACTTCGGTTTATCGAAAGCATACTCTTTCTTTACTGAATCATAATTGAAAAAAAAAAAGTGTAGCTTGGCCAGTTTTTTACGAAAGATAATAAGTAAAAACTGATAAAGCTAGCTCCTGATTATTAATTGCCAGCAAATAGCTATATTCGCATATTACAAAACGGTTAACTGATTTAATAATTTTCATATACATAAGTTGAACCTAACCCAGTGCCCTGAGGAACGCTGAGCGTACGACATCGTTTTTGTAAATGAAATACCGTTCTCTGAACTAGATGCTGGCTAGTACACGCAACGGTGGTAAGAGTAAATCCCTAAATTCTGATAACGAAGAAAATCAATTCAAAATCAAAAATGTTTATTATTGTTTATCAATAATACATTACATTCTCGAAAATGGCCATATTACATTGTACTGGGATCGATCCATCATCACTGACAGGACTATTGTTGCCAATAAGCCTGATATAGTGCTGGTGGATCGATCAGAGCGGCGTGCAATGATTGTTGACATAACCATCCCACATGATGAGAACTTCGTGAAAGCTGAGAAAGATAAACAAATCAAGTATCTTGACTTGGCTCACGAGGTTGTCGACATGTGGGAAGTGGATTCAGCAATCATTGTACCGATAGTCGTGACTGCCAATGGTTTAATAGCCAAGAGCCTCGACCAACACCTCAGGAGGCTCTCGTTAGGCAGCTGGATCAAGGGCTTGATTCAGAAAGCGGTACTGCTGGACACGGCTCGCATCGTCAGGAAGTGCCTCTCCCTGGAGCCCTGACCGCCGGTAGCTTGGACCCTGTTCCCGATACCGGTGGGCTACTATTTTGTATATTTTTAAATGTTTTTATGTGTTTATATAAATATTTAAAAATATAAATTATATGTATGTTAAATGAATAAACGAAATAATAATAAATAATAATAATTTGTTGCGGCTATTTTCTTCCCTTTTTTACCCGACTGCCAGGAGGGTTATGTTTTTAGCTCCTATCTTGTATGTATTATTCTTTATTACCTAGTATCTCCAGAACCGCTGAACGGATTTTCACATTTGAGATATCGTTAGATTTGACTTAATTCCCCAACTGCTACTAGATAGGTGACATTTTAAAAAATCCAAAATGGCGGATGTATGACGCCATATTGTGAGATATAAATAAATAAATGTCTACCAAGGATATCGAGTGGGATATCAAAATGAAGGATTTTAAACACTGATTCTAAATATGTATATAACTTAGTATTAAATGGAACAAAAAAAAGAATTACATGTTTTTTCTGCCAAGCATATCGAGTTGGGTATCAAAATTAAAGATTTTAATCACTGATCATAATAAATATATTGATTCTAAATATATTTTATATAAAAAAGTCTTTAAATATAAAATTGCCGTTTATTAGGAAAAAAAATCTTTTGTATTAATTGAAGTAATTACCCATGCAATCAGTGTATTTTTGCCAACACAGTGGCAGTTTATTGATTCTTAAAGAAACCAGCTGGACGAGAGGCAAGTGGCAGTCTCCGAATGGGGCAAAGCCAAACTTGTAGCATTCAATACCGCCAAAACACAGGTGTGTCTTTTCACCCCCAAAAGGAGCCCGTTCACCTTGGCTCCTACTTTTCAAAATGTATCCTTGGACTGTACCGACCGCCTTCAGCTTTTGGGAGTTGAGATTTCCTCCACCCTAAACTTTGGGCGGTTCATTGAGTCCAAAGCCAAGGTGGCTGCCAAGGAACTTGGCGTTATCGCAAGGGTCCGGCGGTACTTCACACCAGGGCAGCTTTTAATGTTGTACAAAGTACAGGTCGGTTCGTGTGGAGTACTGCAGCCACATTTGGGCTAGTGCTGCTAAGTGTCACCTGGCCACTTAGGATTCAGCGGAGAGGCGGGCGAAGAGGCTGATTGGTAACCCTGACTTAACTCGAGACGGTCTCCAAAGCCTAGAGCACAGGCGTAGAGTAACCAGCCTTTTGGTCTTCTATAGGATGCATTTAGGGGAGTTTGCGAGGGAATTGCATGATTTAACTCCCCCATCTCCGTTCCACCATCGGATGACCCGTCGCATGGCAAGTTTCCACCCTTACGTTGTTAACACCACTACGATCCGGACGAAGCGTTTCGCCTCCTCTTTTATACCGCGTACATCGAAGGACTGCAACAGTTTGCCAGCGGCGGTGTTTCCGTCGGACTACAATTTGAGTGTCTTCAAGGCTAGAGTGAATAGGCTCTTAATAAACTAATAGTGGGTAAGATTTCGTTTGGGGCATTGTTTAGGTGCTGAACCAGAATCTAATCAACTTGCTAAGCGCTTGCGGTTAGCAAACAGAAACCATTTTTCATAGCAGGTAACAATGTTTTTCAAAGTTCCTTCATTTGTTTGTCTGTTGAGCACTGCCAGGCACGTCTCGCGTACTTCGCCCTGGCGATCATTGAGTTCGTGGGGCACCCATTTGGCAAGATATTATACCTTGCCAATTCAATACATACGTATGGTCCAATATAGTTTGTATTTTTCTGTTTGTTTTGTCGAAAGCTGTTGCTATATCAGCCGTAGATTGTGTATCATCAGCTTCCACAATCGTCTTCAATTCGTCATTGTCAACCAAAAGTCTTCAGACGACCGCGAGGTTCATTTTTAAAGTCAAAATTCCCAGAACGGCAGTGAGCAAACCAATAACAAGTGCTGCGTTGGTTTGTAGTGTTAGCTCCGTAAACGTCGTAGATGTTGCGTGCCGCTTGTGCCGCGTTGTTAGCATAACGGTACTTATATTCCATAATTACTCGAATTTTTAACGTATCCATAATGACGAAAAAGATTGAAATATGATGGAAATATACCACTATTCAATAAACAAACGACTACTTTTGGAAAAAAAGAGCTCCATGTTGAAACAAACAAAAAAGCAAGATAAAATGAATTTGAAATTAGAATTATTAGCCAAACAGGTTTTTTTTTTATTTGAAATAGCCAGTACTGCAGAATGGCAATTTCATAAGTAAAGAACTATTATAACGTGCAGTATAAATTATAAATGGAAAGAAAAAAATCTGCTACATTAATATGTATGTAACGCGACCATGACAGAAAAGTTATAAAAGCTCACAAAAGTATACAATGTTAGTGCTGTAGACATCTCATTTGATCCTAAAATATATGGTCAAAAACCACGAGAGGAATACATACCTGAAGATCCCAATAAATCAGGTAGTATACCAAACCAACTGAAATTAGGTATAAGCTCTCGGGCCATGCTAAGACGGAACATCAATGCTAACCATGGGCTGGTTAACGGTGCTATGGGTATTATCCGATGAATAGATTGGCCAGCACTACGCAGAAAGCAGTTGGAGCCAGGAAAACTACCAGCGGTATTTGTGGAGCTCGATAACACAAGTATAACAGGGAACCTACCTGGTATTGGAGTCTGGATCCAGCCTCGTGCTACAGAATTTAATGTTTTACGTGGAAAAGGCAAGATTGAGCGACGAATGTTTCCCTTCATTTTATGCTGGGCAGTGACGGTGCATAAACTACAGGTCACAACTTTAGACTCAGCAGTTGTAGATTTAAGTAGAAACTTATTTGCAAAAGGTCAAGCTTACGTTGCTTTGAGTAGAGTGAGGACTCTTTCCGGACTTGATATCAGTTTTCTCAACCCTAACAAATTGCTAAATCAACTACATGACATAAACTCATTTAGGGAATTAATCCGGTTACGTAATATTTCTTAACTAAAAAGACATACATTTATTAATAATTAAATAAACGAAAAAACCACTTGCATGGATAACTACAATTAAAAATCAACTGAAAAGACTAAAACAAGATGAAAATTCAATGATAAGGCATTTAAAAAAAATAACAATGATAAATCCAGAAACCTACATTGAAACAGTACCAAACCTATGTACAGACGACATCACATCAAGCTACTACAATCTGTCAGATTTCCTTATTAGATTTTCAACTTTATCTCTACAGCATTAAGGCTCTACGTTGATTGGAAATATCTGACCGTTTGAGGTAGCTTGACCTGCTGTCGTCCCCGTACCTACGTAATTAACAGTTTCAATTTTTTGTAAAATTATATACAGAATTACATTCTGAGACAAAGCGCGTATCTTGTATACAACGTGTAACAAAAAGGGTATATAATATACATAACAAGGGCATGACATCTTTAGATTATATCAAACGATATTGGAAGGGTTACAACTCAAAATAAAATACTCAAAAAATTGGTACCAAATTTTCGGTTTCGCGTGTTTCTTAAAATCAAATCATAACAAACGTGGCAGCACACTACATACGTTAATAACTACTCGTTACCCGTCACGTTACCTGCCAAAATCCGATAAATGTCTTCAATATCTCTGTGCGACTAGTATGATAGTAGCCTATCACAGGCGGTGTTTTTCCTCATAACTTCCTAACAAAAAGAGATAGGATTAAAAAACCCTTCCAATATCGTTTGATATCATGTAAAGATGCCATGTCTTTGTTATGTATATACCCTTTATGTTACACGTTGTATATGAATGTATGTAATATTCTTTATTATCTTGTATCTCCAGAAGCGGCTAACGGATTTTCACATTTGAGACATCGTTAGATTTGTCTTAGACGGTGACATTAAAAAAAAAACAAAATGGCGGATTTTTGACGCCATAAATATGAGGTAATTTTTATCAACCATACTTATCGAATTGGTTTTAAAATGAAGGATTTAAAATACTCATTAGAAAATATGTATATAACGTGCACTTTTAATATCTAATAGAACGATGAAAGAAAAGAAATTAAACAATTTTTTTAAGTTTTCCTACATTAGAAACATAATTTGTTAAAACTAAAAAGATAGAAATAAAAAATATTATTTAAAAACAAAAAACCCGCCTGATTGTTCAACTTGTGTCTACCTTTTCAGTTCGTTAGAGTTTTATGCAGGCGGGTTTTTTGTTTTTAAATAATATTTTTTATTTAGGAGACTGTCTTATGTAATTTTGATATTTAAAAATACGGATTCTAAGCCTGATTTAAATAAATGAGTAAAGGAATAATAAATAATAAAAAAGCCTATATTTCTTGCAAAACAGTTAAGTGTTACTAAGTTTGTTAGTAGTTTAATATTTAAAGTTTTGTTAGTATGTAATTTTTTTTATACAGTATTTATCTAATAAATGTATAAGGAACTCGTATTATTTGTTTGCAAAAACCCTTTTGCAGATAAAGGCCTCCTCCAAATTGTGCTTCAAACTTCTCTGGAGTGTGCAGTTAGCATCCATTTGGGTCCTGCCATATGTTTGATCTCGTCTTCCCATCTTTTACGAGGGTTATCTTCTGTTATCTTCTATCCTTTTCTTAACGAAATGGAAAGAAAAAGATGGACTGAACTTAAAATTAGTTTACTTTGTGAACAACAGAATCGGCGCCAATGTTTAATTATGTAACATTATGATTCGTTGATGCATAGGTAAGCTAAACCCCTATTTAAATGAATTTAAAAAAAATCGGAAACTTTTCTGTTTATGTATTATATGTTAAACGTATCTCATCAGGCATAACAGACACGACGTTATGTTAATTAATATAATAATCAATACAGTTACAGCTACAGTATTTCTTTATTTTTCCAAAACAGGGATATTTGTTTTATATTGTGGATTATCGCATTTATCAGTGGCCCCATTCCATCCCTGGCTTTTATGCACAGCAATCTTTCAATTCATAGATAGTAGCTTGTCATTCTCAATTGCAAAATGCCCATGTTAATATGGCCTGACCTGAATAGGAAAATCGATTCTGCAATGCACAGAGTGATTTTTATTGCACTCTTAAATCATTTGTTTGGTTCTAACCCCGAATCTATTATGAGCATGTTCTTATTCATCATTACTATCATCATCATCAGCTTCTACTCTTCCACTGCTGGACATAGGCCTCTTCCATGGCACGCCAACAAGCTCAATCCTGAGCAGTTTTCCGCCAGCAGTTTCTTATTACTATTATTTTATTCAACAAGCAATTTGGAATATTGAGAATGAGTTTCCTTTACATTTTATGTTATCAATATTACTGACATCGGTGCATAAATCGTCTAGTAGAAATTTATCACGGATCGAAGGACTAGACGTTTGTAAATTTTGCTTCGATCTTATACCCAATATTTTAAGTGCCAATGTATCTCAAACATTGACACGGATCTGACAGAAATAATCACATCATACGTTTATGCTTTGAATGATATATTATAAGCTTATCACTTCACAGGAAGCGCGTAAGAATTTATTTTTAAATTACCTTTTTTATGGTTTTGTAAGCCGAAAATCTATCTTGTTTGGTGTTTTAGATAATGATTGATATCAGGGCCAGGGTAGTCTGAATTTGATTTTAGAATGAATCAAGTAATAAATTGTAAAATAAAATTGACAATGGACAAAATTACGTCGTCTGTATCGTACTTACGTAGCACATTATATATTTTAGCTTTCACATACGACTACCCGCAGCGCCTGTGCGTATTGCCAAAGCATATAGTTAGAGTTAATAACAAAAATAATGCATGTGTTTATATTTTAGGCGTATACAGTTCACCATTCAAAACTGAAAACTAGTGAACGACTCATCAGGAAACTAGTCAGTAAAAATATACATATAAATGCAGTTATAAAATTTTATAACTAACGAAGAAATATTCCGCAAATTTAAGACCAATGTATTTTCCTTAAGGGAATAGGGCTTTCCTGCTAAGTTTTGCTCAAAACAATGTTAAGGGTTTGCATTCAAGTAGCCGACTTATACGGCTGCAGTAACACTTTTCGAAATAAAGGGGAGACCCACACCTCCCAGCGACCGCTCAATGGAATAAGTAGATAATGTGGGCATCGCTATTTAAAGCTAATCAAACTTAGTTAAGGAGTAGTCAGCATCTGTGCGCAAACGACGCGGGTCGTGCGCAGCCATTTTGGCTTATTCATGCAGTTTTATTTCAAATACCGAACGTGGCGGTCGTTCTAAATTGAAGTGTTCAGTTTGACGTTAAGCAGTGACAGTTGGTAATGGATATACTTTATGCAACGTCCTTCTTTTTTTAATTTAGTGGTGAGTTAGAATTCTTTGTAGCTTGCGTTTGCATGTATAAGATCAATGCACTAATTAATGTTTTCAGAATTGGTTAAGGTCGATCCCTCTTTAATGGTCGTTGATTGTAATTTAAATTTACTGAGAAAAGAGAACGAAGCTTTGTCACTTAATTTTAATTTATTGTCATATTTACAAGTGTCCTCTTTACATATTTACGATTATAATAAGTTTAATGCAGGAATTTTCCTTCATGTTTACATTAATGTTCGGGCTCCAAATGCGAGTGTTTAATATAAGTAATCACCAGTTGTTAACGAGACGGTAAACAAAGGGCTATTATGATAGTATTACCTTGGAAGAATATCGCGGTGGTTCGAGTACTCTGATGAACACTTTTGAATTGCCCAGGTTCAGAAGATTAATGGGTCAAATGTCCATTATTTAAAACGAATGGCGTTTTAAATTATGGGACATTTAACAACTAAAAGTGTTGGAATTAAAATATTGCGAAAAAGCTCAGACCATCAGTCAAACACGCCTATAGAAGGAGCTGTGGAAATAGTATGTTCTTCTCTGTTCAAGAAGAAGAATTTGCTCTACAAATAACAGAACAATTACAGACAGACTTTATTATTACAATGTTAAAGAAAATTACCACCAGTAAGTAGATACTATATTTATTCTTAGCGATAAGTGTAGTCATGAAGAGGTCAATGTGTCATAGTAAGAGAAAACAACGCAAGAAATATCACTTAACGTCAAAACTTACTATAAAGGCACTACATTACGTTAATTTATTCTCTAATATCAAGATTTACAGGACTTCGCCAAGTAAAGTAAGCATCACATAGAATTGTGAACTTTATTCGTATAAACTTATTGTTCATTTTGGTATATAACGTCTACATTACTTATACAAATATGAAAATTAAACACATACCAATACAGTTAATGTTTGTTTGAAACAGTTATTAGCTAGATCTGTGAATCTTTCCCTAAGAGAACTAGCGTGCTCAGAACATGAACCAGGGTTCATGAATTTTGAATTAGAAAACATCGAAATATAAGGCTTCAAGAGTATCTCTTATATCTCGTGTATCTCTTCTTCTTAGAAGACATACACATATATCTTTTAAATTAAACAGAGAAGAGACACAGATCTTTTAATTTAAATAGAGAAAAGACATAGACCTTTTAATTTAAATAGAGAAGAGACATACATGTTTTAATTTAAATAGAGAAGAGACATAGATCTTTTAATTTTAATAGAGAAGAGACATATATGTTTTAATTTAAATAGAGAAGAGACATATATCTTTTAATTTAAATTGAGAAGAGACATACATGTTTTAATTTAAATAGAGAAGAGACCTAGATCTTTTAATTTTAATAGAGAAGAGACATATATGTTTTAATTTAAATAGAGAAGAGACATATATCTTTTAATTTAAATTGAGAAGAGACATACATGTTTTAATTTAAATAGAGAAGAGACCTAGATCTTTTAATTTTAATAGAGAAGAGACATACCTATATCTTTCAATTTAAATAGTGACGAGATGTAGATCTTTTAATTTATGTTGTTTATACAGATAAATGTACATGGGCCTAACGGCCGTTTCTAGAACGAAAAATATTAATCCGCCCAAATTAAATTCATAACAAATCATCTGATTGGCTGTTGATAATCCAGTCAACCAATCACAGCTGTTGGCATGTTATTGAAATTTGTTTGTAAATTATGGTGTTGATTTTCATTTTAGGGTTCATGTAAGTATTTAGTAACTTATTTGAAACTTTAAAGTTAGATCTAAGAGATGAGGTGTCAGTATCGAGAAAAGAAACACAATGCGTTAAAATCATGTCATTCCATTGTATTTCCAGTGATCGTACTCTGACGTCACACCTTGCACTGACCAAAAAGATCAGTAAACGAGGAAAAATATTTGAGGATAAATTAATATAATGGTTGTGTCCATTCATTTATTCAACTTGATCCACAATGCTCTTCATGATTGTATGACGTGAGCGTACTATTTAGATCGTTATAACACGACTGTGAATCATTCATCAGTCAACATTAGGTGTCTAGTGTGTCTTTAATTTGAAGTAAAATATTGGTTTCTAAAAGCCCGGCGCCAACCTTTGGCATTGTCGGTAAAGTTTCAATTTTTACATGCTTTTTATTAGCTTTACTTGTATGTTTGCTTCCTTGCTTGTTTGTTTGTTTGTCTGTCTCTAACTCTTTGGACTACGAGTGAGCGGCTCATTACTGTAAAATGTCCCACCGTTTTCAATACGTTCGTTCGTCCGTTTAAAAAAAAAAGGAATATCGAACTAAAAAGTTGAAAATAAATATAGTTTAAAAACTAAAAAAACATGCTTTTAAAAAATATCAAAATAAAAAGTTAAAAATAATTTTAAAAAAAACGTGAGGCGCTTAATATACAAAAATTATGGCTCAAAGCGCCTCACGCTTTTTTTAAAAATATTTTTAACTTTTTATTTTAATATTTTTTAAAAGCATATTTTTTAGTTTTTTAAACTATATTTATATTGTCATACTTTTAAGTTATATTTTTATTCATGGCATCAAAATCCTCTGCCGATACCGACAGGAATAATGCATTTATCTGGCATAAAAGTATCCTTGCCGTTTGCTAAGCAATTGGACAATTTAGGTTTAAAAATTCCAGATCTAGAATACATACTTTGAAATAGAAAAAGTGAGTTTTTCAAAAAAAGTAAATAGTAGTGATATACCGAATATAGGTTTAACATGATAATATATAAATAACTAGTAATAAGTTATGGTCCGCTCCTATTGGTCGCAGCGTGATGTTATATAGCCTAATGGGCCATCCAACGCAAAAATAATTTTTCAAATCGGACCAGGAGTTCCTGAGTTTATCGCGTTCAAACAAACAAACAAACTCTTCAGCTTTATATATTAGTAAAGATAATATTGTTATAATGTCTAAACTATTACATTGTCTATTAGGGCACACTAATTGCGTAGCACACTATCAATCTTTTTTTTTTTTTGGGCGGTGCGGAAGAGCCTTTCAGACTTTTACTGATTAAAACCCGCCCGTGTTCCTTCACTTGCCTGTGCGCCTGTGATATACCTACCGAATATAGATTTAACATGATAATATATAAATAACTAGCGGCCGCTAGCGACTTCGTTCGCGTGGAGTTAGTTATGGTCCGCTCCTATTGGTCGCAGCGTGATGTTATATAGCCTAATGGGCCATCCAACGCAAAAATAATTTTTCAAATCGGACCAGGAGTTCCTGAGTTTATCGCATTCAAACAAACAAACAAACTCTTCAGCTTTATATATTAGTAAAGATACTATTGATATAATGTCTAAACTATTACATTGTCTATTAGGGCACACTAATTGCGTAGCACACTATCAATCTTTTTTTTTTTTGGGCGGTGTGGAAGAGCCTTTCAGACTTTTACTGATTAAAACCCGCCCGTGTTCCTTCACTTGCCTGTGCGCCTTTCTTTATTCAACCCCCAACCCTGACCCAGGAGACAACGGTTTTCATGGACCCCGTCACAATGTGCTGACATCTCTTTGAGGCGCGCGTGAAACACAACGCGCCGTCGACTCGGGCCTGGTCCTTACCGAGCATCTCATGCGGTGGCAAGAAGCGTGAGGGCGCTGGGATTCCAGCGCCCTCACTCACTCCACGTCCTCCTTTGCCAGCATCACTGCTTCGCAGAACGAGGTGACGGCCTGCCATGTACTCTCGCTACAGACTATTGCCTGGACCAGGGCCGGACGTGAGAGATCGCCGCATATCGCCGCCACGAGGGCACGGCGGTGCTCTACCCAAGCCGGGCAGACCTCCACAGTATGCTTCACCGTGTCCTCAGGTCCCGACGATCACGATCCCTACAGTGGTGACACCCTGGCGTTTCCTCCTGCCTTATACAGAACTGGAACCTCCCGAAACAGCCGTGTCCGGTGAGGACCTGCTTCAGGCGGAAGGTGAGAGCGCCGTGGTGCCTCTCTACCCACTCCTCAAAGAGAGGACTTACCGCCGCTATTGTGGCGTGCCTAGCACTAGGTTGCAATAATTGCACTCTCTATGTCGCCATGAGATCCCGCCGGAGCTCTGTCCGCAAAACCGCGTTATGCCTCCTCTCGCCACTCCCGCAATTGGACGAGGGCTTGGCCCCCAAATCCGATAGCAGCAATCCGGCAAGGAGGCTCGCCGCCTCAGTGGAAACCGTGCGGTATCCTCGGATCAGCCGAAGGGACATGACCCTCTGGGATTACGGAATTGCTTCACAGACTAATAGAATGACACTTTGGGACACAGGACAATCCAAATTTGAAACGGAGGAATACATTTATTTAGAACAGACTAAAATGTACACAATATTACCTACAGAGTATACTGCAAGATAGATACAATTGAAGTTCATCTGAGATTACAAGTATAAAAAATATGCATAAAAATAAAACAATTAAAATATGTGCAATACCTACATTGTGCGAAATGAAAAAACCAGTAGGGTAATTGCGTAACACACTATCAGCAGCAATGAGTTTCATTTTGATAGTTCAATAACATTATTTGCGTTATTTACGTTGTTGCACTGATACATTTTTGAACATACAGACCAATGGACTAGCAATGAGTCTCTTCTTCTTCAACGTATAGAGGTCCACTGCTGGACAAAGGCCTCCTTCAAGGCTTTCCACAAAGCCCAGTCTTGTGCTGCCAGCATCCAACGGCTTCCCGCGACCTTCAGCAGGTCATCGGTCTACCTTGTTAGGGGCCTCCCTACGCTGCGTCTTCCGGTACCTTGCCGCCACTCGGAACCTTACTGCCCCATCGGCACTCGGGTCTACCGTCTATGAGCAATTTGCCCCGCCCACTGCCCCTTAATTTCAGCGTATCGAAGAGGTACATATGTCGGTGACTTTGGTTCTTCTGCGGATCTCCTCATTTGGGTTACTCAATTAGAGTGCAGGAAAGTGTACCCCGTAGCTGCGCTAGATACTACGACATTTCGTAAAACTGGGAAGACCGGTTTGTTGATCATGAGCTTCTTGATAACCGTTCATTTGTTAACGAGCCTATTATACTTAATTTAAGTGTTCCGGCAGGACAATAAGACGGGAAACATAGAGGCCGATTCCCTTTCCACAAAATAAACTATATTTAAGTTCAAGTAAGATACTCCATAGACATTATAGACGATAGTAAAAACATGGCAACTAAAAATACGTCAATTTACGTCAGGCGTTGATTCATTTGACATGACAGACCTAATATTACATAAATTTAAGTATAGTACTTTAATTTTTTTATGTTAATGTATTATTGTACATGTTACTGTGTGTTATACTTTGCTGCCTGAACAAATAAATAAATAAATATATACAATAGAAGTATACCTATATTTATTTTAGTGAAATAGAGAGAAAAAGAGGCACTGAACTGAAATTCTAAAGAATAATTCTCACCGAACTTAGTTGGGAACGAGGTAATGGACGTCAAAGACATGAAAAGCATCACACTAAAATATTCGTTATTTTCAAATGGTTCTAATTACTCAGTTATCAGCTAGAATCAATTAAATCAAAACTGCACCCAAATTAAGTTCGTCTTTCGAAGTCAAAATGTCCATTCATAAGGTCTGGCTGAAGACAAAAAAAGTGGTAATGACGCACACCAGCATAACTTTTGTATTTTTATATAAAACTAGCTTTCCGCCCGCGGCTTCAACCGCGTGGAGTTGGGTTATATCGCGCTTTTTAGATTTCTCTCGGGAATATCAAATTTTTCCGTGATAAAAGGTAGCCTATGTCCTTTCTCAGGGTCTAAAGATTGTCTGTGCCAAATTTCATCAAAATCGGTTCAAAATCAAAATCGGGAAAGCGTAACAGACAGACAGACAGAGTTACTTTCGCATTTATAATATTAGTATGGATGTTTTGTAATCATATTTATATTCTTTGCGAGTATGCTTAATTAATGGTACATTATTCCAGATATTTTTTCCTATCTCCATAGCAATCTACAAATTCACAATAAATGCATTATGCAGGAACATTATTATTAATGGTAACGACGCAAGTAGCTTGACTCTTGACACAGAGCTCTCATTATTGTCACAATATTGTCGCATCTTTGCCTCAATAGACCACTATAGTTGCATTTAAAAAAAGAACCAGTAAGCAGTAGTAGTAAGTAAGTGAATGGACCGTGTTCTATTTTCCAAAATAAATTGGTTCATTGTGAACTGTCAATGAACAAATAAGATGACTGTCTGTAGGGCGTTATTTGATAAAGCGGGGTAGTAACTCGACCAACAGATAGTAAGGGCAAATGTCAAAGATGAGCATTATAGAGATAACGCTAACGCGACAGTGTGATGAACTTGCGACCAAAGTAAACAGCGCGTTATTATTTATTTATAGTACTCGGCAGGCATTGTTTAGACTTTAAGAGAACAGTTTCTGTTTAATTTCGTTCGTGATAGTTTTCTCACTTGAATAAATTTTAAAGATCTTTTTTTAAGTGTCGTTGACTTTAATCAAACAATGATTTTTCCTTTACAGTCTGTGCTATAATTACCATACTAGGAACGGAAACTTGTGCTGTTCATACTGTTTCCTTAATTTATTGTAATTAGCTATCATTCACACAAATTAATCAACTCAGCTAAAAAGACAAGGTTATCAATAACAAGATAACAGAAAAAAGTTTGTTAATTAATTAGGTCAGTATTTTTTACACGATGTTATAAAAATATCTGTTTAATATTTTAAATAACGAAGTTTGAATGATATAATTATCAAAGGATTATTTAAAAATATATTTTGAAATACCGAACATAATAAGAAATTAGGTATTTATCATTCAAATTTTTAGTCGTGCTCTCTGAGTAATTAAACTTTTTAAACTATTTTTTTATTGCGATCAGTTGGCGCGCTACCGAAAACGCTGGTCATTCATCCCGCGGCCATATGGGCGCGCACGTTGCCGGCATGTCTATATAACGTCTTAGAATGGCCACGTGCATTATTTGCATATCTTTTTGTTAAATAAAAATATGTCTACGAATACTAGTAGGGAGCAGTGATGCGACAGTGGTCACGGCCACGACTTACCTACAAGATATAGGCCGTAGGTTTGAGACAATTTTCTCTGAGTAAATTAGGGTGAATTTGGGTGAAGGAAAATATCGTCTTTAAGGTCTTTTTGGTCCAGAAATAAACTCAAGCATTGATCTCTGCTTAAACATTACTTAAAACTAGTTTCAACCAATCAAATGGCTTGAAACCAGTTTAAAAGTAATGCTTGAGTTTGAGTGAGCTTCTGGAATACGGGCCTAAGTCTGAAATCGCCAACCTGCATTGAGCAAGCTTGGTGATTACGTTCAATCCTTCTCTGTATGAGAGGAGACCTGTGCCCAGCAGTGGGCCGATTAAAAGGTTGATGATGATGATGAAATTATTTCATCACCATTGCTTGGAAGACTGAAGGAATCATCATGAGGAAACCGACACGTCCTAGAAACAAAAATACTACTACGTTTTCAACAAAAATTGCCTATACCTTACCACTAATGAGCTAAATGGATGATAATTTAATTTAAAGACTGGCGTATAGATGGAATGGGCAGTGACATAACTATATGTAGAGGCAAGAGGAACACGATGTAAAGCTCACTCATCCTCCGTAGGCAAGGGAGGATCCTCCAACTAGATGGGTGTAATCTCTGATCTAGTTGCACGGTAAACTCTGCTTGCGAGATGTAGAATTCGTGTGACGTCAGTATTATAACTTTGTATTAGTAATTCATATTGAACTTTGGATTATTTATTATGAAAAATCATCTGTTAATTATGTTAAAATCAAAAGTTATTTGTTCAAATTACACAGCGCTTTTCAAACATCAAAACTACAAAAGAGAGTCCTCCAAAACGCCCGCTCTTCTTTATTATGTTTTATTACTCTAATTAGGTACAATATTGTGGTTTACATTAGATGCCAATGTTTCTAAATATTCAAATCGAAAATAAATAGAATGGTCAAATAATTTGTGCAATTTCGTCAACTGATTTAAAGTAGACAAACATTCCACAAATTGTTTTAGAACCTTACATTTATCACAATTGAATGTTATTTATTACCTAAAATATCATTGAATAGATAATAAACAGTTTACGGCAATATGACCAGACTGATATATAGAACTTCGTACAATTAGCGTAGAACGCTGAACTGGATATTTTATCTTCTGTCCTTTTCCTTTTCATGATTAAGTGAAAAGAAAAAGATGCAATGACCTTTAGTTTAGTTTGTGCGTACAGACGACAGCAGGTCAACCTACCAGTTTCGGGTAACTGTCAAAAATTCCCAATCAATCTGAAGCCTTAATGCTTTATAGATAGAGTTAAAAATGTATAAAGACATCTGTCAGATTATAATAGCTTGATGTGCGTCTGTGCAAGAGAATCACCAAAAGCCTTGTATTCAAACTAAAACAACTATATTTTTTCATGTAATAATAGGTATATGAATACACCAAAACGAACTCTTCAAACAATCAATGAACCCTGATTCCAATAGATTTATTAAATCCTTTGTTAAATCAGAACTGAGAGATTTGTCTAATAAACACAGATAGAGAAATTACAACAACAAGGGTAAGTCTCACCGTTTAAATCTCGTCAACAATTGATCGGGTCAGACGAATTAACGCTAGATAAATGTTCAAGTGAAGAGCACGTAGGTACATGGGTTGTGGGCGGGCTATGTCAGCTCTACTAGAGTCGTTAGTCAAAGGAGCGCGGATGCGACCAATTGAGCTATAAAATTGAAGATCTGCTACTGGGCGCTGGAGTTGGCTTGCATGTGCTGAGTTTTCCTTGTTTCTTTATTTTGTGGTGAGTTGTGGCACATTGCAGCTCGTTTGAAGATCAGTTTTGATGTATCGTTTTTACATGAATCAGTAAGGGAATTTTATTAGGCGCAGGACTTTTAAAATATACTGTAAGTATTTCAGCTGGCGTAACTTTATATTTATGTAGTAAGTAATACTATATTAATGTATTATTATGATAAGAATAAATCAAAAATAATATATTCAATATCATTCGCGATATCCAATTTTAAAGTCTTTTATATCACACTAGCTTTCCGCCCGCGGCTTCGCCCGCGTGGAGTTCGGTTATATCGCGCTTTTTAGTTTTCCCTCGGAAACATCATTTTTTCGGGGATAAAAGGTAGCCTATGTCCATTCTCAGAGTCTAAAGATTGCCTGTGCCAAATTTCATCTAAATCGGTTGAAAGGTTTAAGCGGGAAAGCGTAACAGACAGACCGACAGACAGAGTTACTTTCGCATTTATAATATTAGTATGGATTATATGCCCAATGCGCTTTCAAATTTTTAATTTAAAAAGATATGTCACTATAGATGTAAGGGTATCTGTCCAAAATATACAGACATTGTGGGCATGGATAGAGGGACCAATTAACACCGTCTGGATTCACAATTATTTAGTACAGATGCTTGTCGCAGCTTGCTGGCTGCGCGTACGCACGCTACAATGTACTTTATTAGAACTTTTAAATGAAGGGACTTGTATGTTTCTTTCACACGTTTTAGGGCACAAAGTTTTTACATTAAAGTAATTAGCGTCAGTTACAATAGTAATATGACGTCACATGATTAGAATTGAATGAAGATAATGAAACCTAATTAGTCCTCTGCATATGAAGCGTCAAGTTACAAGTTCTTATTTTAAATTGCTGCCTAAATGAGTAATGCACGTTGCATGTACAATGTAGTATAGTTAAACACACGCCATGTTAATCATATGACGTTGACAGCGTCTTCATTTCGTAGCAAAACGAGCAGTTTTAGTAGTTCAAGTGTGAAGCATATGTGTGGTTGGCTGTACATTGCGGCCAGTGAGTGAATCATGGCGAGCAGGCGAGTAGGTATTTAACCTACCATGGTGTTTAACAGTCTTAATTGTCATTATTACTGTTCAAACTCGGTAGCAGTTGTCTGTTATAGCTCTCTTTCTGTTGGTATAAAAACGTAGTGTGTAATTTTTAGAGATAGGAGTCAGCGGGCTTTTGCCCAGTGGTGGGATGATGTACCGTAGTTAAGGTACCCAAAAAGTGGTGAAGGGAGTTATAGGGCTGTATCTGTTAATACTAATACCTAATGCCAGTTGAAATCATTGAGCGAAGTGATTCATTTATACTACCTTTTCAATTTATGGTTAAAATTATCTAATAGACTTTTCGATCAACAATACATTGTTGATCTAAGAATTATCTAATAGACTCTTTGAACAACAATACGTTATTGGCCTAAGATTTATCTAATAGACGTTCGATCAACAATAATTTGATGACCTAAGATATATGTAATAGACTTTTGGATTAACAATTCGTTTTTGATTTACAGATTATTTAATAGATTCTTCGTTGACCAGCACAATTTTTTTGGGTATTTAAGAATTTTTTAATAGACTGTATTCTTTCTTTTTTTGACGTGATGTGATGTACATATGTTATATTTATAGTCTTTATTTTCTAAGCTTGCGTCGTTTAGGACCAAAATTGTTAATACATACATTAAGATTTGTTTTATTAATTTTATACTTAGGTTTTGCCAATTTTTTTTCAGAAAATTTTTAATTTATTCGGATACCTAAAAGTTCTTCTGCAGTTAAGAAGAAGAAGCTCTAGAAGACAGAAGTCGGAAGAAAACTAAATCTTGTTCCTAAGTACTAGTGCCGCAGGAGTGTTTGTGATTACTCCTGCTGCTTCAGTGCTTATCAATGAGTATTTAGTGTCACTCATCAGAACATTGAGACGAAACTTCTTGGAAGAACACAAGATCATCGTCCTCAAGATTGAATGCTTTTCTATTGTTTTGTGTTCTTCTTGTGTTTTTACAGGGATACGCTCAGGCAGGCTCTTAGTGTCGCGACACATCTGCGGAACGTACGGTACCGAAAGTTCGGCTAATACTCTCGCAGTGTATTTCAAGTACTCTATGACACGCCAGCCGCAATTACGCCTCGTTCGGCGTATGGCCTAACCTTCCTTCGAGCGGTTTTTTCAGCTAAAACGCATTTAATGTATTTCGCATACATAGCAAGCGACACATCACGCGATGCGTTGCGCGACCGAAAGTTCGGCGGGCGTAGGCGTAGCGGAACGTTCGGCGTGTGTTGTGCATCCCGCGCGTGGCGGTAACGAGAAGAGAGAAGCTGACGATGACGCCACGTAACTTTCCGTCGCGTAGCGTGCTGAACAAGACGCCGCGTTTTGACCATTTGGTTTGTCATAACAACTGAATATTGCGACTGACACTTCAGCCTCTGAGCTTTCAGCGCCATACTTACCGCAGATGTGTCACTACACTTACATTATATTGCAGTCCTGTGCTAGGTCATGACTTGTATGTTAATCAAAAATATGTGTAAATCTTATGGAATACCTGTGTAAATAATGATGGGAAACCGCTTAATTAATTTTGCTTCATCATAAGTTTCCGTTGAAATAATGTCAAATGATGTGTGTTGTCTTTGACCCTGGCTCTGATATCAGGCCAACATTGTTTATAAGTTTTTGTGTTTGAGTACGAGGCTTTTGACTACATGATATTTTGCCTTTTTTATTTATTATTTACTTGTATTGTGCCTTTTATTTGTGCGGAATGAACTTTTTCTTGTCTTTCTGAATGAAGCAGTCAGAGACAAGTGTAGTCGCTTCCGATATAGTACGGATGACATCAGGTCAAGGTACACCTAACTGTCAGATATTCCCAATCAACCTTGAACTTTAATGCTACAGAGATAAAGTTGAAAATGTAATAGGTAAGGAAATCTGACAGATTGTAGTAGCTTGATGTGCTGTCGTCTGTACACACTAATAGATTGATGACAAGGAAAAACTAATCTAAAAGGTCTGAACCTTTCAGATTAGTTTTTCCCACGTTGGATGGTAATACTTTTTGCCTCTAAACACAACAGTTTTAATACAATATAGGTAACTTACGATTTCATTGTCACAACAAGATAGAATCAAGAAATCAGCAAAATGTTTCTGTAAGTTTTATTTGCTGGTAAAATCGTGAGGTTTCCTCACGTTTTTATGAAATATCTACAGATTTACATATGTGTTTTCAAGCAAAAACATATTTGGAATTCTGGGGCTACCTTATCGCGTTCCCAAAATAAAAGAGTCAATAATAATACATGGGTCAATAACTGCATGTCTTGTCAAAATCTCTTAAACAATTTTGCACCCTAATGCGTGCTACACACCTTCAGTTTTATCTGTACGATTTATCTGCACAGTCGAACTGTACCGATAAGTCGTTAGGTGTGTAGAACAAACAGTTGAACTATACAGTTAAACTGTGATCTAATCAAAATATGAATAGATAAATCTGTACAGATAGAACTGTACAGTTAAAACTGAGAGTGTGTAGTCGAAAACTGCGCAGTTTTGTCAGTTTTGTCGCAGCGAGCGTGAAGTGAACATGACTTATAAGTGTTTTTTCTTGCTCTCCACCTCAACGAAAACTCATCGACCATGGCCCAACGCGAATGGCTGGAAGAGTTTATACAACTATACCAATCGGAGCCTTCATTATGGTAAATCAAAAGCAAAGAATACCATAATCGAGTAAAAAAAGATTCAGCTTATGAGAAGCTTATTTTGAAACTACGTGAAAGTTGCCGTTAATCTTTCATGAGGCGTTATAGCATTTCTCAATATGGTATCTTGCCTTTTTATTAATGGTGTCACTAAAGACAGCAGCTGCAAATAAGTTTCCTCATTCATTCTCAAATAATTATTGTAGTCTTTTAGAGTAATTCTCAATTCGTTTATCAAAGATGTGTGTGAATACGATTTTCTCAACAGAAGCCAGTGTATACACCACAATTCCCGTTTTTTTCGTTTTCGTCTATTTTCTTGTAATACACAAATTTGTCCTACGGTCGATAGAGCGTCGTCTATGGAGGCCATGATGATAAAAACTGAAAGATCGCGCAGTTTACTTGATAGTGTGTAGGCTGTATGGACCTACGATTTATCTGCACAGTTTGACCGTACAGATAAATCGTACAGATAAAACTGAAGGTGTGTAGCACGCATTAGTATCGCAGTACTGTAGGCGGTTTTCTCATAACTTTCGAACTTGAAGAGGATAGGATTAAAAAACCCTTCCAATATCCTTTGATATTATCCATGGAAGTAACCTTTCTTATGTAGGGGAAGCCCGGGCAAGAAGCATAGTGCGGGTAAGAAGAATATCGGTTTTTTACATAAATTTATAATAGATAGCACTTTGACTAATTTTCAAGTCGTGTCGCGTACGGCCAGCAATGCCATGACATTTCAACCAAAACAATACGCGGCTGTTGTGGAAAGAAAAAGAAAAAACAAATATTGCTGTTTTGTTACGATTTTTGTGAAGGTTTGTACCTATACTAAACTTTTGTATTAGTTATCTATGAAATGGTTTTATTTATCCAATTGCACGTTTATTTAAGTATTATTTGTGATCGTTACTTTCTGTTTATCTAGTAAAATTATTTCGAGTCTTGACTTGTATCTAATATGAGCATGTTGGGCAAAACGGATACCTATCCGTTTTGCCCGTTTAGTTATTCGATTATATCTTTCATAATTAAGAAATAAGAGGCCATATTATAAACCAGAATTGGTAAAATTATTTGGGGAAGCATACATGAAAAGTGATTCGGTCCAAAATCAATAATGGATTTAGAAAACCAGGATTTGGACTTATGAATCATAAGGCCAAATTCCTGGTTTTCTAAATCTATTAACTGCATTCTGGACATCATAAGTCATAATCCAAATGTTTTTGGAGGTGATTTTGGAATGGTCGGTCATCGTTGATGGAGCGTAATCATGAAGATTACGCTCCATCAACGATGACCGACCGTCCTTTTCCAGAGGGTGGCCTCTACTATGAATGAAGTTAATGTGAAGGATCTGCACCATCGATAGGAGGCATAGATCCTTTTAATAGCACATCGTCTACCGCGACCATTTGCGCTTTAAATGATTTTCCAGTAACAACAGTGACCGCAAAGGATCAGAAATAGAGATTGAAATATCTAGTACACCTTTGCCTAATTCTAATTTATTGGAAGAAGAATCAGCTCATTTAGTAGGTAAGTAAGTGAAAATTATCCAGAACCTGCACCGAGCCTTACGCCTTTTCAAATTAGACTTATTCCAACTATGGATGCTCCTAAAATAGGCCGCAAACACAAAAGGCAGAAATCAGAGGTGTTGACGTCTACTCCCGTCAAAGCTGAGGAAGCTTTAAAATTTTAGGAGACAAATAATAAGAAAACCAAAACTGCAGACTAGCAGGCCCCAGCAAAACTAAAACTAAAAGCCCCTCAGTCAGACAACAGAATAAAAACCACCAGCCGAAGATTGGATTCAGTGTAATCAATGCAAAAGTTGGGCGCATGAAGACTGCACTTCTTATGTGGAAGTTAGCAGCTACTTCTGTGATGAATGCGAAGACTGGTCTTTATTAGATCAACATTATCCTTTTTGCCCTTGAGGCGTATTCGTTTTGCCCGGAGGGGTCGGGCAAAACGGATAATTGATACTTTTTGTTAATGCTCATAACTAGAATAGAAATCGTTAATTTTTTTAGTTTATGTTATTATTTTCCAAAGATGATTAAACATAGTACAAATTAAAAATATAAACAGTTCTATTGATTTACTAGATTTTGGTTTTATTTATTTTTTCCCTTAACATATGCGTCTTGCTCGGGCTTCCCCTATATAATATACTCTTTCCATTACAACCTGTATACATAGAATGATTATCTAACAAGGTGACTGAATAGTCACCTTGTTATTGTGTATTACTACCAACAATGGCAAAATGTCACTGAAATTCATTAGCTGTAACAATTGGGTTGTATCCTAAAAAATAATTTAATGTCCATCAGATATATTTATAAAAAATATTGAACACGTATGTTTTCTTTTTTCTTTCATTCAAATACTTAAGATGGTATATTGATTTGAAATGTCGCTTGACGTCCGCCGTGATATAAACTATACCACGGCGTGACGTAATTAGTCCGTAACTTGAATACGCTACTTATATATCAGTAGTTTTTGATCATTTCGACAGAATAAGAAATACGGGTCTTAATTTTTTTTTATTATAAGTCGGATTTTATTGATTTTCATACCTTGGATACATCCTTATTGTCAGAAATCAATATTTTATTTGTAAAATGATGAACGCCACTTTCTTTAAATATTATTATCGGTAAGTTGGAGGGAGTAGTGGATAGTGCGCTAAAAATGTGTTATAAAAAAGGTAGGTTTATACATAGTAAGTCATATCTATAGTAGGTACTATTTCTGAATATAATTATGTTACTGTTTCAGAAAAAAAAATATTTTATAATTATTTTTTCACACTATCTATTATTCGGATCTGAAAAGGTGATACGAATTATATACAGTATGTTAACTAACAGAGGGCGTTCCCGTTAACCCGAAATAGTATAGCATACATACATGCTAAAAAAAATATTTCCATTCGAAAACAAAATGTTTTAAATTTTTTTCCAATATGAAAATATTCAATAAAAAATTTAAATTGACATGTAAAATAAACACACTGTACACGCGAACATGAAAGACGGCAACGTCGCAATTTATTTATACATGACGACTACTATTTTGATTTAAAACAGGAGGTTTCAAATTTATTTCCAATTAGAATTTTTTTAATTCGGATTTTTTTATGCTTATTTTTCTATGCTGATATTTTGACGTGACAACGTCTTATAAATTGGTTTGCCGGGAGACACTTCAAGAAACTGCGTTACGCGCCCCGCTCACGTTCCCTATGCGCTCACAATGAGAGCGAGTGAGAGGCACGCGTCCCTTCCACTTGGGCATGGTTAGCCCGCCTAAGAGCGAGAGAGACAGACATAAATAAAAAGTGAAAGGCACGCGTCCCTTCCACTCGAGCACAGTTAGCCCGCCTAAGAGCGAGTGAGAGAGATAGGCAAATGTATTGCAAGTTATTGTATGTATATTTGTATATAAATACGTATGTATGTGTAAAGGTAAAAATAAAATTTTGTTAATATGAAATTCAGTGCGAGATTCTTTGTATAAATTAATGTTTTAAATATAATTCTTTGTATAATTAAATGTTTTAAATTGTTACTATTATTTCATCCTTCTTCCTAATAGACGAATGAATATTCACATTAAAATTATTTTACCACTCAAAGTCGTTGTCATGTAAAACTTTCGCCCGTATACCGACTTTACAGGCAACCAATTTTTTTTATGCTTATTTTTCTATGCTGATATTTTTATTTTAATCTATTAATGATATATATTAACGAGTTTAAGGGAACGCCCTCTGTTATTTAACATACTGTATACATTCATAAACTAAAAGCAGATACCAAAATTTTGTACAGACGACAGCTGCCACATCAAGCTACTACAATCTGTCAGATTTCTTTATTAAATTTTCAACTTTATAGCTAAATCATTAAGAGGGGACTCTAGTGCCGCGGAATTTGGAAAATAGGTATTTGAAGAAACTATTGCCGTCGCGGTGCTTCCAACCTCTCTCGGTAAAGTGCGAAAAGGATACTTGCAGCTCAGGCTGATTTTACCTACAAAAACGTTGACAAAAAGATATTTCGTATTCCGGTGTTTTAGTTTTTAAAACACGATAGATCTCAGTTATTTTTATATCAAAATTTAGAAGAAAAGTATACCTACTCTTCTATTATTTTCTTTTTGTCAAAATGTTATCACTAATCACGGTGTTTTTACACCGTGATTATACGTGCCCCTATTATTTGATTTTTTCCGAAACTCAATTAGGTAATAGAAGAAATACGATACTTCAAAATCGCGAAAAATAACCCATTTTTACCGTGATGACTATTAGACAAACGTGATAAGTTTTTGACAAAAAAGAAAATAATAGAAGCATAAGTATACTTTTTCTCTAAATTTTGATATAAAAATAATTGAGATCTATCGTATTTTAAAAAAGAAAACAGCAGAATACGAAACGTCTTTTGGTCAATATTTATGTAAGTAAAATCAGCCTGAGCTGCAACTGTCTTTTTCGCACTTTACCGGGAGAGGTCGGAAGCAGCGCGACGGCAATAGTTTCTTCAAATACCTATTTTCGAAATTCCTCGGTCCCCTCTTAATAGTTTGTGTTCAATACTGCACCGAATACAACATATTTTTTGTTTATGCGAAATCCGAAACACGTGCCCAGTATTTTTAATAATTAAAAAAAATGCTCTTAAAGCATTATCCACGAAGAAAACAGCGGAATACGTTTGTATAGGGAAAGCACCACTAGAATTCCCTCTTAAGAGTCAGGGTAGATTGGGAATATTTGACAGTTCCGGGTAGCTTGACTTGCTGCCGTCCATACTTAGGGTACAAAATGCTAATGAAACACATAATTGAAAGTCGGGTCAGTGTACTTGTTATTAAGTAAAAGAGCCATGGGACCAAACACGAAAAATAATTGCTAGATTTTGTCAAGTTTTGTTAACTTTTCTCATACTTTTGTATAATAATTTTACTGCATTACTGAAAGTTTCCAACCTGTATTACAGTATGTAGTTATCTACTATTTCCAACTGCTGTATGTTGAATGTCACAACGCCTTTTATTTTCTCGACTGTTCTTTTTGGGGTCCCGTAGTTAATCTGTACCTTTATAGTTTCGCCAACTGTCTGTCTGTCTGTCCGTGCATAATCTTAGTGACCGTTAGCACTAGAGAGCTGAAATTTGGAGAGTTGAAATTACCAATAAGTATATCAATTACACCGACAAAGTGCGAATATAAAAATTAATGTTTTATTAGCGGGTAACCAATACACGTAAAATGGGGAGTAATAATATTTTTTTTTATTTTACACCCATTCGTGGATAGTTACACCCATATTTTTGGATAGGTATTTAAAAATAAATGAGGGTTTACTAAAATAATTTTTTGATAATGTTAATATTTTTGGAAATTATCGTTCCAAAAGTCAAACAAATAAATGCGTCAAAGAATATGAAAAAATCTCAAAAGTATAAAGACTTTCTAGAAAAACTATTTTGAACTAGATAGGTTGAGTTTTTGAAAAAATGTTTTTGAAACAAAAATATATTATTAAAGTCGGCGATTTTGGTCAGGCCGATTTTCATCCGACCACTACAGACTAGTCGGTGGGAGTCCTAAGCTGCGCTTGCCGGTACGTGGTCGCCATCCAAGAGCCTTTCTGTTCCATCAGCTCTACGAGCTATGTGCCCCGCCCATTGCCACTTCAAAGAGCTAATCCGCTGGGAGCTATGTCGGCACTTTAGTTCTTGTACGAATCTCCTGATTCGATCACGTAGAGATACACCTAGCATAGCCCTCTCCATAGCTCTTTGTGCGACCTTGAGCTTTCTTATGAGGCCCATACTGAGGGAGGTTCTTTCCTGACCTATTATAGAATAGTTAGAATCTATGTATAACTCTGTCTTTAGTTGTCACCGTCCTTTGCCCGTTTCTAGAATTCCGTACTTAGTATGTCAACTTAATGTAACAAGTAACCTGTCTTTTTTAACTCTTAAAATGGGGACCATGGTGGGGACACTTATTGTGACGGACGGTAAACTGAGGAACCCCGCACTGAGTATGGCCCGACACGCTCTTGGCCGGTTTTATTGTTGTTTTGACCATGCTTATCAGCATAATGATTTTACCACCAATAATGAAACCATCCAAATAGTCGACTTCGATGTGAATCGTTAACTCATAACCACTTTACTCTCTCACTCGTCATTTCTAAAAAAAGGTGAGTAGATCATAAAAACATTTTTGAAATTATTATACAAATTAACAATCGTGTTCAAGATCGGTGCTACGCCGTAGTAACGTAGTAACAATGTTTTTGTTAAATTTTTTAAAGTACTTACCGCTTGAGTTTTGTTTATTTTGTCACTGTCCGATATGGACAAGTTTTATTGGATAGTGTAGATATAATTATTTTTTGATAGATTCATTGAAACTTGATAACGTAAAAAGTAATTTAGGCTCTACGCCGAAGTTATAATTTCGTAGCAACCGTAGCAAACTACTACGAATTTCTTTACATAGTTATTTTAGCTTTTTGTTTCTTCTTAGTATCAAACCAAGAATGAAAGGTATTCATATTAGGTTTTTAGGGTTCCGTTGCCAAATGGCAAAAAACAGAACCCTTATCAAGGTTTCTAAAATACTTTTTTTCTAAACCGAATAGTTTGCATGACAGACGCTTCCAAAGTACAAAAAAGTTGACCCCGCCCCCCTCTAACTTCTAAAATAAGAAAATGAAAAATCTAAAAAAACAGATGGTAAAACTACTAACGAAAATTGTTTTGAACGAGATATAGTAAGTAGTTTTTTTTTAATACTTCGTGAATCGTAAACGGCTTATTACTGGGTAATCTTTCATACAAATAACTTAAATCCTTTAATTTCATAAATCAATGGTACGGAACCTTTTGTGCGTGACCGACACGCACTTGGCCGGTTTTTTTATAATAAAAAAGTAGTCATGCATCATGTTACGTATATGTTACGAGTTTGGTTCCGCAGTCGATCCTTCGAGTGAACTCTTGTGCGTGGGCCATGGCAGTCGTCGCCCAACTAACATTTAAGTCGTCGAGTAGACGTTTTGTTGGCGACTTAATGTTATTTAATATAATCGTATAAACGTCATAAGGACGTTTACTCGACGGCATTAGGGCCCATTTTATACAACTTAAGGCCCTAAGAGTGTCGTGTAATAGTCATATATAGTCCTGTATAGTCGCGTAGTAGTCATATTTACGTCGCCTATTTGACTGCATGTCATGTAAATGACAACTGTAGCGGCGTGTATTCGACTTCGTGTCGAGTAATGGCTCACAATATGACTTTTAACCAATGTAATAGTTATGTTATTGTCATTTAAAGGTGTGCTTATTTGAACGAATTCTATAACATATCACGTGAATATAATATGGCTGTGTTTTTGACAGCAGAGTTAATATTGTATATTTTCTTTGTTATTTGAGGTGATAAAACTATTTTATCAGTTGTCAACCATTGCGCAATCAAGTTTACTGATTAATGTGAGGTAAGTTTCTAACAAATTTTTTACGCGCTTTTAAAATATTAATGTTTTCACATATTTCTATTAATTTATTATCAATGTGACTGCGTTATATGACAACTACATAACTTCCCGACGTATAACTGCATGTTTATTCATTCGAGTACGCCATGACAGTTGATTTAGGGATCAATAGTAAAATAATAAACGTCTAGCTAACATAGTTCAAATAGGTAGGATGTATTTAAACTAAGTTAGCTAGGCGTTTATATTTAAAGAACCAATCTGCGTGACATACCTATAACTTAGAATACTTTTGTTTTAGGTAGACCCCACAAGGATGTTGATAAGTTTTTACCAAATAATGCAAAAGTGTTGCACGAAAATAATCAGCCGCCAGTTGAAGAGCGATGCAATGTCCAGAATGTAGAGCTAGAAAATACACCACATCATAAAGAAAATGCTTCGCCACTTGAATTGCCAGTTAGATTGGATTTATAAAATTAAAAAGTGATAAAAGGATTTTGTTTACTTCTAGTGCTTGAACTTGATTTTTTATGTTGAAATTTTGTATTAGAACATACAAAATCTCAACATAAAAAAATCAAGTTTCAAAAAGATATAAAAGTTCCTAATATCGGAAGGTTAAAATAGGTTTGTGTCGATTGACGCACATTATCGGATTTAAACGCGATAACTTACTATTAGTTTTAAAGAAATGTACAGAAGACAACACGTCAAGTTACTGCAATCTGTCAGATTTCTTTATTGGATTTTCAACTTTATCTTTTAAGCATTAAGACTCAAGGTTGATTGGGAATATTTGGCAGTTTCGGGTAGCTTGACCTGGTGTCGTTCGTACGTTATGTTTAAGTTGCCTATTGTGTAGTAATTTTGTATGTTCTATTGTAAGATTATTAGCTACATATAAGATGTTTCAATGTGGCAAAATAAATGAATGTTTGATTTTGTATAATATTTCGTATTTTACATTTATGGATCAAAAAGCCATTTAAATTTTTCCAAAACTAGCAATATTTTAAAGCTTTGCTTTTATTTCTATTTAATAAGTGTCGTCAAACTTGAAATGTTAATTACGTTCCTGAGAATAATAAAAAAAATGAAACAATTTTTACTGCGTTTTTTATTACCTATTTCTTAAATGTATGAATAACACACTAACCAACTGACACTTTATATCAAAAAAATAATATAGGTTTGACTTTAGTTTGCGAGATTTCGTTCACATATATTCGGATATGAAGATTTCATAGGCATTTCAAAACATCATTCCTTAAGTTTCAAGTTATTCAATTGGTTTAATGCAATTTGGGGAATATTAAAGTCAGTAGCCCCCACTTGTTATAATGGTCTCTGAAGTCGTCATTTTGGGTGCCTTTATAAACGTTATCTTCATTTTCGAACGATGAATAACTATCTTCAAGTTCGGAAAGCGAACAAGAGTCCTGAACTTCGGCAAATGAACTGCAAGATGTACCTACTCGTAGAATTTTGGTTAAATGTGATACGGAACCCTTCTCATTTCCTTCACTATCAGTTTGAGCTCTATTACTTTGTATTAAAGGACGTGCTTGAAGCGAATGATACTTGTTTTTAACTCCCCTCTTTTGAATTCCCCACTTCTTTTAATACTTTTCCACTTTTATCGATCCATTTGTTGTACCAAACAGTAAATAAATATGATTTCAAAATGATGGAAGTTGTATATAAAGTGATTATAAACCTCTATTATGAGTAATAATTATATAGCGGTCGTATTATCATTTTTGTAATACTTTAGGGTGTATACAGGTCGCAATCGTAATACTTATTCGACTTATATATAATGGTTACAAATATTACGTGTAAACAACTATTATCCGTGTAGCAGTTGTTAAAAAGGTAATTATATGACAAAATTGACAGTATTACGTCATTTATACGATGAAAACGTTTACACTACAAAAAGTTGTATAAGTAAGTTTTATAGAAGTCGTCGTAGACGCTATTATATGACGATCGTATAAAAATGTCGAAATAACGTCTACACGACATTATCATACGACGAAAAACGTATATGACTATTCGGTCACATAATGCACCAGTATATGACAAAGAGTTAAAAAATATACTATAAAACAACTTTAATAAGACTCAAGGTCATATAACTGTTTGATTATATGACAAAAATGTTAGTTGGCCACCGCGGTGGTTATTCCAACCAGCCCTCCTCCCTGCAGAAGCTTTTATCTTCTGGCTTGTTGAGAACATCTGTGTCAGATCTGTGTGTGCCGAAGATTTCTGACGCATTCTGAGTGACGCCTGTGCACTCAAAGATGCACATGCGAAACGATTTCATCAGCCTCCATCATCATCATCAACATTTTTATCGTCCCACTGCTGGGCACAGGTCTCCTCTCATACAGAGAAGGATTGAGCGTAATCACCACGCTTGCTTAATGCGGGTTGGCGATTTCAGACTTAAAGTCCAGGTTTCGTCAAGATGTTTTCCTTCACCTTCAGTCATTGGTGTCCAAGATATACTTAGAAAGTACATATAACTTTAGAAAAGTTACATTGGTACTTGTCTGACCTGGAATCGAACCCGCGCACTCATACTTGAGAGGCTGGTGTTTTAACCACTAGGCCACCACGACATTTTTTAACCTCCATGCATATGCTTGATTAGCGAGCAGTGTCCTGTGATGGTCCCCGTCACCAGTCGCAAGCCTTTCCTGTTCAGGAGTAGCAATACTTTGATTTGCTTCTTATCTTTCATCCGTAGCAGAGAATTGCGTTTGCCAATTCTCTGCTACTGTAGCCACCTCTGTAGTTAATGTAAGAGGATGGGCACGATAGGCACCGGTCCGTTCACTGACGTGCTGGATGACCTTCTGGCCAGATCGTCAACTGCGGCGTTACCTAGAGATCCGCTGTCTGCTTAACCAATATAGTGTAACTATTATGCGGATAACGGTATGTTGATGTATCCCTTCTTTAGGGATTGGAGAACTGAGATGCTGTCAAAGGGTATGTAAATATGAGTGCCCGCAACTCTCCTAGGCTGGTAGCTATGGCCTGAGCCGCTAGTGTTATGCCTACACGCTCTTCTTGGTAGATCGTTTTGAGCATTCCTAGCGGTCTGGACGTATATATGTTAAGGTCATGTGTGAAGACTCAGACACTAGTTCCGGTGTCGGTCTTTGATTCTTAAATGTAAACTCTCAGCTCGTCTTCAAGCACTATATACTTTTGGAAGCAGTATTGCTTCGAAGCTTTGAGCAGGGTGATGTCACCATTTCCTGACGTTTAATCGCTTCTTCTTTTAAGCGTATGTACTTGACTCTGGAGGCATTGCTCAGGGTTCATGACATGTGGAACCTGATAGCAACCAGAGCTGCCTCCTCTCGCGAAGTAAGGTGAAGGTGGGAAGGTATTCTCAGCAAAGTATGTTGGGCAGCTGTGGGTGTAGTTATCATTCAGTTGATAAGCCCCACACAAGCAAGCCGCTGCAGTTCATCGAGGTCTTTCTAGGCTGTGGTCAGGACGCTTCTGGGCTACCAGGTTAGTGAGCTGCATGTAATAAATGGTCGGATAACTATGGTGTATATCCAGTGCCACCTTATGGCTGATCCCTCAATTTTTCCGAAGCATTCACTTGCATTACCACAGGGATATGTCGGCTCTTCTATCATCATCATTATCATCAGCCTCTACTCGACCACTGCTGGACATAAGCCTCTTCCATGGCACATCAACAAGCTCAATCCTGAGCAGTTCTCCGCCAGCCACTACCCGCCAGCTTTTTGATGTCGTCGCTCCATCTCGCCCAAGGGCGTCCTACGCTACTGCGCTACACTGTAGTGTTACAACTGGTATTTTTCGCCCAATTCGCTGTTTGTCAAAATATATGCCTGGGTATTTGGTTTTAGCTAATAGGCTCAGAGAAACAAAGCCAAAGAAAAAAAGTCAGAGAAGATAATGAATCTTGTTAGTTGTAGCATCGTAAGTTTCCTCATTTTTGTGAAGTGGATCAAATCGTTTTTTTGTTTGGGTTTACCGATAGTTGTATTGTGTATGTGTGTATTTCACCAATTCTGTACCATTTTTAGAGCTGGTGCATTTGGTGGTAAACGTATTTTCTTGTGAGCCAATTTATTATTATGTTTGTCACCGGCATATCCCATGGTAAAGTAACCTATATTGTTTAGTGCTTTTATTAGGCTGTTAACCACCGGGTTCCATAGGAATCAAAAACAACCCTTTGGTAAGAAAGTCCCATGTGGTGTCGAATACGGCCAATTGTCGAATACGGTTCTCTCTTTGAGCATACTAGTGATTTAGCCCTTCAGGGACGGGTTTATGTTGTGCTTTTCTAAAGGCCGTGCTAATGCTTGCAAATGTACTTTTGTCAAAGGCGCTCTTAATATCAATGAAGATGACCAGGGCTAAGCGTTTGTGCGCATTCAATCTACATAGAATACCACGCTTTGCATCGTAGATTCTGTTGATTTGTCTGTGGAATTTGTAGGGTGACTCTTCCTCATAAAAATCTTAATTATATATGGTGGTACTGCGTGCGTCTTTTTTTAGAACACGCAAACATGCATAATACTGCAAAAGGTTAATACATAGACATTCAGGCCGCCTGAACATGTACGCAAGGTATAGGTACCATCCATTCACCTGAATGAGATACATTTAAACAAGTGGACGAATTTAAAAAAATTGTGTCTTTGGGTAACAGCCGACCCGAAGAACCATGCCAACATAGAAAGGGAGCGGATAGCGCTATCTAAAAGATCAAATATGATACCATAGGTTTGCACGCTGTCTGTTCTGGCCGCAACGTGCCTAACACGAAAGATTCTAAACAAGATTCAAGCGGATTGTATTTAGTATGGCAATATATTAGAAACTATAAGCAAATATGCGATAGAATGATGCCTTCGGAGTATATCTCTCTGATTAATGTGCTAAAGCGGCAAACTACTTACCTCCAACCTTCAGATGTGGAGTTCGTCGACCACCAGACCAGATCACGAGAAGACACACGTCGACAAAATAGGTTATTTGACTAAAAAAACTAATTAGTCCGTCAGACAGATTTCCAAAAAATACTAGACACTTATTTTTTCTTTTTTCATATAAACAAAAAAAGAAGACGACACAGCGCGTTGAAAACTCGTGTGAAGTCACTACTTCACATGAGTTTTGTCTGAACTTACGATATCACGTTTTACATCTGACAATTTCAACGAAACCTCTTAGGAAGGACATGTTTTGTTAAACGGCGAAAACTTATTCGTACACCTCATATTTATTTCGATGCCGAATTTCTAATAAGACACTCAGTTAGTAAGCGTTTTATATGGAAAAATGAAGATACACACAATGACAGGAATAATATTTAGGTTGACTTAATTTTTAGGGTTCCGTACCTCAAAAGGAAAAAACGGAACCCTTATAGGATCACTTTGTTGTCCGTCTGTCTGTCTGTCAAGACCCTTTATCTCAAGAACGCGTGGACGTATCGTATGAAATTCACATGAAATACTCAGGTCTATTGCCCCTTTAAGCTGTGAAAATATTAAACTTCTAAGCCAAGCCAATCAAAAGATACAGCCGATTATGTCGATATTTTCAACAAATTTTCGACACTCGCAAAGGAATCAAAACCTACAGGATACTTCCCGTAAACTCAGAATCTTGAAATTTGGCATGAAGGATTGTCATATAATGCAAATATAGGAAAAATTGCGAAAATCACATTTTTTTTAGTTATATAATATAATAAACATATTTTAATACCTAGGTCTATTGTCCCTTTAAGCAGTGAAAAAAAATCAAACTTCTAAGTTAAAGCGATCAAAAGATACAGCAGTTTATACCGACACCTTAGACGAATTTCCGTCACACGCTAGGGAATCAAAACCTACAAGGTACTTCCCGTGAACTCAGAATCTTGAAATTCGGCACGAAGCAACGTTATATTATAGTACAGACAGATAAAGGAAAAATTGTGAAAATGATAAAGAAGTTACATAAAATATTAAAATATTATTTTTGCTTACATGAAACATTTTTTTAATAATTATAAACTTACTACCTACCCTTTTTCACATCAACGCGTAGAGATATTAAACTTGAAATTCATATCAAACACTTCTTAAATCTAATTGCCTCTAAACTGTGAAAAATTCTAAATCAATGCTGTAGTATTATAAATGCGAAAGTAACTCTGTCTGTCTGTTACGCTTTCCCGCCTAAACCTCTCAACCGATTTTGATGAAGTTTGGCACAGACAATCTTTAGACCCTGAGAAAGAACATAGGCTACCTTTTATCCCGGAAAAATTTGATGTTCCCGAGGGGAATTTAAACAGCGCGATATAACCGAACTCCACGCGGGCGAAGCCGCTGGCGGAAAGCTAGTACGTCATAAATTGTAAACCGCTACGTTTGTACGGCGGAACCCTCGGTGTGCGAGTCCGACTCGCATTTGGCCGGTTTATTTTTAATGCTATAAACCAATGCTATGCTACGAGCGTTCAATACCTATATTAATGATTTCATTTCGAAAAGCATTTGTATTGAGCATAAATTATTATCATATATATAACTTAAGTCTATATAAGTTCATTGTACATTTGAGTGAGCCGTTGATGAGGTGTACACTTATTTTCGTTTGTCTTCTATGATGCCTCTCACTCACTCTAACCTTGAAGACAAAATATAATCGGACGGGATGACCGCTGCAGGCAAAACGTTTTCGTTCGTCCGAATTTTAGTGGTGTCAACAATGTAAAGGAGAATGGCCGTACGACGGGTTGTACGGCGATAAAACGATGATAGCGGAATCGAGTCATGCAATACTGCACACACACTCCAAAATGCATGCTATAGAATACCAATAGGCTGGCTGGCTACCCTACGCCTGTGCTACAGCAATTATCAATTAACCTCTTCGCATGCTTCTCCAACGAGTCCAAAGCTGTTAGAAGGCATTTTGCAACACCTGCCCAAATGTCGCTGCAGTACTCCAAACATGATCGGGCCTGTGCTTTGTGTAACATTAGAAGCTGTCTCGGAAGTATAGCCGGTTCTTTGCAAGAACGCCAAGTTTCCTAGCAGCCATCTTGGCTTTGAACTCATTGAACCATCCAAAGCTTAGGTAAGCTTATATTCTAAAAAGCAAGAGTCAAAGAAAATGGGCTATAAGGAAACGGCATTTGCTTCCCCATTACTTTCAAGAACCGCACCCCAAAAGTAAGTGGCATACACCCTTTCTGTCGTCGGTCATTGAAGAGATCTTTATCTTCCAGGTATGCCATAGGGCACGATGAGTTTAACATACTCCATATTCTTGCAGATTACGTTCTTTACTAAAATCGGCTGATAGTTGGTGGGATCGGACAGCCTCTGTGGCGTAGCGGTAGCGACCGCGGCCGTTGCTTAAAGAGGCGCGGGTTCGATCCCCACACAGTGCAAATATTTGTATGCATGAATATGAATATTTGCACTGGTCTGGTCGTGCCTTAGAAAGCACGTTACGCCGTTGGTCCCGGTTGCCATACGAACATCTAGTGACAGTTGAACGTCTAGTTACGGGTTGTTGAAGCCCTCAAAAGTCTAACAATTGGTCTAACTGCAATGCTTAGATATAGCCTTCGGGTTGTGGAGGTCAGACGGCAGTCATTTCACGGAAAATATCGAAATTTAGCAAAAATCAGCAGTTAGACTGGCAAAGCGGACCCCAGACTCCAAAGCTGAAAAAGCTACGGATGCGACTGGAATCAACGCTGAGATGATGATGATGAGTTCTTGGGATCTGCATGGCAACCCTTTTTGGACACGGGATATACATTGGCAAGCTCCCAAGTGAGAGACAATATAAGCCTGTCAGTACAATCGCTGGTATACCATCTAGTTCATTATAGCTTTATTCACGTCTAGACGACACAGTGCATCGCAATAAGGCAAATTTGGTAGCGTAGTACTGCTAGTATCAAGAAGAGAATTGTGGTCAAAGGGAGACGCAGACCTGCCCCCTAATCGCCGAACACATTTTTGTCAAATGATTGCGACTAGTTGGCATCAGTTGGGATCATTCGGACCGCCCATTGGTCTGTTCGGTCCAAACGATCCCAACTAGTCGCAAAAATTTAACAAAAATAGTTCGCCGATTAGGGGACTGCTTTCTGTCCCACCGTTTGAGCCAATGTTCCAACCAGGGAAGGAGGAGTGGTTTGTGGAGTGGAGGTGTAGAGGCAATGTGAACCGCCAGAAGATTACTTTTACCGATTTCCCAGGAGACCAGAAAGATCTACTACCAGACGGCTGCGCAGAGGGCTTATTGGCAATATCGGTTTTTTGTAAGAATTGACAGCAGGGTCATTTGGCTCAATGAATGGTCTTTCCATTGAGCTCAAATCCGTAACTTTTCGGTCACGAGCGTTAATACAGATGAGAAACACCTAGCGCTTACGGTGTTCAGCTTGAGTTCAATCGGCGTTAAAATAAGGGCGAGCTGAGCAAAATACAATACACACTTCACCAGACAGTGATCTGAAGTTCCTTATGGTGAGGAACATTTTACAACACATCTGTCCGGATAGGTCGTCAGCAGAAGATCCAGATAATTGGTGGTGTGATCAACAAAGTTTCGCGCTTCTGGCCCAGCATGGTTGAAAAAAGGCAGCCGTGGTGGCATTCATCATCATCTCAGCGTTTATCCCGGTTGCATCCGCGGCTGTCGCGTTGGAGCCCGGGGTCGGGGGTGGTGGCATTATAACGATGTAATTAAAGTAAACATTCCTTTTAATAAAAATAAAGTAAAATAAGAAAAAATCATTTATAGAGTTAAGATACATTGACATTAAAACAATAGTAAAAAGACGTTTTTCATTTAATTAATTAATCCACTCCTAGGAAATCTTACTGGTAGTGACAAAGGACTCAGTTCGCGCAGAACCCTACGAGATTTATCAAAATAATGTACTAAATATTGTAAACATTGAAAAGGTCTACAAAAAAGTCCGCTGTGGTATATGTCTATCTCTTATGGATACCCCACAATAACATTTTTTGTCATTTACTTTTTACTACAAATACCGGCTAGTTTTCGAAGCGATTTTAACCAATACACCATTACACCTTATCCAATTCAATACCTTAAATAAAATTTTGATTTAATATAGATCTATATTGCCCTGTAGAGTATATGATTTAAGGCGATTAGTAACGACGATGACCTTGCGCATCTGGGCGGTGCTAGGCAGAAACCCCCGCGCACCCCGCATCATATTTACGTGCACATTTCCTACTCGCTTGCTTCAAGCGCGGACGTCTCGCAACAAACGTAGAATGCCATACCATGTCTATAAAGTATACTATTCTGTCTAAAAAGTACCTAATATAGAATTACGTGGTATCAAAACTCATGCCCTAAAGTGAAACATATTAGGTAATTACTTTTATTATGTTGTTTTCGACACTGGGTTGCAGGGATTTTTTTATTTAAAAAAGGGAAAACAAATATTAATTTATAAAAATGATTATTGCAAAATGGGAACCGGTTTATTCTTTTTTATGGTACTAAATATTATTTAGAATACATATTGTTTAAAAATTTAGCTGACCAAATTTTAGGTAATGAACACCTGGGACTAATGAACTTAAAGAATGAAAATAAGAAATTGTTTTGATTTACCTACTAGAAAAAAAAAGTTTGTCATATGGATTAAATTACAAGTATCAATTATATATTTTCTTTAGGGAACGAAAATATTATTGTTTTGGACTTAGCAAAAATTTGACGTTTTTTTTTTTGTGAGATGTTCTTAATTTTTATTGGAGGAATGAACAGGATGTGGCCTTAGAAATAGGGCATGCAATTAGCGTAATTTTTGTTTTACCGGCAAAAAAACGGTAATTGAAATATTTTTACCGGTAAACCGGTAAAAACGGTAAATTTATATTTATTTTTTCAAAAATATTAATAATGTGATTGGGTAGTCTTAAAGCAGAAAATAAATAAGTATACAAGGTACAATGGTAGTGAACATGTTACATATTGCTTAAAATGAGCATATAAACACAATTTTTAAAACCATGACCATTCCTTTGGCGCAGTCAAGCGTAAAACGCAGCCAGCCAACGGATGCTGGTAAATCTACATCAAGCCCGTGGAGCACCCGGAAATAACCTCAATGTAGCTTGCTAAACCTCCATGCGATCTTTAGTGTCAAGTAGGTATACTGGCTTGCACCAGTTCTTTTTAGCCAAGGCAAGGAGAGCGGAGTGAGTCCCTTGTCAACCGCGACCACATCTCGATGCATTCCCACGTCGGTTTTTAGGAAATATTCCCTGAGACTGCATATCTCGCGATTGTGGAGGGTCTAAACTTTTAAAAAGCTTCAACTTTCACTTTTTCGCAGGGTATACACTAATACAGCCTCATAACCGATGTCAGTGGGTGATGCAATTGAATTGTAGTCAGCACCGTACGGACACTCCTGTCCAGGGTGTCGACTTCGGCCCGAGTCCATTTTAGTATGCTGAAAGAGTACATAAAATCGGGATGATCCAACCGTTGAAGGCTCGTACCTTATTTCCGCTTAATAGAAGACTATTTATTACTTTTTTCAGCGATGCGAAGATGAATATGAGATGCGAAACGTTTCTTCAGCGATTGCTTCATACCAGTAACATTGATACGTTGGGTTTCAATGTTACTGGTATAAAGCATTCGACATACCCAACATTTATAGGTTTCAGATGCAGAGAGCGCTCTAAGGTTTACGGAACCCGTGAGTTGGGTTCCCATGGATGCCGCAATCTCTCCTCGCTTTACATGCATGATCACACATTTATCCACACAAAATTCCATCCTGATAACGCTACTGAAAGTTTTAGCAATTTTCAGTAGCTCCTTCAGTTGAAATTTGTGGGGAGCAATGAATTTTAAGTCACTCATGTAAAGGAGGTGCGATATAACCTGACCACCTCTCCTCAGCCGATAGTCTAGACGTGTATTCTCCAGCAGTGTACTTATAGGATTCAAGGCTAAGCAAAATCAAAGTGGACTCAAAGTATCGCCCTGGAATAGACCTGGCTCGGATCGCTATTCCTATGAATATCTCGATATCCAGGATAGCGAAGGACCGTCCTCCATTAGCCATACACGTCATCAAGATGGTGTGCAGAGTTGCATCAACTTTATAGAACTCCATCACCTGCATGAGCCTTGTATGTGGCACCAAGTCATAATAGGCCTTATTATATAATAATAATTATTATTATTCATTTATTTCTCCTCACAGTGTTTTGTTTATAGTTAAAACCGTACAATTACTCAATACTCAGTCTAGTATTTGTTACATATGTGAGGAGCTGGTGTCCGTGAAAGGCAATATCAAAAAAAAGAACTATTCAACATGTCGATAGATCCTTTTGGGAACGACGGGAACTTGTTGGGTAATGGCCATGTTATTAAGGAGTAGCTCCTTAGTACCGCGGGAGCCGCTCTTACATCCATTTTGAAAGGCAGACATGATGAGTTGCTGTCAATTAGTTTGTTAATTTTAACTTTAAAATTTGATGTAAGAACTTTAAAGATGGTCGGTAAACAAGTGATCGGCCTATAATTTTTGGGTTCCGCAGTGCTACCTGATTTACGGAGCAGGTGGTTTACTCTAGTTGTTAGGAACTGAGGTAGCGAACCAGACTCAAGCGAGCGTGCAACCTTGAAAACCATTTGATCCAAAAAAGCGACAGGCACCAAACAGATACTGCGCCAGAATGAACACATGGCATCGTCATCCAGTAGGTACATAAGTGTCAGCCACCTTGGTCTGGTCGATAAACCCACCTTTCATTGTATTAGAAAGTGCGATTCTGGGTGTACCGTACATTTTATGCTTCAGGAAGTCGATGCGACGCTCCCTGACACGGGTCGTATAATCCTGTAGGTTGGTATTTGTGCCTGAAAATACCCGCCTTACAAAGCGTATCACTCTAGGACGAGTATCACATTCCCTGAAGCAGATTAGTTTACCGATAAGTGCTCTGGCCCCACCAATACGGTATTCAATCCTGCACTGCCAAGCTAGTAAGACTGGTTACGTTCGTCTAGCTCTGGAGTCATTGGAAAATTTGACATGAGTTCGATAGTCGTTGTACAGTACAGTTATGGTTATACATACTAATGAATGACACGAATCGTCACAAAAGCCTACGTCTAAGCTACTGTCAAGTGTCAAACATTACATATAATGGAAAGTTTGACGTATGCGTGAATAAATGAACAACTTTGCCCAAAAACGTAAAACCGGTAAATTACCGGTTTTATATTTTTTACCGGTAATTTTATAGTTACGAAAAAAGGCGAAAGGAGAAAAGGCGGTAAAAATGAAAATGGTAAACCGGTATTGCATGCCCTACTTAGAAATAACTTTAACCCGAAGGAATCTAGAAGCGCGATATAACCGAATTATACTAATATTATAAATGGGAAAGTGTTATACTAATATTATAAATGGGAAAGTGAGTTTGTTTGTTTGTTAGTTCTGCTTTCACACTGTAACTGCTGAACCGATTGCTTTGAAATTTTGTAGACGTAAAGTTAGAAATCCGGATTAAATGATAGGGTACTTCTTATCCCGGAAAAATTTGGTGTTCCTGAAGGAAATCTGAAAAGCACGATATAATCGAACACCACGCGGGCGAAGCCGCGGGCGGAAAGCTAGTATCAAAATAAAACATCATATAAAATCACGTAAAGCGTCCCAGCGCGGCAATAAATGCAAACATTCAATAATTATATACAAAATCACTAAAAATACTTCGTTGCACTCGAAGTTCTTAGTGTTACAGCTTTCGCTTCCCGCCCATCTATGAAGCTATACTTAGTTTCATAATTATTTTATATTGATTGTAGTTGCGTAATTATTTATGTTAATTTAAATTTATTATCATTACTTTAAATTACCTGGGAGGATTTTAAAACCTTAGTTTATTCTAAAATCACACTTGGAAGTACACTTCCGGTCTTTCGGCCATTAATTTATTAATTTTAGAATTATTGATGCAACTTCCGATTACCGCTAACTTTTATTACAAAATCCTATCGAGCATTAGTCTTCTCGCCCATAGGATATTTATTTATTGAATCAAGCATTGTTCAAATAAATAAATAAATAAATATAAACAACTTTCGATATTTTAGGTTAATCCAAATATCTGTACACAATTATTAACAATTACTAGCGTTACTATTAACTTTTCTTAATTTTATTCAATACCTGATAATTTCTGTTTCCGTTGTCTATTAGTTTTGTGACTATTCTTAGTGTTTTGACTCAAAGGTGTATAAAAGCAACTGATGTATGTACTGTTGATCATTAATTAAACAGACTTGTACTGGATCATACTACGACGTTATTATTTTCCCCGCTTCTGAAGCATGTCTTTACATTAGTATCCAAGGGTGCGCGGAGCAAAAAGTGACACAGCCTCCTCTCATGAGCGCTGGCGCGAGACTGCCGGCCACCCGCGCCCGCGTCCCGCATAGAGCCCCTCTGAACCTCGTAAGGCGGAAACTCGTACGGACACTCATTTTTATTACTTTTCTTATTAAATATTTCATCAATTTTAAAATAGAACTATGATTTTATAGTTCTTACAGGTACACGTTACTGCGAGTAAGAATATTTTAAAAAGTCTAAGCGCTTTAAGAGAAATATCGATTTAAAAGTTAAAAAACGCCGTGTAGAAATATTTTTTTTTGACGTAAACATAGTGTTGTGCTTGAATCTATGAATATTATATATTTTTTTCAAAATTTTTGCTCCAGGCATTCCGGAGTAATAAACTTTGAAAGATGAGCGTTTTTGGCAACTCGAGGGTATCTATCACCTTAAATGAATATTTTTGAAGATATTACAGATTTAAAAATCGCATGCAGGAGCGGCCAGCCGGGGCGGCAGGAGCGGCGGCGGGCCGTTATGTTTTTTATACGTTCACAGTATTTCTGTAGTGTATTTAGTATCAGCATTGCACCCATGCGAAGCCGGGGCAGGTCGCTAGTAATATATATATAAACAGTAGTCGCAATTTGAAAATTTTGCACCCATCTTTGACTAAGTACTTACTGTGGTATTTCCATTAGGACTTCGAGTAGATTTTGAAGATCCTGAGTTATTGTGCTATAAACCTCAGACTCATGAACGCAGTCAATTAAATAAGATGGGACGTATTATTTTGAGATTCGCCATGAATTCACTACTATTCATGGAAAGAAATTCCTAACCACGTAGGTATGCATGTAGGTTGGTACGTACTAGGTAGGTACGGTAGTTCAAGTCCAGTAGCGTTAAACAATCAGAACTCAGTACACATATGACAAATGCTTTGATTAATATGATCGCAACAAACACATTATGTAGAATGTAGTTAACATACGTAAATATACGTTAATATGCCTACATAATACATTCCTCTATAAACAAGGGCTGGTATAGCTAAATTTTTTTTTTACGAAATGGCTAGGTTCTTGGAAGGCAAAAATCTACAGAATCTCGAATAGTACTAGAGTTATTTTTTTAGGGTTCCGTACCTGAAAAGGAAAAAACGGAACCCTTATAGGATCACTTTGTTGTCCGTCTGTCTGTCTGTCTGTCAATACCCTTTATCTCAAGAACGCGTGGACGTATCAAGCTGAAATTCACATAAAATACTCGGATCTATTGTCCCTATAAGCTGTGAAAATATCAAACTTCTAAGCCAAGCCAATCAAAAGATACAGCCGATTATGTCGATATTTTCAACAAATTTTCGACACTCGCAAAGGAATCAAAACCTACAGGATACTTCCCGTAAACTCAGAATCTTAAAAATTGGCATGAAGCATTGTCATATAATGCAAATATAGGAAAAATTGCGAAAATCAAATTTTTTTAGTTATATAATATAATAAACATATTTTAATAAAGTGGAACTTACTACCTTATCTCTCACGAACGAATAAAGTTATCAAATTGAAATTTATACCAAATACCTAGGTCTATTGTCCCTTTAAGCTGTGAAAATATCAAACTTCTAAGCCAAGCCAATCAAAAGATACAGCCGATATGTCGATATTTTCAACAAATTTTCGACACTTGCAAAGGAATCAAAACCTACAGGATACTTCCCGTAAACTCAGAATCTTGAAATTTGGCATGAAGGATTGTCATATAATGCAAATATAGAAAAAATTTCGAAAATCACATTTTTTTAGTTATATAATATAATAAACATATTTTAATAAAATGGAACTTACTACCTTATTTCTCACGAACGAATAAATTTATCAAATTGAAATTTATACCAAATACCTAGGTCTATTGTCCCTTTAAGCTGTGAAAATATCAAAGTTCTAAGCCTAGCCAATCAAAAGATACAGCCGATATGTCGATATTTTCAACAAATTTTCGACACTCGCAAAGGAATCAAAACCTACAGGATACTTCCCGTAAACTCAGAATCTTGAAATTTGGCATGAAGCAAAAATCACATTTTTTTAGTTATATAATATAATAAAAATATTTTAATAAAATGAAACTTACTACCTTATTTCTCACGAACGAATAAAGGTATCAAATTGAAATTTATACCGAATATCTAGGTCTATTGTCCCTTTAACCCTTATGTGAGTGACAAATAATAATAAAACACCTTTAATAGAGTCACGAGGTACCCGGGTACCTTAATACAGTTTATACGTAATGTATCCAAATCAAGATCTGTTTTTGTGTTACACATACTTTGAATATTATTACTTAAGCCAAGCTAAACAGTTGACAATCTGTGGCCATAAAAGCGGATTAATGATGGAGTTGCGGTACATGCTTATTGACGCAGAAGAACTGTGGAAATCCAGTCACCTACCATTGTTTCGGACTGCGATGTCCCATGATAGATTCAAAATGCTATAATGCAAAACTACAAGCCTCGTGAATGTATTACCTACCGTTGACGAACAGCTATATGGATATCGTGGGCGGACTCGCTTTATTCAATACATGCCTTCAAAACCTGAAAAGTATGGCATAAAAATATTCTGAGCTCGTGATGCAAATAATTCCTACACCCTAAATGGTCAAATATATACCTACAGGAAAGTCAAGTGATGGCTTACGTCAAACAAATGTAGGAGAATTCACTGTATTAGATCTCGTGGCTAAATATAAAAATTCAGGGCAGAATGTCTCAATGACTCAGCTTATTTTTTGAATTCATGGAATATGACACTAGTTGGAACGGTAAGAAAAAATAAACGGTTTCTTCCCGCCAATGTGCAACCACACAAGGAAAGGGCTGTTTATTCTTCTAACTTCTTATTTAGCAAAGAAGCGACTGTGTGCTCTTACGTACCTAAAAACAATAAAGCAGTAATAATGTTGTGATAATCAATGTATTGTTGTTGTCATCAATGTACATGTCACCAGTTATTGAAACTAATAAGGAAACTGCCAAGCCAGAAATGATTTTATGTTATAATAAAACCAAAAGTGGAGTGGAAAACATGGATAAGCTGTTAGCAGAATATACCGTCAAACGCAGAACAAATCAGTGGCCTTTAGCACTTTTTTTATATCATTGATATTGTACCTTTGGCAGCATATAACATTTACATGAAATATGACCCATAATTGGAAAGCAGGTTTATTTTATTCAGTTTAAATGATTAAAACTGAATAAAATAAACCTGCTTTCCTGTCTTTATCTTTTTTGTGTCTTTCGTATTTTCGCCTAGCGTCCTTTCTTCGTCAGTATTGCTTTTCTCAAGATACATGATCTTTTTTATGATTATAAACTAGTGCTTGACCCGCCTGATAAGAAGTGATGCAATCGTTAATGGTAAAGTGCGCTAGTGAGCTAGTGCGCTAGTGAGCCTATTCACTCTGGCCTTGAAGACCCTTAAATTGTAGTCAAACGGAAACACCGCCGCTGGAAAATTATTCCAGTCCATCGATGTTGCGTACATCGAGGGACTGAAACGTATAAAAGACGAGGCGAAACGCTTCGCCCGGATCGTAGTGTCAACAATGTAAGGGTGGACACTCGCCGTAAGACGGGTCGTCCGATGGTGGAACGAAGATGGCGGAATCAAGTCATGCTATTCCCGCGAACAGTCTCCAAAATGCATCCAAAAAAACAGCGTCAAGCTGGCTACTATTCGCTTCTGCTCCAGGCTCTGGTTCCATGATAATCTTAGCAATATCCTCTAACTCATCATCAGCAGCAGCAGTCCATTATTGGACACAGCAATGCGATTCTGTAACAATCTCAACGTGAAAACTTAAGTGAGCGCGGAGTGAGATGTCACTCCAACTAATGCTAACGGATTAACACCATTGACTTCTAACTTCACCCATCTTGTCACGGTGTAATTTGTATCTCTCCAATTCCCATTCAACTTAATTTTTGGGCAAATTCTCATTCAACTGCTACCAGCCATATTGCGACCATATTCCTTTGCTGACACGTAGTTTCCAGTCGAGAACACGTCTACCCTAACGTTCTTCAGTTCTACAGCTAATAGCTAAAGTATGCCTGGTCTATTGCTACTTCAGCTCGATTAATATGTGTGCTATATGGAACTCTCCGACGTTTAGCTCCCAGACTGGAACGGGCTGGGGTTACCCCGAGGCGGATCCTCCCCAATCTAGGGGGACCAAACGCCTCCTGCCTGAAGTTCTTCGCGGGGGCCCTTTGGCCATGGACCGCACGACCCCCACGAAGAACGCGAAGAACGCGCCCACACTGGTGCCCCGTAAAGACGGGGCATCAGTGTGGGCGCGTTCACTAAGGAAGCGATCAGCCCGATGCCTGGATGCGTCCCAGAGGGTCATGGCCGTTCGGCTGATCCGGGGATACCTACTGCACGGTCTCCGCTGAAGCGGCGAACCACCTTTCCGAATTTCTGGCATGGGATCTGGAGTCAATTCCCTCGCCCACATGTGGGAGTGGCGAGGGGAGGCAAAACGCTGGGGTATATCTCCACTGCCGAGGGATGGCGGACAGGCGGACATAGAGAGTACGATTGTCGCAATCCAGTGCTGGGTACGCCACAATAACGGCGGTAAGTCTCTTTGAGGAGTGGCTAGAGAGGCACCACGGCGCCCTTGCCTTTCACCTGATGCAGGACTTCACCGGACACGGCTGTTTCGGGAGGACCCTGTTGCAGATAAGGCGGGAGGAAACGCCAGGGTGTCACCACTGTGGGTATCGCCCTGAAGACACGGTGGAGCATATGGTGGAGGTCTGCCCGGCTTAGGTAGAGCACCGCCGTTTTCTCGTGGCGGCGATCTCTCGCGTCCGGCCCTGATCAAGGCCATGATCCGGAGCGAGAGTGTATGGCAGGCCGTCATCTCCTTCTGCGAAGCAGTGATGCTGGCAAAGAAGTAAGCGGAGCGCGAAAGGAAGCGGGAATCCCTGCGCCCTCACGCCTCTACCCGCAGCAGGAGTCGCCCTGGGCGGGAGACCAGAGGGCTACCGTAGGCGCGGGCTTGGGGGCGGCGAGCTGCCGCTGCTTTTTCCTTTTGCCTTTTGGTTCAGGGTTGGTTGAAAAAGAAATCCTGGTGCACAGATAAGTAAAGGAACACGGGTGGGTTTTAGTCAGTAAAAGTCTGACATTTCGCTCCACCCAGAGCGGGAGAGGTCATTTGATGATTTCCCATCCAGAACAAAAACAAAACTTATGCTATATCGAACTTCTTTTTTTATGGATTGACCTTTTGTACATTGACTGAATGATCGTTGCGGATTCGATCCCTCAGGGAGCAATTATGAACTAGCTTAATCGTGGATGTCCATGTTTCGGTTCTGTAACTTATAACTGATAGAATGCACTGATTGAAGAAAGAAGCAAAGTCTTTAGGCTCTCTGGAATACGCGATGAGAAGACGCGCAGATAAGGCTTCCCAAACGCTGCCCAACTCAGCTGAATTCTTCTGTTAGTTGCCCTCATAAGCCTTTTTGCCTCATTCACCGAAGATTTGCAAAACCCATCTAATAATGCAATGTCACTTGGCTACAGTGATAGGCATGGGCGGTCCAAACGATCCCAACTGATTTGAAAAATGTGTTCGATTAGGGGGCTGGTCATCAGCAAAGTAGAAAGTAAAATGACCAAATTCAGCATGTCCAAGCTAAACTGAAATCTAGACCAAGGTCTACTAATAAGGAAATAAAGCTCCTAATCTATCACATACACAGGGTGTCCCGAAACACTTGTAACTACAATCAATGGCATAGTTATTCGAGATTTCACTTAAAAAATAACAGTGCAATATAAAGAAATTTTCGATCGCAGTGTCTAAAATGAGTTTTTCTAGAACTAGTATAACCCAACTTATTCCATATCCACTTGACATTGAATTTCGTGATACCCTCGATGTAACCTTTTTAAGAGATGTGAATAGAAACACTGATACAGCTAAATTGAATGATCACCGACAAATTGCGAACCTCATGTCACGAGAAAATTGCACTCGACTACAGTGACATGCATGAGATAGGAACCATATCTTCAACTTGGCCTCGGTAGGTGCCATAGGATAACAAATCCAAATTGAATAACTGTGTGTAAATGGCAATCCATCAAGTGACAAAATAGGCAAGCAACTATGTGAGAATTGGTACATCCGAAGCATCCACACTTAGATACTAAACATAGACAAGAATTGAAAATTGCATTCATTCATAGATCCCAGAAAATGACCTATACAATTTCCAAAACCCATTATTCATTTGAAAGGCAGAAATACCCATTTGAAAATGTCAGTCATTGCACCAATGTAACTAAATTGAATAACTGGTAACAATCTGCATTGCTGCAAATATTCTTTAACGATGTTACAAAAGCACTTATTTTATTAAGGTGACAATAGCCAAATGCTCGACAAAGTGCAATTTGCAACACCAGCACTACACTCCATATCTGTGGGAACTTAAATAATATGTTACACGACCATTTTCCACTTATTGGAGAGCTAAGTGCCAATCACTGCACCAACGGGCCAGATTGAATAATTGGATAAACGTCAATTGCAAACGTTAGAACCAATTCAACAACGTGTTAACAACATAATATGTCAGAATCCCATCCTTTTAATAGGAACAGAATCACAATTGAAAATTGCAAGGAAATACCGAATGACCCACTAGAAGCAAATTATATTACAACGCACCCATATGACAGGCATCCATCTTTCATATATGGATGTATAACTGCATAAATAAATCCAAATTGCATAACGATCAACATATTGCATGCACTGGAACCAATAACGACGAAATAGCCCTCAACGACAAAATTGCTCGAAATAATATCCATAACGATGAATATCCGTCGCGAATAGACGCGCTTAGAATCTGCGGGCGTCAAAACATATAATACCACTTAAGCTTGATCTATTGTTCAGTAATAATCGTCAGATAGTAGCGGCTCAGCGTATACTGGCATAACAACCCGTATAGACCACTTAACTCAATAAAACTCCCCTTGGCTGACATTAAATTTAATAGTCTATGAAAAGGAACGGCGCGAGCGCAAATGGTCCTTCCTGTGAGCGAACGGAAGACGGCGATTGGCTCAATTGCGCGGCCCATTCACCAATCAGCGTCCTGATGTGCTTGCAGGTCAACCTGTCCAATTTAAAATTGGTAGTTTGTGGTCGCAAATCCTAGTTAGATAAGTTTGCTTTTGGGTCAAACACTGACCATTGAGATATTCTTCTAGTATCATCATTAACTTTTTATCTTCCTACTGCTGGACACCAGGTCTCCTCTCATACAGAGAAGGATTGAGCGTAATCACCACGCTTGCTCAATGCGGGTTGGCGCTTTCAGACTTAAAGTCCGGTTCCGGATCCGGCGGCTTTAACTTGTAATCAGTCATTGGTGTCCAAGATATACCTAGAAAGTACATATAACTTTGAAAAGTTACATTGGTACTCGCCTGATCTGGAATAGAACCCGCGCACTCATACTTGAGAAGCTGGTGTTTTAACCACTAGGCCACCACGACTCATCTTTCTTCTAGTATGTGACTTTACAAAGGCAGAATGTAATACAGGTAAAAATTAAGTCATTAGAACAACTTTTGTTTCGTTCGTTCGTGTTTGTTTGGATCGTTTGATTTGTAGTGGTATCTACAAACGCCACATTCAAACAACGCGCCACGAATATACAGATTAAAACCTTCCTGGATTAATGGGCTATCCAACGTAAAAATAATTTTCCAAATCGGACCAGTAGTTCCTCAGATTAGCGCGTTCAAACTAACTCTTCAGCTTTATATATTAGTATAGATTTAAACAAAACATTAGAAACACATTAAAACGAAACATTAGTAATATAATTATTCAAATTGATGGAATTGAGGAACCCTAGAAGTCATGTTTTTAATTTAGGAACCCATGAAATAACATAAAAAATATTATATCCATTTAGAAGTACGAAACAGTTAATTAGCTTTACGACGTATCATTAATTACTTTAATTAAAAGTTCTTTTTGCCATCTGTTGAACGTAATCTCATTGCATGCCATAGGTTTGTAAAGTTGAATGATAGAAGTTAGTCAGCAGGATAATTGCTTAACACAATATTGAGCAATACATTAGCAATATAATTTAAATTTATTATTCCAATTGATAGTAATACAGTGTTAGGCAATTAGGGTATTAGAATACGTGTTTTAGCATCATATACATTAATCTTTAAGTTGTCACCTCCCTCTTGATAAGAGCATGCAGCTAGAAAACAACATGGTTCCTATGAGCAGGGGTTAGTAAAGGCCTCCAACAACACAATCTACTACAATCTGCCGGACTTCTTTATTACATTTTCCACTTTATTTATGAAGCATTAAGGCTCAAGGTTGATTGGGATTTTTTGACAGTTTCGTTTAAGTTGACTTGTCGTCCGTACGAGTTGTTGGTCACAAGTTCGAACCCAGTCTAGCGCTTTATTTTGTGATAATAATTTCATCGCTTTTGCTCTCAAAACGGTGAAGAAAAACATTATGAGGAAATCAGCATGTCTTCTTCTTCAGCCTATAGAGGTCCCCTGCTGGACAAAGGCTTCCCCAAGGCTTTCCACGATGATCGATCTTGTGCTACTCGTATCCATCGGCTTCCCGCGATCTTCACCAGGTCATCGGTCCACCTTGTTGGGGGCCTCCCTATGCTGCATCTTCCGTTACGTGGCCGCCACTCCAGAACCCTACTGCCCCAGGGGCCATCAGTTCTACGAGTAATGTCGTAAGAGGCGACTAAGGGAACTCTCATCAGGGAAGCGGGCAGCAGCGCTTCTTCTGTGGAATATCAAATCACTGCGACCCCTAACCCGCCTGCCTGCCAAGCGTGGGGATTATGGCAAATTCCCTTTATAAAAAAAAATAGTTCCGAAGTTAAGCAAAAGTATCATGTTTATGATACTCACTCACTCATGATCATCAAAATAGAACTTCCCATAAGCTCCGAGATCTGGTTTAAGGGCCACATAAAGGGAAAGCTATAAAAACTAGGATAATCGTAACTGGTGACCCTGATTAGAAATCACAAGAGCCCAACCAAACTATTAGAGATCGACATACGGCCTTTACAAAAAACATTCAACTTGGTGGGCTGCTTCATTTAATGTCGTGTAAAATCGACGGGTACCCTCAGCTGTTCTCAGCTGTATGACAGATACGGTAATACCCCTTTTACTATTGGTACATAAAAAAAATACTGTCATTGCAAAAATCCAGCGTAGTGGGACACATCTTCTAGCCCATAGCGTCCCACAGCTGAGCAAATGCCTCTCCTTAGAAAAAATGGTGTCAAATAAGAAAACCTAATAAAATAAATCAATATGCTCACATTTCTACTAAAAGAAGTGAAATCCCACCAAAAACCGCGCTGTCGACTCGGGCCTGGTCCTTGTCGCCCGCAAGCCCGCGCCTACGGTGGCCGGGAGTTCGATGTTGTGTCCCGACGAGGGCGTCTCTTGCGGCGGCTAGTGGCGTAAGGGCGCTGGGATTCCCGCTCCCTCACGCGCTCCGCCTCATCCTTTGCCAGCATCACTGCTTCGCAGAAGGAGGTGGCGGCCTGCCATGTACTCTCGCTCCGGACCATGGCCTGGACCAGAGCCGGACGCGAGAGATCGCCGCCGATCGCCACAACTAGGACAAGGCGGTGCTCTACCCAACAACTCTATCTAACAGAGCAGATCTCCACCGTGTTCTCAGGGCGATTCCCACAGTGGTCTGGTAACACCTTGGCGTTTCCTCCCGCCTTATCCGGAACAGGAACCTCCCGAAACAGCCGTGTCCGGTGAGGATCTGCGTCAGGCGGAAGGTGAGGGCGCCGTGGCGCCTCTCTAGCCACTCTTCAAAGATGCGACTTACAGCCGCTATTGTGGCGTGCCCATGGCACAGGTCACCTAGTTTTACAATTCTCGGTGGTAGGCCTCAACATCAGCTGCCAAGCGATTCGTCGTGTTCCGGCATGATGTCTAATGAAGCCGTACGAAGGACGGGTCTGAGCAGTTGTGTTGTGATGTGTGCCGGATACGATGCGCCAAATGTTGTTGTTTGGTCGTGGAGGGTCTCCAGATCCATCTCCCTCTGGTGCAGCATAGTTGGTCGTGCTGTTGGGTTTAACATTGCATCATCTCACTCAACTGTCGTTTTCCTACCTCACTCAGCTTTTTTTTATTGAATAGGCTCTTAATAAAACTAGCGCGCTTTACCATCAACGATTGCATCACTGCTTACCATCAGGCGGGATTGCAATTAAGCACTGGTTTACAATTATAAAAAAAAAGTAAAAACGAAGTACCTACGCAGTATTCTTCTATCCTAACTAATATTATAAATGTTAACTAATAATTATAATAATAATTTAATATAAATATAATAAATGTAACTTATGGTTAACCAGGAATGGGTGTATGTAGTAAAGTATGTCTGGTTATAGACCATCAGTTAGTATTTTATATTAAAAACGTTAGTAGTACCACCCGGAAACATATAGGATACTTTTTATCCCATTTCGAAACTTACGAGGTTGAAACCGCGGAGCGCAGCTGGTTTTTTTATAAATGTAAAAGTTCGTATGTATGTATGTTTGTTATTCTGTTTCGCAAAAACTTCTGAACGGATTTGGATGCAATTTGGCACTTTATAACCAAAATTAAAACATTGAATCTAATTAAAATATAGTTAATAAATTACTATACAATAGCTTTTATACAGATGCTCCAATGGGATCGAAACTTACACGGGTGAAACCGCGGGGTGAAGCTAGTAGGTAATAATACAAAAAAAAAACAATTTTGTCTTTGGCTTCTTTTTATATACTAAAATTAAAACTCCACAACCGGCGTCTCCAACACACCAATGTTCTGTATTTCGCTGCGTATGACGTCACCAGGTTTGAGGAACTGAGGGGGTTTTAAATTCTGCCCTACACCGCTTGGAGTACCAGTCAGAATCAGGTCACCGGGTAACAGCGTCATTACACTGGAAGGAGAAATGTGTTATAAGCATTCTGTCCTCCTAAGTCAGGGTTTAAGACGTTTTTTTCGAAAACTTTTTTCCCATGGTGGTCGTAACCATATATAGAGAAGGATTGAGCGTAATCACCACGTTTGCATGAGATGACGCTAGGATGAGATGAGAACCTTTTTTTTATTATCCCACTGCTGGGCACAGGTCTCTCATACGTTGTTAACCATTGGACCATTTATGACAAATTAAATAAATAAATTACTATAAGTAAATGAATGGTAATTTGTGTGTGAAATAAAAGAATTAATTTGGTTACAATCTGAACTCTTATGGAACCAACTACTCCAACGGGTAGGTAAGTATCGTGTTACCCATTTATTGTATTGTGATTACGAAACAAGTATTCACTACATTATGTAAAATATTGGTATCCATTTGCATCTTAGACTGGAAACCTTTTTTTTGTTGTTTCCGGGTTGGAAAATCCTCATGGATGTCCGCCGCCCTGGGGCGGGCGACGGGGTCTCTCAGACTCTTACTGACTAAAAACCACCCCGGTGTTCAATCTCACACCTACACCAGGAGTTGCGAGAACGAACACTGCTTCCGCAACGCCCGATTGGTGCTGGCCCGCCACAGTGGGCCTCCTCGGGTCAGGGGGGAGTGAGGTGTAGGGCTCCCCCCGTGACGTCTAAGAGTGGCGCGTGTGGAACACTTCGCCCCGCCACCTCGGATCCTGATGTTTGGGGGGCCGACAGATGTCCTCGGTTCTATTATCCCTAGTTCCATTTAGGGGGCTGGAAGAGGGCGTTATCCGCCCTCCGCCGACGCCCGGTGCGCCTGCTGTGGGCCGGGTGATAGGACGAGATCTCCCTCTCCCTTTCTCATCATCATCATCCCAGCGTTATTCCCAGTCGCATCCGAAGCCATTTCAGCTTTGGAGTATGGGGTCCGCTTTACCAGTCCAACTGCTGATATGGCTAAACTTCGACATTTTCCGTGAAGCGACTGCCGTCTGACCTCCACAATCCGAAGGCGACATCGAAGCATTACAGCTAGACCAATTGTTGGACTTTTGAGGGCTCCAACTACCCGTAACGACTGCCACTAGATGTTCGTATGGCAACCGGGACCAACGGCTTAAAGTGCTTTCCGAGGCACGACCAGACCAGTGCAAATATTCATATTCATGCATACAAATACTTGCACTGTGCGGGGATTGAACCCGCGCCACCCTGCGCAGCGGCCGCGTCCGCTACCGCTACGCCACGGAGGCTGTCAAAAAAGGCTCCCTCTCTCTTTCTGCAACCTAAAAAGGAAACCACCGAATCCCAGGACTTTTGGCTGCCGACCATTGACTTGATTACGGCCGGCAGCGACAGATCACTGCCTAATTCAGAGATGAGGGCACGGTGCAGCTCCTTCCAAGCGGCATAGGCTGGAAACTTACCACAACATATTTGGAATAAGGCTATGGTGGACAAAGCCACGGTGGATCACGGTGGAGGTCTGCCCGGCTTGGGTAGAGCACTATATAGAGGGTCCTCGTGGCGACGATCCACGAGGGCCGATACCTCCTGGGCCAGGGTTGCGTGTTGGTTAAAAAAGAATCCGTCGCCCTGGCGCACAGGCAAGTGAAGGAATACGGGTGGGTTTTAGTCAGTAAAAGTCTGTCATACCCTTTCACTCCGCCTCTGTGGGTGCTCTGGGGTCCCACCACCATCTTTGGGACCCAAGTCAACCCCACCTGCCAGACGGTGCACCTGCTGACTAACGAACGGGGCGCTGACGCCGGCTTTCCCTTCGGGGTTTAGTGGTCAGACGGCAGTCGCACTTATAATTAGCCAAATAAGCCAATCGGAATGGACAGAAGTATAAGAGCACAAGTCACGGCTAGAGCGCCGCCGCAAAACGGCGCGCAGGAGCCTCGCCCGACTCCTGTGACCTGTGGGCTAGGGCTACCGTGTCAGAGGCGGACACGGCTGAAGAAGCGAGCCCAAAGCAAGAAAATCCGTTTCGCATCGTGGAACGTTGGCACGCTAACTGGACGCGCGAGAGAACTGGCCGAGACTCTCCATAGGCGGAGGGTGGCCGTGGAGTTCCTGCAGGAGACTCGGTGGAAAGGCAGCAGATCCCGGCTTATTGGGAATGGCTACAAGCTGATCTACACGGGTGCACCTAGTGGGAGAAATGGGGTCGCTGTGGTGTTGTCTGACGAGCTCCAGGATGACGTCTTGGAGGTGAATCGCATCAGTGATCGGCTAATCTCGGTGCGGGTGCTTGTCAATGGGGTAATAACCCACTTGATAAGTGCCTACGCTCCGCAGACCGGGTGCGGTGACGCCGAAAGGACGTTGTTCTGGAGCCAGCTCGAAGGATTGCTTCGCGGGATCCCGTTATCCCAGGGAGTCGTTCTGGGTGGTGATTTGAACGGTCATGTGGGAGAGAAGTGTGACGGGTTTGGGCGTGTTCACGGTGGCTATGGGTACGGTAGCCGCAACGCGGAAGGGGACAACATTCTCCGAACGTGTGCGGCCGCTGACCTTGCAATCGTGAACACCTACTTCAAAAAGAAACCGGAGCACCTTGTCACCTACCGGAGCGGACGAAGTGCTACCCAGATCGACTTTCTACTAACTAGGAGGCACCACATCGGCAAAGTAGCCAATTGCAAAGTCATACCCGGTGAGAGTCTCACTGCACAACACTGTCTCCTTGTCATGGATCTCTGCGTAAAGGCTCAACGGAGACGTGTTGAGCACTGCCCGAGCCAGATCCGGTGGTGGCTGCTGGATGAAAACAGGTCCCAGGATTTCGCGTCGGTTATTGGAGACAAGTGCGCCGGTACCGATGGGGAGCCTGTTCAAGAACACTGGAACAGGATCCAGGCAGCTATTGCTGGGGCGGCGCGGGTGTTGCTCGGCGTCTCCAAGGGCGGCCGCAAACGTGACAAGGAGACCTGGTGGTGGAACGACACAGTCCAGAGGGAGACTAAGGTGAAGAAAGCCCTCTTCAAAACGTGGCAAGCGACCGGATCCCCTGAAGATCGCGACGCATACAAAGTTGCCAAGCGTGCCACTAAGAGAGCTGTAGCCAGAGCCAGACGAGACCACTTGCAACCGCTCTACGAGAAGTTGGAATCGTCTGAGGGGCAAAAGCTCATTTACAAGTTGGCACGTTCTAGGGTCAAAGCGGCACAGGATATATCCAAGTGCCGCTGTGTAAAAGACCCTGCTGGCAACCTGCTATGCGAAGACCTCGCGGTGAAGGAGAGATGGCGCTCGTACTTCCACGAGCTGCTGAATAAGCAGCACCAAGAGGTGCAGACACCGGAACTCCCTCCAAATCTTGGATTAGTGCCCCCGATAACGCCTGAGGAAGTCCATACGGCTCTTCGTAGCATGGCGAATCGGAAAGCTGTCGGAGCTGATGGAGTCCCCATTGAGGCCTGGAAAGCGATGGGTCCTCGCGGTGTGGGCATGCTAACTAGCTTTCTGAACCGCGTGCTCCTGACCGGCAAAATCCCGAGACAATGGAGGCTGAGTATTATTACTCCAGTCTTCAAAGGCAAGGGCTCGGTTCAGGAGTGTGGCAACTATCGCGGTATAAAGGTCATGTCCCACACCATGAAGATCTTTGAGAGGATTATAGACTCCCGGATCCGACAGGAGTGTGCTGTCTCGGAGTGTCAATATGGGTTTCGTCCAGGGTACGGAACCATGGATCCTATCTTTGCACTAAGGATCGCCATGGAGAGATACAGATCGAAGAACACGCCTCTGCATATGCTGTTTCTAGATATGCAGAAGGCCTTCGACTGTGTCCCTCGAGGGGTGATCTGGTGGGCACTGAGGTCCAAAGGGGTACCAGAAGCCTATGTTGACATAATTCGAGATATGTACCTCAATTCTGATTCCGTTGTTAGGACCGCTGTTGGTGACACTAAACCCTTCCCCGTCACCGTTGGAGTCCACCAAGGTTCCGTCCTTAGTCCGTTTCTGTTCAGCGTGATATTAGACGTTTTGTCGGATAGCATCAGGGATTCACATGAGCAACCTCCTTGGTTGCTTATGTATGCTGACGATATCGCGCTGGCGGACGCGGACAGGAATCGGCTGGTGCGGCGTGTGAATATGTGGAAGGACTCGCTCGAGAACGGAGGTCTGAAACTCAATGTGGCGAAGACCGTGTATATGGCTAGCAATACGACAGACCCCATGTCTGTGCGCATAGGCGGTGACAAGGTCGAGTGCACAGACCAGTTTAAATACTTGGGGTCTGTACTTCACGCGTCCGGCGACATTGATTGCGACGTCAGGGCACGTATTTCCGCAGCTTGGGCAAAATGGCGTGAGGTGACGGGTGTCATTTGTGACCCCAAAATGCCGGTTAAGCTTAAGGGGCAGGTCTATAAGACCATCATTAGACCTGTTCTCCTCTATGGCAGTGAGGCGTGGCCTGTGCTTGAGCGACACAAGCAGGAGCTGCGTGTCACGGAGATGAATATGCTGCGGTGGATGTGTGGAGTTACGCGGAAGGACCGCATCAGGAACTCCCGCATCCGTGGCAGTCTTCATGTCCGTGACATAGCGGACAAACTGCAGGAGGGTCGCCTACGTTGGTACGGTCACGTCTTACGAAAACCGGTATGTTACGTGGGTCACAAATGTCTTGCCATGGCGCCTCCGCCGGGCCGGAGCAAGCGGGGTAGACCAAAGAAGTGTTGGCTTCACGTTGTAAGAGATGACATGCGTGCCAACAATCTCACACCACAGGATGCTAAAGATCGTGCGAAATGGAGGAAATTAAGTAAGAAAGCGGACCCCGGGCTCCAACGCGAAAGCCGCGGATGCAACCGGGATAAACGCTGAGATGATGATGATGACCCTTCCACTCCGCCCAGAGCGGGAGAGGTCATTTGATGATTTCCCATCCCAAACAAAAAAACAAAAAAAAAGCCAAGGCCTTGGCTTTTTTTTGTTTGGGATGCTAGGAATGCGTGGATACTAGTTGCGGATATGCGTGAACCGTGATTAAAGTTACTCTTTGTGGAAGGGACGGTGGAGTTGCAGTCGGTAGGATACCAACATACTTACGATTCTCCCAAGGAAAAAATATATATAAAAATCGCGATTCAAGGTGACAAAAAAGGCCGCGGATTGTTCGGAAGAGATACCTTGGCCCTGACGCATAGGTAAGTGAAGGAACACGGGTGAGTTTTACTCAGTAAAAGCCTGACACGCTCTTATAGGAATAGGTATAGGTTATTGAAAGATTTCCCATCTAAAAAAAATTACTTACGTAGAAATCTTCTCAATAATAGAGGGTATTTTATGTATAAGGTCGCTGGTATTGCCCTTTTGTTTCTGCTCTCCATTAACACTGCAGCTCATATACAGGTTATTCACATCTTCAATCTCATCCTTAGTCACAATACAGGGACCGATTGGACAGAACGTGTCTTGTGACTGTTGAGGACATCAAAAGAGGATAAAACCATAATGTTCAGCAAATCGAACATACCTAACGTTGCTTATGTCCATAGCAAATACCGTAATAATTAATAACCTACTGACTGACCTGAACCTTAATTGCGTAAGACACGATCAAACTGAATCAGCGGGATAACTGCGTCATTCACTATCGGTAGCACTAGGTTTCATTTTGACAGTTCAATAAAATTCATTGCGTTACTTAGACAGAAGAACAGACACATTTTTCGAACATCATAATCAATGGATTAGTAATATCCAAAGACATTAAAATGATATTTGCAATATCCTTGAAATTATTCAAATTAAGCCTGATGAGAGTATTACGCAATTAGGATGCTGAATTATTTTAAAGTATATTGTTTATACAGAGAACAGCAGTGGCCTAGTGCTATAAGCCGAAACTTACAAGTTCTAGGCCGTAGGTTCGATCCTCATCAGGCGCTTTCCTTTGTGCAAATTATTTCATCGCTACTGCTCTCAAAATGGCGAAGGAAAACCTCATGAGGATATCGGCATGTTCTAGAGTCAAAACTTCGAAGACATGTGACATCATATTTGTTTACATTTACCTAATACAGATTTAGTTCCAGTATAGCTACCATGAGTTTTCATTACGAAGACTCCATCATCGATATCGACCGCGTTGACTCATCGATAGGTCGGCTTCAAGGTTGCAAGAACTCCCAAACCAATGACAGCGTCAAACGCGGTTGACGCGTATGATCGAGTCTCGTTATGAAAACTTATGGTAGCCACACTGGAATAACAAACCTTGCCGAGTAAGAACTGCGCGCCATTCTTCTCTTTTTGCCATTCTCTGTCACTAATGTCTTGAGCGATCATGTACCCAAAGATGTATTTGTCAGCATCATCTGCTTTCACAGCACTCGCAGTCTTACCTATTACAACTGCCAGCTCTATCTCCCAGTCCACTTTCTGTAATAAAACATCTTGAAATAATCTTTACTTAATTAATGACACAAAATTCAGAAAACGGTACTACCCATTTATCACAAGCTGTCTTCCCATCAGAGGTGTTTTAAGCTACATAGTTATGGATGCCTACTATTATGTAAGTATGATATAATATTTATTGAGATGAGACGTGGTCGTTAACAATTAGCCTTATAAGAAAGCTCAAGGTCACTCAAAGGGCAATGGAGAGGGCTATGCTTGGGGTTTCACTGCGTGATCAAATCAGAAATGAGGAGATCCGCAGAAGAACGAGAGTAACCGACATAGCCCGAAGAATTGCAACACTTAAGTGGTAGTGGGCCGGGCACATTGCCCTTAGGACCGATGTCCGATGGGGCCGACGGGTTCTCGATTGGCGTCCACCCACCGGAAGACGCAGCGTAGGTAGGCTCCCGACAAGGTGGACCGACGACCTGGTGAAGGTCGCGGGAAACCGCTGGATGCGGGAGGCACAGGACCGGGACCGGCAGTGGACGTCTTTCAGTTGACATGATGATGATGATATTTATTGGCTGTCGCTGAAAACCAGCGATGGGGCTCTTTCTTCTATGTTGTCGGGTCGCAGCATAATGCTGAGCGAAAGCCATTTTGCATAAATGTGACGCATGGCCCACTCAACTACGACGACACGTTTGGTGCAGTGGATGAGCGACCGACTACTAAGCCACGTGTCGCGGCTTGGATTGCCGCATGGAAGAAATATTTGTATGGCCTTTAGGTAGTTGTTGTGGGTCTGGCAGTTTGTGTATGTGAGTAAACACACCCACGATACAGCCGTAATTCCTAGTGTGGGCAATGTTTAAAAAAAGAAAGAAAAGAAAAGAGAAAATCTATTTCTTGTTTTAAAGATACAAATATCCAAATTTTATTTCTCTTTTCTTTTTTCATATAAACGTTTAGCTATTATAAAGCAAGATAGTCTAAAGTCGTGTAGATTTTTCATCGCGAGACGTCTGTTGTTTATCTGCTATCAATGCAGATAACATTATATTGATAGAGACGAGACATTTTAATAGGAACGCTTCAATCGATATACCTAGCCTCATACCTACCTACTCGACTGCCAGTAAACCCATTCATTAACTTCTTGTTCTCTATTGTAATTATTAAACATGGGCCTCCAGTAGAACACAAATGCGCATGAAATTAACAGAACCGTAACTGTTTAAATAAACGGAAGACGTACTAAACACCAGTGACATTATTTCATCATGCAAGGTACACCTACACACTATGAATTACAGCTTCAATTTACTTCAATAATTGACCCCAATTTGCGTCGCGCTGAGGTCAGAGCAAACCTCTGTGATTCACTAAGAATTTTTGACCTCGTCTACTATACGTAGGAAGATAGGATAGGTCGTTAAACTTCCGCGTTTAGCTTTGGAAAGTGTTTGATTATATTATTATAACTATGTTTAATACAACTAGCTGTGCCCGCGACTTCGTTCGCGTGGTTGTCTAAAACAAAACAACGTCGTTTAGATAAGAGTAGGCTATATCACAAAAATTACAAATTTCGCTAATGTCACCCACGGAAGTAAAGCCAGCATAATTAATTCTAGACAAATATTTAAACTCAGATTTTTCCCTATTGTCACAAGATAGTAAAATATTGGCTTCGTCATATTTCATGGACTCATCAGCTTCGCTATTTGTGTCTATATTCATATGGTATCGAGCTCGTTCAATTTCTACGCGGGATTGACGTTGTTCTACTGTTCCTGCTCGTCTTAGTTCATCTACACTTTTCCTTTCAGATGAAAGAAAACTTTCATTGTTTCTTTGTACACCTACATTGTTATGTCTAGCTATTTGTAATCGTTCTTCTCTTTGTGATATAAATTCAGACTCACGCGAGAGAGTGTGACACTCTCGGTCAGAGGACAGACGTGCTTGGCGTTCCTCGATACTCTCTTGGGAGAGCAGATCAAAGCCGCGCAAAGCGCGACTGCCTTTCTGTGAAAGTCTCTGACTCGCGTGAAAGGGAGTGGCGCTCCCGATCAGCAGATTGCCGGACTTCACGTTCCTGGATGCTCTTTTGAGAACGCAAAGTCGCGGTCCAGGGGCGGGGATTCAGGCATAGGAGGCAAGTGAGATTTTTCAGGGTCTGCTAATCACTCGCAACCTCAGCTCGCAACTCCCTACCGAAGATTATTACCGATTACAGCCAAGCGCAAGCGTTAAAACGCTCGGCTAGATTCGGTAATCTTTGTGCGCTATAGTCGCACGTGGTTTTTGGCAATTATACTGTACATTTTGCCAATGTCTACTGCAAAATGGTAATAATATTCGGTAGAGAGTTGCGAGCTGAGGTTGCGAGCGATTAGCAGACCCTGAAAAATCTGACTTGCCTCCTATGCCGCAATCCCCGCCCTTGGACCGCGACTTTGCGTTCTCAAGAGAGCATCCAGGAACGCAAAGTCCGGCTATCTGCTAATTAAAAGTTAGAGATAAGTCCCCATTATATTTTGATTAGTAATTAAGGGAGCTCATCCATGTTCCGCGAGATTTCTATGGTTTTTGTATAACACACTAGGTACGCCCATGACTTGTTCTGTAAATCATAAATTTTATGATGAATAACTCGAGTCCTGATAGTGGAGAGTTTGTTTTATTCTAAACTAGCTTTCCGCCCGCGGCTTCGCCCGCGTAAATTTCGGTTATATCGCGCTTTTTAGATTTCCCTCGGGAACATCAAATTTTTCTGGGATAAAAGGTAGCCTATGTCCTTTCTCAGGTTCTAAAGATTATCTGTGCCAAATTTCATCAAAATCGGTTGAGAGGTTTAAGCGGGAAAGCGTAACAGACAGACAGACAGACAGACAGACAGACAGACCGACAGACAGACAGACAGAGTTACTTTCGCATTTATAATATTAGTATGGATTTAATGACAAGATACAACAACGTGGTAGAAGGCGAAGGTCTGCCTTACCAATAGCTACTTAGTCACAATATGTTAATGCTGTATTAATATATAACCAAAGTCTTGCCGCCAAGTGATTCATCGTGTTCCGGCATGATGTCTGGTGAAGCCGAACGGAGGACGGGTCTGAGCAGTTGTGTTGCGATGTGCGCCGAGTACGATGCGCCGAAATGTTATTGTGTTGGGAGTTTGATCGTGGAGGGTCTCCAGATTAATCTCCCTCTGGCGCAGCATCGTTGGTCGTGTTGTTGGGTTTAACATTGCATCACCTCGCTCAACTGCCGTCTTCCTTCCTACTCATTAAGATTTTTAAGTGAATAGGCTTAATAAAGTTGCGCGCTTTACAAAAAATCACCCTAATTGTGTAACACATTTATGTACACTTAATTATTGCTAATCTACTAAGATGGAGTTCAGTTCCCTCAACCTCCATAGAAAAGGGTGGTTCCTCCGACCAGACGGGTGTTATGTCAGGCGGACACTTCTTTTTTTTTTCGGGGTGGAAATCCTCATAAGATGTCCGCCGCCCTGGGGTGGGCGACGGGGTCTGTCAGACTTTTACTGACTAAAACCACCCTGGTGCTTCTTTTATCACGAGCGCGCGTGGGACCGTGGGAGTCTAAATTCTTCCAAGGCCCTACACTCTTGTGCTGGCCCGGTCTGTCCGGGCCTCGTCTCCTACACGGGGTAGTGGGGTGTTAAACTACCCCGTGCATCGCCTCAGAAGCGCGCACCGACACTAGCGCGCACCTCCGCCTCGGGGTCCATCGAATAGGGGGCGGGGACTTCCCTATGTCCCTCGCCCCTGAACCCATTCAAGGGGATAAAATAATAAAGCATAAAGAGGGCGTTACGCCGCCCTTCCTCGACCCCGATGCGTCTTCTGCGGCCCGGGAAGGGAGTTGAGATCTCCCTCTCCCGTTCCGCAGCTTCCTTCTACGACATCACGTCCTCGCAGAAGGACACCACCGCGTCCCACGACTCTGCGCTGCCGGCCATCCTCCGCACTACTGCCGGCAGCGTCAAGTCGCCTCCTACTTCATTTGTGAGGACACGGCGCTGCTCCTCCCAAGCTACACACTCGGAGAGCGTGTGCTGCGCCGTGTCCTCCCCGCATTGGACGCAGTGGTGGCACCGAGCGTCCGGCTCCCTGCCTAAGCGACGCAGGTACTTGCCGAAGCAGCCGTGCCCCGACAGTACCTGCGTCACCCTGAACGACAGGGAGCCGTGCCTTCTCCCGAGCCAGTCGTCGAGTACTGGCCGGATCGCCTCGACGGTAGCGAGGCCGGCGGTAGGGCGCATAAGCCTCTGCCGCCAGTCCGCCACCAGGACCTGACGGAGCTCCTCTCGGCGCAGCTCGATCTGCCGCTGCGCCGGACTGGAGCCCCGTGTCCGCTCTTCCTCACGCCATCGGTATAATGACGCGAGTACTTTCGCCTCAAGGTCCCAGGGCGGGGATCCGGCCAGGACGCAAGCCGCCTCGTAGGAAATCGTGCGATACCCGCGGACGACCCTGATGGCCATCGCCCTATGCGGTTTGCGCAGAATGGCGGGCAGTTGCCCCAATGGTTGATGTTGGAAAGTTGTGTGTATGCTAGTTGAACGACAACCTCTGCTTGCGAGATGTAGGATCTGTGTGACGTCATTATGATGCGTTGTTCGCATGTGGCGTTTGTAGGTACCGCTACAGCTCCCTAGACTCGAAAAATGCGTCTGCTTAACAACGCAGATAACGCAAACAATGTTGTGGAACTATCAAAATGAAACCCATTGCTACTGATAGTGTGTTACACAATTACTCTTCTGAATTATAAGCATACCAGCCGGAGGCGGGTGCAGGGGAATGTAGCTGTCCCTGTAGACTTGCTGCCCACCAGCTACGCATGTAGCCGGTAGATACGTAACTATCCTTAAATACTACAGCAAACTCTTTGATTTGCTAGCTTGGTACGTCCATGACCAGAATACAAAAATATTAATCAAACTCACCTGGCATACTGCAGTCCGTATCCTCAAAGGCTGGTTCGGGCCAATGATAGTGCTGGAGTACTTGCTGAAAATCATCGGTGATGCTGGAGGTGGTACGTGTATCTCCTTGCAATGGTCAGCATAGTTTAGGGCCACGCCTAAGATCTTGTCTATGCCAAAAACAGGGGCAACCAATGTTACCGAAGACAGAGGAATAGGTTTAGGGTTGGCGATGCTGGATGTAGAAAGGATATATAGTAAGTTTTTGATCACTACATAAGTTCCTATCTACTGAACTACTTTTGTGTAGTAAAAAGTCTAAGGATCACTTGGTTAACGCGAATCTAAGCTCCTCGGGATAAGTGATAAAGTACCTAGTCATGCCAGGGGCATGGCCTCCTCGGAGTCTAAACTAGAACATACTCGTAGTTAAGCTTCTTTTCACCGGTCGGTTACTTTAATGATAATAAATATTTTATTATACTCATGTGACTCGGAAAGCTGCCACATATATACGTAATTAGGCTGCATACATCTGCCGCAAGTTATAGGTATACCCCGTAAACTTAGGACCCCGGTTCCACTTAATGGCATACGATTTTGCGGCAGGCCCAGACGTAAATGGCAGGATGAGCAAAACTCCTTTAATATCTTAATTATTGGCCTAACCTTGGTTGCTCTGGACAGATAGAACTGGAGGGAGACTAGGACGGCCGTTGCCCAAGAGTGGGACAAGGTATAAATAATACAAAATCAAATTTACTACGTCAATCTGTCAGCAATTCCAGCTTTCAATACTTGTAGCATTCTCCTCGGCATTCCACAGTCTTGTTGACAACAGAGGTCTACCACGTCGTCCCCAGACAGGTAGCCGATGCGAATCTCATCCAAATTGTCTTTAGGAGAGAACTGAACGAATTTCATTTTTCTATTGTTTGTTGACGACTGTAAAACATTAGAATCATTTCTATAACATCTAACTCTTATTCGTCTATAGGTAAGCTGAGGTTTTAAGTAAATTGTTATACGACATAATACCCCACTGATTATAAGGTGAAGGAAAACATGTTGAGGAAACCTGGTCTTTAAGTCTGAAATCGCCAACCCGCATTGAGCAAGCGTGGTGATTACGCTAAATCCTTCTCTGTATGGAGGAGACCTGTCCCCAGCAGTGGGACGATAAAAAGGTTGATGACGATGATGATAACATCCCACACGCCTGATTTTTCTAAATTTCTCGAACGATTAACCATTTCTCCTGCGCTGATCTCGGACGCGTGTGAATATATCTACACCATGCGAACATAACACACACACACACACATATATTCACATATTGTGAGCAGTGGCGTAGCTACCTTGGGTGGCACCTGGGGCGGAAGTTGGTGGTGTCACCCCATGGAAAGTAAAAAAAATAGATTTTATATGATAAAGGACATGGATCTATATCATAAATTAGCCGAAATACACGCTATCACCCGCGTTGGTTTCGATATGTTTTTTTTTATGTACTCCTCTCCTATTGGTCGCAGCGTGCTGTTATATAGCCTAAAGACTTCCTGGATTAATGAGCTATCCAACGCAAAAAAATATTCAAATCGGACTAGTATTTCCTGGGATTAGCGCGTTCAAAACAAACTCTTCAGCTTTATAAATTACTAGATATGGATATATTAGATCTATATATTTGGATATTATTTATAATACTGAAGAAATAACAATAGAAATAACAACAGCAGAGAAAAGGAATTGTTAAACAATTAAAATTTCTTCTTTCTAGGTTTGGCAGCTGCAAACAAAGCAATAACTTCATCGAAGTTTATATTTTGTATTGCCTCATGTTCGATGGCTAATATTCCAAGATTGCTAAGCCGCGATTGGGTCATTGTAGCCCGCAAATAGATTTTTTATTAATATTAATTTACTGAAATTCCTCTTACATGAAGCTATATACAACCCATGCCCATTGTGTCACCCTTTGTAAAATTTTTATATTTATGTTTTTGTAATCTATATGGTGTACATAATAAAGAGTATTCTATTCTATTCTATATAATTATCTTACCTGTAAAATATTCGATATGAATCGGTCCAATTTTTTTTTTAAACGCCAAGTTTCCTGGCCTTGACCTTGGACCGAATGAACCGTCCAAAGTTAAGGTTCGAGAAAATCTTAACTCCCAAAAGCTGAAAGCGGTCGGTGCAATCCAAGGATACATTCCGAAAAGTAGGAGAGTTCAATACACGCTCCATAATCTTGCAGAGTACGTAGGTTATTGAAATCGGCCGATAGTTGGTAGGATCGGTTGGTTGGACTACCCTTTTCGGGTACGGACTGCACGTTGGCAAGCTTCCAGGAACTGGGCACTATACTAGTCCTAAATCAGAGGCGATACAAGTGCGTCAATACAGGAGACAACTCGGGTGCACATGCCTTAAGAACAATCGCTGGTATACCATCTGGACCACTAGCCTTACTCACGTCCAGATGACACAATACTCTCAGAACCTTCTTGTTCCAAATGCGAACCTCCGGCATTGAAGTTCCGCAATGAGGAAATTTAGGTGGAGTAGTACTAGTTTCAGGACGCGAATTGTGGGCAAAGAGGAATGCAGATACCTGCTTTGTCTCTCGATGTATAAGCCAATGCTCCATCAAACTTAACCAGCGGAGGCAGTGTAGGCTAACAGAAGTACGCCTCGACCGATTTGGCAAGGGACCAGAAAGATCTGCTGCCGGATGGCTGCGCAGAAAGCTTGTTGCCAATATGAGTAATGCGGTCGAAGCAAGCCTTCCTAAATGCCTTTTTGTAGGACTTGGCAGCACGATCAAAGGCTCTCTTCTTTGAGCTAACATCCGGAGCTCTATGGTCCCGAGCATTAACCCAGGTGGGAAATGCCGTGTGCTTACGCTGTTCAGCTCAAATACCATCGGTGTTGAACCATGGGCGAGCCGAGCCACAAAGGGCATATCACTAAAGGGGATAAAATATAATAAATAAATAAATATATACAGACAAATCACACAGATTGAGCTAGGCCCAAAGTAAGTTCGAGACTTGTGTTATGGGATACTAACTCAACGATACTATATTTTATAATGGATACATATAGAGATAAACATCCAAGACCCAGGTCAATCAGAAAAAGATCATTTTCCATCATGACCTGGCCGGGGATCGAACCCAGGGCCTGAAAATACTTCATAGCTTGACGCACCACATCGGATATAGCGTATACACAGATATAGCGCCATACAGATCGACGGATTGTCAGAAGAGAAGCAGACCAGCAGGCAGGGATAAGACGCAAAGAAGCGCCGCATCTCATCCTAATCTGATGACTTGTATCGCCAAATTCGCCGTTCACCATGTGAGTCGCAATCTAGTGGGGAGAAGGGCGACACAGACTTCACCAGACAGTGGTCTGAATTTCCTAACGGTGAGGGAACTGTCAAATCAGAAATGAGGAGATCCGCAGAAGAACCAAAGTCACCGACATAGCTCTGCGAGTCGCTAAACTTAAGTGACAGTGGGCAGGGCACATTGCTCGTAGAACCGATGGCCGATGGGGCAGTAAGGTTCTGGAGTGGCGGCCACGTACTGGAAGACGCAGCGTAGGGAGGCCCCCAACAAGGTGGACCGATGGCCTGGTGAAGGTCGCGGGAAGCCGATGGATGCGGGCAACACAAGACCGGTCATCGTGGAAAGCCTTGGGGGAGGCCTTTGTCCAGCAGTGGACATCTATAGGCTGAGGAAGAAGAAGAAGAAGAAGAGGGAACTGTTACAACACATCTGTCCGGATCAGTGGTTGGGCAGAAGGTCCAGACAATTGGCGATGTTACCAGCTCCATTAGGCACCCTAGTCGTTTGTCCTACCAGCTGGGAAAGGCCCATTGATAGCGCAGTTTCGCGCTTCTCTCCCAGCGTGGTCAATCCTCTGGGTATGGGAAAAGTCAGTCTTGGTGGCCGGCGTTGAAGTCCCCCAGAGCGACGAACTGTGCGACAGGGTGCCGTCAGGCTCTTTTGTGGGAATCCCAGATTTATAAATAGATCTGAGCTAGTGCTGGTGCTAGCGATTTAAGTATTTTTTAGAGACTGGGTGAGTATCACCCCAGAAAAGGTGACCCCGGGGCGGATCCCCCCCCTTATCTACGCCACTGATTGTGAGGCTGTCATCTGCGGCCCATACGTTGTTACGCGCTGCGTATCATGCTCATCCACCGACGGGCATGAATACCTTGTATTGTAAGAGCGTTTGGTTCAATATACCGTACGCGATCGACTTCAGCGTAAGAGGAACTCAGGCCGTAGCCAGAAATGTAGGTAGGCAGTTGTTTTGTTCTTATGTAATAGTGGGCAATCCTATTGCTAATCTACCAACAACCGCGTACAAATGCAGACTCCGGGCTGCTAGAAAATCCTAATCGTAAAACCCCTAAACATATAAAAACTGCCCGACTTCTGAACGAACGACGAATCGTATCCAGGACCTGCTAACGAAGACAGGGGAGGTATTTAAATCCTTACACCCATATTTCACCAGACATTTTAATGGAGTCCCAGAATCTGAATACTTGACTTCAGGGTTGAGAATTTCCTGACTTAAACTATACTTACTATTATCAAGCTATACAATTTTAAACTGTCCAGAATTATTTATATGTTTCTTTTATTGTAGATGGGCACTTCTAAGGCGGATTTGATAACTTCTTTCGCAAATAGTGAATTTCATTAAATTTGAGCACAAAACTTCAACATTTTTGGTTTTCTATTAGCAACAGTAGCTCCAGTACAAAGAGTATAACTTATAGTACCTATAATGTACTATGTTGATAAGTTTGACAGAAAATTTGTCAAAACCAAAAAATATTTTGATGGCGACAGGAAACGTTCAAAAATACAAAAGAAAATAATTTAACATTGTTACAGGTAGAATAACGCTATGAAAAAAAAAAAACAAAATAACCTGGTACATCGCTTGAAACTATAACCTCACTATGTTAAGTTTTCACTGTCATCATCATCATCATCTTTTCAGCCGAAAGAGGTCCACTGCTGGACATAGGCCTCCCCCAGGGATCTCCACAACAACCAGTCCAGCGCCTCCCGCGACCTTCACCAGGTCGTTGGTTCACCTTGTCTGGGGCCTACCCACGCTGCGACCTCCTCTGATTTGATCACGCAGTGAAACCCCAAGCATAGCCCTTTGAGTGACCGTGAGCTTTCTTATAAGGCCCATTGTTAGCGACCACGTCTCAGTTTCATAAGTCATCACTGGCAACACACACTGGTCGACGACTTTTGTATTGAGACACTGCGGTATTTCGGACGAGAAGATTCTATGTAGCTTCCCGAAAGCAGCCCAGCCGAGTTGGATTCGACGGACGGTGATTGACCTCTTTCCCGAAGTTGGACCTACCTAACTGGATAGTTTGTCCCAGGTATACGTCACTGTCAACAACTTCGACAATAGAGACTCCAATCTTTATACATAGGAGTCGGTACAACATGGGCATTAGACATGACTTTCGTGTTTATTGTCCTTTAGTTTACTAATTTCTCCACTGTAGTGTTAATAACTTGATAATTTTAAAAAATGAACAGCAGATTGTGTCAATCATGTTTGGGGGGTTGAATGCAATAATCGCCACTCTTGGCAAGGTCACTCAAAGGACAATGGAGACGGTTATGCTTAGGGTTTCACTGCGTGATCATATCAGAAATGAGGAGATGCGCAGAAGAACGAGAGTAACCATATTTTATTCAAATTAATTCTGATGAAAAGATGAAAAAATACTCTTTATCTACTAAAAAAAGAAACATTATGCATTCTCAGCTCAGCAGCTCATTAAAACGACATTTTAAAAATAAAATTGTATTGCAAACAAAAATAATAACAATAAATAACGCTTGGATAAACATTTATAATATCTCATCAACGTTTAATAACAAAGAAAAACATTTCTAAAATAACGTAAACATAAAAATATTTACAAAATATAAAATTACTAATTATACCTTTATACAAATAAAGATCATATACAGTATGTTAAATAACAGAGGGCGTTCCCTTAAACTCGTTAATATATATCATTAATAGATTAAAATAAAAATATCAGCATAGAAAAATAAGCATAAAAAATCCGAATAAAAAAGAATTATAATTGAAAATAAATTTGAAACCTCCTGTTTTAAATCAAAATAGTAGTCGTCATGTATAAATAAATTGCGACGTTGCCGTCTTTCAAGTTCGCGTGTACAGTGTGTTTCTTTTACATGTCAATTTAAAATTTTTATTGAATATTTTCATATTGGAAAGAATTTTAAAACATTTTGTTTTCGAATGGAAATATTTTTTTTAGCATGTTAGTATGCTATACTATTTCGGGTTAACGGGAACGCCCTCTGTTAGTTAACATACTGTATATCATAACATCATATAAGTTTGTATTTACTAATCGTGGTATAAAACAAAGAGGCCACCATGTTTTTTGAAAACAAGCATTCATTTTAAAGAACTGTAGTATTTAGCCAACAATGGAGAGGTTTAATATCACGAGGAACAGAAAGTCTATGGTATTTTTTTTTTAATGGACTTGTGTTTTCAACTTTCACAGTCTTGTCGGTAATAGGTATAGAAATTACGAGAAAAGCCGAGTAAGTACATATTTCGGAACTAGAAGTCTCTAAGCATAACATAACAAAATGTAGTAGTCAGTGTAAGTTGAAATTTTGTTTTAGATGTTTCTTTCTTCAGTCATTGTGTAATCTACTGAACTGATTTGGATGAAACCTGCCCCCAAATCGGTGAACACATTTTTGTCAAATGATTGCGACTAGTTAGGATCGTTTGGACCGAGCGGACCAATGGACGGCCCGAACGATACCAATAAAATAGTAAAAACCCATCCCATCCCCCCATCCCATTATCCCCATTGTTCCCATTTATGGTTCGGGAGAATCTGTCCATTCTTTGGTTGAGTGGAAGAGATCGCATTAGTGATAAGGTCACCCATTGTATGTTTCATGTTTTATTGGTGGACAGTAAAGAATATATAAATAAATAAAAAAGAAATCCGGATATCTGGTTTCCTTCAACTCATCGAAGCTATTCTTAATCTACCGTCTAAAATTTCTCCACTTTAACATCGAATTTGCCAATTTTTTGTATCTCACTGCTGACGCAGTCGCCAGGCTGTAGGAACTCGGGAGGATTGCGGTGCACACCCACGCCACCTGGTGTGCCGGTCAGGATCATGTCACCCGGGTATAGAGTCATTACGCTGGAAAGAAGTTAAAGATCATATGAAAGAATTATCACTACATCATCATCAATCTTTTATCATCCCACTGCTGGGCACAGGTCTCCTCTCATACAGAGAAGGATTGAGCGTAATCACCACGCTTGCTCACTCCGGGTTGGCGATTTCAGACTTAAGATTACGATTAACGATTGTTATCACTACATAGTATAAAACAAAGTGGCTTTTCCTGTCCCTATATCTCTATGTATGCTTAAATCTTTAAAACTCCGCAACGGATTTCGATGCGTTTTTAGGGTTCCGTAGCCAAATGGCAATAAACGGAATCCTTATAGATTCGTCATGTTTGTCTGTCCGTCCGTTTGTCACAGCCATTTTTTTCCGAAACTATAAGAACTATACTTTTGAAACTTGATAGGTAGATGCATTCTGTGAACTTTGATGCAAAAATAAAAAATATTGGTAGCTCCCCCTACTTAGAACCTACGAGATCTAGTAAGTAGTTTTTACAGTTGTAGTCTTTCATGCAAATAACTGAAATCCTTTAATTTCATAAACCAATGGTACGGAACCCTTTGTGTGTCAGTCCGACACGCACTTGTTTTTAAATAGTTAGCGTGATTGAAGAGGAAGTTTTATATACATAATGAACTGACTGATTGTTTGACTTATAAATATTGTTTTTTTGTTTTCTTTCTAATCAATTAACCGACTTAATTGTATTTTTGTGGTATTGCTAGAGGCAATGTATAAATTGCTATGTACAATTAATATGTTTGCTATGTATAAATGCTGCACTTTGAGATTGCTTATATTTTAATATTTATGTTGCTTTTCTTGTATAGGTACCTAATGTAAACATTTCAACACAAATGTATTTTTGTTATGAAATAAAGAACTTGAACTTGAACATTCATTAAACAGTGGAGAAATACTGTTCTTTTTGAGGTCTGCAACGTGATGTCGTAAATAATTACATTTGTTCCGTTTCCATTGCAAACGCAGGCTGAACTGTACCAGATTTATCAAAATACTGTACTAATTAATGTATAGTATGTACAATCAAGGGTCAAAAGTGCATTACCACTTTTGAACTTTATTGCAATAACAATAAGGTTCAAAAGTGGTACTCCACTTTTGACCCTTACTGTAAACATTGAAAAGGTATACAGAAAACTCTGCGATGGTATATGTCTATTTCTTATGGATATTCCACATTTTTTTTTTATACAATATGTAAAGAAAACCCTGTCCGATCCGTGAAGGTATTGTTAGGTATCGATAACTGATTCTAATAATGCCTACAAAGCCGGGCTAAACTTAAAAAAAAATCCCCCTAAAAAAATAAATATTATTTCGAAATAGCGAGGTAACATAATGCATGTGCGGTAGACAACACGTTAGGCATACATCCGCGGGTGACGGGGGGCAGGGCACGCGGCACGTGGTCGCATCGCTATTCGCTCCGTCACAAATGGTGTTGTCACTTTTTAAAAAATACCAAATTTTGGGGAAATGGAATTAATTCACGGGAAAAAAAGATTATTTCAAAATTCACTAGTATTGTTACTATGATGATTATATATGTAAAATTTCAAATGTTATTTGGTCATGTGTTTACCTAACCTTTATTATCCTTACGGGTCGGACAGGGTTTTCTTAACATATTGTATACTTTTTACGACAAATATTGGCTAATTTTCGAAGCGATTTTAACCATGTATTGGTTAAAATCACATTAATCCTTATCCAATTTAATACCTTAAATACATTGTTGATTTAATATAGATCTACATCGCCCTTGGAGACTGTTCTCGAAGTTGTTGACAGTTACGTGTACCTCGGACAAACTATCCAGTTAGGAAGGTCCAACTTCGAGAAAGAGGTCAATCGTCGAATCTAACTCGGCTGGGCAGCTTTCGGGAAGCTACGTAAAATCTTCTCGTCCGAAATACCGCAGTGTCTCAAGACAAAAGTCTTCGACTAATGTGTGTTGCCAGTGATGACTTATGGCATTGAGACGTGGTCGCTAACAATGAGCCTTATAAGAAGGCTCAAAGTCACTCAAAGGGCAATGGAGAGGGCTATGCTTGGGGTTTCACCGCGCGATCGAATCATGAATGAGGAGATCCGCAGAAGAACGCGAGTAACCGACATAGCCCGAAGAATTGCAACACTATAGTGGCAGTGGGCTGGACACATTGCCCGTAGGACCGATGCCCGATGGGGCCGACTAGTTCTCGAGCGGCGACCACGCACCGGAAGACGTAGCGTGGGTAGGCCCCCGACAAGGTGGACCGACGACCTCGCGGGAAACCGCTGGATGCGGGAGGCGCAAGACCGGTCGTCGTGGAGAACCTATGTCCAGCAGTGGACGTCTATCCGCTGAAATGATGATGATGATGACATCGCCCTTTACATCATACTAGCTTTCCGCCAGCGGCTTCGCCCGCGTGGAGTTCGGCTATATCGCGCTATTTAGATTTCCTTCGGAACCATCAAATTTTTCCGGGATAAAAGGTAGCCTATGTTCTTTCTCAGGGTCTAAAGATTGTCTGTGCCAAATTTCATCAAAATCGGTTGAGAGGTTTAAGCGGGAAAGCGTAACAGACAGACAGACAGACAGACAGACAGACAGAGTTACTTTCGCATTTATAATATTAGTATGGATGATTTACAGATTTAAAAATTGCAGGGCGTCGCGTTTGCGGCGGTACCGACCGGCCGAGACGGCGGCGGTAGCGGCGGGCTGCTATGTTTTTATATACAACATTCACAGTTTTTCTTTAGTGTAATTAGTATCAGAATTGCAACCGTGCGTAGCCGGAGCGGGTCGCTAGTAATTATTCAAAAAAGGTTTATCGTTTTTCGTGATAAATTTGCCCATTGAGAAAACAAGTAGGAATGGAAAATAAAGTTGCTCTAAATTGACTTAGCAACGCGTTCCTGTTTTTTTAACGTTATAAATTAGTACCTACTTGACCGTGATCCCGCCTGATAGTAAGCAGTGATGCAATCGTTGATGTAAAGCGCAGTTGTTTATTAAGAGCTTATTCACTTGAATACACAATAAACAGACGGGAAGACCGCCGCATTGCCGCAAGCAAATTGTGCCAGGCTGTCGACGCGGTATAAAAGACGAGGCGAAACACTTCGTCCCGATCTAAGGCCTCTGCCTCGAATCTTGCGTGCAGCGGGGCGGTGGCGGCGGCGGCGAGGCAGCGGGGCGGGCATCGAAGACCCGTTCTCGAAACTATCGGGCAGATCGCGCGTTACTATAGCCGCGTAGTGTTGTGTTCACGATTGTGTCGACGAGATATTTGTTCTTACTCGCGAAAGAAATGTCTGAATAATGGCGGTAACATCTTTTTAATTCAAATTTATTCCTAACGCTCGATCAACGCTTGACTTAAAGTACACCGCTCGTTGCCCGCAAGATTCGAGCGCGAGAAGTACTCCGCTCGCTGCCTGCCACCGCCCCGCTGCCGCGCCGCTGTTTCCGAGAACCGGTCTGTTTAATTTTACGCATAAGATCCTGCCGCTCATTCGCCGCCGCCGCCGCCGCCCCGCTGCCCGCAAGATTCGAGGCAGAGGCCTTAGCGGTGTCAACAACGTAAGAGTGGATACCGTGGTTCTGGCGCACAGGCAAATGAGGGAACACTGGTGGATTTTAGTTTCGGTAAAAGTCTGACACGCCCTTTCGCTTCGTCCAGAGCGGGAGCAGTTATTAAAAAAAAAAATATAGGTGTTACTCACGCGCTGATTCTCTCAATCACTTTGGGTATGGAGTGTACTAGGTTGCAGGTGTTGCTGTTCTGTTTCTGGACTCCGTTGACTGAACACTTGATGTCCAGTTTCTGTGGATCCCCGATTTCGTCCGCGGTCACTATGCACGGACCAATAGGACAGAACGTGTCTTGAGACTGAAAACAGAAATTATATTATTATTATTTATTTCAGGCATCAAGGCCAAGGTCAAACGGAAATATACAATACTATATATTAACATAAAAACTTCAAAATACTATAAATGTACAACGTGTAACAAAAAGGGTATATACATACCAAGGGCATGCCATCTTTAGATGATATCAAACGATATCGGAAGGGTTTCAACTCAAAATAAAATACTCAAAAAATTGGTACCAAATTTTCGGTTTCGTGTGTTTCTTAAAATCAAATCATAATAAACGTGGCAGCACACTACATACGTTAATAGCTACTCGTAACCCGTCACGTTACCTGCCAAAATCCGATAAATGTCTTCAATATCTCTGTGCGACTAGTATGATAGACGCCTATCACAGGCGGTGTTTTCCTCATAACTTCCTAACATAAAGAGATAGGATTAAAAAACCCTTCCAATATCGTTTGATATCATGTAAAGATGCCATGCCTTCGTTATGTATATACCCTTTATGTTACACGTTGTATACAAAGTTATTTTTACTTTATACGAAAACTGAATATAGTTTGCTCAGAATAAGCAACTGAATCGATTTATACACCGTGTTATATTTTTTTTCCAAATACATTTAGAAATCATTGCAGTGTGATTACGGAGCGCGCAACACAGCTGACGGTAGATCATAGTACTAGGACACAGTCAGACGCGCCGCTTCAAGCGCGAGCGGGCGAGCGGTGGGTTGACCTTTTGTTGGGACAACAAAGTAAGATAACAAGCTCATAACTTTGTAAACCACAAAGTATTTCATGATATCTTTTTGAAATTTTATACATAGATTCTCTACTTAAAAATAAAGCACACGTGTTCGGTGTTTCGGGTTTCGCATAAGCATACCTACACGAAGCCGGCGGTAAGTCATACCTTTCGACAAGAACTCTTCTTTGAGGAAAAGTTAAAAAAAGAAAAGATAAAAATAAATTGGCACACATATCACGTTGTATTAACGCACTAATGGGTCCCTACGAGAACTAAGGAACTAAGGGTAACTACGAGAAATGTTTTAGATTTTCTTTTTTATCATATTTCCCTTTTAGGCGCAGCCCGCTACGTTTCTTTTCTTCAGCTCGTCTCGCCATCTTCAGCGAGCAGACCCGTAGACACAAACGACAAGTGGAACATTTGAGCCATGGCTCGAAAGAGCTGGAAGTCACGCTGAGTGGCCTTTGTCCAGCAGCGGGATGATGCAAGATAACAGTAACAGAGGGCTCTGAATTTTACCAAAATTGTAACCAGCATGCTAGGTACATGATAAAATAGATACAGTTATGTAATAGACAGTCGGGCAAATATGTAGATGGACGCTACATGCTAGTAACAGAACCCGTTTTAGCCTTTTGGTTAAGCACCGAACCTTTTGACGTGACAACGTCTTATAATTCGATGGAAATGGCTGAACGCACGCAAAAACATGATTCATGCGGCGTTACACCGTTCCATTTAAGGCTTGAAGTGCAAGCGAGACGCAGAACGAGCGACAAAGAGGCACAATCAGCCTCCGTGTTCGGCAGCGTTCGACATCTGTCTCTCTCCTACTTGAGTGAGCAATGTGTCCGCGTGGACAGCGGCTATACATTTACATGTATTCATCAAGTATGAAGTGCAGTGAAAAGTGAATGCGGTGTCAATTGTTTATAGCAAAGATAATTGCGGCGATAAAGGTAATGATTCTTCCGATATTAAATATATGTTCAGTGATATATTGTCGATAGATTTAACTTGAACAATTCAATTGTGATTTCCATTTACCTCCTTCTCTATATCCATACAAAATATATTAAAATGTTCTTTTGAATAATGCAACCACTCCATCAGTATTTTCTTATAACGTTGTCACGTTCAACTAGCGTCAGTGAATCGATTTTACAGACAACCGATTTTTTTTAAGGACTGGAAATGATCAAATGACCTCTCCCGCGCTGAGCGGAGCGGAAGGGCGTGTCCGACTTTTACTGACTAAAATCGACCCGTTTTTCTTCAATTGCCTGTGAGCCAGCGGCCTGGGGCCACTGTGTTTTTTTGGAACAAGTCGCGGTTCTGGCAGGAAGTACGAAACCCTATCAGAAAATTTTAAGGATAAAGCCTTGAGTTTGTTTTAACCTTTGTTTAAATAAATACATAGTTTAACCTAGATTAACACGTAGACTTTTTATCCTGGAAATATGGATTATTGTCATTGTAAGTACGTTACGCAATAGGGTAGCTGGTATCTTTTTTAAAAGCAAATAAGTAATATGTACTGTACCTTTCCAAGCAGGAACTGTCCTCCATTCTTCTCCTTCTGCCAATCCCTCGCAGTGATGTCCTGAGCGACAGTATACCCGAAGATATAGTCGTTGGCCTCAGCGGCCGTCACGGATGAGGCTGTCTTACCCATGATGACTGCTAGCTCGACTTCCCAGTCCACTTTCTGTAATATTCAGTTTCAGAGTTTTTTTTTTATCTTCTCTTACCAGCCAGTCTTAGCAATTGGCAGCACATTACATCATCAGCACCACAGCACATCAAGCTACCACAATCTGCCAGATGTCCTTGTCAGATTTTCAACTTTATCTCTAAAGTATTAAGGCTCAAGGTTGATTGGGAATATCTGACAGTAAGGAGTAGCTTGAACTGCTGTTGTCCGTATGTAAGCTACGACTTCCCAGGGTAGCTGTTCCGTCATATTATAACGGTCGTATTTGGACAGCCGTTTTTGTGTGACCGCTCACCGCTTTCCCAAGAAACCAAAACTGGGTTACCAGTAGAAAATTTGGTTACTTTTAGTCCTACTTTTAGATAATCGAACAAAAAAAACACTGAGTTGGATTGAGGAGGCTAGATAAGTGGTCGTTCCGTGCAATATACTTAGTAAATACTGGTATTTACAGTCACTTAATAGTTGGGGAAGACGAAGTTGTCGGTATCTCTTCGAAAGTCGAAACTCAAGAGTGGCTGAATAGTTAAAGAATCAAATTATAGCAAAAACGACAGTGTAAAAAACATACTTCCTTGTTTTGTTTTTTGGAAGATTCGATTGTAATCTGATAATTACTTTTCTTTTGTAATGAGAAATAATTTCAACCTTAGTGACCAAGATTTAAAGTTCTTTTCTACTGACTCATAGTTAAAATCAGGATCGACTCAGATTGGCCTCGACCCTGAACTCAACCTTATTCAAAACACAGTAAAATTTACATATTTATAATTGTTTAGGTGGAAACATTGGAACAAACAAGTTAATTTCATTTTAAGTGAAATCTGTTCTGTTGTTCTCTCATTTAATTAAATTCTTAAAATCTAAAATCAGTTCAGTAAACCATACCTTAACAATGTCAGTCCTAATTTTCACAGCCTCATTGGGCCCTATAATAGTCCTGGGAAATTTGCTGAATATTATGGGTATCTTTGGCTGCTCCAAATTCTGCTCTTTGCAGTGGTCCGCATAGTTCAAGGCAACGCATAATATCTTGTCTACACCGTGAATTGGCGCCTGTAACTTGACGTCCGAAAGAGGCACACTCTTTGGGCTTTGTGCTGCTAATCTGTAGAGAATGCAAATTTTCAGTTTAATAGTAATAGTTCCGGATAATTTTCTAGCTAGTGTGTCAGCTGCGTAGTCACCTAGTGATCTGCTATGTCCTTTTATCTATTACAGTGTCACTGTTACGTATAGTTATATGAGGCGCGGGAGATAACTAACCACCAACGGCCGCCATAAGTGCCATAACCCATGCACAAAGGTCCACTTGAGGCATAATGTAGATAGGCAGGGTATGATTGAGCCTTGACAGAAAGGTCCGTTGTCGTGTCCTTGAGGATCCTCTCAACTAGGGTTGCCAGACCGCCGGGAAATCCGGGATTGTCCCGGAATCTTGCCTCTTGTCCCGGAATGAGCGGTAATTGTCCCGGATTTTAAAAAGTTAACAATCTTGCAACTCTCAACGCAAGTCTGGCGGATCTATCTTTTGAGGTTGTCACCCGCTCTTGCTCTTGGTCTAATTCCTTATAAAATACTAGTGCTTGACTGCAATCCCGCCTGATGGTAAGAAGAGATGCAATCGTTGATGGTGAAGCGCACTAGTTTATTAAGCACATTCACTAAAAAAACTGAGTGAATAGGAAGGAAGACGGCAGTTGAGCGAGGTGATGCAATGTTAAACCCAACAACACGACCAACAAAGCTGCGCCAGAGGGAGATTGATGTAGAGACCCTCCACGACCAACCTCCCGGCACAAGAACATTTGGCGCATCATAATCGGCACACAGACGGCTTCACCAGACATCATGCCGGAACTCGACGAATCGCTGGGCGGCAAGACTTTGTCTGGTGGGTGATGACTCTCCATTCTCATAATCCTCCACACTCCATCCTACCTAAATCCCATGACTATTGTGGTAGGGGGTGGCTGGCTCACCTATCCTAAGACCAGCTGATGATGACTAATAACTTAGTAGGTTGTCAAATTTTTGATAATTAAGAGTTTAATGTTTAAATACATAGTAAATTACTTACTAACTACTTAGTTAAATTACTGTATATTTAAACATTTCACTGATAATTATCAAAAATGTAGCAATTACTGTAGCCACTATCACTTACTGTTTATATTTAAATACATTTGTTTACTTATGATTAAGTATCCAAGCTCTCTTTCTCAGCTATCTTTATAATGAACTGTGCGAGCCTTTGATGAAACTTTACTGACTCTGAATCCAAAAATTAGTTTATTTTATTTTTTATTTTAAAATCATCTTAAATTTAGATTAAGTCTCCTTAGATAGTGTATAAAAATGAGATTCCTGGATCTTTAAACCTAGCCTGATTATTTTTAGTAATACTGTATTTAGTGATTTAGCATGTATGGCCACCAGTGCCACCACATATTTAGATCACATATATGTAACTAGCTTTCCGCCCGCGGCTCCGCCCGCGTGGAGTTCGGTTATATCGCGCTTTTTATATTTCCCTCGGGAACATCAATTTTTTCCGGGATATAAGGTAGCCTATGTTCTTTCTCAGGGTCTAAAGATTGTCTGTGCCAAATTTCATCAAAATCGGTTGAGAGGTTTAAGCGGGAAAGCGTAACAGACAGACAGACAGACAGAGTTACTTTCGCATTTATAATATTAGTATGGATGGTAATTGTAGTTGATTTGAGTAAATAAAGAAGTGGATTAAATATTGAGTATGCATAAGCTGTCTTAGAGTAATTAAGTCATTGTTGATATTACAAACAAATAATTGTTTATTGGAGTGTGTTTGGATTGGAACTTTATTGTTGTAAAATAAAACTTCATCATGTCATTTTATATTTGTAGTACCCAGCACACATTGCAACACAACTGCTCAAACCCGTCTTCTATTTGGCTTTACCAGAGATCATGCCGGAACAAGCTTGGCAGCAAGACTTGGTCTGGTGATACATGTATACAAACACTTTGTTGGACAATAAATTATATCAGTGTAATAATAACAATAAAACTTCTATTGTGTTGTTCGGTGTCCTTCAATTGTTAAATACCTAAAATCTTTAATGATGGTGTGATCATTTTGTACATTTAAATTGTACATATATTGCCTAACCTATTGATATGCAGGGTTTTTATATATATCAATGATGGTACCTATATAAAAGTCATAATACACTTAAAACAGAATGAAATACATACTTACCCGCTAATCTTACTGCTACACCCAGTGTTCAAAAGACCCAACAGTGTAGAAGGCAAGCAAGGGTCGGCACAATTTATATCAACAACATTATTTCCATCCAAATATCCCACTCGGATTTCATTCGGATTACTACAGTAAGTAAATTGTACGAATTTCATATTTCTATTTTTTGTTACTGAAAAAGTTCTTTTACTATGCAAACTGTTGCTTCTATGGCTGTTTGACAGCAACTGTGTGGTTTTCAGCACGCGCGCGTTAATTCTCATGGTACTCATGATTGCCAGTATTAGATTATAATACCGGTAGGTATTATATAATTTTAGTATTGAAGTGTTTACACAGTTTCAAGGTTGTGGGCTGTGAGGTAATTTAAACTACTGTTAAGGCTTGTTCATATGTATTTGTTCAGTTATTGCCGAACTCGTTAGTTGTGTTTGAAGGCATATTATTTTATTTTTCGAGCTTTGGTCTAGGATCCTGTATTAATAAATTCAACTGCCTGTCGACTACACGCAAAGTTGAATCAAACTGGATGTGTGGTGAACCTCGATTGGAGTGACAATTATTAATAATATTCTGAATGTTATGAATGTACAATTGTAAATAAACCTTTATCACCAAAATATTTTTGATAGCAGATGTCAGTGTCTGACACTGACGTTTGAACCTTTTGACAAGAACGTTTCGTTCGTTCAGAAAAGTACGCACATACGTTGAGCGTTTACGTTTATGTACAAACACAAGTTTTTCTTATCGCGCGCTTGATACACTGCACTCGTTTTTAATGACTACAAAAAGCAACACAGTTAAACTTCTACCCTGCTTTTAGAGCGGGTGGCTATATTGTTTACTCATTCAGACTTTTTCATATACTTTTTGCCCATGTAGGTACCTAAATGTCGGCCAAAATAGGGATTGAACTGACACCCGTGCGCACCAACTTGACCTTCATGGTCCATGAGTTTGATCACATGGTTCAGAAACTTTTTCTTACAATAAATACCTGCATGAACGCTAAACAGAGTACTTTGAGTTTTCAATTAAATCATGTCGTAAGCTTGATACTAATATAAGGCTACTTACTGCCTTGCCTTCCGGCTCCGTGGTTCATAAAATAAGTCGCGTATGGACCTTTTCAGATTGAAAGGCCAAAGGATAAGACAAAAGTTTACCGTACCACCACTTTGTGCCGCATGTGTCGTGGCGTCGCCTTTCAGGCCTCGCTTAGAACTTATTAGCAAGGATCCTGGCCCTAAACTACGACTCCGCGAAAGTACTTAATTTGTCTGATGATAACTTGCATTGACTTACCGAGCTTGTAGTTGTCTCAGCCGGTACTTAGATGATGTAATGATCTGCTTCGCCTTGTTATGAGATGTGTGCCAGCTATGATTATCCCATGTTAACAAAGAACATAATAAGTAACATAATAAGTTCTAAGCGAGGCCTGAAAGGCGACGCCACGACATGGTGGAGATGCTGGGATTAAGCAATCATCATTTGCTTGTTTTGGAACTAAGTGCGCAGGGTCAACCATACTTTTCTAAAATGTGTTACATTTATATTTGTTCGATTGTTTACTCGTATTTACTTTTAACCTCCAAATGAGGGCTTGTGTGTTACAGAGCCTCGCGCTCTGGCTTAAGTGCTTTGTGCTACTCAACGATTATATTGGATGTCCCTTGTCTGTGACCCTCGCCCTGCGGCTTGGGATTTCTCATAAAGGCGATAGCAACTCTACCGCCCATGCAGATTCTTGCACATGTGACCCATACCCTGCAGTATGGGATTTCTTATAAGGCTATAGCAAATCTACGGCCCCCCTTTTCAGAACTTGCACAGATCGACAGGACATACAACCTTTGATTCAATTAGCGTTACTCGACTTCAGTAACTTCAATTTAGTTCAAACTACCTTAATACATATACAATTAGATTGATAACAAATAATTAGATAAACCCTAGGCACTTAGCTTTCATCAACTGGAGGCCTCGCTTGTTCCGGAACTCACTCAATTCACACTAGACTTTAAAATATTCTTACAAGACTGTACTTGATGGCGGCAGGAATTGTACTGGACGAAAACGCATGGCGTCTGTCCTTTAAGTAAAAGATTCATAGACTATATAGAACGACCGAGTTATGGTACAACTACCCACCTCGGATAAAATTGTCAGTGATCTCGCGAGAATGTCTCCCCCTATAAATTATCAGTGATCTGGCGAGAATGTCTCCTCTTACATTATTATGAGTGATTTCGCGATAAGTCGCGACACTCCCGCCGGAAACATTTAAACGAAGGTGATTTCGCGATAAGTCGCGACAGCATGAACTAACCAAGGACTCATTCCATAGTGTACACTATTAACTGAAATTATTATACATAAAGGGTGTATCTGACATCGACGCACAAACGAGTACCATGGATCCAGTACATGATTCTGAACTCCCCAGTGGTGGAATTTTTCGTCGGCTTTTTCAAGATTTAAATTCACAATTGCTATACTTTTATAACCCAATAACATTTTAAAGTCAAAATTAAATTATTCGCTGATTACATAAAAAAGAGCAATGAAAACAAAACCCGAAAAACGATCTTATCAGCTGATTTAATAGAGTTCACATCAGGGATCAACGTCATACCTACAAACTCGCACGGCGGCATGCTTGCAACGTTCAAAAGCCGAGCCGACACTTTGTTTTAAACACTGTATTCTGTAACCGTTCATTAAAGACATAAATGACTATCATAATTATATTAGTGGCATGCGGTCTAGCCTTTTCGCGAAGTTTGCGTTACGATGTCAGATACAGCCTGTATATTTTTTTACGGTTTCTTATCTAAACTAAAAAAAAAAAAAACACTAATTAACATAATTATGAAGAACTTTATTCACAATACTGATGAAGTAGTTATCACATCACAAACTACTAAAATTCTATACATTTCATAAGATTGAATATACATATAATATCTCTTTAAATAATCACATTCATTTATGAAGCCTGTGACTCTTCTAACCCTTAAAGGAATGTTGTCACTAAACTTTTTAATTTAGTGTTATTACATTGTTTTAAATAACTACATGGATACACTCAAATTACATTTTCCATATACATATTTTTTTTTATAGAGGATTACAGATGTAAATGACGGAGTGAATAGAGGCATTATTTACATTATATTTTACGTAATGCAGCTACTTTATCTAATAATAAGCCTGATATCTTTTAAGATAACAATATAACAACAAATAAAATATAATATTTACTTCACAAATGTAACAATTTTAAGCTTTAGCTCCGACGACAGTACCCGCCTGCTTGTCGATTTGTTCCTTCTCCAGTTGCTTGCCAAGGTACTCCCTAAAATAGATAATAAAAAAAAAATATAGTCTATGGTGATTTAAACTTTTTACAAAGTAAGTTGACAAAAGCACAATTACGGTATTTACAACGTTATTTCTTATTTATGCGAAACCTGAATATAGTTTGTTCAGAATAAGCAATTTTAAATTTTTACGCCATGTTATATTTTTCCCAAATACACTTAGAAAATGTTGCAGTGTCGTTACCGAGCGCGAGCGGTTATAAATTTATAGTACTGCGCCGCCCGCGCAACAGCTGACGCCAGAGGTCAACGCACCGGTCGCCCGCCCAACCGGAGCGTGGACCATATTTTTGTTGGGACAGCCAAGTGGGTATCAAGCTTATAATTTTATGGTCTTTTATTATATCTTTTTGAAATTTTGTACATAGATTCATCATCATCATCATTTCAGCCGAAAGACGTCCACTGCTGGACATAGGCCTCCGTCAAGGTTCTCCTCGACGATCGGTCCTGCGCCTCGCGCATCCAGCGGTTTCCCGCGACCTTCACCAGGTTGTCGGTCCACCTTGTCGGGGGTCTACCCACGCTACGTCTTCCGGTGCGTGGTCGCCACTCGAGAACCCGTCGGCCCCATCGGCCATCGGTCCTACGGGCAATGTGTCCAGCCTACTGCCACTTTAGTGTTGCAATTCTTCGGGCTATGTCGGTTACTCTCATTCTTCTGTGGATCTTCTCATTCCTGATTCGATCGCGCAGTGAAACCCCAAGCATAGCCCTCTCCATTAACCTTTGAGTGACTACATAGATTCTTTACTTAAAAATACTGGACACGTGTTCCGGGTTTCGCATAAACAAAAAAAAATGTTGTATACAGTTTACTGATAGACTTTATTAGACAAAGCCAGTGACATAGTCATTACGTAAGTTTATCAGCTTATCGCAATGATACGTCGTGAATTTGTGATAAGCTCAAACAGTGGACCGATATTATATACTTGTCAATACATTAATTCTTCATATTCTCAGATCAACATGCTAATATAAGCGGTTTATGAGTACATACCAGTTATGAACCATCAGTTTCTGGACAGCGAGTAGAGCCTCATATCGCACGTTAGGGTCCTCATGGCTGAGGAGGAACATAACGCGTTGTTTGCCGCCCAGCTGCTCGATAATGCTGTTGACAATATAATGTTCTAGCTACTACAATCTGTAAGATTTATTTATTAGATTTTCAACTTTATATCTAAAGCATTAAGGCTCAAGGTTGATTGGGAATATTTGGCAGTTTGGGATAACTTGACCTGCTGGCGTTCACACAATTGAGCATTTTTCTTGGGAGATATCAATATTTAATGCTAAATTGTTAAACATCCATTATGCTTGTCCAAGCCGGTTAGCGATTTCAGCACCCTAATTCCTTAACACACTATTATTGTTTGTAATTCAAATTTTGAAGCATATTGCTAACCCATTGCTCCAAAAATGTGTTTCTTCAAACAACTCAATGAATTTGATGAACTGTCAACATTAAACCACGGATAATGAGTTACGAATTTAGCCTGCAGACTTCTATGTTCCATGTTAGGGGTTTGGTTTCCACACTTAGTCCTACCTACCTGTGGACTTGTGTACTCATGGCACAAAAGTCCACTGAAGGTCCATATATACATTTAATAGTTATTTATGCCACTGTCAAGCAATTATAGCTATTGTTAAACTAGTGATAGAGCTTAGTGGCACAATAGATCAGCACGAGTATTACAATAGCTGTTTGCGACAGTGGCATACAGAACATTTTCTACGACCATGAAATACAAAAACCCTCAATGTTGAACTGAAAGTAAACAATGGCGTGAACATAGCGCGGCGCGGCGCGCGAACTGTTTGTTGTTATAATCCCACAAATAAAAGGCAAAGGCAATTCATCCATAAAGCCTAATAACATGCGATGTTTAGTCGTGACGCAAATACGCGGGCTTTTTGTCATATTCATATGATGATTTTTTGATGCCATAACGATAAAAAAATTAAAAACTTTCATTGTAGTACGGTTTACCCGTGTGGAAACGGTCATTGTAACAAGACTTGGCAGGAATGAGTACTATTGAGATATGACTTATGGTTACGTATTAAGCAAATTACCAAATAGTCGTAGAAAAATATTATTAAAAGTCAAAAAGTTATCTCGGGATGTTTTCATTCATCAATCTCAGCGAAGTTCAAGATAAGCTAGAAAGTTTAAATTAATTCAAAAAGTGTAAAGTAATTTACTAACTTTGTATCACTTAGATCATTACTAAAACCTATAATTATCTTCCTCCGAAATTATACATTCATTTCATTATCTTGAAATCAAATGTTTTGAAGGTTTCATTTCTACAACGTGGGAATAGCACACATACTTTTTTATATGGCAACAACGTTTGCAGAGTCAGCTGGTAATATAAAAATAATAAATTACGTACTGTTTGCCTCGGGGGTAGTGACGCACATATTCGCCGATATCGTAGCAAGCCACGGCTAGCACGACGGGGTCTGCGCTCTTCTCCAGCAGGTGGACCAAAGTACGTAGCAACTCCTGACCGCGTTCGTTCAGACGAGCCGCATTCTCACGCCAGAACTTAGCCGACTTGTGCACCGGTGACCATTCCAGACTAAAAATGTTAACTTTAATAAGTACTTGATCTTCTCTGATGATGTTTTTAGTGCTAAAAACTATAATACTGAAACTGTTTTAGTATATTTTCTTGTTCTTTACGTGTGCTACAGTACGTTGGCAAGATTTTGACGTAGTGGGTGGAGCGGCCAAGTGACTTCGCGTGGGAAAAATATTTCTTCCTTCGATCGTGAACTGGAATTAATAATAAAAGAAAAGAAAATTGTGTTACTGTCGCGGAGAAAAACTCTTAACCTAGGGAGTGGGATTTAATTATCACATCACAGATGCGACGGACACTAACGGTCAGACCAGTCCACAAGTTTAAAGTCGCTCAGCGAGCTATGGAGCGGGCTATGTTGGGCGTCTCCCTGAAGGACCGCATCAGAAATGAGGTGATCCGACAGAGGACCAGAGTCACCGACATAGCTGAGAGGATTAGCACGCTGAAGTGGCAACGGGCTGGTCATATATGCCGCAGGACCGACAACCGATGGGGTAAACGAGTCCTCGAGTGGAGACCGCGTCTCGGCAAACGTAGCGTGAGACGCTCTTGGGCGAGATGGAGCGACGACATCAAAAAGGTGGCTGGTAGTGGCTGGCGGAGAACTGCTCAGGATCGAGCTTGTTGGCGTGCCATGAAGGAGGCCTATGTCCAGCAGTGGACGAGTAGAGGCTGATGATGATGATGAGATGCGACGCGGTTTGAGTCCAACTGACACAAAAATGAAGGGTAGGGTAGGAATTTAGCTAATACATTCTGCGCGACAGTTTTTATTTACAAAAGATTTTCAACTTTATCACTAAAGTATTAATGTTTGAAATCCCTGTACAAAACAATGACAAATGGCGCCAACAGTAGGGGTAAATTCGCACATGGTGCACTTGAAAACGAATGAACGCAAGTGTAAGCGGGAGCGAATGGGGCGTTGACGCGGTGCGGGAGGCGGCGGTCGACTGACGCACAGGATTGGCGCTACCTCACGCTGCGTATCTAACGACTCTAGCTAAATTACGTGCCGGGAAATGTACATGACATTGCTTCTTGTCAAAAATTATGATCCTATTTCAAGCTATAGTACATTACGATATTAGTGCGTAATTATGGTTATAACATGCGAGGCGGAATTTCAGCCCGAGCCGAAGGCGAGGGTGTAATTGAACCGAGCATGTTATAACCAAGACGCACGTATATCGTACGACATTTTTTAACACACTTGCGAGGAAACAGAAAAAAAGATATTCAGAATACAAGTACAAAGAAAAGAAAATTTGAGAAAAATGGCGCGAGTTTTATTTTCTGCCGTAGCTGCGTGAAAATGTTGGCAAAGATGCTAGAGCATGCAGTCAAGTTTTTAAATTACCGAATAAACTGTTTTTTTTTACAAATACTCATTTAAATACAAACAAATACAAATTTGTTTATTTCAAATAGGACATCAGTTATTTTAAATAAACTCAATCTGTGAATGCACACTGTTGCTTTCCCGCCATTAGTATTATTATTTGCCATTTCAAATATGGAACAGCGCGCTGCTCACTGGCTAGAGCCACGCGGCGGCGATCAGTTCCATAATTATTTGAAATGACAAATAATGCTGTTATGGAATTTGTATGAACTATAACTTAACTATTTGCTTTGATAACACACGCGTTTGTTATGGCCCGCTTTACATATTTAAAACCGGTGGGATTACATCAGCTTTACGAGCAAGGGTGTTAAAAAAGTAATTATTTCCTATTTATAGCCGTCTCTCTTGGATGTTGAACCTTAATTTTAAGGATTTCTTAAATAAAAAGAAACAGAGCTCATAAAAGACCACTTTGTGATTCATACGTCGAGACTATTATTCTCAGGAACTTGTGAAATCATCAACCGGTTTTAAATATGTAAAGCGGGCCATAACAAACGCGTGTGTTATCAAAGCAAATAGTTAAGTTATAGTCCATACAAATTCCATAACAGCATTATTTGTCATTTCAAATAATTATGGAACTGATCGTCGCCGCGTGGCTCTAGCCAGTGAGCAGCGCGCTGTTCCATATTTGAAATGGCAAATAATAATACTAATGGCGGGAAAGCAACAGTGTGCATTCACAGATTGAGTTTATTTAAAATAACTGATGTCCTATTTGAAATAAACAAATTTGTATTTGTTTGTATTTAAATGAATATTTGTAAAAAAAAAAACAGTTTATTCGTTAATTTAAAAACTTGACTGCATGCTCTAGCATCTTTGCCAACATTTTCACGCAGCTACGGCAGAAAATAAACCTCGCGCCATTTTTCTCAAATTTTCTTTTCTTTGTACTTGTATTCTGAATATCTTTTTTCTGTTTCCTCGCAAGTGTGTTAAAAATGTCGTACGATATACGTGCGTATTGGTTATAACATGCTCGGCTCAATTACACCCTCGCCTTCGGCTCGGGCTGAAATTCCGCCTCGCATGTTATAACCATCATTACGCACTAATATCGTAATGTACTATAACGTAACTTTATATTAAATTAATAAGATTCATGCCCTCACACGCCTTTGTCCCGCTCTGAGCTTTGCTCTTTTGTAGGTAGAGGCTTTAATGGAGGTCGGGGGACGTGTAGGAGGCAGGGATGAACACATTAGTACCTAGTCATTTAACAAATTTTCTGATTCCTCTTTCCTTTCAGGTAATGTCTTACTTTATATTGTAAGACATTACCTGAATGAAGGAAACCATCTGGATCTTGATCAAACAATCAGTAGTCTTAACACCTAAGAACGAAAAACTTAACCGTCGTAACACATACCGGCCACTCTTGACTTCGGTAGCGTACTGATCGAATGAGCTGAGGTCTTGCACCGAAGTCTGCAGGCGTTCGTTGAGGAACTCCACGTCGTTCATGATGTCTTCGTCATCAGAGCGCTTCTGCTCCAAGATAGACAGCTGTTTCAGGACCTTGCACTGCACCATGGCGATGCAGTGTTCCTTGGAAACCTATTAACAGTAAATTGTTATTTCGCATGCTCTATAGACATTTTTTTTTGGTTCAATTCTTTCCGTTCTTCTGAACGGAAAAGGCAAAGGCATAGTACGCCATACAGCCTAGTCTTCAGTAAATATATTCTTGAGTAAACTTCTATCCTAACTTATTCTAATTAATCCTAACTTATCCTAGCTTATCCTAAACTTATCCTAGCTTATCCTAACTAATCTAACTCCTTTCGTTTCCCGCGTTTGGACGATAAGGAGCGGTTTAGCGTAAAGACATGATGCGGCCACTATGCTACAATATTTCACTGTTCTTTTTGAATTATTCACTGAATGCACTTTTTACTACATAAATCAGGCGTTTTTATTTAGTAAACGACACTATAAATAATTTTAAAAGTCCAATGAAAAATGAGCGTGACACTCATCTTGACATTCCCGCCAAACCTCCGCTCCATAGACAGTTTAGACGCGACTGAAAACATGGCGACTAAGCATACGTCAATTTACGTTAGTCTCTGGCGCCGATTCTGTTGTTCACAAACTAAACTAATTTTAAGTTAAGTGCATCTTTTTCTTTCCATTACATTAAGAAAAGGATTGAAGATAACATTTGACAGCCTCCGTGGCGTAGCGGACGCGGCCGCTGCGCAAGGTGGCGCGGGTTCGATCCCCGCACAGTGCAAGTATTTGTATGCACGAATAGGAATACTGGCACTGGTCTGGTCGTGCCTCGGAAAGCACGTTAAGCCGTTGGTCCCGGTTGCCATACAAACATCTAGTGGCAGTCGTTACGGGTTGTTGAAGCCCTCAAAAGTTCAACAATTGGTCTAACTGCTTCGATGTCGCCTTCGGGTTGTGGAGGTCAGACGGCAGTCGCTTCACGGAAAATGTCGAACTTTAGCCATTTCAGCGGTTGGACTGGTAAAGCGGACCCCAGACTCCAAAGCTGAAAAGGCTTCGGATGCGACTGGGATTAACGCTGTGATGATGATGAGAAGATAACATTTTAGTTCAATCCTGTCAAAATAAGATACTCCATAGACAGCTTAGACGCGATTATAAACATGGCGACCAAAAATACGTCAATTTATATCAGCAGTGGACTAATTTGACAGGTCTAAACTAAAATTTTATCTTCTGTCCTTTTCTTAGTGAAATAGAAAGAAAAAGATGGACTAAATTAAAATTTAGTTTAGTTTATGAACAAGGGAATCAGGGACACTGACTATTTGACAGGACTAAACTAATATTCATCTTCTGTCCTTTTCTTAGTGAAATAGAAAGAAAAAGATGGACTAAATTAAAATTTAGTTTAGTTTATGAACAAGGGAATCAGGGACACTGACTATTTGACAGGACTAAACTAATATTCATCTTCTGTCCTTTTCTTAGTGAAATAGAAAGAAAAAGATGGACTAAATTAAAATTTAGTTTAGTTTATGAACAAGGGAATCAGGGACACTGACTATTTGACAGGACTAAACTAATATTCATTTTCTGTCCTTTTCTTAGTGAAATAGAAAGAAAAAGATGGACTAAATTAAAATTTAGTTTAGTTTATGAACAAGGGAATCAGGGACATTGTCTACTGCACTGCTGGGCCTCAGTTCTAATATAGAAACATCTTTTCAACCACCAATTTCCAAATATCCCTCTCATTTTGCAACCTAAAAATTAACTAACCTGAGGGTCTTCAGGCTTTTCAATGAGGTTCCTGAAGACAGCCAGCACGATGCGCGTGACCTTCTCCTTCACGGAGTCGCTGAGGATGTCTGCTAGGATAGGGATGGCATTGAACTTGTTCATCTTCTCGGCCAAAAGAGGATTGAATGTCAGGACCCACAAGCAGAAGACCAGTTGATATTGAACCTAAGAAGTAAGGAGTAATTATTAAGTATTGTGAAGTTACCACCCACCAGACAAAGCCTTGCCGCCAAGCGATTCGTCGTGTTCCGGCATGATGTCTGGTGAAGCCGTACGGAGGACGGGTCTGAGCAATTGTGTTGCGATGTGTGCCGGGTACGATGCGTCAAATGTTGTTGTGTCGGGAGTTTGGTCGTGGAGGGTCTCCACATCTATCTCCCTCTGGCGCAGCATCGTTGGTCGTGTTGTTGGGTTTAACGTTGCACCACCTCGCTCAACTGCCGTCTTCCTTCCTATTCACTAAGCTTTTTTTAAGTGATTGGGCTTAATAAACTAGCGCGCTTTACCATCCAAGATTGCATCACTGCTTACCATCTGGCGGGATTGCAGTCAAGCGCTAGTTTATAATTATTAAAAAAAAAAAAGTATTAGTGGGTATTAATACATAACAAACACAACAATGTACCAGTGACTTTAGTTGGGAGTTCTTATACCTATTCGATCGCGTCAATGTAAACTAAACTAGAATTTGAGAGGGGGGAGACCAACTTTTTCCCACTTTGGAAGCGTCTGTCACGTAAACTATTCGGTTTAGAAAAAAAAATATTTTAGAAACCTCTATATCTTTTCTGAAGACCTATCTATAGATACCCCACACGTATGTCAGATGAAGAAAAAAATTGAGTTTTAGTTATAAGTATGGGGAACCCCCAATATTTATTTTTGCATCAATATCTTAATGCGATTCACAGAATACATCTACCTACAAAGTTTGAACAGTATAGCTCTTATAGTTTCGGAAAAAAATGGCTATGACATACGGACAGACAGACATGACGAATCTATAAGGGTTCCGTTTTTTGCCATTTGGCTACGGAACCCTAAAAATGTATGGGAGCTTGGTCATGGAATCCTGCACCCTCATTGCTCCATACTACAACGTTATTTTTTGTTTATGCGAATCCTGAATATAGGCATCATGGATAACTAGATCTTACCTGGAAGTTGACCCTGGAAGCCAGAATGGACAGCAGAGTGGAGATGCCGTCAACGGACAGGAATGCGAAGCGGTACTCGTCAATGCGCAGCATCATTTGCAGGCAGCGAGCCACAGATTGGATGTAGTCATTTTTCTGTGTGCAAAGTATCGTTTTAAACTCCCTTTAGCACTTTAGGTTTGTCCCAATTTTTCACTCCATAGCTTACATAATAATAGCAGAATTGGATTCTAAATTAATATGTAGATAATTTTATTTTCGACATATTAATATAGCTACAATTTCACTAGATAATGGCCGCGACTCCTTATTCACTAACTAAATTAAATCTATGTTCAGTGCATCTTTTTCTCTCTATTTTATAAAGAAAAGGACAGAAGATAAAACGTTAGTTTAGACCTGTCAAATTAGTCCACTCCTGACGTAAATTGGCGTATTTTTCGTCGCCATGTTTAAAATCGCGTCTAAACTGTCTATGGAGTAGGTATCTTAATTTGACAGGATTAAACTAAAATGTTATCTTCTATCCTTTTCTTAATCTATACTAATATATAAAGCTGAATAGTTTGTTTGTTTGAACACGCTAATCTCAGGAAGTACTGGTCCGATTTAAAAAAATCTTTTTGCGATAGCCTATTAGGGGTTATCCACACATAAAGGGGGGAGGGGCTGTCGACAAAGTGTGACATGGTGTAACAAGGGGTGGGTGGGGTAGTAAGTTTCGTGACATCACATCTCAAAATCTAATATACCTAGAGGTAGTAATCGCGTAATTTGAAATATTAATTATAAAATAAAAAATATATCCAACTTCTAACATCTTTGGGACAATACGGTTTAAATTGTTTTGTTTACGATGTTTTAATTTAATAATTTTACGATGTGAAATTGCAAAACATGTGACGTCACATTAGGGAGGGGGGGTTTCAGAAATGTGAACACTTGTGACAAGGACGGGGGAGGGCTCAAAAAATCATGAAATTCGTGTGACGTACTTTATGGATGGCCCCTTAATCCAGAAAGGCTTTAAGCTAATAACATCACGCTGCGACCAATAGGAGCAGAGCATAACTAACTTCAGGCGAAGTCGCTGGCGGCCGCTAGTGAAATATAAAGAAAAAATGCACGAACTTAAATTTAGTTTAGTTTGTGATTATGAGAATGGGCGCCAATATCAAGAGTTCTCAATTTATTATGAGAATGGGCGCCAATATCAAGAGTTCTCAATTTATTATGAGAATGGGCGCCAATATCAAGAGTTCTCAATTTATTATGAGAATGGGCGCCAATATCAAGAGTTCTCAATTTATTTTCTCTGTAGTTTACCCCCTCCCAGTCATATCATCTTTCACAACGCCAGTTTATTTTGTAAAAATCTTACCATGAAAATTTTGATGAAGTGAGTTTAGAGTGAGTGGCAATACTGTCAATCCTTTGCATTAATGACATCTCTCTCCACACCAACTCCACTTAAGTTTTCACAGTCAGATGGTTACAGAATCGCACTGCAGCCCCCTAATCGGTGAACACATTTATGTCAAATGATGGCGACTAATGATTCTGACAAATGATTGGACCGAACGGATCAATGGGCGGCGGCCCGAACGATCCCAACTGCAGCCTAATCGACGAACTCATTTTTTCAAATGATGGCGACTAATTGGGATCAGTTGGGATCGTTCGGACCGCCCATTGGTCCGTTCGGTCCAAACGATCCCAACTAGTCGCAATCATTTGACAAAAATGTGTTGGCCGATTAGGGGGCTGATCCCAACTAGTCGCAATCATTTGACAAAGATGTGTTCGCCGATTAGAGGGCTGGTCTTAGTTGATATACAGAGTAAATATATTAGTGAGTTACATCCCATACAAATATAAAAGTAAGCATCCACTGTATTAACCCATTATCATAAATTATCAACAGAAATTCGCAAATAAAATATGGTATAATATTATCAAAATTAAAAACATTTGTAGACTGAAGAAAATAACGTATAATATAAATTAAACAATATTATAATAAGTACTAAATAAAATACATTTTTTTTTAATATAAGCTAAGTAGGTATAGATTTAAGCTTGCATGCACTTTGCACATACCTTCACATCCTCCTAGTTTGAGAGTGTAATGAACAAGATTATTGTAAGCATGCAATAGAATATCGATGATTAAAACACATTTATGTTAGAAAAAAAACTCGCATTCTATTAGCAAATACCTAAATATTTACAGAAGAGAGTTAGTCATCACTGTTATAACACAATAGTTTCGTTTAACATTCAGGTTGTTGTCGACATCTACATGTGGCGAAGGTACCTTGTGCACACCGGGCGGCAAGTCCTCGAGCTCGACTGGCTTCACCTCATCGAATGTGCGGTAAAGGCTCGAGTATTTCTCAGGGCCGTCGATATTCACGTGTTCTTTTTCCTTGTGGTGACGTTTCAGATGTTTCTGAAGCTTATCAGCGGCGAAATGTTGTTGCTCGTGCAGCAACATAACCTGCTCAGCATGCTCTAACTCGGCAGACATTTTCTCCGCCTTACCAGAAAACAAACCGCTCAGTGATAATTCACCTGAGTCATCAAAGCCCCAACGATGCGTGATGCTTGAACGTGATACTCACAACATTGTGTTATATTTCAGTCAGTTTAGACACATTGATGGTACAGTTATACCAATCTGGTATAAGGCACTAAGCACTTTTGAATTATGAAGTGGATTTTGTAATATGTAAGTGCACATGGGCGTACCCATGGGCAGGAGAGGGCCGTCGCCCCCTCCCCCCTCTCCCTGGGAAATCTCGCAGGACTTAACATTTCATGTAGATGTGCTTGTATAGTTTGTAAGACAAAATAGCCGGGGATGATTGCCCCCCTAGCCCTGACTGCCCCCCCCCCTCCCCTCCCTTCCTAGCCAGAAGTTGGGTACGCCCATGTAAGTCTGTTTATTTAAGAGATCGTCTTTTTTACGATTTATATTTATATATTGTGATGATGCAGCTCTAATGTAAAGATGATCGTGCAAAATGCATGTGTTTGTGGATGAAGTAGGTACCTATCATAAAGTTATAATAATCTGAACATAATTGTGTAAATGTCTTTCAAAACCGTGAGGCCTCTGTTACTTGGAGAGTCGCGAACTTTAATCATAGATGTAACTATCTGGCTTCTGAAGAATATGAGTGATAAGTCATTGTGCAGATTTTGTGTATAATCTTCAATATAATGACAAAAATCACTCTGATAAAAATCTGAGGATTACCATTTCAAATCTTACAGTGTGTTTGAAATATAAATTCTCAGATTCTGGTAACTGCTCGTCACTTTACAAGGTAAATATTCATTATTGTTAAATACTGAACATGCTTTTTTGTTTTTTAATTTGTTTCAATATTTTGTTAATGTTTTGTTTTCCATTGCATATTTTAGTTTTCTTTTTGTTTTCATTGCAGAATGGGCTTTTTCTTGATCTGTTCATTACACATTTTAAGTAGTGTCTATGGTAAACTCTTAAATCTATGGTCTTATTGGATCCTCCAGGAACCTAACAATCACGTCCGCACAAAACTTATTCATGCACTAGTTGTGTAGACTTTTAAATTATTTTGTATATTTAGTTTTCATTTTTACACAAAAGTTCCGTACATATAATATAGACTAGACTAGTGTCTATATTATATGTACGGAAGGAACAAAAAATCTGGTAAAATGTGAATAGTAAAGAAATTAATGTTGGACATTATTGTGTTACGATTTAGGTCATAATCTGAATTTAGTTTTATACATTATTGCCTATTTGATACTGTGACTGCATACTGTTTTAAAATATTTAATATTAAATAAGTGATGGTTAGTGATTATTTATTAGTGGCGTTTTATTTGACAAGCTTAATGATTTCATATTAATTTTAATTTATTTTTTTACTCCTGACATGGTGTGTGAACTACTTGCGAAGCTTTAGTGACACATGCTTTATTATTATAAATTCAAACAGTATCAAAAACAAAATATTTATATCATCCATATTGCTGATACATGCATAAAGAATATTTTAAAAAATCATGCATATTATGCATTGTACATGTGATAAATCTGTGAATATATTCACAAGTGCTGTATTACTTACATTTGATTTAAGTTGATCCTTGAGCCAGGAGAGGTAGAAGTGCAGGTCACTCTTTTCCATCAGGGTAGGATGCCAGCAGGCCAGCTTGGCAATGATGCGGGCCGACATGTGCTGCACAAACTCATCATGGCGGTTCAGCAAGTTCAGGAATGCCTGCCATGGATACCCACCACATTTTCCTTCACGGAAAATCTTGACCCTGGACTTGTCTTCCTGTAATATTTAAAAAAAATATTTTATTAAATATGATTAGCTTAGTAACAACAGTCATGTGGATTGATCGATCACAGTTGGCCTGTGGATGGTTTACCATCTTAACGTACCAAGACCCCTCCGTGCCTCAGAAACCATGGTAAGCCATTGGTCCTGACAATTATTTGTGGTCAGAAACCGAAAATCTGACAATGAGTCTTATTGTAGTCGCTCTACATAAAATAAATATATTCAGCGGCATCTGGTAACGCTGGAAGCCAACCACAACATACTCGGGGAAAACGCGAAAAAGCAATGCATATGAGGCAGATTATGAATTGGGTCTTGTTGGTTTCAGCCCAAATATTTCTGAGCAAATAAACTTCTTTGCTTAAAATTATTTCAACTTGACATAATAACATGAACCACTATTGTGTACAAAAGGAAGGTGACAATATGGCATAAATTAAGATAATAAGTGACACTTACCGAAAGGATGTCGTCAATCATAACAAGCAGGTACTGGATGGTGTTGTCCTTGCTAATGTGGGTTAGCAAGTTCATGAATACTTGGCAACACATTTCTGGGCTCTTGTCGGGTAAGTCCTTCTGACCACCCTGATCCAATTGCACAATAAAGTCATGGTCTTGTTGCGTGATCATCTGTGACCTAACATATAATGATAATTTAGATTTAAACATAATATGGGCAAAGGAAAAACTATGACCCTGTGCAATGGGAATCAATACTTACTGCAGATAAGACGCCCAGTTGATCTTAGAATTGTTGCGAATATCACTGGCACGGATTTGCAAAACGCTAGTTGCTGCTATCATATCTGGAATGGATTATATTGGTCATGTCTCCGAATAGGGACCAGCGTTAATTTAGTTAAGGAAAACTGCGTAAGAGAGTTACTTACCAACTTTTTCATCACCCAGCGACGGCATAAGCTGACTAATATTTTGATCCCCCATTTGAGCCATTTTGGCTACAGAATTGATAATCACTTCTTTAAGCAGAGAAGAAAGAAAACCTTTAAATTTAGGTAAAACAGCCTCAGCTGAGAGGTCTAGCTTGTGACTATGGGGAGTGACGTTAGAGCTACATAAAAATGATAATTATACTCTAACCTTCTCTGACAAATATTTTTTTGGCAAGAGAGAAAGAGACAAAATATGTAAGCAACGGTTGGCTGCATTGTTTTTATGTCAAGATGGCAAAATTCAGAAAATAATATTAATATTTTTTAATTACTGGTTGTGGCACAGCCCAGCCAAAAATATTCTATTATTGTAGAAAAAACTGTCGAACTATAAGCACGTAAAATGTACACGTTCGGCCGTCACCGTGATGTACGATTGCCGTCGAGTAAAAATTCTACAACATTCTTACTTGGCTATCTTGGCTTGCGCTTGGCACATGCTAATTTGTTAGAGCTTAGATCTTAGTTTAGTTTTTGTTAGAGTTTATACAACAAGCTGTTTTGCAGTTAAACTAAAAACTAAACAATAGCTTTATTTAATTCGATGGGTTATGGGTCCCAAGAGATTTCTCGAAAAGTATTTCAAGAGGCTATTTCCACGGGTATTTTCACAGGTTATTTTAGTGTCTAATAAGACAAAGACAATGTCAAGTTTGTGATAATTTCAGAACTGTCAAATGGCACAAAATGACATTTGACAAAACTATTTAAAAAAACAGAGCTGTCAAATGTGACATTTAACTGTCAAGTGTCATTATACGTCATTTAATCATTTTGCTCGCTCGCTGTCATATGTCATATTTATTTTGTTGTCAATTCACCATCCAAGTCGGAATTGATTAATTTATTCACATTGTTCAACCGATTAGCATTAGAATATACTAGAAAATATTCCATTGTATAAGATTTTATATAACAACTAATAAAAATGTCCTTCTTGGTGAAACAACTGACTCGCAGAGTAAGTTTTCTAATAATGTTTTTTTGCATCCAAAACTCAATAATATTTCCAAGATTGTATTAACAGAAATTTTCTAATCCAATTCCAAAGGTCCTTCCACCAGCAGCATCATTGGTGAAAAGCCTGAATTTTTCTACCAGTAAGTAATTTTGTTTTGAACCGTAGTTCGTTACATAACCTCTAAATTTTTGTTTAATGAGTTCTTAATTTTTTTTACTATCTAGTAGCTACAGATAACTCTGCCAGAGGGCCGTCTTATAGGCGGAAAATCCATTGTTTAATTTTGTGTTGAAAACAAACTTAGGTCAAATTATTTATTGGACTTTTAACTTCTAAGCTAAATTAAGAAAAACAATTGATAGTGATAGTTTACCTACCCAATAAAACAACTGCAAATTCTACTATAACAGAAATGTATATTTATTAATAAAATTCAGTAATATTTTCATGAGTAATCCTGTCAGAGTATCTAAAAAATATTATGTTGTGGACTATTTTGTTGCAGATTATATTTACTATCTATCAATTAACCCAAACCATGCATTGCATTTGAAGTAATACAGCTTCAACTATTTTATTTATTTTTTTAGTTTATCCAATTAATGTTACAATATTCTTTTGTATTTTACTAACTTTATTTGTATTCCACATATTATTATGCATACAGTAGTTACGGGTTGTTGGAGCCCTCAAAAGTCTAACAATTGGTCTAACTGCAATGCTTAGATATAGCCTTCAGGTTGTGGAGGTCAGACGGCAGTTGCTTCACGGAAAATGGCGAAGTTTAGCCATATCAGCAGTTGGACTGGTAAAGGCGGACCCCAGACTCCAAAGCTGAAAAAGGCTTCGGATGCGACTGGGATTAATGCTGAGATGATGATGATATTATTATGCATACAACTTCTATCTTCATACAGTTTCTGATATTAATTATCTTCATTTATATCTGTGGTCAAAGAAAACTTTAACATATTTGGTTTCCTTGCAGCCACTGCAGCATTTGTTCCGAGGGTTCAGCAGCCGGCCCCAAATTTTGAAGCAACTGCTGTGGTAAATGGTGAATTTAATACACTGAAACTAGCAGACTACAATGGAAAATATGTTGTTCTAATCTTTTATCCATTAGACTTGTAAGTATTATGTGCAACCTATTGTTCGCACAAAACATATAATTGTATTCATGCTTGTTGTTATTTATTCCTTAACAAATACATGAACACATATTTCTGCTTTATTATATTACTTTGCTTTTTATTGTTTGCGCCTAGTGAGTGGCCAATACTCGAGTAGCTATTTGTTGGCGATGTTTTATATAATAGTTTTGTGTCCAATTCTGAGTACATTTTAGTTGCACCTTATATATGTAATTTTTTTGAGTAAACAGGTCACGGACACCCAGGCTGGCAATGAAATCTAGGAAAACCTGTATAGGTGGAGATTCATAGATTCCCCTTTGGAGTGTTAATGAGATGCTGGTCATAAACAATTGGCCACTTAATACCATGTCCTGAGTTTAAGCTAGAACAAATTTAAGCTTATATCTCCTTAGTGAATCCATTTTTCCTGTTTTCCAGCACATTTGTCTGCCCAACTGAGTTGATTGCATACAGTGACCGAGCTAAGGAGTTTGCTGGCATTGATTGCCAAATTATTGGTGTCTCAACAGATTCTGAGTTCAGCCATCTTGCATGGACTAACACTCCCAGGAAGGTAAAGACATTATTATGATAATAATGTGAACTGTCAAAGCTAGTTCTAAAACAACTAAATATTAATGTAAATGTAAAAAAAAAATCATGTAATGTAAGTGGTGTGTCATTTACATTACAATTGCCTTAAAAAACATCATCTTCATCATCATCAGCCTATATAAGAGTTAATACACCGTTAGCGCAGTGGCTGAGTGATGGACTGCTGTGCTCTGTGTCGCGGGTTCGATCCCTGCACATAGTAAATATTTGTATGGCTTCCAGATAGTTGTTACGAGTCTGACTGTTTGTGTATGCAAATTTAAATGTTTGTAAACGCACCTATGAACACCCACGCACGTACGCAGCGTCACCACTGTGTGGATCGCCCAGAGGACGTGTGTCCTTGTGACAACGATCGGCGGCGACGTTCTTTTGCGTCCGGCCCTGGTCCAAACCATGGGCCGGAGTGAGAGTATATGGTAGACCTTCTGCGAAGCAGTAATGCTCGTAAAGGAGGAGACTGAGCCCGGGAGAAGGAGAGGCAATCTTTGCGCCTTCACGCCTCTACTCGCCGTAGTAGATTCTCTGTACGTCGCGAGTTAGCAGCCGACAGCAGCTCATACTTATTATTATTATGCATTTCAGGATGGTGGCCTTGGTAAGATAGAAATTCCTCTTCTTGCTGACTACCAAAAGAAGATTTCACAGGATTATAATGTTCTTCTCGATGCCGGTTTTGCGCTCAGAGGTAATTTATATTGTAGACAAATATGTTGATATACATATGTTTTAACATTCTTCCATTCAATTTTAATATCAATTTTAGTTAAAACATATTCTCAGACTATTTTGAGAGAAGAAAGAGCGAGGAGCAGTTTTTACTTCAAACAAATATCAACATAGTGTTCCTAGAAATTAGAGTCGAAAATAAAACCAATACTTAAAAATATTAGCATTTATTTGCAGTGTTAGCTCTCTAAGAAGGCTAGAGAGCTGCTAAGTCTCGGTCATGAACGAGAACCTCGGCTATCATTTAATTAGCCGAGAACCGAACTGAATTTCTCGGTTGGATTTATAGCTGAGAATACCGAGACCGGAACCCAGATCTCGGTCGAGCCTTATTTTTGAATTAATAGATGTTTATTCATTATAAACTTTATTTCAAGATAAATAATGTTGATATTTGTTTGGCAGTGAAAAATCTGTGCTGTGTGTGTTGCTGTGCTGCACCCGCCGTAAATTATTTTATTCTTGAAACGGTTAATCGATCTAAAAGACTACTTATCTCCAGCATTCGCTTCTTGGATTTATTTTGCAAACACACGTTGCGTCTTTTCTCTTTCGCAACGAACATTCATCTGCGAAACGAACAATGTGGCTACCATGAGTTTTCAATACGAAGACTCGATCATCGATATCGACCGTCGTGTAAAAACTCAACCTTATTGATTGAGTCTCATAATGAAAACTCATGGTAGCCACACTGCTTGGTGAGTAGGTACATGAAACTAAAATCGAAAAACAATTTCAATAATGTCCTTGTGGATTAAAGATTGCAAGGCGCTATGCCCGCAGAAAGTGCCGTGCTTTAAAGAAAGATTTTCTCCCTGAAAATTTATTGAAATTTCTTTTTATTCCAATTCCAGGACTGTTCATCATTGATAGGAACGGTATCCTAAGGCACATGTCAGTGAATGACCTGCCCGTTGGCAGGTCAGTGGACGAAACGCTCAGGCTGGTCAAAGCCTTCCAGTTTGCTGACAAGCATGGTGAAGGTACGTAGAGAATGTTTGGCATTACATAGTCTGTATTATCCCAGTCGTAGGTTGACCATAATGTGTTTTCTAAAAGTAAGTAAGAAACATCGAATTAATGTTGTAGTGGTTTTTTTTTTCTATAAATTTACAGAAATAAATGCAGGGTAATTTCGTAACAAACTATCAGTAGCAATGGATTTCATTTTGATAGTTCTACAACAGTCATTGCGAAAGACTAGCAGATAGGCGGTGAAGGTTATACATGTGCTTTTTTTGTGTGATATTTTTATTTTGATTTTAGTGTCATTGAAAAGTGTATCTACAATCAAGATAGATATTTATTGTTTGTGTTGTTCTGTAAGTGTGTTTTGTGTTCCTATTTTCGTGGTAAGTCTCTCCCGTAGGCATGATGCCTACGGGTAAAAAACCCCCTGATCCCCCGGACCCTCCTGATAAGTTATTCGACCTCACTCCTGTCTTGACCATAACTCCTCCCCATGGAGATCAATTATCAGACATGGACTTGGAAACCAACCAAAGAAAAAGACCCGCTCAATCTCCCCCGGCATCCTCCTCTTCCATCCCTCCGAAATTGTCTAAAAATACCATCCGACAATATTATACTGCCAGAGACAATCCACCATACATCGTCCACGTCTCACTTAAAGAAGGACAGACAACCGGTACATCTCTCCAACCTATTAAGTTTGGCATGCTTCTTAAAAAAAATAACATCAAAAGTGTTCTGCTAGATGGAGTTAAACGCATTGGTCGTAACAGAGTCTCAGTGCAGTTTAGGTCTGTTGAGAATGCTAACAGTTTTTTAGTTAACCAGGCTATTTCCCAAAATTATGACACCTCAATCCTCCAATTCCACATTACTCGTATGGGTATTGTAAGGGATGTCCCATCTGACTGGACAGATGAAGAAGTAATGGAAAATATTAAAGTCCCTGATGGCTGTGGCCAAATTATTAAAGTGCGTAGGTTAAATAGGAGACAAGTCACCGAGAATATAATAGAATGGAAACCCACTCAAACGGTTGTCTTAACTTTCGATGGACAAGTTCTGCCTAAGAGGGTGTACTGCTTCTATTCTGCCCTTAATGTTGAGATTTATGTATATCCCACCATCCAATGCTACAACCGCTGCCGCTTTGGTCATACCCGGACTAAATGTCGTTCTAAGCCCCGTTGTTTTAAGTGTGGACATGATCATCCAGGGGATGGCTGTGATGTGGACCAGGACAATGCCTTCTGCATTTCTTGCTCCGGGAACCACTTTGCGAACTATAACGGATGTCCTGAACTGGGCCGCCAAAAATCAATAAAGGCTGCAATGACAGAACGGAACATTTCCTATATGGAGGCTAGTAAGAGCTTCCCTCCAGTAACACGATCATATGCAAGTGCAACTAAGTCCGACCGTAAACCTCCTACCACATCCTTTTCCTCCTCCCCACAATCTCCTCCACCACCACTCTCACAGTCTAGGGTCCCCGTCCGTAAACCTGTCTTCCTCAAAACTAAAACATATGCCCCCCTCTCCCCAAGTTATGATGTCAAAGCTCACCACGCACTTGTCCAAAATTATTCCTTCTCTCCGTCCAGAAATGGTTGTGCATTCCCAGAGGATGCAAACCAATATAATGAAAGCATTAATAGAAGTAAACGGCCCAACACTCTCAACCTACTTGATATATTATCAAACTTATTAACTAAAGTAATTTCCAATCCACAATCAAATATACCTGACCACGTTGCCTTGAAACTTATATCTGTTCTTGAATTTTTAAATAATGGCTCTCCCATTGACTTGTCTACAGTGGAACGCGAGGAGCGTTACACATAAAAAGCAAGATCTTATACATCTTATTAACAAATATAAACCCTCTGTCTGCAGCATTGCTGAGACATGGTTGTCCCCAAACAATAATTTTAATATTCCCTATTTTAATTGTATCCGGCATGATCGCCCGGATGGTTATGGAGGATGCGCTCTGCTCATCAATAGCAAAGTTGCATTCACACAAATTCCTCTTCCCCCTGTCGGAGGCAACATAAATGTTGTGGCCATAAGGGCTGAGGATATAAATTTTTTCTGTTTTTATGTTGCTCACCCTCAATTGAATGACCTTAGTCTGATCAAAAATATTTTAAGTAGTGTTAAGGGCCCTTCGCTTATATTAGGTGACTTCAATTGTCATCACTTCCGTTGGGGTTAAAATTTCTGTGATAATTTTGGACTAGGGCTAGTAGATATATTAGATGATCTCAATTTATGTATTATAAATGATGGTAGAGCCACACGCAGATCTTCTCTTGGGCAAACCAATAGTAGCTGTGTGGACTTAAGTATCTCCTCCTCTAATTTGGTCAGTTTATTCCATTGGATCCGGTTAGATGTAACATTTGGTAGTGACCACTATCCTATCATTGTCAAAATCCCATCCAAATTCATTCCTAATGAGACCTTAACACCTTTGTTAAAATACAGACTAGACTCTGCAGACTGGGATAAATATTCCAAATTCCTAGATACCCTTGTTTCATCCCTTCCCCCAATCAGTGCTAACAACGCCACAGATAGCTTCATCCATTTCTCCAACAGCATATCCCACTCAGCAGATGAGTGCATTCCACATAAAAATTCCACAACTGGCAAAATACCTTCCCCACCATGGTGGGATAGTGAGTGTTCCCTAATGGTCAAAGCTAGAAAGGATGCTGAAAGGGCCTTTAACCTCAACATGACCTTAGAAAACCTATCTGCTTTTAATTTGATTATGGCCAAATCACGTAAGCTATTTAGAAAAAAGAAAAGAGAAGGCTGGAGGTCTTTTTGCCATTCCTTGAGTCCTTGTTCCCCCCCTGGAGTCGTTTGGAAGAAACTTAAACTTTTCCGAAAAAGTTTCTCATCAACATCATCTCCCACTATGTCCAGAGAAATTGGATCCCAATTTATGTCAAAAATTGCCCCTGACTATGTACCCTCTATTGAGGAATCTGGATCTAGCCCTAGTGGGTCAATAATGTCATCAGACCCATTGGATCAGCCATTCTCCATCAGTGAATTAGAATTAGTTCTAAAACATGTTAAAGATTCTGCCCCGGGAGTGGATGGATTCCCTTATTCTTTTCTGGCCAAGTCTGGTTCTAAATGCCGTGCATATTATATTGAACTTATTAATTTCTGTTTACATACGGGTTTTATACCTCCTGAATGGAAAGTACAAATAGTTGTCCCCATATTGAAACTCAATAAAGACCCTGGAGACTCTTCATCTTTTAGACCAATTGCTTTATCATCCATATTGCTAAAAATCTTCGAACACCTTATCAAAAACCGCCTTGAATGGTTTGTGGAACATAGGAGGCTCCTGCCGCGGACTCAGTTTGGCTTCAGGAGGGGATTGGGTACGGCTGACAGTGTCAGCCTCCTCATGTCTGAAATCCGTTTATCCTTTAGTCGGGGTGAGTCGGTGGTAGCGGTCTTCCTAGATATATCAGCTGGCAAAAATTGCAAGAGCTGAGAATCCCGGCTAGGTTATGTCAGATTATATGCAACCTTTTTTATAATCGCTCTATTCAATTGAGGGCTCCTGGGGCTGACCCTGTACATCGTTCAGTTTGGAGGGGGCTGCCTCAGGGTTCTGTTCTCAGTCCATTGCTTTTTAATATTTATACCCATAACCTTGCTTCATGTCTAAATTACAATTGTAAGTCTCTTCAATATGCTGATGATATAGCAGTTTTTTCCTCTAATGAGTCAATTGATGATGCCGTTTCGTCCATAAATATCTCCCTGGCTTCACTGAACCGATGGCTTGTAAGACATGGGTTGTCGCTTAGCGCTCCAAAAAGCTCTGCCGTTATTTTCACACGGAAACGGCTTATCCCACAACTTAATATAAATATTGAGGGAGTGCCTATCCCTATTAAGGTAGGAGCCAAATTCTTGGGTGTTACCTTAGATTCTAAATTAACTGGTGTAGATCACATCAATAACACTGTCCAAAAATGTGAGAGGTCGGTATCAGTACTCAAGGCTTTGGCTGGTGTTTGGTGGGGAGCACATCCATACACCCTAAAGCTCATCTATAACGCTCTAGTTAGAAGCGTCTTAGACTACTGTTGCTTTATTTTGGAGCCATGTAACAAAGCAGCATTGAAAAAACTTGATAAAATCCAATCCAAATGTCTCAGGATCGTTCTGGGTGCCATGAAATCTTCCCCTATAAACGCCCTTCAGGTAGAATGTGCAGACCCTCCTTTGAATATTCGAAGACAATATTTGGCTGACCGGTTTTTATCGAAATTATTCTCCTTGTCCTCTCATCCCTTACTCCCTATATTAGATGAACTGGACTCAGTTATCAACACCTCTCCCTACTGGAATAACAAACCCATACCATTACTATCAAATAGGTATAGGGAACTTAAGAGCCAACCTCATCCTGTGACCCAATATCCCATCCTTCCAGTGTATGCAGCCTCATATGAAACGGTCCTCTTTGCCCCTAATGCTATCCTTAATTTAGGCATTAATAAAAATTCCCCTACTGCCCGACAGGAATTCACATTAGCTATTGAGAACTATTGGCTAGGCTGGAATTATTTTTACACAGATGCTTCAAAGCAGTCAAAGTCTGGGTATACTGGAGTGGGAGTTTATTATCAGAACTCAAAAATATCCCTACTTTTTCAATGTCCTCCAGCTGCATCAGTATTTACGGGAGAGTGTATTGCCATACTGGAAGCTATCCGTTTTATACAAGCACATAATATTAAAAACTCTGTAGTATTCTCTGATTCTTTTAGCAGCATCCAGGCTGTTCTTCAAAACCCTCTTAAGTCCAAGATATGTAGTCAAGTTGTTATAGACATCAGGGATATTCTTCTAAAATGCTCCTCACAGGGTTTAATAATTGAACTGGTTTGGATACCCAGCCATTCCGGTATAGTTGGGAATGAGTATGCAGATAACTTAGCAAAATATGCCACAACAGCCTCAGTGGATATGAAACATTTTACCATTCATAACTATGATCTTCAAAACAGCACTAAAGATAAGCTGTATACCACTTGGGATACTGTATGGTGTAACAGTTCAAAACGCAAGGGAGCTTGGTATGCAAGTGTACAACCAACACTTCAGAGGAAACCTTGGTTTTTCAAATGCATGAAACTTGGTAAAAGAACTGTTTCCACTCTATGCAGGCTTAGGCTTGGTCACTGCTGTACTCCAGTTTTTTTAAATAAAATCCATATCCGCGACACCTCTCTTTGTGAATGTGGCTTAGATGAGGGTACTCTTGAACACATATTTTTCTGCTGTCCACTTAATAATAACTCTTTCGATTTATACTCCTCTCTGTCCGAAATTAAAATCCCTCTTCCCATTAACATTAGATCCTTGCTAACCCATTTCTCCCCAAAATAGTCCAAATATTATCATCTTTTCTCAATAACAATAACATTAAATTATAATAAAACTAGGCATATTTAAATAATATTTATATAATTATCGTCTTTCCTTAAAGTTATTTTGTTTATTTATTTACTAACATTGTATTCGTCTTTACAGGTACTAAAAACCTATCTGCTAGAAAGTAAAAACCATCTTTCAATTTACTGCTGTCTTGTCCAAACCCACTTCGACATTGGCAGAATAGTCGTCATAGACTCAATTGCCAAAAAAAAAAACAGTCATTGCGTTACTTACGTTGTTGAGCAAACAACTATTTCTAACTTATGAAGCAATGGAATAGCAATATGATACGAAATGATTATAATTGACAGTAATAGTATGTTACGCAATTAGGGTTCAGCCCCCTAATCGGCGAACACATTTTTGTCAAATGATTGCGACTAGTTGGGATCTTTTGGACCGAACGGACCAATGGGCTGTCCAAACGATCCCAACTAGTCGCAATCCCAACTGTTCGCCGATTAGGGGGCTGGTTAAATTCTTTTGCAATCACTAAAGTTACACATTCATCTGCATTTCGAAGGTTCCTGCTTGTTTCCAAAAATTATTGTTTGATTAACATAATTAAATTGTGTTTAAAAAACATTTGTGAAGGTTATAAAGTTATCTTCAATTATTGTCAGATGTAAACCAGTTTTTAGTCTAACGGTGATATAGAATATTGACTTTTAAATCAGGTTGTTTATAGTTTCGTCAGATACAGGTACGATTCACACCAACCGGCTCGCATCGGGCCGGGCCGGGCGACATTTTACAATGCGGTAAAGAACATTGAAATGTATCAACAGTTATTACAGTTCATATTTGCATGCAGCTTACGCATAGTTCGTTCGTTCGTTCGTTACCGTCCGACGGCGGATGTTGGTGTGAATCGTACCACAATTGGGACAGACCTTATTTCGGCGCAGCCTGTGGCGGCGTAAAAATTTAACTAAAGCAGTGTTCATAATCTTAGATTATTATACAGTAATACCCCGACTTACGCTACCTCGACTTACGCGAATTCGGAGTTACGCGATTTAATTTTCTCGTCTATTCTTTTTTTGTTTGTACGCCGCGCAGTCAAGGACAAGCGGCGGCGTTTGTTTCTGGCTCCCCCCGCCCGCATTATTATTCATTCAGTTTACAACAGGCACATCGTGTAGTGCGGAATCGTCGCGTAGGTACATAAGTTACGATTTTGTGTTTTTTTTGTGCGTTTGTAAATTGTACCCCGACTTACGCGAATTTGACTTACGCGGATAGCGCTCAGTCCCACCCATTGCGTAAGTCCGGGGTATTACGGTATTCCTTAAATACTTTAGGCATAGAATAAAGAGAGGGAAGTACGTTATCTTCATACAAACGGACCGCGCGCGGCTTGTATGTGTGCGCCATAGTATCTATGCGTCGCCGCACGCACACCTAAACACAATATTAGAGTGCCTATGACTGCGCTAGTCGCGGCTAGCACGGAACGAGGTTCGCGCGTCACGGCTTTTCGGCACATTAGCTTTTAAAAAATGATTACATAAACTGCAAAGTTGGTATGTCTATTTATGAACAAATAAAAGACTTATATTTTTCAAATTATATTTCTAAAAGTTATTTACAAGGATACGGATATATTACACATTAAAGTTTAATAACAACGCGTTTCGTAATAGTCGAAACCGAAGAAAGTAGGTATTTTTCTGTAGCTAATTTGTAATTTTGTATTAAATGTGTGATTCAATAGATGTTATGTTTGTATTATTTATATTTGTATTAATTAAAAATAAATATGGTTCTTTATGTGTACAAAACTAAAAATAAAAATTACAAAAAAAATAACTGACTAGTATATGTAAACTAAATACTAAGCAAATAATTTAAACATAAGCTCTTAGTCTATAAATATTTGTTAGCGGTTTGGGCGACAACCGTAACCGACGAAGCGCGGACAGTTGTCAACCCTAAGACAGTAGGCAATTAAATCGCGGATTGGGTCGCAGATAACCTACTTCCCCTCTTTATTCTATGCTTTAGGGACATAGCTTCTAAGTTGATTTTCAAAGAAATGCTGCTTCTCTCATTCAGAAAGCAATTTTAAGTTCAGTGCATCTTTTTCTTTTTTTTTATAATAAGAAAAGGATAGAAGATAACATTTTAGTTTGATCCTGTCAAATTAAGATACTCCATAGACAGTTTAGATCTTATTAAAAACGTGGTGACTAGAAATACGTCGATTTTCGTAAGGCGTTAAATCTTCTGTCCCTTTCCGGTGCAGCAAATATCAACGTTATTGTCCTTAAAATAAAGTCGACAATAATAGTTTTTCCTCTATCACGCTTCACACATTATTATTTATCCGTCTTTGTTTATTACAGTGTGCCCAGCCAACTGGAATCCTGACACCAACGCGAAAACTATCAAACCCAACCCCCGGGAAAGTAAAGAATACTTCGAGAAGGCCAACTAATTGCGTACAAACAACTATTAGTTACAACTTTGAACCTTGTGGCATTTACGTTTAAGAGTACATTTTGCATGACCCAAATAAATTACAAGGGGATCTTCTATTGGGTCGAAATGGGTTGTTTTGGAGGGTTCTGGGAAGTGAAGTACAGACAACTTACGAGTTAATTCTGTTGTAAACCAACTATTTTAGTTGATGAACAACAGCATTGGCATCTTTGTGAATTATGGAGTAATTTAAACTATCCTTGCATTTTGTTTGAAAAACATTGTGTTATTTATTAAACGAATTCTGTTAAAACATGTTTGTTTTGACTGCAGCGCATTCTTAATGTGTGAATGATTTTTTTTTTTATAGATTAAAAACTAGTTGTGGAGACATGAGGAACAGGGAGTAAAGTTCACTCATCCTCCATAGTAAAGGGAGGATCCTCCGACCAGACGGGTGTTATGTCTGGCGGGCACTTGCCCAATGCTTGAAATTGGGAAGTTGTATGTATGCTAGTTGCACGGTGAACTCTGATTACGAGATGTAGAATTCGTGTGACGTCACTATGACGCGTTGTTCCATGTGGCGTTTGTAGGTACCGCTACACTAGTGCTTAACCACGATCCCCTCCAATGGTAAGCAGTGATGCAATCGTTGATGGTAAAGCACGCTAGTTTATTGTCTATTCACTCTAGCCTTGAAGACACTTAAATTGTAGTCCGACTGAAATACCGCTGCTTGTAAATTGTTTCAGTCCCTCGATGCACGCGGTATAAAAGAGGAGGCGAATTATAAATATGTATGTATGTCTGGAAGCCGACCCCCAAAAAAAAGAGTGGGCAGTTGATGATGTATGTTTGTCTCTGTCTTACCTTTTAGAGGCTTGAAGGCTAAAAGAGGACAGATTCTAGAATATTGTAGATAATCTTTTATAGTAGTTTCGATAGTGTGTGGTAGGTGGTACCTACCGGTACGATTTTTTTTTTTTTTTGTAAGTTATCGTTGACACTGTTCGCCATGGAATAGAGAATACATTTCATCTGTTCTGTGCTGGGAACAACAACTGCAACCTAATTGCGTAACTTATTTGGAATCATTTTCATACTATTAGTAGCAATGACTTTCATTTTGATAATACAACAACCTACATTGCGTAATTTACGTTGTTGCGCAGACACATTTTCAAACACATTGTGCAATGGAACAGTAATATGCTTCGAAATGATTCCAACTGATAGCAATAGTGTGTTACGGAATTGGGCTACTGATCAAACTGCACCCTAGTTGCGCAATTAGGGTGCAGTTCAGTTGAAAAAGCTTCAAAATGATTCCCACTGATAGTAATTATCAGTGGAAATCATTTTGAAGCTTTTTTCTTAAATGAATTGTAAACTAGCGCTTGACCGCAATCCCGCCTGATGGTATGCAGTGACGCAATCGTTGATGGTAAAGCGCACTAGTTTATTAAGAGTCTATTCATTCTAGCCTTGAAGACACTCAAATTGTAGTCCGACGGAACCACCGCCGCTGGCAAATTGTTCCAGTCCCTCGATGTACGCGGTATAAAGGAGGAGGCGAAGCGCTTCGTCCGGATCGTACTGGTGTTAACAACGTAAGGGTGGAAACTCGCCGTACGACGGGTCGTCCGATGGTGGAACGGAGATGGGGAATTAAATCATGCAATTCCCTCGCATACTCACCAAAATGCATCCTGTAGAACACCGAAGGCCGCCGCCCATTGTATGTTTTTTTTGTGTTGATTGTTTTTGTTCGATATTTGTTTGGTGTACAATAAAGAATATATAAATAAATAAATAAATAAGGCTGGCTACTCTACGCCTGTGCTGGCTTTGGAGACCAAATATGACAATCAGCCTCTTCGCACGCCTCTCCACTGAATCCAAAGTGGCCAGGTGACATTTTGCAGCACCAGCCCAAATGTGGCTGCAGTACTCCACACATGAACGGAACTGTGCTTTGTACAACATTAGAAGTTGCCCTGGTGTGAAGTACCGCCGGACCTTTGCGATAACGCTAAGTTTGCTAGCAGCCACTTTGGCCTTGGACTCAATGAACCGCCCACAGTTTAGGTTCGGTGAAATCTCAACTCCGAAAAGCTGAAGGCGGTCGGTACACTCCAAGGATACATTCCGAAATAGGAGCCAAGATGAACGGACTCCTTTTGGCGGTGATGAGACACGCCTGTGTTTTGGCGACATTGAATGCTACAAGATTGGCATTGCCCCATTCGGAGACTGCAATTCCATTGCTCCCTATGTTCGAACCTGTATCTGCTCAGCAACGTAAATAACGCAATGAATGTTGTTGAACTGTCAATTGTTGTGCAATTACCATGCTCGACGGCGCTGACCCCTACATAGTTGATGCCATTGTCAGAATAGTGGGTATCTACCAAAGTGCAATGGGACCACACGGGAAGTACCCGCTTTCAAATACATGCATTCATGTCCCCGCATCCCCGTGTAGGAAGTCCATGAGAATTTATTCCGTGAAAAAAAAAAAAAAAAAACAAAGCTCAGCTTTGGCCTACGGCTTCGCCACGGAGGTTTTGGTACTGCCGGGCTAAAGGTATGTCCAAATCCAGGCTTTGGTCTATCTGTGTGTCTCATGAGAAGTTCTCAGACAGTTGCATCCCATTTATGGTATTAGTATCTCCCTATGGATACAATATTGATATTTAGTATTTTAGGGCCTTATTAAAAACACTGTTTATTTTTGACCCAGGTTTAAACCATCGGCGTCATCTATCGGGGACGTGACGGTGCCGGTCGGCACTAAATGTCGTGCGGTGTTCCACAGGGATCGGTCTTGGGACCGCTCCTGTGGAACATCGGCTACGACTGGGTGCTGAGAGGCGAGCTCTCGTCGGGCGCCGACTTGACGTGTTATGCGGACGACACGCTTGTCACTGCCCGGGGGAGCTCGCACAGGGAAGCGACGTTGGTAGCCACGGCTACGGTGTCACAGGTGGTGAACCGCATCCGGCGCCTGGGCCTAGAGGTGGCCCTTGACAAGTCGGAGGCCATGGTTTTCCATGGCCCCCGGCGTGCGCCGGCGCCGGGATCGCATATCGTGGTCAGTGGGGCTCGGATAGCTATCGAGTCCACCATGAAGTAGGTATCTGGGATTGGTGCTCGACAGCCGATGGGAATTCAGGCCCCACTTCCGGTGGCTGGCGCCCAAGCTGATGCAGCAGGAGCGCTGTCAACGTTGCTTCCCAACATGGAGGGCCCGAGCGCCGCCTGTAGGCCGTTGTACGTGGGAATCGTGCGATCCATGGCCATGTATGGGGCCTCTGTGTGGGCGATGGACCTGACGGCCGGAACACTCGCCATTCTGCGCAAGCCGCAGAGGGCGATGGCCGTCAGGGTCGTCTGCGGGTATCGCACGATTTCCTACGAGGCGGCTTGCGTCCTGGCCGGATCCCCGCCCGGAACCTAGGGGCGAAAGTACTCGCGTCATTGTACCGATGGCGCGAGGAAGAGCGGACATGGGGCTCCCTTCCGGTGCAGCGGCAGATCGAGCTGCGCCGAGAGGAGCTCCGTCAGGTCCTGCTGGTGGACTGGCGGCAGAGGCTTATGCGCCCTACCCCCGGCCTCGCTACCGTCGAGGCGATCCGGCCAGGGAGGCACGGCTCCCTGGCCGGATCACGCAGGTGCTGTCGGGGCACGGCTGCTTCGGCAAGTACCTGCGTCGCCTAGGCAGGGAGCCGGACGCTCGGTGCCACCACTGCGTCCAATGCGGGGGGGACACGGCGCAGCACACGCTCTCCGAGTGTGTAGCTTGGGAGGAGCAGCGCCGTGTCCTCACAAATGAAGTAGGAGGCGACCTGACGCTGCCGGCAGTAGTGCGGAGGATGGTCGGCAGCGCAGAGTCGTGGGACGCGGTGGTGTCCTACTGCGAGGACGTGATGTCGCAGAAGGAAGCCGCGGAACGGGAGAGGGAGATCTTAACTCCCTTCCCGGGCCGCAGGAGACGCACCGGGCGCCGAGGAAGGGCGGATAACGCTCTCTTCCGCCCCCCATGAATGGGTCCAGGGGCGAGGGACATGGGGAAGTCTCCGCCCCCTATTCGATGGACCCCGAGGCGGAGGCGCGCGCGAGTGTCGGCGCGCGCCTCTGAGGCGATGTACGGGGTATTTTAACACCCCACTACCCCGTGCAGGAGACGAGGCCCGGACAGACCGGGCCAGCACGAGAGTGTGGGGCCGTGGAAGAATTTAGACTCCCGCGGCCCCACGTGCGCTCGTGATAGAAGAGACATCGGGGTGGTTTTAGTCAGTAAAAGTCTGACAGACCCCGTCGCCCACCCCAGGGCGGCGGACATCCTATGAGGACTTCCACCCCGAAAAAAAAAGGTTTAAACCTTTACCCTAACCTTTATCTTTACCTAAACCGGTTTTAATTTTTTTTGATCTTATTACAAAAACCGCCGTAAAACTCGTATATCTAAATAATTGTCAATGCATTAAAAACTTCACGTTTGTTGGAATATAGTTAAATAAATAATAATGTACATAGTTAAATACCTAATATAGTAACTGCACGGTTACCTACGGCACGGCATAGTGGTTATGTGTTTGACTGCTGCGCTGCGTGTCGCGGGTTCGACTCCTGCATGGAACAAATATTTGTATGACCTACAAGTAGCTGTTCAGGGTCTGGTTGTTTGTGTACCTATGTGCGTTTATATGTTTGTTGTTTTTCCTAGTGTGGGGCAATTCTTTTTTTATATAAGAACTGGCGAAATATTGATCTCATTTTGAAATAAAACGGATAGCGCTATTTTATTCACGACCGTAAAGTACGGACGACATATTCAGCTCAAGCTACCCGAAACTATTAAATATTCGCAATTTCAGCCTTAATGCTTTAGAAATAAAGTAGTAGCTTCATTTGCTGTCTTCTGTACCTTCCAATGGACGGGTAATCCACATAAATGGAAAATTCTAAATAACGTTCGGCTCATCATTTTTTCTTTCGTTTTAAATTGCGTTTAGTCGGAGTTAAGTCTTTGTTTTCGATAACGTTTGCGTCATTTGCGTTTTTCAAGAATTTTAATTAAATGTTGCTTTTTGTTTTTATCTTAATAAAGTATTCCTGTTTTGTGTCAAAATACTTACTGTTTTTTTGCTCACGTGACTGTGTATTATGTTGGTAAATATTTTTATATTACACTTAATCGCCATGACCAACGTACCTCTACAACATCTGTTGATTTTGGCATAGATTCCCTTGGCTAGGCAACGAGTTGTTTATGCCTAAAAGACAGATGACAGACAACCTTTTAAAAAAAGCTAGAAGCAAAGCTAGAAGTTTTTCACAAAAGTGATAAGTAGGTAATCCAACTTCCTAATAATGTAAAGTAAACAATAAAATGGGATCGTTTGGACCGAACGGACCAATGGGCGGTCCAAACGACCGCGACTGATCCCATCTGATCCCAATTAGTCACAATCATTTGACAAAAATGTGTTCGCCGATTAGGGGGCTGGATAAGTGATAAATCTCTATTATTGAGAGTTGCAATGAGGTCTCGGCTATTTTTCATTAAATTACCTTTGTTAATGGGACTTTTTGAACGTTGCGTAACACATTATTACTATCAGTTGGAATCATTTCGAAGCATATTGATAATCCATTGCTCCATGTGTTCGAAAATGTGTCTGCTAAACGACGTAAATAACGCAATGAATGTTGTTGAACTGTCAAAATCAAACCCATTGCTACTGCATGATAGGTACTGTGTTACGCAATTACCCTCCTGGTTAAATTAGATTTGAATTTTAAGACTTTCGATGTTTACCTCTAATTGAGATTCTGTAGGTCAAATACCAGTATTACCAGTATAAAGCTGAGGCCGCACTACGGTTAAACCGCGGCGGTTTTTAATCGCGTGAATTTGTGCCCCTAAAAGACTAATGCAAGCGGCCGCACCTGCGATTTTTTCCCGCGAGCATTTTGTGGCGAAAGAATCAGTCGCGGGAAAAAACCGCAGCGGTTTAACCGTAGTGCGGCCTAGGCCTAAGTGAGACAAATTAATCAGGTTTTAACACGTTTTAACATCTTTGTTTACATACATTTCGCCGTTCGCGTCGTCTTTCGCGCATGCTTTGTTTGTCAGTTCTATCTCAGGTTTTGGCTTAAAAATAAGGGCATAAAATGAATAAAATGTCCCAACGTCAATATAAAATGTCTGTCTCTGAAAAATCAAAACTTCTATCAGATTATGATTGTGGAAAGTCTCGTGATTAACTGTGTAGGGAGATCTATATCCAAAGTCAACTCTGTGTAGAATATCACAGAGCAAGTAGAATATAATAATAATAATAAAAGCCTTTATTATTTCTTGCAAAAAAAGAAAACAGAATAAGTAAATAAAACTAAATCTAATATCTACTAACTAACATTGATAATAAAAAGAAACTGAAATTAAACTACATATTAAGTACTATTAGAAATAGGTAATCACTTTGCAAGAACCCCTCCGCAGGTGAAGGCCTCCTCCAAGGAGTCCCAATTGTTTCTATCTTGGGCTGCTTGCATCCATCTAGAGCCAGCCATTTTTATTATTTCGTCCGCCCATCTTGTAAGCGGTCTTCCTCTTTTGCGCTTCCCACTTGGGCCACTCCACTGGGTCACTCTTATGGTCCATCGCTCATCCGAGAGCCTTGCTACATGTCCCGCCCATTTCCATTTAAGTGCTTTTGCGTAGATAAGGGCATCAGTAGCTTTGGTTAAGCTTCTTATATTTGAGTGTCTTATTTTATCCTTTTTTTATTTTATTTTAAGCATGCTCCTTTCTAGGCCCCGTTGGCAAGTTATAATTTTTCTTCTTATTTGGTCTATGTATTTCCACGTTTGGCAGCCATAGTTTAGACATGGTAGAAGACAGCTTGACATGGCTTTAGTTTTTAATTTTGTTGGGATATTGCTTTTAAATTAGAATATAATACCTACCTATATAATACCTCTTAAGTAGAATATAATACCTACATTAAAATAATTAAAATGAAATTAATAGCATCAAAAAATACGCACTTTTGAATACACACATTTCCACATCTAAAACTGGAATAACGCCACATTAGGCTATTTGACAGTATGAAATTTTTGTGATTATTTGCTTTAAATGCTTAAAATGAGGGTTCTTTATATCATTTACATGAGTTTTAATAAAAATAATAACAATTAATATATCCAAAAACACAAAAATATGTTTGTCTTTTTGTATCTCGCGCCACATATTGTGAAACGATCCGGAATGGCTAATGTCACGATGACGTCATACGCGCATCAGCACTTGTTGTTGTTCTATGTGTTCTCAGGTGTTTTATCGATGTATTTGTACAACCCGGTACAGCACACCACTTGTAAACCATTTTATTAGATAAACAACAACAAATAACAGATATAAACAAACACCACTGCGGAACCGAATTCGTTTATATCGTCTTGTGACGTCACTTACAAGGCTTGACGCCATATTGCTGAATAAAGCGTTTCGGCGGCTTATTTGAAGTTTGAATTTTTATTTGCATGTTTTTTTTTACGAAATACGTATTTATAATAAAAAAAAAAAATAATAATTTCGGTGAACTTCTTAACCGCAACCAAGTAATTCAAGATAGAAATTATAAATCTGTCAAATAGCCTTTTCAACCTCTGTAAGCGGGGTCCAGAAGACATACATAATTTGGGGGACAAAAAAATATAATTTTAAACCTGCTTCAATGAAAAACTGGATTATTGGAAAGCCTCAACAATTGGCACATATGTCTAGGTCCCTTGAGATCCCAATATTAAAAAAGTAACGCCTGAGAAGATATTTGTACATAGTTGTATTTCTTCGTTTTTTTTTATCTAAAGTCGTAAGCTATATGCCTAAAATTACCTATTATTGAAAAAAAAGATATACAAAGTGCCAATAAAGCCCTTCCATGTGATAACATACAAATAATGTGTGAAAAGAGATGTCTCTCATTTGACATGTGCAATGAAATCCCCCGCTCTTGTGGATTTAACACAAAAAATATAGGTAATAGCCTTCTTCACTGCACAACCAGTTCCTTGCTATCGACATCACCCCGCCTAATGCAATAAGCAAGAAGTAGGTATTTCGCCTAACTTCGAGAGAGTTAAAAAAACCTGTAAACCGATTAAAAATTTTCAGAAAGAAAATACATTTGTTTAGTACCTACTAAAAGATGCATAATAACAGATACATATATCAGATAGCAACAAATAAAAATCAAATAATAAATGTGAAGGCTAATGAAAGAAGCACGTGTAGGAAAACAGCGCATGCCTCACGGCTGCACCAAAAAGACCTAGTTCTGCAAAAATGCCATATAGGTAATTAACGCTGATATTCAACTGAACCCGTTGTGTGAGGAGGCGGATGTAAAACAGCATAATACTGCAACATGACGTATGTATGACGTGCGCATGAATACTGAGTGTGCGGGTTCTGGCAAGTACCAACGTAAGTTCTCTAAGTTATATGTAGGGAATGCAATCTTGATAGGTCTTGGGTGTTTTTCAAAGATTCAATCTTGAAAGTCTTCAATCTTGTCTGAAATCCTGTTCGTGATCTTGCCCAAACAGTCCAAGATTTCGAGATTTTAAGCTTACCTACTGTGTTTATTGAGAAGTCATTTTCAAAAGGATTTTCCAAAAGTTTAAACTTTTTGTTCTTCATTAAATTACGTAAATTATAAGTTGTGATCTCATGCATTATTTAATTTAAGTCACTAAAATGTTGATTGTTTCTTGTTCATGTTTAAAATAAACGTTGATTAATGTTGTTTAATTTGAAATATATACTTAATTATATTACATAATATTAAAATACTGATTACTATCAATTTGCAGTATTTGATAAAAAAAACCGCATTTTTTTCAATTATTCTGCCTAATCTCGAAAATCTCAAAAATATTGATTCGTGATCAAGATCTTGACCCGAATCTCAACAAGATCTCCAACTGACCAATCTTGATTCAGAAAAAAGACGCCAAGATCTTGAATAGTCAGTCTTGGTCCAAGATTGCATTCCCTAGTTATATATCCCTTCTAAGTAGGTATATCTTGGACACCAATGACTGATTAAAAGGTGAAGGAAAACATCTTGAGGAAACCTGGACTTTAAGTCTGAAATCGTCCAACCGCTAAGAGCAAGCGTGGTGATTACGCTCAATCCTCTGTATGAGAGGAGACCTGTGCACAGCAGTGGGACGATAATGTACGTCCATATAACTTAAGATAAAGGCAAGTAAAAACTCTTCTACAGACAAGCCACGAGCATTGATGGTCACGCTTGCTCAAGACTTGGCAATTTCAGACTTATTTAGACTATAAGTCCACCGGTTTCCTCACGATGCCTGCACCTTCAAGATAGGTACAACCACGACCACAATGTACTCCCCGCACTAGGAAGTACTCCTGTGGCGAGGGTGCGATTACAAATATTTAAACTTACACACCCAAGTTGGCAGGCCCGGTGTGTAACCTGTAGGCCATACAAATATTTAGCATCTAGCGCAGCAGTCAATCACTCAGCCACTGCACCAACCATGTCCTCATATACAGAGTGGTGCTGATAATACGACTATAAATGAAAACACGAACCATGCTGGTTCATAGGAATAATCCTAATCCAAAGAAAACCTAGCATCAAAATAGTAAAATGAAAATTTCAAACAAACTAAATCGCATAAAATTGCAAACGGAATAGAACGTCCTTTAAAATATTGGTTCACTGACCTCCGATCGGCGACAGCGCGATCCTGCATCGACTTGCTTTTTTCGCGCCATTAGTATTAAAGTTTCGTACCGCAGGATGCGGCGGTCATTAACCTGTAAGCGCTACCTTATCAACATGTACAATTGTACATCATGTACAAAATGAAAAATAATTTCCTGTGACTAAACTAATAGATTATATTTTTATGGGTAGACTGAGAATGTGTTGAGGTACACGATGTTTAATTTATTCTCGTACTAGCTTACCGCCCGCGGTTTCGCCCGCGTGGAGTTCGGATATATCGCGCTTTTTAGATGTCCCTCGGGAATATCATTTTTTTCCGGGATAAAAGGTAGCCTATATTCTTTCTCAGAGTCTAAAGATTGTCCGTGCCAAATTTCATCAAAATCGGTTGAGAGGTTTAAGCGGGAAAGCGTAACAGACAGACAGACAGACAGACAGACAGACAGACAGACAGACAGACAGACAGACAGACCGACAGACAGACAGAGTTACTTTCGCATTTATAATATTAGTATGGATAGTATGGCTTGTCATCACCACTTTGTATATGAATTGAATAAGACTCGTTAGCCCTCGGCCGGTACTCGTGCATTATTAGGTGATTTTTTTAGAGTATAAACTAGTGCTTGACCGCAATTCCGCCTGATGGTAAGCAGTGATGCAATCGTTGATGGCAAAGCACGCTAGTTCATTAAGAGTCTATTCACTCTAGCCTTGAAGACGCTTAAATTGTAGTCCGACGGAAACACCGCCGCTGGGAAGTTGTTCCAGTCCCTCGATGTACGCGGTATAAAAGAAGAGGCGAAACGCTTCCTTCGGATCGTTGTGGTGTCAAATACGTAAGGGTGGAAAGTCGCCGTACGACGGGTCGTCCGATGATGGAACGGAGATAGGGAATTAAATCATGCAATTCCCTTGCACACTCACCAGAGTGCATCCTATAGAAGACCGAAAGGCTGGCTACTCTACGCCTGTGCTCCAGGCTTTGGAGACCGCTACGTTTGTACGGCGGAACCCTCGGTGTGCGAGTCCGACTCGCACTTGGCCGGCTTTTTTCTGTTTTGAATTGAAGGTCAAATATCGTTTGTTTTTATAGGCAACAGTGTATGTTTCATTGTCAATAACCTAACAAAGTTATTACTGCCATTAGATTTCAATGGACACTTACATTGTGTCATCAGTGTCATTCATCATTATGTCAAGTATTACTGAATGTCCACAATCTATGTTCAATACAAAAGAATTTTACAAGGAAGTTGTAAATAAGTAAGTACCTACTACTTGTTTAACTCTTTCTGCGAACCATGAATAAATCTTTCGGTGACGTAACTTTTTTATGGCTGACATTCAATGGAGTTTAAATTGTAACGGAGAGACCGTTACATTGTAAGTGACGGGCTTAAGAACTTTACATGGCGTTATCTTAAAGATGACAAGTATAGATTTACCGTTAGGTAGGTACTTACCGCAATACAGTGTGTGTAATGAAAAAAAAATTACTGCTTACAAAAAAAATTTGTTGGAGAGGGCTAGATGTGAGCAGCTGCCAACGCTGACTGGTGTCACGTAGCTGGCCACGAAACCGGCGGTTCACAACACCTTTCGGATAGAACTCTTCTTTGAGGAACTTCTACAGATGATGTGTCGGAACACGCACGACGAACGACTTGAAATTCGTGCTGTGACGCAGCTCCAACCTCTCGACCCTCAAAATCCAGTTGGTCTTAACGCGCAGATACTCCACGATGTCCTCAACCTTCGTGGAGTGGTGCAGTCTACACACATAGAGCTGTGTCGTCGGTACTGCTGGACGCAGCAGCATGTCGGGACCTGTCAGAGCTGTACCACACTGATTCCGACAAGGGGGCTTCTTCTTCCTCGTCATTACCTTAATGAAATCATCCTTGACGCACGTGTCCTTTACTGGACCCTGCCTTTTCAGAACCTGCTTTGGTTTTGACAGGCTCCGTTTACCCCCTTTTGTATTAGCAGCTTGTTTTACCTGCGAGTTTAAGCTATAAGTGGAGTACCTATATTAAGTCATATTAATAACGACGAATATTCAGTCATGAATATTAGGTAGGTACCGTACTGTGGGGGACTAGAGAAGTCCTTCGAGGAGCCAGGAGAATGTAATCAAACAAGTATTACCTATCTCGGTATGTATCTTCCATAAATATTCCTACATAAAATATTACTACATAATCCAATACAATAATACACGTTACTCCTTATAATGGAACATTCCTCCGCAATGCTGTCGATTGGTAATGTTACTAAGAAACTGACTCCATTGGCACGTGGCATGGCACTGCTTAGTCTCTGGCCAAGGTACTTATAAGTCAGAGTCAGAGCTCATTGAATAAAAAATAAAAATAAAAAAAGAGCACTCGGATCCCACGGCACTTTCGTCTTATGCGGTTTTAACATCAGCACAGCACGCCGAACTAGGAAGATGGGATAGCGTAAGAGTGTTGACGCGAGTTGCATCCCACACTAAAGGCCTACCCACCTTTCATTAAAATAATAAATCTCGGTGGTAAGGCCATAACATCGGCTGCCGGTAGAAGTTACCACCCACCAGACTTTTAAGTCTTGCCGCCGATCGTCGCGTTCCGGCATGATGTCTGGTAAAGCCGTACGGAGGACGGGTCTGAGCAGTTGTGTTGCCATGTGTGCCGGGTACGATGCGCCAAATGTTGTTGTATCGGGAGTTTAGTCATGGAGGGTCTCCAGATCAATCTTCCTCTGGTGCAGCATCATCGGTCGTGTTGGTGGGTTTAACATTGCATCACCTCGCTCAACTGCTGTCTTCCTTCCTATTCACTTAGCTTTTTTGAGTGAATAGGCTCTTAATAAACTAGCGCGCTATACCATCAACGATTGTATCACTGCTTACCATCAGGCGGGATTGAAGTCAAGCATTAATTTATAAATATTTAAAAAATAAAATAAAGACGAGCCATCCGGGGGACAATCGCCTTAAATAAAACAGTAGAAGTTAAACTCTATTCATATGTAATCCAGTTAAAGTTGTGGCTTAGTTTCAATCCCATTTCGTATCGCGGTACCTAAAGTTTTAACTTCGATTAAAGGATTCTTACTCGGTTATGGTGCGGAAGTGGTAAAACTACTAACACAGCTATTACACATTTCCACACCTACCGTAATACATACTTTAGTACCTACCTGTTACCGTCACACAATCGATCATCGATTCTAAGGTAATTGTTTATTTCAATAAGTTTATGATTATGGTCCAATTTTGATCAGCCCCCTAATCAGCGAACACATTTTTGTCAAATGATTGCTACTAGTTGGGATCAGTTGGGATCGTTTGGATCGCCCATTGGTCCGTTCGGTACAAACGATCCCAACTAGTCGCAATCAATTGACAAAAATGTGTTCGCCGATTAGGGGGCAAGTTAAGGTTGAACCAACTGTCAAAAGGTTAGCGCGATACGAAACTTAACTAAAGTTTGGTTTGGTTGCGATGCAATTCTGCACCCTAATTACGTAACACACTATTGATATCAGTTGGAATCATTTCGAAGCATATTGCTAATCCATTGCTCCATGTGTTCGAAAATGTGTCTGTTCAACAACGTAAATAACGCAATGAATGGTGTTGAACTTTCAAAATGAAACCCATTGCTACTGATAATGTGGTACGTAATTACCCTGTTTTGGTTGAACGATTACTCCCCCGGTCTCTTATCATCGTCACACACTAAGCCATTCTGATACTTTAATTATATACATAAATAAAAAAAAAGACAACAAGTCCATTAATTTGATTATGTACAGTCAATTGTGAAAACATGTTCAATTTTACGTCAAAATAAGATGGCTTTTCGATCGCGACAAAAATAACTTAGAAGGCCACGGGTGAGTCGGACTTGCGCATCGACACGTACCTACATACCTACATATGTGGGAAACCTTGGTAGAAAAAAATATTTTTGTTATACATATTTTAATTTCTTGTGACCTCAGTTAGATTGACATGTTGATTACTAAAAACTGTGCTAATGAGAAGCATGGATTAATTTTTTCTTCTAATATTTTGCATAATCCCTCATCTACTCGATTTAGGTACTCGATCCATGTAGGTTGTTTCAAATGTGTAGCTTAGTAAACTTGGTAAATAAGTTTGCAGGAATATAACAAGAAAAAAAAGGGAAATAAATTCTTTGCAATCATACCACACTTGACCTATACAGAGTGGTGCTGACAATACGACAATAAATTAAACATCGTGTACCTCAACACATTCTCAGTCTACCCATAAAAAAATTATACAAATATATCCGTTAGTTTAGTCACAGAAATTATTTTTCTTCTTCACATTTTATACATGATAAGCGCTTAGAGGTTGATGACCGCCGCATCCAGCGGTACTAAACTTTAATAATAATGGCGTGAAAAAGCCAGTCGATACAGGAACGCGCTGTCGCCCGCAGATCGAAGGTCATTGAACCAATATTTTAAAGGATGTTCTATTCCGTTTTTAATTTTATGCGATTTAGTTTGTTTGAAATTTTCAATTTTTTATTTTTGATACTAGGTTTTTTTCTATGGTTGAGGATTATTCCTATGAACCAGCATGGTCTGTATTTTCATTTATTGTCGGCACCACTCTGTATATTATCGGCCAAATTTGATAAAGAATAAACGTAAACAAATTATTGTCTAGCAACGGTTTGTTTACGTGTAAAAAGGAGATGTAAACAACATTTTCTAGATCGATGAAGAATAATTCTACTTTCTAATTAAAATATGACACACATTTAATCAAATTTTCTAATAGGTTAAACTTTTGATACATATATTATACTCAGTCCATACTTGAAAGTATTGTAATGCATGTGTTATGCAGTTCACATGAAAAGTAGTTAAAATACGAAAATTGTATTGACAAATGTCTCAATTTTATTCATAGTTTGAATTCCATAAAATGTGTTTAATACCTGGATTTCATCCATCTTTTTTTTCTTATCACTCAAAATTTATGACAACTTTTTAATGGTTTTTCGAAATAGCAAGTTAATGTGCATATTATTAACCGACTTCAAAAAGGAGGAGGTTACTTAATTCGACCGTATATATTTATGCTTTTTTTTTCTTATGTTGTTCGCGAATAATTTCGTCGTTTTTTAGTGTTTCTATTGAAATATGGCGCAATAGGAATTGTTAAGAAATAGTTAGCATGTGTAAAAATCGATAATCATCTAAATAATAGGAGATTTTTAAAACATGAGTTGTAATAACCCTAAATTGGTTTGTTTACCTCTATTTTTTATCGAACTTGGCGTTGGTTATAGTTACGTATACAAATTTTAAATTCATTTATTTTTTTCTATTTCAGATCCTTTTGCAGTATAAATACCTAACATTTTCACTTGCTCTATAGGTAACTGGACAAGCATTGTTTATAAATTCTCCAAACAAGCCAAGTAAACAATATGTACTTTTATGATCCATTTCCTTTTTTTTTCAGGGGATGCTTCCAAAAAGCACCCTACCCGGTTGTTAGGTCGGGAATGTCGGATTTTGGCGCACTAAAACTACTCCAGGGAGCACTTTTCGCACATAGACATAGTCCCGGTTCCTTTTAAAAGACCAATTCCGGAAATTTCCAGCGTAATGTCAGGAGTGATTTTAATGCTAGTTACTAAAATAAGCAGCTGACAGCCTACGTGGCGTAGCGGTAGCGGACGCGGCCGCTGCGCAAGGTGGCGCGGGTTCGATCCCCGCGCAGTGCAAGTATTTGTATGCATGAATATGAATATTTGCACTAGTCTGGTCGTGCCTCGGAAAGCACGTTAAGCCGTTGGTCCCGGTTGCCATACGAACATCTAGCGGCAGTCGTTACGGGTTGTTGGAGCCCTCAAAAGTCCAACAACTGGTCTAACTGCAATGCTTCGATGTCGCCTTCGGGTTGTGGAGGTCAGACGGCAGTCGCTTCACGGAAAAATGTCGAAGTTTAGCCATATCAGCAGTTGGACTGGTAAAGTGGACCTCCAGACTCCAAAGCTGAAAAGGCTTCGGATGCGACTGGGATTAACGCTGGGATGATGATGATGACTAAAATAAGCAGCTGTGATAAGAACATAAAGATAACTTTTTCTATTATTTTGATACGGTTGGTTCATTTAAAGATTAGAAACACGTGTAAGTTTAAGGCATCCACATAATTCAGTGTGAAAATAATTGATTAATCTTCGTAAGCGACTCAAATTTTAGTGACGCACATGTAATATTTTCATATTATTTAAATCAAAACAATTAACATGTTATGGTGATTACACTTGGAAAAAACATTTGGCTAATCCATGTAAAAGCCAAATTAAACACAAATCAAATTTTTTTTTAGGTTTTTTTTCCGTTTGATTGGCAAAGGCAACACCTTTTGAACTGACTTCAAAAAAGGAGGAGTACCTATAGGTATGTGAGGCGTATAAAATCAAAAACAGCTAAATCCGTTTATGGTAATTTTTAAGCTTGGAATACCATTTTATTCGTTAAGTAAAATGCTAAGTATTTCCTCAATTCTTTGGCACCAAAGGCAGGTAGATCCACTTTTAAAATCGTTATAAAAATGCAGTTATTAACAGAGGTAGCTATATCCCGCTTCCTGAGAATCAAAGACAGCTAAGGTTATAACCGACCAATCAGAGAACTCTGTTGTCCTTCTTTCAATCTGGCAAATCTCATACTGTCGAGTTCATTTTGTGTGGTATTATTTTAATGAAAACTTGGGATTTTGGGTTGTTTCGGAAATAAAAGATAATAAAAAACTTAGTTCAATACACAATGGAGGTGCCTGTACCAGAAGCCGTACCGGCGAAGGTCAGGAAACGCTCAAAAAACACTATCTTTGTCACGTGACCGATAAATTATTTGGAAACAAAGCCAGCTGAGTCCGTTTCAATTAGATTCAAATGAAGCTAAATCCATAAGTTGGGATCAATTTCAGATCCATTTTAATTAATTCAGTATAAAAAGAAACTTCCACTTTGGTAGTTTAGTTGGATATCAATGGGCCTTTAATAACTTCTCTATTTGTCTAGAACATAATTCATATAATGTGACAGCCTCCGTGGCGTAGCGGTAGCGGACGCGGCCGCTGCGCAAGGAGGCGCTGGTTCGATCCCCGCACAGTGCAAGTATTTGTATGCATGAATATGAATACTTGCACTGGTCTGGTCGTGCCTCGGAAAGCACGTTAAGCCGTTGGTCCCGGTTGCCATACAAACATCTAGTGGCAGTCGTTACGGGTTGTTGGAGCCCTCAAAAAGTCCAACTATTGGTCTAGCTGCAATGCTTCGATGTCGCCTTCGGGTTGTGGAGGTCAGACGGCAGTTGCTTTACGGAAAATGTTGAAGTTTAGCCATTTCAGCAGTTGGACGGGTAAGGCGGACCCCAGACTCCAAAGCCGAAAAGGCTTCAGATACGACTGGGATTAACGCTGTGATGATGATGATAATTCATAATTATAATGTATCTAGCCTAAAAATATCAAAGAAACGTGTTTCTTTATTTGTGAAAAGATAACATAATTGGATTTAACTGTGTTTGATTACTCTAAGGAGCCATCAGGTCAGGATCTGATGATGGAAGACCAGAGAAATCAAGGGGATCTTTCAAAAATAGTACGGGCGACTACTGTCTTTCTAAAAGCACTACAATTCAATAAAGGCCTGGAGTAGATCTGATGATGGAAACAGGAGACTGTCGAGGGATCTCCTCAACTATTCGCAGCAGCTACCTTGTTTGTGCTTGAGTAATTTGAATTGATAAGAACTTTACACCTAGATGAGTTATGACTGTCATTAGGGCTCTGATGATGAAGACAAAGGCGTGTTCAGGGAATTCCTCAAAGGTTTACAGTAGTTGTCTTGTGTTTGGACTTATTTCATTTATATTGATGAAACCTTGGCACCCATATGGGTTATAATGAAGGTTTACAGTAGATCTGACGATGGAGCCGAGAAACAGTCGAGGGAACTCCTAAACGATTCACAGCAGCTACCTTGTTTGTGCTTGATTAATTTGTATTGATAAGAGCTTTACACCTAGATGGATTATGATTGCCATAGAGGCATTCTGATGAAGACGAAGGACTGCTTAGAGAACTCCTCACCAAACTCGCTTATAACAACATTGTCCAGAAATTCTGCTGGAGCAGATATATACAATATGTAAAGAAAACCCTGTCCGACCCATAAGGGTAATAAAGGTTAGGTAAACACTTGACCAAATATAATATAAAATTTTACGTAATCATCATAGTAACAATACTAATGAATTTTGAAATAATCCTTTTTTCCCGGGAATTAATTCCAATTTCCCCGAAATTTGGTAATTTTTACAAAAGTGACAACACCGGTATTATTATAAACGAATAGCGACGCGACCACGTCACAGGTGCTGCGTGCCCTGCCCCCCGCCGCCCGCGGAATGGGGTTGCTTACCGCACATGTATTAAGTTACCTCTTTTTGCGAAATAATATTTAATTTTTTAGGGGGATTTTTTTTTTTAGTTTTGCCTATCTTTGTAGGCATTATTAAAATCAGTTATCGATACCTAACAATACCTTCACGGATCGGACAGGGTTTTCTTTACATATTGTACATATATATGTTCTTGATACCTAGCCCATCCAAGATACCACACTAATGTCAGCGCAACATCCTATGGTTCGTCGACCGTCCAAGCAATTCACACACCCAACAAGAAGACAGACAAAACAGCTCTGCCAGACAAATTATTTTCTATTAGAATGTAGACATAATATTATTCTTTTTTTGAAATATGCCTGGACTTAACAAATGTCAGAAAAATTTAGTCAATTCAGTCATTCGAACTCATTTAAATACTGAATGATCAATTTATTTAAACAATATTTTCTTTTCAATGAATCTGTATTATACAAAGACTAATAAAGAAATACATATTGATTGAATTAAACGTACAATAAGGTAAAAACAGCAATGGATAAAAGTCAAGCGACAGTGCGTCAAAAAAAAAATATGGGGGAATTCAAAAATATTTTATTCATGTGTTTCTTTTATAATTGTGACAACCGTAATTCATGCCTATTAAAATAAGTTAAATTTTAACATTAATTTCATTACTATACATTTTCATGAGAAATTGTCATCCTCCATTACGTCGTTGGCTTGTAGGCCTTTCCCAACTACAATATTGGCTTATTTCGGAAGTCAGTGTCTTTGATTTTTGTGTGTTCATTTTTGACACCTGTTTAAGTGTTATTTTTCACTTTGTGTTGTTTGTTTTTTTATTTCAAACCTCCCCAACTTGTAATACTTACCTACATACACAGACATGACTACAGTGTCTAACTTTAGGAGACTCATATACAATGGTATGATCTTATCTCAATGATCTTTAGGTTTAAGTTGCCCCATCACGATGTGCTGACCTCTCATTGAGGCGCGCGTGGAACGACCGACCCGGGCCAGCCCCCTAATCGGCGAACATATTTTTGTCAAATGATTGCGACTAATTGGGATCAGTTGGGATCGTTCGGACCGCCCATTGGTCCGTTCGGTCCAAACGATTCCAACTAGTCGCTATTTAATCTACTAGATTAGGCTGCTGGTCCTTACCGAGCGGCGAGCTGCCAACTGCTTGCCCGGTAAAGACCAGGCCTAGGTAAGCCCGCATTTTAGGTAACGCATATATGTACAATGATAGCTATCTTTAAGTACTAAAAAATGGTATAGAATATGGTATAGATACGTAGTTTGAACTCAAATAAAATACTTACTCTAAAAAATTGATACTTATACATACTCTTGTAATATGAACCCGTGTTCTTGGTATGCGTATGTCGCGGCCTCCTCTCCATGTGGTACCGGGCTTAGAATAGTACCAACCTATATCCTCCCGTGGGTGTCGTAAGAGGCGACTAAAGGAACTCTCACCAGGGAAGCGGGTAGCAGCGCTTCTCATGTGGACTATCAAATTACTGCGATCCTAACCCGTCTGCCAAGCGTGGGCATTATGGCAAACACAATATAATGGGAAACTTGGGGGAGGCCTATGTCTAGCAGTGGACTACTATAGCCTGAAGAAGAAGATAGAGAAGAACCGCCTCGCCTTTGGAAGTGGTGCACACCTCGGTTGACTCTCTCAGCTCGCACGCGGTTGAGAACAGTTCTATCCTAACCAATTTGGTTGCTGTGCCCAGGCCTTGTTACTGCGACCAATTTGGCTTGCACGTCATCGATGATAGCTCCAACCTAATTATTGAATTTAATCCAGACTGGTACACGTCCGTTGCTTAGTTGAAAGCTAGACGGCTAAAAGTTTATGGATCAAACGAATTGTAATCTGTAATAGGAATACTTACTTAGCTGTTGTTTTAAATAAAAAAAAATTATCATAATCATCTCAGCGTTTATCCCGGTTGCATCCGCGGCTTTCGCGTTGGCGCCCGGGGTCTGCTTTCCTGCACATTGTCCTCCATTTCGCACGATCTTTAGCATCTTGTGGTAAGAGCTTGTTGGCACGCATGTAATCTCTTACAACGTCAAGCCAGCATTTCTTTGGTCTACCCCGCTTGTTCCGGCCCGGTGGAGGCGCCATGGCAAATGTCTTGCCGTGGCGTCATACTCACGTAACATCGGCGCTTGCGTAAGACGTGGCCGTACCAGCGTAGGCGACCCTCCTGCAGTTTGTCTGCAATGTCACGGACACGAAGGCTGCCCCGGATGCGGGAGTTCCTGATGCGGTCTTTCCGCGTAACTCCACACATCCACCGCAGCATATTCATCTCCGTGACACGCAGCTCCTGCTTGTGTCGCTCAAGCACAGGCCACGCCTCACTGCCATACAGGAGAACAGGTCTAATGATGGTTTTATAGACCTGCACCTTAAGCTTAACCGGCATTTTGGGGTCACAAATGACACCTGTCAGCTCACGCCATTTCGCCCAAGCTGCGGAAATACGTGCCTTGACGTCGCAATCAATGTCGCCGGACGCGTGAAGCACAGACCCCAAGTATTTAAACTGATCCGTGCACTCGACCATGTCTCCGCCTATGTGCACAGACATGGGGTCTGTCGTGTTGCTAGCCAAGTACACGGTCTTCGCCACGTTGAGTTTCAGACCTCCGTTCTCAAGCGAGTTCTTCCACGCATTCACCCGCCGCACCAACCGTTCCCTGTCCGCGTCCGCCAGCGCGATATTGTCAGCATACATGAGTAGCCAGGGAGGCTGCTCATGTGAGTCCTTGATGCTGTCAGACAAGACGTCTAATATCACGCTGAACAGAAATGGACTAAGGACGGATCCCTGGTGGACTCCGACGGTGATGGGAAAGGGTTTAGTGTCGCCAACAGCGGTCCTAACAACGGAATCGGAATTGAGGTACATGTCTCGAATTATGTCAACATAGGCTTCTGGTACTCCTTTAGACCTCAGTGCCCACCAGATCACCCCGCAAGGGACACAGTCGAAGGCCTTCTGCATATCTAGAAAGAGCATATGCAGAGGCGTGTTCTTCGATCTGCATCTCTCCATGGTGATCCTTAGTGCGAAAATAGGGTCCATGGTTCCATACCTTGGCCGAAACCCATATTGACCCTCCGAGACAGCACACTCCTGCCGGATTCGGGAGTTTATGATCCTCTCAAAGATCTTCATGGTGTGCGACATGACCTTGATACCACGATAGTTGCCACACTCCTGAACCGAGCCCTTGCCTTTAAAGACTGGAGTAATGATACTCAGCCTCCATTGGCTCGGGATTTTGCCGGTCAGGAGCACGCGATTGAAAAAGTTAGTTAACATGCCCACACCGCGAGGATCCATCGCCTTCCAGGCCTCAATGGGGACTCCGTCAGCTCCGACAGCTTTCCGATTCCCCATACGACGAAGAGCCGTTTGGACTTCCTCAGGCATTATCAGAGGCACTAGTCCAAGGTTCGGAGGGAGTTCCGGTGTCTGCACCTCTTGATGCTGCTTGTTCAGCAGCTCGTGAAAGTACGAGCGCCATCTCTCCTTCACCGCGAGGTCCTCGCATAGCAGGTTGCCATTAGGGTCTTTTACACAACGGCACTTTGACCCTGGAACGAGCCAACTTGTAAATGAGCTTTTGCCCCTCAGACGATTCCAACTTCTCGTAGAGAGGTTGCAAGTGGTCTCATCTGGCTCTGGCTACAGCTCTTTTAGTGGCACGTTTGGCAACCTTGTATGCGTCGCGATCTTCAGGAGATCCGGTCGCTTGCCACGTTTTGAAGAGGGCTTTCTTCACCTTAGTCTCCCTCTGAACTGTATCGTCCCACCACCAGGTTTCCTTGTCACGTTTGCGGCCGCCCTTAGAGACGCCGAGTACCACCCGCGCCGCCCCTGTAATAGCTGCCTGGATCCTGTCCCAGTGGTCTTGCACAGGTTCTTCGTCGGTACCGACGCACTTGTCGCCAATAACCGACGCAAAATCTTGGAACCTGTTTTCATCAAGCAGCCACCACCGGATCTGGCGCCGACAGTCCTCTACATGTCTACGTTGGGCCTTTACGCAGAAGTCCATGACAAGGAGACGGTGTTGTGCAGTGAGACTCTCACCGGGTATGACTTTGCAGTTGGCTACTTTGGCGATGTGGTGCCTCCTAGTTAGTAGAAAATCGATCTGGGTAGCGCTTTTAAATAAAAAAAATATATATACTATATACAGATTTCTTTTATTTTATTTTGTAAAAGAAACAAACACTAATACAATAAAACTATACAGAAATAACTTAACATTAACAAGTATACTACCCACTAGGTTATCCACAGATTAAACAGCGACCGTGAAATATGTACAAGAAGACCAAAGCAATTCCACCTTTCCCGGTAATAAATAAAGCTTAAATCGATAAGAATCGATAAGAATTATTATAAATGCCTTAGTCTTATCAATCGCTTTCAAATCATATCGAATTTCTACAACGACTTGGAATAATAGCATTTGAATAATTTTGAAGCATATTGCTTGGATATTGCTGCATGTGTTCTATAAATGAATCTGCTCAATAACGGAATGAACGTCGTTCAACTGTCAAAATGAAACCCATTGCTACTGACATAAGTGTTTCGGTAGTTTATGACAGTCCAATACATACAAGTTCTGCAGTACGATTCTGTAAACATCTCACCATGAAAACAGTAACAATAGAGCGTTTCTCACCGAGAAAACTTAGGTGCAGTGAGTTTAGAGTGAGCTGTCAATAGAGCTAATCTATAGAATTATTTGAAACTACTGCTGCGCGCCGCGGCTTCACTCGCGTAGGTTTCGATATGTTTTTTTTATATGCCCCGCTCCTATTGGTCGAAGCGTCGTGTTAGATCACGCCTAAAGCCTTCCTGAATTAATGGCCTATTCAACGAAAAAATATTTTTTTTATTCAGACCATTAGTTTCTGAGATTTGCGAGTTTAAACAAACAATTTCTTCAGCTTTATGTATTAATATAGATGAGAGTTCACTCCACACTTATTCGTCATCATCATCATTTCAGCCGAAAGACGTCCACTGCTGGACATTAGCCTCCCCCAAGGATTTCGACGACGATCAGTCCAGCGCCTCCCGCATCCAGCAGTTTCCCGCGACCTTCACTAGGTAGTATGTCGGTTACTCTCGTTCTTCTGCTGATCTCCTTATTTCTGATTTGGTCACGCAGTGAAACCCCAAGATAGTTACAGAATCGCACTACAACTCACTCTTAACTCATTTTACTTAACATTACTCGATGAGATTTTTACTGAATCGATTGGCAGCTCTTCCGATTAATTTCATTCATTAATCAATTATTTCATGTAATTTTCTTCAGGCCTCCTAAGTCCGGTCTACATTCTTTCTTCTATAGTTATTTCGTGTCCCGAAACTGGTTTCAACAAGAAGTCGAATCTAAGCTTTAGGTTGCTGTCATCAGCCATAACTCTGTACCTCCTCAGGAAATGTACTAGGGTTGTTTTCATTGATATCATAGCGTAGGTTTTACCTGTAAAGATATGTCAATGTTAATAATCTATATATTCTTATCTACTTTTATGGGAGAGATATTACATATGTGTATGACTCTAGGCAGGTGTACGAGGGAACACCGGGGTGGTTTTAAGCACCCCGTTGTTCCACCCTGTTGTTTTGTTTGAAGCATAAGTCAGACATATCCCTCTTTGCAAGGTGCAAAGAGGGATATGTCTGACTTATGCGGATGGCTATATGACTTGAGCGGAGGATATCCATGGGCATTACCCGCCTAAAAACAATAAAAGGGGGTGCAAGATCCGGCACAGCCAGGCGGAGGAATTGGGTAAATATTACGTAGATCATATATTATTAAGCTCCATAAAAAGATCAGTTTAGCTTGAATTATGTCGTTTAGCTAGAGTCGATGCCGAACGGAATTTTCCGATCGACATCAGCAAATGGTAGCCGCTTACATAATTAACAATGTGTACAAGTTACTTTGGGTCGGTTTTGTTGTTAATACCTACGACCGAATCGTTTATGCGGGCTCGATCATGTACCACCAGGTCAGGTTCCAAGACTATGTTCTACCGCACGACAGAAAAAAATGATATCTCTGGTTCATACAGTTAAATGATAAAATCCCTTACTACCTACTACGAGATCTCAATCATCATCATCATTATAATAAGTGGTGTTAGTTTTACATAAATATCTGAAACTTTGACTTTTTCTTTTTCCTCTATATTTTTATTATTTTTATTAATACTACATCTACCGTGCTAAGGCTTCAACAAAATTATATTAAAGCGTGTGAGTACTGAATAAATAATTCTTCTTTCTTTCTTTCAATCATCCTAATTAAGCTGGTGTTCTTCCTTTCAGAAACAATATAAAGATTAAGTATAATATAAATATATTCAGGATTTCCACTAGTTTCATGTAACACCTAGGTACCAGCCTGTTAAGGGTTTTTGAGATTTTCACAAACCCTTGCCTTACATAGAAATCAATTCATATTTCATTCAAACAATATTTTTGAAAATCGTCATTTTCAAAATATTGTTTAGAGCAGTAGTAATTCATATAACTGAAATGGTAAATGTTATTGCTGAATCAGCACCCTAATTGGGTATTACTATCAATTTGAATAATTTTCAAGCATATTGATAAACGACATGAACAACGATGAATGATGTTGAACTGTCAAAATGAAACTATTTGTCAACACCACCAAATGTCAACGTCTAAGCGTCAGCTGTCAGTGTGGTTGATTCCCGCCGCCGGCCGCTTCTTCTCTCCTCCCTATCTAACGCGTCCGCTGTGCTAGCATTTAATACTTACTTCGAATAAACTAATTACTTTCCAAATTTACAGTTTTTCATTAACCTACTAGACATTTAGGGGCTTTTGATCACAATACGACCATGCCAGCCCCATCAGAGCCTAATACAAGATTTACACTATTCCGACTTCAAAACCTTCTAAACTATTTTGTAAAGTAAAATTGCTGCATTCATTCAGTATGAGAGACAAATGAAACTATTAAAACTGATAGTGTCTTACGCAATTACTCTCCGGGTAATAAACTCACCCAAACAGGACCGTTTGCCCAGACTGAAGCCTACAAAGGCGCCAGGGTTGGCAGGCATAGCTGGATCCAGCCACCTCTCTGGTCTGAACTGTTCCACATCTTTGCCCCAAACAGGTTCTCGATGGGCTCCGAAGAGCATAATCACGCATTGACTGCCTGCGCGCATCGTGTAGTTTTCTAGAAGGAATAAAATCACATTGTTACCAAATACTGTGACTTAGCTCCGGTCTTGCGATTTGACAAAACTATTAATTTATTATATGTAAGATTAATATAATGAATTATGCAGATAGCCTTTTAGGAATAGGTAGATAAACAAGAAACCGTGGCCCTGGCCGTCGCACAGGCAAGTGAAGAAACACGGATAGGTTAAAAGTCTGACACGCCCTTCCGCTCTTCCCAGAGCGGGAGAAGTCATATGACGATTTCCCATCCCAACAAAAAAAAAATATATATATAATAGGTAGATTCTGGATTTGAAGGTGAAAACTACATCAGAATCTGTTACAAAGTTTGAAAACCACGAGGTTACATAGCCTAGTAACTAGAAAATCATTTACAGACGATTCTTCTAAATCTGTCTATCTATTGAAATACTGTTGATAAATTTTTCCTTTGTATGAAATCAAGTTTCTTTGCTTATGATATATAAAACAATCGACAAACATGAAAAGTTTCTTCAATAGTATAAATGGTTAGCTTACTTAGCTTAACGTCCTTGTCGACGTATCTCAAAGTAACGGGTCCTGTGGTGAAGATTCGCAGACTTTCTTTAATCACCGCCTCGGTGTAGACCAGCTTCTGTAGATCTTCCTTTTCAACATCCCTGTCCGTGGCGAAGACTTCTTTGATTCTGCAATTAAAACATTCTTCAATTTTGTTTGCTCATGAGTCCCACAAACACAAAGGGCAATGGAAAGAGCTATGCTAGGGGTTTCTCTGCGTGATCGAATCAGAAATGAGGAGATCCGCAGAAGAACCAAAGTCACCGACATAGCTCTGCGAGTCGCTAAACTTAAGTGGCAGTGGGCAGGGCACATTGCTCGTAGAACCGATGGCCGATGGGGCAGCAAGGTTCTGGAGTGGCGGCCACGTACTGGAAGACGCAGCGTAGGGAGACCCCAACAAGGTGGACCGATGACCTGGTGAAGGTCGCGGGAAGCCGATGGATGCGGGCAGCACAAGACCGGTCATCGTGGAAAGCCTTGGGGGAGGCCTTTGTCCAGCAGTGGACATCTATAGGCTGAGGAAGAAGAAGATGAGTCCATACCTGTCTAAACGGAGATCAGTCAACTATGCAATAGGCATTAAGGCATAGTATTACAGCGGACCAAAACTAAGCTATGCACGTGTCATCATCATCTCAGCATTAATCCCAGTCGCATCCGTAGCTTTTGAGTCTGCAGCACTTGGGTGCTGCTTTCATTTAGTACTTACTATATAATTCTGACTTTAATGCATGCGTGTAAGGTTGAATTTGGTTTGATGTTAGATTCGGTCGTAAAAAACAATGGCTTTTTGTACAGATTTGTGATAAGAACTTTATACACTGCACTTAAGGCTGATTTTAAATTACTGTATATTTATTTTGACTACTTTAGACTGTTTAATACTTGTCGCCATTTTCGATAAGAGTTTTGTTCGAGACTGTGTACCTAGTGTATAAGTGATAGATGTATACATCTATCACTTATACACTGATTTGAATGTAATTTGGCACACAGATGGTTTATAAACCATCTGTGTGCCAAATTACATTCAAATCAGTTCAGTAGCATGAAAGACTAACAAACATACACACGTACTTCCATCCATACATCCTCACAAAATTTCCTATTTATAATATTCGTAGGACAGGATAGGATGGTAGAAAGTAGGATTACTCTTGATATATCAAATTTACTCTTGAAATATACGTACCGAACTTACTCCTAATATATATTGAACTTACTCTTTATATATCTTGTCCTGCACTTCAGGATGTGTGCCCAACAGTATCATGATATAGCTCAGCAAACTTGATGACGTATCAAAGCCGGTCACGATGCCCGTGTCTACCTCTTCCCTAATCTCCTTATCAGTCAACGCATGTTCTTCTGATAACTCCAAGAGAAGATCCAGGAAAGGCTTGTATTTTGTACCTGAAATTAGAAAAGTGGGTACTACCTTTTCTTCATTGGATAAGTAGTCCTCCGACCAGATGGCTGTTGTATCTGGCGGGCACATGTCCAACGGTTAATGGTTAGAAGTTGTATAATGTATATTTGTACATGCTAGTTGCACGGAAACTTTGCTTGCGAGATGCAGGATCTGTGTGACGTATACAGTATGATAAGTAGTATGTTATGATGAAAAAGGTGCCAGGCAAATGTGGAATAAATTAAGGTGGGATTCTTTTGTCCATAAACTGGTAAAGACCATAGATAGTACAATTATTAAGGTCCTTTTTTTTGTTGGGATGGGAAATCGTCAAATGACTTCTCCCAGTCTGGGCGGAGCGGAAGGGCGTGTCAGACTTTTACTGACCAAAACCCACCCGTGTTTCTTCATCAGCCTGTGCGACGGCCATGGCCACGGTTTTTTGTTTAACCAAGTCGCAACCCTGACCCAGGAGGTATCGGTCTTCGTGGACCCCGTTACGATGTGCCGAGCAGCCCACTGCTCACCGCTCGCAGGCCCGCGCCTACGGTAGCTGGGCGTTCGGTGTCGTCTCCAAACCAGGGCGTCTCCTGCGGCGGCTAGTGGCGTGAGGGCGCTGGGATTCCCGCTGCCTCACGCGCTCCGCCTCCTTCTTTGCCAGCACCACTGCTTCACAGAAGGAGGTGACGGCCTGCCATGCACACTCGCTCCGGACCATGGCCTGGACCAGGGTCGGACGCGAGAGATCGCCGCCGATCACCGCTACGATAACACGGCGGTGCTCTACCCAAGCCAGGCAGACCTCCACCGTATGCTCCACCGTGTCCTCAGGGTGATACCTCAGGAGGAAACGCAAGGGTGTCGCCATTACCACACAACACAACAGGAACCTCCCGAAACAATCGTGTCCGGTGAGGACCTGCGTCAGGCGGAAGGCGAGGGCGCCGTGGCGCCTCTCTAGCAATTCCTCAAAGAGCGGACTTACCGCCGCTGTTGTGGCGTGCCCAGCACTGGGTTGCGACAATCGTACTCTCCATGTTGCCATACAATTATTAAGGACTTTGAGTATAGTTGAAGTTTAGTAAAAAACCAAAAGAAGTTTTCAATTAACTGTTTGTTTTGTATTCATTCGATAAAATTTTATCAATAAAAACCATAAACGATGCTTAGTTTGTAGCTCACCGAATCCGTCAAATTAGATATTTTAATTTTGATAAATACATACATAATCAGCCTATAATGTTCCTACTCCTGGGACACAGGCCTCCTCTCGTTAATAGGAAGTGGGCCGTAATAATTGGTAGATCGCCTACGTTGGTACGGTCACGTCTTACGAAAACCGGGAAACATGGAAAAACCGGGAAAAATGTTACGTGGGTCACAAATGTCTTGCCATGACGCCTCCGCCGGGCCGGAACAAGCGGGGTAGACCAAAGAAGTGCTGGCTTGACGTTGTAAGAGATGACATGCGTGCCAACAAACTCACACCACAGGATGCTAAAGATCGCGCGAAATGGAGGAATTTGATTAAGAAAGCGGACCCCGGGCTAAAACGCGAAAGCCGCGGATGCAACCGGGATAAACGCTGAGAAGATGATGATGACATGACTTCGAAGTTTTGCTCTAGGACATGTCGATTTCCTCACGATGTTTTCATTTCCCGTTTTGAGAGCAGTGGTGATGAAATAATTTACACAGAGTAAATCACGCTTTACTTTGTGTAAATTATTTCATTACCAACGACTTTGAATCTATGACATACAACTTCTATATGTCGCTACCACTAGACCACTGTTGTTCTCCTGATGAATATCCTTTATTATTAATTAATATAAATCGATGTTCTTTTTTCTCATGCATGAGGGTACTCTTGTAGGGAAAGCAATACGTACCAGAATTATAAACACCGTTACTTCTTTCCGCTTTCTTCCTTTGTATCACCTTCAATAGAATATACATTTGAATAACATGAAAATATAAATTTGCTTACCTATTATATTTATTTGGTTTATAGATTTTGCAGACTACTCGACAATTTTTAGGTTTGGCAACATCGATCACATCTAAACTAGATTTACAATCTGCGTAAAAATATTGGTTGAACTGCACAAGCGCACAACGCAGCACTTGGGTGCTTCTTTCATTTAATACTTACTTTATAATTCTGACTTTAATGCATGCGTGAATTTGGTTTGATGTCAGACTCGGTCGTAAAAAATAATGGCTTTTTGTACTGCTTTGTGATAAGAAGTTTATACACTGCACTTAAGGCCGATTTTAAATTAATGTATATTTATTTTGACTACTTTAGATTGCTTAATACTTGTCGCCATTTTTGATACGAGTTCTGTTCGAGTCTGTGTATCTAGTGTATAAGTGATCGATGTTAGGCAAGCGAATCCATGACAACAAAAAAAAAATAAAAAAATAGTCGAAGGATTGACCGAGAGAAGTGAAAAGCTGGTCGGTCGCTTGCTTTTCCCCCATCCAACAAAATTGCTCAAAGTAGCTAAAAAAATTTAGACTTAAAAAAATCAGTGTCAGCAAAAATGTTGCAATACTTAATTTTTTTTAGGATTCCCATGTAGATGTGAAAGTATGGAACAACCACGTATGTATTTTGTGTTGGGCGCTGACGCCCGTTTCGCAGTACTTTAATTTTGTAGCTATCTTTGTGTCTTTTTATCTAAATAATAAAATAATAATAATTATTCCTAATAACATTTTAATAATAAAAAAAGTCATTTACCTTATCAGACATATCATTGAGAATTTTTGCGAGTTCATCATGCCGCTTCTGAAGACCGCACAATTTAAAGATTGTGTCACTTTGCAGCCAAAACTTCTGGAACCTCCGTGTGATAATATCCAAAATCTCGTCTACAGCGTTCATGTATTTGTGCAAGAACTGCGAGTCCTCGATGCAAGTTATTCCGAATGCAGTCACTAATGTCAAAACGGAAGATAATGTTATTCTTTGAATTCGTATCATCTGTGGTCAAACTAGTGCTTGACCACAATCCCGCCTGTTGATAAGCAGTGATGCAATCGTTAATGGTAAAGCGCGCTAGTTTATTAAGAGCCTATTCACTTAAAAAAACTGAGTGAATAGGAAAGAAGACGCCCAACAACACTCCAACGATGTTGCGTTAGAGAGAGAGATTGATCTGGAGACCCTCCACGACCAAACTTCCGACATAACAACCTATAGCGCATCGTACCCGGTACATATAGTAACACAAATGCTCAGACCCGTCCTTCGCACGGCTTCACCAGACATCATGCCGGAACACGACGAATCGATTGGGGGCAAGACTTTGTCTGGTGGGTGGTAACTTCTGCCGGCAGCCGATGTTATGACCTACCACCGAAAAAAACCCGTCTATTGACATAATTAGAATTTGTTCACATTTTCAGAATCAGGACCGAAATATGAGTTTATTGGATCTCTCCTGATCGAACTTCTGACATGTTGTTAAGAAGAATAATGCCTCTAAAGGGGCTGACCACATAATCACCCTATAATGTTTCCACTCCTCAGACTCAGGCCTCTTCTCAATGAGAGGGTCTTAATCTACCACGCGGTTCCAGTGCGGCTTAGTAGATGTCATATTATATCTTCGAAGTTTTGCCTGATTGCCGGTTTCCTCACGTTGTTTTCCTTCACCATTTTGAGAGCAGTGGTGATGAAATAGTTTACACAAAGTATAGCGTCAAATAGGGTATGAATTTGAACCTACAACTTGTAAGTCGCGGAAGATACCACTAGGTCACTGTTGCTCTGGGCCTGAATAGACTTCTTTTAATGTATCCTTTTCTTGGGATGGGATATGACTTCTCTCGCTGTGGGCGGAGCGGAATTGCGTATTAATGTATCACTGTGCTTAGTTCCCGGCGTTTTTTGGTGGTTTATATTATACAATATGTAAAGAAAACTCCGTCCGACCCAAAAGGATAATAAACGTTAGGTAAACACATGACCAAAAGAAATATGAAATTTTACATAATTATCATAGTAACAATACTAATTAATGAACTTTCCTCAAAATTTGGTAATTTTTTAATAATTTTTTAATTTAGCCCGGTTTTGTAGGCGTTAATAGAATCTGTTATCGATACCTAACAATACCTTCACGGATCGGACAGGGTTTTTTTTACGCATTGTATAAGGTACCCCCCCGAAAAAAGAAGAAAAAAAAAAGTACATGGTCCCACTTAAAACAAATGTAATACTTACAGCAAAATGTCTCCAATGCGTTGCTCCTCAGATATTCTGTGTGATCAAATGGTGCCTTGGCTACCTGAACTTTCAATTTTTCGACCAACTTTCTTGACTGGCTGTTGAAGACCTCCAAAAAGTTGAGCATCACTGGCAGGCTGAATGCAGGTGTCAGTAATTTCCGATGGCGTCTCCAAACTTCACCTGGTGAAATAATATAATTGTGTAATGATTGCTTTGTGTAAACCATTTTTAAGGGTCTACTGTGATGCCGAGTGCTGTTCGAAAGGCATGTGAAAGAACACGGGTGGGTTTTAGCCAGTAGAAGTCTGACACGTTCTTCCGCTTCGCACAGAGACGACAGAGGTCATTTGATGATTTCCCAACACCCAGAAAAAAGAAAGACTACTGTGAGCGCAAGAAGGATGGCAGTTCTGGTATGCAGGGCAGGTAAAGGAAAGAAAGAAAGAAAGAAAGAAGGAAAGAAAGAAAGAAAGAAAGAAAGAGAGAAAGAAAGAAAGAAAGAAAGAAAGAAAGAAAGAAAGAAAGAAAGAAAGAAAGAAATAACTTTACGGAGGTAATAGATGAAGCACACTGGTACCAAATTACCGTTTTTGTCTATGGTTTTTTGTAATGACGATTGATGAAAATTTTATTAATAAAAGCAGAGTTCTACAGAGAGCGCGGTAATTCAATCATCATTTGTTTTACTAACCTGAAGATGTGATGAGTCCTTCTCCCAGCCAAGACCTGGCATAATCATACGCAAAATGTTTTTGTAGACAAGCGTTCGCCGCTGTTAGAGCGTCCTCTGGATCTGTTATCACTGAAAAAAAAGAAGACCTTAAAGAGTCCAAAAATCTAGCGATGCATTTTTTTTATATTGTTCTTGACTACTTTACTGACAGACAATGCAGAAACTAACCAGCTACATCTAGAAGTGTAATTTTTTTCACTAATTCCGATGAGAACTAACGAAGGGTTTTCGACAATTCATCTCCTAAGTAGTTCAGTTGAGGAAGGAAGTTTGAATTTGGTATAAATACAAATAAATAAAAAAGCCTATTTATTGCAAAAAAAGAAAACAAAAGAATTTAAAAAGCTAAACCTAATACTAAATACCATTGATAATAAAAAAGAAACTGATTTTAAACTACATACTACTATTAGAAATAATCAATTTGCAAGAACCCCTCCGCAGGTGAAGGCCTCCTCTAAGGAACCCCAATTATTTCTATTTTGGGCTGTTTGCATCCATCTAGAGCCAACCATTTTTATTATTTCGTCCGCCCATCTTGTAGGCGGTTTTCCTCTTTTGCGCTTCCCACTTGGGCCTCTCCAATGAGTCACTCTTATGGTTCGTTGCTCATCCGAGAGCTATGCCCTTAAATTCAAATATTGTGCGTAAATTGTACACCGTAGAATTTTTATTGTTTTACAACGACAAACTCACTTCATCTATCCGATGACTTAATATCAGATCCGATTATTAAAAAAATATACTAATTAAAAAAAAAAATATCATAAATTACCTATTATGGCGCATGACGCAGTTTAAAACACCCTATATGTGAGCGTCCGAGTCACGTTCCAAGAGCGCGAATGGAGTTCAATCACCCTAGGTGAAAATTTATAATAATTATGTATTTAATATACTTTAAATTATTCAAAACCCGATTTTTTTTATTAAATTTTAATAGCCTATGGAAAGATGAAGTGGGTTGTCGTAAAGCGATTAAAATTTTATGGTGTCTATTTGAATAATTCAAAGTCCCTACTGACTGATTGAATACATGATACGTGAACTACAGGCGGCCTAAACCCTTAGTTCTAGAGACGTGAAATTTGAAGATTGTGTTTTTGTAAAGAGGAGTTTTTTTGAAATTCCACCCCCAGAAGGTAAAATGAGAGTATTTCGTTTGTATGAAAAATCATATTCCTATAGTTAAACTATTTGAAACTTGGGAAGGATTTCTTTCTATGTAAATTATTAACTAGATTGTGAATCAGTCTCTATTCGATAGGATTGGGTATTTCAAAATTTGTGTGGAAGAATTTTAATGCGCGATCAGAATACGGAAAACTATACTATATAAAATAGCTACCAAAAACTACCTACTACGGAAAATTACGCGATAAAAACAAATCATTACTGGAAGTGACTTTTGGCAAAACTACACTAATGAATAAGACTATTAAGAAAATATCAAGATAATACCTAAGATAATAGAGAAATTAAATCTAGACAATTAAAAAAAAATACTTTTTAAGAATTTAGAATACTAAGTGCTATTTTAACTAGATAACTATTTGAGCAATTTTTTGTTTGACATTGGCTAATAATATACGTCATGAAGGTAAGTAATTGAATTAACATTTAATGAAATTGATTTTATTTTAAATTAGCTTTTCACCCGCGGCTCCGCCCGCGCGGAATTCGGTTATATCGTGCTTTTTAAATTCCTTATTTTCGGGGATTAATTATCGTATCATTTAGCTTCTAAGTTTACATGTGCATATTCGTTTGCAATATATTACCTTGCTTTAAACGATACACAGCGCCATCTATCACCGAACTGATATGAAGCTATCAATATTTTTGTTTTCCCCCGGGAATACAATTTTTTTTTTTACAATTTATTATTTAATCCGGACTACGAACCGATCGCTTGAAATTTTGCAAACCTAGTAGTTAGACTTTACTTTGCAAAATTTCAAGCGATCGGTTTAGTAGTTACGGCGTGAAAGCGGAACAAACAAACAAACAAACTCACTTTCCGATTTATAATATTAGTAAGGATTTATAATGACACAACAACAACAAATAAAAATACTTGACAGAATCGAGTGAAATAATTTTCTTGTACCAAAGGAGCAATGTTAAAGGCCGCGACTTAAGTTTCTAGGTCGTAGTTAAGATATTTCGTCACCGCTGGTCTCAAAACATTGACGGAATGACATGAATTGACAGGTGCTACAACTAAAAAATCGACGTGCCTACCACGTCTTTTACGTTCACACAGTCTTTGACGTTCGATCTGTGTTAGTAGTACACATGTTGGAACAAAGTGTTCAAAGCTTTTTCGTTTTGTTTCAAAGGTCTCCCGGTCTGGGCGGAGCGGAAGGGTGTGTTAGACTTTTATTGACTAAAACCCACCCGTGTTACTTCATTTGCTTGTGGCAAGACCACGTTATGTGTTTTGAACAACTCACGGCCCTGGCTGAGTATTCTCTTATAATATGCTGATGAATCTTTAACTGTAACTCGGGTGCCATGTCGTCCATATTCTCGTAGTTTTCTTTTTGCTATCTTTCATCATTTCAGCCGACAGACGTCCACTGCTGGACATAAGCCTCCTCCAGGACGATATCCAGGACGACCGGGCCGCACCTCCCGCATCCAGCGGTTTCCCGCGACCTTCGCCCAGGTCGTCGGTACACCTTGTCAGTTGTCGGGGGCGTTCTACCTATGCTGCGTCTCTTGGTGCGTTGTCGCCAATCGAGAACCCGTCAATCCCATTGAGCATCGGTCCTACGGGCAATTTGCCCACTGCCACTTAAGTGCTGCAATTCTTCAGGCTATGTCGGTTACTCTCGTTCTTCTGCGGATCTCCTCATTTGTGATTTGATCACGCAGTGGAACCCCAAGCATAGCCCTGTTCATTGCCCCTTGAGTGACCTTGAGATTTCTTATATGGCCCATTGAAAGAGACCACGTCTCAGGTCCATAAGTCATTATTGGTAACACACACTAGTCGAAAACTTTTGTCTTGAGACACTGCAGTATTTAGGATGAGAAGATTCTACATTTGCGAAAGCAGCCCAGCCGAGTTAGATTCGACGATTGACCTCTTTCTCGAAGTTGGACCTATCTAACTGTATAGTTTGGCCCAGGTATACGTAACGGTACCCCGAGGTGCACGGGGTAGTTTAACACCCCACTGCCCTGTGCAGGAGACGAGGCCCGGACAGACCGGGCCAGCACGAGGGTGTGGGGCCGTGGAAGAATTTAGACTCCCGCGGCCCCACGCGCGCTCGTGATGAAAGAGACACCGGGGTAGTTTTAGTCAGTAAAAGTCTGACAGACCCCGTCGGCCACACCAGGGTGGCGGACATCTTATGAGGATTTCCACCCCGGAAAAAAAAGGTATACGTAACTGTCAACAACTCCAAGGAAAGAGTCTTCAATATTTATAGGAGTCGATACAACATAGGCATTAGACATGACTTTCGTCTTGTTGATGTTCAAGATCGACTCGCTCGGATGCTCTACTGAGGTCTTCGAGCATTTTGCTCAGGACCTCCGCGGTCTCGGCCATGACTACGATATCATCAGTAAACCGAAGGTGTGTTCTAAATATGTCCTCGCATTGCTAAAATATTTAGTAATGCGTACGACACGTCACTCCGGTTCTACGAAAAACAATGTTATGGTAAATTTATTGACATAATAAAACTAATTAAAGAATTGGTTTCTATTTAAATTCAACATCAACTTATTATAGCTGACATTTATTTGGTAGTTGGTATTTAGTATATAATTTTGTTTATTGTATATAATGAAGCAAATGGAATTTGATACACATAATTTGATTATATGAGTAGGTATTACTGCAAACAGTGACGGTAAATAATAAATTGTTTTATTTTTATTTGAGGTGTACGCATGTGTAATTATTCATATAGCCAATAGGTACTTTAAGTACTTAGTTTTATTCAAAAAATCTTTTTATTATTATGTAGTACATTACTTTTTTTGGTAAAAAACTATTTTTGTCTATCATCATCATCATCATCAACCTTTTTATCGTCCCACTGCGGCGATTTCAGACTTAAAGTCCAGGCTTCCTCAAGATGTTTTCCTTCACCTTCAGTCATTGGTGTCCAAGATATACTTAGAAAGTACATATAACTTTTAGAAAAGTTACATTGGTACTTGCCTGACCTGGAATCGAACCCGCGCACTCATACTTTTTGTCTATACTTATATATAAAGCTGAAGAGTTTGTTTGGTTGTTTGAACGCTCTAATCTCAGGAACTGTTGGTCCGATTTGAAAAATTCTTTTTGCGTTGGATAGCCCATTAATCTAGGAAGGATTTAGGCTATAAAATCATGCTGCGACCAATAGGAGCGGGGCATATAAAAAAAAAACGCGGGTGAAACCGTTTGGCGCAGCTAGTCTACTATAAAAAAGTGAACAGATGAACATAATTGATAAATTATAATTTGTTTCTGCATACAGGTTTATTAACACACTTTTACAATCACTTTTTTTAAACTACATGAGTTCGGCTTTTCCTATCTGCCTACTCTAAATCCAGGTCGCCGTGCTCACGAAGCAGACCCTTTTTTTCGAGTGGAAATTTATCAAATGACTTCTCCGGAGATGAAGGAGTCTTCTCTGTGAGCGGAGCGGAAGGGTATGTCAGACTTTTACTGACTAAAACCCACCCGTGTTCCTTTACTTGCCCGTGTGCCAGGGCCACGGTTTCTCACTCAAAAACAACCCGTAATCCTGGCCCGGGTATCGGTCTGCGTGGACTCCGTTACGATGTGCTGACATCTTTTTGAGGCGCGCGTGAAACTCTTCGTCGACCTGGGCCTGGTCCTAAATGGGTGGCAAGCTACCGATTGCTAGCCGCCCGCAAGCCCGCGCTTACGGTGGCCAGGAGTTCGACATTGTCTCCCGACTAGGGCTTTTCCTGTAGAGGCATGAGGGCGCTGCGATTCCCACTCCCACATTCGCTCCGTCTCCTCCTTTGCCAGCATCACTGCTTCGTATAAGGAAGTGACTGCCTGCCATGCACTCTCGCTTCGGATCCTAGCCTGGACCAGAGACGGATGCGTGAGGTCGTGACAATCGCCACCACGAGGACTGGGCGGTGCTCACAGTAGCGACACTCTGGCTTTGCCTCCCGCATTATCTGGAACAGGACCTCCCGAAACAGCCGTGTCCGGTGAGGACCTGCGTCAGGCGGAAGGGGAGGGCGCCGTAGCACCTCTCTAGCCACTCCTCAAAGAGGAGACTTACTGCCGCTATTGTGGCGTGCCCAACGAAGTAGACCCCTTGAACTCTTTCTACGGTTTAGCTAACACGAGTTTAATCATCTTTTTCAACCGACTTCAAAAAGAAGGAGGTTACTCAATTAGACCGTATATAATTATGCTTTTTTGTTTGTTCGCGGATAAGTTCGTCGTTTATGAACCGATTTTGATCATTCTTTTTCTGTTTGAAAGAAGACATTCCCAAGGTGGTGCCGTAATAAGGAAACGAATATACAAAAACTAAAGACACTATGATCATGAACATATGTATTCGTTTTTACCACCGACTTCCGAAATTAGTTATTTTTCAATTTGTAGTGTTTTTTTTTGGAAGTCAGGTGTTTTTTTTTGTAAAACAGTTTTTTATGACTTGACTGTTTGTAGGTACTGAGGATGGAAGGATGAACTGATGGATGGTTGGTAACTCTTTCACGCAAAAACTCCTAAACAGGTTCGAATGAAATATGGCATATGGATCAACATAAAGGATCCCGATACTCCCATGGAATCGGAACATGTGTGGGTGCCTGCTGGACGATGCTAGTGATAAATAAAGGTTTATTTATGGAACTTACTGTAGTAAACTCTGTATCCAAATATCAAGGTAATGACTCCGCCTTGTCTCATAGCTTCGGCGGCTATATCTTTTGTAAGGCGCCATAAACCTGTCGAAGAAGAAATAGTGTAAATAAAATCTCATCAAAAACAAAAATGTAATATGAGAGCCAAGTTCAATATAATTATAATATATGCCTTAGTTGTTGACTTCAACGATAAAAGAAGTGAGATCTAAATGGGTGCCAAGTTCAAAGGTCAGTCCTGAAATTCATTTATCCTTAGTAATATTATAAATGGGAAAGTGAGTTTGTTTGTTCCGCTTTCTCGCCGTAACTACTGAACCGATTGCTTTGAAATTTTGCAGATGTAAAGTCCGGATTAAATAATAGGCTACTTTTTATCCCAGAAAAATTTGATTTTCCCAGGGGAAATCTAAAAAGCGCGATATAACTGAACTCCACGCGGGCGGAAAGCTAGTAATAACATAAAATATAATTTGTTCTTAAAACTTAGTATAATATATTATAGCCTAAGCCTAAGGTCTGACTTGGCAAGTTTTCATACACGAAGTAGTATGTTCGATGGCCAGTTTAACTGCCTAAGACGTATAGTATTTTGTTTAAGTCTGACTTGGCTAGTTTTTATAAACGAATTATTATGTTCGATGGCTAGTTTCTACCAGTAAACCAAATTTTCATTATAATAAATTAAGAACCAACAAGTAACAGGTTCAGAACTTGTGAAGGCATAATATAATTCGTATATGAAATACCATTTAACACATAATTCTACACAATCAAGATTGTGTATAATATAAATATATGTATGTTTAGGTTAAGGTATTTATGTATGGGCCTGCGTCGCCTGAAATAAACAAATAAATAAATAAATATATTGAATAAAAACATTTGTTAATTAAAAATAATTATTTACATTTATTTTGAATCATTTACATTTATTCTTTGAGATGACAATGCACATTATAATATAATAATAATAATAATAAAATTTATTTCGGAATTAGGTACTTCCATAATTTGTTAGTAACAATGTTCTTAGCCTATGTTAGTTATAGAAAAAAACAATAAACAGAGAAAATATTTTAGGCACTGGGTTTAGTGTGTAGGCCTATACAATGCGCTATTAGCTGTGAGTCCCATCGGCCTGCGCACGCGGCCAGGATGGCGTTGGGGCTGCCGCGCACCCGCGCCATTAAAGACGCACTTCGCTTGCGTATGACGGCGTGAAAGCCGTCCACGCGCGCCTCTGCGAACATACCACTGGCGCTGCAGTACCGCGGCAGCCCCACCAGCACCCTGAACGCATTGTTATATTGCACACGCAGAGCGTTGTATGTCCTCTGCGTGTAATTGGTCCACAAACTGCACGTGTAGAAGGTCTGACAGAAAGCTCTAAACAGTGTGACCTTCACTTGCTCAGTACACCTTGCGAATCTGCGAGCCAACATATTACAGCGAACAGACAACGCCCTGCGTTCCCTCTCCACATCCATGTCATCTTTAAGGTCCTCGGTGACCCAGTGGCCCAGATACTTGAAGTGAGTGACTTTGTTCAAAGGTGTACCATAGAGTGAGACGGGAAATACCACTGTGGCCTCTTTTTTCTGTGCTTTGAATACCATAATCTCACTTTTTTTAACATTGTATCTGAGCCCATGGGCTTCCGCATACTCTTCACATATACTGAGCAGCTTACGCAACGCACCGATTGAGGGGCTGAGCAAGACCATGTCATCCGCGTAGCTTATATTATTTACGCAGATTCCATCTATGTGACACCCGATGCCGGTGCCGCTCAGCTCACCAATCAGGCGGTCCATGTATAAATTGAACAGCTTCGGAGAGGTCAACCCTCCCTGGCGCACCCCACATTCTAACCTATATTCCTCGGACTTACTAGCCGCCCAACTAACAGCATTATTCTGGTTATTGTACCAGTACTTAAATAAATCTATAATTTCCGGGGGTAGACTAGTATCTTGATTCATTTTTGTCCACAGCAGGTCGTACGAAACCAAGTCGAATGCCCTGGACAGGTCCAGGAAACATGCGTATACTGACGTTTTACGAGCGGTGTAATATTGCACAGTCTGCTTGAGGCACAAAATCGCACTTTCAGTGGATAGACCAGTTCGAAAACCACATTGCACAGCTCAAACCGCTAGACGTCTAGTAAGACGGATGATATTAAACTAAATAAGTTAGTTTTGTTTTTTTTTTTTTGCCCCACTCTAGAAATTTCGCCTGTATCCTCGATGCGTTTAAAAGCTTTGAAACTCACATACAAGTTTATAGGTTGATTATGTAATGGTTTTTACGGACTACAGCAGGTCAAACTACCCCAAACTGTCAGATATTCCTAATCAACCTTGAGCCTTAATGCTTTACACATAAAGTTGAAAATCTAATAAGGAAATGTGACAGATTGTAGTAGCTTGATGTGCTGTCATCTGTACAAACACTTTAACAAGGCAATGTTCAACCCACCAATCAATTACCTTAATCTATTGCCATTCATGGCTGAATCTTGACCTTTCTTGAGCTGTTTGTATGAATTACATGATAAATAGTAGTAATAGTAAGTAGAGAGTGGTGGCCTAATAGTATTGGCCGTAACTTACAATATATATGGAGGTCGTAGATTCTAACCGCACCAGGCACTTTACTTTGTGTAAATTATTTCATCACCGCTGCTCACAAAACGGTGAAGGAAAACATCGCGAGGAAACCGGCATGTTCCAGAAGCAATATTTCGAAGACATGTGATATCTACCAAACCGCACTGGGCCCGCGTGGTAGATTATGGCCCACTCCCTCTCGCCGAGAGGAGGCCTGTCTCGCAGGAGTGGGAACATTATGGCCTGATTATGTAGGTATTCATTGAAACGTACACGGGCAAGTCTTGGAATTGTCAAATTACCGGTCACTCTAGAAGAAAATTGATAAATAGGGAAGTATAACAGTAAAGAGATATACAAAAATATAATTAATACAATTACTTCCCTATTTACCAATTTATCCGTGTACTTGTTAGCTATGAAAATATTTAAATACGTGTACCTAAAAGATAATACTTCACTTAAAAAAGTTGTGAATGTGAATAAAAAAAAAATCGTAAACAAAACAATTATAATAAAAAAAAAATATAATCGTCTATTAATTTGGTTTTCATATTTTTTTAAAAGCTAACACAATTCGATTCATGTATGTGTACCAAAATAATTGTGCACAAAGTTCCATTTATAGATGTGTTAAATACCGGAAATGGGGGATATTTTAAGTTTTTTTTAAATAGTGGAATACAAATATCCATAGTTTTGATAGTTGAACAGTATTCATTGTGTTATTTACGTTGTTGAGCAGACGCATTTTACAAATGTATGGATCAATGGATTAGTAATATGCTTCAAAATAATTTCAATTGATTCTTTAGGACACTGTTGTGGCGTTTGACCTGGGGTCAGCCATTGCATTTCTCTTTTGCGGTTATCATAAAGAATCCACTTTTGATCACATGTCACAATTCGATCCAACATTTCTTCATTTCAGTACCGATTATCGATTTTGTACAAGGCAACACAAATTTCAACACCCGTTTTTTCCTGCAGATCAGTCAAATCATGAGGCACCCATTAATAGTACTTTTTTATTTTATTGATTTGACGCAAATGAGTCAATATTGTGGGTAAGGTAACGTTAAACCATGCCGCTTATTCCTGGGTAGTTTGGCTAGGATCGGCTTTCACCATCTCTCTTCATTCATTGTTATTCACCTGTGTGGGACACACACGAAATCATGATATCACGAATTCAAGATATCACGAAAGCGTTTAAACTAAATAAAATCGCGTTCATTAGTAGACCCCTCTTCAAACGTAATGTTGATATTGCGGGCTGTTCCTGCCACGTTACTTCCACGTCGGAACTCGTATTCAGAAATCACTCGAATTTTCGCAGTATCCATCTTTCTTGTCTAAGTTGAATAACAAAAGATCTTGAAAATCGGTAATCAAATGTTTCATATTTTTTAAAAGAAGAATATTGATATAACCATGTGAAAAAAGTTTCTTTCGAAAACCTCAAACCATGAAGATTCTATGTCAATTCAAAGAACCTATTGCAATAAAATGACAAGTTCATACTTTAACCCCTAATACAAATCAACGGTTAGTACCCGTGTTTTGTATTAGGGGTTAAAGTGTGAAATAACCAGTTTGTTACAATAGGTTCTTTGGTTAAATCTAGGGTGCTAGCAGGGTAGTCCCTGCTAACCATTCTGAGGAATAAAGATTTAAAGAAAATTGACTTCAATATACTAGTATGACATTATTGCCCAATATTCATAATTAGTTAACGTTATTGAATTTTGACTTGCGCAATCTTTGACAACTCCATGGTCCACTTATTGGTAAACAAACTTTGAAATCCTGTTAATAAATAATTTTGTTATAATAATTTAGCCTAAATTATTATAATTATGCTAATACCTAAGTAATATTAACGATATTATTATTATTACCAAAACACTCATACCTAACAACTTTGTAATATTATTCTGATCGTTATGCCGATTTAGGGTAACCTTCTTAAAGATAGTAAGTATAAAATATGTATTATAAAAAGAAATAAATATTTGAACACCTGACATGGGTATCGAATCCTGAACTGGTTTTATGATAATAAATGAATGCTACGGAACCACGGCATTCATTTATTTATCTAACTTTATTTTTTTTAACGTTAAACCTATAGTATGTACTGTTAATTTGTTATGTTAACTCTTTAAGTACCTATTCATGCACTTTCACCTGGTTCAACTGAGTTCTGCCAAATTAGCAATTGCGCACTATATTAATTGTTAAGGTATTAATGACACAGTAAATATATCCCCCTTCTATAAATGCAACGATTATTAATATTTTTTTTTTATTAAATGTCTTTTCGTTGAGCTTTCGATCGGATTCTTATAAAGAATTAGAACCATCATCATCGTTTTGGTGAACAACTTGATGAAATGAGTGTGATATGAGCTGCCATGGATTGACACTAGGTACAGCGTACTCTAAGTTTGCTACATCTAATCTTTCATGGTGAGATTTATACAGAATCAGTCGACCTTTCTTTTATATATATTACTAGCTTTCCGCCCGCGGCTCCGCCCGCGTGTTCGGTTATATCGCGCATTTTAGATTTCCCTCGGGAATATCAAATTTTTGAATAAAAGGTAGGCTATGTCCTTTCTCAAGGTCTAAAGATTGTCTGTGCCAAATTTCATCAAAATCGGTTGAGAGGTTTAAGCGGGAAAGCATAACAGACAGACAGACGGACAGAGTTACTTTCCTATTTGTAATAATTGTATGGATAATCATACAAATAATACACTGTCCATACTGATCTTTAATAATATATTTTTGAAAATTACACAGACAATATTTGGTATTTTTTAAAAAAGTGACAACACCATTTTCGGCGGTATTATTGGTACCCTACCTTGTATGAATGAATATAGATTACTGGCGGCATTTTGTTGATCGCAAGCCCCGGCCCCTGTCGCCCGCGCTTGTATTACCATTGCCTCCTTTTGCAAAATAATATTTATTTTTTTAGGGGGTATTTTTTAAGTTTAACCAGGCTTTGTAGGCATTAGTAGATACCTAATGCACAAAACCTTTACGGATTGGACAGGGTTTTGTTTACATATTGTATATTTGTTTAAATCTTTTTTATTCACATTTAAATACAGTAATTACAATCAATTGTTTGTCATGTTACATTATTTACTTTATTACACTCTACAATCACAATAAAAAAGCAGTATTATTTCCAACTACTTTTAGTAACATTTTCTGTTATAACTAAATAACATTACTCCATTATTATTACCCCAGAGTGAGTAAAGGCTTCGTACATTACAAATATACCTCATATACATTGAACACTACAAAATTTCCAATGAGCCGCCTTATTGTTCTGCAATCTCTTCGAGGCAACCTTGGAATGGGCAGTAATTTTCCTAGTCATACAATGGAATTGTGGCTAGTGTAAATATTAAGTATACAATATACTAAAATACATATCTAAAATTATAGAAACATAAATACAGTACACAAAAGATTTAAACTAAAACGTAGTTAAGTTTATAGTACTTTTTATTTTTTAAATTACACAAAAAATGCTTTATTATTTAAACTCCTATATTTTATTGTAGAACAGAAAACACAAGGGTAAAAAAATAATAATACTTACTTATACCATCACCGATCAGCAAATGAAAGTGCCCCACTATGGGCAGCAGTCCCGGGTACATTGGGGGTAGCTTATGTCGCCCCCCCGTCACATATACCATCCACGCCCAAATAGTACACAGGCATGTTAGAACACCAAATAATATAACACCGATCATTATGAAAAGCTTAGAAAGATTGTAACTTCTTGGCTAAAACGCGAAGTGGAACTTGAACTATAGACATGAAAACCGCACAGCCCTTGCCAAAAATTATCCTCTTTTCGTGACAGAGTTATCTATAAATGTATCTTTTCTTAGTCAGTAAACTATAAATTATACGATTTGTCTGTTCGGACGCGCTACGTAGAATAGTTACTTATAGTGAGGTTCCGGTTGGTATGTTATTGGAGAGGCTTATAGCTGAGAAATGAGAGCCGCACGGGTGAACAGATGGGGTTATGCTACGTTTGTAGCGGCTGATCCGTGGGTGGGTGAGCATTTCCCCTCTGCGACCCCTCCGCGTCTCGTAAAGCACGTGCAACTGTTGGTCCCAGCTGCCGTTCGTAATCGGATTTTTAACAGTCATTATGGGTCGTCAGAAGCAATGAAGTCTGTCAACCAGTCTTAGAATAAATAAATAAATATATACGGACAATTCACACAGATTGAGCTAGCCCCAAAGTAAGTACGAGACTTGTGTTATGGGATACTAACTCAACGATACTATATTTATAATAGATAAATATATAGATAAACATCCAAGACCCAGGCCAATCAGGAAAAGAACGTTTTCCATCATGACCTGGCCGGGAATCGAACCCGGGGCCTCCACGTCGCAGGCAGGCGTGTTGACCGCTGCGCTACGGAGGACGACAAAGAAAAGAATAGTCAACTTTGTAAAATATAAAGATTTTACAAAGGGTGACACAATGGGCGGTTTCATCGCTAAGAGCTATCTTTTACAGACAACCTTTGGATGGAATACTATGGGGAAGGAGAGAGAAATAATGCTGTTAGTGTTTTTTTTTAATAAATACAAATTAGTGCTTGACCGCAATCCCGTCTGATGGTAAGCAGAGATGCAATGGTTGAGGTATAGCGCGCTAGTTTATTAAGCCTATCCACTCAGAAAAAAATGTGAGTGAATAGGAAGGAAGACGGCAGTTGAACGAGGTGTGCAATGTTAAACCCAACAACACGACCAACGATGTTGCGTCATAGAGAGATTGATCTGGAGACCCTCCACGACCAAATTCTCGACATAATAACATTTGCTGTATCGTACTCGGCACACGTCGCAACACAAATGCTCAGACCCATCCTCCGTACGGCTTCACCACATCTAATTAGTCAACATCATAGAAGAAGAAATATAATATATACCTATAATATATACATATAATATATACATCATAGAAGAAAAAATAAGAGATGACATGCGTGCCAACAAGCTCTTGTCACAGGATGCTAAAGAACGTGCGAAATGAAAGCGGACCCCGGGCTCCAACGCGAAAGCCGCGGTTGCAACCGGGATAAACGCTGAGATGATGATGATGACATTCTAGAATGAAATCAATTTTTTTATATATTATACTATACCGACCGGTTATTATCATCCCCTTAGCCTTTTTCCCAACTATTAATATAGTTAGGAAAAAGGCTCCAGTCTACCGGGTGCAGTTAAACATGTATATTCTACATGATGCGACTACCTGTATGATTTCATAAACTCAGTTACTGGTTACCGCTCCATTGCGCGCGATCTTTAGCATCCTGTGGTGTGAGATTGTTGGCACGCGTGTCATCTCTTACAACGTCAAGCCAGCACTTCTTTGGTCTACCCCGCTTGTTCCGGCCCGGCGGAGGCGCCATGGCAAGACATTTGTGACCCACGTAACATGCCGGTTTTCGTAAGACGTGACCGTACCAACGTAGGCGACCCTCCTGCAGTTTGTCCGCTATGTCATGGACATGAAGACTGCCACGGATGCGGGAGTTCCTGATGCGGTCCTTCCGCATAACTCCACACATACACCGCAGCATATTCATCTCCGTGACACGCAGCTCCTGCTTGTGTTGCTCAAGCACAGGCCACGCCTCCCTGCCATACAGGAGAACCTGGTCTAATGATGGTCTAATAATGTTTTCATTCTGAAATGTATAGGCTCAAAATATAACATTATAAATAAATGATAATTCAGCAACTTAAATAACTTATGCTATTTACATTTAATATTACACACAACTTAAGGCCTTTATTACGCACGTAGACTCAATAATAAAATAAAAAAGCCTTTTATTCCTTGTATTCAAGAATAAATTAATGTTTTTGCATGAAGAAGAGAAGATTAAGTATTTTTTTTTATAATTATAAATCAGGCGGGGCTAGGATCAAGCGTAGTGCTTGATCCCAGTCCTGCCTGATGGTAAGCAGTGATGCAATCGTTGATGATGCTCTAGCCTTCATCATCATAATCATCAACCTTTTTACCGTCCCACTGCTGGGCACAAGCCACCTCTCATACAGAGAAGGGTTGAGCGTAATCACCACGCTTGCTCAATGCGGGTTGGCGATTTCAGACTTATAAAGTCCAGGTTTCCTCAAGATGTTTGCTCTAGGCTTGAATAAATCTCTCGATGTACGCGGTATAAAGGAGAAGGCGAAACGCTTCGTCCGGATCGTAGTGGTGTTAACAACGTAAGGGTGGAAACGACACATGATGTATGATGTACGCGGTATAAAGGAGGAGGCGAAACGCTTCGCCCGGATCGTAGTGGTGTTAAAAACGTAAGGGTGGAAACGACACACGATGTATGATGTACGCGGTATAAAGGAGGAGGCGAAACGCTTCGTCCGGATCGTAGTGGTGTTAACAACGTAAGGGTGGAATCGACACATGATGTATGATGTACGCGATATAAAATACTTTTTTTATATTATACACTATTGCACATGGCGCACCGTGACTTATAGAAATCACAGGTCCGATCGTATGGGGTGTATTCCAGCCACGTATGGGCTGGTGGTGGTGGTAGATAGTCGTGGTAGCCTAATGGTTAAAACACGAGCCTCTCGAGTGAGCGGGTTCGATTCCAGGTCAGGCAAGTACCAATGTAATTTTCTAACTTGTTTGTACTTTCTAAGTAGGTATATCTTGACAACCAATGACTGATTAAAAGGTGGAGGAAAAAATCTTGAGGAAACCTGGACTTTAAGTCTGAAATCGCGAACCCGCATTGAGCAAGCGTGGTGATTGCGCTCAATCCTTCTCTGTATCAGAGGAGACCTGTGCCTAGCTGTGGGACGACAAAAAATGGTTGATGATGATGTTGTTGCACCTAGCACCTTTGGACTCTGTGGAGAGGCGTGAGAAAAAGCTAATAGGCTATTTGACAGATTTATAATTTTTATCTTGAATTACTTGGTTGCGGTTAAGAAGTTCATCCAAAGTATTTTTTTTAATTTTAAATACGTATTTCGTAAGAAATATGCAAATAAAAATTCAAAATTCAAATAAGCCGCGAAAATGATATAATCAGCAATATGGCGTTGCGCCTGGTAAATGACGTCACAAGCGGTTTTCGGTTCTCAGTGGTGTTTGTTTTTAATTATTATTTGCTGTTGTTATCTAATAAAATGGTTTACAAGTGGTGTACTGTACTGGGTTGTACAAATAAATCGATAAAAACCCCCGAAAAACAGTTTATAAGTTTGCCGGAAACAAGCGTATGACGTCATCGCGACATTAGCCAATCCGGATCGTTTCACAATGTGTGGCGCGAGAAACAAAAAGCCAAACATATTTTTGTGTTTTGGATATAATAATTGTTATTATTTTTTATTAAAACTCTTGTAAATGATATAAAGAACCCTCATTTTATGCAATTAAAGCAAAAAATCACAAATAATTGAATACTGTCAAATAGCCTATTGGTGATCCAGATTTGGTTAAGACCAATATCCAAAACCTGGATCACAGGCGTAGGGTAGACACCCTCCTTTCTTTTGCTAAGATGATGCATTTTGGAGAGTACGCAGTAGTAGTGTACGTAGGAATTACGTGACAATTCGGTCATAACCGTTCCATCATCCGACGACCCGTCGTATGGCGAGTTGTTGACACCTTACATTGTTGACACTGCTACGATCCGGACGAAGTGTTTCGTCTTGTCTTTGATATCGCTTACATCGAAGGAAAAGAACAATTTGCTTATGGCGGTCTTCCCGTATGATTACAATTTAAGTGTCTTCAAGGCTAGAGTGAATAAGCTAATGATAGGTAGACTAGTGCGTATTACCATCAACAATTGCATCACTAGCCGCTCCTCAAAGAGGGGACTTACCGCTGCTATTCTGGCGTGGCCAGCACTGGGTTGCGACAATCGCACTCTCCATGTCGCCATGAGATCCCGCCGGAGCTCTGTCCGCCGTACCGCGATTTCTCGCGGCAGCGGAGTTATGCCCTGGTGTTTTGCCTCCTCGACTAAATAGGCCTAATTTTAAGATTTCCTTATATGCTGATGACACTTGCCATTTTTGTTACTCAATTATTACAATAATACAGGATGTACAAGCGGTCCCATTATAATGATAAAATATATAAATAAAATGTATAGGCATATAAAAACGTGACCCCGCACTACGTATGTAGATCTATAATTACATGACACGTTCTGCGAGCCTAGTATCGCAGCTTACCGCAGACGGTGTTCTTTGTCGTCCTCCGTGGCGCAGCGGTCAAACCCTGGCCTACCTGCGACGTGTAGGACCCGGGTTCGATCCCCGGCCAGGCCATGATGGAAAAACGATCTTTTCCTGATTGGCCTGAGTCTTGGATGTTTATCTATGTATGTACCTATTATAAATATATTATCGTTGAGTTAGTATCCCATCACAAGTCTCGAACTTACTTTGGGGCTAGCTCAATCTGTGTGATTTGTTCGTATATAACCCCATCCTTATAACTTCCAAACAGGTGGAGATAGAAAAGAAAAACCTTTCCAATATCATTTCACATCATACAAGAAGCCGTGTCCTTGGTATGTATGGGCCCTTTCCGTTACACGTGTAATATTTGCAGTTAAAAACAACAAAAATGATAATTAATGTTAGTTAATTTCCACTTCTTTATAGTTGTATGCCGCCAGCGACTTCGTTCGCGTGGAGTTAGTTATGCTCCGCTCCTAATAGTCGCAGCGTGATGTTATATAGCCTAAAGCCTTCCTGGATTAATGGGCTATCCAACGGAAAAATATTTTTTCATATCGGACCAGTAGTTCCTGAGATTAGCACGTTCAAACAAACAAACAAACAAACAAACAAACAAACTCTTCAGCTTTATATATTAGTACAGATTTATTTTAGAAGTATGTATGTTGTATGTATTAGAATTTTTAGACTGTGGTATTAGTATATATTACAGTCTTCGATTTTGTGAATCGTTTTGTTTTTGTAGGTATTACTTTTTGTGTCTTTTACTTTTTCACACGCTGTCTATATCATTCTCTGTATCTATTGTTCTTTCATGGGCATGTTGGTGAAAAAAGAAGAACAGAAATCTATACTAATATACAACGTGTAACAAAAAGGGTATATACATACCAAGGGCATGGCATCTTTAGATGATATCAAACGATATCGGAAGGGTTTCAACTCAAAATAAAATACTCAAAAAATTGGTACCAAATTTTCGATTTCGTGTGTTTCTTAAAATCAAATCATAACAAACGTGGCAGCACACTACATACGTTAATAACTACTCGTTACCCGTCACGTTACTTGCCAAAATCCGATAAATGTCTTCAATATCTCTGTGCGACTAGTATGATAGTAGCCTATCACAGGCGGTGTTTTTCCTCATAACTTCCTAACATTAAGAGATAGGATTAAAAAACCCTTCCAATACCGTTTGATATCATGTAAAGATGCCATGCCTTTGTTATGTATATACCCTTTATGTTACACGTTGTATAAAGCTGAAGAGTTTGTTTGTATGTTTGTTTGTTTGTTTGTGCGCGCTAATCTCGGGAACTACTGCTCCGATTTGAAAAATTCTTTTTGCATTGGATAGCCCATTAATCCAGGAAGGCTTTAGGCTATATAACATAACGCTGGGACCAATAGGAGCGGAACATAACTAAACCACGCGAACGAAGTCGCTGGCGGCCGCTAGTAATTGATACAGAGGTGATTCTCTGTACCTGTATTATTTCGATTCTGTATTTCTTGTCTGTTTTTAAATTGGGTGACATATTTCACTGCCGACCTCCGTGGCGCAGCGGTCAACACGCTTGCCTGCGGTGAGGACCCGGGTTCGGTCCCCAGCCAGGTCATGATGGAAAACGATCTTTTCCTGATTGGCCTGGGTGTTGGATGTTTATCTATATATGCATCTATTATAAATATAGTATCGTAGAGTTAGTATCCCATAACACAAGTCTCGAACTTACTGTGGGGCTAGCTCAATCTGTGTGATTTGTCCGTATATATGTATTTATTTATTTATTTATTATACAGTCTTGAAAGTAATTATAATCATCTCAGCGTTAATCTCAGTCGCATCCGAAGCTTTTTCAGCGTTGAAGTCTGCTGGTTTGGCTACTTTTAACTTCGCTATTTTCCGTGAAGCGATTGCCATCTGACCTCCAAAACCTGAAGGCGATATCGAAGCACTGCAGTTAGGCCAATTGTTAGACTTTTGGGGGCTCCAATAACCCGTGACGACTGCCATTAGATCTTCATATGGCAACCGAGACCAACGGCTTTTCCGAGGCATGATTAGACCAGTGCAAATTTTTATATTCATGCATACAAATATTTGCACTGCGCAGGGATCGAACCAGCGCCTCCTTGCGCAGCGGCCGCGTTCACTACCGCTACGCCACGAAGGCTGTCAAAGTTTTGAATTAATATGGTGTGGTAAAATTGGAACGAAAGCCATACAAGACAATATTTGCAAGTATCGGACCGCGCTATGAATTCATTGATCAATTCCGCTCACAGTATTTAGGAGATTTGAATTTCGATATTTTTTGGTCAATATAATATTTTCAAATTTTCAAAACTCCTGTTTTCATCATCATCATCATTTCAGCCGACAGAGGTCCACTGCTGGACATAGGCCTCTCCCAAGGTTCTTCACGACGACCGGTCCTGCGCCTCTCGCATTCAACCTACGCTGCGTCTTCCGGTGCGTCGTCACCACTCAAGAACCCGTCGGCCCCATCGGGCATCGGTCTTACGGGCAATGTGTCTGGCCCAGTGTCACTTAAGTGATGCAATTCCCCTGTTTTAAATTTTGTTGTATAATGAAAGTTTACTGGAAATGTGTAGTATTTATTGCTAGATCAATTTCTCTGTATGTTTAGAATAAATATAGGCAAACTTATATATTTTTTTCTAAACATATTAAGGAATATCGAAACAGAAGCCATACAAAATATTATTATTAATATTTTCTGTGCCATAGGCTTCTACTACGTTCACCTGTTCGTTTCGGTAAAAAGTCATTCGGTAGGTAAGTGTAAAATAAGACTTACATACACTAAATACATTTGTAAAAATACAAAGGACAGAAACGTATTCCAAGGCTTAAAAAAAATAAAATAAAAGTTTCTCACGCATTGTGAACCTCCTTCTTTTTTTGAAGTCAGTTAAAAACAGTAAGCACGTGAGTTAGCAAAAATAAATTATATGTATTTGGCATACACATATTTTTTTTTTGCTAACTCACTACTAAAACATATTAAATATACGCAAACATGTCACACTAGAATGTCACAAAGACGGTCGGAATATAAAATTACCCATATAATTAATTAGTCACTAGTGAGAACGAGTCTATAAATTTCAAAACATAAAACAAAGATTATAGGCCGGTTAAGTAGTCACGGTCTCTCAAGGTGAACTACGAGATGCCATATCCAAAAACAAGAAATATAGATTAATAAGGTCCGTATTACAGAATGTCACTCAAAACTCAAGCTCTACTTAAGTCTCGTTTGAAGCCTTTTGATTGGTTGAAACTAGTTTTAAGTAATGTTTAGAGTCACCGCGCACCAGCCACGTCAACACGCCGCAGGGCGGTAGGCAAAACTCTTAACAATAAAAAAAAATGTATTACGCAATTATTTCACCGCACCAAAATAAATGGCTTTTATTTGTTGTATGATTTTGAGCTATATTTAACAACCTCGGAAATAAAGTACCAAGTAAAAATTAAAAATAAACTTATACATAATCTGCCGCCTCTCTCGACTGTTCGCTTCGACTCTGCAAACTAGGTACCTATCCGACGGGTAGTCAGGGAACTGTACTTACATCATCCGTATTGTCAGTGCAGTCAACTGTTTTTCTTTCTTTTATTTCATAAATGTTATTTTTTTATATACCTACTAGCTGCGCCCCTCGGTTTCACCCGCATAAAAAGTAAATAATAACCTATTCTCATGCCTAGCGAATGTATATACGAAATTTCATGAGAATCGGTCAAGCTGTTTCGGAGGAGTATGGGAACGAAAACTGTGCCATGAGAATTTTATATCTATGATATATTAAGCTAGTGCATAGCTTCTATCGCAGGCCTTGAGCGTGGAGACCGAATCCAGAAATTCCGTAATGAAAATAACGTAACACCCCCCACTCCGACCGGCACAGCGGTGTGGTGTTGAAAGCCGTGCATCGTCTAACGTCGTTTCAGTTCGGCAGTCTTCGGCAAGGTGTGTTTGTATGCGTGCGGCTACATCTTTTGATAACAATTTATAGATTTTCAAAAAGAGCATGCATATTGCAGGGCACGAACTCAGTTCTATATATTTGACAAGTTAATGATTGTCGCGATGTGCTAAACTTGCCATTAATTTTTACTCTGAAATAGGTCTTCTATAAGATGTAGAATTATAAAATACAAAACAGTTCGTTACGACGCGGCCGACACCAATTTTATGACATTTCGGCATGGGTAACGTGACAGGGGTTTTCGGGGGTGCATGTAACAAAAATGACGTCATTTTTGAAATCCAAGATGGCTGACACCAATTTCATGGTATTTTGACATGGGTGTCGTAACAAGGGTTTTTTGGGGTGCTGATCACGAACATGACGTCATTTTTGAAATCCGAGATGGTCGACATTAAATTACAGGATACATATTTTGACTTGGGTGTCGTAACAAGTGTTTTAACAACAAAGCGAATGCACAAGTTTTGCAAGCGCTCAAGTTTGTTTAACAGCTCCTCGTCATCCAGGTAAGAAACAGAAATCGACATAATCTATAATCGGCTGAATAAAAGTGTTTGCGCTAAACAAATTTTAGTCTTCAAGGGCAGAATAAATGTACTTTTCGGCTAACTTCACTGACCTGCGCACGCCACGAAAAATTGTAGTCTTCTATAACTTCACCCAGATCTTTAACACTTTTAGTAAAGTCAATTAGGACACAATCGAGATATAAAGGTATGCAAAATGTATCATCGGCCGCATTACGAACATATCTGCTGCCTATGATCATGGCCTTTTTTTTGGTGTGGATGGGAATCATGAATAATGACCTCTCCCGCTCTGGACGGATCGGACGGGCGTATCAGACTTTCACTGACTGCATAAAACCCACACGTGTACCTTCACTTGCCTGTGCGCCAGGCAGGAAGAAACCTGCTTCTTCTGCCACCGCTAGTCTCGAATATTGTTGAGATCGTTGTCTCTGACTTTTGACGTTAGAAAACCTCTATAGAAAGTCTATGACTATGGCCTGGGATTTAGTTGGGTGGTCATTATGATTTTTTTTGTATTAATTATTGTACTTTTTTTTTATTTCATACACCTAATTTTTGTGGGAACTGCTTCTAATAAATTTTATTTCTATTTTTACACGCCTTAACTAGATTCTTTTTTTTGCATTGTTCAATGTCATAGATGTTCCTTCAGACATAAGATCTCTAAATAAGTTGCTGGGTCTCGCTGTTTCTCCCGCATAAGTTTCGATCCTGTTGGGATATAGGCATAAAAAATATCCTATGTCTTATTTCTGGCTATAAACCGTGTGCCAAAACTTATCCAAATGCGTTAAGTAGTTTTTGCGAGAAAGAGTAACAAAATCAATGTTGCGGTTTTTCGCCGTTGACGATACCCCAGAGTTGTTGTAGGTAATTAATGAGTAACACTAAAACACCCAGTATTGAGCCGCACTTGTTTTATTTACACCTGACCGCGTGACGGAGGTATATTTACGACTGTTTCACATTGTGTTGAAGTTCATTCTATATACAATAGTATTTTGCTGTATGAGCATTATTGGCTCGTACAATCAAAATAAAACCAAAAGTAATTTATTCAAATTAGGCTGGGCAGGCATCAGCACCTTTTCAAAGTCAATATTACATAAGACAGTCCCCCCAAAACGCCCGCCCTTCGCCACTTCCTATTGCTTTCGCTGGGAAGAAGAAGTGGCGGAACAAACTCCCCAGCAGCACAGCTGTCTGTTCATTTAAAAAAAAACGTGTGACTTTATGCAATACTATGTGTAGTAATGAACACAACAAAAACAACAACAATGCAATTATTTACCACTAGCGGCCGCCAGCAACTTCGATCGCGTGGTTTAGTTATGCTCCGCTCCTATTAGTCGCAGCGTGTTGTTATATAGCCTAAAGCCTTCCTGGATTAATGGACTATCCAACGCAAAAAGAATTTTTCAAATCGGAACAGTAGTTCCTGAGATTAGCGCGTTCAAACAAACAAACAAACTCTTCAGCTTTATGTATTAGTAAAGATATGCCAGCTAACCACGCCAAAATACTAATAAAGCAAATAAAATGGAAATGTAAATAGATAAGTAAACAATTATTACCTGAATAAAAGCTCCAGGTATAAAGGGCGTGACAGCTCACATATTTATGCACAGTAAAAAAAGATAGTTATATGAACTCATATCACGACTAACAAACATCCATACAAACTTTCACGCTTATGTGTATTAGTAGGATCGGATAGTGGGATAGTAAGTAGGATACAACCGTTTGATCTATTGACAAATTTAAGTTCGAGTGTCGAAAAACCGGTTAAACAAACAACTTTCATTTTTAACAGTTAAGGTTTATTAAGTTAAATTGATCATTATAATTTTTAACCGACATAAAAAAAAAAACTTATCAATTAGACTGTACATATTATTTTTTATCTTAGATATTTGGACTGGTTGAACGAATTTTAGTAATACTTTTTTATTTGAAAGCTGGTGCTTCCCGTGTGATAGTCACTTTGATCAAGTTCTGATTGTAGCATCCATAAAAAAAACCGGCCAAGTGCGTGTCGGACTCACGCACAAAGGGTCCCGTACCATTGATTTATGAAATTAAAGGATTTAAGTTATTTGTATGAAAGATTACGCGGTAATAAGCGGTTTACGATTTATGAGGTATTAAAAAAAAAACATTTTTCGTTGGTAGTTTTTATAGTAATGTACATCAAATGTTTTTTTTCGATTTTTCATTTTCTTATTTTAGAAGTTAGAGGTTGGGCAACTCTTTTCCGCTTTGGAAGCATCTGTCCCGCAAACTATTCGGTTTAGAAAAAAAAAATTTTAGAAACATCGATATAATTTTTGAATACCTATCTATAGATACCCCACAGGTAAAAAAAAATTGAGTTCTAAGTATGGGGAGCCCCCAATATTTATTACTATTTTCAGATCAAAATCTTAATGCGGTTCACAGAATACATCTACCTACCAAGTTTCAACAGTATAGCTCTTATAGTTTCCGAAAAAAATGACTGTGACATACGGACGGACAGACAGACATGACGAATCTATAAGGGTTCCGGTTTTTGTCATTTGGCTACGGAACCCTAAAAAACTGTACAGGTAAGTCTTATATTTGCATTAGGTATGTGCGCGATGAATAAATAGCTGAATATCACGATTATCATTCAAACAGATTTCGATGATAATTATTATGAATGGACTAGCTTTCCGCCCGCGGCTTCGCCCGCGTAAATTTCGGTTATATCGCGCTTTTTAGATTTCCCTCGGGAACATCAAATTTTTCCAGGATAAAAGGTAACCTATGTGCTTTCTCAGGGTCTAAAGATTGTGTGCTTTCCGCCCGCGTCTTAGCCCGCGTGGTGTTCGGTTATATCGCGCTTTTTAGATTTCCCTCGGGAACATCAAATTTTTCCGGGATAACAGGTAGCCTATGTTTTTTCTCAGGGTCCAAAGATTGTCTGTGCCAAATTTCATCAATATAGGTTGAGAGGTTTAGGCGGGAAAGCGTAACAGACAGACAGACAGACAGAGTTACTTTCGCATTTATAATATTAGTATGGATATACTTTCAGTTTGATCTCATGGAAATTTTATCGAAATCTGTTCATTAATTTGATTACCTAATAACCAAAATTTCGGTAAAAAGGGCAGAACGGTGCAGTGGAGGTCTTATGGTATCGGCCGCGACTTAGAAGATATGGGTCATAGGTTCGAACACCGCCAGGCGCTTTACTTTGTATAAATTATTTCATCACCACTGCTCTCAAAACGGCGAAGGAAAACATCGTGAGGCCACCGGCATGTCTTAGAAGTAAAACTTTCGAAGACGTGACATCTACCAACCCGCACCGGGCCCGCGTGGTAGATTACGGCCCGCTCGCTGTCACCGAAAGGAGGCCTATGTCGCAGGAGTTGGAACATTATAGGCTGACTAGCTTTCCGCCCGCGGCATCGCCCGCGTGGAGTTCGGTTATATAGCGCTTTTTAGATTTCCCTCGGGAACATCAATTTTTTCCGGGATTAAAAGGTAGCCTATGTTCTTTCTCAGGGTCTAAAGATTGTCTGTGCCAAATTTCATCAAAATCGATTGAGAGGTTTAAGCGGGAAAGCGTAACAGACAGACAGACAGACAGACAGACAGACAGACAGACAGACAGACAGACCGACAGACAGACAGACAAACAGACAGACAGAGTTACTTTCGCATTTATAATATTAGTATGGATTATGTATATGGTAAAAAATCCAGTAAACAAAATTGCGTCGTTTGCTTTTCACAACTCCTAATCTGCCTTTTCTCAACTACACATAATATTGGCGTCAGCGTCCAGTCTGACCAGATGCAGCTGGATATCAGTAGTGTACATGGAGCGACTGCATTTCTCAACTATGAGGTGGAAAATAAAAATTTTCTCCAAAAAAAAAACCTATATTTAATGCCGTAAAAAGGTGTTTATTAAAAAAATATATAAAAAAAATATTGAAATGGTTGAGGAAATATGTGTCACATTAACGCAAAACTCTCGGCATCCAGGAACCGGGATCATCCCTATGTGCTGATGATCAATACTGGAGTGTTTTTAGTGACCACCTTTTTCCACGGAGGCCGGTTGCTTTGTGAAAGATTCCCCCAAAAATAAAATGAACTTTACACACAAGTCGTTTCTGTTAATTTGTGAATATTGTAAATTTCTTTTTTAATTGGAATGTCTGGCCCGTGTCTGTAAGGTGTGCTCAAACTCTGTCCACTTTTAAAACCATGGTAAAAAAGCATTTCCTCTCTCTTTAAACATGTCATTATTTTGTCATTTTTTATTATTATTTTATTTTTTATTTGCTTTTTTATGATTTTGATTAAATAGATGTTTATATTTATTACACTAGTATGATAAATTTGACGTGCATATTTATTGTATAAACTATGTAAATAGTACACTGTAGACTACTTACATTATTTCTCTCTCCTTCCCCTTACTATTCCATCGAAAGGTTGTCTGTAAAAGATCGCTCTTAGCGATAAGACCGCCCATTGTGTCACCCTTTGTAAAATCTTTATATTTATGTTTTTGTAACCTATATGGTGTACATAATAAAATTTCACAAAACAACAAATTTTTATTTTCATAAAAATAGACGCTATCAGATATGTTGTTGGTTACTTTGTTTTAAACATTTGCTTTAAATTTCCACTTTTTCATACATTAACAACATTTAAGCAAAGTGTAAAAGTAGAAATTTTAACATAAACACAATTATTTACTTTTAATCCTTTATTCCCAGCAATGTAAGTCGTTAATTTAACAATCGATAAAATATCGCTTTCCTAGTAATGTCACACACCTACGTTTACACACACATCACATCAACGTCATATCTAAGTATGTTTTAATATTTTAGATCTCTCATATTCGGTAAGTAGGTCCTTATTGCCCCAAATGGGGCTTGTAAGTGACTAATTAGTGCTCTAGGGTAATAATATAGCTAGAAAAGCCCTAGGGCGGTAAGTAATTAAAAAAAAACTCTTCAGTATTTCAAAAAGTTCGCGTACATCTAACCATCATACCGGCAATAGACATCACGCATTCAGCCCAATGACAAATGAGGTCGCTTCGCTATTCAGACTTGTGTTCGTGTGAGTATAATAGTCATCAATTTTAAATATCGAACGGCGAAGCTAAACCTCGTTCTTGAAAAACTAATTAAAACAAAAAGATGAAAAAACGCGGGAATAGTAAAAAGATGAAAAAAGGCGGGAATAGAAACTTTTACTTTCAATATCGTTTGTTTTTGGGATTTTTTTATAATTACGTGCTAATTATGAAAAAAAAAACATGAGTTCTGCAAGTGATGAAGATACCTATAAGCTGCACTCCAGATGCAATATAAAATGGAAGCTGAAGCAGCAATTAACAATATAGCCCCTGTATGTTCTAAAGAGATTATTCTTGTAATGCCGATTTTTTTCTACTTACCTCACAATCGAGATGTAAAGCACGAGTACTTAGTTAGCTCGGGTGTAAGCATCAATTGCACCCTCGAACTATAGGCGCCGTCGCTTCGCTCGCGCGCCTAAATATCTCGTGTTGCAAATGCTGACTTACAGCCCTTTGCTACTAATCTACTACAAGGATCTTATATATGTTTGAAATTAATTTAACAGTCCAGTGTTCAACGGGTTCGAGATACTATTACAGACACTAATAAATATTAAAGATACATAATAAACCCAGTATCACATTTTTTGCAGATGTGCCAATATATTATTAGGTTTGCGATAGGTAATAATCAAATACAGTTTAGTTAAAATTAGTTAATACGTTTAGTTACAATTACTAAGGTTGTGATGATGATTATGATGACATAAAAAGCTCAGGTGATAATCGGAGAGGTCCTTTCGTTGTCCTTAAGGCACTTAGGGTCCTTAGGGCTAAGGCGAATATTGAATCAGCGCGATTTTAGCACCACGATTAGCATATACTGGATTGTCAATAGTTGATGGCAAAGCGCGCTAGTTTATTAAGAGCCTATTCACTCTAGCTTTGAAGACACTTAAATTGTAGTTTAACGGAAACACCACCGCTGGCGAATTGTTCCAGTTCCTCGATGTACGCAGTATAAAAGAAGACGCGAAACGCTTCGTTCGGATCGTTGTAGTGTCAACAACGTAAGGGTCTTGTGGTCCTAGGTCCTTGGCTAATGTGATCAATGGTAAAGACGACCGTAATAATAATAATAATCCAGTTTGGCAGCCAGTGCCGTATCAACTGTCACCATGAATTCAGCGACCGACGAAAAATGAACGCAAATCCCTTTATTACAAAACATGGATTTTATTTCTTCTTCTTCTTCAGCCTATAGATGTCCACTGCTAGACAAAGGCCTCCCCCAAGGCTTTCCATGCTGACTGGTCCTGTGTTGCCCGCATCCATCGGCTTCACGCGACCTTTACCAGGTCATCGATCCACCTTGTTGGGGGCCTTCCTACGCTGCGTCTTCCAGTACGTGGCCGCCACTCCAGAACCGAACCTTACTGCCCCATTGGCCATCGGTTCTACGAGCAATGTGCCCTGCCCACTGCCTAAGTTACGTGACTAGCAGAGCTATGTCGGTGACTTTGGTTCTTCTGCGGATCTCCGCATTTCAACTCCGAGCATAGCTCTTTCCATTACTCTTTGTGTGACTCTGAGCCTTCGTATGAGGCCCATTGTGATCGACCACGTTTCAGTTCCGTAAGTCATCACTGGCAACACACACTGGTCAAAGACTTTAGTCTTGAGATAGTGTGGTATCTTGGATGACGAGAAGATGTAGCGTAGCTTCCCGAACGCTGCCCAGCCGAGCAGGATTCGACGAGACACCTCTTTCTCGAAGTTGGACCTACCTAGTTGGACTGTTTGTCCCAGGTTTTATAAACATTATAAACTAGCGCTTGACCGCAATCCTGCCTGATGGTAAGCAGTGACGCAATCGTTGATGGTAAAGCGCACTAGTTTATTAGGAGCCTATTCACTCTAGCCTTGAAGACACTCAAATTGTAGTCCGACGGAAACACCGCCACTGGCCCCCCTCCCTCCCTGCTGGGGCTGGTCCCTCGATGCACGCGATATAAAGGAGGAGGCGAAACGCTTCGTCCGTATCGTAGTGGTGTTAACAATGTAAGGGTGGAAACTAGCCGTACGTCGGGTCGTCCGATGGTGGAACGGAGATGGGGAATTATATCATGCAATTCCCTCGCACACTCCCCAAAACGCATCCTATAGAACACCGAAAGTCTGGCTACTTTACGCCTGTGCTCTAGGCTTTGGAGACCTTCTCGAGTTAGATCAGGGTCACCAATCAGCCTCTTCGCACGCCTCTCCATTGAATCCAAAGTGGCCAGGTGACACTTAGCAGCACCAGCCCAAATGTGGGTGCAGTACTCCACACACGAACGGACCTGTGCTTGGTATAACATTAGAAGCTGTCCAGGTGTGAAGTACTGCCGGACCTTTGCGATAACGCCAAGTTTCCTGGCAGCCACCTTGGCCTTGGACTCAATGAACCGCCCAAAGTTAAGGTTCGAGGAAATCTCAACTCCCAAAAGCTTAAGGCGGTCGGAACACTCCAAGGACACATTTCGAAAAGGAGGAGCTAAGGTGAACGGGCTCCTTTTGGCGGTGAAAGACAGGCCTGTGTTTTGGTGGCATTGAATTCATTCGGAGACCGCCTGCAGTGCAACACTCGTTCGCTCAACCATGGCCTCTCTTTCGGACCGGATTGATTTCCTACTAGCCCGAGCATCCGGCAGGTATCTCTCTACAACTGTCCTGTCATCTGCATACCCATAGATATCGGGCATCAGCAGATCGTTAATATGCAGCAGGAATAGAGTTGCAGAGAGAACAGACCCCTGAGGAACACCGGCATTAGTTGACATGGGCTCAGATGAGCATCCGTCGACAACAACTCGGAGGGACCGTTCAGTCAGGAGGTCTTTTACCCAGCCAGTCAGGCTAGGGGAAATGCCGTATGCTGGAAGCTTACTCAAAAGGGCAGCGTGCCATACCCGGTCGAAGGCCTTCGAGTCATCAAGGGAGACAGCAATCGCTTCCCCATTCTTCTCGAGGGCCTCGCCCCACAAGTGAGTGACATACACTAGTAGGTCCCCAGTTGACCGATTGCGGCGAAACCCGTACTGTCGGTCACTGAGGAGATCGGTACCTTTCAGGTATACCAAGAGGCGCGAGTTCAATACACGCTCCATAATTTTGCAAAGTATGGAGGTGATCGAAATCGGTCGATAGGTGGCAGGTTCGGCACGATTACCTTTTTTGGGCACGGGCTGCACGTTAGCAAGCTTCCAGGACTTGGGCACTATACCAGTCCCAAATGAGAGGCGATACAAGCGCGTCAATACAGGAGACAACTCGGGCGCACATGCTTTAAGAACAATCGCTGGTATACCATCTGGACCACTAGCCTTATTCACGTCCAGACGACACAGTACTCTCAGAATCTCCTTGTTCATAATGCGAACCTCAGGCATTGAGGCTCCGCAATTAGATAAATTAGGTGAAGTAGCACTGCCAGTATCAAGACGCGAATTATGGACAAAGAGAGATGCAAAGAGACCTGCTTTCTCTCTCGCCGTATGAGCCAGTGTTCCATCAGGCCTAACCATCGGAGGTAGTGTGGGCCGACAGAAGTTCGTCTCAACCGATTTGGCAGACCTGCTGCCAAGGATAAGATACAAAGAAGTGGCGCATCTCATCCCAATCCGCTGACCTGTATCGCCACATTCGCCGTTCACCACGAGAGTCGTGATCTGGTGGAGAGAAGGACGATACAGGATTCACCAGACAGTGGTCTGAAGTTCCCAACGGTGAGGAAACTGTTACAACACATATATCCGGATCAGTGGTCAGCAGAAGGTCCAAACAGTTGGCAGTATGACCAACTACATCAGGCACCTTAGTCGCTTGCTCTACCAGCTGGGAAAGGCCCATTGAGAGCGCGAAGTTTCGCGCCTTTCTCCCAGCGTGGTCCGTCCTCTGGTATGGGAAGAGCCAGTCCTGGTGGCAGGCGTTGAAGTCCCCCAGAGCGACGAACTGAGCGTCAGGGTGCCGATGCAGCGCATTGTCAGCAGCCTCACTGAGGTGGTCAAATAATCGAGTTGTCTCCTGATCACCGCTGTGCAATCGGTAGTCACAGGTGTAAATAATTTTGTCAACACCAGTGTCAACCAACAGCCATAGGGACGAGAATTTAGGGTCTTCGAGGTGACGGAGGCGCCGGCAACAGATGTCGTTGCGGACATACACACAGACCCCGGCACGCTGCAGGAAATAATGCTCCAAACAGTATCCCGGGTAGCCGAGGTATGCCGCACTAATGCGGCATACCTCGGCTACCCGGGATACTCGGACATCTGATCTGGGTCTCCGTCAAGAAACTTCGAGTGCAGAGCAACCAACTAGAATTGGAGTGGGTGCGACATGAGGTTTCGACATGATCTTTGTCTTATCCATGTTCATCTTTAGACCCACTTGTTGTCCCAAGTCTTCCAGGATCTCAGGATTTTATTTAGATCGAGTTTAAATCACAAAAATCATTATTGAATCACCTAACCTTTATAGAAATGTAGTTCTTTATACAAAAATGTCAGTTTAGTTCGATACTAAACTGAACCACCTACGTACCACCTACGTAAGAGGGTCCCCCAAGTCCCATCAGTCTGAAATCCACATACAGGATGCCATTGGAGGAGGAGCGCAAGAGCGCCATCATGGAAGCACAATGTTTCCACATGATCTCGTCGAACTCGTCGACCCTCGCCTCCTCGAACATCCCCAGAGCACCCTGAATGGGTTATTATACTGTACGCGCAGGTCGCTGTATGCCCACTGGGTGTACGTGGTCCATAGGCTGTACGCTTAAAGCGACTGGTAGAAGGTCTTAAAAGCGTTATCATAATAGACTTAGAATAGTGCATAAGCTTACGGGCCAGCATGTTGCAATGGTTCATCGACCTGCGCTCCCTATCAATGTCCACAATATTATCTTTTAAGTCGTCAGTGATCCAGTGAAATTGTCACTTTTGTGTGAAGAACTTTGACTTAACCCCATTATAATTACAAATACTGACTCGAAGCTGGAACTAAAGTTGGATTTCGTTTTGTAATAGGGTTGATAGGGTTTAGTCGTGTTCGGAATCCTATGCTAATTAATAATTATTAATAATTCGTCGTGTTCCGGCATGATGTCTTGTGTTGCGATGTGTGCCGGGTACGATGCGCCAAATGTTGTTTTGTCTGGAGTTTGGTCGTGGAGAGTCTCCAGATCAATCTCCCTCTAGCGCAGCACCGTTGGTTGTGTTGGTTTTGGGTTTAACATTGCATCACCTCGCTCAACTGCCGTCATCCGTAAGAAAAACTTAGGAATAGGAATAATCCTAAGTTTTTTAAGTGAATAGGCTTGTTTATTAAGCCTTTGCGCTTTACCATCAACGATTGCATCACTGCTTACTATCAGGCGGGATTGCATTCAAGCACTAGTTTATAATAATAAAAAAAAATGCATAGTAACAGCCGATTGATTTTGTAAAATAAGAAGTGAAGTGAGCTTAAAGTGACTCGTCTTTAATGATAGGAATCATCGATTGTCAGCAGAAGTTACCACCCACCAGACAAAGTCTTGCCGCCAAGCGATTCGTCGTGTTCTGGCATAATATCTGGTAAAGCCGTACGGAGGACGGGTCTGAGCAGTTGTGTTGCGATGTGGGCCGAGTATGATGGCTAAATGTTGTTGTGTCGTGAATTTGGTCGTGGAGGGTCTCTAGATCAATCTCCCTCTCCGGTTTAACATTGCATCACCTCGCTCAACTGCCGTTCTCCTTGGTAAATAGGCTCTTAATAAACTAGCGCGATTTGCCATCAACTATTGCAATACTGATTATCATGACCATCAGGTCAAGCACTCGTTTAAAATAATTATAAAATAATCAGTATGGAATATAGTATCGTTGAATTAGTATTCCATAACACAAGTCTCGAACTTACTTTGGGGCTAGCTCAATCTGTGTGATTTACCCGTATATATTTATTTATTAATATTATTATTAATAGCATCAGTTAGAATAACATCTCACTCCATGTTCATTTTATTTAAGTTTTGATGGTGAGAGGGTCGCAGTGTAGAATAAGCGCCGATGTCCTTGCCTTCCATATCGCTTAAAAATTAATTTCTCCTTTCTAAACTGACTAATGCTCCAGCGACGGGTTTCAGTAAGAAGTCTATTTTAAGTTCCAGTTCATTGATGTCTGCTGAGATTCTGAAGTTCCGGAGTACATGTGCTAATGTAGTCTTCATTGATAGTGTCGCGAATGTCCTTCCTGTGAAGACGAATAAAGGGGGCTATTTATTTTGTGGTCTTACTGCCGAGGTTACGTGTTGTGGTTTATTTCGAGATAGTTGCACTTGATTAATATGTATATAATCTATCATTATCTTATCGATAGACATAGGTCTATACATGTAATTCAAATGTATGTACCTAATGACAAAATAACGAATCAATGTCTTGAGATAATCTCAAAGCTAAATTGAAAATCATCATCGAGAAATTATTAACGAACAAATTCCATACGAAGCCAGAGACCAGGTGGAGACGTACATCAGTAAAGCTATTCTATCACTTCACTTAATTTTTCACCAGGAAATTTTCACAAGATAGCCAGCTGACACAATTTAAAGATTATCTCTAATGTAACCCTTCCAAACCCCAGATTCTCAAGCTTACTTAGTCAGTCAATCAGCCGCTTGGGAAAATTATATACAAAATAGACCTACCCATGCAAGCCCTCTTTCCAATACTGAACCCAGCGAACATGTTTGGGTTGGGTTGCTTGTTGGGATCCAACCATCTCTCCGGTTTGAATTCTCTGACGTCAGGGCCCCAACTCTCGTGGTAGTGGATCCCGTAGATCATTAGGGCGCATTGACTGCCTGCACGCATAGTGTAGTTCTCTGAAAAATGAATGGTTAAAGAGTATGCGAGAAGGGGCTGTCAAATAAACGAAGTTTTTTTTTTAATATTTATATTTGCTGGCTAAGGTAGAATACCATATCCATATGCAGAAATATCTAAAGTCAAGGAAATCAATTTCTAAGCAAAGTTATTTACTACCAATCTAAATTGGCAGTATATTTTAGTTAGACTGCTATTGCACACCTACATACATTTGGGTCAAGAAGGAATAAGTTATCAACATAACACCTGAACATTTATTCGTAGCAACGCATTGTCTCTTATTTAATTTGCTATTCCATCAACATACTAATTTAAATGAATGAATAAGAAGCTTTTTCTAATATGACTAAAATGTGTGTGATTTCTGCAACGAAACCTTTTCTTATTGTTTGTAATTATTATAAACTAGTGCTTGACCGTAATCCTGGCTGATAGTAAGCAGTGATGCAATCGTTGATGGCAAAGGCAGTCGCTTCGTGTAAAATATTGGTATTCAGCTGAAACTACTTAGACTGGAACTTCGACGGCAAGACATAGTGTTCATTTTATGTTGATATAACATATGTATTTTACCTACGTTCTACAAATAAAATCATCATCATCATCCCAGCGTTAATCCCAGTCGCATCCGAAGTCTTTTCAGCTTTGGAGGCTGGGGTCCGCTTTACCAGTCCAACTGCTGATATGGCTAAACTTCGACATTTTCCGTGAAGCGACTGCCGTCTGACCTCCACAACCCGAAGGCGACATCGAAGCATTGCAGTTAGACCAATTGTTGGACTTTTGAGGGCTCCAACGACCCGTAACGACTGCCACTAGATGTTCGTATGGCAACCGGGACCAACGGCTTAACGTGCTTTCCGAGGCATGACCAGACCAGATCAAATATTCATATTCATGGATACAAATACTTGCACTGTGCGGGGATCGAACCCGCGCCACCTTGCGGAGCGGCCGCCACGGAGGCTGTCAAAACAGTTCTACAAATAAAATATCTGATTGTAATTCTGAAAGTTTGCTCGCGCTTTTGTTAAAAAGCAGAAGACGTAGACGACGCCGTCGCCACCTGTATTGGGTGCATTTAATTTTAACTGGTCCTACAGTGAAACATAACTTGTATTTCAATAGTCTCCAAAGATATCCAAAAAAGTTTTTTAAACATTTTCGAATGAGCTTAACTACATTTCAAGAACTGCTCTTGCTGTTACAAGATGGATTAATATGGCAAAATACCAATATGCGGCAAACGGACGGATAATTGCAGTGGAGCAATGTGACAGTGGCGGGTGTCGGCATTTTGTGTTGCACGTAGTGACCACTAGTGGCGACCACTGGCAAGTCGGGGACACTACTGTAGCCAGTGGCCGCCACCGGATACACGTGTGCGGCGCGTCTATACAAATTATATTTAATTTTATAAACTTACTCAGCTGAACATCTTTTTCCACGTATCTAAGACCCACCGGCCCAGTCGGGTACAATCTTAACGTCTCTTTGATGACTGCATCCGTATATACCATCTTAGGTAGATCGTCCTTATTCACGTCTCTGTCTGTACCTTCGAAAACTTCTTGTAACCTGTGAATTAAAACCAGACATAATATTTAAAATCAACTGATCATGGTCAAAATTTCATCCCGGAAGCTTATTGATAGAGAATAGAATTACGAGCATTCCTAGTATAATCTGTATAATCCGATCTTAATCCGATGAATGTTAGTCTGGAGTAGCTGTTAAGCTATTTATGATTATGGTTGTACATGATAGATAATGAATAAAAGAAATAGGTTTATTGTACAAACTTGTATAACTATTATAGTAATTCTTATATATAGACCCCCTTTAAATTATAAGTTTTCAAGAAATTATTCGATAATGTAGGCCGCCTGTACTTTAGAGCATTTCATAAGCTTGAGAAAGAAAAATGCAAATCGATTCTCTCTCTTTCTCTCTAGTGCTAACTAGAGAGAATCGATTTGCATTTTTATTTCTCAGCTCATTTTTTTTTAGCTCAGAGTGAAAGAAAGAAACAAAGAAAAATGTGTTTTTTGAAATTACAGCAAAAGAAATACACCTAAAACTATAAAATTTAGTTTATAATGCCAAAAGGACATCAGCTCAGCATAGGCTTGCCAGACCGCCGGGAAATCCGGGATTGTCCCGGAATCTTGCCTCTTGTCCCGTGTCCAGGAATTAGCGCTCATTATCCCGGATTTTGAAAACTTATTATTTTTTAACAAATTGGTTTTAGTTTATTTTATGTACCAAAACAGTTTCTGTTTACCTATAAACACTTAAGTAGGTACTGATTATTTTTTTAAGTTAGGTATTTATTGTTTTAAGATTTTTTATGGTACATAGTATCTTATTATTGTTGTTTTTTTTTTCTTCAGTTTATTACTATTTAATTTGTAATTTAGTAGTCTTTGTCTACCAAAGTTTTAATTTGCCAATGCTCAATTCTTTATAACTGGGGTTAATTACCTACTAAGTACTAACCTATCTATACTAATAATAAAGCTGAAGGGTTTGTTTGAACGCGCTAATCTCGGGAACTACTGGTCCGATCTGAAAATTTTTATTTTGCGTTGGATAGCCCATTAATCCAGGAAGGCTTTAGGCTATATAACATCACGCTGCGACCAATAGGAGCGGAGCATAACTAAATCCACCCGAACGAAGTCGCTGGTGGCCGCTAGTGACTAATAAAAGTAAGTATGTTTTTTTTTTTAAATGGCATTTTTCCTTAAAACATAAATATGAATCCTTTAAAAATTAAAAAAGAAAGATATTTTCTATGAAGGCCACGACCCGACATTGTTTTTCTAGAACTGTCCCGGAATTGATAAGTTCCTATCTGGCAACCCTAGCTCAGCATAACATAAAGAGTGAGCTGTCAGTGTTGTGGCGTTAGTTGGAATGCCAGCTCATTCCACGCACACTTCACCTGTTTTCACAGTGAGATGGTTACAGAATAGCGGTGGTGTTAGAAGCCCCACTTTTGAAAATATAAAATTATACAATAATACATATATAATTTATACTTTCGCACAAAGAAAATGTACAGAGGCGGACTTAATGCCTTAGGCATTCTCTACCAGTCAACCTCGGGTGATGAAGAGACTAGATTGCAGGTGCTTTAGTTACAGAAACAATGAAAAGGAAAAGAAAAACTCATAACACTATATAAACAAATACATACAAATAAGCTATATACATATACAAACTATTACTATATATATACTTATAATATATACAAAAATAAAACTTGTGAGAGAATTATAAAATGGTCCCATGTCGCAAAGAAGTGCTTGTCCATGGCTACTAAGACGAGAGGGAGGGGAAGGCCCCCAACTACATGGATGTCGAATGTCCGCAAGAATATGAAGCAGATGAGGCTTTCAGATAACGATGCATACCAGAAGAATAAGTGGCGCCTCAGCACCAGGAAAGCAGACCCCGTATAACGGGAAAGGCGAGGCCAAAGAAGAAGAAGAAATTACAATATAAAATAGAAAAGAAATGCTGACTTAGACTAGATCGGAATTTAAAACATTTTCGTATCTGTCTAGTTTAGAACGCCTAATGGAAAACTCATCTCACTGAACGTAAGAACATCGCTCGATTCCTGCACGGAACAAATACTTGCATAGCTTACAGGTAGTTGTCCCGGGTTTGGCTGTTTGTGTCTGTAAGTTGCAAGTCCTTCTCATCGAGAGGAGGCCAGTGTCCCAGGAGTGGGAACATTATAGGCTGTGAGTTTAAAGGATTGTAAATGCACCACGATACATTAATACATTTTCCCCAGAGTGGGGAAAGTTTAAAAAAAAATTGCTGTTGGTATAAAGTACCTACTATCGATGTCGATGCACAGACGGCAGCACATCAAGCTACTACAGTCTGTCAAAATTCTTTGTTAGTTTTTCAACTTTATCGCCAAAGCATTAGGACTCAAGGTTTGTTAGGAATATTTGACAGTTTCGGGTAGCTTGACCTGCTGTCGTCCGTCCCTGTAAATCTTTTTGTTCACATAAATCTTTTAATCGATTAAATCCACTTATAATTGCATAAATCTGTTAAAACTTCTTTACCGGTTAAAACAACTTTTCAACAATTACTTATTTACATTTATAAAAGAATGGTTGGACGCGGACTGCACCTAGCGCTTCCCTGCGATTTTGGTCAGGTCATCCGATCACCTAGTCGGTGGGTATTCAACGCCGGGCTTGCCGCTACGAGGTTGCCATTCAAGATCCTTTCAGCGAGGCACATAGTTCGTAGAGCTGATGGCTGATCCATCAGCTCTACGAACTATGTGCCTCGCTCACTGCCACTTCCAGCGGTTATTTTTGGAAATCCTTAGGGGAGGCCTATGTCTGGATATAGGCCTCCCCTAAGGAGTTCCAAAAAGAATGGTTTGAAGTGGGTGTGGGCTTTGTGGTTGAGAATCGTTTCAACAAAATAACAACAACCACATCAGATGATGGTGATTTATAAGTATACGTTGGTAAGTTTTGTAACATTTTTTTGTTGCAAAGAGTAACGTCTTAAATTATTACTGACTGTTTTGACTCACTCTTGATACATCTTCTCCTGAGCCTTAGGATAGCTGCCGAGCATCATCATGATGTAAGCCAACAGACAAGACGTCGTGTCGTAAGAGGCAACAATTGCCGTATCCACTTCTTCCCTGATCTCCTTGTCAGTGAACGTGTTTTCTTCTGATAGCTCCAGTAGAAGGTCCATCAGGGCTTTGCATTTGATACCTGGAATAGGTAGAATATAGTACTTACTAATTCCATGTTAGATTGCGTTTAGAAATATGACGTGTCAATATTAAAAAAAAAAGTGTCAAACGCTTTTGTCTTGCTGCTGCAATCCGCTCCCGTTTCTAAACACCACACAATATGCGTTATGGTGCAATGATTGTGTTAACCACGTACTATCCTTCAGGATTCTAAATTCAAAATTCAATAGCATTGTGGGTACTGAAGTACCCTTAATGCTATTGAATTTTGAATTTAGAATCCGTGCGGTATGGGCTTAGTACGACACCGTATTGTCAAAATAATCTGATATGCTTCTACCACAATTGAGCCGGTATAATAATAACGCGCATAATAAAACGCACACTTATAGATTTTTGCGTACCTATAGGTAGCCATACAAACATCTAATGGACTGAAAACTCAACAACTAACAACAAAGTCCAACAACTGCAATGCTTCGATATCGCCTTCGGGCTGTGGAGGTCAGACGGTAGTCGCTTCACGGAAAATATCAAATCAGCAGTTAGACTGGTAAAGTGGACCCCAGACTCGAAAACTGAAAAAGCTTCGGATGCGACTGGGATTAACGCTGAGATGATGATGATGATGATGATGACCTATAGATATATTTTTTTGTGAAAGATTATATGGCTACAAAAGTTATTAAGATAATGCTAATGAAAATTAATTAATAAATAAATAAGGCCAATACAATGAAATAAATAGGTAAATGATTTGTAATTATTCCGTATTTTACCTGTACCCTGTCGTTGCTTCTCCCATTCAGATCTTGGGATGCTCTTCATAATTTCTTTCTTTCTTTGGATGACCTGTTGTTAAAAGATTGTATATAATATAACTAATCCCATCAAATAAGTGTTATTAGGTTTTCGTTTAGAATTCTCTCGGTAAACCCGGATTCCGAATTTGAACCCGTATATGGCAATACGCTCAAACATTCATAGGACTTAACACACGTGGCGATATGTGGGACTACTAAAGTAGGGGAGACCGGGTACAAAAGTAACGGCGGGTCAGAAGTAACAAATGCTCTCTAGGTATATTTCTTGGGCCTACGCCGCTTTGCCGCCGTCATGCGATAGCGGGGAGCGCCCCCCTCAATTTCATTTAGTCGCCGCATACGCTTCGCGCTGTTTCGTTGTCTGACAGGACTTAATGTGTTTTCACAAATCAAAAGTAAGTTTTTTGACGTTTTATTATTCAATGTTTACATAGTCTTAAAATTACGATAGTAATCTGAATTTTTGCATACGAATTCTTGAATAAAGTGATTCTACAATGCTTAAATTCATTTTTGTGTAGCACGTTCTAATTTAAGGTTATGTTGCACATTTTAGCAAAAATATGTATGGGTACAAAAGTAACATAGCCCTACGGGTACAAAAGTAACATGTTACTTTTGTCTCCGTAGTGATTTAATTAACTGTCATATTTTTATGTGAGTTGTTACTTCAACAGAATGCCACGACAACGTAAAAGAACCACTGAACGAGGGACAACTGACACGGAAGTGTACCGAAAAGCGGCTGAAGTGCATTTCAAAGATGGTGCAAAAGTATTATATTAGAAAGACCTGTAACCGATAGAAATGCAATTGCTGAATTTACTTGTACTGGTATAAGTCCATTTAATAGAAATATATTTACTGCCAGTGATTACGCGCCATCATCTGTGACTGACCGGCCGTTCCAAGTCAACAGACAAATTCCATTAAATGATGAGTTAACTACTTCTGACGCAACGTCAACCGTTCGGGTCGTTGACAATTCAAGTACTTCAGTTGGTGATCTTCCAACATCAATTGACCGGACTATTCATCGTAAAGATATCAATGAATTGGCAAACGAATCAAACAATAATGACCAACCACCAGCTGTTCAAAATATACCGGACTCAATCTCTACTGATACTGATCCTCTGTTAGCTGATTCAATTTTTGATCAAAGATCTAAATCGCCAGTGCCAGGACCTAGCGGGCTGCAGCAAGTAAATTCTACCCAGCCATTTAATTTCTCTCCTAAAGATATTAGACCTTTACCACCGAGGTCCGAGAACTGAAACAAATAAAGGTCGTAAAAAACGTAAGACTGCAATTCTGACGGACACTCCCGAAATAAACTTAATTGAACAAGAATACCAACAACGAAATTAAGTCAAGAAAACGGTACTGCAAACCAATACTAAAGAACGTAACAGAAAAAGGATGTCTGCAAAAGGAAAGGGGAAAGGAAAAAATACAAAAACACAAAAAGAAAAGGAAAATTAATCTGACGATGAAAACTACTTTTGTCTTGTCTGTTTAGAAACTTATAGTCGACCAAATGAAGAATGGGTACAATGTATCGAATGTAAACACTGGGCCCATATAGAATGCGTGGATGATGATATTAATTATGTGTGCCACCATTGCGATTCTGATTAAGATAATGACTGAATTATAAAAGTCTGATCATAAACACTAAATTGATCTAAGCTAAAAATATTTTTGTTAATTTGTTTGAAATTATATAATTAATACCTACAAAGTCTTTAAATAAATAATTTGTTGATTTACAATGGATAATATTGTTTCATTACAAAACCTTTAGTCGTGTTACTTTCGACCCACAACGTGTTACTTTCGACCTGCCTACGTGGTCGAAAGTAACAACTTACGATTTTTTTAAAAACGTCTTTTATTCATATAAAGCACATCACAATTTAATAAATCAAGTTACTAGAGTAAAGAACATTAACTGAGTTTATAAATAGCTATTCATTTAATGGCAACAGTAACACTCTTTCAGAAATCAAGGTAAAAGTACAAAGTGTTACTTTTGTACCCGGTCTCCCATACACAACTGCATAACTTCGCGAATTAAAGGCAAGATGTTGTGTATGTACCTACCTATACGGGCTTAACTTTCAAAGACCAGCCAAATTTAAGGGTATGGTACTGATTATTAGACTGAAAAGTTTTCTCTATGGGTCCAACATCGAAATCGTAAGTAAAAATTTGCTATGATCTCTATGAACAACTAATTAAGTTATGGAAGACCGGAGGCTGCTAACACAGGATTTTCTTACTTTGCTTTCTGACTATATTATGACAGTTTAACTAGTGATAAACTTTTCGTGCTTAGGTTATTGGTCCCATGGGCAAAAGTGTACACTTTTATTGTATGTAAATAATCCTGTATAACGTTGCCGTAGTGATAGTTTAACCAGTTTTGAGAAAAAAATAGGATTCACATGTCGATTTATACTAATAAGGCTGCCTTTACACCACAGGTGTACTCCGCTACAAAATGGGCTCGTAGCTTCGATTAATCAGGATACGCTTGCCGTAGTTGGTATGTGGATGTAACGATCTTTAAAATCAAACGAAAGCCACCAATAGTTCTAAGCCCTATTTTATTCGACGTAAAATAGGGCTAACAACTATCGGTGGTTTTCAATTTAGACATGGCTTTGAGACATCTCTTTTGTGTTTTGAATGCGACTTTTTAGGGTTCCGTAGCCATTTTTTTCCGAAACTATAAGAGCTATACTATTGAAACTTGGTAGGTAGATGTATTCTGTGAACCACATTTAGATTTTGATGCAAAAATAAAAAAAAATAATAATACATATTGGGGGCTCCCCATACTTAGAACTGAAACTCAAAACTTTTTTATTCATCAAACACATATGTGTGGCATATCTATGGATAGGTCTTCAAAAATGATATCGAGGTTGCTATAATATTTTTTTTCTAAACCGAATAGTTTGTGTGACAGACGCTTCCAAAGTGGAAAAAAGTTGGTCCCCCCCTCTAACTTCTAAAATAAGAAAATGAAAAATCTGAAAAAAACATATGATGTACATTACTATAAAAACTACCAACAAAAATTGTTTTGAATGAGATCTACTAAGCAGTTTTTTTTAATACCTCATAAATCGTAAACCGCTTATTACCGCGTAATCTTTCATACAAGTAACTTAAATCCTTTAATTTCATAAATCAATGGTACGGAACCCTTTGTGCGTGAGTTCGACACGCACTTGGCCGGTTTTTTAATAGTTGAGTTACCCCAAAAGATAACAGTGTATCTGAGAATAGATTCAGTTAGCCCGTTAAGCAGTTAGTAACGCATCTATGTCAACAGTGCGTCACAAAATATACAAGGCGTAAGCACTACTGCTAACCCTTTTAGTCAGAACTTCTTTAAGCACCTTTCAATTTAACCTTGAACTATTGTAAGTCCTAAAAACTTAGTTGTTTCAACTACGCCAAAAATCATGTCATCGTATGTTATGTCAAGATTAGAAAAGGTCAACGCACGCTGGCTAAAATGCATAATTACAGGTTTATTTGAATTAATTTTTAAATTATTATTGTCAAACCATTCTATAGTTTCTATATCGACCATATTATCTCAACATATGTAAATTATAACATACTGCGGTAGACATAGCATTTAACACTTTGACAACTTCAACTTCCTTCCTTTTCAACTCAGTGAAGCTGTATATTAATTCGCTCTGCAGCCAGAAGTTGGAAAACCTGAGCGCAATTATGTTCAGGATCTGGTCGACTGCAGCCATATATATCTTGTTGAAATCCTTGTCTTCGTCAGCTGTTATTCCGAAGGCAGTTACTGAAATAAATAATAAAAACATATGTACAACAAAAAAAAAAAGCCTCGTTATTCTTAAAAAGTTTGGACGAGGGATGAAGATATGGAAGCCCCGTGTAAAAAGGGGCCTCGGCTACTAAAGAAAAGAATGAAAAAGAAAAGGTATTATTTGTGACTCATACATCAAAACCGGTCCCGTTGGTATTTTTAATAGCATAATTAATTTGACAACATCGTAGGGGTTATACAACAAGGTCAATTTGTCATTCGTCAGAATTTTAGTATTTTAGGAACATTTATGTATCAGGTGTTAGTTTTGAAAGGTCACCGATAAAATATATAGTATAGAAAATTATAGCCTAATAATAATATAGGTAGAATAGTTGTTTTATAGTAACAGAATCACTTTCAGAAAATGGCTTTAGGTCCGCCACTATAGCGTAGAAAAGTCCCCTCTTTGAGGAGTGGCTAAAGAGGAGCTACGTGGCCTCACCTTCCGCCTGACGCAGGTCCTCACCGGACATGCTTTTTCAGGAGGTTCCTGTTTCGGATAAGGCAGGAAGAAACGCCAGGGTGTCACCACTGTCGGCGGTAACGTCCCTCTTTGAGGAATGGCTAGAGTGGGGCCACGGCACCCTCACCTTCGCCTGACGCAGGTCCTCACCGGACACGGTTGTTTCAGGAGGTTCCTATTCCGTATAAGGCGGGAAGAAACGCTAGGGTGTCACCATTGTGTAGATCGCACTGAGGACATGCCGCCGCAGGAAACGCCCTGGTCAGGGGACAACATCGAACTCCCGGCCAATGTAGGCGGCGGCTAGCGGTAAGGACCAGGTCCAGGTCAACGACGCGTTTTTTGGTCTACGAAAATCGATGCCTGCCAGGGATGCAGGTTGTTCGAAAGAGATACCGTGGCTCTGGCGCACAGAAAAATGATGAAACACGGATAGGTATTCGTCCGCCCAGAGCGGGAGAGGTCATTTGATGATTTCCCATAGGCAAAAAAAAGGTCTATTGATCTGCTCCTGATGCTTTGGATTATTAACGGGTGGTCCGATGATGGCGGAAATAAGCCAATTAAATCAATATTAAGGCAATTTATACTCACAGCACACTGTCTCCAAAGCTATATGTTTCAACGACGCGAGATGGTCGAACTTTCCTTTGCCTACCTCGCTGTTAAAATGACTCACTTGCTTTCGAGCTTGCATGTTGAACACCCCTAAGAAACTGTGCAGCACTTGAAGACTGAATGCTGGATTTAGGAGCTTACGATGTCGCCTCCATACGGGACCTGTTGAAATAAATTAAAATTTAGGGCCTACTTGCATCAAAAATCACTTAATGCATTTAGCGCTAAACATATAGATATGTTAAAATTATCATTATTCCAGTATGTTAGTGGTTTTAAAACGACTGACAAAAATACAACGACATTTTCATTTCATTAAGCGCTAAACTTATTTAGTATTTTGTAGTGCAAGCGAGACTTAATGTACTGATTCATTTCGTATACCGATATCGCTAGATTTATTTCAATTTTAAAGACTAATACGCCTTGTGAATTCAGTGCGTTTTTCCTTTTAAATATCACCGTGAAACTTTGGGTGGGGCGATTATGAAATAAGCAGTCATCTTAAGAGACACCGCTTTAAAAATGAAAAGTCATTTATTTAAATTAGGCTGAGTATCAGCACATTTTGGACGTCAATATTAAATAAGACAGTCCCCCCAAAACGCCCGCCTTTGCCACATCCTAGTACTTTCGCTGGGAATAATAAGTGGCGAAACAAACTCCCCAACACACACAGCTTCCTGCATCTAAGTTTTCTAGTTCAAATAATAGAAGTGATTGGTAAATATCCTCGAAATTTTCAAACACTAATTACTGCCAGTCGTCATTTTTTTATCAATGGGTATTTTAGCAGTCGTCGCCTTTTATTGCGATATACAATGTTAATGTTAAATAATATACTAAATACCTACATAGGAACTGTTAAAAATTACCCGATGCTAAGACAAGTCCTTCTCCCATCCAAGGCTTTCCGAAATCGTAGGCGAAATGTTTGTGTAAGCACGAATTGGCTGCTGTTACACTGTCCTCAGGATCTGCGATGACTGTGAGTAAGAGAAAGAAATATTATTTTCTAGCTATAAATAAAGCAAACGGTTGAGTTGGTTATATCACCACACCCCGCCTCTCGGACAGGTTCACTTTAACCTTTTGGCACACTCAATTCGCGTTTAGTACGTAATTTTATTCAATTACGTTTTGATCAGGATGCGGGTTTTAAGACAAATGAAGGCGACGATCGCATTTTTTCGTGAAGATTGCTTATTTATTAATTAGGTTATGGCGTAAATGCGTAACTGCATCCATTAGAATGCACTTTACGCCTTACGCCGCTCTAACTTTTCAAACATAACTTTAGAAAATATGAAAAAAACATTTAACAGCAGGATATTATGAAGACTTTTTTGGAAAATTATTTTGAACTTGGTAAAACTGTACAACGTTATTTCTGAAATAAGTTTATAATTTAACCGTATACACGGGTATTTATTTTAGTTTACATTTTTGTGAATATCCTGAACGTATCTTCTTTCAAATAAAAAAGAATTATTAAGCTCGGTTCTCGCAATCAAAAGCACCAAAAATTCAGCATACATAACAATATATAGTTTGTATAAATTAGTTACCCAATTCTCCTAGAGATGGCACTGACGGGCTACTTCATTCTGCTTAGATTTATCCTGAGATCAACTCGGGACGTCAGGACGGGTATGAGGATCTTTAGTTATCCCAGTTCCTTGTGAGCCATTTTTTAGGATTCTATACTTAGTATGTTAATTCGTATTTGTAACGAATAGTCCTTTTTTAATTCGTAGGGTTGGTTAGGTCGGTCGTCTCGTAGTTCGCGTGAGGCAGCGGGTACCTCACGCCACTAGCCGCCTCAGGAGACGCCCTGACCGGGAGACTACACCGAACTCCCGGCCACCGTAGGCGCGGGCCTGCGGGCGGTGAGCAGTGGGCAGCTCGCCGCCCGGTAAGGACCAGGCCCGGGTCGACGCCGCGTTGTGTTTCACGCGCGCTTCAAAGAGATGTCAGCACATCGTGACGGGGTCCACGAAGACCGATGCCTCCTGGTACAGGGTTGCGGGTTGGTTAAAAAAGAAAGCGTGGCCCTGGCCATCGTATAGGCAAGTGGAGAAACACGGGTGGAGTTTAGTCAGTAAGAGTCTGACACGCACGAGAAGTCATTTGATGATTATTTCCATCCCAAAAAAAGGGGTTTGCCGGACGGGCAACTACGGAAACCTACACTGGGCGTAGTTCAACATGCTCGTGACCGGTTTTTTTTTCTTATTAAATAGAATAGACTTACTGTAATAGAGGTCTTCTCCTATAAACCCAGCGATGACGCCTCCTTGCGCCAAGGCTTCCTGCGCTATTTTCTGCACGCTACTCCAAAGCTCTAGTGAAAAAATTAATGCTTTTATATTATTACAGTTTGCACTTCTATATAAAGTTAGTAAATGAAATAATATATAATAATGTTTAAATTATAAAAAGGTTTACAGAAATCAAACATTTAGCCAAGAGTAAAAAATTGACCATAGAATTATAGTGCCCAAATAATAATATAAGCTAAAACAATTTTTTTTAATAGCAGGTCCAAGTAACGGTGTTTTGGAATTAGAGTGTTAAGTAGCGACTCGTCCGAGGTAGGTTCATGCGAGTTTCAGGTCATCAATTTAAAATAGAATATTCTTTGTTTATTATATACATCATATAAACTACAGAACATAAACATGAAGATTTTACAAAGGGTGACACAATGAACGGTTTTTTCTCTAAGAGCGATTTTCGAGTGACCTTCGGGTGGAATATAAGGGGAAGGAGAGAGAAATAATAGAGAGTTTTGAAGAGCGACCTGTGGTTTGCAAAGGGCACTCTCGGTCACCATACGCCCGAGATCATGTAAGAGCGGCATGGCAAGAAATAGCTGGCAAGCTAAACAGCGATCAAAAGCTGGTAGCAATAGCCAAAGTTTGTTAACAAATGTATCTAAGGGATGCTTGTATCTTTTGCATGCGTACTTTCTTTTACAGATTACCTTTGGATGGAATACCAAGGGGAAGGAGAGACAAATAATGTAGGTAGTATTTAGTATACTCTATACTACCTACTTTATTTAGTGATTTATTGTTGTATTGTATAATCTATGTAAATACAACAATAAATCACTTTTCAGTTTAATTTAAAATTAGTATAAAAATAACTAAAAATCTTTAAATAACTGAGAACAAGCACATTCTTACATTATTACCTAATAATAAGCGTATGTAATAAGTAATAAATGAAAAGTAATTTTTACAAAGGGATTAATAGTATAAACATGACAAAATTTTAAGAAGTTTTTCTGTCTGTATAATTGGGTGTCGCTAAATACTTAAAAGATATGATACTTACTCTGCAACTGCGGCAGCTGCGCTAACATAGCCCACCGTGTTTGGAAGTTGGGAAAGGAAAACTAAACAAAAACATTAATTTTACTTACTTGTAGTGTTCCCAATAAGTATATGTGCGTGGCCAATAATCGGCAAAAGGCCAGGGTACATAGGAGGCAGCTTATAGGTCTTCAGCCGGCGGTAATTCATCTCCCATTTCCACCAGGCAAAGAAAAAACATGACACAGCACATAATATCAAACCTAGCATTGCTTCAATAAATAATATTTATTATGAATTCGAAATATCAATTGAGATTTAATCAAAATAAGAATTACAATTTAATTAAAATGAGAATTACAATTTAATTAAAATAAGTATTGCAATTTAATTACAAAAACAATTACAATTTAATCATAAATCAATTACAATTAAAAAAATACATAATTAAACATTAGAATTACTCTTTATTATTTATTAAATATTATTTCTTTAAGCAATTCAGTCATGTACACCCCATGTACCTATGTCCCCCTATGAATGTAACAACGATGCGGTTTGGATCAAATGTGATATTTAAGCCGGTTTAAGTAACATATAAGACTAATAAAACATATCAAGATTTACTATGTGAGCATGAAAAGTCAGAGCGTGTTGCGCGCACGTTACTCTTCACATTGCGATTCAAGCCACAGTAGACAGAGAACAGTAGATTATCTAAGGCCGCCCGCCGCGTTATTTGCCTACTCTTGCGTTGATGCCCAGGGTTGTCTATTTAGCTTTATGTCCCATTTAGCTAAAAGTAAAAGTGGTGGTAACCTTAAGCGTTAGTCGGTCACATCTTACTATAATTTTATTGAGTTAATATCATGATTAAGACGCCATATTTGTATCAAGTAATACGTAAGATAATAGAAAAAAAAAATAGTAATTTGCAGTAGTAGGTAATTATTGTGAAATTGCCCTTATTACACTATACGCGACAAATACGTTTACCTAAACGATATTTCGTAGTCAATCCTCTGTTTTATAAGAAAACTAGGCTTCTTAAAATAAACTTTATCTCTAAACATAGTATTCAGAAAGTAAATTTAGGAATACATTTATATGGAAAAATACGACTCGGGTACGCTCTTAATAAAGCAAAGAAACTGTGAAATAAACAAAACTAATATTTTCTAATAAGATATAAGTATAAATAGGTACTTATATTTCTGGTTCAGTAGGAATGATGAAGAATGATAAGTCCGGGTTTGCGAAATCGTTATTGAGGCACCCGAAAACACTACAATATTTTTTTCCCCTTTTTGTAGTCATGATACTCGTAATAATTAATATTATGGTAAGTGGCCGGCGAGAGTTGACCAACGCGAGCGATCATGTAATTTACGCGCGTGCTCACAGTCACGCGGCACAGCCCGTACTGCCGCCATCTTATGCCATCCTATATTATGCCAGCGTGTGCGTGAAATCGCGTACCGATACGGCGCACGGCGCGCACGCAAACCTTCAAACCGAGAGCGGCTCGTTTGTATGAAGATGTTTTACTGTTCTTTGTCTATTGTGTTCAAGCTGATGTGGTACCAACCAGCAGATGACGAAGCGAATAGACTAGGTTTGAATATACGTCCTATATATTCAAAATAACTTAAGCTCGCGGCTTCGCTCGTATTAAATTCGGTGTGACACGGTTCCCCTTTGCTGAATTAGAACACAGATGAGAACTTGGAACAGAATATTATTTTACTATGCTATTGTAGATGATATTAGTAAGGAGTTGGCGGCGGATTTCCAAGAAAAAGATGCACATATTTTGTCCACATATATTTTTTTTGCTTACTAACTTGAAAATTAATGGCTGAGTGGTACATAAAAACTCGCCCCCGCCCCCCAGTTTAGGGGAGTGGAGGGAGAGAAAGAGACAAAAGTAGCCTATGTCAGTCTCCATTCCTTCAACTATCGCCACTTATAAAACAAGTCAATTCATCGCTCCGTTTTGCCGAGATAGACGGACAAACAAACAGATACACACTTTCCCATTTAAAATATTACATAATATGAATGACAAGGACAACAGTATAGTTGTTTGTTTCAGTATGACAATTAAAGCCGATCTTGACTATTCTGCCAATGTCAAATCAAGTGTGAATTTTAAAAAAGAAAACAATAAACTTCGTAAGTATAACTTATAGATCTTGTGGGGTTGGTACTGGCTTGAAGCAAACAAAGATAAAAGTAAATATTAACATCGAATCATCATATATATAATATGTACACACCCACAGTAACATCTACATCATACACACCCAGTCCTTGCTAATATTTTTAATAAGTGGCAATGTTAAACTAAAGGTCGAAACATACTACCGAAACGTGACACGACGCCACGCCACCCGACGCATGTCAGTACGTATCAATTCCATATATATATAATATGGTCAGAAGCGCATAGCCAACACGCTATTTGACGATACGCCGCAACATCCAACCGATTTGGCTCAGCGTGTTGCCGGGAGAAGAGGGGGGGACACGCCACCCGACGAATCAGCGCAATGTTTCTAGTTTACACCCGACGTTTTCATGGCGGTTATAATAACAGATTTTTGTTTAAAAAATGGTTTAAAATGTCTGATGAAGAATTAGTGAAACAGTACTAAACTAAACTCACTATAAACTCATGTCCCCGCGGTTTCACCCGCGTGGGTTTCGATATGCTTTTTTTATATGCTCCTCTCCTATTAGTCACAGCGTGATGTTATATAGCCTAAATAAAGCCTTCCTGGATTAATAGGTTATCCATCACAAAAAGAATTTTTCAAATCAGAACAGTAGTTCCGTTCAAAAAACAAACTCTTCAGATTTATATATTAGTACTAGCTGACCCGGCGAACTTCGTTCCGCCTTAAAGGCAATATCACATGACTACTTTTTAAATTAGGATAATTTTAAATAAATAAATATTATTATTCAATGATTCTTTATTTGGGAGCACAATCTTGGCGGTTCTCCGGAAATCTTTAATGTGCTACAATACTCGCAAACAACATCCATTGGTCCAATGCGAACGCCATTGCGCTATATTATATGCGTATAGAAACGTTGCCCGATTCAAATCAGTATTTGATGAATTTCTTCTTGTGCTTTGTAAATTATCTAGCGCTTGATCTCTGAGGTTTCGACGTACTCGACGATTTCGCATTGCCAACCGAGCCGTTTCACAGGCTGCCTCCCTTTGCTCTGGTGAGTGAGAAGCACGAAGTCGAGCCATACTAAGGCTGCGCTCTTGAAGTGCAATTTCTTGGTCTTCTTCAGTTCTTTTTTTTTTTTGTTTTGTATGGGAAATCATCAAATGACCTCTCCCGCTCTGGGCGGAGCGGAAGGGCGTGTCAAACTTTTATTGACTAAAACCCACCCGTGTTCCTTCACTTGCCTGTGCAACGGCCAGCGCCATGGTTTCTTTTTAACCAACCCGCAACCCTGTGGACCATTCCTCGTGAACCCCGTCAAGGTGTGCTGACATCTCTTTGAGGAGAACGCGCCGTCAACTCGGGCTTGGTTGTTACCAGGAGGCTAGCTGCCTATCGCTCGCCGCCCGCAAGCCCGCGCCTACGGTGGTCGGGAGTCCAATGTTGCCTCCCGATCAGGGCGCTTCCTGCGGCGGTTTGAGGCGTGAGGTTAGTGGGATTTCCGCTCCCTCACACGCTCCGACTCCTCCTTTGCCAGCATCACTGCTTCACAGAAGGAGTTGAAAGCTTGCCATGCACTCTTGCTCCGAACTATAGCCCGGACCAGGGTCGGACGCGAGAGATCGCCGCCGATCGCCGCCACGAGGACACGGCTATGCTCTACCCAAGCCGGGCAGACCTCCACCATTTGCTCCACCGAGTCCTCAGGGCGATGCACACAGTGGTTACCCTGGCGTTTCCTCCCGCCTTATACGGAACAGGAACCTCCCGAAATAGCCGTGTCCGGTGAGGACCTACGTCAGTCGGAAGGTGAGGACGCTGTGGCGCCTCTCTAGCTACTCCTCAAAGAGAGGATTACCGCCACTATTGTAGCGTGCTCAGTGCTGGTGGTTGCGACAAACACACTTTCCATGTCGCCATGAGATCCCGCCGGAGCTCTGTCCGCTCTACTGCGATTTTTTAGCGGCAACGGAGTTATGCCTCCTCTCGTCACTTCCACATGTGGGCGAGGGATAGTGTTTCCCCACAATTTAATGGATGTTATTATACATATAAACGCTTCTTTTTAATTACTCTATCTATTAAAAGAAACCTTATCAAAATCTGTTTCGCAGTTTTAAAGATTTAATGCATTAGACAAAAGGTTCATTTCTTTTACACTGTGAAAAAGCAGATACGTTTTATTCATACTCTATTCCATATTTCACGATTAAAAAAAAAAAAACAGATTTAATAAATAATACATGTTTCAGGTCATGAGAGGAAGGGAGGCGAGGGGGTTAAGTTATATTCATTCATCATACTAATATATGTATATAAGCTGAAAATTGTTATGTATTTGTTCTCTTATGCTAATTAAATTGTTATGTATTAAAATAAAACTTGAAACAAAACGTGTTCGATCATTATCCTGTAATATTTGTCAATTCCTAATAATCCCACTGTTAGATTGCCCTCGGGGGCATGATTATTTGTCTGTGGGTTATTACAGACTTATTACACAGCCTTCTTACAAGGCTTCGGCGTCCCCTATTAATATTGTTAATACTGGACATTGATGTGTCTGAGGGACTGAACCACCCACTTAAGATTGGGATCATATCTCCAAAAATAACAAGTATCAAAACCTGTTGACCCTAAGTATTCTGGGTTGCCACAGGTGCGATACTAGTGACCTCATTTATTCCACACTCTTTTTTGCCTAGTTATAGCACGGACACAGACGGTCATTCTGTCTCAAAATGCATAGCGTTGTACTTAATAGTTTTATTTCTTTTTTTATGTCTGATTGAGATTGAAAAAAATGTATTTGGCTTTTGAAATAAAGATTATTAAATTATCATTATTATAATTATGTACTTATATCTCAACCAAACATATAAATATTCATGAGGAAGCAAATTAAAAGGCCTATTGGGCCTTATAAGTAAGCTCAAGGTCACTCAAAGGGCAATGTAGAGGTTTATGGTTGAAAATGAATGGTTGAATGGTACATACAAACTTCTACCCCTACTTTTAAAGAGAGTTTTAGAGGGTGAGAAAGAGACAAAAGTATCCTATGTCACTCTTCATTCCTTCAACTATCGTCACTTAAAAACAAATCAATTCATCGTTCTGTTTTGCCGTGAAAGACGGACAATAAAACAGACACAGACATTTTCCCATTTATTAGTAATATTATATAATCAGGATGACATCAGTCTATTTGTCTGTTTTATTATGACAAGTGAAGACAATGTTGATTATTCTGCCAATGTCTCAAGCAAGTGTGAATTTAAAAAAAGAAAACAAAAATCTTCAATGCTAAGTGGAAGCGAAAGACGTCTACTGCTGGACATAGGGCTCCTGAAGGATTTCCACGACGACCGGTCTTGCGCCTCCAGCATCCAGCAGTTTTCTGCGAACTTCACCAGGTCATCGGTCTACCTTGTGGAGGTCTACCTACGCTGCGTCTTCCGGTGCGTGGTCGCCACTCGAGAATCCGTCGGCTCCATCGGGCATCGGTCCTACGGGCAATGCCTGGTCCACTGCCACTTTAGTGTTGCAATTCTTCGGGCTATGTCTGTTACTCTCGTTCTTCTGCGGATCTCCTTATTCGATGTTCGGTTGTGTTGCATAAAAATTCTTAACTGGAAAAAATCCACTGCTCATGCCAGGAACCTATGCCCCTTATTACAAAACCGTATATAGTTTTAGTTCCAGGCTTAAGCATTAAGCCAGTATTTGTATTTCGAACTTTATTGAGGTAAAGTTCAAATATGGTATGTGGACAGGCTTTGAGATACTTCCCTAATCCCATCCAATTCCTCCATAGTTTAGCAACACCAATCGGCCAAGCCTACGCACCGCCGCAACAAGAAAAAACCCTACTAAAGTTCGAACGCATGCGCAATGCGATAATCTCTGCGCGCGGAGTAAAAACTCAAATATACTATGAACTACGACTGTTTGTGACATAGTGTGGTGACCCCCTGGTTCCCGGCATCCTGTGAGTACCTAAAACTTCATTTTATCTTGTAGCCTGTTCCTGGTTGAATGGCTTGAGGACGCGTCCCTTCTGGACGCGACACTCAATCATAAATTGGTCCGATTCGAGCGCGAATTATAGATTACAGTTTTTTCAGACACTTTCAGGTTCAATTTGAATCGATAACTCTGACCTTTACTAGATTTTTGCATGTTAACACATGTTAAAATTGAATTGTAGTCATACTCGCCGTGCAACCTATGTGGATTCAAAGGTCACCTTCATTAAGTCGGGTTATATCACAATAATTTTCGTGGGTAACTGGGTACCTATTTACCTAGTTTATTGTAATATAATAATATTAGTATGATAATAATAATGTTTTAAGATTATATATTGTGAATAGTTACATAGATAACTATGTAACTATTCACAATATATAATCTTAAAACATTATTTCATAACTATTTTACCTAAACGTACGTGGTGGTAGGTCATAACATCGGCTGCCGGCAGAAGTTACCTTACCACCCACTAGACAAAGTCTTGCCGCCAAGCGATTCGTCGTGTTCCGGAATGATATCTAGTGAAGCCGTACGGAGGATGGGTCTGAGCAGTTGTGTTGCGCTGTGTGGCGAGTACAATGCGCCAAATGTTGTTGTGTCAGGAGTTTGGTCGTGGAGAGTCTCCAGATCAATCTCCCTCTAGCGCAGCATCGTTTGGTCGTGTTGGTCTTGGGTTTAACATTGCATCACCTCGCTCAACTGCCGTCATCCTTCCTATTCCTAAGTTTTTTAAGTGAATAGGCTTAATAATCTAGTGAGCTTTATCATCAACGATTGCATCACTGCTTACCATCAGGCGGGATTGCAGTCAAGCACTAGTTTATAGTTATTAAAAAAAAAATGACACCTTACACAATCTCAGCTTAGGTTCGTATTTCATAAGTAATTTCTTAATGTCTACCAACATACGTATGTAACAAAAGTCACAACGCTAATATAGCCTTTATGACTTATCAAAACAGATCATTCAAATTTGCAAGAGGGGCATCCGGGCCCAAAGATGGAACCGCCATCCTATAATACACTGCCTCGCCCCAGGTGGCCAGAGGCGTGGGCGCCGTATAGAAAACTCGTTTCCAACTGTCCGCGGGAGCAATTATTCCGGTCTGAGCTCACGCTCGACTCCCGCGTAGCTAAGCCAAGCGCCCGCTCCTCGTACGCGCGCGTGGTGAAGTCGCCATTCCAAAGAAGTGGCTTTTTATTCTAAACAATCCCCCACCTCGAGATGAAACACCTTCATCTCGTCCAGCCGTTAGTGCCAGCCAGTCGTTAGTGGTGGACGGGGCAGGGTTGCTACCGTAAGGCGTAAGGAATTAAGTATCCCCCACCCGTGCAGGGGCCGCTTTTTTCACCCTGTAGTGTATGCGTTTTATCATTAACCACAGACAACACTGTCACTGTCCGACAGATAGCACTGTCTCGACCGCACCGCGCCGGTCATTGTTACGAGATCTACGGGCGAGAGTAGACGTGTCGGTAGTCTGTTCGTTAAGTGCCTGTGCGAGCCTGTGATTTTCAACAAAGCAAAGGTTTTTCAAGTGGCGACGAGCAAAAAGGTATTTTGTTGAACAATAATAAAAAAAAAGGAAAAGGATACAAAACAGTGAGTAGTTTCACATTCCCTAAGTATTGGTACAAAATTTCTTTCTTTATACATAACTAGCTTTCCGCCCGCGGCTTCGCCCGCGTGGAGTTCGGTTATGTCGCACTTTTTAGGTTTCCCTCGGGAATATCAAATTTTTTCGGTATAAAAGGTAGCCTATGTTCTTTCTCTGGGTCTAAAGATTGTCTGTGCCAAATTTCATCAAAATCGGTTGTGAGGTTTAAGCGGGAAAGCGTAACAGACAGACAGACAGACAGACAGACAGATAGACAGATAGACAGATAGACAGATAGACAGATAGACAGATAGACAGACAGACAGACAGACAGAGTTACTTTCGCATTTATAATATTAGTATGGATTATGGGTGCTTTGGGGTCCCACCTCCATCTCTGGGACCCAAGTCAACCCCACCTGCCAGACGGTGCACCTGCTGACTCACGAACGGGGCTCTGATGCCGGCTTTCCCTTCGGGGTTGAGTGGTCAGACGGCAGTCGCACTCGTAATTAGCCAAACAAGCCAATCAATCATGGAGAGGAAAATAAGAAATGCACATGTCACAGCTAGGGCGCCGCCGCAAAACGGCGCGCAGGAGCCTCGCACGACTCCTGTGACCTGTGGGCTAGGGCTACCGTGTCAGAGGCGGACACGGCTGAAGAAGCGAGCCCAATCCATGAAAAGCTGTTTCGCGTCGGGGAACGTTGGCACGCTAACTGGGCGCGCGAGAGAGCTGGCCGAAACTCTCCACAGGCGAAGGGTGGCTGTGGCGTTCCTGCAGGAGACTCGGTGGAAAGGCAGCAGATCCCGGCTTATTGGGAATGGCTACAAGCTGATCTACACGGGTGCATCTAGTGGGAGAAATGGGGTCGCCGTGGTGTTGTCTGACGAGCTCCAGGATGACGTCTTGGAGGTGAATTGCATTAGCGATCGCCTAATGTCGGTGCGGGTGCTTGTCAATGGGGTTATAACCCACTTGATAAGTGCCTACGCTCCACAGGCCGGGTGCGGTGAAGCCGAAAGGACGCTGTTCTGGACCCAGCTCGAAGGATTGCTTCGCGGGATTCCGTTATCCCAGGGAATCGTTCTGGGTGGTGATTTGAACGGTCATGTGGGTGAGAGGTGTGGCGAGTTTGAGCGTGTTCACGGTGGCTTTGGGTACGGTAGCCGCAACGCGGAAGGAGACAGCATTCTCCGAATGTGTGCGGCTGCGGACCTTGCAATCGTGAACACCTACTTCAAAAAGAAGCCGGAGCACCTTGTCACCTACCGGAGCGGGCGAAGCGCTATCCAGATCGATTTTCTACTAACTAGGAGGCACCACATCGGCAAAGTAGCCAACTGCAAAGTCATACCCGGTGAGAGTCTCACTGCACAACACCGTCTCCTTGTCATGGACCTCTGCGTAAAGGCCCAACGTAGACGTGTAGAGGACTGTCGGCGCCAGATCCGGTGGTGGCTGCTTGATGAAAACAGGTCCCGGGATTTTGCGTCGGTTATTGGCGACAAGTGCGTCGGTACCGACGGAGAACCTGTGCAAGACCACTGGGACAGGATCCAGGCAGCTATTAAGGGGGCGGCGCGGGTGGTACTCGGCGTCTCTAAGGGCCGCAAACGTGACAAGGAAACCTGGTGGTGGGACGACACAGTCCAGAGGGAGACTAAGGTGAAGAAAGCCCTCTTCAAAACGTGGCAAGCGACCGGATCTCCTGAAGATCGCGACGCATGCAAGGTTGCCAATCGTGCCACCAAAAGAGCTGTAGCCAGAGCCAGACGAAACCACTTGCAACCTCTCTACGAGAAGTTGGAATCGTCTGAGGTGCAAAAGCTCATTTACAAGTTGGCACGTTCCAGGGTCAAAGCGGCACAGGATATATCCAAGTGCCGTTGTGTAAAAGACCCAAATGGCACCCTGCTATGCGAGGACCTCGCGGTGAAGGAGAGATGGCGCTCGTACTTTCACGAGCTGCTGAACAAGCAGCATCAAGAGGTGCAGACATCGGAACTCCCTCCGAACCTTGGACTAGTGCCTCTGATAACGCCTGAGGAAGTCCAAACGGCTCTTCGTCGTATGGGGAATCGGAAAGCTGTTGGAGCTGACGGAGTCCCCATTGAGGCCTTGAAGGCGATGGGTCCTCGCGGTGTGGGCATGCTAACTAACTTTTTCAATCGCGTGCTCCTGACCGGCAAACTCCCGAGCCAATGGAGGCTGAGTATAATTACTCCAGTCTTTAAAGGCAAGGGCTCGGTTCAGGAGTGTGGCAACTATCGCGGTATCAAGGTCATGTCCCACACCATGAAAATCTTTGAGAGGATCGTAGACTCCCGAATCCGGCAGGATTGTGCTGTCTCGGAGTGTCAATATGGGTTTCGGCCAGGGTACGGAACCATGGACCCTATCTTCGCACTAAGGATCGCCATGGAGAGATACAGATCGAAGAACACGCCTCTGCATATGCTCTTTCTAGATATGCAGAAGGCCTTCGACTGTGTGCCTCGCGGGGTGATCTGGTGGGCACTGAGGTCCAAAGGGGTACCTGAAACCTATGTCGACATAATTCGAGACATGTACCTCAATTCCGATTCCGTTGTCAGGACCGCTGTTGGCGACACTAAACCCTTCCCCATCACCGTCGGAGTCCACCAGGGATCCGTCCTTAGTCCGTTTCTGTTCAGCGTGATATTAGACGTTTTGTCGGCCAGTATCAAGGACTCACATGAACAGCCTCCCTGGCTACGCATGTATGCTGACGACATCGCGCTGGCGGATGCGGACAGGGAACGGTTGGTGCGGCGTGTGTATGCGTGGAAGGACTCGCTTGAGAACGGAGGTCTGAAACTCAACGTGTCGAAGACCGTATACTTGGCCAGCAACACGACAGACCCCATGTCTGTGCGCATAGGCGGAGACATGGTCGAGCGCACGGACCAGTTTAAATACTTGGGGTCTGTGCTTCACGCGTCCGGCGACATTGATTGCGACGTCAAGGCACGTATTTCCGCAGCTTGGGCGAAATGGCGTGGGGTGACAGGTGTCATTTGTGACCCCAAAATGCCGGTTAAGCTTAAGGGGCAGGTCTATAAAGCCATCATTAGACCTGTTCTCCTGTATGGCAGTGAGGCGTGGCCTGTGCTTGAGCAACACAAGCAGGAGCTGCGTATCACGGAGATGAATATGCTGCGGTGGATGTGTGGAGTTACGCGGAAAGACCGCATCAGGAACTCCCGCATCCGGGGCAGCCTTCGTGTCCGTGACATTGCAGACAAACTGCAGGAGGGTCGCCTACGCTGGTACGGCCACGTCTTACAACGTGGGTAACAAATGTCTTGCCATGGCGCCTCCGCCGGGCCGGAACAAGCGGGGTAGACCAAAGAAGTGCTGGCTTGACGTAAGACGTAAGAGATGACATGCGTGCCAACAAGCTCTTACCACAGGACGCTAAAGATCGTGCGAAATGGAGGAGAATGTGCAGGAAAGCGGACCCCGGGCTCCAACGCGAAAGCCGCGAATGCAACCGGGATAAACGCTGAGATGATGATGAATATTAGTATGGATTATATTGAATCATGGAGTAATTTATTATGGAACGTGTAAGGTTCTGATTATTTTGTATGCAATTTTTAGAATAAATAATGCGTTAGTTGGCTGTTTCCGCTCTGAAGTCTGTCGTTGGCCGGTTTTTGACAGCAAAACGAATGCTTGTATCTGATTGTTTCAGCCTAGAATGGCGGGATTCATAGCTTACTTCACAACGGTAATAGTCAACTGGAGGGTGGAATATGGCAGGAAACAGAAAAAGCTGGACACTTGGTCGGGGACGAGCGAACGGTCCGGTTGTCTTACATTGTCAAGTCCCTTCCTTCTGGGTAGTCTTACATTTCAGAATTGGGAACCACAAGAATCAGTAAGATTCTCACCTCGCCTACAAAACGTAATATTGTGACGTAAGTTTTTCTTATTCCTTTTAGCTGTATATTTTTAAAGTGATGTTTATGTGGTTAGTTGGATGATTCTTATCTTGCCAGGGCACTCTCTGGAGCTAGGAGTTATTAGACATTACATTATTTAAAACCCGTGTAGTATTGATATGAAGCTAGTTAACTGTAATGGAGTTTGATAAAAGCTGATAGTACAAAACCCACCGTATGGTGGGCAGAAAAAAAAAAAGAAAAAAAAGTGATTTAAAATATACCGTATTTATCGTTACGGAATTTGTCCGGAGATTTATATGGTTTATCGAACGATACTGATATTGCCAGGGCACTCCATGGATATCAGTATCGTTTGGTACTACATTTTATAATCATTTGGTTTATAGTTATATTGAATGATAAATTCGATGGATAGTACAAAACATACCGCACGGTAGGTAGTTGGAAAAGTGATTTGAAATGAACCGTATTTATCGTTACGGAATTTTTCCGGAGATTTATATGGTTTATCGAATGATGCTGATATTGCCAGGGCACTCCGTGGATATCAGTATCGTTTGGTACATTTTATAATCATTTGGTTTATAGTTATATTGAATGATTAAATTCGATGGATAGAACAAAACATACCGCACGGTAGGTAGTTGGAAAAGTGATTAAAAGTGATTATTATTATTTATAAACCATATTTATCGTTACGGAATTTTTCCGGAGATTTATATGGTTTATCAAGTGATACTGATATTGCCAGGGCACTCCGTGGATATCGGTATCGTTTGGCACATTATATAATAATTTGGTTTATAGTTATATTTAATAATAAATTCGATTTATTTTATCTATAATCTATCTAGTGTACTAGTGTTTTGTTGTATAATTTGTGTAATGAGCTGGCTGCACTGTAGGAATGGCCAAAATTTATGCCTAGTAAATGACAAACTTACGAATAAGTTTCAATTTAGCTTTGCGTATATTTGCAACTATATTTCAGATATTCTTGAGTTTATTGTTTTTTTTCTTAAATTTTATGTTGTGAGTTCCAGACAATGGGCGATGATTTTCGTGGTCGTAAGAGCTTGGAGACTCCCAAAAGACATCTCTCGCGTACGAGACGCAGCCGTAGCGGCAACAATGCGAGCAGGAGAAGGTTCGGCTGCTGGAACTAGCCTTACAACAAGAACGAGACTCAGAGCAGCGACCGCAGTGCAGCGAGCAGCGCCGGCTGCAGAGACAGCGCAGTCGGAGTCACAGCCGGTCCGGTGGCGATCGTCGCTCTAAAAGGTCATGTAGCTCTTCTTTTTCAACTAAAGATCGTTCAAATAATTAAATCCATTAAGGATGCCATCCCATCAATTTAGATAATAAAATTATTTAACCAGAATTGAATCCTTCCCAAAAGAGCCAACTAATAGACACATGGCTAAAAAAAAGGTTAACGAGTGCGCCAAGGTTTGCGGCTGGGATGAGAAGACAACCGTACATTTTCCTATGCAAAAACATGCTGGGCTTGCGGAAACCTGGTATGAATGAGCGCCTCAATTCAATTTTGTTCACTTGGAATGGCAGATAAAACTAATGAATGCCTTCCCATGCGAGCAAAATTACGGGCAAATGCTAGAGGGCATGACATGTTAAGCGGTAGTCTTGGCAATATACGACCCAACTGCTAAATCTGAACTACACACGGATGCCAGCATATTAGAGGTTGGAGGAATCCTTTTACAAGCGGCCTCATTGGAGTGGGGGTTCTTTTCATCCTGTGGCTTATTACGTCGGCAAACAACGCCTGGGGGAGGCCTGGGGAGTATAGAGCGGGAACAAAGATGACTCATGTTGATGCGCTATCCAGGAACCCCATAAATGACATAGTCTTGGCAATATACGACCCAACTGCTAAATCTGAACTACACACGGATGCCAGCATATTAGAGGTTGGAGGAATCCTTTTACAAGCGGCCTCATTGGAGTGGGGGTTCTTTTCATCCTGTGGCTTATTACGTCGGCAAACAACGCCTGGGGGAGGCCTGGGGAGTATAGAGCGGGAACAAAGATGACTCATGTTGATGCGCTATCCAGGAACCCCATAAATGACAAACAAACCCAGAATCCAGAGCAGTACCCTGCAGTCATGACTTAGCGAAGACGACTGGCTACTTACACTGCAATTAGGTGATTCTGAGATATGTTGAATCCGCGATATTGTCGGCAGTGATTCAGATCCCAAGGGTTTACAGTATATTAGAGATAATTACGTTCTTAAAGACAACAAATTATTTAGGTGTTTAAAAGTGTGATAAGGCGTAGGGTGGCAGTTGCGCAAAATGAATCATAACGATATGGGTCACATCGGTTACGATGATAAAACCATGGAACGAATCAATAAAATTACTGGCTTGTCAAGATGAGAGGCTTCGTTAAGATGCATCTACTATCATGCATTGATAGTGCAAATGCTAAAAAAAAAGATTTCGACTAATCTTGAAGGGTTTTTGCATCCTATAGAAAAGATCGAAAGACCTTTTCTCACCTTCACCCACATTGACCACCTCGGGGCCTTAGTAAAGTCAAAACTTGTTTTTATTAAACCAGTAAGAAATACCTATGTCCCAAAAGTATTGCAAGATATCTTAGACACATTTAGATCTCCTAATCTGCTAAATTTATAATGATCAATCAATTATCGATCAGTCGTCTCGTAATGGAAGGATAATAGATTGATATTGCCGTATTACCATGACTACAATCTAAATTTTTTATTTCAAATTAACCATCACTTGGTACTTTTCAATAGTCAATATCGGTCAGTCCAAGAAAAGTGAAGAGAAATTGCACGTTCCAAAGCATAGATCTCTATGGAGAAGAATGTGCAAGAAACTCCATGGACACTCTTTTAAAATAAATAATAATGATTACGGATTACTATACCTATTATTATTCTTAACAAAGGAATAATTATTTTACTGAGCAAAAAACATAAAGTTTGCATGTACATGCCTTAAAAAAATTAACAATAGATACAAGAGAGAATAGTATAAAGGTAATTTTCTATGTAACAAAACAATAAATCTTGCCTCCAAGGAATACCTGTATCTTAGGAGAGAGTAATTCTATCCGATTGAGTTGAACTGTACAATACGTATAGGGCCGTTGGATTCGAGTATCGATGTTATTTCTAATCCTCTCTTTTAAAATAAATAATAATGATTACGGATTACTATACCTATTATTATTCTTAACAAAGGAATAATTATTTTACTGAGCAAAAAACATAAAGTTTGCATGTACATGCCTTAAAAAAATTAACAATAGATACAAGAGAGAATAGTATAAAGGTAATTTTCTATGTAACAAAACAATAAATCTTGCCTCCAAGGAATACCTGTATCTTAGGAGACAGTAATTCTATCCGATTGAATTGAACTGTACAATACGTATAGGGCCGTTGGATTCGAGTATCGATGTTATTTCTAATCCTATCTTAACAAATATATATATTTATATATCGTAGAGAAATAAAAAGATAAATTAAAGTTATTTAATTACAAAAATGTTCGTAAGTGTAATGTAAGTTTTGTTGGATAGTGTACTTATGTGTTGTGTTGATTGTTATATGTAGAGTTTGCGTTCCAAATTGAATGTTTTGTTATTCGGTAATTGTTAAGCGCTGTATTCTAATAGGGATTCAGTGTTATTGTAGTCCTGCTGAATGAGCCAGTCCTTAATTTTAGTTTTCAAGCCGAATTTATTTAGGTTTATAATATTTAGTTTTTGTTGTACAATTTTGTATACTTTGTGTTGTACACTCGGGGCAACATATGTACGCTTGCTAGGGTCAGGTGGGAGTAGACCGCCATGGACTCTGAGAACAGATCGCAAAACAAACGGCTGACGTACCGTCAGAACTTTGCAGTCAGAATAGAGCTTTGCTGTGGGGTATCTAAAAGGTTTCCCGATCATCACCTTTAGCACAGCTCTTTGGGCTCTCTCGGCTCTCAGAATAAAAGTCTTCGCTGCTCCACCCCACACGGTTATACGGTATCCGAGGACCGGCTGGCACAAAGTAAGGTAAACCATCTTGAAAATGTTACAATCAGCCGATTCCCGCAGACATTTAAAGATGTGAATCAGAAGAATACTTCGGGTAGTTAGAACATAAAGCTGTTTGTCCCATCTCAGCCCCGCATCATTATGCACCCCCAGATATTTCACTTTATTAGTTCTAGCAATGGCAGCACAAGCGCGCGATATCGCCCGATTTTGCCACGAGTGAGCTGTAATAGAATAACTGTTTGGGGTAAGTAGTCACGTCGGATTGCGAAGGGCATGTAATGGGTTTTCTTCAGGTTTAACGTCACAAGTTTAGATTAAGCCAGGTCATCAGATGTTAGTGCTGTTTCAGCCCTAGTTTGCACTTCGTCCCATGTGGGCCCATGAATTATAATCGCCGTGTCATCGGAATATGTATAGATCTTTCCATCTGGTATCATCAATAGATTTGGAAGAGCGTGGGACCTAATATATTTCCCTAAGGCACACCAAAAGTCACCAAAGTATCCTCACCTATTTTAACTCGCTGGGTACGATTTGTTAAGTAATCAGCAAACAATTTCAAAGCTATACCCCGCAGGCCTACACATTCTGACTTAGCTATTAGTTTGGGAATAGAAACAGTGTCGAAAGCCTTCGACAAGTTCAAAATATGCCAAGGCACTTAGTTTTGTTGTCCAGTGTCTTTGCTATAGTTTGCGTAAGATCTGTTACAGTATCTTCAGTGGAAACAGCAGACTTAAACCATACTGGTTTTCAGCAATAATTTTGAACCTATCTGAAAATCTTCTAAGATTATTGCTTAGAATCGTTTCCAGTATTTTCGAGATCGAGGGCAGAACAGATATTGGCCTATAATTATTGACTCATTCCTGTCACCGCCTTTATAGATTGGGTGTACAACGGCTTTCTTTAGAGAATTTGGGATGACTCCTGTGTCTAAAGAAAGACATAGGACTATAAAACCCGTTAGTAGAAATGATTTCCTTAAAACTAAGTAATATTCAATATCAACATTTATTAATATGGAGTGAAGTGTCGGTGATTGATTACTGGAAAGTCAAAATGACGTCATATTGTTAGTAGATTACGAAACTTGTAAAAATAGATCATTATGAGACCACTGATTGACCATTTTTACACTATTGTAATAGCAGACTAGGACGCCTGCTTGGCTGATCAGTGCTAGAGGTTTGTTTTTTACCTCTCACTCATTCAGAAAGATTTGTCTGGATCAAAAAAAAAAAACATATGCTTAATGCTGTGGCAAGTCCACGGTCCAACGGACAAGTTGAGAGGTATAATGGAACGATCCTCGAATCATTGACGGCACAAAATCTTAGGTATGATAGGAGTTGGGACGATAAGTTGGGTAAAAATTCAAGGGGGATTATACAATTCAATTCACAAAACGAAGGAAGACTACCTGTTGAGAGTATATGCTTGGTGAACTGGTTAAAGTTACTAAAGTTATCTTTCAAATTAGCGTACTAGGTTATCAGAGTCCTAGGTAATGACAGATAGAAAATAGCTCCAATTGCTGGATTTGAAGGAATGAGGGATAAAATAGTCGATGATGTCGTTATTTATGACAGTGATGATATGTCAGATTAATCTGTATACAACATCTTATTTCAAGTTATGTTTGTTTGGTTTCAGGTCGGGCACGGGAAATCAAACGGGTGACCACGTGACTTGACCTGTTACAAAAACTGTCATCGGTTGATCTATTTAGCTAATCTACCTGTGAGAGGGATGATTGGCTAATAGATTTGATTGGTTAATATGGATGGAGAAATGGATATGTTTCAGGTCAGGCACGGGAAATCAAACGGATATGCACGTGACTTGACCTGTTACAAAAATGGTTATCGGTTAATCTAATTGGCTAATCTATCTTTGAGAGGGATTGTTGGCAAATAGATTTGGTTGGTTAATATTGTCGGGCACGGGAAATCAAACTGATATCCACGTGACTTGACCTGTTACAAAAACTGTTATCGGTTGATCTATTTAGCTAATCTACCTGTGAGAGGGATGATTGGCTAATAGATTTGATTGGTTAATATGGATGGAGAAATGGATATCGGGAAATCAAACGGGTGACCACGTGACTTGACCTGTTACAAAAACTGTTATCGGTTGATCTATTTAGCTAATCTACCTGTGAGAGGGATGATTGGCTAATAGATTTGATTGGTTAATATGGATGGAGAAATGGATATGTTTCAGGTCAGGCACGGGAAATCAAACGGATATCCACGTGACTTGACCTGTTACAAAAATGGTTATCGGTTAATCTATTTGGCTAATCTATCTTTGAGAGGGATTGTTGGCAAATGGATTTGGTTGGTTAATATTGTCGGGCACGGGAAATCAAACTGATATCCACGTGACTTGACCTGTTATAATAACTGTTATTGGTTGATCTATTTAGCTAATCTATCTTTGGGAGAGATATATTTGGTTGGATATTAAAGCTAAGGATAGTTAAATTGGTTGGATTAAAGTAAACAAGTAATGGCCAAGTTAATTAGATGGTTTTAGTAATATCAATGGATATAATAATTGAACTAGTTTAATTGTTTTAATATTATTGTAGATAATTACTCTCAATGCTTCAGTTTTATTTCATATGTATCAAATTAATTATTGTGATGTATGTATACCTATAATGTTCCTAGTAAAGATGTTGACGAATAGTCAACTAATGAAATTATTGATTAATAGTTCTCCCTTTTAGTAAAGGTGTCATAGTTTATTATTCTAGACTTAAGAATATCTGTTGACGACTTGTAAAAATCATGAATTTAATGTTTAATTATTTTCTTTTGTTTGCCTAAAGTTAACTAGTTTAATTAATGTTTTTTTTTACTAATAATTAATTATTTTTTACAATTTATCTTTAATTGCCAAGTGTAAGGTTCCACCTGGGTTGTGTATGGGGACATACACAATATCAGGATGGACGAGTGTAAGGTTCTGATTATTTTGTATGCAATTTTAGAATAAATAATGCGTTAGTTGGCTGTTTCCGCTCTGAAGTCTGTCGTTGGCCGGTTTTTGACAGCAAAACGAATGCTTGTATCTGATTGGTTCAGCCTAGAATGGCGGGATTCATAGCTTACTTCACAACGGTAATAGTCAACTGGAGGGTGGAATATGGCAGGAAACAGAAAAAGCTGGACACTTGGTCGGGGACGAGTGAACGGTCCGGCTGTCTTACATTGTCAAAATAATTTATGTAATATAATTGGATAGTCATAGCCATATTATAAGTTGATTAATTGTGGTAATAATAAAATAGAGCGGAGTATAAATTGGGTATTGCTGAAGTTTCCTTCGAACCAAGTCCCTTCCTTCTGGGTAGTCTCACAAACGCATGTTTACATTAAAATGAACAGTCACTTATTCTGTGAGGTTTTATATTCCGCGGAAGGCAAACATTTGATAGTACTTATACTTTTAAAGTTGCCATGACCTGTGAGAAATTGGGCAACGCAGTGGTCAACCTCCAGCCATGTCTTAGCCAGCCGATCGCCAACGGATGGAAAGAACAGATGGAGGTGCCCTTGATGGAATTATCCCACCTACTTTGCCATTCGGATAAGAGGTCCTCCCAGACGTCAGTCTGAGGTTTAAATAATCTAGAAATTCTATTGAGGTCGCGTTGTGTAACAAAGTTAGTGTCCATGGCCTCCCCCCTCGCGGAGTAGTACATTGAAGCACGTCGCTGTACTTCAAGATCGACTGGAAGTACACCTGCCAGAACGGGTAAGGCAACATGGAAGATCAAATGTTTGCCTTCCGCGGAATATAAAACCTCACAGAATAAGTGACTGTTCATTTTAATGTAAACATGCGTTTGTAAGACTACCCAGAAGGAAGGGACTTGGTTCGAAGGAAACTTCAGCAATACCCAATACTCCGCTCTATTTTATTATTACCACAATTATTCAACTTATAATATGGCTATGACTATCCAATTATATTACATAAATTATTTTGACAATGTAAGACAACCGGACCGTTCGCTCGTCCCCGACCAACTGTCCAGCTTTTTCTGTTTCCTGCCATATTCCACCCTCCAGTTGACTATTACCGTTGTGAAGTAAGCTATGAATCCCGCCATTCTAGGCTGAACCAATCAGATACAAGCATTCGTTTTGCTGTCAAAAACCGGCCAACGACAGACTTAAGAGCGGAAAGGCGGAAACAGCCAACTAACGCATTATTTATTCTAAAAATTGCATACAAAATAATCAGAACCTTACACTCGACCATCCTGATATTGTGTATGTCCCCATACACAACCCAGGTGGAACCTTACACTTGGCAATTAAAGATAAATTGTAAAAAAATAATTAATTATTAGTAAAAAAATATTATTAATTAAACTAGTTAACTTTAGGCAAACAAAAGAAAATAATTAAACATTAAATTAATGATTTTTACAAGTCGTCAACAGATATTCTTAAGTCTAGAATAATAAACTATGACAACCTATCAGAACGGAGAACTATTAATCATTAATTTCAATAGTTTACAAAGATAAATAGTAAAAATTAATTATTAGTAAAAATAAATAATATTACTTAAATTAGTTAACTTTAAGCAAACAAAAGAAAATAAAAAAACAAGGTTTTTACAAGTCGAGAACACAATCTTATGTCTAGAATAATAAACTGACGACTTTATTAAAAGGGAGAACTATTAATCAATAATTTCATTAGTTTACTTGACTAATCGTGAACATTAATTTCATTAGTTTACAAAGATAAGTAGTAAAAATTAATTATTAGTAAAAATAAATAATATTACTTAAATTAGTTAACTTTAAGCAAACAAAAGAAAATAAAAAAAACACGGTTTTTACAAGTCGAGAACAGATAGTCTTATGTCTAGAATAATAAACTGACAACTTTATTAAAAGGGAGAACTATTAATCAATAATTTCATTAGTTTACTTGACTATTCGTGAACATCTTTATTAGGAACATTATACACATACATCACAATAATTAATTTGATACATGTGAAATAAAACTGAAGCATTGAGAGAAATTATCTACAATAATATTAAAACAATTAAAATAGTTCAATTATTATATCCATTGATATTACTAAAAGCATCTAATTAACTTGGCCATTACTTGTTTACTTTAATCCAACCAATTTAACTACCCTTAGCTTTAATATCCAACCAAATATATCCCTGGTTTCATCCATCTTGACCAACCAAATCCATTTGCGAACCATCTCTCCCAAAGATAGATTAGCTAAATAGATCAACCGATAACAGTTATTATAACAGGTCAAGTGACGTGGATATCAGTTTGATTTCCCGTGCCCGACAATATTAACCAACCAAATCTATTTGCCAACAATCCCTCTCAAAGATAGATTAGCCAAATAGATTAACCGATAACCATTTTTGTAACAGGTCAAGTCACGTGGATATCCGTTTGATTTCCCGTGCCTGACCTGAAACATATCCATTTCTCCATCCATATTAACCAATCAAATCTATTAGCCAATCATCCCTCTCATAGGTAGATTAGCTAAATAGATCAACCGATAACAGTTTTTGTAACAGGTCAAGTCACGTGGTCACCCGTTTGATTTCCCGATATCCATTTCTCCATCCATATTAACCAATCAAATCTATTAGCCAATCATCCCTCTCACAGGTAGATTAGCTAAATAGATCAACCGATAACAAAACAACCAAAGCAACTTCTTCTTCGACTATCATTCCTAACTTTAAAAACTATATATGGAGCTACTACTTAGGTCGATGTATGTGCTACGGTGCACCTGTTTAGGCCAATAGGGCCAGCATAGGGGCGGCGTGACGTAAACTGCTTCAAAGCCAACGTTTGGCATTGATATTTTTATGTAAGGCGTATAGAACAGTCAGTACTGAAGCCTTACCCATTCTGGCAGGTGTACTTCCAGTCGATCTTGAAGTACAGCGACGTGCGTCAATGTACTACTCCTCGAGGGGGGAGGCCATGGACACTGACTTTGTTACACAACGCGACCTCAATAGAATTTCTAGATTATTTAAACCTCAGACTGACGTCTGGGAGGACCTCTTATCCGAATGGCAAAGTAGGTGGGATAATTCCATCAAGGGCCGGCACCTCTATCTGTTCTTTCCATCCGTTGGCGATCGGCTGGCTAAGACATGGCTGGAGGTTGACCACTGCGTTGCCCAATTTCTCCCAGGTCATGGCAGCTTTAAAAGTAAACTGTATTCTTTTAAACTTGTTCCTTCGCCTTTGTGTCAATGTTCTACATCGAACTGTGAATTTGAACAGTCCGCACATCACATCTTGTGGGAGTGTATTCTTTGGCAGAATGAACGCAATATTATGTTGGATAGTGTACAAGTTACAGCCGGAGTTGTTTATTATACGGACCTTGTAGAAACTAGAAATAATTTCCGTGCGTTCAGGCGCTTTTGCCATACCTATTATTGGAATCAATTGTAACAGCATATACCTACTTAGGACCCATTAACTTAATCAATTTTTTTTCTGTGGTGCTTGGCAATCTGGACTTCTCCCAGTTGCAATAATGTCCCTTTGTGCCGATTGGCCTAGTTCTGTTCTGTCTCCTGCTTGTTATGGAGGGAAGTGGAAAAAATATTTTTTTTCTTACTCCTCCGCTATTCTTTTCTGATTAATTTCGTTGCGGGACCCAAGATAGTTGAATCGTTTCTCCGGGACTCGTTGAGCTTCATTGCTCGGCGTTTTTCTGGCGGTCCCCACTGTTGATTCTGGCTTTCAGGAGTTGCAGTGGGTTGGGAACAGCGTGGCGGGATTGTCCCAAAAAAAATAAAAAAAATTGGTGAGTCGTACTAAATGCTGCCATTAAATTGGTAGGTCGTATTAAATGCTGCCATTAAATTGGTAGGTCGTGCTCGTGTCAAATGCTGTTATTTAGTTGGTAGGCTGTGTCAAATACTGCCTTTAAATTAGTAGGCCGTACCAATTGCTGCCATTAAATTGGTAGGATGTGTCAAATGCTGCCATTAAGTTGGTAGATTGTGTAATGCTTTCATATTGGAGCATTTTGTTAATTTTATAATTTAAAGTTAAGGAATGTTTATACGAATATCTTATGATGTACAATACTACACCCCACTCGGTAACTGGTCAAACACCATCCGAACTTTTCTACCAAAGATTAAATAGAGACAAAATTCCTTCAATAGAAAGTCCAAATAGAAATAATAATGATTCAGATGTGAGAGACAGAAATAAGATTCAATAAGAGTCAGAAAAAATTGTGGGTCGGAGAAAACTGTTTATGTAAGTAAAAAAAAAAGTATGGAGAAAACAAATAAATTGGCGTCAAACTTTAATCAGTCTCAGTATACTGTAGACAGCCTCCGTGGCGTAGCGATAGCGGATGCGGTCGCTGCGCAAGGTGGCGCGGGTTCGATCCCCGCACAGTGCAAGTATTTGTATGCATGAATATGAATATTTGCACTGGTCTGGTTGTGCCTCGGAAAGCACGTTAAGCCGTTGGTCCCGGTTGCCATAAGAACATCTAGTGGCAGTCGTTACGGGTTGTTGGAGCCCTCAAAAGTCCTACAATTGGTCGGCCCATGACTGGTTAATTTTGAATATTGTGATCGGTTTTATCGTATCAGTAACAATTGACCGTAAATTACTCCACTATTTTTTTTTAAATCGATTAATCGGTCGGTATTCGGATAAATTATGATTTTTATTAAGAGCGGGTAACACCATGGAGCGAATGGTAACACCGACTGGGGATGCTTTTGACATAGCGATCGACCGTTAGGGCGGCAATCTTCAATCGGCTCTGCAATGCTTCGATGTCGCCTTCGGGTTGTGGAGGTCAGACGGCAGTCGCTTCATGGAAAATGTCGAAGTTTAGCCATATCAGCAGTTGTACTGGTAAAGCGAACCCGAGACTCCAAAGCTGAAAAGGCTTCGGATGCGACTGGGATTAACGCTGGGATGATGATGATGAGTATACTGTAGAAAGCGCTAATGGAGGAGATTGTGTTGTAAGAATTTAAGAAATTTATAGATGGAACATTTTTTATTTGAAAAGAGTTGAAGGGGAATGGAAGGCGGTGATACCGGATGAGCAGTCGGTACACGGAAGTTCAAAAGGAAAAAAATAATAATGTAATATTTTGATTTGTTGGATTTAATCAGTTATTATAAATATGTTTCAAGAGGTATGGTATTCATGGATTAAATTTTGTTAATTTGCTACCAAGTTCATATAATAAAATAAATAAATAAATATAATAAGAAAGGGATGTGGTGTATGCGTTTTATCATTAACCACAGACAACACTGTCACTGTCAGACAGATAGCACTGTCTCGACCGCACCACGTTGGTCATTGTTACGAGAGCTACGGGCGAAAGTAGACGTGTGGGTGGGTAGTCTGTCCGTTAAGTGCGTGTGCGAGCCTATGATATTCAACGAAGCAAAGCTTTTACACACCCATTCTAGTCATTGCTGCAAGATGCGTAAGCGCTCTGAATAAAATCGCCAAAACTCAATGCTATCCGTTGCAGCACCCGAAACAAAGACAGTCGATGCATTGGTACACTCTCAAAGGGATATTCAGGGAGAGCCGTGTGGCGCTAGCCAATGAAGAAATGACCCGGTGTCAAAATTCAAAGATGTTTCCCCAATGAGGACATGCTGGCGGATCGAATCTCCAAGCAACACCCTGAGCAGCCAATGCTTGACCCAATTCCGTATCATTCATTATCATCATCATCACAGCGTTAATCCCAGTCGCATCCGAAGCCTTTTCAGCTTTGGAGTCTGGGGTCCGCTTTACCAGTCCAACTGCTGATATGACTAAACTTCGACATTTTCCGCGAAGCGACTGCCGTCTGACCTCCACAACCCGAAGGCGACATCGAAGTATTGCAGTTAGACCAATTGTTAGACTTTTAAGGGCTCCAACAACCCGTAACGACTGCCACTATATGTTCGAATGGCAACCGGGACCAACGGCTTAACGTGCTTTCCGAGGCACGACCAGACCAGTGCCAATATTCATATTCATGCATACAAATATTTGCACTGTGCGGGGATCGAACCCGCGCCACCTTGCGCAGCGGTCGCATCCGCTACCGCTACGCCACGGAGGCTGTCAATTCCGTATCATTGACGTGTCAAAAAATTCGTGGATCTCTCTAAAGCATCCATCTGCACCTTTGTCCTTTACAATTAGTGCCGCAGTCCGACCGAACACGACTCGGCAATCTCTACGTAAAACGAAGCGCCCGAGCGCCCAAATGCACGGTATCAGCCTTCAACCGATAACAAGGCATACAGCCAAATACAACTGATCAGACACGCCATCGCGCCGAACATAAATGAGAGGCCTCGACAACAAACGGGCCCGCAAAATCTGCACCAAACCAGTTGTAGGTACTTCCTACCTACAAATCTTAGCTTCTCGAATATTACTGGGATTAGGAATATTATGATAAATATTAGTACAATGGGAAAATATATAATAATAGTACCTAGTTAGTGTCAAGCGCTACCTAAAGAAATAATTACCCACAGGTCTACGCAAAGAAGCGTAATGCTGTAAGTACGAAATAGGCTAACGGAACCTAAAAACGGCGGGTTTTAACACGAAACCTCCTATTAGGTGAACTAAAAACAGGGGGCGGAAATTGGTAATCCGGTTCAAAGGGCCACAATGGAGCGGCCAAGTGGCTTCGCATGGGAAAATATTTTTACCTTCGATCGTGAACTATATTTATTAAAATAAAAGAATAGAAAATGAAGACACTGTCGCGCAAAACGCTTAGCCTAGGGAGTGGGTTATGGAATGCCATGCACCTTACCTCTTCCACGAGCTGTTCAGTCGTCCAGTAGGAATCAGAGCAGCTTCGAGGTCCTCGCAGGCTCCTCACACTCTTGTCAGCAGCACGGTTTCACCACAAGCTCATCAAAACACACGTGATTATTACGTTCTCCACAACTCAACACTTTAGTCTTCTTCTCTTGAAGCCACGAGTTCACGCACCATTTGAAGCGGGTGGATACAACTTATAATCGACTGAATATATCGTTTAGGGATAAATAAATCACACTGCAGAGCAATGTAATTGCGGAGCGTTGAAACAGCGGGCAGTGGATTTTACGAGCCTCCACGGGTGAACTCGCGTTAGCGGCGATAGTGGAAATCAAATATCTATATCACATCACATAGCAATGCGACGTGGTTGAGTTTCAACTGGATACTTGCCTGTCTTGTCGGTAGGCACATGATATAAATGTAGGTTAGGGTAGGAATTAGCTACTTGGGGGACACCCCACAGCGCTGACTTCCTCGTAGTGTTCCCCGGGCAACGCCGTGTCTGACCACCGTAACGGAGTGGCAGACCGGTGGCTAACGAGCGCTGTGACTTACGCGATCTTGCGATTTTAGTCTGAGGGCGATTGCGTACATTGTAGATATTTTATTGAGGTTTTTTATTCTTGTGGGTTTTTATTGTTATTGTGGGTTGTATTTTATTGTGGGTTGTATTTTATTGTGGGTTTTATTGGATTTTATTGTGGTTTTTATTGTTGTGGGATTTTATTTTGTAGTGGGTTTTATTTTTATTGTCGTGTTCTCTTGTGGTTGACGCCGAAATGCCGAGATCCTTGAGAAGCGCTTCCGGGCGTTTCGCCCCAAAAGGCCCTTCTCAGGGCCAACCAGACGGCTCTTCTCAGGGCCAACTAAAAGGCCCTTCTCAGGACCAACCCAAAGGCCCTTCTCAGGGCCACTCCGAGATGTCGGCGTCAGAGGTCAGCCGCGCACCGTCTGTGGCGAGCCACTGTACGAGTGTTGCGGACGAGTACTCGGACTCGGATGTCGAGTCCGTAGTCTTGGACTCGTCCGTTTGTGGGGTGGCTGCGGAGAGCAGCCTAAAGAGGGCTTATCTGAAGCTCGGGTCCGAGGGTTCCTCGGACTCGGGCAAGAGTAAGCCCAAGAGGAAGTCAAAGGCGAAGACTGCTTCGCTTTCGACTTCTTCACAGGCCGGCACCCACGATGTGGGTCTGGTGGACGCCCAGCTCCGGCTCGGCTTGGCCAAACGGGCCGATCTCCAGCTGGAGCTGGAGGAGAAGGTTGCCGCGCAGGAGAGACAGGCGCGCTCAACCAAGGCGAGGGCCGGATACGGTTCGGCCTTCGTCAGTTTCGACGATCTATCCGTGGCCGAGTTGGCCCGCTTAGCGGAGGAGGACAGGGAGAAGATCGTCGAGGTCGCCTCCAAGTCCTCCAACCTAAAGGAGACCTTCCAGAAGGCCCTAAAATGCAGTGCAACAAGCTTGCACGGCATAATAATGGAGCTGACGCAGCGCACTGCGTCAAAGGAGACGAGGCAGCTGCAGGCGAGGGTGGATTGCCTGCAAACGGAGGTTAGCCAGCTTCGCAAGAAGCTGGCTGAAGCTACGGCTCCGCCCCCTAAGGCCCCGTCAGCAGCGGTTACCGCCCCCTCCTCCTCCAACCTTGAGGAATTGTTCCGCAAGGTGATCATGGAGGAGAGGGCGTTCACCCGAGCCTGCTTTGCGGGCATAGAAGACCGTCTCCTGCCGGAGAAGCGTCTCCGTCCGCCACTAGCGGCGGACAAGACGCCGACAGCGGCTTCCCAGGCCCCGAAGCCCTCAAAGGGCAAGGGCAAGGGGAAGAAGTCGCCGGGGTCCCTGCCTCCCCCCGGCACGAGTGTGGGCGCAGAACCGGGGCCGGTTGCCATCGCAGCACCCGCCTCCCAGGTTCAGGAGACCGACGCCCTTCTCCCCTCCACCACTCCGTCCAACCAGCCGTGGTCGGAGGTGGTGAAAAGGGGCAGGAAGAAGGCGAACAAGGCCCCGGCTGCCCCGGCAGTTGCCCCGGCAGCTGCCCCGGCGGCTGCCCCAGGCAGCCAATAAGGCTACGGTCGGCGGGAGGAAGCTGGTTCCTCCCAAATCCGCGGCGGTCACGGTGACCATCGTCCCCGAGGCCGCCGAGAGGGGCGTCACCTACGAGTCCGTCCTGAGACGGGCTCGTGCCGTCGCGGACCCCGCCGATTTAGGGCTCGGCAACTGCCGGCGGACCCAAACCGGAGCTCGTCTATTCGAGTTTCCGGGGAAGGACGGCGGCAAAAACGCCGACTTGTTCGCCTGCAAGTTGAGGGAGGTACTTGCCGACGTGGCGAAGGTCGCACGGCCGGCTAAAACCACAGCCATTGAGGTGACCGGTCTAGATGACTCGGTCACCAAGGAGGAGATGGTGGAGGCGGTCGCGAAGGCCGGTGGGTGCGAACCCGCAGCGGTGCTGGCTCGGGACATTAGGCCCGGCCGCGGTGGACTGGGCTCTATCCGGCTGGAGTGCCCAGTCGCCGCAGTGTTGGCCGCCCAGGCTAAATGCCAGGGGCGGCTATTTGTGGGCTTTAGCCGGGCCGTGATCCGGGTGCTTGAGGCAGCGCCGATGCGCTGCTTCAAGTGCTTGGGAATCGGCCACACCCGAGCCATGTGTCCGTCCACAGTAGATAGGGCGGACACGTGCTTCCGCTGCGGGCAACAGGGGCATAAGGCGACCTCGTGCGAGGCCGCCAAGCCGCACTGCGCGGCGTGCGCCGACAGTGGTCGCCCTGCAGACCACGTGATGGGGGGGAGCTTATGCCGACCCCCCTCAAAGAAGGGCAAGCCGCAGGCGGCTATAAGCCGTCCTGCCGCTGCTGCCACCTCCCCCGCTGATATTCCAACAGCGGCGGTGACCGAGGGTGATGCGATGGTCGAATAATGGGTACCGACCATCGCATCCTGCAGGCAAACACCAACCACTGCCGGGCTGCCCAGGACTTACTAGTGCAGTCAATGGCCGAGTGGTTGGTGGATGTGGCAGTGGTGGCCGAGCCGTACTTTACTCCCAGCAATTGGCTGGGAGACAGTGACGGCTCGGTGGCAATCGTGGCGCGGTCTTCCTCGGACTCCCCTCCCCTCTCGCTCTTAGAGAGGGGACCGGGATACGTGGCCGCCGCGTGGGGAGGGTTGGCCCTTGTGGGGGTCTACTTCTCCCCAAACCGCCCTCTCCAGGACTTCGAGGATTTCCTCGGGGTCCTGACGGCGGTCATCGGGCCGCGTTCGTCCAGGACTGGCTTTGGCCACGTCCCGGCGTGGACGTCCTGGACGTGGATGCGGCGGCGGCCCGACTGAGGGGGTCATTGACCGAGGTGTGCAACGCCAGCATGCCTCGGTCGAGACGTCCGCCTCCCCGACGCGCCGTGTACTGGTGGTCGGAGGAGTTGGCGGAGCTGCGGGCCACCTGCGTGGCGGCACGGCGGGCCTTTACGCGATCGCGTCGGCGGCGCCGACGGGACCAGGCTGACGAGGACCGCCTCTACGCGAGGTACGTAGAGGCGAGGGCGGCCTTCAAGTCGGCCATTGGCGCCGCCAAGGACGCGGCGAGGGCCGAGCTGCTGGAGGGTCTCGACAACGACCCATTCGGGAGGCCATATAAGGCGGCGCGTAACACACTGCGCCGCATTGGTCCCCCGGTTGCCGAGACCCTTGAACCAGCGCTCCTGGATGGGGTGGTGCGGTCCCTGTTTCCGCGCAGGGATCCGCACTTCGCCCCACCAATGATGGGCCCGCCAAGGGGAGCGGTTCTACCGGAGGAGGAAGCTCCTCCTCCTCCGGTCTTAGAGGAAGAATTTGGCGCGGCGACTCTTCGTCTCCGTGCCAAAAAGACGGCTCCCGGCCCGGATGGTGTCCCCGCACGGGTGGTGGCCATCGCGGCCACCGAAATGGAGAGCAGGTTTCGGGACCTCTTCAGCGCGTGCTTCGCGTCGGGGAGGTTCCCTAAACCATGGCGGGAAGGCCAACTGTGCCTCCTCCGGAAGGAAAGGCGGCCGGCGGACTCCCCCTCGGCTTACCGGCCCATCGTTTTGCTCGATGAGGTCGGTAAAATGTTCGAGGGGATTATCGCCGGCCGTCTCAAGCGGCATCTGCGGAGCGTGGGACCGGACCTGTCGGACGCCCAGTTCGGATTTCGTGCTGGTCGTTCGACAGTGGACGCCTTGGCCCGTCTAAAGGGCCAGGTAACAGAGGCGGTGGGAGTGGGGGATGGAGTGTTGGCTGTGTCATTCGACATTGCCAACGCCTTCAATTCCGTCCCCCACTCCGCCATCCCCGCTCCGGTTCCACGGAGTGCCCCTGTACTTGCGGGGCCTCCTGGCCAGCTACTTGGAGGACCGTGCTGTCCTCCTCGTAGACGGGGCTGGCCAGCTCCGTCGATACGCTGTCGGAGCCGGCGTTCCACAGGGGTCCGTTCTAGGGCCTCTTCTGTGGAACGTCGGTTATGACTGGCTCCTGCGGGGAACCCTCCTTCGAGGCACGAGTGTCATCTGCTATGCAGATGACACTCTCCTCACTTCCCGCGGGAGCACCTTCCGGGAGGCGGCCAGTTTGGCGTCGGCGGGCGGATCCTTAGTGGCGGGAAGGATCCGCCGCCTGGGCTTGAGGGTGGCGCTGCACAAAACAGAGGCCGTGTTCTTTCACGGCCCCCGGCAGCGCCCCCCGCCTGACGCCCACATTTATGTGGAGGGGGTGAGGGTCGGGGTTGAGGCCCAGATGAAATATCTGGGCCTCATAGACAATCTTTAGATCCCGAGAAAGAACATAGGCTACCTTTTATCCTGGAAAAATTTGACGTTCCAGAGGGAAATCTAAAAAGCGTGATATAACCGAACTCCACGCGGGCAAAGCCGCGGGCGGAAAGCTAGTGTATGAATAAATATGCCCCCTAATGGTCTGAAGCTATCCTTCCCGACGTGAAGGATGTCCAGCACCCAACACAACTTCCCAGACGCCCACACCGACGCCATTTTTCATTATCCGTGTCGCCCCGTTGCGACCACGTGCTCGTCGTTCGCGTCTTCACCCGATTTTTCGGTCTTTTCAACTTAATAACTATTCATTGCACCGATGGCAAGAGGGCATCCGAGCCCAAAGATGGAACCGCCATTCTATAATTCACTGCCTCGCTCCAGGTGGCCAGAGGCGCGGGTACCGTACGCCACGAAAACTCATTTCCGACTGTCCGAAGGAGAAATTATTCCGGTCTGAGCTCATTTTCGACGGTTTTAGTAAGCACCGTTCTCGACGGAGGCCGGGTGCTTTTTGAAGGATTCCTCCAAAAAATAAAATAAAATTTACACGAGTTTTTTCTGTTAAATTGTAAACAAATTTTATTTTCAAAAAAATAGGCGCTATCAAATATGTGATTGATTTGGCTTTTATTTAATTTTTTTCGTACATTAATAACATTTAAGCAAAGTGTGAAAGTAGCAATTATAACATAAACACTTAATTATTTACTTTTAACCCTTTATTCCCAGCAATATACATATCGATTACCTAGTAATATATGAGCACATATACGTTTTTAATATTTTACAGAAATAAGTATCAAAGATCTTATAATTGTTTGAAATTAATTTATGAATTAATTTTACAGTGCAGTGTTCAACGGGTTCGAGGACTAATCCACACTAATATTATAAATGCGAAAGTAACTCTGTCTGTCTATCTGTCTGTCTGTCTGTTACGCTTTCCCGCTTAAACTTCTCAACCGATTTTGAAGAAATTTGGCACAGATAATCTTTAGACCCTGAGAAAGAACATGGGCTACCTTTTATTCCGGAAAAAAATGATGTTCCGGAGGGAAATCTTAAAAGCGCGATATAACCGAACTCCACGCGGGCGAAGCCGCGGGCGGAAAGCTAGTATACTAATAAATATTAAGGATACATAATAAACCCAGTTTCACATTTTTTGCAGATGTACCAATATATTACTAGGTAAGCGATATAATCAAATACAATTTATTTAAAATTAGTTAATACGTTTAGTTACAATTACTAAGGTTCTGATGATAATTATGATGACATAAAAAAGCTCAAGTGATAATCGGAGAGGTCCTTAATTCGATGTCCTTAAAGGCGAGTATAGAATCAGGGCGATTTCAGCACCCCACTTAGCATAAACTAGATTGTCAATAGACAGTCCGTGGGTATGAATTGAGTAGCAATTAGTGGCAATTACTTACTAGTGCTTGACCGTAATCCCGCCTGATGGTAAGCAGTGATGCAATCATTGGTGGTAAAGCGCGCTAATTTATTAAGAGCCTAATCACTCTAGCCTTGAATATACCTAAATTGTAGTCCGATGGAGACACCACCGCTGGCAAATTGTTCCAGTCCCTTGATTAACGCGGTATAAAAAAGAGGCGAAACGCTTCGTTCGAATCGTTGTAGTATCAACAACGTAAGGGTCTCGAGGTCTTAGGTTAGAGTGACTCAGAGTGACCTATGGAAAAGACGGCCTCGATAATAACGCAGTTTGGCAGCTAGTGCCGCATCGATTGTAACCATGAATTCAGCCATCGCCGAAAAATGAACACAAATCACCTTGTTACAAAACATGAATTTTATTTAGATCAAGTTTAAACCACAAAAATGATTATTTAATAACTTAAACTTTATAGAAGTGCAGTTCTTTATTTAAAAATGACAGTTTAATTCGGTATTAAGTTGTCACTTTTGTATTAAGAACTTTGACTTAACCTTATACCCCTATTGTTATGAGGGACCTCTAGCGGAGCTTACTCTATACAAACGTATTTCGCTGTTTTCTTCGTAGATAATGCTTTTAGAGCAATTATGTTTTTCTACATTTTTACACCGTAATTATACGTGCCCCTATCATTTTATTTTTTCCAAAACTTAATTAATAAAAGAAAATAATACGATACTTCAAAATCGCGAAAAATAACCCATTTTTACCGTAACGTTCAGATGACTATTAGACATACGTGATAAGTTTTTGACAAAAAAGGAAATAATAGAAGCATTTTTTTTTAATAAGTTATAAACTAGCGCTTGACCGCAATCCCGCCTGATGGTAAGCAGTGATGCGATCATTGATGGTAAAGCGCGCTAGTTTATTAAGAGCCTATTCACTCTAGCCTTGTTATATGTATACTTTTCCTCTAAATTGAGATCTGTCGAGTTTTAAAAAAGAAAACAGCGGAATACGGAACGTCTTTTGGTCAATGTTTTCGTAGGTAAAATCAGCCTGAGCTACAACTTTCCTTTTCGCACATTACCGGGAGAGGTTGGAAGCAGCGCGACGGCAATAGTTTCTTCAAATACATATTTTCCAAATTCCTCGGCACTAGAGTCCTCTCTTAAGTCTGGAACTAAAGTTATATTTCGTTTTGTAAAAAGGGGGATAAGATTTAGTCGTGTTCGGAATCCTATGCTAAATGCATAGCAACAGCCGATTGATTTTATAAAAGAAGTTAAGTGAAGTAAGTTTAAAGTGATCCGTCTTTAATAATGGGAATCATCGGCTGTCGGCAGAAGTTACCACCCACCACAAAGCCTTGCCACCAAGCGATTCGTCATGTTCATTGAATAATGTTGTTGTGTCGAGATTTTTGTCGGGGAGGGTCACTAAATCAATCTCCTTCTTGGGTTTAACATTGCATCACCTCGCTCAACTGCCATCTTCCTTCCTATTCACTCAGTTTTATTTTTCAGTAAATAGGCTCTTAATAAACTAGCGCGATTTGCCATCAACGATTGCATCACTGCTTACCATGACCATCAAGTCAAGCACTAGTTTAGAATAATTATAAAATAATCAGTATGGAATATAGTATCGTTGAGTTAGTATCCCATAACACAAGTCTCGAACTTACTTTGGGGCTAGCTCAATCTGTGTGATTTACCCGTATATATTTATTTATTAATATTATTATTAATAGAATCAGTTAGAATGACATCTCACTCCATGTTCATTTTATTTAAGTTTTGATGGTGAGAGGGTCGCAGTGTAGAATAAGCGCCGATGTCCTTGCCTTCCATATCGCTTAAAAATTAATTTCTCCTTTCTAAACTGACTAATGCTCCAGCGACGGGTTTCAGTAAGAAGTCTATTTTAAGTTCCAGTTCATTGATGTCTGCTGAGATTCTGAAGTTCCGGAGTACATGTGCTAATGTAGTCTTCATTGATAGTGTCGCGAATGTCCTTCCTGTGAAGATAAATGAAGGGGACTATTTATTTTGAGGTCTTACTGCCGAGGTTACGTGTTATACATAGTTTATTTCGAGATAATTGCACTTGATTAATATACAATATGTAAAGAAAACCCTGTCCAATCAGTAACTGATTCGACGATAACTGATTCTACTAATGCATACAAAGCCTTCTACTAATGGCTAAAGTTAAAAAAATCCCCCTAAAAAAATAAATATTATTTCGCAAAAAGAGGTAACTTAATACATGCGCGGGCGAAGGGGGGCAGGGCACGCGGCACGCGGTCGCAACTCTATTCACTCATAATAATACCGTCAAAATGGTATTGGCACTTTTAAAAAAAATACCAATTTTTAAGAAAGTTCGATTAATTGGCGAAAAAAAAAAAAGATTATTTCAAAATTTATTAGTATTGTTACTGTGAGGATTATGTAAAATTTCATATTTTATTTGGTCATGCGTTTACCTAACCTTTATTATCCTTATGGGTGCGACGGCGTTTTCTTTACATATTGTATATATGTATGTCTTGAGAAAATCTCAATCTTCGTCATCTTCGAGAAACTATTAACGAACAAATTCCAGAGGGAGCCGGAGACGTACATCAGCAAAGCGATTATATCACTTCACTTTGACACAAGATAGCCGGCTTCTTTAAGAAATTTTACCTAGTCTTTCCAATTTTAGTAGTCTTTCCAAAAACCAGATCCTCAAGCTTACGATTCTTCAGTCAATCAGCCGCTTGAGAAAATTATATACCAAATAGACCTACCCATGCAAGCCCTCTTTCCAATACTGAACCCAGCGAACATGTTTGGGTTGGGTTGCTTGTTGGGATCCAACCATCTCTCCGGTTTGAATTCTCTGACGTCAGGGCCCCAACTCTCGTGGTAGTGGATCCCGTAGATCATTAGGGCGCATTGACTGCCCGCACGCATAGTGTAGTTCTCTGAAAAATGATTAAAGAGTATGTAAGAAGGGGCTCTCAAATAATGAAGTTTTTTTTTTAATATTTATATTTGCTGGCTAAGGTGGAACACCATATCCAAATGCCGAAATATCTAAAGTCAAGAAAATCAATTGCTAAGCAAAGTTATTTATTCACTACCAATTTAAATTGGCAGTATATTCTGGTCACACGTTATTCTTAAAACTGTATGAAATGATTATGACCCTGATTTTATCCTCATTTCAAAAATACCTTCAGCTTATCCAAACTATTGAATTGCAGGTGCATTGCAAGTATAAATACCATCCTCGTCTACTATACATGTCCAAAATTGTATGTGACGAAATCCTGGCGCGATCTAATATTGATGCAATAAGTGTTCAAAGTTGACTCATCTACTCGATAGATGGCGTTGGCGTCGAATTAGATCGCGCTATGGTTTCGTTACCGCTGCTAGTATAAGTAGTTTAAGAATTATTTTTGTGGTGTGAATCGATTTCATAGAATAAACGCTCATTTGTACTAGTTGTACAAAGGTTGTGTTATTTCTCGCCTAACGGACCCCAGATTTTGTTCATGGTCCTTCGAACTGGATTTGGCTGGGTGTGTTTTTTGGTAATCACCGGTGGTGGTAGTGATTACCACCCACTTCGTCGCTACTGGCAGTGGATCGCTGTCCAGAACATCCCTACAGCGAGGCGTCTGGAAAGACGCCAAGGCAGTGGTGGAGCCGGGTGGGTGACTACATCCGGAGGAGCGGTGGACTCGGGAGGTGAAAGGCAGGTTGCTGAGCGCCAGAGGGCGCCACTTGTGGCAGGTGTGTGACGTCGAAGAAAATCAGTGACAGTGAGTGCAGTGTTTAATTGTGAGTACATTTTCGCTCTTATTTACTAGAAGAAATAAATCTTAGAAGTACATGCAAATTTGAACTTTAAAGTAAAGACTACTGGAACTTAGAAAAATTCAATAATCTTTCAAGATAGTGATAAAAACTTATAAAAATTTAGTTAGTTTGGACTTGTAATAGTTTTAAGTCATATTTGGTTGAGACGGGGAATCCATGCCCGATTTTTACCAGAATAGCTTGCAAAAACACTTGTAAAATTTTAACCAATTTGTGTTTTAACTTTGTGTATAAATTTGTTGAAGGTACTACATATACACAAAATAGACTTGTTCATTTTCTGCTTAGCTTTGTTTACGTTTTATTGTGGTATTTGGGACGATTTTGTTTGAGCGTTTTAAGTCATTTACAGAGTTATATAAGCAATTTACAATGGAAGCGTTCAACGATTTACAGGAGGATATTAGGGCAAGAATGCTGAAAGTTGAGACTATTTTTAAAAGGTCAACTAAAGATCGTTTAACTATTCCATATATTGAAACTAGGCTAGATAACTTGGAACAACAGTGGACTTTATTTACAGGAACTCATACTAAAATTATTAGTCAAGTTAAGCGAAGTGATTTGTACAATTCGGACTATCATAAAAATTGTGTGTATGATGAGGTAGAAGAATTGTATGTACAATTTAAGAGTGATTTAAAAGGAATTTTATATGATTTAAAAACCCCAGAAAGACAATTAAATTCAAGTAGTCAATGTGAAGGTTTAGCCAGCCGTTTTAAATTGCCAGAAATTAAAATACCAACGTTTTCGGGGAAATACGCTGAGTGGCAGACGTTCAGAGATTTGTTTTTAGGGCTTGTGCATGAAAATAAGTCTCTGGATGATGCTCAAAGGTTCTACTATCTGAGGGGTCATTTGACTGGTGAGGCAGAACAGTTATTGCGGAACATTAAACTGCCATCTGATAGCTATAAAGTTGCATGGGAAAAGTTGGATAGTATGTACAACAATAAGCGGTTTTTGGCTAATGGCATTTTGAATCGGCTGCTTAATCAAAAAGGTTTGGTGTCTGAATCTGCCTCTGAAATTAAGAAGTTGATTAATACCACATCAGATTGTTTAGAGTCTATCAGAAACCTAGGTGTAGATATTTCATCTTGGGATATTTTAATTATTCATCTAATAAGCGCGAAATTAGATAAAGACACACTAAAAGCATGGGAATTAAAGGTGTCTTCAGATCCATCTGACGACTTTCCTACGTTTGGGCAATTTTCTGATTTTTTGATAAGGCGTTTTAGAGGATTAGAAAATTTTGATACCAAGCCCAACAAGGTAGAAAGTAAAAGTATTAAATCTTTTCACATTGTAAAAGAGAATAAAATTACGTCATGTGCGTATTGTACTGTGGATCATAAAATAACTGCTTGCAAAAAATTCGCCAAAGAATCAAATGACAAACGACGTGATATTGCAACGGAGAAAAATTTATGTTTTGTGTGTTTAAACAGCAACCACTCTGCCAAATTTTGCAAAAACATGGTCCGATGCCGGGTGTGCAAACGCCGCCACCATTCCTTACTGCACCCTAGTGGTGATTCTGGTTCTGTTAGCGCAGAAATTGAGACGGTTCACGAGGGAGCTTCGTCGACAAGTAAAAGGTCGGTTGAGGAAAATGCTGAATCCGACAGCATTAAGCTTTCCGCGCAAGCGGAGGGGTCTGATAAGCCACTTGTGTCTTGTCTTTCGACAGGGAACTGTTGTTAAACGGTTTTATTAACTACAGCTGTGGTGCAAGCTGAGTCGAAAGACGGCACATTCCTTCCGGTTAGGGCATTATTAGACCAGGGGTCGCAAGGGTCTTTTATTACTGAAGCTACGGCTCAGTACTTGGGACTAAAACAGATTGCGGCCAAACACACCATAGTAGGTGTAGATGGTGACCAAAGTCTGACTTCAAAGTCCACGGTCAAAATTAATATAAGGTCAAGAGTAGACCCCCAATTTCAGGTTAAGGTTGATGCTTCTATCTTGAAATCAGTTACGTCCCTTCTCCCAGTTACCAAAGTAACCAGGGTAGAATGGGTAAATATGACTGTGGATGATTTGGCTGATCCAGCATACCACAGACCTAATAAGATCGATATCTTATTAGGTGCTGAGGTATACAGCCAAATCATTCAAGAAGGCATTAAAAGAAATCTGGGTGGTTCTCTCTTGGCGCAGGAAACTGCGTTTGGATGGATAATATCGGGCGTCTGTGAGGTAGACATTTCATCCAATATACATTCTCACCTCCATGTAATGCATTCAAGTTTTGATGCTGACGGCATGCTGAAAAGGTTCTGGGAACCGGAAGCTGAAACATCAAAAAAACAAATGCTCACAGAGGATGAAATTAAGTGCGAGAAACGATCTATAGCGTCCACCATGAGAACCAAAGAAGGTGGGTACCAGAACGCGGAACCATCACTAGGCGATTTACCTCCTGGAAAGTGGTTGTTGGGTAAAGTGAAGCACAAAAACCCGGGGCCAGATAAATTTACACGGGTGGTGACAACCCGTACCAAAAAATCCCTAATTAAAAGACCTACATAAAAGTTATCGACGTTGTCCTTAGCAAAATAAGAATTTCTGGTTATTGTTATGATTCTGGCATGGTGGGCGGTTTGATTGAAGGACATTCTGCATTATGTCCTTGGTGGGCGGTATGTCCAAAATTGTATGTGACGAAATCCTGGCGCGATCTAATATTGATGCAATAAGTGTTCAAAGTTGACTCATCTACTCGATAGATGGGGTTGGCGTCGAATTAGATCGCGCTATGGTTTCGTTACCGCTGCTAGTATAAGTAGTTTAAGAATTATTTTTGTGGTGTGAATCGATTTCATAGAATAAACGCTCATTTGTACTAGTTGTACAAAGGTTGTGTTATTTCTCGCCTAACGGACCCCAGATTTTGTTCAATACATTTTCATTTTAAATACATTTGGGTCAAGAAGGAATAAGTTATCAACATAACAAATAAAATAAGAATTAAAATAAATTAAATAAGAGACAATACGTTGCTACGAATAAATGTTCAGGACATTTATTCGTAGCAACGTATTGTCTCTTATTTAATTTACCATTCCATCAACATACTAATTTGGAAATGAATGAAGATATTTATTCTTATATGACTAAAATGTGTGTGATTTCTGCAACGAAACCGTTTTATTTTTGTTTTTATTTTTTATATATTATAAACTAGCGCTTGACCGCAATCCTGCCTGATGGTAAGCAGTGACGCAATCGTTGATGGTAAAGCGCACTAGTTTATTAAGAGTCACTCTAGCCTTGAAGACAATCAAATTGTAGTCCGACGGAAACACCGCCGCTGGCAAATTATTCCAGTCCCTCGATGTATATAATTTGAGATGTTTATAATTAGAAACTAGTGCTTGACCGCAATCCCGCATGATGGTAAGCAGTTACGCAGTCGTCGATGGCAAAGAGCGCTAGTTAATTAAGATAAGAGCCTATTCACTCAAAAGAAAAACTGAGTTAATAAGAATGAAGACGGCAGTTGAGTACAGCTGCAATGCTAAACCTAACAACACGACCAACGAAGCTGCGCCAGAGGGAGATTGATCTGGAGACCCTCCACGACCAAACTCCCGATACAACAAAATTTGATACATCCTACCACGTACACATCGCAACACAACTTGTCAGACCTGTCCTCTGTATGGCTTCACCAGACATTATGCCGAACACGACGAATCGCTTGGCGGCAAGACTTTGTCTGGTGGGTGGTAACTTCTGCCGGCAGCCTATTTTATGGCCTACCGCCTAGAAAAATATTTAAAGAAATAATATAAATAAAGTTATTAACACACGAACCCAGATTTGGAATTTGTGCCGTTTGCGGTAGGTACTTATTTGAACAATTTGGGTAAGGAAACAGCAGTAAGATTCTGTTACCATCCCATCCTGAAAATTTTGGTGAAGGGGGAGCGGAATGATTTGTCATTTCAACTAATGCTTAGGAATTGTCATTATTGGAACTTCACCCAATTTAGGTGAAGTTTTTCAAGGTGAAATTTTTAGGGAAACCTTCGGCTGGTCCGACGTTGGATTTAGGCACTCCAAATTTTTCCTACACAATACAACGTTATTTTTTCTTTATGCGAAACCTGAATACAGTTTGTTCAGAATAATCAACTGAATCGATTCCAATAATTTTTACACCATGTCATATTTTTTCCCAAATATATTTAAAAAATGATACGATGTGGTTACCGAGCGCACGGACAGTTCTCAGCGGATCATAGTGTCCTAGGGCCCCCGCCGCGACGAGCCGCCGTAGGCGCGAGCGGGCGAGCGGCGCTTTGATCATATTTTTGTATGGACAATCAGGTAACATAACAAGCTCATAACTTTGTGATTTTTAGTGATAGGTTTTTGAAATTTTGTACATAAATCCTTTACATAAAAATACTGGATCAGTGTTTCGGGTTTAGCATATACAAAAAATATCGTTAAGTATATATTTATTTTTTAAACTTACTTAGTTGAACATCTTTGTCCACGTATCTAAGACCCACCGGCCCAGTCGGGTATAGTCTTAACGTCTCTTTGATGACAGCATCCGTATATACCATCTTAGGTATATCGTCCTTAGTCACGTCTCTGTCTGTACCTTCGAAAACTTCTTGTAACCTGTAATGTGAATTAAAACCAGATATTTTATTTAAAATCAACTGATCATGGTCAAAATTTCATCCCGGAGGCTTGTTAATAGAATAGAGTAC